>CM067341.1:74890000-76136562 GCA_034376525.1 Nicotiana benthamiana
AAAAAATCTAACCAACAAAAGGTGAAAGAGAGGGACAATGATCGAAAAACAAACAACACCATGCATCACCAACACAACGGATCTAGGTAAACATGTTCGACGCTAACTCAGGTAAGTTCCGACAAACTAAAACTGTATAGTACAATTCTAAGGCAAGAAAACCCAGTCCAAAATTTTATAGTTGGCCCAATGGACTAACCAATAAATAAAGCCCCACCCCAACTTCCATGCAACACCTTCCATGAGGCCCCAACCCAAAAATAATGCCAAATTTAAGGGAGAAATGGTGCCCGAGGAAACTGACATAAACTCTAGCCTTGACTCCCACACAGGCTCCTATAACGAGGCCTCTGCTCTAGACCCATCTCCTGACATAAAAGATCTCAACTATGGGCCTTGGACTGCAGGGCTAGCCACGTTAAACTAATGCGGCCCGTCACCCAATTGGAGACTACCAGCCCAAAAGATCAACCCTACTCAAACACATACGTATCCCTATCTCTCTCACAGATAAAGAATCTAATAGGTAAAACTCAACAAACCCCAAGAACACTCAAGTGCCTCATCTAATAACCCACTCATATTCAGGTGAAAAGACACTTGTCATCCATTCCACAAGATATCACATTAATTTTGAATCCCTACCCCAAATTCAATAACTTTTGTCTTTTCCACTTCCCAAGATTTGACACCAAAGTGCGCAATTATGATTTAGTCCATTAACTTAATCTCCCAATTACCCAAAGTAGCAAATAAAAAACACAAAAATGGAAAAACCAAACGCCACCCACCATTGTGACCTCACTGCCACTACTACTTACCAACCTCCTAGATGGAGATAGTATTATAGAGACATGGTTTAGCCTACAATTTCACCCTAAGAAATTAACCAATGACCCTGATTGTCCGGAATCCAAAACACTTGTTGAGAGTAACGATGGAAGCACTGAATATGGCTTTGGCTACATTTGGGCCATGCTTATTAGAAAACAATAGTCAACAATGGCAATATGCAGCCAAGCATCGATCCACCAATGCTCAATAACCTAATATCCCAAGCCTTTCAGTCAATACCTTTCTTTCCAGATCCGGTAACGGAAGATCCAGCAGTGGAGTCGGTCTTTGTAACCATCAAACCCCAAATCCACTAAGCCCCATAATTTTCTACTCAACTAAGGAAGAGTACGTCTCCAGCGCTCAGCAAAAACATAAGGGAAATCAATAAGGCCATAAATCTCCTAAAAAGGAAAAGCCCGCCAGAAACGGAAGGAGCAACCTACAGTCCCCTTCGCACAGACTCTCTCTCTTACTGGACTCAGTCAAGGTGATAAATTTCAGTGTAGAAACTAGCAAAGTGCTAGTGTTATTGTGCCCTAGATCGATGACCAAATATAGACTAAGCCTAGTGTCTCACCAATTTGAAGGAGTGGCCAATCCGCTTCTCAACCTGACTCCAGTCATCAGCATGAGTGGAAAGACCCAAATGACTCCAAAGAGGACTCCACAGGGAAAGAAGAATCTCCAAGAAAGCAAATTCACAACCGTCCAACCTCCCCTAATGAATTATATCATATGGAATGTTAGGTGTGGAAACAACATTGTGTTCAGAAGGCATTGCATTGATATGGTCAAGCTACACAAGCCAGCAATGCTAGTACTACTAGAGACCAAGATCGTTGACCAAAAAAACTGGTAGAGGCACTGCAGTTTGACCTGATATTCAATCTTGGGCTATTGGTCTATATGGGGGGATCGTTCTTCTGTGGAAAGAAGATAGTGTTAGTGTGTAAGAGGTTTCCACCACCTTTCAAGGTATCCATGCCATGGTAAAGGTACTCTCTAACCACACCCCTTGGTTATTTTCGGCAATCTATGCTAGTAATAATTTAGCTGAGATAAAGCTTCTCCGGGAGAGTTTAGTTACTATCCCTAAAACCTCTATGAACAACTAGTTTGTGGGAGGGGACTTTAACAAAGTCTTGAAAGCTAGGGATAAATTTGGGGGAAACCAAATAAACCCTAGTCGTAGTAATTTATTCTGGAACTACCTTAATGAATATAAATTATTAGACTTAGGCTACAAAGGAAGTAAATTCAGTTGGTCTAATAAGCGATATAATAATAGGACTTCTCTGATTCTTGAAATAATAGATAGGTGTTTTTCCAATGAGAGTTGGATTTTGCAGTACATTGAGGCTACTGTGATACACCTAGGGGTGTGTATTCGAATTGGTTTATCGATAAATCGAATCGATTATTTGTTATTGAAATCGAAATCGAAAAAATTGAAATCTTATTGAAATGATAACGATAAGCATATGTACAAATCGATAATCGATATGTAATTATCATTAAGGGTCAAAATCAAATCGATAAATTGAATGCTCACCGCTAGACTGTAGACACTTGTTAAATGAGTAATTACATATTTGTGTAGATTAATATAACATACGGAATGTATATATATTCCGCTACTATTTTGAAAGCGGCTATACAATATTATTTTCCCTAATCTATACCTTTTCCTTTACCCTAAGCCCCTTATCCTATTATTTCCTCTACAATAGTTAAGGAATGATCATATTTAAAGATCAAGGAAATGAAGTTCAAATTAATGGAAAACAGAATTAGCCGCGATGATGTGTTTTGTTTTGTTTTCATATTTAAAGATCAAGGAAATGAATTTCAAATTAATGGAAAACAGAATTAGCTGCGATGATGTGTTTTGTTTTGTTTATTTATACCGTTGTAGCGTTGGTGGCATATATTTGATTCCTTACTTCAGTTTTGTTGCATGTGCTTGTTGACACAATTTTTATACTATGAATGGTGTTCGTCTTATTTTAGCTTCTTTTTGTCCATATTAGTTAGGCGCGTTTATAGCAATATACTTGCCGTGGAATCCCGCAAATTTTCTTATTGGTGTAATCGATAAGCCGCAAAAATAGGTAAATCGAAATTTGAAAAGATTGAAACCATATTAAAACGATAACGATAAGCATATGTACAAATTGATAATCGATAAGTAATTATCGATAAGGGTCAAATTCGAATTGATTAGTCGAATGCACACCCCTAGATACACCTTCCCATGAGCCACTCTAATCACTGCCCTATCCAAGTACTTCCAAAAGGGGACTCTTCTATAAAGCGACAAGACCTTTTAGGTTTGAATCTATATGGTCTATCCACCGAACCTTTACCAGCATCATAAATGAGCCCCCCCCCCCCATTCTACCCTAATCTAATCCAGTGAGTCCTTTAAGTGAATTGTGACTCAGTGGAACATAACACCTTTGGAAATATATTCCATAAGAAAAGAAGAATCTTATCCAGAATTGCAGGAATCCAAAAATCCCCCAATTATCAATTGAGCGGCTACTTGTTAAACCTAGCAAATAACTTGACTAGTGAGCTAGACTCAATCCTAAAAAATGTGGAGGATTTGTAGAAACTCAAATCCAGGATTAACTGGCTTAATGATGGGGATGCCAACATTAGATTTTTCCACCCTTAATAGAAGAAGAAGAAACATGATGCTCTCTCTTAAAGAAGAGAGTGGAACTGGCTCTATGACCCAAAAAACATCAAGACATCAATAATGTCCTTCTTAAAAAATCTCTATACCCCCTCACACTCATAAGCTCCCATTTCCACCGTCAATCATCTTACCATGACCCATACCCTATCTGACCCTAAAAGGAATAGGTTGGATAGACCTCTTGAAATGGAAGAAATAAAAATGGCCATCTTCTCCTTCAAGCCCTTCAAGGCCCCAGGTCCTAATAGCCTCCATCCCTTCTTTTACTAAAAGTACTCGAGCATTATAGGCAACTCTATATCTGACTTTTGCAAGCAATGCTTCACTACTAACTCCATAGATGAGACCATAAATCAAACTCTGCTTCGTCTCATCCCAGAGTGACCCTAAGCTTCCATGCTAAAAAATTTCAGGCCTATTGGACTTTGTAATACAATCTACAAGTCCATCACTATGATCATTGTCAATAGAATCAAGCAAATGCTTCCTAACATAATTGGCCCTAGCCAAACCAGTTTCCTTTCAAATAGGAGAGCCTCTATCGATGCTATCATTATGGAAGATTACATTACTCACTTTAGGAAAATAAAAGGGAAAAGGCTCTCATGATCCTTAAAATAGATCCGGAGAAAGCCTTTGATAGGTTTGAATGTTCCTTCATCAGGGACACCCTCCATGCCTTCAACTTTTCACCTGGACTGACCAAGCTAATCATGCATTGCATTAGCTCTTCTAGCATCTCAATTTTGATAAATGGAGGTACAAATGAAGCTTTCAAGCACTCTAGAGGCATCAGAAAAGGGGATCTCACATCCCCTTACCTTTTTATTCTGTGTATGGAGAGACTTTCCAGGTTAATCTACCAGGCAGTGTTGGACAACTAATGGCAGCCTATAACTATTAGTAGGTATGACCCAAAAATCTCCTATCTTTTCTTTGTTGATGACCTTACACTATATGCCAAGGCAAACGACGTGAGCTGCACCACCGTATTTTCTATCATGCAGTCTTTCAATGAGAACTCTGGACAAAAAATCAGCCTCACTAAGTCTAGAGTATCCTTCTCCTCTAAGACTTTCCAGGATACCATGGAATGTCTCACTAATGCTCTATCAATCCAATCTACTACCTCATTTTGTAAATACCTTGATTTTCCTATGTTTTATAAGAAAGCCACTAGTACATACTTTCAGTTCATAATAGACAATATGATATCCAAGTTGGTTGGATGGAAAAAAAATTGTCTTACACATGACTGGTAGGACCATTCTAACTAAGTCTTCCCTTAATAGTATCCCTAACCATGTCATGCAATATAATTTTCCCAGAACAATCACTAAGAAAATTGATAGAATTCAACGAAATTTTATTTGGGGCACCACCCCAAATAGGAAAAAAAGTGCCCCTAGTAAATTAGGACAGAGTTACTAAGAAGAAGGCCAATGGAAGGCTTGGGCTCCAAAAAGCAGAACTAAAAAAATAAATCAGCCCATGCAAATCTGGCCTGGAGGATTTATCACAACACCTCAAGCTTATGGGCAAGAGTTTCTTTCCTAAGCACTGTAATTGAAACCATACACCTAGAACACTTAGAACCCCTAAATTTTCTACATGGAAATGCATCCTTAAGGCCTGGGATACATTCAGAAAGGCTTGCACAGGGGTGGTCCACAAGGGAAACATGGTTTTCTTCCTAAATGATTCTTGGATCCCTAATAAGCTAGCCATTAGGGATATGGTAGAAGGCCCTCTTACTCAAAATGACATAATTGTCAAAGTAGACACTATCTACAACTCAAGGAACTGGGATCTCTCCCCAATCTCTATGAATCTGCCTCCAAACATCTCTAACATGATCAACTCTGTCTTTATTCCTCCAACCCTACAAAGGAAGACAAGCTAATCTAGGGATTGACTCCTAGTGGGCCCTTCACCAGCAGCTCTGCATACACTTTCCTTGGCAAAAGCAAGAACAATGTTGAAATTGAGGTGGAAGGAAACTTTAATTGGATCTAGCAATTACATGCTCCTAACAAAGTCAAGGCCCTATGCTCAAAATGACATAGCAGTCAAAGTAGACACCATCTACAACTTCAAGTATATCACGACCCAGATTTTTCACCCTCGAGAGTCGTGATGACGCCTACTCATGAGATCTAGGCAAGCCGAGTATTATAGATCCATTACCCTTCATCAATTCAGTTTAACTGGAAATCAACAATGGAATAACCATAATAACAAAAGAAATGCAGAACACGAAATCTAATAGTTTAACCAAATACTAACACGAATATCAAAAATACAACTCTACCCAGAATTTGGTGTAACAATGTAATGGACTATCTGCAAATACTACAGATAGCGGTCTGAATGGAAAATACAAATTTGTCTCTAAAATACATAAAAATGGATTGGAAAAATGCAACTCTATTCAAAATTTGGTGTAACAATGTGATGGACTGTCTAAAAATATTACAAATAGTGGTCTGAATGGAAAATACAAATATGTCTCTAAAATACATAAAAATGGATTGGAAAGATAGAAGGGGACGACAAGGCCTACAGAGGTCTGCAGAACTACCTCGGGTCTCCTCCGTTGGACTAAATGCAGCAACCTCATTATGGTCTAAATGCTCTAGCACCAGGATCTGCACACAGTGCATAGTGTAGTCTCAGCACAACCGACCCCATGTGCTGGTAAGTGTCGAGCCTAACCTCGTGAAGTAGTAACGAGGCTAGGATAAGAATAGCAAATAAACTTGTGCAGTTATATCATATATAGCAAATAATAACAACACCAACTAGCAGTAAAAGATAGGAAGGGGGAACATGTTGCGGGAAATATCATGAATAGAATTTCAGTAAAGAAGCATAATGAACGCTATAAATAAATTATGAACAACAATAACGAAAGACAGTAACAAGTAGATGACATCACCCTTCGTGCTTTTACTCTCATTCTCAACATAAGAATCAATATATTTGGCACGGCATCACACTTCGTGCTTTTACCTCACATAATCATGGAACGACATTATCATTCATGCATTATCACTCATATCATGGCACGACATCAACCTTCGTGCTTTTAGATTTACAATATCAGCACGGTATCACCCTTCGTGCATTAACACTCACCCACAAATATTACGCATGGCATCACCCTTCGTGCTTTTACACTTAATCTTACCCAAGAAACAATAACAAGCAATTCGGGCAAGGGAATCAATAGAAATCACAATCGAATCCAGGCCAAGGAACAATGGTATAACAATAATATTTTAGAAAGAAAAACAATATCATAAGCAATAACATCCCAGCAAGGGAAATAATATCATAAGCAATAACATCCTGGCAAGGAAAATAATATCATAAACCTCTCCTCATATCCACAATCACTTCTCAACATGAATATCAACTTAAGCCAATGCTCTACAATGTTCAATTACCAAGAATATTTCCATAAGCCTTGTTCAACATTAATAATCATCATATTAAGCATGGATAATACATAACAAAGTCACAACAATCATAGTACAAACAGAAAATTTGAACCAAAATCCGATTACCCGTTCATCCCCGAACTCGGATATACAATTGGTTTTGGAATCCGACCTCAATTTGAGGTATAATCCCCAAATTTCGATATTCCCATGTTCTACCTAAAATTTCCAAATTCCACCATGAAAACCCTAGATTCTGGGATGAAATCTTGTAAAAGGAGGTTAAGGAGTGAAAGAAATGAATTAAAAATCACTTACTGGTGTTTTGGGCAAGAAAGAGTCTTTTGAAAATCGCCTATTATGTTTAAGGGTTTTGAAAATTGAAAAATGGCTAAAAAGTCCTGCTCATATATACCCCTCTCAGACCCTCATCGGTGACCGCAGAAAAATGACCGCGGCCGTGGAGCTCCATTACAGACAGCGAAATATCGAGGGCGGCCGCGACGATATGGCCTTGCTCACCGTCGACCGCAAAAACCCCATCGCAGTTGTGAATACCCCACCGCATTTGCAAAGATTCATCGGACCACGAAGCTCATTTCAGATACCTGCAACAGTTATTTTCTAAGTCCCAATTCACTTCGTGGCCTATCTAAAACTCACTCGAGCCCTCGGAGCTCCAAACCAAAAATGCATTTATGTCCAAAAATATCATACAGACTAGCTCGTGCAATCAAATCCTCAAAATAACATCAAAAACTATGAATTAGACCTCAAATTTATGAAATCACTGTAGAACATCAAAACTTCTATTTTTTCAACTATACGCCCGATTTATACCAAATCAATTCCTATCTTTACCAAATTTCACAAATTCAACCAATTTATTATATAAGACGACTGTATTGGGCTCCGAAACCAAAATATGGGCCTGATACCATCAATTTTAAACATCTTTATACTTTCAAAACTCTTATAATTTCAGTTAAACAATTTTATTCAAAAATTCGTTTCACTGTGCTTGGGGCCTCGAAATTCGATTTCAGGAATGCGCCCCAGTCCCGTATTTTACTAAGGACCCTAAGAGACCGTCGGATCACGGGCTCGGATCCGTTTACCAAGAATATTAACCAAAGTCAACTTTAATCAATTTTAAAAGCCAATTTCCTTATTTTACTTAGATTTTACATAAGAGCTTTTCAGAAACACGCCCGGACTGCACACACAGATAGAGGTTGCGTGTGAGGTGAGATAAAAAGAGGTTTTTAAGGCCTCGAAACACAGAATTTAATTTCAAAATGAATGATGACCTTTTGGGTAATCACATTCTCCACCTCTAAAATAACCATTCGTCTGTTACGGACATAATAAAAGTACTTGAGTCAGAGAAAAGATAGGGATATTTGCTCCACATATCGGAACCGGACTCCCGAGTTACTGCCTCAATAGGCTAACCCCTCCACTGAATACGAACGGAAGGAAAACTCTTCGATCTCAACTGACGAACCTGACGGCCTAGAATAGCTACCGGCTCCTCCTCACAGGACAAGTCCTTCTCCAAATGGATAGTGCTGAAGTCTAACATGTAGGATGAATATCCATGATATTTTCGAAGCATGGACACATGAAACACTGGGTGGACGAGTGATAAAATCGGTGGAAACGCAAGTCTATAAGCCACCTTTATCACTCGATGAAGAATATTAAACGGACCAATGAATCTAGGGCTTAGCTTTCCATTCTTCCCAAATAACATCACGCCCTTCATAGGCGACACCCGAAGAAACACCCGCTCGCCGACCATGAATGCCCCATCATAAACCTTACAGTCAGAATAACTCTTTTGCCTGGACTGAGTTGTACGAAGCCTATCCTGAATAATCTTCCGAGCTTCTCTCGGCTCAAACTACCCAACCGGTGACCGACACCACCTACCATAAAAAGCATCATAAGGAGCCATCTAGATACTCGGCTGGTAGCTGTTACCGTAGGACAGTTCCACTAAAGGTAAGAACTGATCCCACGATCCTCCAAAGTCAATAACAGAAGCTCGGAGCATATCCTCCAAAATTTGAATGGTATGCTCGGAGTGCCCATCTATATAAGGATGAAATGATATGCTCAACTTCACCCGTGTTCCCAACTCACGCTGAATTTCCCTCCAAAAATGTGAGGTAAACTGCGTACCTTGGTCCGAAATGATAGACAAAGGCAAACCATGAAGATGAACAATCTCCGAATATAGATCTTGGCTAACCTCTCAGAATAATACCAATGCCATAGGAATGAAATGTGCTGACTTCGTTATTCTATCAACAATAACCCATACTACATCGAATTTCCTTTGAGTTTGTGCGAGCCCATCAACGAAGTCCATAGTGATACGCTCTCACTTCCACTGAGTAATCTCAATCTTATGGAACAAACTGTCAGGTCTTTAATTCTCGTACTTTACCTGCTGACAGTTCAAACACTGAGCCACATATGCAACAATATTCTTCTTCATTTTCCTCCACATATAATGCTGCCGCAAGTCCTTATACATCTTAGCGGTGCCCGGATGAATAGAGTACCGGGAACTATGGGCCTCCTCAAGAATAAACTCATGAAGTCCATCCATATTAGGCACACAAATACGACCCTACATCCTCAAAACTCCATCATCTCCAACTATAACCTGCTTGGCACCTTGGTGTCGCATTGTATCTCTAAGGACAAGCAAATAAGGATCAGCGTACTATCAATCCCGAATACACTCAAATAATGAAGAATGAACTATTGTGCAAGATAAACACAGCTGGGCTCAGAAACATCCAACCTCACAAACTGATTCGCTAAATCTTGAACATCCAAAGCAAGCGGTCTGCTAACTAACTTCCTACTCAATATATCGGTCACTACATTGGCTTTCCCCGAATGGTATAAGATGGTAATATCATAGGTTTTCATTAGCTCCAACCACATTCTCTGCCTCAAATTTAGCTCCTTCTGCTTGAACAAATATTGTAAACTCTCGTGATCTGTGAACTCCTCACATGACACCCATATAACTAGTGCCTCCAAATCTTCAATGCGTGAACAATGGCTGCTAACCCCAGATCATGAACTGGATAATTCTTCTCATGAATTTTCAACTGTCACGAAGCATACACAATGACCTAGCCAATACTGCATCAACACCGCACCAAGTCTGATATGTGATGCGTCATAATACACTGAATATGGCCCTGAACCTGTGAAAATCTCACCTCACACTCATACGACCACCTGAACTAGGCATCCTTCTGGTTCAATCTAGTCATCGGGGCTGCAATAGGTGATAATCCCTCCATAAACCGATGGTAATAGCCTGCCAAACTCAAAGAAACTCCGGATCTCTGTAGCTGATACGGGTCTAGGCAAATCCTTGACTACCTCTATCTTCTTCCAATCCACCTGAATACCCTTTGCTGATACAACATGACTCAAGAATGCAACTGAACTTAACCAGCACTCATATTTCGAAAATATGGCATACAACTAACTATCTCTCAGTCTGAAGAACATTTCTCAAATGTTGCTCATGCTCCTTCCGGCTACGGAAATAGATCAAAATATCATCAATGAAGACTATCACAAATTAATCCAAGTAAGCCCTAAACACTCGGTTCATCAAATCCGTGAAAGTTGTTGGGGCATTTTTCAATCTGAATGACATTACCAATAACTCATAATGCCCGTACCGAGTGCGAAAAGCTGTCTTAAGGACATCAAATGCCCTAATCCTCAACTGATGGTAGCTAGATCTCAAGTCAATCTTCAAAAACACTTTGGCAACCTGAAGTTGATCAAACAAATCATCAATCATCGGCAGTGGATTCTTATTCTTAGTTGTGACCTTGTTCAACTGCCGATAATCTATACACATCCTCATCGATCCGTCCTTCTTCTTAACAAACAACTCCGGTGCACCATAAGGCGAGACACTAGGTCTAACAAAACTTTTATCAAGCAAGTCTTGCAACCGCTACTTTAATTCTTTCAACTTAGTCAATATCCCTATCGGGTGTCATTCCCGACGGATCTGAAGGTAATACCTCAGAAAACTCACGAACAACAGGCACATAATCCATAGAAGGAACCTCGACACTATAATTACGAACATACACCAAATAGGCCAAACATCCATTATCAACCATACGGTGAGCCTTCATATATGAGATAACCCTACAGGTAATACGACTAGGAGTCCCTCCCACTCCAAACGAGGTAGAATCGACAAGGATAAGGTCACAGCTTTGGCATGACTGTCCAAGATAGAGTGGTAAGGTGATAACTAGTCCATCCCTAATATGACATCAAAATCAACCATATCCATAATAATAGATCTACTCGGGTCTCAAGACCCACAATCACAACTACACATGAATGATGAACATGATCTACCACAATAGAATCACGCACTAGTGTAGACATATATATAGAAGCACTCAAAGAATCACTAGGCATGACAAAATATGGTGCAAAATAAGATGACACATAGGAGTATGTAGATCCTGGATAAAATAAAACTGAAGCATCTCTACTACAGACAAGAACAGTACCTGTGATAACTGCATTGAAGGCCTCAATCTCAAGCCTGGCTGGAAGAGCATAACATCGGAGCTGCGCCCCACCACTCTGAACTACATCTCCAGGACGACCTCCTACTGGCTGGCCTCTACCTCTAGTGGTATGACCTCCACCTCTAATGCTTTTACCTCCACTTCTAGCACCTCTACATCTACCTCTAGCTGGCTGAGTGGGTGGTGAAACACTCGGTGCTTGAACCATGGTACGGGAACCCTGATGTTAAGAGCTACTGGGTGATTGAGGGCAAAATCTAGCTATATACCTCGTATCGCCACAAGTATAACAAGCCCTCGGTTGTTGAGACTGATGACCCTGAAAACTCTGGAGCGGAGGTGCACTGATAGGAGTTGGCGATACACTGTACATCAGCTAATTAGAATACTTCATACGAGACCACGACCACCTGGCACACCGTGAGAAGCCTAAAGTGCTAAATGAAACGCCTTAGAAGGATGGACCCTACCGAAAAAATATCTTCCTCCAGATGAGGCACCACTGAACCTTCCCCAAATGACGAGGCCTCTTGTCAGACCCCTGACCACTCCCCTGTGATACACCATCCCAACTCTCCTGGTCATATTGGCCGCATCCTGAAAATAAATTTGGTTCCCTATCTCCTTAGCCATCTGCAATCGAATAGGCTGAACAAGTCCCTCAATGAACCTTCTTACTTTCTCTCTCTTAGTGGGAAGTATACGAAAAGCATGACGGGCCAAGTAAATAAATCTGGTCTCGTACTGAGTGACAATTATAGTTACATGCGGGAGATGCTCGAACTACCTCCGATAGTTCTCTCTCTAAGTGATAGGAAGAAAATTCTCCAGAAATAACTGAGAGAACTGATCCCAAGTCAAATCCAGTGACCCATCTGGTCTATCCAAACAATAATCTCTCTACCAAGTCTTGGCAGATGAAAAGCAACAAAGTCGACCCCATTGGTCTCCACTATCTGCATGTTCCTTAGAACCTCATGACAGTTGTCCAAATAACCTTAGGAATCCTCAGAACATGTACAACCAAAAGTAGTAGTAAAGATCTTGGTGAACCTGTCCAACCTCCACAAGGCATCAATAGACATAGCTGGCCCCTCACCGGTCTGTGCAACAACACCTGGCTGAACTAGCCCAACTAGCTAAGCCGTTGGACTCTGAAACTGGGGATCCATCTGCTTTTGAGTGCGAGTAGAAGGAGTCTGGGATCCTCTTCAAGATTGAGAGATGGATGGTGCTACAGGAAGCAAGCCTAACTGGGCGACACTCTCCATAAAGCCTATAGATGGACTAGATCATTCTGAAGTACCGGGGTGGCGATGAACCCCTCTGGGACCTAAGCTGGTCCTGCTAGAATTGTCATGGCTGGAACCTCATCATCAAACTCAACCTGAGGCTCCACCAGTGGTGCTGCTGCTCGAGCTCTAGCCTGAGTTCTACCTCTGCCTCGGGCCCTAGCATGACCTCGACCTCTAACCCTTGTAGGAGCTGCTACTGGGGGCTTGGGCTGTTGGTCAACTGATAAAGCGGTATATGTTCTCACCATCTGCGAAATAAGAGAGTGAAGCTCAATTAGCATTGAGAAATCAAGTTGCACGACAGGAAGGAATACATATGAAGTTTTTCCTAACTCTGTAGCCTTTGAGGGATAAATACATACTTCTCTATATCGATCCCTCAGACTTTATTAAGCTTGTCCATGAATTGTGAGACCTAAGAAACCTAGAGCTGTGATACCAACTTGTCACGATCCGGATACCCCATCCTCGGGAGTCGTGATGGCGTCTACTCATGAAAGCTAGGCAAGCCGAGTATTATAGATTCATTACCCTTTAGCAATTCAATTTAACTGGAGATCAACACCGGAATAACAATAATAACAAAAGAAATGCAGAAGACGAAATCTTATGGTTTTAAAAAATACTAACACGAAAATCCAAAATATAACTCTACCTAGAAACTGGTGTCACAATATCAAGAACTATCTACGAATACTACAAATAGTAGTCTGAACGGAAAATAAAAATCTGTTTCTAAAATACATAAAAATAGAATGGAAATATAGAAGGGAACGCCAAGGCCTGCAGACGTCCGTAGGACTACCTCAGGTCTCCGCCGCTAGACTAAAGTCAGCAACCTCACGTGGTCCAAAAGCACCAGCACCGGGATCTATACACAGTGCAGAGTGTAATATCAACATAACCGACCCCATGTGCTGGTAAGTATCGAGCCTAACCGTGGTGAAGTAGTGACGAGGCTATTACAAGACTAACAAATATATCTGTGCAGTTATATCATATACAACAAATAAGTACAATAACAACTAGCAGTTAAAGATAGGAAAGGGGAAACATGCTGTGGGAAATATCATGTACAAACAGAATCTTAGTAAAGAAGCATAAGGAACACCATAAATCAATTATGAGCAAGAATGAGAAAAAACAGTGACAAGTGCAAGGCATCACCCTTCGTGCTTTTACTCTCATTCTCACCATAAGAATCAATATATTCGGCACTACATCACCCTTTGTGCTTTTACCTCACATAATCATGGCACGACATTATCTTTCGTGCATTACCATTCATATCATGGCACGACATCGCCCTTCATGCTTTACATTTATAATATTGGCACGACATCACCCTTCGTGCATTAATACTCACTCATAAATATCACGCACAACATCACCCTACGTGATTTTAAACTCATCTTTACCCAAGAAACACTCATAATCAATTCGGGCAAGGGAATCAATAGAATTCACAATAGAATCCCGGAAAGGGAACAATGGTATAACAATAATATCCCGAAAACGGAAAAAATATAATAAGCAATAACATCCCGACAAGGGAAAAAATATCATAAGAAATAACATTCCGTCAAGGAAAACAATATCATAAACCTCTCCTCATTTTCACAATCACTTCTCAACATGAATCTCAACTTGAGCCAACGATCTACAATGTTCAATTACCAAGAATACTTTCATAAGCTTTATTCAACATTGAAAATCATCATGTTAATCATGTATAATACGTAACGGAGTCACAACAATAATAGTATAAGACTCATGGTCATGCTTGATAACGACGTATAGATACTCGTCACCAAACTTATACATTGTACTCAATAATTAACACATAGCAAATAAGACCACGACTCCAATTTCCTCAAGCCAAGGTTAGACTAAATACTCACCTAAATGCCACAAACACAATCAAGCCTCAACTATCGCTTTACCTCTTGATTCTACCACCAACTCGCTTGTATCTAGCCACAATTTACTTAATAACGTTAATAATTGCTAAATAAACCAATTACAATTCATAAAAAATAGATTTCCCAATAATTTCCCCAAAGAGTCAAAAATCGATCTTGGGCCTGCTTGGTCTAAAACCTAAAATTCGGACCAAAGCCCGATTACCCATTCATCTTTGAGCCCGGATATACAATTGGTTTTGAAAACTAACCTCAATTGGAGGTCTAAATCCCCAAATTTTGATATTCCTAAGTTCTACCCAAAACTCCTATTTCCACCATGAAAATCCTACTTTCTCGGATGAAATCTTGTAAAAGGAGGTTAATGAGTGAAAGAAATGAGTTAAAAATTACTAACTTGTATTTTGGGGAAGAAAGAGTGTTTTGAAAATCGCCTCTTATGTTTTAGGGTTTTGAAAATTTAAATATCGCTGAAAAATCCTGCTTATATATACCTATCTCAAACCCTTACCATTGACTGCAAAAAAAAGAACCGCGATCCCGAAGCTCCACCGGAGACCGCGAAATATTGAGCGTGGCCACGAATATGGCCTTGCTCACCGCTGATCATGAAAACCCCACCGCGGCCGCGAAGATTCATCGCGGACCCCGAAGCTCATTTCAAAGACCTGCAACTTCTCTAAACCCGCAACAGTTATTTTCTAAGTCTCAATTCACTTTGTGCCATATCTAAAACTCAGCCGAGCCCTCGGGGCTCCAAACCAAATATGTACATAAATTCAAAAACATCATAGAGACTTTGCTCATGTGGTCAAATCCTCAAAATAAATCAACAACTATGAATTAAACCTCAAATTTATGAAATTACTCAAGAACATCAAAACTTCTATTTTCTCAACTATACGCCCAATTTATACCAAATCAATTATAATCTTTATCAAATTTCACAAATTCAACCATTTAATTATATAATACTTGTACCGGATTTCGGAACCAAAATACGGGCTCGATATCATCAATTTCAAATATCTTTACATTTCTAAAAATTCTTATAATTTCAATTAAATAATTTCTTTTAAAAATTTATTTCTTGGGCTTGGAACCTCGAAATTTGATTTCGGGCATGCGCCCCAATCCCATATTTTACTACGGACCTTATGAGACCGTCAGATCACGGGTCCGGGTCTGTTTACCAAGAATGTTGACCAAAGTCAACTTTAATCAGTTTTAAAAAGCCAATTTCCTTATTTTACTTAGATTTCACATAAGAGCTTTCCGGAAATGCACCCAGACTGCGCACGCAAATCAAGGCGAGACAAAAAACTATTTTAAGGTCTCAAAACATATAATTTTCTTTCAAAACGAGTGATGACCTTTTGAGTCATCACAAAGCATCTCAAACATGATCAATTATTTCTTCATTCCTCCTTACCAAGGAAGACAAGCTAATATGGTAACTGACTCCTAGTCGGTCCTTCACCAGCAGCTTTGCTTACACTTTCCTTAGCAAAAGCAAGAACAATATTGAAATTGAGTTGGAAGGGAGCTTTAATTGGATCTGGAAATTACAAGCTCCTAACAAAGTCAAGAACTTCGTCAGGCTCCTTGCCCATAATAGGTTACCTACATGAGGATACCTTAACACAGTGTTGCTTCTGCCAATGTTTTGAAGAGACAAGCGAATACATTTTCTTTGAATGCATAAATACAGTCCAATTCTGGAAGGAATTGTAAGCCAAGGCTTTTATTGAGAGTAGACAACATAATCTCATTTTCTCATCTCAATAATGGTCATTAACTTGGAACAAACTTAGTAACACACCCTTTAATGAAAATATTCCTCGGAAAATCATCATTTCCTTTTGTTTCTGACACATTTGGCTATGAAGGAACCACAATCTGTTCAACAATAAGAAAGACAGAATCAACTTTACCAACACTATCTTTAAAGCAATTGAATACTTTATGTTAGTGAAAGATACCACCCAAAGCCGCGTTGAGGGTTAAGCCTCTAAAGCAAAGGCTTTAGGTCCCCGAGCTTTTAAGGCCCCATATTTTATTAATAGTGTAGTCTTTATAATTAATCTTTCTTAACAAAATACTAACTGACTATTGTGTGGTAGAAAAGTAAAGTATAATTTTTATTAAAAATAAATAAATGAAAGAAAACCATTTCGCTATGTGATTGATGGTGATATTTGAAAATTTTATTTCATTTCTCATAATAAAACTTGTACAGCATACCCTTTTTTTTCCCTCCTGTTAAGTTATCTATTCTCTGAAAAATAAGGGCAAGAAAATTGAATAAATTAAATTGTGCATATTCCTTTTCACCTTTTAAAGTTTTCAAGCATTACAATTTAGAACAAGCAAACTGAATAAGTGGAATTGTAGTAATATCAAATTATCAACATCTAGAATTAAATTATATTATTTCAACTTTCTCTTATCTTATAATTAAATTTAGCACTGGTAGGTTTAGCTTATAGGTGTATATTGCTTTCTATTGAATATTAGAATTCAAATGTGTCAACTAAATATATAAATTAAAATTTCTCAAAACACACAAAAAAAGGAAAAAAAGAGAGGAGAAGAACTTAATTTCAATACAATCTCAAAAAGGAGCTATTTAAACAATGTCTTAAGAAAATTTAAATGAATTAGCTAAACTGTAAACTAAAAAATAAATATAAAAAAAAAATCAATTATAAAAACTTATTAACAATGTTGCAACTTAAAATTCTGGAAAATTTACTTTAAATAAAAGTATATATGTGAGAAAGAATTTCCAGAAAAGCTTAAGGCCTCCTTATAAGTTTTGCTTGAGGCCACCAATTTGGTTGAATTGCCTTTGCTACCACTATCAAAAGGGCTTTCCAAACCACCGTAAAATGAGAGCCCCCAGAAGAGGGTTTTATAAGCTGAATACAAATGGGGCCGCTAGCGGTAGCCCAGTCATATGAAGAATAGGTGGAGTATTCAGGAATCACACTGAGAATTGAATTATTGGGTATATGATACAACCAACACCTTGGCTTAACTGAAAGCTCCCCTAAAAGGAGAATTAACACAAATGTTATTTACAGGTAATATAACATATGATCCTATAATTTATAAATACAAGTTATTAATACAAAGAATGAACAGAGTCGTGATGATACACAGGTACATAGAGTAGAATAGGATGGCAGATATTATAGCGAAATGACAAAAAAGCTAAACTTTTTGGGTAGATCCAATTTATTAGCAATTTTTTTTATGTTTGTAAATAATATATTTTAAGCCGACGTCAAAGAAACTGAAGTTATTTGGAATTTTTTGACAGATAATATTGATACTCTATCTCAGAATATCGTTCTACTAGGGGAATTACGGTACCCCGCAATGGCAGTACTTTGTAATGCACTCCTTTGTTTAGTAGTTATTATATAAATATCCTTTTTAACCGAAAAAAAAAGAACTGAAAACAAAAAAATGAATACAGTAATAATAATAAATTAAAATTTAAAAAATTGACACTGACCACGTCAGACCCCATGTTGCTCCGATTCATGCGCTGCTTTTAACACCCTTTTTCCTTTATCTCCCTCTTTTCACCATTGTTTCTCAATTTCTTTTTTGACAAAACCAAGAAAATGGAAACAACCTTTTTTGCTGTTTATGAAGAGAAAAAAGGTTGAATTTTTATAATGCAGAAAGGATAAATATGATTAAGGGCTTTATCTATTATTGGATTTACCAGCTTTAGCAAATTTTTTGTATATATTAATAGATATTTGAATATAAATGTCTGAATTGGTAGCTCGAACGGGTCGGCATCAACAAAGATATGAAGAAGGTTATCGACTCATTGCTGGGTATCTTTCTTTTTCCTTTTCTTTATTTAATTATCTCTATGTTTTTTGGATTTATTTTGGTTTTTGCTCATTTGGTTCTTCTTCGTTTTGGTAAATCTTTTTATTAAATGTCGGTATTTTTGGTTCGAATCTAGCGGGGCATTTGTAGTTATTTATCTTAGTTTTTCTTTTGTGAAATTTGCTTGAGGTATTGGGTTTGTGCAATTCGATTTGAAGAAAAAGTCAATCTTTTAGCTTTCTGTAGACTAATAAAGTTAGTATCTTCAAAAAGTTAAAAAGTTTTTTTTTAACCAAGGGTATGACCCAGGGGTCAATGGAGAACCATGAGGTCTCGAGTTGGAATCTAGTGGGGCAAAAAGAAAATACTAGGTGAATTTGCCCAAGACCCGATAGGTGTGCTCGTGGAGGTAGAAGATACCCTGTTGAATAGTCATGCCACAAACTGTCCCACCAGTGGGGAGGGTAGATAGTATGCACGCCTTACCTAGAGAGGTTATTTCCACTAGACCCTCGGCACGAGAAAAAAAGATCTACCCTCCCCAGACTCCATTTGTGAGATTATACTGGGTATGTCGTTGTACGGTAGTGTACGGGCCCATACACTTGCATCATTGGAAAAAAAAGAATTTGAAGTCTTTTCTAAAGAGTAATACCCAAGAACTGTCAAGACATGTTGGAATAGGCTGCCATTGTTCTCCTTAAGTTGCTTATTAAAAAGAGTCAAATTTGAGGAGGTAAAAGAAGATCAATGAATCTTGTAAATCTGGAATGTAGGAATTGGGTGGCCCTCTCTGGTCTGAGTTAATTTTATGTTTTTGGTTTTCCTATTTAACATTATATATAAATTCTTTTGGATGCGGCCTGTGATTGGATAAGCTTAAGATAAATCAGAATTGGGGTTATAGACTTATAGTGGTGAAATAATTTTTGTTTCCCGCTGTTTCTTCTTATAGTAAGTTCTTTTGCTGATAATCAGAAGGAAGCTATCCTTTTCCTTGTCATTACACTTACTCTAGATCTAGTTTTGGTTCTTATTCTGCTTACATCTCTTTCGCAATGGAGTCATTACTCATAAGCCATGACATAAAACATAAATGAAGCACAAAAAGGATGTAGTGATTAGTGAATCTCTCGCTATCTTCATCATCATGAGTGCTGAGTTAATTGACAGCAGTGAATAAAGAATCCATTGACCCTATCACTATCAAACTGGTACCATGGCTCCACTGAGACAGTCATGCGATGAGATTATTCTCAGCTCAAAAATGTGAGAAGGAAAAGCACTGAGCATTTGCACCAACTGGATCTTCCATGTTCTAAATTGTTAGGGATAGTTGATTTTTGAGTATTTTGCTGTTTGGACTCTTCTAAGGGTATGTGTGGTAATAGAATACGTGATGTGTGCTTAGAAAAGTTATAGAGAAGCAACAGCACAAACTAGAAAAGTTCAGGAACACAAGAGAAATCCTTCCGTGGCTAGAAAGTATCGGAAAATATTCTCTTAGAATAGAAGAAGAATATGGATTTTATGGAGCAAAGGTGTCTTAATCTTTTGGCTCCTAAAGTAAGCTCAAATCTGAAATTTTAGCTCTTCCAATTAAATACTAAGCATGTCTCTTAAAGTTGTCTTTCAATTTCTTTTTTTTATAGTATGGGTTTCAGTCCCCTGGTAGTTGGTACCTCTTTTGATGACTTCCATTTGTCAAAGGTTTTGCTTCTTAAAGGACGTGAAAACCTGGGCAACTACCCCTTCTAAACTTCCTGGGTTTACATTTGGAATCAGAATAATATTTTCTTGGAACCTGCCTATTATGAATTCTTACTAGAGTTGCTGCAGGTGTATTCCGTTTAAGTTCAGGGATATGGAACAAGATGGTGGCGACACATCCAAAAAGATACTCGAAGTACTGATGATAAACTCAACAAGCGGACCTGGTCTTTTGTTTCCGAAGGTGAGAATTGTTCTGTTGGATTTCGAGCAATATGCTAAGATAGTTCTAATTATTAAAGTGTTTTCTTGGTCTAGCATTAAGCTACCTTATGTGACTTTATCTTCTGATAGATCTGATATTAAGGTCCTTTTTAGCACTTTGTATTTCAACCTCATAACTAAGAGATATGCTGACATTCTTCCTCCACCGTGAAACTGAACCTTACCAAGTTTAGCAACCAAAAAAATCCCAAGTTTGCGAAGTTTTACGTTGACGATTGACAAGTGTCACTCTTTAATGTTCTTGTAAAATACAGTAACCATGTTTCACATGCTTCATTCTCTTCATGACTAATTACGCTAGTCATATGTTGCTGCATTGCAACCTGGTAGCACTACTAGTAATTTATTCAATCAAAGGTAGACAAGCATGAGCGCATACTTGAACTAGTGAATTAACATTTACAGTTGGTTCTCCTTTTTTTCTTTCTGACATTACACTTGACTTGATAGACTTCTTGTTCTTTTCTTTAATTATTCTTTATTTATTTGTGTTCCGACTTCTGCTTTTTCAGTTATTAGCAGCACCATGATATTGGGGAATAAGTTCTTTCTGTTCATGTTTATTTTGCCTTAGAGCTGTAAAGATGTCTATGAGTGCTGTTAATTGACATTTTCTGTCTTCCTATATGTAGGGAGGGTGGGAAAATGATGAAACAGTTAAAGAGGCAGCTGTTCGTGAAGCAATAGAGGAGGCTGGAGTTCGTGGGGATTTAGTGGTGAGATTGTTGTATCCTATCTTCCATTTATTCTGTAGCATTTGGATAGACAAACAAGAACTTTTCTGATACTTCTTCTGACCTGGTCCTTTTAAGCATCATAATGTGATAAAACTTCAATATATTTCTCCCTTCCAAAGAAAGTAACTATCATCTGTTATAAAAATGATAAAGCTGCAAGAGGGGTATCAATGTACAACAACAACAACAAACCCAGCTTAATCCCACGTGGGGTATGGGAGGATAGTGTGTACGCAGCCTTACCCCTACCCTATAAAGACATAGAGTCTGTTTTCAATAGACCCTCAGCTTAAGTAACGGTAAGAGGGTATCAATATGATGCAGTAATAACATTTAGTAAAGGGTGAACTTGTTTTAGAATATTTTTAAGAGTGGAAGCTAAAGTTCATTAATTGGTTCAGTTACAGTAATATTAAATTTATCATAGCAACTAAAGAAATGTGCTTGTCTCAGTTTAGAGGGAAAATAAAAAACAACCAGATTTACAACTAGCAAGTGAAAAATAGTCACAGTTTCAAAAATAATCGAAATTTAGCCACTTTTTTATGCAAAGATAAAATCTGAATAAAAACATCCTTAAAAATCCGGAAAAGTTATAGCATAATATGCCGAAGTTTGAATCTTTACATATGAGATTCCAGCATAATGTGTTGGAATTTTGTAATGTGCTGGAGTTTCAACATAAAATGCTGAAAGTTTATATGCTGGAACTTCATAATCCTGCATATTATTTTAGAACTTTCCGTGTACTGGAGTTCTAATATAATATGCTGAAAGTTTATACACATGAGATACATAATGCGGTATATTATGCTGGAATTTTCTGTGTTTCAGCAAAATGGTGGTTATTTTTCAATATCAGTCGGAAAACTGGATAGCCCGTGCTATTTTCACCCGTTTAGATTGTCTTTGGTTAACTTTTTGTTTTGAACTAAGTAACTTGTATAAATAAAACTTGTAAGTTGGAGCGTATGCAGAAATTACGTGATTCCCTTGTATTTTGTTTTCCATGAATCTGTGGGATTTATACCTCTTCTTTTTCAGCATTTTTTGGGATACTACCTCTTTAAAAGCAAAACACTTCAAGATGAGTACAGTCCAGAAGGTCTGTGTAGAGCTTCCATGTTTGCTTTGTTTGTGAAGGAAGAGCTCGACTGTTGGCCAGAACAGAACTGCCGGAAAAGAAGTTGGCTGACAATTCCTGAGGCAGTTGAATGTTGCCGGCACCAATGGATGAGAGAGGCCCTTGAGGAAGGATTTCTGAAGTGGCATGAGGGTGGTATGGTAAGCACAATTAACAACGACGAGGACTAGTTTTTATCTTTACTCCTCCCTGACCAACATTGAAGGTTTTTAGAAACCAATTTGAAGTAATGTTCTTTTAGATGTTGAACCATGTTTTGATGATTTTTTACTGATTCATTTCTTTCCCAGAAAACTGATGGAGAACCAGATAGAAAAGAAACAAGAAAATTATTCTCATCTTCTTCATTTTCTTGCTAACTACATCTGGTAGTTGACTAACCATATTAGTCAGATTAACAGATGATGCTTTTCTGTGTAACTACAATTTCATTATCTATTCTTCATTTCTCGACATGCATATTATGAACAGTCTACACAATATATTATCAATACTCTCTTGTGGGAGGACAAATAATGGCAAAACTTGCTCGCACCCTGTGACTACACCAAAAATAATGGATGCAAGACGTGTTTCTCTTCAATTAATAACTACGGCAGTTAAATTTTTTTGATTTGGTGTACACGTAGGTGAAGGCAAGATTATCTTGGAGTGGAATTTATAATGTAAACTCCGCAACATCCTTTGCATTGGAATTCTTTTGGCATTGTGATTATTAAAGGACAACAATAATGCAAGAAACATATCTTGCATATATATTGGTCATAACCATAATGGTATAACTTCTCTTAAAAGAAATATTCATCATATGGATGTTGATGAATATGTGGTAGTATCAAATTAATTGAGAATTCTGCAAGAGCCAATTATAATATTTTGGAGAAATATAATTGATTGCCAATAAGGTATTGTGTTGTAGTAAGCATCAAAGAAACTTATTCAGTTTTCAAAGTATGCGCGAAAGCAATTGATTATATTGAGACTATAAATGAAGGAAAGATTTAATATCTTATATTACTACCACTTGTAGCGGGATAATATGTATGTGAAAAGTTGCCCGCTTTATTTTTCAGTTTGTACCACACAAAAGAACACCACACTAAAGTAAGGCTGTATCCGGTTCCGGTTCTGGGTCTATTTGGGTCTGCGGTTCCGGTTCTGGCGGTTCCGGTTCTGCGGTTCTGGCGGTTCCGGAGCCGGAACCGCTACCATACGGTTCCGGAACCGCCCGGTTCCGGTTCTGGCGGTTCCGGAACCGCGGTTCTGGCGGTTCCAGGCGGTTCCGAGTTTTTTTTTTTGTTTTTTTTAAAATCAATATCTTGTATAGTAGTGATTAGTATATTGTAGAATATATTTTTATATGGTGTACTATGTTATTAATTATAATATATATTGTGTTTGGTAATTAGTATATATTGTGTATAAGTAGTGTATATTTTGTATATAAGTAGTATATATTGTATTTAAGTAGTATATATTGTATATAAGTAGTGTATATTGTGTTTGGTAATTAGTATATATTGTGCATAAGTAGTGTATATTTTGTATATAAGTAGTATATATTGTATTTAAGTAGTATATATTGTATATAAGTAGTGTATATTGTGTTTGGTAATTAGTATATATTGTGTATAAGTAGTGTATATTTTGTATATAAGTAGTATATATTGTATTTAAGTAGTATATATTGTATATAAGTAGTGTATATTGTGTTTGGTAATTAGTATATATTGTGCATAAGTAGTGTATATTTTGTATATAAGTAGTATATATTGTATTTAAGTAGTATATATTGTATATATGTAGTGTATATTGTGTTGTAGTTAGTAATTAGTATAAATTGTATATAAGTAGTATATATTGATAAAAGAATGTTGTCATTAGTATATTGTGTTGTATGTTATATAAATATTCAAGGATTGATATAGAAGTAAAGACAAAGAAATATTCACACAAAACATATTCCAAGATATGATAAAGAGCATATTTATTGACTAAAGTGAATGTTTATTGATAAAAACCCTTATCATAATAAACCTGGAGTTTATGCACATGTCATGGTGTAAACCTGAACTTATCAATATTGATAATTTATTCGGTTGGCATAATCAGTTTAGCCATATCAATTTAAGCATGATGTGCAAAAAATAATAGAGAATTCACATGAGTAAATATTAAAGAACTAGAAAGTTCTTTACGAATTCTTTTATACTGCCTATTCTCATTATTTAATTGACCAACTAAAGTTGGGATTGAATCACATGAATTCTGAAAAATATCAAAGGTGGATATATGCCCATTTACCTGCCGTGTATACCACATAAGTTGCATTTATGAGATGGTTACATATGCGATTATTATTAACCTACAACTTGGTATTTGCGAGGTAATTTGCTCAATAATTTAATTTATAGCATAATTTTCAAATTTCCTGTCCAAGATAGTTTATCTTGATAAGTTGGTTTATATCACTACTGGTTTAGCAAAGTAATTTATTGAGTGCCTCCACTTAATAGCTAAATTATTGCTTATGAGAACAAAGTTATCTTTATCAGTTTGATATAGGTTATATACGAAAGTATATTACATTCTCCCCTCACAAGTGGTTCAGGGTCAGGACCTAAATAATTTCATCCCAATATTATTGATGTACGATGTATATTTGATTAATACCATAAAGCACAAAGATGTGTTTTCAAAGTTGAGGAAACAAGTTAGTTTTTTTAACATGAGGGGGAAACATGATAAACAATTGAGAAAAAGTTACGTGGAATGAATTATCATTTGTATATCTGAATCTTCGAATATGCTAATATGAACTTGAAGTTTACAAAAAGATATTCGTTTGCCATATATTGCAAATCATGCCATATGCATTTGCTGACCCAAAGAAAATAACCATATTCTCATTGCAAATGCTCCTATTAAATCCTAGAAGGACAAAGTCTATGGTACATTTGAAGCCTGTAGACAATCAGTTTCAAATAAACTTCTTGATAAAGAAGATGAGCAAATGATCAAAATGATCATAATAAACGAGGCAAGTAATCTAGAAGATCACATGACATAACACTTTATAAAATCTCATGAGAGATTCAGGTATCTGAATACATGAATGAAGAGATCTATATGTTATGTCTTTATGAAAAATAAGGAGGTTGGAATCGATAAAAAATGTTTGTCGACGACATTGATTATAGCGCTAAATATATATATGAGGATCTTAAGTCTGGAGAAACAATTCAAGTGGAATTGGTTTCATATGAAAGATAAGTAGTTTTGGACCTGTAGTTCAAACACTTAAAAGTATAAAGACAATGGTGTGTGCTATCACCTTTATGTATCTTATATGTCTGGCATGACATGAAAACTTGATACAAATCTGAAGTCTATTTATATGACTTATATAACTTAACTTATTTGACAATCCATGTAGGATTTAAGTTGCTTGAAGCATATATAATTCTTGATCTTGAAGTACCACTTCCTCAGTACAATTTGTGCACAAATTTATCTTGCTATAGCTACAAGCATGATAATATGATAGAAAGAGTTTTTACCTCTATGTGAAGATATTGAACTGACGATTCCAACAAGATCATATAAAGACAATACATCTATTAGGAATGATGATTTCAAGGTGAAACAAATTCGTTCATGAGATCTTTTGAAGATGGTGCACAAGATTGGAATGCAAATGTTTAAAGATGTGAATTGATACTTTCATCAGGGGGAGTTAATGCGTGTTGCACTCTTTTTCCCTTATAAGATTTTGTCACACTGGATTTTCTTTCCAAGATTTTTAACGAGATAACCAAAAGACGTATTGTTAGATATGTGTACTCTTTTTCCTTTTTTAGAATTTTTTCCCACTGAATTTTATTTTAGCTAATGTTTTAACGAGCACATTATCTGTTGAATAAATATTCAAGGAGGAGTGTTATAAATAGAATTCTATTTAAGGTGAAGTCTATATTCTAGAGTTTGTTACTTAGTAGCTAAATCACTTTCCCCTATAAATAAAAAGGATTTATTCTATTGTGATTGATCCTAGACCAATAAAAATTTTCTCTTCCTGCTTTTCTCTGGAATACTCTTTTCTTCTTTTATTGTTTCATAACAGAAAATTTATTCTATAGTTTTTCTTCAAAAAATATCACGGCATAAGAGACAACATTGAAAGTAAATAGTACTGTTCCGACTAAAGGAAAATGACAATTTTCAGTAGTCACTTGCACTCACTACTCAAATTAGTATAAAGTAAACAACTGTTAAGTCCAAGTAGGCGGATGACATCCGTAACATCAATTTCAATCTCCAAACTATGAAAAGAAAATTCTTCTCATAAACTAATTGTAGTCCAGTTCTAAGGGCCAGCTATTCCATGTAAGTAGGAGTGTAGGCATAAGCAGCAACAGAGTCAGGATTTATACAAAGGAATGTCAAAATTACAAGAAATTATGCAACAATCTAATATGTAACTTGCGGCCTTTCGTAACTTTTGACATCCTGTGACCATTACACTAGGAGTTTGTCTTGTATCAAGGGTTGTCAACCCCTTGTATATATTCAATTTTTTTTAAAAATAGCTATTTACACAGTGTTATTTTCCGGCAAAGGGGTGTCGATCGGTACCCCTTAGACAAGAGTAGCTCCGCCCTGGGCATACGCTAAGTTGTAAAGTGAGCCAGTGTTCAGGGTAAGCACTTAATAGCAGAAAGTTTGGATGTGCATCATTCCAAAAGTTCATTGCTATTAGGGAGTCAAAGAAAATGTGAGTACTGGTCTCCTCAGCAATATTTTCTGGACCAATTACCCACTCAAGGCCTTTAATATATATTTTCCAACCTGTCAGTATGTTGTTCCAAATGAAGGAGTGAGAGGTTGGATTTCTCTTATGATTGTATTGGCTAATAAGTGTTATGACCCATATGGAGCCTGGTTTGGTGAAGAGCCACCAAGAGAAGCTGGCAAGTGTGGCCATGTTTTTGTCTATTGCATTCCTAAGACCTGGGCCCCCAGCTTGTTTGGGTTGGGTAACTGAGGCTCATTTGATGCAGTGAATTTTCTTTTTCAAAGTGATAGTGCCCCAAGTGAAGTCTCTTTGGATTTTGTTGATTTGTTTAAGTATGAAGGATGGAAGCAGCATGATGTATTGCATTGAGTGATTAATGATAGAGTTAAGAGTTGATCTAGCTAATGTTATTCTCCCTGCCATAAAAAGAAAGTTTGTTTTTCAACTAGTTAGTTTATAATTTATATTGTCAATGATGACGTGCAAGTCAGAAACCGTATATTTGCGAGTGAGGTAGAAAATCCCAAATATTTTAGAAAGTTCTCACTAATTTTGATATTGAAAATATTTGCGAGGTGACTTTTGGTTTGTGGGTCGCAATTCTTGGAAAAGATAATATTTGGTTTGGTGGTATTGATTTTTTGTAAACAAATTAAGGAGATGAATTTGTTTTGAACCTTAATTTTTGTAAACGTTCAATTCCGTACTTGTCATTTCACATTAGTTCAATTTCCTGATTTTGACTTGGTCAAGGATCTGCTTCGAATTTTGGGATCCACAGCTTTTTTGCTGATCTACGGCTGCTTCACTTCATATATTTTGTCCCCGTAAGTTCACCTTAATTCTTATCTTATTTTTATATCATTTGCTTCAGCTAAGTATATTCCAACTTCTCTACTTGAACGACACTTTGATTTTTCGTTCGTGGGTGTAAGATTTCAGATCTCTTTTTATTCTCTTAACATTCCACTCTTGTACTTTCTTGTTCCTTTTCTGACTTCAGTATTAGTACATTTTTTATTTTTTTCAACTTTTGGTTTGTGTTTAGGTAATTTGGGATCCGGTCATATTTGAATGTTTGGTTTGAGTTCAACTTTATTTTGATTTTTTGAGTAATAGTTGACCCCAACAAATTTTAGAATTGAGACATATGTGATCGATTGGCTTGTATGTTTTATTTTCGGTTGCTTTTCGAGTAAAGAACTTCTCTTTTTGTACCCTTTTGTGGGTTTTCTCTTTCTGTTTTTTCTATTCTTTCTTCTGCTTTTTGTGGATGTGTTATATTTTCTTGGACAGGTGCATTATTTTTCCGGCGAGGATTTTCGGCAAGCTACAGTACTTCCGGCGAATCCCGTTCAGATTTTCGGCAGGACGCAGAGGAACTACCAGCTCCGATAAGCTTCAGGAAAACTTGCCCCAGGTACTAGTCGCGGCGGCGAGGCTAGTTTGCAGCGTTTGGGAGTGAAGAGCTAAGCAACATCGGCCCGGACGTGCAAGAGTTGGTAGCAGTTGACCTCGGGCGCATCAAAGCCTACTTTCAGGTTTTTCCACCGGGAGTTGTTACCTCCAGCTCTCTTGTTTACTCTGTACACCTTTTACGTATTCTAGCTAGCATTCCGTGTGAGGTTTACTCTGTTGCTATCTTGTTTGCATCTGTTTGCGTATTCTGTTATAGTGCGTGTGTGCGTCACTACTCTCCATAGTCGGTTGGAGGGATAGTGGTCGCGGCGTAGGATGATAGTGTAAGGTCATGTCCTCGGGGGGTAGGGCCGGTGGCGGGGGTGAGTAGGGGGCAGGGAGTGGTCCTACGGGTAGGGCTGGGGGTAAGGGTGGGAAGAGGGTAGCGGACGCTCAGAGATTAAGGATTGGGTCGTGGAACATAGGTACTCTGACGGGTAAGTCCATCTAGTTGGCGAAGGTTACTCAGAAGAGGAGGGTTAACATAGCCTGTGTCCAGGAGACTAGGTGGAAAGGGTCGAAGGCGAGGGATGCAGACGGGTTTAAGTTGTGGTATTTTGGGGTCGTGAGAGGTATGAATGGAGTGTGCATCTTTGTAGATAGGGATCTAAGGGAGTCCGTGGTCGAGGTTAGGCGAGTGAATGATAGGTTAATGTCTATAAGTTGGTTATTGGGGGTTGCATCCTCAACGCCATCAGCGCTTACGCGCCGCAAGCGGGCTTAGACGAGGAGGTTAAAAGGTGCTTTTGGGAGGGCTTGGATGATCTGGTGACTAGTATTCCCCAATCTGAGAAGTTAGTTATTGGAGGGGACATTAATGGTCATATTGGGGCTGATGCTGGTGGTTATGGTGAGGTGCACGGTGGATTCGGCTTTGGGGTTAGGAACGGAGGAGGCACGTCACTGCTTGATTTCGCTAGGGCTTCCGAACTTCTGATTGCGAACTCGACATTTCAGAAGAGGGAGGAGCATTTGGTCACCTTTAAGAGTTCGGCGGCGAGGAATCAGATTGATTACCTCCTCCTCATAAGGAGCGATAGGGGTATGTGCAAGGACTACAAGGATTCCGGGAGAGTCCCTTTCGACTCTTCATAGACTCCTAGTGATGGATGTCGGTCTCTGGGTGAAGAGAAAGAGGAGGGGTGCTCGGGGACAACCGCGGATTAGATGGGGGTGTTTTGACTAAGGAGAAAGCACAGGAGTTGGAGATGAGGTTAGCTGAGGGTGGAGCTTGGAGAAGTTCTGGGGAAGCGGATGCTATATGGTCAGAGACGGCGAACTTGGTTAGGGATGTAGCAGGGGATGTGCTCGGGGTAGCCAAGGGCTATTCAGGCAGGCATCAGGGTGACTGGTGGTGGAACGATGTAGTCAAAGGAAAAGCGGAGGTGAAGAAGGCGGCTTTTGCTAAGTTGGCAGGGAGCACAAGCGAGGAAGAACGGAGAGCGAACATGGAGATCTACAAGGTGGCGAGGAAAGAAGCAAAGCTGGCGGTTACAGAAGCTAAAAACGCGACATTTGGTCGCATGTACGAGGAATTAGGGGAGAAAAGCGGGGACAGGAAGTTATTCTGGTTAGCTAAAGCGAGGGAAAGGAAGGCGCATGATCTTGACCGAGTTAGGTGCATCAAGGGCGAGGATGGTAGAGTTCTGATGGGGGGAGTCTCAAGTCAAGCAGAGGTGGCAGGCGTACTTTTGAGACATACTTAACGAGGAGGGGGATCGTAACATAGAGCTAGGGGAGTTGGGGCATTCAGATCAACATAGAGACCTTAGGTACTGCAGGCACATTAGGACGGAGGAGGTCATGGGGGCTTTGCGTAGGATGAGTAGGGGTCGAGCGACCAGGCTTGACGAGATCCCGGTGGAGTTCTGGAAATGCATGGGTAGGTCAGGAGTGGAGTGGCTCTCCAGGCTATTCAATGCGATCTTCAGGACCAAAAGGATTTCGGAGGAGTGGAGGTGGAGTACAGTGGTGCCCTTGTACAAGAACAAAGGGGACATCGAGTGCTGCATCAACTGTAGGGGTATCAATTTAATAAGTCACACCATGAAGGTCTTGGGAGCGGGTGATCGAGGCGAGGGTGAGAGAGATGACATCTATATCTGTGAACCAGTTCGTTTTCATGCCGGATCGCTCCACTACAGAAGCTATCCACCTTGTCAGGAGGCTGGTGGAGCAGTTCAGGGATAAGAACAAGGACCTGCACATGGTGCTTATCGACTTGGAGAAGGCGTATGACAAGGTCCCAAGGGAGGTGCTATGGAGGTGCTTGGAGATGAAGAGCGTGCCGGAAGCCTACATCAGAGTAATCAAGGACATGTACGATGGAGCTAAGACTAGGGTTAGGACGGTGGGTGGCGACTCAGACCATTTTCCAGTGGTTATGGGGCTCCATCAAGGATCGGAGCTTAGCCCTCTCTTGTTTTCCTTGGTGATGGATGCTCTAACCCGACATATTCAAGGGGATGTGCTTTGGTGTATGCTATTTGCTAATGACATAGTCTTGATAGACGAGACGAGGGTCGGTATAATTGAGAGGTTAGAGGCATGGAGACAGACTCTCGAGTCTAAGGGTTCAAAATAAGCAGATCTAAGACAGAATACCTGGAGTGCAAGTTTAGCGCCGAGCCGAGCGAAGTAGGCAGGGAGGTAAAGATTGGATCTCAGGTCATCGCCAAGAGGGACTGTCAAATATCTTGAGTCGGTGATTCAGGGGGACGGAGAGATTGACGGGGACGTCACTCATCGCATAGGAGCGGGGTGGTCAAAATGGAGGGTTGCATCAGAGTCCTGTGTGACAAGAAAGTTCCACAGAAACTCAAGGGAAAATTTTATAGAGTCGTGGTTAGACCTGCCATGTTGTATGGGGCGGAGTGCTGGCCAGTGAAGAACTCTCATGTTCAGAGAATGAAGGTTGCGGAGATGAGGATGCTCAGGTGGATGTGCGGGCTCACCAGGTTATATATGATTAAAATTGAGGTTTGTGGGACTATACTGAGTAATTGTTGTTGTTGTTGTTGTTGTTCTTATTCTTGTTCTTGTTCTTGTTATTTAAATTAAGGAGAAGGAATGAAGGCTTCATTTTATGGTATTGATTGGTTTTAAATTGGCATAAGTTGAAAGAGTTAAATCATCCGCATAGAATAAATGAGAGAATGATGGACCAATGAGATTAAGCTTTGATTGGATCCCAAAAACTAATGTTATCTTGGTGACTTATATATTTGGAGTAGTTCCATACATTACTATATATATTAAGGGAGAATCAAAGGATTTTTGTAGTCCTCAAATACATTTTCAAAAAAATATGAATTTTTAACTTAATTACTTTTATGTTCTGATCTTATTTTTAATGTTAAATTTACTCTTTGTTTTATGGTTTACAGCTTGTCATATCATTAATGTCTCAGTAATATGTGTAAGTTTGCTGCAATAGTAGGCTCTATTGAATTTGTAATTTACACGTTAACCAAGGTTAAAGACTATTATAATGAATTGGCCCCACATAAATTTGTCATTCTCATATTTCTATTAGAGTGATTATGTTATTCCCACTTAAATAGCTACTATTAGTGATTATTATCATTTCACATCCAACTCTCCCTTAAACAGCTAGACTCATTAAACATTATACTAATTTATGTAATTTTAAAGTGTGTTACATATTCTTTTCTCTTGATTTAATTATGTTTAGAAGCAAGTAAATATTTTTTAGCTTAATAATCTATTTATAATAAGGTGCAATAGAATTTTTTTTCCGGTCTTCACATTCAAGTTTTCAAAATCATTGCCCTTAAAGTTTCTTTTCTACTCTATCAATTTTGTGGATGTTGAGTCAACAATACCAAAATCTATCTTTTAATTCTATAGTTTCTTATAGGAGATAGTACATAGTATCTTTCTACAATCACTTTTTATCCTACACTAACCTTCAAATGGAGTCATGGTTGCATTAACTAAAATATTTGGTTTTATAATTTGAATTGTTAATGTATTATAGTTTTATGTACCTTTCACCATTATAAATTAAAAGAAAAATGTGTAAGCATCCAAACTCCTATTTAATCATATGTATTACGTTTTAACCTTGAATTTGGGCCTCAACTCAACACAAACTTGCTGCAACTAGTAGTATAAATAGATATGGTGACATTGGATCACCTTGCCGAATATCCCTAAATGGATGAAAAGAACTTGGTTTGGACCCATTAATTAAAATAGCAACTCTAGAGGTGTCGATACAACTCATGAAAAACGTGGTGATTCACAAACAAAAAATTTAAAGAAACGGAGGAATGTCATTGTGAACACCTAATTTTTGACCACACCACAAGTCCTATACTACTTTAGTGTAAATATTTCTTTAGGTCTAATATTAGTATTTGAAATGTTTATCTCACTCTTAATAAGTTTTATCTAAGAAAATTAAAAACTACAAAAACATTCACATTCTTAGAATATAAGATTTATTCCTCTGTTTAAATACAAGAATATATATATATATATATATATATATATATATATATATATATATATATATATATATATATATATATATATATATATATATATATATATATATATATATATATATATATATATGTAAATTAAATGTAAGTTATAGTAATATTTTTCTTAGTATAACAAGTTTGTACTGTTTGAATCTGAATCTCTTAATTAAGGAAAGTCTTATGTACTTGATTGACAATCATGATTCTATTATTTTCTTACCTTATTTTCTCATGTCTTTCACACAATAAATACATGACTCTTTAACACAAGACACATACCTTGAATTGCATGCTCTTACGCATAACTCTCGATTACATTACTCCTTCAATCCCCTACTCTCTTCTGTGATCTTTTGTATTACCGGCTTGCAAATTTTGCTTAAAAGACCCATACTTTCATTTATTTATTTCCCTGAAACTGGTATGTCCTAATTTTGATTCCAGCATCACTCCAATATGTTTGTTTACAAGCTTTTACATCCATGTCTACCTTTTTGTTCTGTAGAGTTCAACATTTAAAGTAATATGCTTATGTATACTATCTGTTCCTGCAATGAATCCCAACTCCCTACCCCTCTTTGTGATTGGGCTATGGTTTAAGATATGGCAATATACAAGTTATTGTCCATGGATTAAAACTAGATCTTCTAGATCCTAGCCTCTAAATAGTGTAACAAGCTTGTGGGCATGTTAGCACTCCCTATTGTTGGGTATTCCCACAGCCTGCTCTTGTCTCTTTCAGTTCACCCATACCCCATTCCCCTATTTGTGTTGAGTTAAGGTATAACCTAGCAGCATCCAAATTGTTGTCTATGGGACCCTGACCTTCAACAGGTCTTAACTCCTCAATTTGGACTGACAAGCTGGTGAGGGGTGTGCCACCTCCCCAAATTGCTTGGCATGACCACCAGCTTGCCTTTTCCCCTTCTATTATACTTGCACTAACTCTTAAGCTCTAAGTTCTGCCCCCCTTCAATGAGCCCTGCCTTGGGAACCTTGAGTTTCCCACTGAACTTGGACATTTGAGGGTTGGCCCTTCCACACTACACCATAATCTAATTTTTCAATATATTTGGGTGTAAGCACTGCCCAGAATCCATTTGAGATTCTTAGAGAACTCTTACACATCACAAATATGAGAAAGGCTTTGAAAATATTATCTTTGGAGTTGGTTTACTTCATGCTTCTGACAGAAGCCTGAGTCATGCTCTCTTTGGCTGGGACCGTTTAGCTTTCTGATGTATTTTATTTTTTTTCATTATTCATTCAGGTCTGTAATAATCTGTAGTAACTATGGGGTTCTAGTAAAAAGGGAGGGTTCATTTATGCATATGGGTAGACATCTTGCTTTTGGGTATTTACTTTTACAATCACAACCTGTTCCTTCGCTTATGCATTTCATGTAGAAATTCTGCCTATAAGTTTGCTTGTAGAAATCCTGCCTATAAGTTGTTTCATTTCCGCATTAGTATGCATATGGGTAGACATCTTGCTTTTAGGTATTTACTTTTACAATCACAACCTGTTCCTTCGCTTATGCATTTCATGTAGAAATTCTGCCTATAAGTTTGCATGTAGAAATCCTGCCTATAAGTTGTTTCATTTCCGCATTAGAAACCATGTCTTTAAGTTTCTGCATTTCACCATATAGATACCATGTTCATAGGGAATTACTACTTCTGGAATTCTGCATTTCAAATAGATACCATGTTTATGGGGAATCAGTACTTCTGAAATAATTCCTTCTGAATCGATAGACATCAGGCCTATAGGTTCCGTTTAACACCTAGGCAAGCTTTAAGGTAAAAACTATAACTGCATCAGTCTACTAATTCCAGCCAGCAGGCAGGTCTAATTTCGGTTTCTTATCTAAAACATGTAATAAGCTAGTTTTCCACCTTAACGTTTTGGTTTTATTTCAGACCATAATAAGTATGTGTAACATGCTAGACTATGTGATTTCCTTTGTAATAACTATGAGCCGTATCTGCTTAATTGCTTTCCCAATACTTGAAGTATATGTTTTGATTGTCGCCTTAGCATTTATCCTTTGAAAACTCTCAAAAGCCTCCACTCCCTCCCTTCTAGGATTAGTAATCCCATATGCCTCCGGGATTGATAGGATTTAGACGGGTAATAGCATGTGATAGGTAAAAATACCCTTCCGCGCTTTAATACCTTAACAGGGTGGGCAGGGTAGATACAGAGATAATGAGCGATGCGCTAATATCTCATGTAGCCCCTCTTCCGAGGAGTGATTACTGGATATTGCATTGACGTGATTCATATTAGTCATAAGCCTAGGACTCCTCTCCATTTTACTTGCCTTTTCTTATCCACTTTCTTTAAGGTTTTAAATCTTTTTTTGTGCCTTGTTTACTTTCCCTCGAAAGTTTCAACTTATCCTTAATGCAAGTCCCTCTATTTGAGCCCTTAATTGCTTACTTGATTATGTGATGTCACAATATAACATGGCCGAGAGCCAGACTAGTTGATCTTGAGGGGTGCCTAACACCTTTCCCTCGAGATAATATCTAGTCCTTACTCGAACTCTAGTGTCCTAATGCTCTTTAATCATTAGGTGACGACTCTTCGAAATTCCAAAATGCAAATTCCAAAAAGGAATAGAGTTGTCCTCCCAAATGTCGTAAACCTGATTTCTCGGGAGGAAAAAAAGGGGGCGTCGACAGCATGGCGACTCTGCTGGGAATATTTCTTTAGGATTTTACCATTACATGTTATTTGTAACTTTATTGCTTCTTTATTGCTTTCCTTTAATGTCTTTATCTCTCTTCTACTTCGAAACTGACTTGGCTTTTGTTTTCTTTTCTTGTTTTTACCCCTTTCCTTCTATAATGTTGTAATGATGAGCAATTATTGAAATTATTATTTTATGAACGTGCAAATACATGGCAATTTATTTCATTCTTGTAATTGCATCTTCAACATCATATTCTACTCGTGCCAAAAAAAATACCTTAACAATGCTTATAATGAGTGGTTCTGCTCTTCCGATATTATCACCCCCTAAATTTGGTAAAGGCGTATTTGCTGTAAAACACGCAGCGGTGCAGTCGACGACTCCATGCCTTTCCCTCTTGAGTTGTCCGTGTCTGTTCAAGGGTACATATTCTATTTAATTATGCGTGCATCACTATCAAACCTAATCAAGTCAGTTATGCTGTCCATATAATGACTCTTTAAGATAGCCATATCCAAAGTCCACCAGGTTTCCTTAGAATCTAAAACTAACATTACCACATTCTGTGCATCTATTTGGAGAACTGAACGCTGCTATGTTAATTATTGGTTTAAATAGTCGAGTCTTGCGGGGTGAGGGTCAAACACTTTGTTATATAGAAAATGAGGCATGAAGTCCCTAGATTCGACATGGTAACCAACATTCACCCAAGGTTGCTAAGTTGGTGGGAGGACCTTCACTCAAGCGATCAGACTCTCATCCACAAATATTTAGGAAATTTACTTTCTCTTTTGGAAATCCATCTCGACAACAAAATTATAGAGGCTGCAACTTTCTTCCGGGATAGTGATAGATCAGTGTTTCGCTTCAGAGACCTGGAAATGACCCTTTTTCTTGTAGAGAAAGGAGGTTTAGCTGGTATTCTTTGGGAGACTCCGGGTTTGCTCATGCCATATAATTGCAAGGGTACGGGTTTCCTCAAGATGATGGGATTGACGAAAAACCCAAGCTTGACTTCTGTAAAGGACTCTTGCATCCCTTTCGATTATCTGTACGAGAGACACGGCTATAGAAAATCCTACTGCACCTACCCAGACGGATTTGCCCTTACCTCATTTGGACATATTCACATGAGAGTCTTTGTCTTCATATATGCTAGTTCTTGGGGATGATAGTATTCCCCATGAAGAAGGCTAGGATCTATACCAGACTAGCCATGGTCACTAAGACTTTAATGGAAGGAATTGGCGAGTAACCTTTTAGCATAGTACCTATGATCGTTGCAAAGATATACTGATCCTTGGAAAATTGTCAACATGAGGCCAAACACTTCGAGGGTTGTAACTTATTACTCCAACTCTAGCTCATAGAGCACCTCCAAAAGGGTGAATATCAACAAGAGATTCTACGCAGAGACTGGGATGATCATATCGCCTTCCATTAGCCAAGACGAATGAATTATATGCCTAACATGTTTGATCAACCTGAAGACGCTAGGGCGTAGGTAGAGTTGTTTGAGAATCTGAAAGAGGACCGGGTTCAGTGGATGTTTGAATGGTTCCTTGCTGAAGAGTTCATCATCCGTTCTCGGGACGCACCATTTCTTATACTCATTTGTTTTAGAGGAGCTTATCCCTATGTCCTCACGAGACAGGTAGGAAGAAAGAAGGTTATACCAAGGAATGACAAAATGAGTCACTTCAAGGCCGATTTCCAAGACGGCAATAGCCCATAAAAGTGACAAGCTCAACACATGTGGCACTGTAAAATCATCTTGGAAAAGTATTCCACAGAACCAGACAGGTACCATGCTGGCTATGCTCCAAACTACCCAAGTTGGTTGGAAGATGACCATGGCGGGTTAGGACAACATGAGTTTGTTCGAGGCCACATATTCATCGACGAATGGACTGAAATGCAGGTTAAGTACAATCATTTGTGCAAGAGGATTCAAGAATGTGAAAGCAAGAACCAAGGAATTCAAGAGGCTCATCAAAAGTTGATTGAAGAATTGACAGATATAGCTTTGAGTGCCAACAAGTGACTAGGGTATTTGGAGCGGGGTTTTGTAAATTAGAAAGGAAGTTCATCCAAAGGATCAAAAACTGCTAGAATGCTGAGGGAAACGAAGGAGGACACTTGGCGAGAACCTACTTGATGCTGGGACTGCGTGAGATGGTAAAGGTGTTCAACGAAGCCAAAAATGCCGAGTCTGGAGAAGGTCCTTCTGGGACCAAATAGTTAGGAGTCTTCTCTTTCACTCAAAATGTAATAACGCCAATGGCCATTAGTGGCATTTTATTTTCGCAATTTTAGTGTCTCTTTGGGAATCATCTTATTTTTATCAATAAAATGAGGCATTTAGCATAATAAGTTCTCCAAATCAACTTGTCGCTAGGCCTACCTCGGGCACAACGAGGCACCCAAATTAGGACACAATTTATATTCTTGCACTATGTGTTTAAATACTACAACATTTTCTCATTGTAATCCTTACTAACTTGTTACCTTTCTTGTTTTTACTTTTTGTTTTGTTCCCCTTCCTTTAAGGTTAGTCTGTTGCACTCTGGCATCATCATACACTACGAGATCCTAGGGCCCTCCACCTCATCCTCCTCTAAGTCCAATTAGAAACATGAACAAAGGGAAAATGGAAGACTTAGGTAACATCACGAAGGAGAATTAGGTTTAAAGGGTAGAGACCTCTCAAGGTATGTAGGTCTCCAAGGAAAGCGCCTCCCAGCTTGAACAAAAGTTATTGAAATTATAGGAAGAACTAGACCAAGTCCGGAAATTTGCCAGCTCGTCATTTTCCCTCACTACCCCAGGTGTCAACTTTTCCAACCCTTAAAATCCCGTACCTCAAAAAATATCCCGAGAACAAAAAATCAATCCGATCCCCATCACCACTGCAGAAAAGGAGGAGGCTACGTACCGGGGACCCGCGAGATCGTCCGGTTTTGTAACTTGTCCAAGCCACTTTCTTATTTTAGGGTAAGACACTAACAGAATAGGGAGTCTCAACCTATAAGCACATCCCCGGAGGTGAGAAGTGAAGGGTTTCGGAACAGATTATATATACAATTCAGATAATATCAAAGCGGTAAAACATGCGGCATTTAGCACAGAAGAGGTAAGCAAATTAGAAAAAGCCAAATATAACAGTTATTGCAAGCTCAAATTCTTGAACCCCGAACCGGAGATTCTGGGTTTCTTCCCTAGCAAAGTCACCAGGGTTGTCACACCTCCTTTTTACTGCTTACACGTGGCTACCCTGAAAGGTGACACGTGTATAGGAGTTTTTCCAATTAAAGTGACATTATTCGAGATTGGATTAAGTATTTATTTAAGAGTCTCCACATGGGATAGGTTTGGCTTTTTGGTATCCCAAGTCACCGATTTATTTAAAATCCAAAATCGAGGAAATTTAGACTACCCAATTGGAGTCTGCGAACCAGAAATTCTTGAGAAAATAATTCTATTGACCCAAGGGAAGGTGTTAGGTACCCTAGGATCCCGTGGTTCTATCACGGTCACTTAAACTCATTATAAGTGGCTGAAATTTGATTTGCTATACCTGTTAACCCGCAATTTAGATTGTTAACCGCTTTTAACATATTTCTAGGAAAATTTGCAATGTTATTAGAATATGCCGTGAATCGCGTCACATAAATGCACCCGCATTTTAGACATATTTTATTTCCATTGAGAATAGGATTTGGGTCACATAAATGCGCACCCGAATCTAGGAAGGTATTTTATTAAATATGCGCGCCTATAGCAACTACGTATTTGATATTCGGGGGAAGTCCGTGAAATTCGCTAAACGATACTTCCTATTTTCTATGTGTTCTAATGAATTAAGGAGCCACCACATAGTATTTGCTTGAATTAACACGGCTCACTTTACTTTTTATAGAGACAACCTAATCCATGCTAAATTTTCTACTTTTGTGAGTGCTTAAATGCACTAATTGTTTTATGTGTATACTTGGGACTCACTACATGCGTCTTAGCCTCGTTCATGGCCAAACGTACACAATAAATCAAGTTTGGGCTAGCGCAGGAGCATATAGTGCTTAGGCTGTGACTAGTGACTATTGTGAATGGTTTTGAGCTATTAATTACTCAACCCAGAAAAACACATAATGTTACATACCCTTGATGCATACTGGGCCTCTCATTTGGGCCTAGTTTTTACTTGGACGGAAGAGTCCATTTCGAAGAAATCTTTGGTTTGAGACTACGTACAAAAAGAATATTAACGACCATTTTCATATCCATTTTTCAGTATTAGACTCGAACTAAATGATTCCCATAATCATCAGTCGGAGTATCCGAATCCAACTTTAGAATTCAAGTGCGATTCAGGTTACATTACATGGAACAAATCTGAAAAAAATTTATTACTAAACATTCTAAGATCTAAGTGAACTGAAATGTTTCATGGCATTTTAACCTTCACATGAATATTAAAACTAAGACTTCCTAAGTCCAGTAGCTGTAAGTGCACAGGATCAGCACTTGAACCAGCCAGACTAAAATTGAAACTGACTGTTAATTATACATATAAAAGAGAAGACCCAGTCAAACGTTCAAGTTATTACATATTGAAACAGTCCCAAATATCCAATTATTACAAAAATGGACCAGTCTAACATTGAACTATAACATGATGATCATCTCATTAACATACCTATATTCAAACTAAATAGGGGTAAATAGGGGGTTATACTTCAAAATACATATAACAATTGGAGATATTCACATTTGGGAATATATATCTCACTTGAACTTCATATATACATGAACACTAAATGTACCTGTAATGCGGCAGAAGAAACAAGCGAGTGAGTAAAAAGAAGAGACCAGCTAAGCAATCAACAGCCAAATACACAGTGCATCCAGTATTTCAGCAGAGTTTTTGGAGAATTAAGTCTTCAAAAAATGATTCAAAATAGCACTAATAGTATTTTCAAATATAGGAATAAGTATTTCAACTCTAGTACTCAAAAAGAAGGTTCCGGATCCTTTTACAATTCCCAGATGGTTCATTTTATAGTAAAGCTTTTAGAGCATCAGCTTTTGCCTAGTTTTCTTTTTAGTCCTTAACTCAAATTTGCACTTTCCCTAAATAGCCCTTCAATTCCTGACTTGTGCCTCAAGTTTTAGGCAAGAATTATGTTTTAGTCCTTGCTAGAAGGTTCTAAGGGATTACTATCAGGTTTTTTACAGGTTCAAATCCCTCTTATGCCATCACTTCCTTTCCTAATTACCATCCCCTGAAATATTTGAACTTAGTTCCTTGACCCTAGTTTAGTTACAATTGACCCTGGTCAATCAAATTTAGGTCACATTTTAATCTTGGAATAACAGACTTAACATGGTTTAAAATCAACCAAAACTACCAAGTATAAAAACCAATGCCTTAATGTAGACTTTCAACACACAAACATTATTCCGGATTGTCAAAAGAAAAGATCAAAATAGCCAGAAGAAGGCATATATCAACACTTAGTTTTCAGAGATGGCCCAATCAAGGATACTTAGAAATACTTAAGAACGAGAAGCACACAGCAAAAAAGAACATTCAGCTTATGCATCAAATTGGAAGAATAAAAGCTAACCCTTGCAATTAAAGGTCTATCCTATCAATCAGCCTAAACTGGACATCTAACCCTTAGGAGCATGAATCAACCAAACATACCAGAAATTAACAAATAAAAATCAGAAGACGGAGGTCAATCAAGCCCTAAAATCATATTAATGAAGAATAAACAAAATTAGTCTTTCCAAAATCAGCGAACTAATACTAGCAAGATATTAATATTACTCAAGAGATGAAAGGATTTCAGATTAGTAACAAACAAAAGCACATGACCATTTAAACCTACTTCAGGCGAGACTATGGACAAACAAGAACTTAAAAGAAAACATCTAAGAGCTAATAGAAATACATAAAAGATGAATCACTTAGGCAAAAATACACAGAAGAAAACAAATAATTAGGGAAAATATTTACAAAAAAGGCGAGGTACTTAGTTTCTTATGCATGTCCAATCTAAACCACTTCAATCAACTATTGACCCCTTCCACAGAGGTTTCGAGCTTCCTACGATGATGTATGACCGGTTTTTAAGTGTTCAAGGGAGGCTTTCATGGTTCTAAGACTCAGTGTGGTCTCAGATTTGGATTTTTTTGGTGGTTGAGGGTGTTTGGGAGTCAAGGGGGGCATGGTTGGGGACTAGAGGGATCATGGATTGTCTAGGAGGATTTTGAGGCATTTCCGACAGGTTTTAAGATTTAGGGTTAAACTTTGAATTGATATTTGAAGGGTTTCAGGTAGATTCGAGAGGGGTGATATACATGGTTGGAACAGGGAGATTGAGGTGCCTTAGGGGTGTAAATTTGGAGGGCTTTGGAACAAGTTCACTGGAGATAGGGTTTCCGAGGACCATTCGGAGAATATTTTAGATGATGGGGGGATTCTAGGGGAGTGGGTTGCAGGACGGGGAAGGGGGGGCTGTCTTAGTGGTTCTAGGGTGTAAAGGTGGAAGGGTTTGGAACAAGGTTGCCGGAGACGGTGGTTCCGACGACCCTGTTTTTGGATATTCGAGACGTAGGAGGCATGTTCGACGGAAACTGACCATAAGACGGGTAGGGGATGTCATGACGGTTGAGTGGTGTAAATCTGGCGCATTTTGGTTGCCGGCCACCTCCTTGAGGCGATTTCCAGCGGCGGCAGTAGGGTGGTAGGCTAGTGGTCAAGGGACAGTCATTGGTGGTCAATGGGAGGCGTTCAGCCGGAGAAGACGGTACGACGAGGGTGATGTTTGGTCTCTAATTTTTATTAGAGACGTTTGGACATATATATATTTTTTGAGAGAGGGTTTAATGGCCGTTGGATGAGATGGGGATGGACGACTGTGATGATAGGGCTCCTAAGCGGTGTCATTTGGTTTAGTGCTGTGTGGACTGGATCAGGCTGGTCATTTGGGCTGGATTGTATATTGTTTTAAAGGAGGAAACAAGTTGGGCCACTCAGGTCTGGCCCAATTGTAGCCAGCCTGAGTGGCCGTATATACATATTATTATTTTTTCTTTTCTTTTAATTCAAGAAATAATAATTTCTAACTTTTTTATAAAGCCGAAATTTCATAATTATCAAAAACTAACCAAGTTGAATTTAAACTAAAATAATTTTAAATGTCGGAAATATGTGTATATATTTTTTGTATTTTAATTTGTAACACCAAATTTATTTAACAATTAAATCTTAAACCATTTTAAACATCTAGTAATGAACATGAACATGCAGTTAAATCCTAACATTTAAAAAAAATCCTAAAGTTTAAGAGCCCTGTAGGAGCTTGTTTCGATCGGTTAAAAATCATATGCTCACAAGAAGCACAAAATTCTATGTGGATTAACCCTTTCTCATAGTTATCTCTCAAGAAGTGGTGTCTAACATCTATGTGCTTTGTCCTTTTATGATGAATAGGGTTCATTGTCATACTTATAGAACTGGTGTTATCACAAAACATAGGAATACATTCTTACTTCAATTCCAAAGTCTACCTGCAGTTGTTCGATCCATAGCAATTGAGCACAACAAGAAGCAGCTGCAACATATTCAGCTTCAGCAGTAGATAGGGCTACTGAGTTTTGCTTTTTGGTAGCCCACAACACTAGACATGACCCTAAGAAATGCCATACCTGAAATACTCTTCCTGTCCACCAAGTAACCTGCATAATCAGCATCAACAAATCCTACTAGGTCAAAGTTACTACCTTTGGGATATCAAAGACATAAATCAGTGGTGCCTTTCAGATATCTCAAAATCCTCTTGACATATGTCAAATGTGACTCCTTTGGACTTCCCCGGAAACGAGCACAAAGCCCTATGCTGAAGAAAATGTCAAGTCTGCTAGCGATAAGATACAGGAGTGAACTAATCATACACCTATACAACATTTGATCAACTGATGAACCAGGTTCATCAACACCTAATTTAGTGGCAGTTGCAATAGGTGTATCTATTTCTTTAACATCCTCCATTTTAAACCTTTTGATTAGTTCTCTTGTGTACTTCTGTTGGTGGATCATGGTCCCGTGTGGACTTTGCTTGATCTGCAGGCCTAGGAAGAAGTTTAATTCACACATCATACTCATTTCAAACTCACTCCCATTTTGCAAAGTCCTTACTAGCTTATCAATAGTAGCCCCAAATATTATGTCATCAACATATATTTGTACAACAAGAAGGTCTTTACCTTTTTCCTTTAGGCTGTCAATTTTACCTCTTTGTACCCATGCTCTAGTAGGAATTTTGACAGTCGCTCATACTACGCTCTTGGGGCCTTTTTGAGCCCATATAGAGCCTTGTCTAGCTTGTGCGCATGCTCAGGACATTCCTTGCTTTCAAATCCTAGAGGTTATTTTACAAACACTTCTTCCTTGAGGTAGCCATTTAGGAAGACACTTTTGACATCCAGCTAATAGAGAGTGAATTCCATATGTGCTGCAAAGGCAATGAGGAGTCTGATTGCTTCTAATCTAGCAACTGGAGCAAAAGTCTCATCATAGTCAAGGCCTTCCTCTTGACTGTTGTCACACCTCCTTTTTACAAGGCTACCCCAAAGGACAAATGTATAATGGTGTTTTTCCAATTAAAGTGACATTATTCAAAATGGAATTATTTATTTATTAGAGTCGCCACTTGGAATGGTTTATTTTTTGGTGTCCTAGGTAACCGGTTTATTTTTAAATCCCAAATCGATGAAGATTTCGAGTTTCCTTTATGAAGTCTGCGAACCAGAAATTCTTGAGTATGGAATTCTGTTAACCCGAGGGAAGGTGTTAGGCACCCTCAGATTCTGTGGTTCTAGCACGGTAGCTTAAACCATTATAAATGGTCAATTATCCAATTTTTATACATGTTCATCCTATAATGCAATTTCAAAATTATTAATCGCTTTATTCATTTTTAGGAATATTTGCTACGTTATTAAAACACGTCTCGAACCATGTCACATAAATGCACCCGGGTTCTCGACACATTTTAACATCGTTGATATTTGGATTTGGGTCACTTAAATACGCACCTGAATTTAGGAATATTCATTATTGAAACAACGCGCCTAAAGCAACTACGCATTTTTAACTTCGTGGGAAAAAACCATAAAATTCACTAAACAACATCTCCCAGATTTCTAAGCATTTTATTAAAATTATAGGGCCACGAAGCGTATGAATTTGTTTAGCGTGGAACACTCATTTTTATTTTTTTATAGAAAAGGCAACCCAAAGAAATTATAATTTTCTATTATACATTCCTCTAGAATAAAAGAGAAGTCCTAATTAATTTGTATGCTAATGGTTTATCCAAAGGATACATTCAGCAATGTATATCTTCAGCACTTTGATGGCTGATTTTTGCAATTGGGCCTCATTAACGAAGGTAGTTAGTATATTTGTCATACTTCATAATTACAACGATCTGGGCCTTCAGTTGGGCCCAGAAATTTGAAACTACAAGGCAAGGATAGCATTTCCAAAATTGTTATGTTACAGCTGTTGAGATTACTCATAGTTGATCATTTTTAACATTTCACAGACATCTGATGGGGTAAACTCCAAATAGTCTGACACTTTTCTTACTTGTGAATTACTATACCAAAACCCAAGTTTACAATATACATATTCAATCTGATAAACCTATCAGTATGAGTTAAGGTATACGTACACATGATGCCCCTATTATTGAATCAGACATGAATATCAGGCAAGTTATTGACTACCATGTTTTCAACCTACTGAAATTTAAATAACTTAAAGCTAATAATCCAAATAATTTGAAATAGTCTGGCATAGTCCAAATGTTTAAACACATTACAACACCTACCAAATGAGATGAACATTCTAAATACCACTACGCTAGTAACATTTGCAGATATAACATTAACATGAAAAATACAAATATCTTCATTAACAAATGTGACCATGCATATACATGGGTGTGCATTTCCAAATTTCCTAAGTGAGAATAAGTACCTGGAATCTCAGCAAAGAGGAAAATGCCTATGAGTAAGGTAAGCGAGAAGCAACAAACAGCAGCAGATTAACCAATTAAGACCCAGGAGTAGTATCAGGAAACTCAGGAAGGCTTTAAAAGACCAACAACACCACAAGTTCCAATCCTATAGATTGAGCAAAGCAAACCAGCCTGGGATCAATGCCCAAAGTAGATTCTGAAAATTCTAACACCCTAAATGCATACGCTTCAAGTCATCTTCATCTTATAATTGATAGAATTCTGATTATTGTTTTGGAAAAATTTTAGGAGGTTTTTGCCAGAAAAGCTTGGGATTATCAGGAAATTTTTCAGATGATGTTCTCGACTTCTTCCTTTCTTTTTGAAAAGCAATAAGATGCTTTTTATAATCAAAACCTTAGGGCAACTCTTTTCTTCTTGTTTTCTTATTAGCCCATTCCCTACTTTTAGAATTGCTTAATTGGTCCATTGTTTTATAACTTGTGCCTCAAGTTTTGAGAAAAATTACCAGAAATTGTATTTTGAACCTCCAACTAGAAGGTTCCAGGGGTCTGTTGCAAGATTCCTATGTCCAAATACCCCCTATCACCCATGTCTTTCCTTCTTAATTACTTAGCCTAAATGCTTCTACTCTGGTGCCTATCCATTTGGTTAGAAGTTGACCATGGTCAATTACTCAAGGCCATAAACCATGATCTCATTATCAATTGGACTCGACTTTTAAGAAAGCTGAGCATGACTAACTATTTAATTTAAGACTACACTATACTACTAAAAGGCAAAAAAAAAGAAATGGTCAAAGTTGATCAGTAACAGGTCAACGAAACACTTATATACAGGCGGCTTTAGACAGGTACCAAAATATGGGACTGAATTAATCAGAGGCAAAATAAATCTAACCAGCACTAACTTCAGAAACAAACACAAGGTTTATCACAAATGAACATTGATCAAATTGAAACGAAAAGGGAAAGTAAAACCAGGGAAGAGATGAACAATTTGAGCAAGTAGAACAATTCAATTTAATCAAGGAATATCTATAAATCCAATTGATAAAGGGATCATTCATAGCGTATTATCAAAGACGTAAAACAAAAGGCACATGATTCTGGATGAAAACAAAACAACTAATTAGATGACTATCATAGATGAGCAAATAGAAAAATCATGTACTCACACAAAACAATACAAAAAAATGAAGAAAATTAGAAGCAAACAAAAGGAAGACATGGAACTTATCTTAAAATCACAGCCCTAAAAACCTTTGACCTTCGTGTCTCATGGTTTCTGGCCATTTCTGGTTTCAAATCTGGAAGGACTTTGGCCTTTTGGGAAGGCTGAGCAATCATTTGGGGGGGGGGGGTATCAGGTGTAAGGTTAGTTAGTTTGGGATGGGTTTGGGTTTCAGACCATTTTCAATTTGCTTTTTGGCCAGGTTCAGTTGTATTCGAAGGCCGCTGGATATGGATTTGTGGAGGGGAGGCGAGAGGTCACATGGTATCAGTTTCAAGGGAATCCCGGGAGGTTAAAGATTTGGTCAGTGTTTTGAACTAATAATCGAAGCAATGGGCGGAGGTTTGGAGGAAATTGAACACGGATCCGTCGTGGGGATGGGATAAGGGGCCTAGGGTGTTAGGAAAGTTCCTACAGTGGCACTGCCGTGGGCGGCGGAGGCGGCGTCCAATAATTTTTATATTCGAGGATATTGGCTCACAGTTGAGGCTTGGTTTTTAGGGCATCAGAAAGAGGAGGGAAGGTGAGTCAAGGGTGTATTTTTGGGAAGGATTGGAGCTCTGCCGCCACCGGAGATGATTTTCGGTCGGCGGCTATAAGCTGGCGTATCATCAGAGACGGATGGTACGAGGAAGAAGCTGTTTGTATCTAGGGTTTGATATAATTCAGACATTTTTATGTTGCATCCCCATCGAACCCAGGCTGTTAGATTATGGCTGATGAACGGCTGAGATTGATGGCCCCAAAACGACGTCGTTTTGGGGCGTCTCATAGCAGCATGGGTCAGAGATGGGTTGGGTCGCTTTTTGGCGACGTTTTGACGGGTAGGGGTATTTGGGCCACCCAGATTTGGTCTAATTGTGTCCAACCTGATCTAATTCCTTTTAATTCTCTTTTATTGTTTTTTATTTTCATTTTTTAAATCTTCCTAATTTATTTTACAATCACTTATTACACTAAATACTAAATTCAACTAGATTACACTAACAATCACCTAAACTAATCAAACATGAAAATAAACAATTTTGAAACTATAAATTAAACAACGCCAATAATAAAATAGTTATTTTCTTTGTGATTTTTTATATTTCACAAAACAAAACCCTAATTACCAATTAATTCTAACAAAATTAAGTGAAATCAAATCCTAAATGCTTATGCAAAAAAAATTTTATTTTTTTATGACTTGTCATGCATGCACCAATGAAAATACACACAAATATGAGCAATTAAATCCTAAAATTGAAGAATAAAAGGAGAAATCCTACGTTTGAGAATTCTGTAGGAGTAATCTTAATGAGGCAAAATTCATGTGCTCACAGCTGCCCATGTTTGCTCGGAATCACGAAGGATTTTCGGTCAAAGATGAATGAGCGCCTAGCGGGATTTTTGCCTACTCAAAACTCCAGAAGAAGAAATTTTAAAAGATGTCTAACCGAACCTTGCTTCAAAGGTTGCCTACATATTCTTAGCGATAAAGGAATCAGGTTAGTATAGTTCTGGAGTGTTTGTACCTGGGACTACCATGGGCTGTGATTTCATTGCTGATGCCTATCAACTACGGGTTACAAGATTCCTATGTATATACATCTCTTGAAGCTTGATCTCCAGTCTTAGCTGATTTCGTTGTAGACCTCGATCTGAATCTTGACTCTCGCACGTTATAGGTGCTTGTTTTGTTTCAGCATTTGGACTGGAGCATGTCATACGCGACTTGTGACTTCAATCAAGCTTTGAGTCACCTGTATTCTTTCCGCTCTTGGTTACCTGTTCTAACATAAAAAATAAACAAACGAAATTTCTGCCCCAGTTTTCACTGGGAAAATTTTTTGAGTTATTGGCAACACAAATCGAAGCTATTTCTTTATTGAAAATAATGAAAATCAGGATTGTGTATCCTTTGGAATGATTTCCAAGGTTATGCTGGCAAGGAGAAAAGGTTCCTGCTGGGGATAAGAGGAGGATCTACGGGTTATGCCGGGGTTCAAAAGATAAACTCCTAGTTTATGCTAAGGAGAATCCGCGGGTTATGCCGGGATGGAAAGAAAAACTCCTAGGTTATGCTAGGGAGATCCGTGCGTTATTCCGGGATTGAAAGATAAACTCCTAGGTTATGCTAGGGAGATCCACGGGTTATGTCGGGATTTGAATGTAAAAAGTCCAGGTTATACCAGGAGAATCCACGGGTTATGCAGGGATAGAAAGAAAACTCCTAGGTTGTGCTAGGGAGATCTGTGGGTTATGCCGGGATTGAAAGACAAACTACTAGGTTATGCTAGGGAAATCCGCAAGTTATGCCAGGATTGAATGGAAAATTCTTGGGTTATGCCAGGAGAATCCGCGGGTTATGCCGGGATTGAAAGAAAAACTCCTAGGTGATGCTAGGGAGGTCCACGGGTTATACCGAGATTGAAAGAAAAACTCCTAGGTTATGCTAGGGAGATCCGCGGGTTATGCCGGTATTGAATGGAAAATTCCAGGGTTATGCCAGGGTAATCCGCGGGTTCTGCTAGGATTGAGAGAAAAACTCCTAGGTTATGCTAGGGAGATCCGCGGGTTATGCCGGGATTTAAAGATAAACTCCTAGGTTATGCTAGGGAGATCCGTGGGTTATGCCGGGATTGAATGGAAAATTCCTGGGTTATGCCAAGGGAATTCGCGGGTTATGCCGGGATTGAAAGAAAAACTCCTAGGTTATGCTAGGAGATCCGCGAGTTATGCCGGGATTGAATGAAAAACACCTAGGTTATGCTAGGGAGATCCGCGGGTTATGCCGGGATTGAATGGAAAATTCCTGGGTTATGCCAGGGGAATCGCGGGTTATGCTGGGATTGAAAGAAAAACTCCTAAGTTATGCTTGGACGATCCGCGGTTTATGCCGGGATTGAAAGAAAAACTCCTAGGTTATGCTAGGGAGATCTGCGGGTTATGCCGGGATTGAATGGAAAATTCCTGGGTTATGCGAAGGGAATCCGCGGGTTATGCCTGGATTGAAAGAAAAATTCCTAGGTTATGCTAGGGAGATCCGCGGGTTATGCCGGGATTTAATGGAAAATTCTTTGGTTATGCCAGGGGAATCCACGGGGTATGCCGGGATTGAACGAAAAACTCCTAGGATATGCTAAGGAGATCCGCGGGTTATGCCGGGATTGAATGGAGAATTCTTGGGTTATGCCAGGGTATGGTAGGGAGTGAAAGGTCACAGAGATCCTTTTGACTATGCTTGGGATAGAGAAGTAAAGTAAAGACCCTTAGGTTATGCTAAGGAAAGAAGGGCTTTAGCCCTCAGACTATGCTGGGGAATAAAGGCGAAAGAGTGGCTCTCAGGTTATGCTGGGGATATAAAGAGGAAATGGTTCCCCATGTTATGCTGGGGAGAAACCCCGAGGTTATGGGTTCTGCTGGGGATATAAAGAGAAACCCCCAGGGGATAGTAAGAAACTTTTTACTAGGGAAATCCGCGGGTTATACAAGGATTGAATGGAACATTCCTGGGTTATACCAGGAGATCAGCGGGTTATGCCGGGATTGAAAGAAAAACTCCTAGGTGATGCTAGGGAGGTCCGCGGGTTATACCGAGATTGAAAGAAAAACTCCTAGGTTATGCTAGGGAGATCCGCGGGTTATGCCGGGAATGAATGGAAAATTTCTGGGTTATGCCAGGGAATCCGCGGGTTCTGCCAGGATTGAGAGAAAAACTCCTAGGTTATGCTAGGGAGATCCGTGGGTTATGCCGGGATTTAAAGATTAACTCCTAGGTTATGCTAGGGAGATCCGTGGGTTATGCCGGGATTGAATGGAAAATTCCTGGGTTATGCCAAGGGAATCCGCGGGTTATGCCGTAATTGAAAGAAAAACTCCTAGGTTATGCTAGGGAGATCCGCAGGTTATGCCGGGATTAAATGAAAAACTCCTAGGTTATGCTAGGGAGATCCGCGGGTTATGCCGGGATTGAATGGAAAATTCCTGGGTTATGCTAGGGGAATCCGTGGGTTATGCCAGGATTGAAAGAAAAACTCCTAGGTTATGCTTGGGAGATCCGCGGGTTATGCCAGGATTGAAAGAAAAACTCCTAGGTTATGCTAGGGAGATCCGTTTATGCCGGGATTTAATGGAAAATTCTTGGGTTATGCCAGGGGAATCCGCGAGGTATGCCGGGATTGAACGAAAAACACCTAGGATATGCTAAGGAGATCCGCAGGTTATGCCGGGATTGAATGGAAATTCTTGGGTTATGCCAGGGTATGATAGGGAGTGAAAGGTCACAGAGATCCTTTTGACTATGCTGGGGATAGAGAAGTAAAGGAAAGACCCTTAGGTTATGCTAAGGACAGAAGGGCTTTAGCCCTCAGACTATGCTTGGGAATAAAGGCGAAAGAGTGGCTCTCAGGTTATGCTGGGGATATAAAGAGGAAATGGTTCCCCAGGATATGCTGGGGATATAAAGAGAAACCCCCAGGTTATGGGTTCTGCTAGGGATATAAAGAGAAACCCCCAGGGGATTGTAAGAAATTTTTTGCTAGGGAAATCCGCGGGTTAATCCAGGATTGAATGGAACATTCCTAGGTTATGCCAGAAGAATCCGCGGGATATGCCGGGAATGAAAGAAAAACTCCTAGGTGATGCTAGGGAGGTCCGCGGGTTATGCCGAGATTGAAAGAAAAACTCCTAGGTTATGGTAGGGAGATCCGCGGGTTATGCTGGGATTGAATGGAAAATTCCTGGGTTATGCCAGGATTGAGAGAAAAACTTCTAGGTTATGCTAGGGAGATCTGCGGGTTATGCCGGGATTGAAAGATAAACTCCTAGGTTATGCTAGGGAGATCCGTGGGTTATGCCGGGATTGAATGGAAAATTCCTGGGTTATGCCAAGGGAATCCGCAGGTTATGCCGGGATTGAAAGAAAAACTCCTAGGTTATGCTAGGGAGATCTGCGGGTTATGCCAGGATTGAAAGAAAAACTCCTAGGTTATGCTAGGGAGATCCACGGGCTATACCGGGATTTAATGGAAAATTTTTGGGTTATGCCAGGGGAGATCTGTGGGTTATGCCGAGATTGAATGGAAAATTCCTGGGTTATGCCAAGGGAATCCGCAGGTTATGCCGGGATTGAAAGAAAAACTCCTAGGTTATGCTAGGGAGATTTGCGGGTTATGCCGGGATTGAAAGAAAAACTCCTAGGTTATGCTAGGGAGATCCGCGGGCTATGCCGGGATTTAATTGAAAATTTTTGGGTTATACCAGGGGAATCCACAGGGTATGCCGGGATTGAACGAAAAACTCCTAGGATATGCTAAGGAGATCCGCGAGTTATGCTGGGATTTAATGGTAAATTCTTGGGTTATGCCCGGGGATGGTAGGGAGTGTCACAGAGATCCTTTTGACTATGCTGGGGATAAAGAAGGAAAGTAAATACCCTTAGGTTATGCTAAGGACACAAGGGCTTTAGCCCTCAGACTATGTTGGGGAATAAAGGCGAAATAGGAGCTCTCAGGTTATGCTGGGGACGGGAAGAGGAAATGGTTCCCCAGGTTATGCTGGTGATACAAAGAGAAACCCCCAGGTTATAGGTTCTACTGGGGATATAAAGAGAAACCCCCAGGGATTGAAAGAAATTTTTTGGCCTGTGCTAGGGAGAGTGTAGTGTGATCCTTGGGTTATGACGAGGAGGTCCACAAGTTTTACAAGGGAAAGCTAGCAATGTGGCCCAAATCTTGGAAAGGAGTCAGGGATCGGAATCCCACGCTATCATGTTTTATGATTCTCCCTTCCTTCTTTTTATAAGATTGCGGGAAAATATATGAAGAGAACTTCCCCTTTTTGTTAATCATAGGTACCACGCTATTAATAGCCTTTGTTCTGTCCCTTAGATTGCATTTGCCGCTTGTCCCCATTGCTTTGGATTACACCTGTTTCAAAATTTAAAACATAATTTGTTAATTAGAACTGTGATCAGTTTGTGGACTTGGTTTGCTTGATCCCCGCCTCATTTCTGTTGGAAGAAACCCTTGACGTCCGAACTTCACCTCGTAGGTTGGTTGGGGGTCCTCTTCTTTCAGATTGGTTTCTTTTTTACAGGTCCTTAGTTATGATTTTTGTCCCTATTTCCACTTCGGGGCTTGCCCTTTGGGAACTTTTGTGGGAACAATTAGCCCGCTTGGGCTTAACCTTTCCCGTCTTCATTCGCCTTCGAGGGCTCTCGACTTTGAATTTCTTTTCTTTCTACTTTTGTTCTTTTGAAGCATCAGTCGTCATGATCAGCCGGGATTGGCTAAATGTGCTCGCAGAAACTGGATATTCCTTTTGGTTCTTACCAGGAGAAAACCCATGAGACCGGTCTTACTACCTTCTCTTATGGAATGGTCAGGACATCAAAGTTAAACCGAAAAGGTGTGGGAGAACAACAAAAGCAAACACATGGATTTAGAGAGGCATGCCTCTTTTTGGAGAAAATGGGAGGACTTATCTGGGAGTACGTGCCGATTCTTGGACTAGATGCCTGGCCCAGATCCATTTCTGCTTTTTGATTTCGATCTTTCAAAACCATAGAAACTTTTTCAGGCCTGGATGGTTGACGACGCCCTTTGCGGGTTTTCGCCAATCGGCCTCTCTCATTTCTCTTCTCCCGTCATCCGATAGTGCTCTTTGCGAGTTTTCACTAAACGGACTGTCTCATTTTATTTTCTCTACTCACCGTCGCCTTATGGTGCCCGAAGATTTTCACCAATAAGACTCTATTATTTTACTTCTCTCAATTTGAGTTGCGTCAAACCCCAACAATATGGTTTGCCACGTCCCTATTTTGGCCAATTGATCGGAAGGACTTGGATCAGGATCTTGATTAAAGGAAATCGGATGGAAGTTTACAACTTTGGAACCATTCTAGAGGGTTTATGGCCGAACTATTACATTTCTGCCCCAGTTTTATTTCTTGGGGAACTGGGGTTGTATTTTGATATGACTGAACCTCAGGGAGAGGCTGCCTACGTATCCTTTTGGAATCAAGTTAGACGTAGTTCATGAGGGTTTCATAAACTAATTTTTTGTTGTTACTTTTGTTTTCAATCATTCATTTTTCTTCTTTCTCTCTTTTTTTCTTTCTTTTTTCTTCTCCTTCTCTTTTTTTATTATTTTGAATAGAAACTCAAGGTTCCAAAGAGGGTAAACAAAAATGCAATCGACTCGAGGGGTTTGCGAATGATTGGTACATTTGGGGTAGTGTGAAATAAAGCCTTCGTCATTTCAACCGGCCGGAATCATTGCAGTAGAGGTTCAAACGTAATACCTCTTTACTGCATCTACGTTCACTGCTGTCTCGGGCTCGTCTCCTTCAACGTCACCCAGGTACAATGCTCCTTTGGGTAATATCTTTCTGATAATGTACGGACCTTTCTATTTCGGAGCAAACTTTCCTATGGCTACCTGATGGTGAGGAAGTATACGCCTCAATACCAGCTGTCCGACTTCGAAACTCCTAGAGCGCACTTTCTTGTTATAGGCGCGGGCCATTCTTTGTTGGAATAACTGCCTGTGACAAACTGCACCCATTCGTTTTTCCTCAATTAGTGAACACTTCTCCAATCGAGTTTTAACCCACTCGCTATCCTCAATTTCTGCGTTGACAATTACCCGGAGCGTAGGAATTTCTACTTCTTTGGGTATCACAGCTTCAGTCCCATAGACAAGTAAGTATGGAGTTACTCCTACCAATGTACACAGTGTGGTGCGATATCCCAGCAATGCAAAAGGCAACTTTTCATGCCATTGTCTTGAGCTTTAAAACATTTTTCTCAAAATCTTCTTGATGTTCTTGTTAGCTTCTTCGATGGACCATTAGCTTTAAGCTGGTAAGGGGTGGAGTTTCTATGTGTTATCTTAAGTTGTTCACATATTTCTCCTATCAGACGGCTGTTTAAATTGGTTGTGTTGCTTGTAACGATGGTTGCGGGGATACCAAAACGACAAATGATGTTGGAATGCACAAAATCTACCACAGCTTTCTTGGTGACGGACTTAAGTGTGATGGCTTCAACCCATTTTGGGAAGTAGTCAATAGCAACCAATATGAATCTATGTCCATTTGAGGCTTTTGGCTCAATCGACCCAATGACATCCATGCCACATGCAGCGAATGGCCAGGGTGCTGACATAGGATGCAATTCGGTTGGCGGAGCATGAATCACATCACTGTGCACCTGACATTGATGACATTTCCGAATGAAGCTGAAGTAATCTTTCTCCATGGTCGTCCAGTAATACCCTGCTCGAAGTATTTTCTTTGCTAGTACATATCCGTAATATGAGGTCCACACACTCTTGCGTGTACTTCATGCATATATCTCCTGGCTTCCTTGGTGTCAACACATCTTGGTAACTTGAGATGCGGGGTCCTCTTGTTTACACCACTCAAGAAGAAATTACTCGCGTGCCGTCGGATAGTTTTCTTTTGCTCCCAGGTAGCTTGCTCGGGATAGTCTTGTGTGTTCATAAATATCTTGATGTTATAATACCAGGGCTGGGTACTGGACTCTACCTCGGTCATATTACAATACCCATGCCTTTCTTTTATTTGGATTTCCAAAGGATCGACGTAGGCATTTCCAGGGTAAGGCAACATGGAAGCCAGAGTTGTGAGTGTGTCTGCTAACTCATTGTGAAATGAAGAATGCACCCGAATTGTACCGAATTGAACGATTTGCTGAGATCCTCCACATGCTGTCGATAGGTTTAACATCTCTTGTTCCTTACTCTCCTCGGGCCTGCCGGATGATCAAATCTGAATCCCCCATGATTAACAATTCCTCAGCACCTTGGTCAACGGCCATGTTCATGCCCATGATGCAAGCCTCGTATTCAGCTGTATTATTGGTGCAGAAAAATTGGAGCCTTGCTGTAGCCGGGTAGTGTTGACTAGTGGGCGAGATTAAAATTGCCCCAATCCCTACGCCTTTCGCATTTACTGCTCCATTGAAAAACATTCTCCAAGCAGGGATGTCTTCAGATGCTACTTCCACTGAATTCACTTCTTCATCGGGGAAATAAGTATTCAAAGGCTGATATTCATCCTCAACTGGATTCTCTACCAGATGATTTGCTAATGTTTGAGCCTTCATGGCGGTACGAGTGACATATACTATGTCGAACTCGGTGAGCAGGATATGCCATTTGGCCAATCACCCTGTGGGCATCGGTTTTTGGAATATATACCTCAACGGGTCCAGCCTGGTCATGAGGTAGGTGGTGTGGGCTTGCAAGTAATTCCTCAACTTGTGGGCCACCCATTTCAAGGCACAACAGGTTCTTTCAAGCAACGTGTATTTGGCCTCGTAGCTGGTAAACTTCTTTCTCAAATAATGGATGGCTTGCTCCTTCTTTCCCGTGGTGTCATACTACCCGAAAATACAACCAAAAGAGCTTTCCAGGACTGTTAAATAAAGCAACAATGGCCTTCCCGATTCTGGTGGGACCAAGACTGGTGGGTTGGACAGGTAATATTTTATTCTGTCGAAGGCCTCTTGACACTCCCCGTTCCAGTTAATTGTTGCGTCCTTTTTCAATAGCTTGAATATAGGCTCTCTTGTAGAAGTCAGCTGGGCGATGAATCGGCTGATGTAATTTAGTCTTCCTAGCAGGCTCATTACATCCTTCTTGGTTTTTGGAGGAGGTAGCTCTCGAATGGATTTTATCTTGGTTGGATCCAACTCTATACCTCTTTGGCTGACAATGAATCCTAGAAGTTTGCCTGACGGGACCTCGAATGCACACTTAGCTGGATTCCATTTCAAATCATACTTGCAAAGCCTTTTGAAGAACTTTCTTAAGATACCTCTTCGGCTGACAATGAATCCTAGAAATTTGCCTAACGGGACCTCGAATGCAGACTTAGCTGGATTCCATTTCAAATCATACTTGCAAAGCCTTTTGAAGAACTTTCATAAGTCCTTTACATGATCACTCTGAGCCTTGGACTTGATAATCACATCGTCCACATATACATCTATTTCTTGATGCATCATGTCATGGAAAATGGTGGTCATAGCCCTCATATATGTTGCCCCAGTGTTCTTCAAACTGAAAGGCATAACTTTGTAACAGTAAGTCCCCCAAGGTGTGGTAAAGGCTATTTTCTCGGCGTCTTCCTCATCCATCAATACTTGGTGGTATCCTGCATAACAATATTCAAAGGACTGTATCTCGTGCTTGGCACAGTTGTCAACAAGAATGTGGATGTTAGGCAAAGGGAAGTTGTCTTTGGGACTTCCCTTGTTCAAATCTCTATAGTCTACACATACTCAAGTTTTCCCATCTTTCTTCGGTGTCGGGACCACATTGGCCAACCATGTGGTGTATCGAATCACTCGGATTACCCCCGTCTCTAACTATTTTGTGATCTCCTCTTTGATCTTATCGCTGATATCAGGTTTGAACTTTCTTTGTTTTTGTTGGACTGGAGGGCATTCGGGGTATGTGGGGAACTTATGAACCAACAGATCAACACTCAGCCCAGGCGTATCATCGTAAGACCAAGCAAATACATCTTTGAATTCCAAAAGTAGTTGAACCAGTGAGTCCCGGATTTCCTTATTCATATGGATGCTTATTTTTGTTTCCTTGGTTTCGCTGGGACCGCTCAAGTTAACCGGTTTGGTATCATTTAAATTCGGCTTAGCTTTATTTTCAACCAACTCTCTGTTGATTTCCCTAAAAGCCTCTTCTTCACCATACTCTGGTTCTTGGTTCATTATTTCACAAATAGGCAGCATGTTCAGGTTGGGGCATGAAGTCCGTGAGCATGTCATAATATTTAAAGCCGCATTATTGAAATTGAAAGATAAGAAATAAAAATAGAAGAAAAACAAACACAGAAAAATAGAGGAGTGCAGATGATGAAATATTGATTTCATTTCTCGAAAATGTAAGATAACAGGGTTTACATTTGGAATTTTAAGGATAAAATACTAAAGAAAAACATCTGAGCTACACCCTGAAGTAACTCGTGATGCAAGAAAAGGTGGCAAGGCAGGACTATCGGGCCTCCCGCCTGACTAGGAAAGGCGTGGCCTTCCAGTTTTGCCACTTGACATCCGGTCCCATGTAGAGCACCTCAGCAGTGCTTGAGCCTTCTCCAGTAAGACCATGTTGACTTCATACAATAATTTCATCATGGCCCCACATATCTCTTCAATTTCCTCTGCTATGAAGGTCTTGTCTTCTTCTTCCTCGGTGTACTTTGGCTTCACAAATGTTTTGTACAAGTGGGGTAGGGAATGTGGTAAAGCCCATCCATGACGTTTTCTACGGTTAGCCCAGGTGATATCCTCCGGCATTAGGTGGAAACCTAACCCAAAAAACTTCTCTGCGCTAGGAAAAATGATCGGCTCAATTATGCCTTGTAGAGAACTGCCAAGTCCCTTGCCTGGTTTAAACCCTTGACTTATCTTCTCTCTTGCCACCATGATAGAGGCATTGGAGAGGAAAGGCTGGGGAAATGGTTTGCCTTCTTTGTGCTGATAAGCTACAACAATTTCAAAATCCTGGTAAACTATATGCTCACTTCCCTCTTTAGCTTCGAGGCAAGGGACAGAAGGATCGCGGTAAATTGACTGTTCATCGTCTCCATGGACCACAATCTCCTAGTTCTCATGTTCAAATTTGAAAATTTGGTGCAAAGTAGAAGGCACAGCTCCTGCCACGTGAATCCATGGTCTTCCTAGGAGATAGTTGTAGGATGTGTCAATGTCTAATACTTGAAATTTCACTTCAAAATCGACTGTACCGATGGTCAATACTTAGTGAAAATCTCCTATAGTCTCTCTTTTGATTCCATCAAAAGCTCGGACACACACATTGTTGGGACGGATCCTCTCTGTTCCGATTTCCATTCTTTGCAAAGTTGATAGTGGGCATATATCTACCCCGGAACCTCCATCTATCATTACTCTTTTGACATAATAGCCTTCGCATTTTACGGTGAGATGCAAGGCTTTGTTGTGAGCAACTCCCTCTGGAGGCAACTCATTCTTGCTGAATGTAACCTGATTAATAGCGAAGAATCTTTCCGCCATTTTCTCCAGTTGTTCCACGGAGGTTTGAACCGGCACGTAAGCTTCATTCAAGGTTTTGGACAATAGTTTCTGGTGCTCTAGATAATTCATCAGCAATGATAATAAAGAGACTTGCTCAGGAGACTTTCGGAGCTGGTCCACTACCTCATAATCTGGACTTTTCATCTTTCGAAAGAAGGCCTCTGCCTCTTTAGCATTCACGGGCTTTTTGGGTGGGAATCGCCTTTTGGTGTCATTGTTCACTTATCCCAAGTCCGAATAATTCCTTTTAGGGTGGCCCTTTTGAGTTTCTCCGGTGATCTCATTGCCTTTGTGTGTGACTATTGTTTCTTGGTAGTTCTATGGGACTGCAGAAGGGTCTGTCATCGGCTTTTGAGGCGCGCGACCGATTACCACGGGCTCACTCAGCCTTGGCGGTTTAATCGGTCCCCGTACCACATAAGCTTCCTTGGGTACATACATTGTCCTGTTCAACTTAAATCTTCTTGGGGGACTCAGAGTTGGCTGTTTTTCTTGGCGACCCCGTGGAATGTAAAGGATGGTTTCCTTGGCGGGTGTCGTCTCAATTTTAACTTCAACCTTCTTCTTTGTTTCCAAGTGCTTGGCTTCACTCATTTCCTTTTCTTCAACCTTATTGGGGGTAGCCTTTAGTTTTCTGTCTGCATCAACAATGGCTATTACGGCTTTAAAGCAGGGTCGAACTCTTTGTCCTCACAAAATCGTCCCAATGACTGGCCTATTGTTGTGAGCCGGTAACGGGTTATTAGTTACGTTCGGGACATCTTTATCCCTCAGCACAATTTTCCTATGTTCTATTATATACTCCACCGCTAATTTCAGAGTCCAACAGTTTTCGCTGTCGTGACCTTCAGCTTCTTAATAATAAGCACAGCGTACACCCAGTTGATAAGAAGGTGACTCAGGGTTCTGCCTGTTCGGGGGCACGGGCTGCAAGAGACCCATCTGGACTAGTTTTGGGAATAAGCTGGAATAAGACTCCCCTATCGGTGTAAAGTTTTATCTTCTGGGTGGTTCCCTGGGACGGAAATTGTTTTGGGAAGGGCGGGGATTATAGTGGTTTGGGGGAGGCTGATTTCTCGGGGCCTAGTTTCTGTTGACCTGTTTTTGTGGTCGAGCGAATGGCTGGGCATTCATAACTGCATAAGGTTGGGGAATATAATGCATGTCTTGATGGGGATAGTAGTGTTGAGAGGTCATTTCTGAGAGCATGGGCCTGGGAAAATGGTGTATTCTCATGCCAGAGGCTGCCATTGAAGCCTCTTCTTTCTTTTTGTTTCTTGGGACTCCTCCTGCCCTGCATAGTATGGCCTGAGAGGTTGTCCTTATGACTGATTGGCTCAGAATTCTTCCTGTTTTCAAGACATTTTCTACCATCTCGCTGATTTTGATTGTTGTTGCTAAAGGTTTGCCTATTGCTGCTATCATATTTTGAAAATAATACGCCTCCTGCACCTGAAAAAAAGCAGTGACCATCTCTGTCTCATCCATGGGCGGTTTTTTTCTTGACGCTTGTTCGCGCCACTTGACAGCATATTCTCTAAAACTTTCCGAAGGTTTCTTTTTCAGGTTGGCCAAGAGTTCCTGTACGGGGCAATGTCAATGTTATACTAGAACTTCCTTACGAAATCCCGGGCGAGATCATCCCAAATATGCCATTGAGTGTTGTCCTGGTCCATGTACCATTCAGAAGCGATGCCTACCAAGACTTCCCCAAAGTACGCCATCAATAGTTCTTCTTTTCCACCTGCCCCACGCAATTGGTTGCAGTATTTTTTCAAATGAGCAATGGGGTCACCATGACCATCGTACTTTTCAAACTTCAGCATTTTAAATCCCAGGGGAAGATGTACATGCGGGAACATGCACAGGTCTGTGTAAGACACGCTCTTTTGTCCACTCAAGCCCTGCTTGTTCTTCAAGCTCTGCTCAAGGTTTTTCATCCTTCTTGCTATCTCATCTTGTTCAGGCGTTTTAGGAGTTTTGTCTTGCACCGTTGTGAGCTCATACGCTGTTTGAGGATACGGGCATGTGGAGTATGGGGGAGGCTCAGTTTGGTAATTGAGAGTTTTCAATGTGAAGGTCGTGGGATCAAACACGGGTCTCGACACTGCGAGCTGTGTGGTGGTCGCACATGGGGGAGCCATAAAAATATTAGGAACTGGGCCAGATGTAAACACCTTAGGGCGGACATCAGAAGGTGCTCTGACAAAGTTGGCTGGTATGGTAGGCTGTCCCAAAAGGATGTTTGGGTGGCTAATGGGAATAGTGGAGGTACCCCCCCCCCCCCTCCGACCTTGGGAAGAGCTCAGGAAATCCAGGGATGGCACTCGGTGGCTCTCTTCCATTTGTCCAAGCGTTGCACATCTCCATAATCTGAGATGAAGAATCCTATTTTCTTCACCTGCCGCAGATTCTGAGGCCGGAATCCCTGCAATTAGGATATCCTCTAAGATGGGAAATGATGGCAAAGTCATTTCAGATGACATTTCTGTGAATCCTTTTGATATGGTGAAATATCGATGCGATGTCAGTTTACCATGAACCAAACACTGTTCTAAAATCTTGTGAGTGGAAACTGGAATTACAAGCGGTTAGGTTAGGATGGATAACAACAGGAAATGGCATGTTGGTTATGATGCACTTACATAGTTAATGGGTGTCTATATGTTTGCAATAGTCGCATGTGTCATCCCGGCATTTATTCCGAGCTTCCTTTTTGATTTCTACTTTTTATTTCCTTTTAGCTTTCCTATTTTAAGAATACGATCGAATCCTATGAAGATTGCCTACGTATCATGCCCCGCATGAATCAGGTCGAGCAGAGTTCATGAAAAAAAGTGATGGAAATAACAGGATATTTTGGGATTTTCAACTCTTATAAAGACAAACTTTGGTTACAAAACTAACAAAGTTAAAGGCAACTAACAAACTTTGGACATAATGATACTAACAGACGTAGAGTAATAATGCGTAAAAAATACAAACTGACGGACTCTTTTTAAGAAAAATACAATTTTTCAGAAATTATGTACATTAAGACTTCAACTTCTTTTGGAGCTTGCGGGGCATCGTTCGGCCTTGCCGCAGGCTTGCGTGCTAAACTCATTTGGAGATGGTGGAGGTCTTCCATCACCTGCTGAAAAAAATTCATGGAGGTGGCGAAGAACATGGATTTCTTCATATCCTCGCAATAGTTGCACTTTGTGGTAGTGTAATCTGCGATTGCCCGTATCATTTCCCTAATAACACCTTTTTCTTGCAACAAACGCCCAATTTGCTCGGCCCTTGCCTCTAGAGTTTGTTCTGCTACCTGATTCAGCTTCTGGAATTGCCGCAAATCCATTTCTAATCGTGCTATTACTGCATAACCATGTTCTTTTTCGGCTTTGAAGTCCCTGGCTTCCTTGGTCATTCTATTCTCAGTCATGATGACCCTCCGCTTTAAACAAACAATCTCATTGTTATGCCCTCCTTTTAATTGCTCAAGAATACGGGCTCGTTCCTCCGCACAGTTAAGCAATTGCTTCCGAAATAGCTAACCTTCGCCTTATTCAAGTCAAACCCGTACTCGGTTACTTTTCGCCAAAAATTTTCTATGAGCTTTTCACATTTTATGCTTCTGGGGGGATTTTTTGTGGATGCTTTCATTTTTTGGATTTGGGCTCATAATGCTTCACTTTCTTTGGTTAATATCTTCTATTCTACCTCACTGGCTGCCGCTTGCAAACTACTTTCGAATTGCAGCTCTTTGATTTGTTTTTCCAATCTTCCTATAGTGGCCCTATATTCATTTTCCTTGGCTAGCCAATCCCATTGCTCTTGTGACGTTTCAGCAAATTTTTGGAGATGTGGTCTCTTAGACGGCCTTCCAGGCTCTATTTCTCTTTTGTACCAAGCAACATACCCTGGTGCAACCTCACCTTTAGATATGTCGCGTACTCGAGTACTTGCTATCAAGTATTGACATTCACTCCAGGTTTGACGTACGACGGCTTTAGAGAATTGACCATTTGGGCTTATCTCAACCGCATGATGACTAATATCCTCATCCCTAGGGATCATTTGGCACCTACCTAATTATCTTAGTACTCTGTATGGCGCATAGGGCTGGATACTTTTGAGATCCATCAAAAGAAAATGAGGCTCGGTGGCTGGCATATACACAACTTCATCCACAGGAAGCCACCCGAATGTCCACTCTATCCGATTTGTAGTGATGACCCGTAGATGTGACACCCATTCTGTGACACCCTCAGGTACTCTAAACCTATCAACCATGTTTCACAATTCTTCAATACAACTCTTTGTTGGTGACCCATAATTCATGAACCGAGGCCGGTAGCATAGATGCTCGATCATCCATATTTGCAACAACAGGTTACATCCTTTGAAGAAGTCTCCTCCTGCTGTACAGGCGGTGAGAGCACGGAAGATTTCGGATAAGATCATTGGAGTGAGGGTACTTTTGGCCTAGGTCATTAAAGTGCTAACACCCCTGCTATCCGTATGTCAATATTTCCGTCCTTTGGCGGAAACACCAGAAGACCTAAGAAAAATACCATGAACGCAAAACATCGATGCTCCTCCCATTTGAGCTGATTTCCTTTGCTGCAAATATGATTTTTGGGGTTATTGAATCCCCTGATATGTCCGTACCTCAGATATATAAACTGTGGGGTGTAGAAGCCAGCTGATAGGTCCGGATTGTGAACCTTCCTACTAATTTTCAAGGAGTCCAGGAATTTCTACACGGCAAGGGCTCATGGTGCAATCAGGTATTGGTGTCTCAAAGGAATCATAGGATTCCCAATATATCCAGTTATTTCCTCCAATGTCGGGGTGAGTTCAAAATCCGAGAAGTGGAAGACATTGTGAGTCAGGTCCCAAAATGTGATCAATGCTTCTACGATATCTCCCATTGGGTTAATTTTCAACAAACCAATGAGGCTTCCCAGATGCATGTTGACCCTATTTTGCCCTGCTTCCCCCAAGTCATTCCACCACAGTGGCAACTTCAAGGGAATTATGTTCATGAACATTATCGTGCTCATTCTGCACATTTATTAAGGTGAATTAGTATCCACAAAATATTAAAACTAGTATTTTATGAAATTTATTTCTTAAATTCTGGGCCCGGCTTTGCGAATACGGCTTTGCAACACTTCCGAAGGAAGGATTTTAAGGTTGTGCTCGCTTGCCGGTCAAAATAAGATTCAGAGGTGGCCATTTGCAAAAATCAACCTTCCGGCGTCCCTTGCGGTAATATTCGGCTGCTTTTAGCAGTGACGGCATCACCTGGTTTCACTAAGAAAATAATTAAAACTGGCAAATTGTTTCCCTTGCTTTGGTTATTTTTGGAGAGGTTGGACCCGACGGGGGTTGCTTACGTATCCCGCATCCAGACGAGAATCAAACCGCCGTAGTTTGGTCAAAAAAAATTTATTAAAACTAAAAGGTTATTTGAAAACATCCCCATTTTCTTTATCCTTCTTTTGTTTTGTTTCGAAAAATTCGACAGCATTTTGGCGTTATTTGAGCATTGGTTTTACAAATGATTAATCTCAGTAACTCTCAAATTTCCTCTTTATTCACAAGCCGGTCAACATGCAAATACAAAGTAAATAAATGCGCAACTAGCACGTAACATGCATCAGAATGGTCTTTTATTTCGGGCCACTTATCCTAGACGGACCCAACCCTTGTGTTGAGCCCCCTAAGTCAAATGCATAATGAAAATAGGCGTTCCTACTAGGGATTCGGCATGAGGTCAAGTTATTCTAAGTTAAAAACCTTGGTATAGGGTCTAGACGGTGCACCGGAGCAGACAACTCGAGTCAGGGGGGCTACGTACCGGGAACCAAAAGGCCATCTAGGTTAGTAACTTGTCCGGCCTCTTTCTTATTTTAAAGTATGACACTAATAGAATAGGGAGTCTCAACCAGTAAGCACATCCCCCGATGTGAGAAGTGAAGGGTTTCGTACCAGTTTATATGTACAGTTCAGATAATATCAAAGTGGTAAAGCATTTAGCACTTAACATAGAACATGTAAGCAAATCAGAAGAAGCCAGATATAACAGTTATTCTAAGCTCGAATTCTTGAACCATGAACCAGAGATTCGCCTTTATTCCTCAGCAGAGTCACCAGAGCTGTCACACCTTTTTACACGGCTACCCCGAAGGACAAATGTATAATGGAGTTTTTCCAATTAAAGTGACATTATTCGAAATGGGATTATTTATTTATTAGAGTTGCCACTTGGGATGGTTTATTTTTAGGTGTCCCAACTCACTGGTTTTATTTTAAATCCCACATCAAGGAAGATTTCGACTTTCCTTTATGAAGTCTGCGAACCAGAAATTCTTGAGTACGGAATTCTGTTAACCCGAGGGAAGGTGTTAGGCACCCTCGGATTCCGATGTTCTAGCATGGTTGCTTAAACCATTATAGATGGCCAATTATCTGACTTTTATACATGTTCATCCAATAATGCAATTTCAAAATTATTAACTGCTTTATTCATTTTTTTAAGAATATTTGCAACGTTATTAAAACAAGTCTCGAACCACGTCACATGAATGCGCCCGGGTTATCGACACAGTTTAACATCGTTGAGATTTGGATTTGGGTCACATAAATGCGCACCCGAATTTAGGAATATATATTATTAAAACAACGCGCCTAAATCAACTACGCATTTTTTACTTCGTGGGAAAAAATCGTAAAATTCACTAAACAGCATATCCCAGATTTCTAAGCATTTTATTACAATTAGAGGGCCACGTAGCGTATGATTTTATTTAGTGTGGCACACTCATTTTTATTTATTATAGAAAAGGCAACCCAAAGAAATTATAATTTTATATTATACATTCCTCGAGAATAAAAGAGAAGTCCTAATTAATTTAAATGCTAATGGTTTATCCAAAGAAAACATTCAGCAATGTATGACTTCAGCACTTTGTTGGCTGATTTTTTCAATTGGGACTTATTAACAAAGGTAGTTAGCCCAGAAGTATATTTTTCATATTTCACAATAACAATGATCTGGGCATTCAGTTGGGCCCAAAAATTTGAAACTAGAAATTAACTACAAGCAAGGATAGCATTTCCAAAATTGTTATGTTACAGCTATTGAGATTACTCATAGTTGATCATTTTTAACGTTTCACAGACATCTGATGGGGTAAACTCCAAATAGTGTGACACTTTTATTACTTGTGAATTACTATACCAAAACCCAAGTTTACAATTGACATATGCAATCTGATAAACCAATCAATATGAGATAACGTATACGTACACATGATGCTCCTATTATTGAATCAGACATGAATATCAGGCAAGTTATTGACTACCATGTTTTCAACCTACTGAAATTTAAATAACGTAAAGCTAATAATCCAAACAATTCGAAACAGTCCGGCATATTCCAAATGTTTATACACATTACAGCACCAACCCAATAAGGTGAACATTTTAAACACCACTACACTAGTAATTTTGCAGTTATAACATTAACATGAAAAATACAAATATCTTCATTATCAAATGTGAACATGCATATACATGGCTGGGCATTTCCATATTTCTTGAGTGGGAATAAGTACCTGGAATTTCAGCAAAGAGGAAAACACCTATGAGTAAGGTAAGTGAGAAGCAACAAACAGCAGCAGATCAACCAATTAAGACCCAGGAGTAGTATCAGGAAACTCAGGAAGGCTTTAAAAGACCAACAACACCACAATTTCCAATCCTATTGCTTGAACAAAGCAAACCAGCCTGGGATCAGTGCCTAAAGTAGATTCTGAAAATTCGAACACCCTAAATGAATATGCTTCAAGTTATCTTCATCTTATAATGGATAGAATTTTGATTATTGTTTTGGAAAAAGTTTATGAGGTTTTTGCTAGAAAAGCCTGGGATTTTCAGGGAATTTTTAGATGGTGTTCTCGACTTCTTCCTTTCTTTTTGAAAAGCAATAAGATGCTTTTTAAAATCAAAGCCTTAGGGCAACTCTTTTCTTCTTGTTTGCTTATTAGCCCCTTCCCTACTTATAGAATTTCTTAATTGGTCCCTTTTTTTTTAACTTGTGCCTCAAGTTTTGAGAAATATTACCAGAAATTGTATTTTGAACCTCCAACTAGAAGGTTCCATGGGTTTGTTGCAAGATTCCTATGCCCAAATACCCCATATTACCCCTTTCTTTCCTTCTTAATTACGTAGCCTAAATGCTTCTACTCTGGTGCCTATCCATTTGGTCAGAAGTTGACCATGGTCAATTACTCAAAGCCATAAACCATGGTCTCATTATCAGCTGGGGTCGAGTTTTAAGAAATCTGAGCATGACTAACTATTATATTCAAGACTACTATATACTACTAAAAGGCAAACAAAAAAATGGTCAAAGTTGATCAGTAACAGGTCAATGAAACACATATATACAGGCAAATCTAGACAGGTACCAAAATATGGGACTGAATTAATCGGAGGCAAAATAAAGCTAACCAGCACTAACTTCAGAAACAAACACAAGGCTTATCACAAATGAACATTGATCAAATTGAAACGAAAAGGGAAAGTTAAACCAGGGAAGAGATGAACAATTTGAGCTAGTAGAATAATTATATTTTAATCAAGGAATATCTATAAATCCAATTGATAGGGATAATTCAGAGCGGATTATCAAAGACTTAAAACAAAAGGCACATGATTCTGGATGAAAACAAAACAACTAATCAGATGATTATCATAGATGAGCAAACAGAACAATCATGAACTCACACAAAACAAAACAAAAAAACGAAGAAAATTAGATGCAAACAAAAGGAAAACAGGGAACTTATCTTAAAATCACAGCCCTAAAAACCTTTGACCTTCGCGTCTCATGGTTTCTGGCCATTTCTGGTTTCAAATCTGGTAAGGTCTTTGGCCTTTTGGGAAGGCTGAGCAATCATTTAAGGGGGGGAGGTTATCAGGTGTAAGGTTAGTTAGTTTGGGATGGGTTTGACTTTCAGACAGTTTTCGATTTGCTTTTTGTCCAGGTTCATATGTATTCGAAGGTCGTTGGTTATGGATTTGTGGAGGGGGAGGTAAGGAGGTCACATGGTAACAGTTTCAAGGGACTCCGGGGAGGTTAATGATTTGGTCAGTGTTTTGATCTAATATTCAAAGCAATGGGAAGAGGTTTGGAGGAAATTGAACACGGATCCATCATGGGGATAGGATAAGGGGCCTAGGGTGTTATTTTGGGAAAGTTCCAGCAGTGGCGTCGCCGTAGGCGGCGGAGGCGACGTCCAAGAATTTTTATATTCGAGGAGATTGGCTCACAGTTGAGGCTTGGTTTTTAGGGCATTGTAAAGAGGAGGGCAGGTGAGTCAGGGGTGTATTTTTGGGAAGCATCGGAGCTCTGCCGCCGGCGGAGACGATTTCCGGTCGGCGGCTATAAGGTGGCGTATCAGCGGAGACAGAGAGTACGAGGAAGAAGCATATTGTCTCTAGGGTTTGATATAATTTAGACACTTTTATGTAGCATACTCATCGAACCCAGGCCATTGGATTATAGCTTATGAACGGTGCGTCTCTCATAGAAACTTGGGCCATGGACGGGTTGGGTCGGTTTTTCGCTACTTTTGGACGGGTAGGGGTATTTGGGCCACCCAGATTTGGCCCAACTGTCGCCAGCCTGATCTAATTCCTTTTAATTCTCTTTTTTTGTTTTTCATTTTCATTTTTAGAACTTCCTAATTTATTTAATAATCTCTTATTAAACTAAATACTAAATTCAACTAGATTAGGCTAACCATAACCTAAACTAATCAAACATGAAAATTAACAATTTTGAAACTATAAATTAAACAACGCCAAAATAAATACTTATTTTCTTTGTGATCTTTTATATTTGACAAAACAAAACCCTAATTACCACTTAACTCTAACAAATGCTTATGCAATTTTATTTTTTTTTTGTATTTTTTATGACTTGTCATGCATGCACCAATGAAAATATACACAAATATGCACAATTAAATCCTAAAATTGAACAATAAAAGGAGAAATCCTACGTCTGATAATTTTGTAGGAGTAATCTTAATGAGGCAAAAATCACATGCTCACAGCTGTAGCCTTGAACCACCAGCCTTGCCTTGTTTCTTCTAACAGTTCCATCCTCGTCAAGTTTGTTCCTGAAGACCCATTTGGTACCAATGACTGATCTGTCCTCGGGTCTTGGAACTAGATGCCAGACTTGACTTCATTCAAATCTGTTGAGTTCCTCCTGCATATCATTGATCCAATCTGCATCCTGCAAAGCCTTAGCAACATTTTTAGGTTTAATAAGAGATAGGAAAGTATCAAATGCACATAGATTCTTTAGTTGTGATCTGGTTTTGACTCCAGATGTTGGATTAGTGAGAATGTTCTCGATTGGATGAGAACTTTGATACTTGTGAGGTTTCATGACCAAATTGTTTCTGCTGAATGTTACAGCCATTTTTCTAAGAGTCAGGTTCATGAACAGGTTCCTTCATGGCGTTTATTTCACTTCTTCTTTGATTTCTTCCCCCTGTCAGGTTGCCCTGTAAGGAAGAACCTGTTCCATCACATGTTCCTTCTGTAGGTGTTGCTTTGACTTGAGCTGATGCTTCACCCAAGTCCTTGACTAGACCAATAGCTTCATCTTCATGTTCCTGTCCTTCAGAAAGAATGTTAGTTTCATCAAACACAACATGCACACTTTATTCCACAGACAAAGTTCTTTTATTAAACACTTTATATGCTCTGCTATGTGAAGAATATCCCAAGAATACTCCCTCATCACTTCTGGAATCTAACTTACCTAGGGAGTCTTTCCATTATTGTGCACATAGCACTTGCAACCAAATTCCCTAAGATGGGATATGTTTGGTTTCTCTCTTTATGTAACTCATAGGGAGTCTTCTCAACAAGAGGTCTAGTCATGCATCTATTTATTATGTAGCATGTAGTATTTACAGCCTCTGCCCAGAAGCTGTAGGGTAATTTACTAGAGAAAAGCATGGTCCTTGCCATATCCTCAAGAGTCATATTCTTTCTTTCAACTACTCCATTTTGCTGAGGAGTCCTAGGGGCAAAGAAGTTGTGATCTATACCATTTTCATCACAATACTTAGCAAATTTTGCACTTTAAATTCAGTTCCATGATCAGACCTAATAGATGCAAGTTAATTTCCTAATTGTTTATGAGTTTTTATAACAAAGGTAGTAAACATTTCTAAGGCATCATCTTTAGATGTCATAAATAGTACCCAGTTAAATCTAGAGTAATCATCAACAAGCACCAATATATATTTCTTTCCTCCTCTGCTCATGGTTCTCATTGGACCACAGAGATCCATATGAACCAGTTCCAACATCTTGGACGTACTTACCATTTTCTTGGATTTGAAGGATGACCTTACCTGATTTCGCCTTGTACATGCCTCACAAACTTTGTCTTCCTTGAACTTGATATTAGGTAATCATATTACCAAGTCCATGGAGACCAATTTGTTTAGCTGATTTAGACTGGCATGGCCAAGTCTTTTGTGCCACAAGAGGAAATTATTGTCTAACACGCTTAGGCAAGTGAGTTCATTTTCTGAAAGAGTTAACAAATCTATGATGTAGATATGTTAACTCGTTTTCCCTACGAAACAACTTTGTCAGTGATAAGGTTAATCAATAAACATTTGGTGGAGGTAAAGGCCATAAAGTTGCCTCTGTCACACAATTGTGACACACTTATTAAGTTGTATTTTAAACCATCTATTAGGTAGACATTCTTTATGGAGTGAGAATCGGTCTTGCCTACCTTTTCAACCCCAATGATCTCACATTTCTTTCCATTACCAAAGGAGACATTACCTCCTTTTAGGTTCTCAAGTGAAAGGAACTGGTCCTTGTCCCCAGTCATGTGCTTCGAGCAGCCACTATCCATATACCATATTTGGCTCCTCCCCTACACTTGGACCTGCAAAATGGAAATCGAGAGTTAGTCTTAGGAACCCAAATTAGTTTGGGTCCCTTTATATAAGAAAAAGGATGTATCAATTTCCTTTTTGCCCATCCAGGCAACTTATTCTTTTCTTTAACAAAGGTCTTGTTCCTTTGACTGGCCATTTCTTTTGCATTACATTCATATTTGTAATGACCATTCTTTCTGCAGTGTGTGCAAATCTTGTTTTCAGGAAGAGTGAGGTACTTGATTTTTAGATCCCATTTAGGTGCTTGAGTCCAAAGCCAAGTCCTCTTTTGTTACTGTTGCGATACTCTTGCACCATGAAAGAGCATCTAAGACTTGGTTCCACTTGCAAGCTCTGTCTAGTTCATGTTTTAACTTTCCTAGATCTACTTTTAACACTTTAATGAATTCATATTTTCTTTACAATTCATCTTTTATTTTTTGCCCAAATATTCTTCTAGCATGAGATATGAGTGATCAGCTATCTTCTTTCATGTTCCTAATTTTAATTTCAGATTTTTAGACCTAGGTTCTAAGAAACTGTTGTCAAGTTGAAGAACCTGGTTCTTCAACTCAGCATTTTTACTATCACTCTAATTTGCTCTAGACTCTAGACTTTACATTTTGATTTTAGGATCACACATTTCCTATACAGAACTTCCTTCTCATTGTCGATTATCTCAGACTAGTGAATGAAGTCTATTAATAGCTCAACCAGTTTTTCTTTAGACAAGAATTTAATCTTGTCTTTGAGATGGAGAATACTTACCTCTTGTTCATCGTCTGATTCTCCGATGGCCATTAAAGCTTTCTCCTCCTCAGTTTCATCTTCTAAGTCTTCATATGAGGTCTCTCCCCAAGCAGCGACTATAGCCTTAGTTGAACCTTTGTTTCTCCTTGGTTGAACTTGTTCCTTCTTCCTGTTTCTTCCTTCAGCTCTTTTCTTTTTCCACTCAATTTCCCATTGAGGATGTTTTTGATCATGTGGTTAGTCTTGCCACACTTGAAGCATCCCTCATTTGCCTATTTTTCTGGAGCTGTTATTTTATTGAGGCTCGTACTTCTTGAAGAACCCTTTCCTCTCATTAGATACCTTTTGAAATCCCCGGTGATCATACCCATTTTATCATCTTCTAGTTCTGCACCTTCAACAATTCTGAGAGCTAAGATTATTTCCCTTTTTGGGGTATCCATCTTCATGGTTTGTCTTCTCATTTCATAGGCAGTCAAATTACTAATCAGTTCATCCAGTCTCAGAGTGGCAATGTTCTTGGATTCTTGAATGGCAGTAATTTTGCTTTCCTCTGTGACTGGCAAAACTCTTGTCAAAATTTTCTCAACCTTGTCTTCTTCAAGGATAGTCCTACCAAGAGATCCCAGTTCATTTGTCAAGGTGGTGAATCAAGTGTACATCTCCTAGATAGTTTCTCCTTCCTTCATGGTAAAATTTTCATATTGAGAGTACAGAAGTGATCCTCTTGATCTTTTCACTTGAGGTGTCCCTTCATGAGCCAATTGTAGAGTGTCCCATATTTCTTTAGCAGTTGTGCAGCCTTGGATCCTGCTGTACTTGTCTAGCCCTAGTCCACATACAAGCCACTTCTTAGCTTTGGCATTTTTCTCCCATTTTTTTAAGTCTTCAGCAGTGCAGTCAGCCCTTGTTTTTGGTACTTCAATTCCTTCAGCATCCTTCTTAGTGGTTGCAAGAGGGCCATTAGTGATTATGTCCCAGAGTTCATAATCTTCCCTTATGATGTGATCTCTCATTCTGTTCTTCCACCAAGAATAGTACTGGCCATTAACAAGTGGAGGCCTAGCAGTGGATTGCCTTTCCCAGTTTTCAGGTGGTGCACTCATTGTTGATCTTCTCCTGAGGTGTTAGCCTCTTCAAGGATAACCTTCTCTGATACCAATTGATGTTACAAACATAAATACCACACAAGAGGAGGGGTGATTTGTGTTGTTCCCAATTTTCTCACTAGAAGAACCTGGTTCTTCTAGGTGTACTAACTATAACTGTTTGCGGAATTAAGAGTGCATAAAATAAAGAAAACAAGAATTTTTACGTGGAAAATACCTGGCTCAAAGGTAAAAAAACCATGACCTACTTCTCAGTAGGATTTTCCCAAACATCCACTAAACTCAATGAGCCAAAACAGCATTTACAAGAATCTTGCAAACCTAAGGATTAACTCTAATCCCAATGTGGCATACAGCCTCAACTGCTGCGACACTTTCAAGTTAACTCTAACTTTAATACTCAACGTACCAAGTACAATTTGCTTCTATAGAAGCTTGAAAGTACAATTTTAAATCACCTACTACAATAGAACTAGAATAAAAAAAACATAATGGAGCTAGTTCTTCAATCTCGTACAAGTAGCTGCAAATGTGAACACTTGATCTCACATAAATTGCTTGAAAAATAGTCTTGCTCTTTTGCTATCAATTTTTCTCTAACTTCTTTGTGTATGTGCGTACCTGTACAAGAGAACAATATTACTTTTATAGAGTTAGTAACCAGAGTTTGACACAAACTCGAATTGCTGATCCTTTATCAAGTTCGAGTCCTAAAACAATTCAAACTCCAATTCCTTATCATGATCCGGACATAGTTCTCTTCGTATAAGGTGACCTCTTCTCCTTATCTCCTATGCAATTTTTTCAATCAGTTCAGAGGATATTAATAAGATATGGATGGTTGATCCCATCCTTCAGGTACATCTCATGTGCATAGGCAGTAACACATGTGTCTTCTAAGATGGACTTGGTCCTTCACTGAGGTCATTTGTCAATATTCAAAACTTCAACTGATCTTGGGCCAACAAAAATAAATAGGATTTTCGGTACTGGTATGATCGCATTTACGATGCATTGCTCACAAGTGCGACCTCGCATTTGCAAGTTTTCGTTCGTATTTGCGAGCCTTGGCTTCTAGGGGAAAGTTCACATTTGCGAACGAGGGATCGATTTTGCAAGGTTGTCACCTTCACAATTGCGAATGACATTGTCGCAAATGCGCCCAGGACAGGGTGGGCTAGGTTTCGCATTTTGCGATGCAATTATCGTAAATGCGACATCGCAATTGCGAGCCTGGAGTCGCAACTGCGACTTCTGCATCTAGAGCTGTGGATTTTTATTCCGTCACTTAGCCCATTTCCCTCATTTTCCACTTGGCCTTAGGCGATTTTTGAAAGCATCTGAGGAGGTATTCCATCATCAAAGAGGTAAGTAATTTCTACACATCATAAGTTAAATACATAGATTATGGGTAGATTTAACATGTGAAAATTAAGGAAAATCAAAGGTTTTACATGAAAAACTTAGAATTTGGTATACGCAAGATTTAACAACAAAAATTGTTAGGAAATGAAGTAAAAATCATATATTCTTGATCCTTAGGCTATGGGTAACAATTCTTCTTCAGAAAATTCTGGAATCCGGGCCCGTGGGCCAGGGAATAAATATTAGGAACCTTGCATTTAAATTTGGAAATTGGTTTAACAATTAGAATATGAACTTTTGAGCATGTATTGACTAGTTTTTACCCTATTTGAAAAGTTTTGGAGTGTTCGGCTCTGAATGTAGAGGTTTGTGTGCGTTCTTGAATTAGAATATAGGCTTCGAAGTGAGGTGAGTCTCCTTTCTAACCTTGTATGAGGGAACTGTCCCCATAGGTGAGTTAATTGTTATGTGCTCCTATTTGTGGGGGCTATGTACGCATGAGGTGATGAGAGTTCGTACGTAGCTACTATTATGCTATTGTCCGGGTAGTCTAGGACTAAAAAGCATTATGTGCTTGGATTATTTGTAAACTCATTCACAGCTAGAATTGCTTAAATCACATTGAATCAGTAAATGAATTTCAAAAAGGATTAAACTTTATTTTTCTTAAATTATTAAAGGAAAATTGGCTTTTATAGAAATAAACATTTCTTGATAATCTCTTAATTGGTTTTTTCACTTTGTGTACATATATATATATATATATATATGTGTGTGTGTTCGCGTCCCATATATGATTCGCGAGAAAAATATTTGTTTATTTAATGTTGACCGTGTCGCATGCATGATACGCGAACGGGGTAATAGATGCATCTATGGTTCGAGCCGTTCGACCCTCGGCAGTGCACATTTTACAATTCTATTAGATCGGGTCGTACGACCTCGACATGATTTGTACATGCTTGTATTGCTTGCCTTGATATTATTTGAGATTGATAATTGCTCTCATCGGCTTGAGATAATTGAAAACTATTGGATTGTGAATCTAGAGACTTTAAATATAAAAAAGGAACTTTCACTTGATCATGCCTTACTTGAATTTACTGTCATCCTTAATTCCTTAGTTATTCGCATAAATAATATATCATTATTGGACCACTAGAAAATATCGAAGTCGGTCATCTTGTCTCTACTACTTCGAGACTAGACCGGATACTCATTGAGTATACGTTGTTTTCGTACTCATACTACACTTCTGTGCATTTTTGTTGCACAGGCATATGTATCTCTAGCGGCCTACTAGGCATAGCAGCATGGTTGATGCGGAGACTTAGGTGAGCTGCACTTCTCGAGATGACCCGTAGCCAGCAGAATCTCTTATATATTTCTGTATTTATTTCTGTCCAATATTGTATTCCGGACGGTTGTTGTATTATATTATTTCCTATAAATTGCTCATGCATTTGTGACACTGGGTTCTGGGATGGTTATACGATTATTCAATATTGTGTTGGTTAATGACATTTTTCTTGTTTCAATGAATTTCATTACTTGATGTTTAAACGTATAAAAGGAATGTTTTCAATAAGTTTTAAAAACAAAAGTTTCTAATTATTGGTTTATGGCTTTCCTGACAACGGTATTCGACGCCACCACGACCCTTAAAGGATTTTGGGTCGTGACATACTTAATCAGTTTGACTACTGATTTTAGGACTAGCTAAATCTGCGCAGTTCATGAATAGTTAAACAAAACACAGTCTTATAATTTCAAAATTAGTCATCCTAGAGGCTTGCCTAGGCGCGGATCAGAGTTGTCCAATAAATATGATATCTAATCGTTAATCAGAACCCCGATTAACTAGTAAACGATTTTAAGAAGGCAGTTTGGTTCATTAGGTCCTATAGGCATACTATCTAGGTGATGAAGACAACCACAAACGTTGCGTAACTAATTTTATATATAAGCCTGATATCTGGGTGTTGGGATTGCTTTTATACTTATTTCCTATAGGCATGATTGGTACTGAAGAAACTGATTTTATATGTCTTGACTGCAGATATGATATCAAGGTGAGTGCATTTAGTCCTAGAACATAGTTTCTAATTCACATAGGAGAATTTATGAACATGATTGTTAAGGTTGAATTAAAAACAACCTAGAGACATGATTTCTAGCGCGAATGTGAACATGCATAACTAGAGATTTGGAGCAAATAACATGATGAACCTATAAGCAGGTTTTCTAATGTACACAACAACCTATAGGCATGGCTTCTAATCCATGTAGATAATCATAATAGTCTCAAAAGTAGGATTTCCCCCCGATTTCCCCCACAAAACATATGTAAAAATCCCTCCCATTTTATTAATATCCCCAATAGCTGTTATACAAGAATTGTTATTACAGACCAAAATGAATGAATTACAAAAATAAGACTGCTAAGCTATAGGGAGCCTGGATAGACCTAAAAAGTAAACCTGCAAAAACCACGCCTTTAACCAAGTATGAACATGTCAATATTCTCATAGTATGCCCCAAAGTATCCTGGTGTGTCAAAGTTCCCAAGGGCCCCAGGGACCCCGGGCAATGCTCACACCTGAAAAAATTTAAAGAAACAATTTGTAAGCAAGTTTTGGAGAGCCAGCCCCAGTGTGTCAATGTTCAGAGGGTCTCATGGATTCCTAGACAATGCTCACACTGGAGGGGCAGGACCATAGATTTTCTAAGAGTAGGAGTTGAAAACAGGATGTAATTTTAAGAAATAGTTTTGAATTCTCGGGAGATAAGGAGAAACGGGGTCATTCAACCTTTGGAACTCCAATTTTAAGAAATAGTATTGGATTCTCAAGAGATAAGGAGAAAACTGGGTCATTCAACCGTTGGAACTCAAACAAAGGTCCTGGTAATCAAACAGTATACTGAAAAAGGATCACAACTATTTTAAACAAAGTTTCACATTGGCTATGTTTGACTTAATTTACTGGTTATTACTAGGTGGGTATAACGACATGTTTTACATAGATAAATGGCTTGTTGGGATCAGAATACCAATCAGATAGTCACACATGAAGGGCAATAGGGTTTGGGAGCATAGGAATCATTAATCAAAAGTTTGTTAGGGTGAATGCTTGAAACAGGATAGAACGAACATGCTAGTTGAGAAATATTTAGACATAGATCTAACTTACATAAAAAGGCAAACATGTTGAGAGCAGGAAGAACATAAGCCTAGTAAAAACAAAAGTAAACATGCTAAAAGCAGAAAAAACATAGGTTTAGTCAAACAGAAGTAGATATGCTGATTACAGGAAACATATAGGTTAAACAGAAGTAAACATGCTGAAAGCAGGAAACATGTAGGTTTGATTAAATAGAAGTAGACATGCTATTCAAAGAAATAAACATGAAGGATACAGAGTTAAACACAGAAGTATACATGCTAATTGAAATGTAAAAAGACATGTATTCGATAGAAGTAAAGCAATAGGTAAGAGAGCACATAGGTTCAAGCTTCATAGTATAATGAACGACAATAGGAATAGGGGAATACCAGTTACAGATAGTAAATAGAAGATGAAAGATATACAGAACTCAGTGGTCTAGCCTTGGCTTTCATCCGGCTAGGCAATGCAATGAACACAAGTAGTAGAGAGGTTTTGAGAGCAACGTTTTATATGTGTGTCTGTATGTTTTCTAACTGTGTTAGTGTGTTGAAGAATCAACAATGAAAGTATATGTAAGATTTAGTGAGGTAAAATAAATACGGTAAAGAGAAAATCATAGTTCATAAAGCAAGGGTAATCAATAAGCCAATTAGGAATCAACTCCTATAGAGAAATCCGGAAGAGACCCCTTAAATTAGGAAGGGTCAATTAACATTACAGAACTAGGGTTCAAATAAGGCAGGAAATCAATCTCATACCATATAGGAGTCAATCAGATCCACAACCCATACTAACAGTTTAATTAAGACAAGTATAACTAATCAAGATCGCAAATAAGGAATAGGTAAATCACAGAAGTCGCTCTTTTTCATAGGAAAATATGATTCGAATCCCTACAAAAATCAATTAGCAGATTAGGTGGATAGAAATAAAAAATTAACGAGAAGAGGATTGAAGAAATCACTGCAATAACAGAATAAGACCTAGGGTTTATAGAACATACACAAACATTACCCAAACAAGTAAAGAATAATTAGATTACACACTTGAAAGAAAGAAAACCGTTTGAAAAAACTTGGAATGAAAACCCTAATTTTAGAGAAGCACCGAATCAGAATAGTAATTAAAAAAGTATAAGATTTTTGAGAAAAAAATATCAAATGGCACTTCAAGTTTACCAAAGGCGAGAGAATTGCAGCCAATGTGATTACAAAAAGTAAATTTCTTGTTGATTCCAACTCACATTCATCTGGAATCACTCCTAATGCCAATAGTGGTGTTATTATGTCTTTTGAGAGTCAAAGGCCTTCAGTACCTGGTCTAAAACAATATAAGTACACACATTTGATAAACATGCTACAGCAATCTCAACTATCTGATTCAATCACTCCACATCATCTCATCCCATCTGCCAATTTGCTGGTATATTATTGTTTGATCCTATAGTGTTTGGTTCTAATTCTTGTATGCTGATGCAAACCACCAATTCTACAAAGCTAATCTGGATAACTGATTCTGGTGCCACTGATCATATGACCTTAAATAAAGATGTCCTTTACAATATAATTCCCTTAACTATTCTCTTATCCAGTATCTCTTCCAATGGCTATAACATGAAGGTCACAAGTACATACTATTACTCTTTAAATGTATCTATCATTTTACACAATGTTCTTTATGTCCCTTCTTTTCATCACAACTTAATATCTGTGAATAAACTACTACATCAATTTCATTGTATAGTTATGTTCATTCATGTTGGATGTTTTATCCAGGGTCATTTTCTAAAGAAGCCTCTGGAGCTTGGCAGAGTGGATGATGGACTCTACAAGGTAGAGTTGCCTTTGACATCTCTCCACAGAACTCTGTTGCTGAAAATTTTCATTTTTGCAGCTTATATTCTTATCTTCTTGGTTACACTTCCACTACTATAAATACTTTCATATCCACTTGTAATAAAGTTGCACAAGAAGATATGGACATTGTTTGGCACCAAAGACTTGAACATGTTCCTTTTGTGAGAATGAAAACTACTCTTGCTATCTTTGTTTCTCCTAAATAATATTTTCCTTGAAATGTATGTCCTATGGCTATACAAACCATGTATCCCTTCCCTGGCAGTAGTATTCAGAACAATAAACCTTTTTAACTTATTCATATTGACACTTGGGAACCTTATCACGCCACTACTTACTCTGGCTCTGGATATTTTCTGACAATTGTGGATGATTTTAGTAGATCTACTTGGCCTCACTTAATGGGATAAAAAAAGTAATGCATTTTCTCTTCTAAAAGTTTTTTTTCTCATCGTCAAAACTCAATTCAATATTCAAATCATTATAAGTGACAATGCCTTGGAGCTTGGGACCAATCATATGGCCATTTCCTTCTTATCCGATAATGGCATCATTCATCAAACGAGCCGCCCACACACACCATAACAAAATGGTGTGATAGATAGAAATCATAGAACTTTACTTGAAGCATTTATAGCACTTCTTTTTTAGTCCAAAGTACCACTTAGATTCTGGGGTAATTGCTTATTAACAACCACTTACATCATCAAAAGGCTTCCTTCCAAATTGCTAAACAACAAATTACCTTTTGAAAGGTTACATGGGAAAGTCCCACATTATTATTACCTAAGATCTTTTTGTTGCTTATGTTATGCAACTGTACCAATTCCACAAAGGGATAAACTCAAACCAAGGGCCATGAGATGTGTATTTCTAGGATACACTTTTTCCAAAAAGGGATACAAGTTTTATTATTAGATACTCACTAATTTTTCATTTCTACATATGTTATCATTCATGAGCTTGTGTTTCCCTTTGATACATCTTTCCCTTCTACATCTCCTCACACACACTCCCATGCTTTTCCTCCTAGTGTTGTGTTGGATCCTTTTCATGACACTAGTAATTCTGCACCATCTCAGCCACTTACTCCTACTCTTGTTATACCCACTGAAGATGTTCATGTCAATTGTCCCTCTCCATTCCCTCTTGTCTCACCCTCTATTACTAATATTATTCCTAGTTCTAATTCTCCAACTACATCTTCTACTTCTCTACATGCTCCACACGCTTCTCCTACTATTTCCAATCCTACTTCCTCTATTCAATCCCCAACTTTCAATCCTGATATACTTCCTCCTGTTCTTTCACCTACTGCCACTCCATTAAGGAGATCTCAAAGACCATATCATCTTCCATCCTATTTACATGTCTCTTTTTCTTGTTCTTCTGGCTAACCTACTAAATCTTAACCATACACTTACGCTAAGGCATCACTTATTCCAGCATGGCAAGAAGCAATAAGAAAGGAGTTTGACACTAGATGCCAATAATATTTGGGATGTTGTTGAACTACTTGCTAGGAAGAAACCTATTGGGTACTTGAAGGGAACCATAGGTGTTGGTCTCTTCTACTCTAACTCACCTGATTGTACTCTCAAAGCATATTCTGATAGTGATTGGGCAGCTTGTCCTGGTACTCGCAAGTATATCTCTGGTTTTTGTATCTTTTTGGGTGATTGTTTGGTGCCATATAAATCTAAGAAATAGCTTGTTGTTTCCCCCTCCTCAGCTGAGGCTAAATATAGGGAACTCGGTAAAGATGCTCTTTTTGTTCCTATTTCTTATTCCGTTTCTGTTTTTTGTGACAATCATGCTGCAATTCACATTGCTAAGAACCTGGTATTTCATGAGAGAACCAAGCATATCGAGGTGGATTGTCATTTTATCAGGAAGAAGTTAGCAGATGGCTTGATCCAGTTGTTTCATGTTTCTATATCTAATCAACTTGCATACATCTTCACTAATCCTCTTACCGTTTGCTATCTGTCCTTCTTGTCCAAGTTGAAGGTGCTCTCTCCCTCCAACTTGAAGAAGGTGTTGGGTTATCCGACTACTTTACCTCATGCCCGATAAGGCAATGACTTGGCCAACTACTATTTTATTTGTACACATTCATTCCTTGTATGACATGTATTTGCTTAGTTAGTTGATTAGTTAGGCTTGTTTTGTAAAGAGCACTTGTTTGCAAAAGGAACTATATATAAATAGAAAAGGACCCAATAGTTTCAGTTTTTAGGCCACAGATCATTCTCTCTCACTTCTTCTTATTCTCGAACATTCTAAAGAAACCATAATAAACTTCTTCTTAAATCCTATTCAATTCAGGATTTTCACTAACTTGGAAAAACGAGCGATTAAGATCATTTTTCACCATTTTCTTATGCATAAAATTTAATACCATTCTAATTGCCAAAAAATATTAAGAAATAAAGCTTCAACCGAATAAAACCAACTCATTTTTTCTGGGATAAATTCTTAGTCACTTCGGTTTAGAAAAACATATTTAGTTGCCGTATACGTAGGATACACATCGTTAACCTTTCCTTGTATATCACTAGAATTTGTCAATTTACCCGTTTCTTTTCCCTTAACGATTTTTAATTTAACTAGAGTGACATGTGAACAAAATATGACCTGGTATTGGTTCTCTATTATTTCAAGAGACAATAGTAAATATTTTTTGAATGATATACTGATTGAAATTCTAATCAGAATCCTACCAAAAGACCTACTCCATTGCAAACAAGTCTGTCAGCAATGGAATTAATTCTTTAATCTCAACGCCATATATATTTCAAAGAGATGTATTTGAACCTTGGCAGTGCTGTTATCGTCCAATAGATAAACATACAAGTGATATGAAGCTCCTTTTTCTCAAGGAAAGGCATTAGAATAAATCTCGGTTGGCCTAAGTGAAGGTTTGTTTTGAAGATTGACAAGAAAACTTAGGCATGAACCAGGTCTATCTCTCCAGGTCCATCCCTTGTGTGCATAGAAACGGGCTGATTCGAGCATGTGCGATGCACGTGAAAGAGATAAGCTTAAATTGGTATATTTGATATCTCCTTATCGAAAAGGTTGCATAATTGGTAAGGAAAAGGACTCCTTAATCAAAGAGCACAATATCCAAGATAAGGAAGGAGCTAGAAGTTGAGATCAACTAGAACTCTTCCACTAAGATAGAGTAGCATTTGAACTCTAGTTATTTCTTCATCTACTAACTCTATAAATTGCAGGATGTTCTCAATTTACAGGTGATGTACACACTAAAGATAAGCAAGAATTGAGAGATAAATAACTAGCCATTTTGTGGGAAATTCTTGTGAGTTTTAAGAGTGATCCTGAAGCTACATGAACCAGATTGAAGAATCAGCTCCATAAAGAGTTTCATGTGCCTTTCTGTTTTTTCTAGTTCGAAGTGTATTAGGTGATTTCATATTTTACCTTTCAGATTTATCTAGAAGCAGCTATAATAGGTAACTTTGAGTATTTAAGAGTTAACTTGAAGTTATTGCAATAGTTAGAGGTTGGTTTATACAACGGCATTAGAGTCAATCCTAGGTTTACAAAAATCTTTTGTAAATGCAATGTTTGGCTTAGTTATTTAATGAAGAGCTTGGGAAAATCCTACTAGGAAGTACGTTGTAGCTTTTTCACCTTTTGAGCCAGGTGTTTTCCACGTAAAATACTTGTGTTCTTTACTTTTGGCATTTACTATTTTAACAATAGTAGGTTAAGGAACACTAAGAAGAACCAGATCCTTCCATAATCAGTTTAAGCAAAGGAAATGGACATCACACAAGTCACCTCCCCTCTTGTGTGGTGTTGAAGTATAAAACATCAATTTGTATCAGAGTGGGTTATCCTTGAAAAGGCTACCACCTTATGAACCGATCAAGATCACTGCACCACCTGGAAAAGAGGAAGGGCAATCCACTACTAGGTCTCCACTTTTTAATGGCCAGTACTACTCTTGGTGGAAAAACATGATGAGATACCACAATATCGGGGAAGATAATGATCTATAGGATATTGTAGTTGATGGTCCCCTGGCTATGATGAGGAAGAATGCTGAAGGAGTAGATGTGCCAAAAACGAGAGCTGACTACATTGTTGAGGATTTAAGGGAATGGGAGAAGAATGATAAGGCCAAGAAATGGCTTGTGTGTGGGACTTGGTCAGACGAGTATAATAGAATTCAAAGTTGTACTACTAAGAAAATCTGGGACACTTTGCAAATGGCTCAGGAAGGAACACTTCAATTGAAGAGGTCTAGAGGAACACTACTGTATTCTCAATATAAGAGAGATGTAAACAAAGTTCACCACACTAATAAATGAACTTAAGTCTCATAGAAGGGTTATTCTTGAAGAAGACAAAGTTGAGAAGATTTTAACAAGGGTTCTTCTAGTCTCTTGGTAAAGCAAAATAAATGTTATTCAGTAATCAAAGAACATTGCCACTCTTAAGTTGGATGAGCTAATTAGAAATTTAACTGCCTATGAACTTAGAAGGCAAACCATGAAGATGGATGTACCCAAGAAGGAAAGGAGTTTGGCACTCAGAATCACTGAAGGTACTAATCTAGAGGAGGATGAAATGGCCATGATCATAAAGAACTTCAAGAAGTACCTAATGAGAGAAAAGGGTCCTTCTAGAGGTGCAAGCTAAAGCAAACCAAGATTTCCTAAAAACGGACCAACGAGGGCTGCTACAAATGTAGGAAGACTAATCACCAGATCAAAAACTATCCTCAAGGGGAAATTGAATGGAAGAAGGAAAGAGTTGAAAGGAAAAAAAGGAAGAAGGAACAAATTCATCCCAAGAAGAATAAAAGATCAACAAAATCTATGGTTGCTGCCTGAGGAGAAAGCACGGATGAGGATTCAAAGGATAAAGATAGAGATGAACAAGCAGTTACAGCCATTGGAGAATCTGATGATGAATTTGAGGTAAGTGTAATTCATCTAAAAGACAAGATTAAATTTTTTTCTAAAGAAAGGCTATCTGAGTTACTCCTAGATTTCATTGATAAGTCTGAGGATCTAAACAATGAAAAGGAACAACTATCTAAGGAGTGTGTGATTTTGAAAGTTCGTGCAAAAATCTAGAACTTAGGACTAGTGAAACTAATAGTAAAAATGCTGAGTTAAGAACTAGGTTCATGAGCTTGACACCACTGTCCTAGAGCTTAGACATGAAAACCTAAAATTAAAATTAGGAACAGGTAAAACGAAAGTTGACCACACACAACTAACTTTAGAAGAAAATCCCGGGAAAATTAAAGATGAGTTGTACTAAAGAGACGAACAGATAAGAGTCCTAAGGAGGATATGAGCACGGTCAAGCATGAGCTAGACAGAACCTGTAAATGGAATAGGTCCACCAATGCACTTTCATGGCTATACGAACACCATAGTAGCAACAAGAGAGGACTTGGCTACATGATTCCTACACCTAGGTGGGATCCCAAAATCAAGTACCTCACACTTCCTATGAACAAATTTGCACACATTATGGTAAAATATGGTCACTATAAAAGTGAATGCATTTCAAAAGAAAAGGCTATTCAAAAGAATGGAGAATTTGTTCAAGGGAAAAGTAGGCTGTCAGGTTGGGCTAAAAAGAATCTAATTCACCCTTTTACCTATAGAAAAGGACCCAAACTAGTTTGGATTCCTAAGACTAACCCCTGATTTTCTTTTGTGGGTCCAAGTGAAAGAGAGCAGCCAAATATGGTACATGGATAGTGGTTGCTCAAAGCATATGACAGAAAGAAAGAACCAGTTCCTTTCATTTGAGGACCTCAAGGGAGGTAATGTCTCCTTTGAAAATGGGAAGAAATGTAAAATCATTGGAGCTTGAAAGGTTGGTAAGATTGGTTCTCACTCTATTGAGAATGTCTACTTGATAGATGACCTAAAATATAGCCAAATCAGTGTATCACAATTGTGTGATGGAGATAACTTAGTAGCATTCACCCCTACCAAATTTTTTGTGATAAATCTTACCACTGACAATATTATTTTGCAATGAAAAAAAGTGAAATATATATATCATAGATCTGTCAACACTTTCAGAAAATGAACTCACTTGCATATGTGTGTTGGATAATGATCCCTTCCTTTGGCATAAAAGACTTGGACATGCCAGTCTAAGTCAACTCAACAAACTAGTCTCCAAGGACTTGGGACTGCCTAACATTAAGTTAAAGGAAGACAAAGTTTTTGAGGCTTGTGCATGGGGGAATCATGTAAGATCCTCTTTCAAAAGCAAGAAAATGGTAAGTACCACTAGAACGACGGAACTGGTCCATATGGATCTTTATGGATCAATGAGAACTCTGATCAGGGGTGGTAAGAGATATAATGTGGTACTTGTTGATGATTGCTCTAGGTTTACTTGGGCACTTTTTTTGAAATCTAAAAATGAAGCATTTGACATGTTCACTTCCTTTGTTAGAAAAACTCAAAAATAACTAGGTAATCAACTTAAATCATTTAAGTATGATCGTGGTATTGAATTTAAAAATGCTAAATTTGCTGAATTTTGTGATGTGCATGGCATAGATCATAATTGTTCTGCTCTTAGGGCTCCACAACAAAATGGAGTAGTTGAAACAAAGAATAGGACACTTGAAGATATGGCTAGGAATATGCTTCTTTCCAAAGCTTCTGCGCAGAAGCTGTAAATACTACATGATACATCATCAATAGGTGCATGACTAGACTTCTTGGTGAGAATACTCTCTATGAGTTACTTAAAGGGAGAAAGTCAAATATATCCCATCGTATGGCATTTGAATGCAAGTGCTTTGTGCAAATAGTGGCAAAGACTTCCTAGGTAAGTTTGATCCCAGAAATGATGACGGAGTATTCTTGGGATATTCTTCACATAGTAAGGCTTATAAGATCTATAACAAAAGAAATATATGTGTAGAAGAAAGTGTACATGTGATTTTTGATGAAACTAATATTCTTTCTGAGACACAGGAACATGAAGATGAAGCAATTAGGCTAGTGAGAAACTTAAATGAAATCACAGCCCAGACTGAAGATGCACCAGAAGAAGGAACATGTTCTTCTACTCAAGGTAACCTGACAGGGGGAATTGAATCTCAAACCTCGATGGAACCTGTCCACGAACCTATTCAATAGCAACAAAGCATTGAAAGAACATCAAAGGAAAACCAGTTGGTTGTGAAATCTTACAAGTATCAAAGTTCTCATCTCATTGAGAATATAATCACTGACCCAACCTCTAGAATTAGAACCAAATCTTCATTAAAACGTCTTTGTGATTTTGATGATTTTTTAAATCTTACTGAATCTAAAAATATTGTTGAGGCTTTGCAGGATGCACACTGGGTAAATATAATGCAAGAGAACTCAACCAATTCGAAAGGAGTCGAGTTTGGAATCTAGTACCAAGACCCAAGTACATATTAATAGTTGGTACAAAATGGGTCTTCACAAACAAAAGCCTTAAGTAGAGATCACTTTGAGAGGAACATATTGGAATTAGGGATGATTAAGATCGCCTAAAAAGACCAGTTCAAAGTTAAATGAAAAAATTAAAAAAAAACTGAGAAAAAAGAAGTTTTATTGGTTAGAAAGTCTGTAAATTTTGTATATAATTAGATTAAATCTTGCTCAGTCTCATACTTTCAATAGTATACTCTTGTGCCATGTGCTAAAATATTCATTAATCTCTTATGATATTTTTCCTGTTTTGGCAAATTTAGACTTGCATAAGAGAATTTTCAGTGAAGAACCCGCTTCATCAAGATAAATAGGCATGTTTTCTACACTCTGCATAATTTGAAATAATTATATTTGGATCATGAGTAGAGTCCTACCTAATTCCAAACTCCTTTTGGACTTATCCGTTACAAGTGAACTAGTTCCGTTCAAAAGAGTCCTAACCGAATTGAAGCACCTAGACTCTAGAGATACATTCCAATCTCTTCAAAATTGAATTTCACTTTGATTAGACTTATAAGAGTCTGAAAAGTTGCTGTTACCCCCACTAATTGTTCTTATGTATATTGATCAGCTTTAGTGTATTCCTTACTTCATCTCTCTCAAGGCGTCAAAAACTCTCATTCTTATTTCATCTTCCCAAAACAATCTAATTCTCTTCTCTTCCATACCCTAGCCCAGATATGTCGAACACCTCTGAAAATCCTTCTTCACCACCACAGGAAACCACTTCCACACCTTCTACCACTCCTTCAACCACCCCAATCTCTAAGAAAAGTAGAGTAAAGATGATGGCTCATAAGATTGTTGCTGAAGGAGCACAGATCAATAAAATAAACAAGAAATTAAAAGCAGGCTGCGAAGAAGAATCCCAGAAATATGAAGATTCATTTAAGTCCGTTACTTACGGGGAAAAGTGGTTCTTCCAAAACTGAATATGTATCTTCTAGTCCTAAAGTTACTCCTGAGACAATTTCTGAAGTTGTAAAAAATTTGGAGAATAGATTTATACTAGTAGTGTCTACAGTAGGTGTTGAGACTACAGAATCTGCAGAAGTTGGTGGTAAAAATAAAAAAGGAAAAGAAAAAGAGAGCAATGGTGCTAGGAGTGTTGTGAGGGGAAAGGGTAAAAGAGTGGTTGATTCTTCACCCACTCTCGTTAGTCTAACCAAAGAAACATGTGCAATGGTTTTTTAGGGAGAGGAATTTGCTGGAATAGAGGAGAGTGTAAACAAAATAAGGGAAGTGGGTCTGGTGAAGCTGTTGAAGGGCTAGTTCAACTAAGAAAAATGTGGATTAACCTGTTCCATTTGAATAGGAAATCCTCACAGACCTACTGAAAAAAATGTAACTGATAGTTATAACCCAAAGAAGAAGGTAAGTTCAAAGGCTAAAACCCCGGGCATTGTTAGGGCAAACAAGAAAAGGAAGGTTGCCTCCTCTGTCTCTTCTATTACTGTTGAAATTCCTCCCACAAGAGGCAGAGCCACAAGAATCCAGAAAAAGCAGGATGAAGAAAATTTAGTGACAATGAGGAGGAACGTGATCCCAAGGTTGTGTATAAGAGTGAGATGAATCCACCTTCACAAAGTTTTTTTTGAATTTGTCATCAAATACATTCTTCCAAGGAAAGAAAGAAGTCATATTGCAAACTTCTTGGACTTGGTCTTGATGGAGTGTTTGGATAGTAGTAAGCAGATTAATTGGCCTGGATTTATAATCAAGCTTCTTGATAGGGTTATCAATGGCACCAAAAATCATGCCATTCCCTATAGCTTCATTCTCACAATTGTGCTTGCACATTTCAAGGTACCTATGAAGAAGTGAGAGGTTAGTACAAGCAAGGATCATTTTGGGACGAATACTCTATTTGCTTGTGACTATGAAGTCCATGCCACTTCTAAAGAACCTAGTTTATCTAAGAAGATACCAATGGATAGAAAGGTGTGAGCCTTAGTGCAAGAAAGTGGAACTAAGGATGTTGTGATTGAGAGGTTGAAGAAGAGGTTGGCAGAGATGGAGACTGAGAAGATGCTATCAGAATTGAGCTAGCAAGAGAAAAAGAGAAGAATGATGACATTCTTCAGGATATGCCGAAACTCCTCTAAACCAATAACCAAGCAGCTGGTTATTCCCAAACTTAAGCTTCCTAGCCTAGTGTAGATCAACCAGTGATTCGGGTCGGGATATTTTGTTTCTTTTGCTCATATTTCAAGTATTTTTATTTCTTCTTATGCTTTGTGGTAGAATCTTATCAATCATTAATCAAAATCATTGTCTTTGCTCTAATTGTTTGTTTATATTTCTTTAATGGTTAAAATTCTTATATTGATCTATGATGATTAATCCATAATTGCATTTGAAGTAGCCCCAGTGGCCATGATTAAGCTTAAAATCTGGTTATCTTAGATTTTATACAACTTTTCGATGATGCCAAAAGGGACAAAAAGTTGTGCTTTAAACAAGTGATGTTTAACTTTGAACAATGATGTTTATAACCTAATGAACATGGTCCTTGATGATAAGTGATAAAAAGAAAAAATATTTATAACATTGTGTTGATGTTCATCTAAGTTGAAACACAGCTAAGCTTATGAAAAGCGCAGAGTTTGTCATCATCAAAAGGGGGAAATTTGTTGGCCAAGTGAAGATTTGTTTTGAAGATTGACAAAGGAAGCTCACGCATTAACCGAGTTCATCCCTTGTGTGCATAGTAATAGGCAGATTCGAGCATGTGGGATGCACATGAAGGAGATAAGCTTAAATTGGTATATTTGATATCTTCTGATCGAAAAAGTTGCATAATTGATAAGGAGAAGGAATCCTCAATAAATAAAAATATTATCCAAGATAAGGAAGGAGTTAGAAGTTGACATCAACTAGAACTCTTCCACCAAAGAAAAGTAGCATTAGAACTCTAGTTATTTCTTCATCTACTTTAACTCTATAAATTACAGGATACTAATGTTAAGTAGGAACTGAGAGCAAAATAGCAAGGCATTTTGTGAGCAATTCCTGTGAGTTTACAGAGTGCAATCCTGAAGCTACACGAACCAGATTGAAGAACCAACTCCGTAAAAAGTTTCGTGTGTCTTTCTTTATTTCTAGTTCGAAGTGTAGTAGGTGTTTTTATATTGTATCTTTCGGCTTTATCTAGAAGCAATTGTAATAGGTACTTTGAGTATTCAAATTAGAGTTAACTTGAAGTTGTCGCAACAGTTAGATGTTGGTTGCAACAACAAGATTAGAGTTGATCCTAGGTTTACAAAAGTATTTTGTAAATGCAATTTTTGGCTCAGTGATTTAGTAATCCAACTGGGAAGCAGGTCGTGGTTTTTTTCACTTTTTGAGACAGGTATTTTTCACGTAAAATACTTGTGTTTTTTACTTTCCGTATTTACTATTTCAATAATAGTAGGTTAAGGAACACTTAGAAGATCAGGTGCTTCCATAATTAATTTAAGCAAAAAATTAAACATCGCACAAATCACTCCCTCTTATATGGTATTGAAGTATAAAATATCAATCCCTAACAAATAAGAAAGGAAACAAGAAACAGATTCCAGCGAGTTCAAAGCTGTTGGAAAAGTATGACTTACCTCAACTCATTTTTTCGTACCATGCATGGTTTGCTCTTGTTTATGGAAAATAATTCTCATTATATATATCCTGAATCCTATTACGAAAGAACTATTTACCTTTGAATTTTGATCTTCCATTTGGTCGAAATCGAGCAATCTTTTTCCATCCAGTGGCTCAAGAGAATATTATGCTCTCTGGATATTAATTAGTAAATGATCGCCTTTTGTGGAATTCAAGATACTTAGACTTAGCATATTATTGTCAGATAATTTGAGCTGGGAAAATGTCCCATATTTTGTAGCTAGATTATGGGGATCGGACCTCCTACTGGGACAAAGGATGCTATATGGATGACTGACAGATACTGTGGTGACTATTGTGCTATTTATCTTGTTCATCTATAACAATATTTAACGTTGAAAAAAGAGAAATTTCATCTCATATCTCATCTCGGGGAAGAATTAATGGAATAATCAGCTTTCGGCGAGTATATATACATGTGTTCGTATGCACTTTTTTGAGACGTCATGCCATGTGTCGTCAGGGGCGGATCTACATATAAAAATTGGGTGCTCGAGTACCCATTAACCTCGACCCCGAACACGTATAATTATATAAAAAACTTAAGAAAACGGATATAACAAAATAGCAAGCACCCAGATAACAAAAGGCTTGGTGGGTTCTTTGGTTATGATGGATGTTGAAGGGCTCTAAATGAATGTATGGTTGAGAGATCGAATCTCACTCATGCCCCTAGCTAGACTTTTTCCTCCATTTATTAAGCACTAACTTTCTTTTGCTCCAATTAAAAAAGTCAAGCGCACACGAACTCAAAATCCTGGATCCGCCATTGTGTGTCGTTCTGCAAGTTTGCATTTCCTGGCATGAGTGTAGCACAATATATGGACAAACGTTTGATTTCTCCAACTATGTGCTTTGCCATTGGAATCCAATCCACTGGCATATATATATGGAGAGTTGATCATTAGTGATATAAATAGAGGTGTTTTGGCCTACAATCTCCAATTGCAAACCACCAGAATAGATACTGAATGTGTTTTGTAATATTTTTAGCGACATATGTGGAAGATAATTAAAGGATATTTTGGATTCCTTTTGTCGATATCTATAAATTTTATGGGGTTTGGTAATATGATGTTGTTTCTCCTCTTTTACGTCCAAAATAATTAAGTACCATATGAATGTTGTCTTTCTAAAAAAAACCCTAATTACAATTGCTCATCATATTTGTAAAGTATGAATTTACATGTCAAAGCCGTGAAATGTGAAAAGAATAATATATTTTTTTAAGAAAAAAGGAATGAAGATCAATAATCTGCAAGGTGATTGGCTAGTACTCCCAATAATTTTTTTATACTGCTTAACGTATCGTTCAATAATGAAAATCACGAAGCACCAAGGTAATTGGGTAATAGAAATATTGCTAATAATTTAATTAACGAATCTTCCAGAAGTTGCATTTTCATATTATTGGATTGGACGAGAATGGTAAAATATTAGTAGTACTTAAATTATTATTTGTGTTGGAAAGTAGAAGATGTCATTTCGTTGGGAAGCAGCTAGCTCCCTTGGCAGGCGGCGCTGGAAAAGGAAAGGAAAAGATGCAGAAAAACCTGTCAATATTGATAAAGTGGCCCGTACAGTTTAGTTAAATTATAAATTGTCCCCTATATTTTCCTTTCTCTTTAACCTATCAAAATTTTTGAAGATTTCAATTAACGATGTTAGTACTAACAAATTAATGAGATTCGCTTTCAGTTTTAGACGTATCATTCATATCCATTTGGAAACAATTAAGGTATGAGTTCCAAAATTTAATTGATGATTAATTGGATATAAAGTATATTTTTAATGCTTAAAAAAGTTATAAAAATATATATTTTAACAGAAATTTTGCGGTTAAGGTAATTTGTAGTATTATACTGTAAAATATTTTTTTTAAAATTTGAGCAAATCACAATATTATACTACGAGTTACTAATTCGCAGTATAGTACTGCGAATTAATAATTTGCAGTATAATAATGCAATTTGCCTTATTAAGATATACCCCTTCGTCTTCACAGAACCGTCCCCCACCCCCACCCCCCCCACCCCCCATTAAAACCAGATCTTCATCACTGATCCCCCACCCCCGTTAATTTTTTTAAAAAAAATTTGGGCCCCACACCTCACCTAAAGAGCAAGTAGTATAGATCCCACAAACAAGACAAGCATTGGATTTCGTCTTTCGGGTGAAAATTTTGATTTCAATCAAATTCAATAAACTTAAATTGATGTATTTTTATTTAGTTTATGGCGAAACTTGTATAGTACATGCGTATTTGTATTTGTAATTGTGATCTAATTATATTATCTCGTCATAGAGAAAAATTATCTAAAATATCAAATTGTTAGAAGTGGGGATAAGTTTCCTTACGACACTGTTATTACTTGAGAAAAAAAATATAAATGATTAATGTACAAATCTGAATTAATTTATTAGCTTAAAACGTAAGCAATTATGAAGATTCATTTTCTACGTAGCAATGAGACTTATTGAACTATTAAAGTATCGTAGGAGGAAACTAAAATTTTAAAACCCTATAGTTTTGGATAATAATAAGAAAATATAGGACTTAAACTGTAGGTCCTAGAACTTGAAGGATGTTTTTCACTTGAAATGGTAAAAAATAAAAAACGAGTATTTGAACTCAAAGTTGAAAATAAGTATATGAAAATTTGGATGACTGAAAAAAAAACTTATATTTGTTTTGAAAAATATTTTTGAACGATGAAAAAAGAGGAATTGTTTTTCTCATAATTCATAAATTAAGTAAAAAAGAATGAAATTGAACTACATATAATAAAAAATTGTGTAAATCAAACATTATATTGATGATTCACAAGGTCTGTACGCTAGTTTATAGAATGCGTCGCCCACTCTTATATATATAATAACTTGTTTTAGATTCAATTAAATATTGATGGAAAAGAACCATATAGTTATATAATCCTATTCTTAATAGATTGACCTCATTATTTTACTTAAGATTGGACGAAATTATAAAATAGATAATAATTTCTAAATAATATTTTATTATTTGAAAAAATATTTATGTTCAATCGCCTACAAAATCAATGTACATATTAAAATTAAAAATTAAAAAATTGAACTCTCGTGCTTCAAACTTTAATAAATAATTTATATTAAAATTTGATAAATAATTTGTATTTTAAATAATATTATTTATTTTATTTAATTATATTGTTATTGTTATGTTCATGTTATGGTGGATAAATTTGTATATAGCCTTTTAGCGTAGTAAAATATAGTGCTTTTAGCACAGTAAAATATAGAGCTTTTTAGTGTAGTAAAATGTAGAGCCTTTTAGTGTAGTAAAATATAGAGCCTTTTAGCGTAAATTCTCTGTAATTTAAGTATGTAGTAACTGCAAACTCTATCCAATTACACTTTACGAAATGAATTAATTAATTTATAATAATACATAAACTAAACATAGTTAATTATTTAAATTATTAAGCTAATAAAAATTTTAAAATGTTAAAATTGACACGCACAATAATTAAGGATAAGTCGGTGCTACCAGGCCTCAAAAATCGAGCCTGGAGCCCATATTTAGTTATTCAGTCCAATATTAAATATAATTAATTATTTAATTTATTAAGGTAACAAAATTCTAAAAATGTTGAAATTGAGACGCACAATAACTAAGGATAAGTCGGTGCTACCTCAAAAATCAAGCCTAGAACCCATACATAACTATTCACTCCAATTCAAATATTAATAATTTAATTCTTTAAGGTAACAAAATTCTAAAAATATTGAAATTGAGACGCATAATAATTAAGGATAACTCGGTGCTACCGGGCCTCAAAATCAAGCATGGAACCCATACATAATTATTCACTCCAATTCAAAAATTTATAATTTAATTTTTTAACCAAATAAAATTTTAAAAATATTGAAATTGATACGCACAATAATTAAGAATAAGTCGATACTATCGGGCCTCAAAAATCGAGCCTGGAGCTCGTACTTAGTTATTCAGTCAAATATTAAAAATAATTAATTATTTAATTCATTAAGCTAATAAAATTTTAAAAATATTAAAATTGACACGCATAGTAATTAAGGATAAATCGGTGCTACCGAACCTCAAAAATCGTGCCTGGAGCCCATACTTAGTTATTCAATCAAATATTAAATATAATTAATTATTTAATTTATTGAGGTAACAAAATTCTAAAAATGTTATAATTGAGACACACAATAATTAATAATAAGTCGGTGTTACCTCAAAAATCATGCCTGGAACCCATGCATAACTATTCACTCCAATTCAAAAATTTATAATTTAATTCTTTAAGGTAACAAAATTCTAAAAGTGTTGAAATTGAGACGCATAATAATTAAGGATAACTCGGTGCTACTCGGCCTCAAAAATCAAGTGTGGAACCCATAGATAATTATTCACTCCAATTCAAAAATTTATAATTTAATTCTTTAAGCTAATAAAATTCTAAAAATATTGAAATTTACATGCACATTAATTAAAAATAAGTCGGTGTTACCTCAAAAATCAAGCCTGGAACACATACATAATTATTCACTCCAATTCAAATTTTATAATTTAATTCTTTAAGGTAACAAAATTCTAAAAATGTTGAAATTGAGACATATAATAATTAAGGATAACTCGATGCTACCGAGCCTCAAAAATCAAGCGTGGAACCGATACATAATTATTCACTCCAATTCAAAAATTTATAATTTAATTCTTTAAGCTAATAAATTCTATAAATATTAAAATTGACACGCACAATAATTAAGGATAAGTCGGTGCTACCAGGCCTCAAAACTCAAGCCTGGAAAACATACATAACTAATCACTGCAATTCAAAAAATTTATAATTTAATTCTTTAAGGTAACAAAATTCTAAAAATATTGAAATTGAGATGCATAATAATTAAGGATAACACGGTGCTATCGTGCGTCAAAAATCAAGCGTAGAAACCATACATAAGTATTCACTCCAATATTAAACATAATTAATTATTTAATTTATTAAACTACACAAAAAATTAATTTTGTATAAATTATAGTAGACGACATGGCCTTTCCTCCGCCTGCGCATCCTGGACCTACCGAGGATCATCTATTAATGTTGTAGGGTGACCATAGGTCCTCCTTTGTATGGGAAGGACAGTTATCGATGCAGGCTCTCCGCCTCAGGATACCTGACGATTTGTGAGAGTTTATCGCGGTGCATCCTTTCCATGATCGCATAGTAACGCGCCTCCAGGATACGGGGTTGTATACAATTTTTGAGCTTGGACGGATGCAGCTTGATTGGTCTCTTATCACGGCCTTGACAGAGCGGTGGCGACCGGAGACGCATACTTTTCACTTGCCCACTAGAGAGGCCACCATCACCATGGAGGATGTTCAGGTTTTGTATGGGTTGCGCGTAGATGCATGTGCCATGGCACTGCCCCAGTACATTAGAGGCATGACACTTGCACATTTTTGTCATATGATAGCGTAGTTGACTGGTTTTAGACCTCGGGTTGACGTTGGGGGCAGTCGTGTTGCATTGTCAGTCATTAGAGATCAGATGGTGTTTTTGCACCCAGAAATTACTGGCGAGATGGAGGATCTTTGGATTGATAGGTACACGTGGCTGGCGTTGCTCCTGCTTTTTGGGTGTGTCTTGTTCCCGGACACTTCGGGGAGTAGAATGAGTATGCGCTTTCTCCATCATTCAGCAGCTGGATGAGTTACCCCAGTGCAGCTGGGGTGCTGCTATTCTGGCATACTTGTAAAGGAGCATGTGCCGGGCCAGCATAGGTCCAGCAGTGGATATATGTGGTTTTTTTCCCCTCCTATAGGTGAAATTTTTTTTGAATACTTTGTTCTTTACTCCGAATTCTATACCGTGAAATGACTCATAAAATTTACATCAACCTTTTATCTTAGGTTTGGTCCTGGCGCGCATCATGACGTTGCAGCCACCTCTATCACCACTTCTGCCTGTGAGGATTATCCATTTCTCCCTCTAGCTATCAGGTGGATTTTCCGGTGTGGGAACAACCGAGGACCGATGCGCATCATAATCTCCCTCTTCTCAGGGATGTTTTAGATGTGTTGGTGGACGGACAACTAAATATGTACCTACACTTTCTTGTTTTAAATTGAGTTGTGTTACACGTACTCACTTTTATGTTATTATTTGGTAGTTCATCTGGACGTCGTACATCATCGAGTTGCTTGCTCAGATGCCCGCTAGTTGCTCAGTCGACCGGCTGCTTTGGAGCACCTTCGTCCCGATGATCATTTTTTATCACGTTGAGCATCATGCCACATAGTGTGCGCTTCGACAGTTTCACTTTCCGCAGCATATACCGAGGGAGCTTGGATGGGAGGCTACACACTATCATTAGGACGACTGTGCCAGCATAGACCAACAGTATATGGGATGGATACATCAACAGATAGTTTATTGGGAGGAGCGAGTTGAGCGTATTCCGCCACCACCTATGTTTACCCAGGAGGCCACTATTCATCTGTATGCTGAGTGATAACGCCGTCAGACTCGACTGATGGTCGAGAACCCCATTCATGTACTTTGCGATCGCTACAGACCGTACGTCGGGAGGCACGAGGAACTAATATGTTTTTGTGGCTTATTAATATCTTATAATTGTGATATAGCATTACTTAATATTTTAAATGTTTCACAGGCTATTGGGAATCATCGGCTCTACCAGTTAGGATAGGAGATGCATCAGCGTGCCAACATCCCTGAAGTGGTTGAGTATGGCCGGCAGATGGCACAGATGGCTCGTCTGACACTGTTGCAGGAGAGAGATGCCGAGAGGGTGGACCACGAGGCTCAGTATGCGGTGCCATAGGCCTACCATCGGGGTAGGGCAGTCCCACGAGGCACGGGTAGGGCACGAGGGAGAGGTACCCAATGAGGCAAGGCACCTGTCGACCCACCTGTTGAGGGACATGACGAGGACTTTGGATTTGAGGCGCTTGGACATGGTCAGCAGGGTTATATGCCTCATGCAAGTGAACCTTCCAGCAACATGCCTTCGTATAGCCTTCAGCTATCTTTGCCATCATCGGAGGTCACCCCGTCAGGATCATTGTCTATCATGGGTACATTCGATGGGTATATAGATCAGTACTTCGCATGCCCATCTATCGCAGCTGAGGATCGGCCAACCCGGGACTTGGATGGCGGGCTCAGGTTGAGTTATCCCTCATCCCCAGTGGTTCATGTGAATCTACCACAGGAGGCAGTATGTTTGTATTACTTTAATATTTCAATTAAAATTCTTTTCCTTAATGAGCTGCAATTAATTAATTTTAATGGTCTTATGCAGTCTTCATCCCAGCCCACTTTTGAGGACACTACATGTGGTGATGCATATACCCAGGAGGCGGACGAGACCACGGTGAGAAAGTATTTTTTTACTTAAACACAAAAATCAAAATAATACATCTTCACAGGCTAAGGTTACTTCTTGTTTTGTAGGTTGCTGACGGTCCGACGCCCTATTCTTCTGATCCTGCCATTTGTAGTGTCGATGCTTCTACACATCCTCACATAAAGAGTGTCTTGATGATGATGATCCATATAGTGTGCCCGGGTGACCGGGGATACGACTTAGGCCAGCAGCAGCATTGAAGTACACAGGCTGTGGCACTCACTCATTTCCTTATGTATTAACTTTGTGTAAATAGTGCTTTATGTAAATAATGGTAACAATTGTGTTATAATAATAATTTTATTTTAATTGCGTTTGAACATCAATTTTACTTAAACAGTACAACTCAAACACAAACCTTACATACTTAACACAAAAACAAATAATAGAATTGATGAAATCACTTCATAAAGGAAACGTAAAGATACACTACAACACTCAACACATAAATGCCATTTGACCGCCTAGTATTCTCAATTCAAAAATTTATATTTTAATTCTTTAAGGTAACAAAATTCTAAAAATATTTATACCATTGCTTAGTTACGACCTTCTAGTATTCTCTGCTTCATCCTCTCGAGCTTTTATACCAATTTTTTCTCTTCTTCCACCTCCTTGATCTTCGCCTTCAAATATTGTTGTTTCGATTGACGCTCTCTATCCCACTGCCTCGTACACACATCACGAAGATAATACAACTTATCTTTGTAGTATTCTTGTTCACATGGTTTGTCAATCCATACCTTAAAATTGCATATAGGTACGTCGGTTTGCCTATAAAACTTGTTCATACAACCCCAATAGTGGTGTCCAGCTTCTTCCCAATAATCGCACATCATACTTTTGATTCCACAGTCGCACTTTGGGGAAAGAAAGGGTCGTTGAGACATTTCTTAAAGAGAAGTTTGGGTTTATGGAAAAGCTCAATTATAGGTTGTTGTTAAGTGCATAGAATAACTAGAATGCGCTATTTATTTATAGGCAATAAGTTGAAATAGATTGTAGTATTATACCACGATTTTCATGCACATTTTTCTAAAAAAAAATTACAGAACTTTTCACATGGTTTTCAGCCTTTCCAGAATGACATGACAACTCAACGATGTGTAGTATTATACTGCGATTTACATATACAATTTTCTGCGATTTACATACTAAATTATTTTGAAAAAATTAGCTTTTGTCGCATGGTTTTCAGCCTTTTCATAACGACTTGACAACTCAACGATACATAGTATTATACCATGATTTACATATTAAATTATTCTGAAAAAATAGCTTTTGTCACATGGTTTTTAGTCTTTTTAAAATGACATGACAACTCAATGATACGTAGTATTATACCGTGATTTACATATACATTTTTCTTTAAAATTTTAATATTGGTGTTCTTTAGCAACAATAATAAGTTAAATATTTGAACAATTCTATGAAGAAAATAATACATTATGTAAATAAAATAACAATTGAATTTTAACAACATATTTTTTGTAACAGAATTTGAACAACATTTTTATTTAAACGGCTTAACACAAACTCAAACACGACAAATCTAGAAAAACAAACAGTAAAACTAATAAAAACACTACACAAGGGAAACATAAAGATAAACTACTACGCTCATGACGTATAAGTCACTGCTTAATCACGATCTGCTTCCTACAATTCGTTCCAACCACTCGAGTTGGTATTCCAGCCATTTTTCTCTTCGTCTACCTCATTGAGTTTCGCCTTCAACTCCTCAATTTGTTGGTTGGTTTGGCGCTCCTGCTCATGTTGCCTCGAACACATAACATGAAGATCATAAATTTTGCCTTTGTAGTACTTTTGTGTATACTCTTCATCCATCCATACCTCAAATTCACATGTATGCTTGTTGGGTTGTTCTTCAAGCTTGTTCTTACATACCCAGTAGCGGCTTCCACCATTTGAACAAACTGCATTTTTCTTTGCAATAGCACCTTAGGACGTAAACGTTTTGTTTTGACATTTCTTATAGAGAAACTTTGGTTATTGTTAAGCGAAGAATATAAGTAGCATGCGACCGTTATTTATAGTCAAGACTTCACATAAAACGTAGTATTTTTTTTAGCAAAATCCACTAGGCAACATGCCTAGGGCTAGTTTTTATATATATCTAATACATAAAACAAAATACAGTGTCATGAGGTCTTAAATGATGAAAGAAATAGACTTTGGCATCTACATAGCTCTTATTACCAATATCGAGCAATGCACTCAATACTAAAACACAAGCTTTATGTATCCATCTTGAAACACAAGCTAGAGAGTTATATCACAAGCTAGGGCTCTTTACATCGCCTATTCTAGAGAGAAAACGAGCTAGGGCTCTTTATATCACAAAACATAGTATTATATTGTGATTTACATATTAAATTATTTTGATAAAAACAAGAGTTTTCACATGGTTTTTAGCTTTTTCAGAATGACATGACAACTCAACAAAGCGTAGTATTATACTGTAATTTACATATTTACTTTTTCTGCAAAAAAAAAATCCTTTTTTTTCTTCAATCCTTCAAGCTTTTGAACCACGCTTTTTTGAATTTTGAGAACGACAAGATAATTGATACAACACATTATTGTACCACGTTTTACATATTTAATTTATTTTTTAATATGAGATTTTTTTATACCACATTCTTGGTCATGTTTATAACAACCATATCAAAATATAATGTTAAAAAATAAGATGTAACAACATTGTTGAAATTTATTTTATTGCATATATATTGAAACAAACACAAGTACAGATATGTATTACAAAAAATAATTCACTAGGGGTATCCTTGATAGTTGGGTACATTGGACGAACTTGCACCAGGATTACCACCGCCATGCACACTACCTAAAGGACATTTACAACGATCGTGTCCTATTTGCGAGCATATGCCACATTTACGCGCATAAACTGTGTCACCAACATCCATTTGTTTCCGTATGCGCGTTCTTTTTTTCACTTGCAGATTGCGCAAATAGTCCTTATTACAAACCATCTTAAAAGATTCCCACGGCCAAAAATGCTCAACACCTAATGGCTGCAACTTTCCACTATACGTGTCTACGTATGCAACAACACTGTATTGCCTATCAATATAGTTTGTTGCCCCATATTCAACTTGTTGAAAACACTTCAATACATGTGTGCACGGCATGTGGTAGATGGTCCATTTCCCACATGAACAAAACCTTCTATTTTCATTCACCGTATGTAGATTATTCCCACGGTGTCCATTAATAGGTGTCTTAACTTCAAAAACACCCCATTCATGATCATACTGAAGAAATGAATGCCACCGTGCTCGCATCCTGGACCTTTCAAATCTTCTCATGGGTATCGGCATAAATTCAACACCCTGGTCCATCAATGTTAAGGTAGCTGCATGCCTTTCAACAAACCTCTCCGCACTATGTCTGAATGTCATGCGGACCATGGAAGTGGCAGGCAGTCCATGGGCAGACTTCAACAAGCCATTGAATGACTCCGACACGTTTTTTGTGAGGGCTCCATATCGTCTGCCTCCATCAGCATGCAATTTCCACATATGAAGCTCATGCCCCATCAACCAAGTATAGGCTCTTGGTTCTAACTTCCAGATCGCTTCCATGCGCCTCATGAATTTGCATTGCTGGTGCTCAATTGCAGCCATCCATATTAAGTCATGCAAAATCTTGTCAGGATATATCTTCTGAAAATTGGCCTTCAGGTGTCGCACATAGTAACAGTGGTATGCATATGGTTCCTGACATTCAAGCAAGTGACGCACAGAACTTAAAATACCACCATGCCGATCAGATATTTGACAAATACCCGAACGTTATTTGACGACGTGCTGCTTCAAGTGGTTCAAAAAGACATTCCACGTCTATTCGCTTTCGTTGGCACATGGCAAAAGCTAATGGAAATATTTGCCCGTTGGCATCTACTGCAACTGCAATTAAAAGCTTAATATCATACTTTTCATAGACATGAGTATCGTCTATGGAAATAACAGGACAACAATGCGCAAAACCATCAATTGTCAGTTTAAATGACCAGAACACATAGTTGAAAATATATTCGGGTCTGTCCGGACTCCGCTCACGCCTCCATTCAACAACAGTCCCGGGGTTAAAGTGTTGCAGTCTGGCCATGTACCTGGGCAGATTTGAAAAACTCATCCCAGTCACCATAAACAATTTCAAAGGCACTTTGCGACCGAGATATGCCTTTATTTTGGTTACAGTACAACCATACTCCTGGTGGACGGCTGTAATACACTCTTTAATCTTGAACCTAATGTACACTTGTAAATATGGAATCAAGACAAGAGAAATCAAGTCCACGTCCAAGTTGAAGTGATTCTCATTGTATGTGTCCATTTCAGATCTGTGCTCACTAATAAAATTACAAACTTTTCACAAACCGAATTTCTTCTTGGTGGCACGCAACATCCAGTAACAACCCAAAAACCACCTACAGCATACAACCTTGTATTTCTCCGTAGTTGATTCACTTACCATCATCTCACGGCACTCTCTTATACTGTAAATTTTTACAGCCCTAATTAGGCGAGCTTTGTCGGGGAAATACATGCCCTTTGTCAAAATAGCTGGTCTAGACTCATCCCACATCTGTGACCGAAATCCATCATCATCCCTTGTGAGGGAGTCCACGTTCGGCATGCTTGGCAAATTATCAAGGTAGGGAATATTCCGCTCATGAAATGGCACGTGGGACTCATACACTCTTGGTCTAGCGGGAGGTGGAGGAACATGCTCCCTCGTTAGCTCAGGTTCAACATTCACATGCTCCTTCGTCAGCTCAGGTCCAACATTCACTTCCTCCTCCTCATCATCACCCTCATCATGAAAGGATGTGTCATCCCGAGACTCATCCGTATTATTATCATAATCACTGTCATGTTCCTGACCCTGCGCATCTGCCAAATCACAAGTAAATACGTTGTCTATGGGCAACCGTGTGAAGTCAGGAGCTTCAAAGAGCTCGTTTTCATTGCACAAAAAGAACAAAAAAGATAAGTTACCCAAACCTGCAGAAAAAATACTTTAGATAACGCTATATCACTTTACTTACAAGTCGTACTATCTTGACGTTTCATGATGGATATTTTCTTGTTGGTCATGACTCCCGAATGGACCACCGTAGTCTAATACTCCAGAACTATGCATATTCCAACTAAGGGCAGGGTCATAACTTGTAAAATTCATATCTGGATGGTACCCCCCATGAAAAATATGAGTGTTAATACAAATCCAATTAAAACATAAAACAAATATTGCTAAAGCGTAGTAAAATTAAAGTTCACCAGTTCTCATGTTGATTATATAACTTCGAAAAATTATTTTATGGTTGCTCATTTGCCGGTGGTGACAGGTTTAAATCAAGACAAGCTCTTTCATCAGCAATCTGTCCGGCAAAAACTCTCCAGAATAACCACCCGATGACAGGGGGTTATCCCTGCTATGCACACCCTTATTACTGGGAACGTCTTTCACCTTGACGTACATTTCTAATAATTTTACTACAATAAATTCCCTGTCTTCATCAGGAATATGCAAAAAATCTCTAAGAGTTTCATCATCGTCGATGTTAAACTCGGAATAATAAGCAAACCTCTGCGGAGTCACTGAATACGAAAATCTACCGGTTACTTTAAGGTTGACCGAACACCTCCTCTCACTCATTGTTTTATGTAACAATGGTACCAATGTATCGTACTCCATAGTAAAAGGCAATTTAACATGACACTGTGGAGGAGAGCTATACCTCACAGAGTTATTCTCCACTACAACCTCACATCCCCAATATAGTGAAACTTTTATTTTTGACACCAGGCATTTTTTAAAAATGATTGATGAGAAAAAGAGAGAAGTATGAATGTATGTTTGACGTTAAGTATTGAATGAATTTTCATGATTTAAATTCCTATAAATAAGGCAAGTCCGAGCTTGGGGTGTAGAATTTTTTAAAGGGATTCATAGTATAATACTACGTTTTATGTATTTGATTATTGTTATGTCAGTAAAATTATTGGACGGCCCAATTAATATATAATTTGCAGTACTATACTGCATTTCAGCAATTCGCAGTATAGTACTGCAAATTACATTTTAGAAAAATTAAAATAGTTCGCATTACTATACAGCGAATTATTTAAAAATTTTTTTTTACCTAATTCGCAATACAATACTGTGAATTATTTAAATTTTTTAAAAAATAATTCGTAGTATTATACTGCGAATTACCTTAACGAAAAAATTTCCATTAAAGTAATTTGCAGTACAATACTGTGAATTACGCATTTTTGTAACTTTTTTTCTTTAGCATTAAAGATGTATTTTGTATCCAATTAATCATAAATTAAATTTCGGACTCATCAATATATTCTTACATTATATATACATCTTTGTAATGACTACTTGACAACTTTACATCCTAGGAAATTAAACTATTTTTTTTCTATTTAGTATGCAATAGAAATTATCCTTTAATTTGAACCAAAAAACAAATACATATACAGATAATCTGTTGTTTATAGTTTAGGAACTAAAGGAAGAGAATTGCAACTGATAGGATTTCTTTTTTCTTTCCTGTTGTGCACACTTCACTTTTTTTCTTTCTTTTGTTCTCCTTCTATTTGCTAGGGAGAATTTCTCTTCCTAAATATCATACTTTATAATTTCTGTTGTTGTCTTTTTTTTTTTCTTGCACTTTCCATTTTCGATCTAGAAAGATGCAATTATTCCTAATTTGTACTCCTATGATTTTTATGTATAATGATACAAGATGGTTAAATTTATAATATCATTAGATCTTTTTAAATGAGTTTTGGTGCATTTTTTTTGGTTTGTCGCCCAGTGTTGGTACTCGTGTTGGAGCCCGACTATATTCGAATTCGCACCGCGTAGAGCCTCATTCGGAGGAAACGCTCCATACCAAGAATTTTTCCATATATAGGGTTCGAACTCAAAACTTCTGATTAAGCGAAAACAGTCCTATCTATTGCACCACACCCTTTGATGGTAGTTTTGGCGCATGCTCTTTGTTGAGTTACATAGATCCTTTTTCTTTTTTAAATTGACTAATCCGATTTGATATTTTCATATTAGCACTCCTGTTAACTTTGTCTTCTTATTAAAGTTCGACGCTTAAGAGTCTGTTTGGATTTGCTGATTAAGAGTAGCTGATAAGCATTAGGTATGGAAAAGCTTTTTAAGTGTTGAAACTGATTTAAAAAATAAGTAGTTACGTGTTTGGATAAAAGCGTTTAAATTAATAATATACAAATGAAGAACTGGGTGTACGAACAGTTTTGTTTTAAAAAGAAGTATTTTAGGGAAAGAATAATAAATATTTTGGTCAAACTTAAAGTGCTTATAAGCTGAAATTTAATAAGTTGGGGGAGACAAACTTATGATTTTTGGCTTATTTTTAGCTATAAGCACTCTTAATTTTACCAAATGAGTAGATAAGGCAAAAAATACTTATAAGTCAATTTAGCCGGCTTATATGCTTAGCCAAACACCTTTTAAAAAGTAAATGGAGGTCAGTTTAGTTTGAAAAGGACAGTGATAAATAACAACAATAACAACAACTCAGCACAATCTCACTTAGTGAGGTTTGAAGAGAATAATGTATATGCAGATCTTACCCGTATCCTGAAGTAGGGAGATGATTTTCAAATAAAGTCTCGACATTCTTTTCTCCAAGAATTTTCCACCTTGCTCTTGGAAAGACTCAAACTCACAAACCTCTTTATAACCTAATACTCCTTTATAACCTATTTAACTATTAAGGCGGCACACGAATCAAAGATGCTATTCGTATTAATAATCAGAGTCAAATATTATTTGTTTGTTCGCATAGAGAACATAATTAGAGATCTAAAGTCTAAACATGTTAGGTACGAGCCTTGGTCAACAAAACCAAATTCGGACTATATCTGCTAAGTAACTTTTATTGACAATTATTATTATAGCCAACTATCATAAACATTTGACTTCAAAAATCTATCATGAGACTTTAATCATTATTCCATTAAAAGAACTTTCCACAAACTTTAATTCTTTGTTGTTTATATTCCAAAGTTCCTAACTACTTTTTCTTCATTTGCATTGGGCATCTCTTATAGAGGTAACTTTAAAATCCACGTCCATACCTATGATTAGTCTTGGGTCTTGTACTTTATTGTTCGGACCAAAATGTATTAGGAATAATTTTATTCGTAGAAAGTGGAATCTATGAAGTAATGTACTCCCCTTCGGTTTAAAATAAGTGTTTTTTTAATTTTTTTTTATGGTACAAAATAAGTATCTATTTCATATTTTAAGAATATATTTATTATTTTTTTATATATTGTTCTTTGAATAAATAATATTGGAATATGTGTTAGGAGTGTTTATGTAAGATAGTAAAGATTAATCTGGTTAATTTCATTGCTAATTAATGTTAAAAGGTGAGTTTCTTAATCTGTATAAAAATATCCAAAAAAATTACTTATTTTGGACCGAAGAAAGTACTAGTTTGGCTAAATTTTGAGCTACTGGACCTTACATGGGAATTTGTAGATCTAATCCTAACACAAATAAATAAATTACCGGATAATGTTACGATATTATTAAATCTGTTCATCTTCAAATAGTATCTCAAATTTACGTCATGAAAGTAAAATTTTTTCACTACGTGCGTTAAAACTCTCTTTAGTATGCATATTGGATGTGAATTCAAGTTAATTTCGGTCAGACAATTTTGAATGCGAAGTAATTAAGAAAAGGGTGTGGACGAAAAATGCTTCGTTTTGATATTTGGCTATATCGTTTGGCATTTAGGTGTAATTGGGGAGTAACATAGAATCTTGTTTATAGCAAGCGATTTGGTTTAATTTTAAAAAGTGGTAAACTTAGTGGACGATTGGAAATAAGAATTACAAATTTTTTTAAAAAAGGTGAAAGAAATTTTCAAGTGAAAATCGTCTTTAAAAATTAGAGTTATGTTTGAACATGAATATTATTTTGGGTTCTTTTCAAGTTTTGTTAGTGATTTGAGCAAAAATTTTGTAAAACAACTTTTTAGTTTTTCAAAATTTAAAAGTTATTTTCAATTGAAAATTAAAAATTTTATGGCCGAACACTGATTTCTAAAAAAAGTAAAATATTTCAAAAAAGTGAAAATTTTTAATGTCCAAACAAGCTTGTAGCCAGTTTGGCCAAGCTTCTTTTGAGGCAAAAGTGCTTCTTTTTCCTCTAAAATTAAGGTGTTTGGCCAAGTTTTTTAAAGCAAAAAGATACTTTTAAAGAGAAGCAGAAATAGTTTTGGAAAAGCAGAAAAGAATAGTTTCTCTCCAAAAGCACTTTTAAGAAAAATACACTTAGAAATAGTTTTTAAAAGCTTGGCCAAATACTAATTGCTGCTTAGAAGTGTTTTTCAAATTAATAGCTAAACACAAATTGCTTCTAACCAAAAATATTTTTGAAAAAAGTACTTTTGAAGAAAAATATTTTAAAAAATAAACTGATTTTTGCAGTTTGGCCAAACGGGCTAATAGTCGTTAAGAGAATAGAGAATATCCAATTAGCAACTAATCAGGGATGCAAGTGAAAACCAAAACCCTTTTGAGGATCCTAAGTGTATTTTCCAAGACTTTAAGGACGAATCTGAAATTAGACTGTTGTTATTGTAGGTGGGTTAAATAATTTGGAATAATAAAATATTCCAGAATAGTACAAAAATCAAATTGGAAAGATGGTTCTCATCTCGGTGGCTTTGAAAGTTGAAAGAAAAGGTTCACTTGAAAATGACGTGGGGGCTAGCGTATTTTGGAATGATCTAAACGTCACGTCTCTGATATGGGCATTTTATATAATATATTTCTAGTTTTAATTTTTATGATACTACTTTCACACTAATTCGTCCAAAGAAAATGATAAAAATAAAATTTTTAGTCAAATTATGTCACATAAACATAATATATGTTATTAAAATAATGATACAAAAATTGGGTCCGTTGAGTTTTGTGCAGAAAATCAGTCTTGATTTAGAGAACTGTAGATAAAATAGTTTATTGAAGCAGTGACTACTCAATTTCATTGAACAACTCCAACTTTGTAAAACTACTAGTGGACAATAGAAAATTCATAGTTTCTTGAGCTCTTTTACTAATTTCAGCTTCTGGGTATTGCTCAATTTGTTAAAGCAGTAGTTGGTTTTATTCAAGTTTTGACCTTTTTGATTCTTTTTTATAAAAAGAGGGTCTAAAAAAGTTTTTGTCTTGATATAAGTGAACAGCTGTTTTTTTGGTTCCTGTAATTTTCTTGAATTCAGTGGTCTAATTTTGCCTGATTTGTATTGAACGGTGGATTTTGAGAATATGTATTACAAGTTCTTTTGATCTTTATATGACACTTTGTAGAAGCGAATAAGCGGTGGATTTTTGGAAGTTTTTGTTTTAAGTCAACTGTTAGTTGTGGTGTTAATTCATCTATTTGAAGAGGTTTTTGTGTATTTAATCTGTGGTTTTGTGAGATTCTGATTATATGAGCTGAGGTTGGTGGCTGTGGATTATAATGATGGTGATTCATGGCTAGTAAGATTGGTACAGCAGGCAATAGAAGTGGTACTACTGGAATGCCAAGTTTCATTTCTCAGATATCTGTTTCTAATCCCATGTAAGTATATATCTCTTAACAATATTTTGTTTTTGGGTTTATTTATAGTTTAGTTAGTTCTATGCAAATCATTGAAGGTTAGCTCAGTTTCTTTGAGACATAGGTTATTGTTTGTTCTTGTTTTTATGTGGAATAATTCAAGTTTTGCGAATTGATTTTATGGGAATTAAGCCATGTATATCATGAGCTTAAGTTGGATTAGGATATAAGACACGTGTCTTTCAATTTGGCTTTGGAAATCAAATATACCTTATATGGCAGAGCTACAGGTAAGGAATGGGGTTCAATTGGAGCCAGGAATTCTAGCAAGGAGATTCAGGAAAAATGGGAAAAGGCTATACCTTAAATCTTTCCTCATGTTAAGAGGATTCAACAGTTTATGTATAAAAGGGTAGCCCGTTGCACTAAGTTCTCGCTATGCGTCCGGGAAGGCAACCTTACCTTGCATTTCTGCGAGAGGTTGTTTTCATGGCTCGAACCCATGACCTCCTGGTCACATTAATAGTTTATGGTGGTTTGAAAAACATATTTTTTCCCTACTTGCACGGTATAATTTCTGAATGAAGGGAATTCAATTGAACCCCTTCCTTACCTTTAGCTCTGCCACTGCCTACAGTTATATTCTAGTTTGAAAGGGACTACCTGAGTTGTAGGATAGTCTCACTATTTATTCAGCAGGGTCCATTTCATGGTTTAGGTAAATCAGCTATTCCTACTTAAACTCTACTAGTCCCTAGAAATAACGGAAATCAATGAAAAAAAAGAGGTAAGAGTATTCAACCATTTTATGATCCTGTTGTTTCTCAGAGTTCCTGGGGATAATTACTGTGTTAGTGTGAATCTAGAATAGTTGTATGTCATTGGTAATATGTTGTATATGATGAAGGTGATATCTCGAATAATTTGTTCCTGTTTAATAATATGTTGGGGCTGTACTTTTTTGGATTTCAGGGGCACAGAAGCGAACAATACAAATACTTCTAGAATGTCTGATTTTGGGGTGCTCGAGCAATATCTTGGATTCCGTATTGGAGATGGCGCTAATGTTAATCGAAGTATGTATTTTTAAGACTAACCAAGTTTAAACTCTTTTATCCTGAATGTTGTTGGTCTGCCTATCTTTCTTATCTGTCATCCGTCAAAAGAATCTTTGTATGTTCGAGCGCTCTTTAAATTTACAGCCTTACAATATGCACCAAGTATGTTTTCTCTTTAATGCTTCTAAGAGCAATAGGGATCTCTCTTTGTAAACAATCATTACGATGATCTTATAAGCAAGTTCGTTTTCAATGCAAATTATCTATGGGTAGTTGGGAACTCCGAAAAGCCTAGATGAGCATTGATCATGGTATCGGAATTCTCTTTGCTTTTCTACCCTAGTCAGGTCTAAACCTAGAGAAAAGTGGGACTTTGAACTTTAAGTCAATTCCAAAAGTTAGCTCATGATGTTAGGCTTGTTCTAGATCATATAGAGATATGTGGATGACATAACATGAATCTCCAACATTGGGTAATTCAACATTAGGATTTGCCTGGTTTGACTTTACTAGAAGAAAAATGGACCTTGGGCATAATTCTATCCCAATAAACTAGTTCATGGGGTGAGAGTCGCCGAAAAGCATGTAAAGAAAGTACAATACCCTCGACCGATGTGGTACTCTTAACAATATTATTTCTCTTCATAGATAATCTACGAAAAAGTAATAATCCTATTTAGATATCTACAGGTTTCGAAAAATATGTTCAATCACATAGTATATGAAGTAAAATAGTGTTTTTTGATATTGAGATGACTAATTTGAGTTAGGAAGACTAAAGTTCATCTAGTCCAAACTATTTAAATACATCTTGTTCTGGATCTTCCTGTTTGGACCATGCTAAATAAGAGGATGATTTCAACTGTAATAGAAATGCTAGATTTACTGAAAAGCACTTTTGTTTCTTTTATTGTTTCTTCATACCTGAACCTCAAGTTTCCAAGAACTTGTCTCATGTGAAGACTGACCATTTCCTGTATAGTACTTATCATTGATAAATTTGTCTTTGTTATCTTATTGGTGATTTAGGTCCGCTATTTAATTCAACATCTGCAACTAATCCAGCAGTGGGTTTTGAAGTCTCTGGAACCATCAATAGGGTAATTATGGCATTATTCTCTCCCCATGTCTTCCTAAAGAGAAGTAGAAACTGTTAATCTGATATTGGCTGAGATGTCCAAAGGCCTGGTGAGGCATTTAGCCAATTTTGATATCTCCTTTTTTCCTTCCGTTGAGCTTGCAGACTTTAGCTCCTTCAAATACAAGTTTGCCTACTGCTACTCCGAGATCTCAGACAATGTTGTTGCAATCAAACCTGGTTTCAGCATCAGGCAATCATCATGAGAATTGGGGAGAGTCAAACATGGCAGATTCTGGTTCACGCACTGATACTTCAACTGACATGGATGGAGATGATAAAAATCAGCGGGTAATTTACTCTGCTTGTCTTGGTTCATCTCTTAGCCTCTCTTAGACCATTTCTCGTTGGTTGGTAAAGACCTGCAATCTCTTCGAATCAATGCGGATTTGGCTAAGAATGAAACTTAATAGAAGCAAAAGGGGACATATAAGCAAACCGACAAGTACGGATTGAGGTTTAGTTGTTATTACACTTACATAAGGTGCAGTGTTTCTCGAGATGTTCTATCTGAGCACTTGTATGTTCATGTAAGGATAAGTGTGAAATTTGTAGAATCTCTAGTGCTAGAAAATGCTAATTTGCTGTAAGTGACAAGTCATTTACTACTCCCTCTGTCTCATCTTATATAACTTTATCGTTTGGGATGTCTCAAAATGCTTGACGTATTCCATCGCTATGCAACTTCCGCAACCCCCAATAATTCAAATTCATTAAATTATTCAACTTTTAGACTTCAATCTTATGTTTTCTTTGTTAAATTAACTTTTGCATCATTACTTTAATGTTTCTCGGTACTGTCAATATGGTATATAATTCACCATAAAATATGGCGATACAAAATGGGATGGAGGGCGTATTATTAAATTCTTAATGTAAAATAAAAGACATTTATTTTGTATTGTAAAGAATTGAGAAAGTGGGAATAGTACAGAGGATTCATGTTGACCAATCCCAAACTAGTTGGTATTGATCAGTAATTGGCTGAGTATGTACATTACTTCAATTTCATACTCGAGTCTTTGGTTTGCAAATATGTAATCACTTTAACTGAAGAGTTTGTACAATTAAAAGAAAATTTCTCCTCAAGTAACAGGAGAATTATTTATTGTCGTGGACCTTTTAGTTTCAACAATTGCTATTTGTTTCATCTGTATTTAAAAGTTAATGGAAATGTCTTAAGTTGAACGTATGATGTTTGTCATTACTGATATGTGTTTTTACGTTTCAGTTATATATGAAAATTCTCTTCTGTTATGCAGATTGAGGCAGGTCAATCCAGTGATAAATCAAAAGAAAAAGTCTTGGATCAAAAGGTCCCCTTTTTTTCCCCGCACTATTTAGTTCTTAGAAGAGGAGAACTCATGTTCCATTCTGATATTCTTTTTGCTTATTTATCACTGCTTTCAGACACTGCGGCGACTTGCCCAGAACCGTGAAGCTGCTAGAAAAAGTAGATTGAGGAAAAAAGTAAACCTTTCTTCTCTCATTCTCCTTCTTTTGTTTTCCTTCCCTCTGTTGATATGTAATATAAGCCTAAACGAGGGATGCTGAAGGGATTATGTCAGCTGATTGTTTCTCACTTGTCTTTAAATGACTAATTCAGTGCTTATGATGTAGGCATATGTTCAACAGTTGGAGAACAGCCGGCTGAAGCTATCGCAGTTGGAGCAGGACCTTCAGAGAGCACGTCAACAGGTATTGGCTTCTGTCCTTTCACGTTGTTTTCGTAGAACAACCTGAGGAGGTTTCACAATCTTTTCTTACATTGGGTTCTTGTCCAACTGAAGGGGAAGTACATTTCAAACATAGCAGATCAACCAAATGGAGTGGGTGCCAATGGTATGCCTATTGCTCATCATTTAACTTGTGTGCCTTAGCTTCCTTTTTTTATTTCAACAAACAAGAAAATTGCTGGGCTTCTTCTATGTCCTTTTCAGTTCCTTTCCAGAAAGAGTTCATATCTCATACATTGTGCGTTGCATGGTCTGTGTTTAGGAAGCAAATAAGACTGAAATAATATCTTTTTTCTACTTGAAGAAGATGGGAGACCTTCAGTTTTCTTGATTTTCCCTGATTAACTGGACTTAGTTAATGAGAAAATTTGTGACATCCATCTTCATGTTTATTCGCTGTAGCTGATCATTAAATTTGAATATGAGGAACAAGGTAAACGGCATTATCCAATAGGTCCTCGTGTCATTGCTTTGACCCTATATCAAAAGTTTTGAAGCTATGGGTGAATGGACTTGGTCGATGTTGAGATTTCTCACGCTTATGATGGTTGCCATGATACAGATAATGAATGAATCAGTTGGTGCTTTATGCAGTCAGTTTAATGCATGACTCTTTTGTATTAGGCTGGCTTATTTTAATAAGATATATTCAACCCATTATCTAATTTCTGATTGCATTTCCCAACAAGTTAATTTCCTCATGCTAAGATAACATTTAGATTATGCTGTTCTGCAGGGCCCTTAGCATTTGATGCAGAATATAGTCGATGGTTAGAAGAACACAACAAACACATCAATGAGCTGAGGACCGCTGTCAATGCACATGCAAGTGACCCTGAACTACGAAGTATTGTGAATAATGTCACTACACACTTTGATGAGGTCTTTAGGGTGAAAGGAAATGCCGCCAAAGCGGACGTATTCCATGTCTTGTCAGGGATGTGGAAAACACCTGCTGAACGGTGTTTTATGTGGATTGGTGGCTTCCGCCCGTCTGAACTTCTTAAGGTGACCTCTTTCTTGCTCTCATATGTGTGCAATTCTGCATCTGTTCTTCTGCATTTCCCATCTAGACTTTCCCTGTGTAGGATTAAAAATAGCTGAACACTCTTTGATTAAGTATGAAAAGGTCCTGTTGTTAGCAGGCCTAATAAGTTTCTAGTGATGTGTTGCAGTTCATTGATTTATGCTTGTGAACGTCTAGAATATTTGCTAAACATTGGATGGTTTCACTTTTCGAATGAATGAGGTGCCGTGCAGTGTACAATTGCAATTTTATGTAGCTATCATTTATAACTCCATCGTTGCAGTCTCGTGTCCTTGGATAGGTAAGGTCTGAGATTCTCCTTCAAATGGCATGGATGTGCAATTATTGTTTTGAAGCTCTTGGTTTTCTTCGCGTGTCCACTGCATACTACTATCTTCTAAACAACCTGATTCCTAGAACCAAAAGCTTGTATCAAAATGTGTGGTTATTTGTATCCTTATTGGCGTCCCGAATGAGGTTTCCTGGCCTTCTTCAGCTTGGTGATGTTAGCAGACCTCCAGTTGCATCTGTTGTTAATGTGCTTTCACTTTGTCTATTTATGGCATTTTTGTGCCGGAATTATATGAGTGCTGTAGACTGTATTTGCTTTAATTCTTGTCAATTTTTTCATGCGCCATCCATCGTGATAAATTAAAAACCGTAAGTTGCTAAGCTAGATAACATTCTTCGGAAAATTTGGAAGTTTAATATGCTATTTCTAAGCTGTATGGAAGTTTCTTTATAAGCAATTATGCATTATTTATTTTGTTATTTTTCACATGTTTCCTGAAATGATTTGTTTGGTAATGCAGCTTCTAGTCAATCAGTTAGAGCCACTGACCGAGCAGCAGTTAGCTGGCATATTTAACTTGCAGCAGTCATCCCATCAAGCAGAAGATGCTCTTTCACAAGGTATGGAGGCGTTGCAGCAATCCTTGGCTGAGACATTAGCCAATGGATCTCCTGCTCCAGAAGGGTCATCAGGGGATGTAGCTAATTACATGGGTCAAATGGCAATGGCAATGGGCAAATTAGGGACTCTTGAAGGTTTTCTTCGTCAGGTAACTTTATTTTTGCTGCTGCTGCTGCTGTTGCCTATTCTTTGTTTAAGTTGTTTAAATGATGGAAATGCTGCAAACACGTTCAGCCATTTAAGCAGTGGAAATCAGGGGGGTGGGGTTAGGGGCAAGCAAATGTCACTCTGGAGGTCGGTTTCGTTACTACAAATCACTTTATCCTCTTTTACGTCCTTTGACAATGTTATATATTAAGTAGTACTTTATGTTTGCCGTTTGCGAGCCTTCTAAAGTCAACAATCGGCATTCTGTACTTGTGTCTCATGCGGACTACTATTGGCAAGGTTAGAGAAGGTTTTGGCATGAAACATATGATTCAAGAAAGTTTCCATGTTTATGACCCTGTAGCAATGAGATGTAATAACTCCATGTTCAGTGGTAGCTGGTTTGTTATGTTAGTTTTATTGGCAAACTATGTGAAGCTAAAGGTCTTTGTATCTTTATGGCAACTTTTAACAGGCGGACAACCTGCGACAACAAACATTGCAACAAATGCATCGTGTATTGACAACCAGACAATCGGCCCGTGCTCTCCTTGCAATAAATGAATATTTCTCACGTCTTCGAGCTCTCAGCTCTCTCTGGCTTGCCAGACCACGAGAGCAGTAAGTATGACATGCATTGCTGTATTCTGCTGAAACTCGGGCAAACTATTGCCAAGACACAACATAGTTGTGGTGTACACTACTAGTTTACTTTTGTACTGAATGGTCCAGTTCTAGCTGACCGTCCATGCCGGAACTGGCCAGTGTATTAATGCAGCTAAATTGCTACTTGTAAAGTGGTACTGCATGTGCTTGTGGAAGTATAGAATTTGTTTTTTTTTTGGTTTTCTAGGTGTTAGGAGGCTAAAATTTTACTTTGTGATATAGGAACCAATAAAAAGTTTAGTTAGGGATTTTAAGCTGGAGAATTGTAATGAGATAGAAAGTTTATGCTTAAACAGATTATACCTTGTTACCTGGAAAGTTTCCCTTTCTGAGATGTGGGAAATTTCTGCAGCTGATCATTTTCCGTTTATTACTTCTGAACGAAATGCGGATGAATGAAGGCACCAAATTTAACGTACTGCATGTGTAAGTTTTTATTACTCCTAGGGTGTGTTTGGTACAAAGAAAAATATTTTCGGGTCCAATTTTCCCATGTTTGTTTTCCTTATGAAATCACTTTACTCCAATTATAAAATTTACGGGTTCTAAAGTTTAGCGGTTCGAAAGTTTATAAAATTTACGGGTTCGGAAGGTTTTTGGTTCAAAAGTTTATGGCTTCATATTTATTGTATCTAAATTATTTATGAATACTTTTGAGAAGTTATTTTCTTAATTTGCGTACGAAACATTAAAAATGAATAAGCTTCCTACTTGTTTTCCGAGAATTTTTTTTTCCGTGCCAAATATTGACCATCTTATAGATTTCACTGCTAGACACGAGTTGCTGAGTTTTCTGAATGCCTACTCCAAAAATAAACAAATAAAAATGGACCCGGAGGATCAAGAGAAAACATCCTTCATAACTGGCTGGGAAACATATTGCTACAATATCATGCCATTCAGGTTAAAAAAATACAGCGGCAACATATTAAAGGCTCGTCATCCAAATGTTCAAAAATCACACCTGGAAATCCATAGAAGTCTAAATTGATAATATACTAGTGAAATAAATCTAAGCAGATGATCATTAATTAGATTATCTACGGGAAGCATTCACCACACAGGTTTATTTGGTAGTTTGGTCCTAGCCTCGTCACTACTTCGTCGAGGTTAGACTAGGCACCAGCACATGGGGTCGGTTGTGCTGATATTATATTCTACATTGTATGCAGATCTAGGAGTAGTAGCTTTTGGACCTTAGGTTGGATGGCTGCCTTCAGTCTATACGGAGATTTAAGGTAGTCCTCAGGCCCTGACGTCTCCCTCTATCCCTTCATCCTGTTTCGTTTATGTATTTCAAAAATAGTGTATTATTTATCTTTCAGACTTTATTTGTATTACTCTTAGACTGTCTATGAAGTTGTGATACCAGTTTAGTGTAGTCGTTGTTCAAACAGTTGTATTGGATTTACTCAATTAGTTTTAATTGTTTTTCTTCTGCTTGTTATAAATTCAGCTGTCTATAAGTTATTCTTTCATAATTATTAAAGGATTAAAATGGGATAAAGGTAATTGGTTCAAATAATCGGTTTGTCTAGCTTTCATTAATAGGTGTCATCACGACTCCCTAGGGTAGGAAATCCGGATCGTGACATTACATGTCAAATACACCATTTTAATATACATTAGGAGTCAAAACTAAAACAACTCTAGCTCCAAACAGTTCCACCTGAATGTAAAAACAGAAATTTCTCTAACATTTTAATTTTTAAATAGAGGTAGGGGTACGGTATCATTATTTCTATTTGGATTTAAAAGCAGCAGTTATTTGATCGTAGAAGTATCTAACATAGTATTAGTTGTCTCCATTTTCATTAGTTTGCAGCACTAGTCTTTGTTGTCTCCATTTTCATTTGTTTGCAGCACTAGTCTTTGTTGTCTCGCTGGAAACAAGTTAAACATTTATTAGAAAGGTTTTAAGTCATGTAATCTTGTCTCAAATGAAGGAAGTTCAAGAAATGAGTAGAAGGAAGTTCTAAAATGAAGCCTGAAACTAATTGCTTTAAAAAGCATTCTGTTTCTGATTGCACTCAGAAATTAATACTTCCTGCACAGCTCTAAACATCTTAGCAAACAAAGCAGGTAGAGATACTAGTTTGTGCAGTACCTGCAATCTGTTCATCTATCATTTTTTTCCTTTAAATAGGAAAATAAATATGAGTTATATAGGAGTTAGAGGAGAATATGCAGGGACTCTATAGCAGTTAGAGCAGGGATGAAGTCACAGTATAATTATTCGTAATTAAAGAATTTACGCGTGCATATACTCTTTTTTTGGCGCGTCAAAAATCATACGTTTCCACAATTAATAACGCTTTGTCTATTTTATTAAGAAAAGTTTGTTTGAAGTTGTGAACGCATCCGTCGAGTTATTTTTAGAATTAAATTTGTAATTATATTATGCGAACATATATATAATCGCAATGCTAAACAAAATCGGGCTAAAAGCAAATTACGATCATTCGGTTATTTATTTGGCATGGCACGCCTCAAGTTACTCTAACCAAAGGGTTTCTAAATTTAGTTTTGGGGGCCATAAATTATATGTTCGACTAATATAGCACACCTCAAACTAATTTTAAAAACCTAATGGACTAAGGACGACTTAGAGCATCCTAATTATTTTAATCTAATATTCAAGCTTGATCTAATAATTAAAGGCATGCATATACTAAGGAAAAACAGAATACTAAGGCAAAACATTCAGTTTTCAAGGCTTGGGCCAACAGTGGTCCCTATTACCAATTGTTGATTTCTTGGCAAGCACATCAACACAACTAGGCAACACTTAGCAGCCCAGGTTCGATTCATCACTAACGCTTGAGGTGGAAACATTTTCTCTATGAAAATCTTGAATTAGAACAGATACAAGGACGCATTCAGATGCCAACACATATTCTAAAATGAAGATTCAATTCCTAATATGATAGCAAATTCTTACTCAAATTATTTCACCATTTTTAACATTCCAAATTCATTCGTTACAACTCAAGCATATTCTGATTCAGACCAGCATCCTTGACTCGAACTTTTCCAAGGAAAACAAAATGTAAAGAGTCAAGCAAACTCCAAAAATTCTCAGATCTAAATGTCAAACTCAAAATCCATTTGGAAGCCATTTTTTGCATTCAAAGCATAACATCAGTACTTAATGAATTCAAAGCCTAGGTTAATTTTAACAAACACCATGAATGATCTAATTTACTGAATATTTAACCTATAATGATGGGTAGGATCTTCAAAAACAACCAGACTCACGAATTGAACTACAAGGCTACAGTTCTCATTTATAAATAAATCCTGAGAACACTCTCAAATCAAGCAACGTTCAAACAAAATCTAGATCCAGTACTTAAAACAGAATACACCATCAGTAAATGGAACAAACATGGTGAGCCAGACTAGAAAGGACATGGATGAACTATGACAAATTCAGTAGTGATTAAACAACAGAAAAATGATATTTATCATTTTTTTTCTTCAACTTGAATTATATGTCTCTCAGGCAACAGCTTAATCAAGCTTCATTTCTAATCATGGTTCGAAAAAGTACCTGAAAATTTAAAGGGGAACAAAGAAGTGGAGAATCGATGGACAGCTGCAGCAGAACAAACCCAGAGTCAGCAATAAAATAGTAACTAAAGTCAAAGTAGCTCAAACCAAGCATTTAAATCCCCAAAAACTCAAATCATTTTACCCAGGTGCAGGAATCTAAAGCTTTTCTAAAGTTCTAGCTAACAAAAAGGATCATAAAACCAAAACTAGATAGAATTTTGAGCTGCTTTTCCGAAGAAAATTCAGGATTTTAATATTATTTCAGAGTTTTCTCCAGATTGAGCCGTTTCAGTGTTTTTTCAGGATTTTTTCAGTATCTAATCCCTGACTTGTAAGTGAAGAAATAGTGCCTTTATAGTCAAGCTTAGGGCAGCATAAACTTTATCCTTGTGTAATTTTCTTTTTTGCTGTTTAATCCTTAGTTTAAAAATTAGTCTTTCATCTAAGTCTCAATCCCCAGCTTCTAGAAAGCTTCCTAAGAGATTCCTTCACCTAAATTACCTAATTTAACATTTGAACCTCTGCTTTTTACTTTAGGAAACCAAATGGTCAAAGTGACCCAATAGACCTGAAACCAAACGAATGGGTTGCACTTTGAACATGGGTCAGCATTGACTTGAATTCAATTGGTAATTCAATGAGGAACAGAAGAAAATAATGACTTGAATGCTTTCAAAACCAAAAAAAAACTAACTAAATTACCGTTTTTCCTTTTTTTTTTTGTAAAACCAAACTAATGATCTATAATTAACTAAACGACCAAACTAACACAAAAATTCCACTGGGCTGGATATCAAACTAAAATAAAAAACCAAAAGCTAAATAGGTAGAATGCATAAACCAACAAAATTAACGAAAATTTTAACAAAAACAAACAAAGAAAACCTAAAATCAAAAGTTAAAAAGACATTCACCGAATTCATCAGAGGAAAACTAATCTTAATGAAAAAATGGAAGAAGGTCAGAAGAACATATATGAAACAGCATAAAAGAAAGACAAAATAAAAATAAATGCAGAAACTTACCAAATAGACTCGTAATAGATTTTGATATTCCAAATTATCCCAACGTAATGTTAATCGCTTGTCCTTTCTCAAGAACCAGAGACCATCATTATTTTGTGATAAGTTAGCCTTGAAAAACTCAGAAAACTCAGAGAAATAGCCTTGCATGCAACAAATTCAAGAATATGCATTTAGGTTTTTTAGGGCTTGAACTCAGATTCAAGATTCGACGTGTTTGAGAAATATTCGAGGAAAAAGAGTTATGGATTGGGAAAAGGGAGGGTATGAGGCTTCTATGGTGTTAATTTGGGGGAATTTGGACCATTTAAGGTTTTCAATCAAATCTTTGATCCAAGATTCGAAAAGTTTGGGTCTGATTCGAGGGAAAGGGAATGAATATTTAGGATGGGGAGGTGAAGGAGAGTTTGTAGTGCCATTTTGGGGCTAATGTGAGGTAGCGCCACCGGCTACAATGGCTTAGATTTAGAGCGATGCTAGGGTTAAATTCGGTCTCTAAAGATGGGAGATGAAGAGTGAAGGAGACGAGTTAGGGGGGATAAGGGCTTCTATACTGTCGAATAAATAGTTCCAAGCCATTCGATCTAGTAAGATCAACGACTCAAATGATAAGAGACCAAAACGGTGTTATTTGGTTCTTGAGTGGGTTTGGACTGGGTAAAGGGACGGGTTTGGGCTGGTCGGGTAAATAAGGGTAAACTGATTGGGCTTGAGAGAAATTAAATGAAATGGTCCAAAAATCTAATTCCCTCACTCTTTTATTCCCTTTCTTTTCTTTTTCAATTTCAAAATTATTTTTGTAATTATCCTACCAAACTAAATTAATTAGCTCTAAATAATAATTATTACAACAAATTAAATATAAAATTAAAAGAAAATTACCAAAATTCTAAGCTAAAAATTTAAAATGCAAAAATAAGTTATTTTTGTGATTTTTTCATTTTTACAAAATACTAAATTGCTAATTAATCTAATAAATATAAAATTAAATCATAAATGCGAATGTGATGTATTTTTGTATTGTTATGATTTAAACAAAATTAAATATGCACGCGAAAATGCAAAGAATCAGGAAAATTCTACAATAATTCCTAAAATAACAAATAATTAAAAGAAAAAATCTAATTTTTGAAGTTCTATAGGAGTAATTCATGTGATGCAAAAATCACATGCTCACAAATATTATCAAAGTTTATTAATTGGGAGATAAAGCTTTCGAAAGAATCGATTATTAGCTAAATTATGTTAAATATTTCCAAGAAATGAACTTTTTGTTGAGTGCCAAAGTCCCATATCGGTGAAGTGCCAATTTTGGTTGGTACTTCACCCTATAAAAGGAGGCCTACTGTTTAGGATTTAAATACACTTCTGTGAGTATGTGATTTTTGTCTAGCTTAAATTACTCCTATAGAATTCTTAAAATTAGGATTTTTCTATATTTTTACGATTTTTAGAATTTAATTACATGATTGTGTGTTTGTTTGCATTTTGAGTGCATTTTAATTCATAAAAAATACAAAAATAGCACATTTGTATTTAGGATATCATTTTAATATTGTAGGTTCATTAATTAGTTAACATTACAAAAGCGGAAGAAAATAACAAAAATAGTCCTCTTTGCATTTTTACTTTTGAATTTTTTAGTTTACCTTAAATTTTCTTTTAAATTAGGGTTTATTAATTTTTGAAATTAATTATCTTAATTCTAGATTTGAAATCAGGTCTTTGTTCATTTTTATTTTTGTATATAAAAAAATTAAAAATATATATATATAATAAATAAACGAAATGAGAAAATTGAAAGAAATAGGGTCTTAAATAAAAGAATCTAATTTGGGCCAATTTCAATTTAAATCTCAGCCCAAACCCACCTTAAATCCGGACCAACCCATCTCAGAAACCCGGTCCACCCCCCCATCTCTTAAAACGACGTCGTTTGGGCCACTTTCAATCACAGCCGTCCATCTCGTTTGATCAAATGGCGTGAAAGCCAGGGTTGATTCTTATTTAACTGTTTCGAAACACCACCACCCTAAAGATATAACCTGGTACCTTGTCTCCCCAAATCCTAATACACACCACCGTACCCCGTCGTCCACCGCTGGCCGGAAATCGCCTCTGCCGGTGGCGATTGTCCGATGGCCGTGAAATTTACACCACCCCACCTTCTCAACCTCCTCTTCCAAGATATGCCATTGGTATCTCTCGAATATCATCCAGTGGTGTCGAATATTCGTTTGAATCGACGGTTGCTCCGCCACACAAGGCGGCGCCTACGCCAAATGACTCCAAACTAATACCCTAGATCCTCCTCACCTCCCTATTTACAAACCCACAGTATATAGCCTTCGAATGTTACCAGAGCTTCTTGAATTTCAAATCTTAGAGTGGCAGAACCCTAGAAGTTCGAATTGCTCGAGTTCTTCCCAATTTCCTGAGTCCAGAGTTTGACTCGAGCCACGAAATAATGTGTTCTTTTGTTCTTGGTGAAGAACAAACATTTACATCATTCCGGGGCTCGAATCAGAGTTCAGCTTTGTTCAACCTTGCATAAGTAAGTTTTTCTTTTCTGTATTTGATTTCTCTGTTATTAAAATTAGTTTAAGCATAGTTTCTTTTGTTAACCCACAATCAGTGTTCTGGTTTTTTTTTAGTTTAAGTCTTTGATTGCTTCTCTGCTCGTTTTAAGTCAGTTCATGCTTATGATTTAGTATTGTTAATTAATTTTTGCTTATTCTCTTAGATTCATGTTTAATAGATAATTGCCACTAGTAGCTTTTAATTCTAATTTGTAGTAGTTAATTCAAGATTAAAATAGGATAGTTTAATTTTGATAATTGAAGAACTGTTTGGTTATAGCTGAATAGGCCAAATTTTTTATCAACCATGGTTACTTCTTGACCAAATTACCAAGGTAAAAGGACTGGGACTAGGTTTAACTAGGTTAGTAATTCAGAGTCAAATTAAGGGCAATATAGTTAATTCAATAAAAGGAATCCAGCAAATAACTGAAATTGGAAACCCCTAGAACTTTCTAGATGGGGTTCCAATTTGAATTTCAGGAAGTTGGTGATATAACTTGGCCAACAAGCCAATAACTAAGGGACTAACTAGTTAAAATCTAAAATTAAAAGAGGAACCTAGGGTGTAAATGAAAATCTGAAGGTTGCCCTAGGCTTTCCCTATAAAAGGCATACCCCTTGCCTTATTTAAAAAGTTTTTTAGAGTTCGAAAAATAGGAAAAGAGCTAAGAAATCCTTGAAGTCCTAGACGGCTAAAAAATAAAAATGACTGTTTTATTGAAAATCCTTAGAAATTCTTGTGATATTCATTCTATGCTAATTTCTGATCAATTGAAGGGTAAATGAGTTGAAGCAGTTGGTGTTCCAGTGTTTTTTGGTTCATTCTGTTTCGGTTTTGACTATTTGGTTTGAAGTTGATTTTCTGGACTGCTTGCTTCATTTGCTGGTTTTGAAACTAGTTGGATCTGGGTTTTTTTGCTGATGGTTCTTGTCCTTGCTACTGCTGATTATTGACCTCACTCTTCTTATTTCATTTATTTCTATTCCAGGTACACACTTTTAACTTGAAATCTTGTAGGAAGTGTTGGCTTGCTGAATGAAATAAAAGTGGATTCAACATGCCTTAGCTTTAACTTATTCCATTGTTCCCGTATAACATAATTTTGGTTTGTTTAGTATAATGCATGTTTACTATGATGGTTGTAATCAATAGGATTTAGACCTAAAATTGAATGTAGTAGTTCCTACCTGATCAGTTATAAGGTTTAAAGTTAATTATATAGTTCTGATTGGACTTGCAATGACTTTCAGGTGAATGGTGTTAGTTAACAGTCCTGTGTTTTGCATATTAAGTTTACTGCATTGGATTTCCCATTTTATTAGGTGCTGATTTCGAGTCAGTTTTATTGGGTTATGTATATAGGTTATTTGTTAGAAAGTAACTGCAGTTGCGGAAGTTCAATTAAAAGGTGTTGTGTTTGTTCACATCATGTGATAAGTTTCCTGCTCATAGAAAGCTATCTTTGGGATTACGGCTTTACAATGGCCAATCAATCCTAAGTATTCTTGTTTGAGTTGTTTGATACCAATTTCAGGAGCCCTCCAATAGAGTGGAGAAATTAGATTATTTTCTGAAGGATTTTTCAATAACGCACAAATGTAAGGTTTCAGCAGTCGGCTCATAATTTTGTCCATATGTTTGTAATTGAGAAAAGAAACAAAAGGATTTGGCCTTGGTTTAAATGAAGTTGGAATTTTCCAGTTCGTTTTGCATAAGTAGTTCTCTCCTTAATGTTAAACGTGATAAATCAATAAGTGTTTGAATGCTTAATCAAGTTATTTACCTATCATTCCTTGTGAATAAATTATAAAATCTGGGCGTTAAATGGAAGTTCCTTCACACGACTTGGATTCTGATGTAATTGGGTCTTGCATTATTTTGGTTTGTCTTCTTTGGGCTAGCTTCACGCTAGACTCCTAGGGTCCAAACCAACGTTGTATGTCAAGCATTCAGCGGCATTCTGAATTTGACTTTAGATTTCATTTTTGGGCCCAATGTTAGAGTGGACCATACTTTATTGAGCTCAAACTTTAGTGCTCAAGATAGTCACCGTCCTAATAGCCTTTGTTAATTAATCTATCAATTCTCTAGGTTGGAGGTGAGCCATAGTAGGTAATAAATAGTCTATGGTCTTTCGAGCTTTTAGTTTAAATCTCCTTTAAAATGAAATCGAGGTGCACCGCGCCGAATAAAATCAGAAATCGTGTGGACCTCTTTAATTATTTCTTAAAATACTTAGAAATCGGGCAGGCTATTTAGCGAATTTTCATGGCCTCCCGCAAAGTTAATAATGTGTTAGTTGCTTTAAGTAGGCTCCTTAATAATTTTACCTTCTTAAATTCGGGTGCGTATTTATGTGACCCAAATCCAAATTTTGGCGGTGTTAAAATATGTCAAAAATAACGGGTGCATTCATGTGACATGATTAGAGATGCATATTAATATTGTTGCAATCTCCCTCAAAAATTCAATTAAAAGCGGTAAGTAAATTTAAAATTGCACTATAGGATAAACATATATAAAATCAGATAATTTGCCAAAAATGATAGTTTAAGCGACTGTGGTAGAACCATGGGATCCAAGGGTGCCTAGCACCTTCCCTCGGGTCAACAAAATTCCTTACTCGAGAACTTCTGGTTCGCAGACTTCAATTGGAAAGTCAAAAATTTCCTCGATTTGGGATTCAAGATAAACCGGTGACTTGAGACACCAAAAGCCAAACCTATCCCAAGTGGAGACTCTGAAATAAATAAATAATCCCAATTCGAGTAATATCACTTAAAATGGAAAAACTCCCTTATACATTACCCTTCGGGGTAGGTGTGTAAAAAAGGAGGTGTGATAGCTATGGCGACTCTGTTGGGGATACAAACCCAAAACGTTGGTTCAAGGTTTAAGAATTCAAGCTTAGAATAGCTATTATACTTGGCTTTATTTATTACCTGATTTTCTTACATGTTTTATCCTAGCGTGCTAAGTGCTTTACCACTTTGATATTACCTGAATTGTATATATAAAATTGTTACAAAACACTTCTCTTCTCATCTTCGGGGATGTGCTTGCTGGTCGAGAATCTCCATTCTGTTAGTGTCATACCTTAAACTAAGAAAGAGGCCGGACAAGTTACTAAGTCAGATGGACTTTTGGTTCCCAGACGTAACCCCCTCCTTGAGTCGAGTTGTCCGCTAGGGTACACAGTCTAGAATATATACCCAGGTTTTGAACCTAGATTAACTCGACCTCATGATGGATCCCTAGTAGGTACGCTTTCTTGCATCACGTGCATTTGACTTAGGAGACTCAACACAGGGGTTGAGTCTATCTATGATAGTTGACCCGAAATGGAAAGACCGTCCTGATACATCCTACTTACTATTTGTGCATTTGTTTGCCTCAGATCTGCATGCTGACCGTCTTGTAAATAATAGGAGAAATTTGAAAAGAAAAAAAGGAGAAAAAAGAGAGAGAAAAGAATAATAGTGTTAGGGTTGAGTGAGTTAGTTTTGAAAACCCAATATCCAAATGGTACCGAAACTCTGCAAAATTTTTTTCAGAAAGTCAAAGAAAGTTTTTTAAAAATAGTTGGTTTTGTCAAATCTGCCCTAACTACGCCAGTTTGATTCTCACCGGACATGAGATACGTAGGAAACCCCCATCGGGTCCAACTTCTTTTTTGCAAAAATAGCCCAAAAACAACAAAAACAATTTTATTTATTTTTGTTGGGTGATTTCATTCTTGTTTAAAATAAGCCGAATGCCCCCAAAAGGGCGCCGGAAGGCTGTTTTTGCAAGAACAACCACTTTGGGTCATTTTCGACGGTTAACGGACACAGCCTTGAAATCTTCTTCCTTGAAGTGCTAAAAGGTCGTATCTGCAAAGATGGGTTTTTGTTTTTGAAATTTTCAATAAAATAAAATGGAGTCACTTTTTCTTCAAAATAAGTGATTAAATCACCTTAGCAAATGTGCAGGATGAGCACGATTCAAAATGAACCTTTCTCAATCATGAACAAAATCCCTTTAGAATTGCATCTATGGTGGAATGATCTAGGCGAAGAAGGGCAAGACGAGGTCAATAAATATTTGAAAGGTCTTACTGGTTTGTTGGAGATTAAGCCTCCGGGAGACAACATAAGGGCATTGGTCACATGCTGAGACCCGGCACACAACGTGTTCCATTTTTCAGATTTTGAACTCACCCCGACCCTAGAGGAGATAGTCGGATACATTGGGAATGTTGAGGTTCCTTTAAGGCACAAGTATTTGATTGCCCCGAGAACCGTACTTCTGCACATATTCTTAGACTCACTGAAGATAATCAGGACGGTCCACAATCGGGATTTGGCGGCTGGATTTTGTACACTTTATATACCAGAGATATGGTCAGAGTTCAACAATCCAGAAAGCAAAATATGTAGCAAAGGAAATCGCCAAAAACGGGAGGAACATAGACGTTTTGCTTTTATAGTGGTCTTCTTAGGACTTCTAGTATTCCCAAGGAAAGATGGAAATATCCACATAAAAATAGTTGGGGTTGTCAGTACTTTAATCACCCAAGCCAAGAGAACCCTTGCGCCCATGATAGTAGCTGAAATCTTCCGCGCTCTCACAACCTACAAAGCCCGAGGAGACTTTTTTAGGGGTGCAATTTGTTGTTACAAATGTGGATGACCGAACATCTATGCCATTGTCCTCAATTCCTGAGTTATGGGTCAACACAGAAAACCTGCATAGAGGAATTTTATATGAGGATTAGCGAGATCAGCTTGCCTGAAGGGGTCAAGGAATAGACGTCATACTTTTGGTCTATCATTGCCAGTCAAATAGAGTGGACGTTTGGATGGTTACCTGTGGATGAAATCATATGTGTGCCAGCAACTGGGCCTCACTTCCTTTTGATGGGTTATAAGAGCATTCAGCCATACGCTCCGTATCGGGTTTTAAGACAACTCGGGAGGTGCCAAATAGTGCCAAAAGATGAAGATCTCAGTATCCAAGTAGTTGAGATTGGTCCTGATGGCCAGTTTGCTGAAGTCCGCCAGGTCTGGAGCGAATGTCAATACTTGGCGTTAAATACCTATGTATGAGATCGAGCTAAAGGAGAAGTTTCACCTGGGTATCATGCTTGGCATAGAAGGGAAATTGTAGCTAGGAGGCCCACCAAAAGACCTCGTCTCTAGGATTTTGTTGAATCATCCCAAGAACAGTGGGCTGGGTTAGCTAAGGAGAATGAATATAGGGCCAAAATAGGAGAGTTGGAAAAGCAGGCATGAGACCTTCAATTCAAAAACAGCTTACAAGCCACAGTCGATAAAGGTGAAAAGAAGAAATTAGCCAAAGAAAATGAAGCCCTACAAGCGCATATCCAAAAGATGAAGATAGCAGTCGAAGATCGCGTCATGAGTGCCAAATATGCAAAGCTTATATATAATCTGAGGCAAAAAGTGAATGACTATAGTTTTGACCTTAACAAAGCAGAAAGAGAATTAGCCGGGGTCCCAAAGCAATCGGCTAAAAATACGGAGGAACGAGCACGCATGATTAAGCAGTTGAAAGAAGGATACGATAATTAGGTCACGAGATTAAAGAAAAGGGTCATCATCATAGAAAACAAAATGCTCAAATAGGCAAAAGAATTTGAGGTTGAAAGAGAGCATTGCTACATGGAATTGGCAGAACTAGAAATGGACTTGCAATTACTTCAAGAACAAAACCAGATAGTTGAGCAGACATTGGGGTCTAGGGCCCAACAGATAGTGCGGTTGCTTCAAGAAAAGGGCAAAATTAGAGAGAGGGTCCTGACCATTGCTCACTACATTACTAGGAAGTGCCAAGTGTGCGAAGACATAACTCGCACCACCTTTTTATGGCAGTATTGATATTTGTTAAATAGATAATGAGTGACTTGGATAGAATTCAAAGGGATCTTGCATATTAGCCCGTGGCGAGACCAAACAATGTACCGTAGGCACCAGGAGCTTTAATGTATTCATGATTTTCATATTGAGTCTGTATTTCCTTTTCCACGAAAGTCTGTCATTTACTTTCCGCTAAAGTCTGTCAAGTTGTTCGAGTCTGTATTTTCTCTCCGCTAGAGTCTGTCAAGTTGTTCGAGTTTGTATTTTCTATTGAAGAAAGATAGTTGACTTTGGAGTCTGTATTTCTTCTGTTTATCATAGCCTGCTAGATGTTTTAACCTGTGAGATTTGAGTCTTTGTAATCAAAGTATTTGCTATCTATGAATATTGAAAATTTTAAAACATTTTGCTTCTATTTATATTTATTTTCACGAAACTACGCTTGGTCTGATTCATGCGGGGTCATGATACATAGGCACTCTCCATAGTATCCGACTGTAACCCTAAGAGAAAAGAAAAGAAAAGAGAGGAAAGGAAAAAATGAAAGAAAATAAGAAGATTGAGAGAGAGAGAGAGAGATGATGGCAAAAGAAAAGTAAGAATTAAAGAAAAGAAAAGAAACGAGAGTGGAATCAAGTGGATAAGGAAAGTCGTGATGACGCATGCAATCATTGAAAAACATGTAGAAACTCATTTAACTGTATAGGTGCATCACACCCGACGTGCGATTACCTATCTGTTATTTGTCTCGAACTAATTGTTTGCTGATGCCATGTCAAGTCTAGGTTTTATAGAAATGGTGGTTGGTTCTTGGTACACTGGCTTCACATCCCTACTTCACCAGATCAAAGGGCAGCACAGAAATGTCTTCAGAAATCACTCTGCCAGCAATTCCCATCACGGACGAAATCCCAATCTCGGACATCCTGACATCAGAGTCAGCAACCATCGAGGAGAACCGTCTATTGCGTATCTGCATGATGGAGATGTGGAACGCCTGGTCAAATGGAAAAGAGCCGCCTCGTTCAATTCCCGAATTTCCCGAGCTTTTCCCAAGTATAGGGGGAACGTCCGTTGTCCCAATCAGTCATCCCAGCATGCCACTAGGACACTCAACCATTTCAGCTCATTTTGTGGGAAAACCGTCGGAGGTTCGCCCCCAAACGGCTATATCCAATGCAATCCCAAACATCATTACTACTCCACCATGTGCAGCTATAACACAGCCTACATTGCCAAGGCCTGCCTTCGATCTTTCAACCTTCACATTCCAAACACTCACTCCCCAAATGGAACCTCTTCAGTATCTCACCTTTACTTATTCGCAGCCACATCCACTTGAGTTCACAACAGGACAGGAAAAGACCGTAAAACTTTGGAACAGGAAGAAATGGCAAAGAGGATGAGAAGCCTGGAGCAAAGCCTCAAAAACATGCAGGGGCTAAGTGGACAGAAAAACATGTCATAAACTGATTTGTGCATGTTCCCTCACGTGCATTTGCCTGTAGGTTTCAAAACTCCAAAGTTTGAAAAGTACGACGGGTATAGTGACCCTATTGCCCATCTTAATAAATACTGTAATCAATTGCGTGGAGCTGGAGGAAAATAAGAATTGCTCATGGCTTATTTTGGGGAAAGCATGGTGGGTATCGCCTCCGAATGGTATATGGATCAGGATATTTCTCGATGGCACATTTGGGATGATCTTGCAAGATACTTCATTCGACAGCTCCAATACAATATCGATATTTCTCTAGACCGGAAATCGCTGGCAAATCTAAAGAAGAAGACCTCAGAAAATTTTCGTGAGTATGCGATCAAATGGAGTAAACAGGCGTCAAGGGTAAAACCTTTAATGGATGAAGTGGAAATGGTCACTATATTTATTCAGGCTCAGGAGGCTGATTATTTCCAGAATATGATGTCAGCCATGGGCGAACCATTCTCAGAGGCTATTAAAATTGGTGAGATGATAGAGAATGGACTGAAAACAAGCAAAATTTTGACCCAATCAGCTGTTAGAGCAACCTCCCAAGCCATCCACAACGGGTCTAGAGGAATGGCCAAAGGTAAGAAGAAAGAAGAAATAGCCATGGCGGCCTCAAGTACAAGGAGACACTATGCTCCTAGACCCATGTTCTCAGACAAATCCCCCCGGCATTGTTACCCTCGTCAAGACATGGCATATGCTCATATGAATGCCGAACCTTTTGTATGACCGCAGCACCATGCCAACATAAACCAAGCCCCATATCCAAGAAATCAACCTCCTTCACAATATCACTATAATCCCCGTCCTCCACAGAATAATCCTCCTCCCCGTGAGCCACCCAGGAGGCAAACGTTTACTTCAATTGGTGAGTCTTACTCCAAGTCCAATATATTTCCAAAACTTGTCCAAATGGGCTTGTTGCAATCAGTTCCCCAAATGAGGCAAAACCCAGCATCACCCGCATATAGAGCCGGTGTCAGATGTGCCTATCATTCAGGAGTAGAAGGGCACGATACAGATGATTGTTGGACCCTGAAAAGAGTGGTGGAAAACTTGATAGAGCAAGGCAAAATAATGCTAAGGGAGGAGGATGTCCTCAATGTGACTAATAATCCATTGCCAGCCCACGACAACGGGCTAGTGATTGGGATGATTTGTAAAGATAAAGTTTGATCCGGCACTAAAGGCCATAATCGCAATCACAGATGCAGAGAAAAAGCCAAAAGGCGCTCCAAAGCAAGATAAAGAGGAAAAGAAGAACAAAGTCACCAAGATAGAACCGGAAAAGAAAGTTGAAATAAGCACAGAGGTGATGCCTCCCAAAGATGGGATTGTTTATGTCCCATGAGGCCGAAAAGAGAAGAAGCAAACTTTGAGCCCTCCAAAGAGGCTTGAATTGAAGAAGGCAACCCAAATATACATACCCAAGGGGGTTTATGTTGTATGAGGGACAATTAAGCCATCGAGGCGGAATGAGCCCATGGTTATTGGACGCACACCACATCAGCCCATGACAGATCCTACTGTAGTACCGTGGAATTATCATAAAACGATGGTTACGTACAAAGGCAAAGAGATCTTAGGAGAGCCTCAAGAGAATCATCCCGTTGAGAAGTACTCCAATGTAGAAGAAGTAAACAATTCCACTAGAAAGCGTTTCCCGACTAAGAAACTTGTAAGTCCTGAAGAGGCAGAAGCTTTCTTCCAGAAAATGAAGATGGCAGACTATGAAGTGGTTGATCAACTACGCAAGTGTCCTTACTGTCATTGCTGATGAAGTCTCCTAAACACCAAATGGTTATAATGAAGACCCTGAATGAAGCATATGTGCCAGCTGAAACTTTGGTGGAACAGTTAGAAAGAATGGCAGAAAGATTCTTTGCCATCAATCAAATTTCATTCAGCAAAACTGACTTTCCCCTGGAAGGGGATGCTCACAACAAAGTGTTGTATTTAACTGTCAAATGTGAGGGATATTATGTGAAAAGGGTCATGGTAGACAGAGGCTCGAGGGTAGATATTTTCCCACTCTCTACACTCTAACGGATGGAAATTGGGAGTGGAAGGATTTGTCCCAACAATGTCTGTGTGCGAGCTTTCGGCGATATTAAGAGGGACACAATGGGGGAAATTGATTTGATTATGACAATTGGCCTAGTAGATTTTGAGGTAACCTTCCAAGTGTTGGACATGGATACATCTTACAACTACCTTCTTGGGAGGCCTTGGATCCATGCAGCAGGAGCTGTACCCTCTACTCTCCATCATGGAGAGGATGAACAATCAATCTATCGGGACCCGTCCGTCCCATGTATTAAAGAGAGGGAAGGCAGTGAGCACATTGTGTATCAAGCTTTTGAAGTTGTGGTAGTCGACCAGTATGAAGAAGGAAAACCCTGCCCCCAGCCCTTCCTTTCCAACGCATCCATTATGGTGGCCAAAGAGATGATACGACATGGATATTAGCCAAGGAAAGGGTTGGGAAAGTCTATGCAAGGGGTGGCTGATCGAATTACCTTGCCTACCGTTGAGAAGTTCTTTGGGTTAGGTTTCCACCGACGCCTGATGATAGTAATGGGAAAAAGACAGACAGCGTAATGGCTGGGTTCTACCTCAACCACTGCCACATTTGTATGAGACATTTATAAGGCCAAAGTACAGTAAAGAAGAAGAGGAGGATGAGGCCTTCACGGCCAAAGAAATTGAAAAAATATGTGGGGCGATAAGAGAGATGTTATATAAAATCCACATGGTTCAGCCGGGAGAGGGCACAAGCACCGCTGAGGCCACACCGTTTCCAATCAGGCGAGAGTCCTGGTAGACTTGTCCTGCTACTTTTTCTGCATCCCAAGTTATTCTAGGGTGTAACTTGGATGTTTTCCTTAATTTCTTGTATTTAAATTTCACAATGTAAACCCTGTTATCTTTAATTTCCAAGAAATGAAACTAATATTTCATCGTTCATTCTTCTTTATTCCTTCTGATTTTGTTATTTTTCTCTTTCATTTCTTCTTTTCAGTTCTAATAATGCGGCTATAAATAACATGACATGCTTGCGAACTTCACGCCGAAATCCAAACACGTTGTCTAATTGTGAAATAATGAACCAAGAGCTGGAATATGATGAAGAGAGGCTTTTAGAGAAATAAATCGAGAATTAGAACAATTTGAGAATAAACCTAAGCCAAATTTGAGTGTTACCGAGCCGGTTAACTTGGGAACCTCTGAAGAAATTTAGGAAACCAAGATAAGCATCCACACAGACGAGAAAACCCAATATGCCATAATCCAACTTCTGTTTGAGTTTAAAGATGTGTTTTCTTGGTCGTCAGATGACATGCTAGAACTGAGCATTGATCTGGTAGTGCACAAGTTGCCAACTTATCCGAAGTGCCCCCCGATCCAACAAAACAGAGAAAATTTAAAACTGATATCAGTGATAAAACCAAAGAAGAGATCTCGAAACAGTTGGGAGCAGGAGTGATCCGTATGGTCTGGTACACCACATGGCTAGCTAACGTAGTTCCAATGCCAAAGAAGGATGGAAAAACCCGAGTATGCGTGGACTACATATATTTGAACAAAGAAAGCCCCAATGACAATTTCCCATTGCCCAATATCCACATCCTTGTTGATAACTGCACCAAACATGAGATACAGTCGTTTGTGCAATGTTACGCAGGATATCACCAAGCGTTGATGGATGAAAAGGACGCGAAGAAAACCGCCTTTACACACTGTGGGGACCTATTTCTACAGGGTCATGCTGTTCGAACTGAAGAACACCGAGGCAACCTATATGAGAGCCATAACTACCATCTTCCATGATATGATGCATCAGGAAATAGAGGTGTTTATGGAAGACATGATCATCAAGTCCAAAGCTCAGGATGACCATGTATGGGATTTAAGAAAGTTCTTTTAACGGCTCCGCAGATATTATTTGAACCCGCCAAATGTGCGTTTGGGGTCCCGTCAGGCAAACTTCTGGGACTCATAGTCAGCCGGAGGGGTATTGAGTTAGATCCAACAAAGATAAAGTCTATTCGAGATTTACCTCCTCCGAAGACCAAAAAGGACGTAATGAGCTTGTTGGGAATATTGAATTATATTAGTCGATTCATCGCTCAGCTGACTTCCACATGTGAGCCCATATTGAAATTGCTAAAGAAAGATGCAGCGGTTAAATAGATGGATGACTGTCAAAAGGCTTTCGATAAGATTAAAGACTACTTGTCCAACCCACCGGTTTTGGTTTCACCTGAGCCAGGGAGGCCACTATTTCTATACATGACCGCCTTGGAAAGTTCCTTCGGTTGAGTTCTGGGGCAACACGACATCACTGGAAAGAAAAATTAGGCCATATACTACCTGAGTAAGAAATTCACCATCTATGAGGCCAAGTACACTTTGCTAGAAAGAACTTGTTGCGATCTAACTTGGGTTTCTCATAAATTGAGGCATTACCTACATGCCAACACCACCTACCTCATAACCAGGTTGGATCCTCTAAAGTACATATTGCAAAAGCCAACGCCCACATGGAGGTTAGCAAAATGGCATATCTTGTTCACCGAGTTTGACATAGTCTATGTCACTCGTACAACAATAAAAGTCCAGGCATTAACGGATCATTCGATCGAAAGTGTATCTTGGAAGTTTTTGGAAACTTATGCTTGAATTCAATGTGAATTGATGGTTTTGGTGTTGTTTGAGGTGTTTTTAAGTTTGAATGAGGCTTTAGGATGTATTGGTACTTTTGATTGAGGTCTCGAGGACCTCGGGGTAATTTCAAAGGAATAACGGGGAGTTTTTAAACTTTGCAATTGCAGAAAATGTAGCAGTAGTGAAGGAAACTTTTGGCATTTGCGATCGCGAGAGGTCCCTCGTGATCTCATAGAAGAAATGTGGGTTGGCTTGAGTTTGCTTTTCGTGATTGCAGCCAAGGTCTCGCATTCGCATAGTTTTAGAATGGAAGCTTTGTGTTCGCAGGAAATTTTTCGCGTTCGCGTATAAGGATTTAGGGATCTAGTGTTTGCTCTCCGCGTTTGCATCATTTTGGTCTCATTCGCAATGGTCTGAAGAATGAAGTATCGCGTTTGCGGGACTTAGGTCGAGTTCTCATAGAGTATTTTTGGGATTTGGAAAATTGCTCTTCGTGATCCCGAGTCTTGGGCCGTGATCGTGTAGAAGGAAGTTCAGAAGGTGGGCAGAAAGTTATAAAACATTTCATCCGCGAGTTTTAGCCATTTTTTCACCATAGTTGAGTATTGTGAGAGCTCTTTGAGGGGAAATTGGAGAGGGATTCAAGGAGAAACATTTGGAGGTAATTTTATTGAACTTAAAACTCGATTATCATGTGAATTCCACCTAGAAATTCATAAAATATAAGCCTATAAATCAAGAACTAGGGCTTGAATCTTGAAACCAAACAATTGGGATTTGAAGGGCTATTTCTGGATGGATTTTGATGTTCTTATTATGTATGAACTCGTGGGGAGATAAGGAACCCATTGGTAAAAATATTTGAGTTTCGAGAAGTGGGCCCGGGGCTCGGGTTTTGGTAATTTTGAGATTTGTGCCCATTATTGATTATTTTCGCTTGGGCTTTGTTCCCTTAGGATATTATGATGTATTCGCTCTGATTTTGGATAGATTCGACACGCATGGAGGCCGATTTGAGGGGAAAAGGCATCGCGAGCTAGAGATTTTGCCGCTTCGAGGTATGTAATGATGGAAAATATTGTCCTGAGGGTTTAAAACCCCAGACACGTCGTTGTGTTACTTTGAGGTGACTTACACGCTACATGACAAGCGTGGGGTAGAACACAGTTGGGGATTATGACCTAGTCCATCCCAAGTGATTATTTTAATGCGTATCTAACAGCTAATTGTTTGATGTTATTATATTTTGGGTTGTATAACATGTTTGGGGCTTTGTGCCGACTTGTTGAGACCTTTAGGGGCATTTTTACTATCTTTTCTCACTCTACTTGTTTGAAAGCATATTCTCAGTCATGTTTTACGTGTATATACTCAAATATGGCTTTGTCACTATATTCTTAAAGGTGTGGAAACTATTTTGGGTTGAGTTCCCCATTTTACAGCGATAGACCAAGGGTCTGATGGTGAGATTGATGACAGAGATAGACTGAGAGTCTGATGGTGAGGTTAATGACTGAGAGAGGCCGAGGGCCTAGTTGTGAGGATTATATATCTGTGGATCGGGCTGCATGCATATATATATATATATATATATATATATATATATATATATATATATATATATATATATATATATATACACACACGGATCGGGTTGCATACTACAGCGATACTTATATGGATCGGGCTGCAAGCCACAACAATATAGTGCTTGGGCTATAGGAGCCCCTCCCAGAGTCCACACACCCCCAGTGAGCGTCGTCTATAATATATGGATCGGGTTGCACGCCGTAGTGATATACGGATCGGGCTACACGCCATAGTGGTTACTATATGGTACCTATTGAGCGTGAATGCTGAGTGCGAGTATTGATTGGTAAGAGATCAGTCACGAGTGACAGAGAGGCTTGCCCGAGGTGCGCTATATATATATATATATATATATATATATATATATATATATATATATATATATATATATATATATATATATATATATATATATATATATATATATATATATATATATATATATATATATATATATGCCTTGCCTGAGAGGCCTGTTTATAAACTTGTTGAATTCACTCTTCTTTAAAGTGATTTTCTATTGAATATGTTGAATTAGTGACTGTTCTCACACATTTTTATATTGAGCCTCTGTTGAAATGTCGAGCAAATGTTTTAAAACAACTTTCATTTTAAACTAGGGTTTATGAGATGTTCAAAAATTAATCATTGATTTAGCATTTTGTTATTTCCATCGAGGTTTTCAAGTTATGAAGTGTTTATGATTACTGTTTTGCCCGAGGGGCTGTTTTACGAACTATGCTTTATCGAAGGGGCTGATTATGGCTTTAATCTCTCTTATTAATTTAAAATAGTGTTGAACCCTACTGAAGCTGCTGGAAAGTATTTCAAAATAATTTTTACTAAAAGCTGGATTTTAAAAAGGGAAGATTGACTTGTATTATGATTTTAAAGCAGTTCTATTTATTGAGCCTAATGTGAATGAGGATTCATTGTTTCCTACTGCTCAGTCTTTATTTACTCTTTCTACTTACTGGGTTGGAGTGCTCATATTACTCCCTGCACCCCGTGTGCAGATTCATGTATATCGGAACCCGGTAGAGGCAGTTGATTTTCTTAGACGCGGAGTCATCAGAGTTAGCAAGGTGGATGCATAAACGTTCACAATACTGCTTCCTTCCTCACATTGCTATTATTGTATTTAGTACATTATTTTATACTTCTGGTTGCATTCAGACCTTGATAGATGCTCATGACTAGTAACACCCCGATGTCGGGCTTGTATGTTATTTTCGCATTTTATTCATACTTATATTATGAGTTATTGTTCAATTAAAGGTTTTAAAATGACTCTTAATGATTAAAGGGTTAATATGGGTGTTGTGTCGGCTTGCATTGTCTTCACGAGAGGCGCCATCACGACCAGGCCGATTTAGGGTTGTGACAAGATGGTATCAGAGCCTAGGTTACTAGGTATCACGAGTCATGAGAAAGTTTAGTAGAGTCTCGCGGATTAGTATGGAGACGTCTATATTTATCCTCGAGAGCCTGCAGAACCTTTAGGAAAATTTCACATTCTTGAATTCTTATCGTGTATCCTTGATTCAGTTGAAAAGCACCTCTTGAAATTCCTCCACGCGTTCGTATGAGCGTATGAGCGCTCAGTATCAGATGTGCTTTAATGGATTGTGATTCCTTAATCGAAGGGTAAGATACGATATCTGTGAGTTGGATGTTGGGCTGGTCTAGAGAACTTGAGGTCGGATCTGTACATATGGCTTGAGCTCCGAGGTGCTGATTGTATGAGTAAGTGCTTTGAAATTATATGTTCAGTATTGTCCCTATAAGTGGGAATGACGGCTGGATAGCTATGTGACGAGTAGGTTAGTACTGCGAGTTATATTCATATGATTTGGAAAATGATGAGAAGGGTATGTTGGAAGATAGAAGAGCTATTTGGTGCTTGAATTCCATCGTGATCTGAGTTATAGCCCCGAGTTATGGATGTGTGAAGGATCTTTTCATGTTTCTCGGTTGAGAGTGAAGGGGTATGAGTTCAGACTCAGGAAGTCTATGCGACTATGTAATGTGTATGACGGTAAAAGGCATACAAAAATGTTAAATGAAGACAAAGCAGGTAGGGTATATCCTGCAAGAAATTCTGGGGTTGTGTGACCCTTACGTGACTGTTAGAAAATCCCATGATCAAGTGAAACATAAGTGTTGAAATTGAAATTTTAGGCCGCTCAAGAGAGTGGATGTAGCTACTACGAGGGTGAATGCGAGATTTGCAGAAGATATGAAGTACCAGGTGATCTGTGTTCCACGATCTTATAAAGGATTGAGTTGATATCACAATGGTATTATAGAAACAACAAAGTATTTGCGTTATGATTTATTATGTGTGTTTTGATCTATGGCTTCGAGCCAAGTGGGGAAGTTGCTACTAATTAGCTGATTGCACAGTTGTGTGCTATGTTGATTCCGATTTGAGGCGTGCTTGTGAATCAGTTCTGGGTTGCAGAGACTGAGCCCAAGGATGGCTTGAGTAAAGGAAAATTATTGACTAAGACAAGGTTATATGCTTTAGTTTCAGAAGTGCTAATAAGGCAATGGTTGTTCGGTTTTGTTGATCGGGTTGATTGCAGTTTGAATAGAGTGAATGAACCTCGAGAATGGTTCTAATGTATTCATGATTATACATGTAGCAATTGGGTTTCTTAAAGTTATATATGTGGTTAGAAACCACGTTTTCATTTAAGACATGTGGTATTTCTACGTTAATTATGGGATTTTATGTATCAATAATAGGAAGGTAAAGGTAATAGATTTAGATTTATAGGAAGTTCTTCAGAGTAAAGTATTGAGGAATTGTGGTGCTACAACAAGAAGGAATATAAACTTGAAGATGAATTAGAAGAAAATTTAGATATATGGGGTAGCTTGATAGTATACCGGACCGGTAAGGGAAGGATATGATTAGTTCCTTGTGTGTGTTTGAGGTATTGAGTTTCTACAGGTGTTTTGCGGCAATGCTCTTGGGTTTGATGGCTTGCTTAGCTTGATCGAGTTGGAAGGATTCAGTCCTGATAGGTCCGATTTGTGCAAAAGGAACTCGGAGAGTTCCTAATGTGTTTTACTGTGGTTTGGAGATGTACATTTCTATGGGCATTCAGAGCATGGGATGTATAGTGATTTTTCTCCTAAATGGGACTAATGGAAATTTCTTGACTTGTTGAGTGTGCATATGTCTGTGACTCGGAGGGGAGATAAAGTTTTTATGTTATCCTTGGATGGTATGGTTTATGCGGTATGTTGTGTAAGATTGAGATTTGCATGTATAAGGTCACTGTTCATATTTGAATAGGAGGTCATAAACTCTAAGGCAACATGGGCAACTTCAGATAAATAAAGAAATGAGCTTCAAATAAATTGAGAAATGATCTTCTGACGATTAAGGAAATGGTAACGCTAATTGAGGTAATTTTACGAGGGTATATGTTTTAGAAAGAGGCAATGTGATTAAGTTGATGGTAATTGGGTAGTATTGCGGCACTTCTTGTCAGATCAGCTGTTGATATTCGAGTTTGTTTGGTAGCATAGAAGAATCTTAGAGTATCTCTCATGGAATGATTGAGTACTAGAGGTGAGTTATATTTATGAGTGGCAGAATTGGGATCAGATATGGTAATTCATGTGTTTTATGGACTTGGAGACTGGAAGTTCTCATATGCATGTTAGCTTGTGGTTGTGGATGGAAAAATGTAGGTAAGTTAGTTAGATATTAGTATGTACTATGATTCAATCATTGTGGAACTTCGAAGGATTATTTATCTGTTGTGTGCAATTGGAGTTGATGTGTGGTCCATTGATAGACCTATACAGATATGTGTCCGGCACCGAGATAGTTTTGTTAACTTCGAGTTCCTATTGGCTAAGGATGTGTTGACTCGGTTGCTTTGAGCTATGAGTAATCAGGGGGATATATAAGTTACCTTTCTGTGTTGTGAGACGTTGCGATATGTTGGATATAGGCACCTATGGTGCGGTTCTATCGGAATTTCATAATGGAAGTTGAGTGGGAAGAGTAATTGGGAGTTGCTCGGTAAATGGCATAGCGGATATATTCTATCGGGTTTGCATGATGTATGTAATTTTTTTCACCATGGGTGTAATTATTTGCTTTGGTTCCAGACATCAAATTGTGTGTGGTTGTCAATTTCGAGCATATTGACTTGAGGTGTTCCATATGGAGCAGTGTTTGGATAGGACCATGAATTGCAGTGAAGCTATGTGGAAATATGACCTGATGTGTCAGTTTCACGATGTGTGTATGTCCGAATTTTTGCTTATTGGTGTGCGGACTGCACAAGTTGTGGTTTTAGCCGGTCTTGATGTGTCATGTCACCAGAGTAATTGTATTTGATAGATTGGAATATTGGGGTCTATAATGAATTCAAACAGATTCGATTTTAGCATATTGATGGACCAATATCGAGGTTCGGTTCAGAAATTTGCTATGGTCCTTGCCAAGGAGAGTAGCCTTATGGATGGCTGATCTGAGAAATGGTTATGATTTACCGTGTGTTTCATTTATCATTGGCAATATATGGAAGTGTTGGAATGAGACTTTAGTTGCTAAGAGGTTTTTTATCGGTATTCGGTTGATATGTGCAGTTGTTGTGATTAGAAGTTATCGCAACGAGTGTTTGAGTTATATGGTATGTTATGTGAGCTAGCAGATATGGCGTGTTACATCTTGATTAGACGTATTAACAGTATAATGTGAGATTCTGAAAGCATTGGGGATTTTAGAAGCAGAAATGTGGTTCTATGATTTATGGACTAGGATGGATTGTGGAATTTCAGTTATATTGTTCTATCAAACCTATATGAGATAGGGTGACATGGGATCACCTCAGGTATATGCATGGTAAGGTTATCCAGCTAGTGATTGGCTTCTAGAACAACTCTGGGTACATTCGAGGACGAACATGTGTTTAATTGGGGGAGGATGTAACGACCCGATAGGTCGTTTTGATCTTTTGAACTTTAATTGCCAGTTCTCACGCATGACTTGCCCCGTGTAATATATTACGACTAATGTAGATCGTTGGTTTTGGTTTTCAGGAAAAACTGGAGTGAATCTGAAGGAACATTCTCAGTTGGAAGCTTTGAATTGCAAAGGTTTGAGCAAGATTTGACTTAATTGTATATGAGCTCGAATCGGAATTTTATGATTTTTTATCTTAGTTGGGTGATTTACGACTTAGGAGCGTGACCGGGATGCATTTTGGGAGTCCGTGGAAGGTTTAGGCTTGAATTGGCAAAAGTGAGTATTTTGGAGATTTCCAGTTGGTAGGTGAGAATTTGATCCGAGGGTCGGAATGGAATTCCAATAGTTGCAATAGCTTCTTATGTCATTGACGTGTGTGCAAAATTTAAGGTCATTCGGATTTCATTTGGTCGGATTTTTGATCGAAAGTGTATTTTGGAAGTTTTTGGAAACTTATGCTTGAATTCGATGTGAATTGATGGTTTTGCTGTTGTTTGAGGTGTTTTGATGATTGGAACAAGTTTGAATGAGGTTTTAGGATGTGTTGGTACTTTTGGTTGAGGTCCCGAGGGCCTCAGGGTGATTTCGAAGGGCTAGCAGGAAGTTTTGAAACTTTGAAGATTGCAGAAAATACAGTTGCAGGCAACTTTTGGCTTTCGCGATCGCAAGAGGTCCCCCGCGATCGCGTAAAAAAAATGTAGGCTGGCTCGAGTTTGCTCTTCGTGATTGCAGCCAAGGGCTCGCGTTTGTATAGTGTTAGAAATGGAAGCTTCGCGTTTGCGTATAAGGATTTAGGGGTCCACTGTTTTGCTCTCCGCGGTCGCATCATTTTGGTCGTTTTCCGGTGGTCTGAGAAATGAAGCATCGCATTCGCAGGAATTAGGCCACATTCGCATAGAGTATTTTTGGGACTTGGACAATTTCTCTTCGTGATCGCGAGTCTTGGTTCGCGATCACGTAGAAGGAAGTTCAGAAGCTGGGCAGAAAGTTACAAAACACTTCATCCGTGAGTTTTAGCCATTTTTCCACCATAGTTGAGTATTTCGAGAGCTCTTGAGGGGAACTGAGGGATTCAGGGAGAAATGTTTGGAGGTAAGTTTCTTGAACTTAAAACTCGATTATCATATGCATTCCACCTGGAAATTCATGAAATATAAGCCTAGAAATCAAGAACTAAGGCTTGAATTTTGAAACGAAACAATTGGGATTTGAAGGGCTATTTGTGGATGTATTTTGATGTTCTTAGTATGTATGAACTCATGGGTAGATAAGGAACCCGTTGATGTAAAAATTTCTGAGTTTCCAGAAGTGGGCCTAGGGCTTGGTTTTTTGTAATTTCGGGATTTGTGCCCATTATTGATTGTTTTTGCTTAGGCTTTGTTCCCTTAGCATATTGCGATGTATTTGCTCTAATTTAGGATAGATTCGAGGTGCATGGAGGCCGATTTGAGGGGCAAAGGCGTCGCGAGCTAGAGATTTCACCGGTTCGAGGTAAGTAATGATGGTAAATACTGTCCTGAGGGTTTGAAACCCCTAATTACACCTCGTTGTGTTATTTTGAGGTGACTTATACGCTAGATGACGAGCATAAGGTAGAGCACCGCTAGGGATTGTGACCTAATCCATCCCGAATGATTATTTTAATGTGTATTTGACAACTAATTATTTAATGTTATTATATTTTGGGTTGTATGCCATGTTTGGGGCTTTGTGCCGACGTGTTGAGACCCTTAGGGGAATTTTTACTATCTTTCCTCACTTTACTTGTTTGAAAGCTTATTCTCAGTCATGTTTTACCTGTTTATTACTCAAATCTAGCTTTATCACTATATTCTTAAAAGTGTGGAAACTATTTTGGGATGAGTTCCCTGTTTTCCTGAGATAGACCGAGGGTCTGATGGTGAGATTGATGACAGAGATAGACTGAGAGTCTGATGGTGAGGTTAATGATTGAGAGAGGCCGAGGGCCTAGTTGTGAGGATTATATGTCTCTGGATAGGGCTGCACGCTGGAGCAATCTATATATAGATGTATACGGATCGGGCTTCACGCCGCAACAATACTTATATGGATCGGGTTGCACGCCGCAGCTATATATATATATGTGTGTGTGTGTGTGTGTGTGTGTGTGTGTGTGTATATATGTATATCTATATATATGTATACAGATCGGGATGCACGCTGCAGTGATACTTATATGGATCGGGCTGCATGCTGCAACGATATGTTGGATCAGGCTGCAAGCCGCAGCGATATAGTGCTTGGGCTGTAGGAGCCCCTCCCTGAATCTGCACACCCCCAGTGAACGCCATCGACGATATGTGGATCGGGCTGCACGCCGCAGCGATATACGGATCGGGCTACACGCCGCAGCTATTACTATATGATACCTATTGAGTGTGAATACTGAGTTCGAGTATTGATTGGTAAGAGATGACTCACGAGTGACAGAGAGGCTAGCCTGAGGGGCGTTAGATATATATACATGCGTATGAATGATGCTTTGCTTGAGAGGCCTGTTTGAACTTGTTGAATTCACTCCTCTTTAAAGTGAGTTACTATTGGATATGTTGAATTAATGACTGTTTTCACTCATTTTTATATTGAGCCTATGTCGAAATATCGAGCAAATGTTTTAAAATAACTTTTATTTAAACTGATTTATGAGATTTTCAGAAATTAATCACTAATTTAGCATTTGGTTATTCCATCGAGGTTTTCAAGTTATTAAGTGTTTATGATTACTATTTTGCCCGAGGAGCTGTTTTACGAACTATGCTTTGCCCGAGGGGCTGATTATGGATTTAATATCTGTTATTATTTTAAATGGTATTGATCCCTACTGAAACTGCTAGAAAGTACTTCAAATTAATTTTTATTAAAAGCTGGATTTTAAAAAGGGAAGATTGACTCGTATTATGATTTGAAAGCATGTTGTGTTTATTGAGCCTAACGTGAATGTGAATTCATTCTTTTCTACTACTCAGTCTTTATTTACACTTTTTACTTACTGGTTTGGAGTACTCACATTACTCTGTACACCTCGTGTGCAGATTCAGGTATATCGGAACCTGGTAGCGGCTGTTGCTTTGCTCAGATGCGGAGTCATCAGAATTAGCAAGGTGGCTGCATGACATTTTCAGCACCGCTTCCTTCCTCACATTGCTATTACTATATTTAGTACATTATTTTAGACTCTTCGTTGTATTCAAACCTTGATAGATGCTCATGACTAGTGACACCCCTATGTCGGGCTTGTAAGTTATTTTCGCATTTTATTCAGATTTATATTATGAGAAATTGTTCAATTAAAGGTTTTAAAATGACTCTTAATGATTAAAGGGTTGATATGGGTGTTGTGTCGGTTGTCCTTGTCTTCACGAGAGGTGCCATCATGGTCGATCCGGTTTAGGGTCGTGACACCTTGTTGTACAAAGATTTTCACCAAGGTATGGTGTCAATTATAAAGAGACATATTCACCTATTATGGATGTTATAACATTCTGTTATCTCATTAGTTTTGTTATTCGTGAAAAGCTTGACATGCATTTAATGGACGTGGTTACCATCTACCTTCATGGATCACTTGATAATGAGATATGTATGAAAATTTTCAAGGGATTTAAAATGCCTAACGCATATAATTCAAAATCCCGACAAATATTTTTAGTCAAATTGTAAAGATCTTTGTATGGTGTAAAGCAATCATGATGAATTGGTATAATCGTCTTAGTGAGTATTTATTAAAGGAAGGCCATATAAATGATGTCGTTTGCCCATGTGTTTTTATAAAGAAAATAATATCACAATTTATTATACTTGCAGTATATGTTGATGACATAAACCTTATTGGTACTCCTATAGAACTTCAAGAGGCAATTGATTATTTAAAGAAAGAATTCGAGATGGAAGTTCTCGGAAAGATAAAATTATGTTCAGTTTGTAAATTGAACATTTGGCAAACAGAATTTTTGTCCATCAATCTACCTACATAGAAAATATATTGAAACAGTTTTACATGAATGGAGCACATCCATTAAGTACTCCGATGGTTGTTCGATCACTTGATGTAAATAAGGATCCATTCCGACCTCAAGAAAAGAACGAAGAACTACTTGGTCCTGAAAGCAATTGGTGCTCTAATGTATCTTGCTAACACTACAAGGCCTAATTTAATCTTTTCAGTTAATGTCTGAACAAGATATAGCTCCGCTTCTATAAGGAGACATTAGAAAGGAATCAAACACATATTGCGGTGTCTAAAATGGACAACTGATATGAGTTTATTTTATGGCAATAATTACAGTTTTGATCTTGTTGCTTATACCCACACAACGCTCGTTCTCAAATAGGCTATGTGTTTACATGTGGAGGCACTCAATATCTTGACGATCGACCAAGTAATCAACAGTGGCTACTTCATCTAATTATGCTGAGATAATTGTTATTTATGAAACAAGTCGACGGTATGTGTGGTTGAGATCTATAATACACCTTATTCGAGACAAATATGATTTCAAATGTGACACTCTACCCATGATTTTGCATGAAGAAAGTACAACATGCGTAGCCCAACTGAAGAGAGGATTCATGAAATGAGATAGGACAAAGCACATTTCACTAAAGTTATTTTTTACGCATGATCTTTAAAAGAATGGTGATATCAATGTGCAACTGTTTCATTCAAGTAATAATATAGCTGATTTGTTCACCAAATTTCTACCGACATCAACCTACAAGAAGCTAGTGTACAAGATCGAGATGCGAAAACTCAAGGGTATGAATTGATTCCTTATCAATGAGAGTTAATACACATTGTACTCTTTTTCTCTTACAAGGTTTTGTCCCATTGTGTTTTCCTTCCAAGGTTTTTAACGAGACAACGAAAAGGCGTATTGTTAGATATATGTATATTCTTTTTCCTTTACTAGAATTTTTTTCACTAGGTTTTTATTTTAGTTAAGGTTTTAACGATGCACAATATATGTTGAATAGACATTCAGGGGGGAGTGTTATAAATAGATTTTTATTTAAGATGAATATCTATATATTAGAGAAATTTTAGGAATTTTACTTGGTGACTAAGTCACTCTTTCCCTGTAAACAAGAGGGTCTTACTCTATTACAATTTATCTCAAATCAATAAGAATTCTCTCTTTATTTGCACTATCCTTCTTTATTATTTTATTTCAATAAGTTAGTTGAAGATGAAATTAAAATAAAGATAGATTCAATTCATTTTAATATACTACTCTACATGAAACTACGTGTAGCCATTTTTTAAGACGCTTCTCAACTGATACCATTCTTCTCCTACTGTGCTGGAAGTCGTGAGCTAACGAGTTAGTTCCCCTTTTCTTTTTGTGCTCAATTAGCAAAATCTTTCTTATTACAGCCGATTTTATTTTCCATTCATCTCAGTTCGACAGTTCCTTGCATTTAATATCATTTTATTTAACGTATCCCTTAAATCTGAATAAGTCAGATGGATTTTTGAGTTAATTTAATTGAACATGATAACTATTATTTTTTGTAATTATCTATTTTTTCCGTCTGCAACAAGTAAATTTGGGAATATACAACAGCTGGATTATTTAAATGCTTACTCTGTGCCTCAACAGGAGTATTTACAGATTCAAGCATCATGTAGTTGCACACCGCTAATAAACATTTTGTACCTAATTTGTGATTTCTTCCTTCTACTTCTCCTTTTGAAGGTTTATTTTGCACTACTAGTCTCAAGTGTAAGATCTCAAAAACCTTTAAGTCTATGGAATATTGGAGATTCAAACAACACTTTTTTAAGTGAAGTATAAGGGACAAAGAAAGAAATAGAGAAAATTACAACATATTAATCAGCACCAGCAGTTCAGGTCCTTTGCTTTGTTATAATTTGCTGACTCTATGAGGCTTCTCCTCCTTGAATTTGTGTGTTATTGTTAGAACGTTAGACTTTAGATTATGTACATTATCTAACATTAGAAGAAAAATAACTGTGTAGACATCTGTAGTAGCTTCTATCTCTACCTTCGCTAGGTACGGGTAAGGTTTGCGTACACATTACCCTGCCCAGACCCCACCTGTCAGAATATACTGGGTTTTTTGTTGTTGTTGTGGTTGTTGTATCAGTAGCAGCTTCTAGGTACCAATCTCTTCACTTATTCTTTACTTAATCAAGAATCCGATTACTATTTTTATTCGCGATTTTAGTATTTAAGTTTGAAAACCAACTTTGAAACAAGATAAGAGCTCGAAACTGGCACCTAAGTCTTAAGCCCAAGTTCTGTATTTAGAGCTATGATTGGACATGTTTCTGAGCGAAAAGCTCATGAAACTAGAAGTATTATCACAATATAACCAAAAGTGTTTGTAAGAAGTAATTTCTTCTCAAATGTATTGCTATACCAAAACACTGCCAATATATGTTACATTACCACAAGTCAAAGCCTTGTATTCAAATGTTCGAATACTCACTTATCTTGAGGGAGAGGAAATAAGTTTTTGCCTCAATTAGAGCAAATATTTGTCCTAAGAATATCAACCAGCCACACTATTATATCGGGAATTTTCTTGTTTACGGATAGCAGAGGAGCAGTATTCCTTTATCAGAAGTGGTGACGCCTTTTCAAAAAGTTTTGATTATATCTGCCGTTCATGGATATAGTTCGGTTGGAGCATTTGGATGTATGCTTGCTTAAACTAGTAGGCATTCTGAATATGAGCTTGTCTTTTTCAGGGTTTGAAGTCATTATACGAGCAGCAATGCCTCACAGAAGTCGGCCTATGACAGCACTTCTGCTGTTTACCGGACTTAAAGTTGTTTTGGTCTCAACAATAACTCTTGTCTATGATTTTGTATGCTTCCATCCTTATTGGGAAAGAAGAGTAAGGCACCTCTTTTCCTTGTATCCGTATAAACTGGAAAAATTATTCTTTCTTTCAGCATTCAATGGCTTATTTACATCTTTTATACTTAATTCTTGACTATGCATCTTCCTGCCATGCTATTTTGCCTGATGAGAAATACATTATAAAACGCATAAAACTTGTAATGGTTATGCTTGTTTAAATGAAACTTACAGTTATCACCAGCATTGGCCATATTGTTGTGGCTTAATTTTTTAACAGGTTATATAGTTATTGGTTACTCAGAGATCTTGCTGTGTTTAGGCCTTCACTTTTTTTTTATGACCGAGAAATCCGTCTGGGGTCGATCCTCTGGACCAACTAATGCCTTCGAAACTTGGTGGATAATGGGGAAGGTCTGCGTACACACTACCCTATCCTCACAAGGTAGGGGAAGGTCTGCGTACACACTACCCTCCTCAAACCCTATAGTGTGTGGGATATTACTGAGTATGTTGTTGTTGTTATACTCTTTTCCGTAACCAATTGTAACTCAAGTGTGGTTTATGTCCTCTCTACTGCTGTATGTTCAGTATAGTCTTTTTCTCCCTCTTGTTGTGTGACTCTGCATGGTAACTGGTAACTTACTTCTGTCATCTTTGACAGAGAGAACGTCAGCATCCGGAACATGAAGCAGCGTTGAGAGGTTAAACATCTATATTATCGAGGTTGGGGATTATGTTTAGCCGGTTTTTAGTTTAAATTGGTCATAAGACAAACGAACTTATAGAGGAGGTTGAACCTAATCTGCCTCTCCGTTGGCGATGCGGACTCTCCAAAATGTAGCCATACCCGTGTAGGATCCTTCAAAAATGCACTACTTTTGGAGGATCCGACTCGTATCCTACCACATTTTCGGAGAATCCGAGCAACATAGGTTGTCTACCCCTGGATTTGGGGTGTAATAAGAGTAGCATGATCTGAAGAAGGCTGCATTGCTTGTTGCGTTACCGCCATATCTAGAAAATGACGCTAAAACATTTCAACATCAATCTATATAGAGTAGTGTTCTTGTGCTTTATGTGATAATGCAGCACCGTTGCTCACTTAAATAGTGGTCACACAAGAGATAGGAGGATTTTTTTTTTTTAAGTATAATTTTTTTTCGTTTTAGAAATCTTGGCCTCTCTTCTTTTAACTCGTTAAAGACATTGAAGTTACTGTCACCCCAACTTTCCTTTTTTTTCCCGTCTTTCTCAGAAGGGGAAGAAGGGGGGTTATTATTATTTTTAATTCGTGTTAGAAATTATTTATATTTGTTAGCAAAAAAAGTTTATGAAATTTGTATATAACATATAGTATATATATATACAAATTTTTTATATTTTTTCGGTTATTATTTTTATAGCGACTATAGAGTGCCATTTTTTCAAGAAGAATTGTAAATTATTTATTGTCTTATAAGAAAACTTAAAAGAAGTTCATGTAAAGATTTGGAAAGTGGTTCCCTGATTTGTTTGTGGGTGATTTTGGGTTTGATATGCACCCCCTATGAAAAAACCACACAAGTTCAGTTTGGTACATCTACTTTTCCTACCCCTAAATGAATTTTTTGATTAAGCTCCCCCGAGTTTTACTTGTTTGGATTAAGCGTTAATCCACTATAAGTTTTTTTATTCTGTCATTAGTTAAAAGTGGAAGGAAATTTTCACTGTTATGCACGTATTTTTCTTTTTGGAACTATTAATAATATACAAATAGCATCATAGAGATAATGTCCTAATTAACTAGTAGAATCAAATTTGTTACAATATCATAATTTATTGAATTTTTGTTCAATTCCTTTTAAACATGAAAATAGCTTTCATTTGCTTCTTTCATGCATTGTTCTGGTGAAAGACATGAGATCACTCAAGCTTTCACAAGTATTTACGCTGATGAATTGCCTTTATCTTCTTAACCTCAAGTTTTTTTTTTTTTCTTTCCAATAGCACGAATTAAAATGATTAAATTTCAATTAATTCCCTTAAACTTTTAAATATAGGAAACAATAGCTATTTACAAATTAACAATTAGGTGAAGTGGATTGTTTAGCTTATGCGGAGCCTTATTCAAGTGATTAAATGGTGAATGTAGCAGCCCATTGAAACAGTTATGTATGGTGAAATTTGCGGAACGGCTTAAGCTCAGTTTCAATTAAGAGAAATGGAGAAAAGCATGAGCAAAAAAGAAAAATTGAAGAGTCCGTCAGACAACCATTAGACCATCCCAGCACCCATGGGTAGGGGCTGCACCAGCACACCTTCTCTGCGGGACAGTGGAATTGAGTGCTGAGATTAATAGGTTTTCTTTTACGACTATTTCGAAATGAAAGCAGACCGCTTGGTGTTAACAATTTCTATAGAATATTGGAAAATTTAAGAAATTCTACAAGATGGGAAAGGCACGAAAGTAGGTGTTAAAATGGTTTTTTTGTTTCCATGATAAATTGGTTGTTTAATAATTTTGTTTTTTGCTTTTTATTTATTTTAAGCAGGAATTTGGCTTTGATGAAGATTGAGAAATCTTGTTGTACCTCTTAATTCTTTCTCCAAATCAACCAGAATTATAACACATTTTGTAATTTTATCAGACCGACGGCTCCTTCTTTGCTAATAGGTTCTGCAGCAAAGTAGCCTACTAATCATATTTTGTTTTGATTTTCAAGGTCAAGAATTATTATAAAGATTAATAACATGTAGATTATTAGTCTCTTGCTTTATTGATAAAGACGGTAAAAATATCTCTTAGAGAAACTAAAGATACCAATTTTTAAATAAAATGTAAAAAAAATGAATTAGTCAAAGTTTAGTAGCACCTACAAGGCTGCAACTAGTAGTAGAAGAAATATATACAACTAGTTTACTAGCCTATATACATAAATTACATACTTAATATATACATATTATGCATTAACCAATTATTTTTAATTTAAATAGTCAAGTGATGCACTATTTAGATAATTCTTCATAGAAAAAAATTTGGCTGAGCTAATTGAATAAGGAATTTTTATTTTCCTAAGCCACATAGGAAACCTTATTACCCTCAATATTTAAGGTTTGACTTAATTATACTTAGTATACCAAATTACTAAATTTATACCATAATTAATTAAGCCCCACTGATTTTGCTCTCTTCTAACGGCTCTCTTCTCTCTCTCTCTTCTCTCTCCTCAATCTCTCTCTCTTCCCGTCTGAAGCGACCACCGTCGCCGGTTCCGACAGGTACGTCTCTCTCCTCTTCCTCTTCTCTCTCTTCTCACTCTCCTCTCTCGTCTTTTCCGACTGCACAGTGCTGTCGGAACACTGTTCCGACAACTCACGGTGGACTTTCTTCGACACCTCCTACACCGTCGAGACACACAGCGTCAGGCGCACACCCTCTGCAAATTTCGTCGCCGGAAGCTGCCTCACGCGCCGCCAGCGACACCCACGCGCCACACGCGTGAACACTGTTCCGGTCACTTTTTCCACCGGCTCCTTTTGGACAGTTTTTTTCCCCCACAATTCCGACCAACTCGGTACTTCCGGAATATCTCCCTGGTCACTTTCATTTTACACTGTCCCACTTAGCCACCCATTTTTCCCACTGTTTACCCACAACAGATCTCGGTGCTGCCCAGAGGTCTGGAATTTTTGTTTTCGCCGGAATTTTCCTGGCAACCCCTGCACCTTTCCTTTTTATTCTCTCCTCTGCTTTTGTGGGTGTGTTCTGTTTTCTTGGACAGGTGCCTATTTCACCGGCGAGGATCTCCGGCAACTCTCGTTCAGACTAGCGGCAGGACGCAATAGAGCTGCACATTCTGCTAAGCTTCAGGAAAGCTTGGGCGCATCAAAGCACACTTTCAGGTTTTTCCACCGGGAGTTGGTACCTCCCGCTCACTTGTTTACTTTGTGCACCTTTTTACGTATTTCAGCTAGCATTTCGAGTGTGGTCTATTCTGTTCTTATCTAGTTTGCTACATTTGCGTTTTTCGCTATAGTGCGTGTGTGTGCCACTGTACCCCATATCGGTTGGTGGGATAGTGGCCCCGGCGGGGGATGATAGCGTAAGGTCATGTCCTCAGGGGGTGGGGGTGGTAGCGGGGGTAAGTAGGGGAGTAGGGGGTGGTCCTACGGGCAGGGCGGGAGGTCAGGGTGGGAAGAGGGCAGCGGATGCCCATAGATTAAGGATTGGGTCATGGAACATAGGCACTCTGACGGGTAAGTACATAGAGTTGGCGAAGGTTCTTCAGAAGAAGAGGGTTAACATAGCGTGCGTCCAGGAGACTAGGTGGAAAGGGACGAAGGCGTGGAATGTTGATGGGTTTAAGCTGTGGTATTCTGGGCTCGTGAGGGGTAAGAATGGAGTGGGCATCTTGGTTGATAGGGACCTAAGGGAGTCCGTGGTCGAGGTTAGGCGAGTGAATGATAGGTTAATGTCTATTAAGCTGGTTATTGGGGGTGGCATCCTCAACGTCATCAGCGCTTATGCGCCGCAAACAGGCTTAGACGAGGAGGCTAAAGGGCGTTTTTGGGAGGACTTGGATGATCTGGTGGGTAGTATTCCCCAATCTGAGAAGTTAGTTATTGGAGGGGACTTTAATGGTCATATTGGGGCTGAGGTTGGTGGCTATGATGAGGTGCATGGTGGATTTGGCTTTGGGGCCAGGAACGGAGGAGGCAATTCGCTGCTTGATTTTGCCAGGGCTTCCGAGCTCCTGATTGCGAACTCGACATTCCGGAAGAGGGAGGAGCATTTGGTCAGCTACAAGAGTTCGGCGGCGAGGACTCAGATTGATTACATCCTCATCAGAAGGAGCGATAGAGGTTTGTGCAAGGACTGCAAGGTTATTCCGGGAGAGTCTCTTTCAACTCTCCATAGACTACTAGTGATGGATGTCGATCTCTGGGTGAAGAAGAAGAGGAGGGGCGCCCGGGGTCAACCGCGGATTAGATGGGGAGCTTTGTCTAAGGAGAAAGCACAGGAGTTGAAAAGGAGGTTAGTGGAGGGCGGAGCTTGGAGAAGTTATGGGGAAGCGGACGCTATGTGGACAGTGACGGCAAACTTGGTTAGGGGAGTAGCACGGGACGTGCTCGGGGTAGCTAAGGGATATTCAGGCAGACATCAGGGTGATTGGTGGTGGAGCGAGGTAGTCAAAAGAAAAGTGGAGGTGAAGAAGGCGGCGTTCGCTAGGTTGGCAGGGAGCACAAGCGAGGAGGAGCAGAGAGCGAACAGGTTGATCTACAAGGAGGCGAGAAGAGAAGCTAAGATGGCAGTCACGGAAGCTAAAGACGCGGCGTTCGGTCGCATGTATGAGGAACTAGGGGAGAGAGGTGGGGATAAGAAGTTATTCCGGTTGGCTAAAGCAAGGGAAAGGATGGCACGTGATCTAGACCAAGTCAGGTGTATCAAGGACGAGGATGGTAGAGTTCTGATGGGGGAATCTCAAATCAAACAGAGGTGGCAGACGTACTTTCGAGACCTTCTTAACGAGGAAGGGGATCAGAGCATAGAGCTAGGAGAGTTGGGGCATTCAGAGAAACATAGAGACCTTGGGTACTGCAGGCGCATTAGGGTGGAGGAGGTCTTAGGGGCGTTGCGTAGGATGAGTAGGGGTCGAGTGACCGGGCCTGATGAGATCCCGGTGGAGTTCTGGAAGTGCATGGGTAAGTCTGGAGGGGAGTGGCTCTCTAGGCTGTTCAATGCGATCTTCAAGACCAAAAGGATGCTGGATGAGTGGAGGTGGAGTAAAGTGGTGCCCTTGTACAAGAACAAAGGGGACATCCAGTGCTGCAACAACTATAGGGGTATCAAATTAATAAGCCACACGATGAAGGTATGGGAGAGGGTGATTGAGGCGCGCGTGAGGGAGGCGACAACTATATCTGGGAACCAGTTCGGTTTTATGCCGGGCCTCTCCACCACAGAGGCTATTCACCTGGTCAGGCGACTAGCGGAACAATTGAGGGATAAGAAGAAGGACCTTCACATGGTGCTTATCGACTTGGAGAAGGCGTATGACAAGGTCGCGAGGGAGGTGCTATGGAGGTGCTTGGAGGCGAAGAGTGTGCTGGAAGCCTATATCAGAGTAATCAAGGACATGTATAATGGAGCTAAGACTAGGGTTAGGACGGTGGGTGGCGAATCAGACCATTTTCCCGTGGTAATGGGGCTCCATCAAGGATCGGCGCTGAGCCCCCTGTTGTTTGCCTTAGTGATAGATGCTCTAACCCGACATATCCAAGGGGATGTGCCTTGGTGTATGCTTTTTGCTGATGATATAGTATTGATAGACGAGACGAGGGTCGGTGCTAGTGAAAGGTTAGAGGTGTGGAGACAGACCCTCGAGTCTAAAGGTTTCAAAATAAGCAGATCAAAGACAGAATACCTGGAGTGCAAGTTTGGCGACGAGCCGAGTGGGGTAGGCAGGGACGTGATGCTTGGTTCTCAGGCCATCGCCAAGAGGGATAGTGTCCGATATCTTGGGTCTGTGATTCAGGGGGACAGAGAGATAGACGGGGACGTCACCCATCGAATAGGAGCGGGGTGGTCAAAGTGGAGGCTTGCTTCAGGGGTCCTGTGTGACAAGAAAATTCCACACAAACTCAAGGGGAAATTCTACAGAGCCGTGGTTAGACCTGCGATGTTGTATGGGGCGGAGTGCTGGCTCGTGAAGAACTCCCATGTTCAGAGAATGAAGGTTGCGGAGATGAGGATGCTTAGGTGGATGTGTGGGCACACCAGGCTAGATAAGATTAAGAATGAAGTTATTCGACAGAAGGTAGGGGTGGCCCCGGTGGATGAGAAGATGCGGGAAGCGAGGCTGAGGTGGTTCGGGCATGTACGGAGGAGGGGTCCCGATGCCCCGGTGAGGAGCTGCGAGCGGCTGGAGATTGTTGGCGGTCGGCGAGGAAGAGGGAGGCCTAAGAAGCATTGGGGAGGTGATTAGGCAAGACATAACTAGAATGCAGGTTTCCGAGGACATGACCCTTGATAGGGGAATCTGGAGGTCTAGAATCAGGGTTGTAGGCTAGGAGCTCATAGAGTTCTTCGTACGCCTCACCCGGGGTTGGGTGTGGATAGCAGGGTCACCCATAGATGATTAGTGTTTTAGCTTATGTCCCCTTATGGTTGTTAGTATGGTAGTTACGGTTTGTTATTATTGCATGCGACTGTATTTATGTTTCTTATGTTTACATAATTATTTACGTTATTTCTGCGGGATTTACTAATGCTTTATTGTTTTATTGTTTTGTTTTGTCTTGTTTTTGTTTCTAATTTTGTCTTTGTTTTTGTTTTTGTTTTTGTTTTAATGCAGCTTTTCATTTTATCCTATGCGCCGAGAGTCGAATGGAAACAGCCTCTCTACCCTTTCGGGTAGGGGTAAGGCTCGTCTACATATTACCCTCCCCAGACCCCACCTGGTAGGAATATACTGGGTAGTTGTTGTTGTTGTTGATAATTAATTATACATTTTTTACTCCTTAATTAAAGAAATATGCATGTTTCTCTCTCCTAACCTCTCAGTCACACTCACGTTTTACCCATACACGCGTTCTTTTTACCATTTTCCATCTTCTGAAACCAAATTCTCCCTCTAAACTCACAGAAAATTGAAGAAACCCTTCAACAAAGTTGGTTCCCCATTTTACTCCAGTTAAAGTTCATCAACAAAGAACAACAAAGTTCATCAAAATTGAAGTCAAATCTTCAAAGTTCATACACACATTTACCTTCAGCTTCAAATTTTTTCAATGAAGAAGAACAAACCATTAAAGAAACAAGAGAGCAGCAATTCCAGCATTGACAGCCATTAAAAAGCTTTGAAGCTTTGAATTCAAATTTGGATTTTCAAAAATTATTATGTGTTTTGATTATGTGTTGTTGAAAATAATTGAAAATATGTTTATGGAGTTTAAATCTCAATTTTGAGGGGTTTTGGTGAAGATTAGACTTGGTTTTGACTAAAATTCGGATTGAAACTCGAAGAAAAAGAAGAAGAAGACATATTGCAGAAATTGTAGATAAATTATAGATAAATTGTACATAAATTGTAGACTGTTTTTATGCAGAGGTTTTGGTCGTTTAGAATTTTTGAAAACAGAAAATAATGCATCTATAATTAGAATAAAAGATCTACAATTTATCTACAAAATATCTACAAACTGGATATATTGAATTCTAATGTCACAATTCCCATTTCAATTGTACGTAATTGACATTTTCAACATAATTGCGTTATTTGTAGTAGTTTTAGTCGTTTTTTATTTGTGAAAACAGAAAACAAAGGCACCTATAATTAGAATACAAATAATATACAATTTATCTACAAAATATCTGTTATACCCCATTTTAAACTGGTTAAAGTACGGTACAACATATAACATATAGGCGATACTAAACATAATTAAAGTTAAAGAGTCACCACCTAATTATTTTTTAAGGTGAATTAGGACACCTAAATTGATTCAATTAATTTTATAAAGTATAACTCTCTTAATGGTCTACTTATCCTAAAGGTTGTAGGTTGTAGGTAAGGGTTCAGTGGTTTTTGGTATACAAGCTTACTGGGCACAACTCTTCCTCATCCCTACAAAGATTCTAAAGCTTATTGAAGCAGTATGCAGAAGTTTTATATGGTCTGGATCAGTTGTTATCTCTAAGAAGGCCTACATTGCCTGGGACAAAATGTGTTTGCAAAAATCAGCTGGTGGGCTGAACCTCACAAACCTCTTGTTGTGGAATAAGGCAGCTATTGCTAAACTTTGCTGGGATCTGGCTCACAAGAAAGACACTCTGTGGGTCAAATGGATTCACACTGTTTATATAAAGCAGCAACAACTAGAGAACATTCCTATACCCAAGCAAGCTAGTTGGATGGTACGAAAGATAATTGCAGCAAGTGGACTGCTACAACAACACCAAAGTATGCACAGACCAGTATGCTCCATTAGGCAACTCTATCTGCTTCAGATTGACGAACTCCCGAGAGTCCCATGGAAGAATCTAACTGCTCAAAAATATGCTAGGCCCAAGGCTGTCTTCAATTTGTGGTTGGTGCTTCATGATAGGCTACCCACCAAGGATAGGCTACTACATTGAGGTATGACTGTGGATAACATATGTGCTCTGTGCCAGCAGGCTCTGGAAACCAGAGACCATCTTTTCCATAGTTGTTCATTTACTACACAACTAAGGGATCAAACACTGTCCTGGATCAGAGAGGATCACTCAAGTATGTTGAACTGGGAGCAGTTTATACAGTGGTCTGTTGGTAGAGCTAAAGGAAAATCAAGTCGGGCTAACATATTCAAAATGGTTGCTGCTGAATTATTCTATGCTCTGTGGTTGGAGAGAAATGCGAGGATCTTTGAGAATGTTTTCCGTAGCAGTGACAACCTACTCAGGGACATTGCGTATACTTGTAATGTTAGAGGTACCCCCAAAATTAGGCAACAGCTTCAGCAATATCTTCTGTAAAAGAGGGATAGTATAGAGATAGTTGATATATAGTCTAGATATGATAGTCAGCTGGGCTGGACTATGGTTTTGTATTGAAATCTCTTTGGTGATTAATATAATCCTTAATTACCAAAAAAAAGGTTTCAATTAATCTAAAGGGAAGGTTTTTAAGGCACTCTTTATGATCCATTTCAAATGGTTAACTAACCGAGTTTAAGATAATTAAGGCTAAGTATAAAACAGTTTTAGTCCAACGTAACGTAAAGAAAAAAAGAACTCGTCACTAAAGTATTGTAACATGAAATCTGCTTTTCCTTTTTAAAGTCTAAAGGGCTTAAATTCTGAAAAGATACGACGTGCTAAAAATTGGACTAAAGATGAAATACAAAGATCAACGTTAGACTTGAAGAAAGTGCAATCAATTTACAAAATCGTCTTCTGTAGTAGAAGGTCATCTTCGACTTACGTCAAATATAAGGAAAATAGTTAGTCAAAGACAAATGAAACGATATTCGTTTGCCCAAGAATGACTTTTAAAGAACTAAATCACGTAAGCGATTTAACATGGGCAATTTTAACTAAACCATAGACAAATCTTTAGAGTTAGTAATACATGTTAACTAAAGGTGAAGATCCTATGTAATCAAATAGGTGCATAATTACCAATCATGTACTAATATTTGATTTTAATGTCAATCACATAACTAAAGATAAAAAATAATCACACAGTAAAATGTTAGCCATCATTCAAGTTTAGTAATAATATGGTAGACAGCCCCATCTAGCTCCTAACAGAAGGATAACAATTTCTGTAATTCTTGTTTCAGCACTTCTAAAATTCATTTTTTGCTGTTCGGATTTATTTCGGAGAGAGAGCTAAGTGATGATAATGCAAGCACTGGTTCTAGACAGCGGCATGAAGTCTCAAAATAGAACTCGGAAGCAGCTCCATCATGTCATGTAAACAAGGAAAAGAAAAGGAAAAAGAATTCTTGCTTCCTATTGAAGATGAAATTGACTAAGTAAAATTATGTTGGCCTTAAACTGAAAGCAAACAGTAAGTTGGAATATTTTCAGTTAATATCAGACACGTTCAGTCAAGCACGAAGTTTGCTAAAGTTAGTATTTCTAAAATATATACAAATCGATATGACATCATAGGAATCATGAACAAATTGCATCATGTGTAGATGAATCAAAGGGATTTCTTAGTTTATTAGTCGTAGCAGAATCTTACCTTGGTTCTACAGGGTTATGTGTAAGGCTTAAACATAGATTTAGCAGGTCAGGTTCAGTTATCTAGCGTTTGAGCCAAAGGGCACATATCATGCTTCCTTAAAATATTATTCATATTAACGAAGGATATAAATAATCAGAGACGTGACTTTTACAATGAAAATAATCTTATCATCATGGTTCATGTATCACAAACAGTAAAAATGCCAAATCATGTATTCCACGGGTTAAAGAAATTATCACAAATAAGACATCTCAAGATATGTTATTCACAAATAAGTTCTTCATGATTTTGGCTTAAAGGGAAACTAAAGATGTGATTTTTAAACCACAACAACTATCCGAATCTGCCACAAATCTTCACACGATTAAAAGAATGCCTAAACATGATTTCTACTACATTTATTTATACTTAACTCACAATCATGAACATGGTTACTAACAATTTCAAATATTATGACTTTTGGACATCCAATTAGTAAGTAATAACACTGTTAAATCTGACTATACACGCTTTTTTACCATAATTTCTAAGCAGACACAAAGTTTGTAAACGAAAGACAAATTCAGAGAAAGGTCAGATTTTACCTCTTGTAGGGCAATGAACTCAGGGCGTCGATCTCAAATCTACTCTCTCGTCATGAACAGATCCGAACCTCGAGCCAAATGAGCTCGAATACCTCTTTTACGGCCAAAGTTCACCGAGACAAAAAAGAAAAAGTTTTTTGACGGAGACTCTTTCGAGTTTGCGAGACTATAACAATAGTGAGAGTGATAAAGTAGTAGTGTTTTGCTGGTTCATATGTCTAGTGTAGGCAGCTCCAAAATCTTCCCTTTGACAGAGAGTATTTATAGAAACAAATTAGGGTTCAGAGAGATGATTTTTAGGCGGGATCTCTTGTGCAAAAATTTAAAATCAAGGGTTTGAACTTCAGTCAAAAGAACCGTTTGAATCCGAACATTACAACTCCGGCGATCCTCATGTGATTCTTCAGATCTTTTAAGATTTTTGGAAGAGGTAAAAATATTTGCCATCAGAAAAAAGAGTAAGCTTTTATCCCAAAAAGGAGGAATAAAGTGTCAGCCATGAATGTGGCAGTCCAAGCTTTCATTAAAATTTGAAAGGGGTACGTGATCGTCGCTGAAGAGAGAGGGGATGAAGCCAGGCGTCAGCCCAGGGATTTTTGTTATGATGTAATTAGGTCGGTTGGGCCATGCCTTCGGCTGAATCTGAAGATTATTTGGGTTAAGAGGGAATAATATTGGTGAGGGGAATTTGGGCCTTGTTTAGGCCGAATATATGGCTTCAAATCAATTTTTTTTGGTTTCTAATTAACTTCTTTTAGTCATATATTAAGTATATATTAAAAAATATATTTAAAATGCAGTAGTGGTAGCAATATTAAGGATAATAATAATATATTGATAACATAGTAGTAGTAGTAAAATAATAATAATAATAATAATAACAGCAATATTAATAATAATAATAATAATAATAATAATAATAATAATAATAGTTGTGATAGTAGTAATAGTAGTAGTGGTGGTAGTAGTAGTAGTAATAATAATAATAATGTCAATACTACTACTAATAAAAATAGTAATACTTATACAAATATTAATACTAATGACAATGGTAATAAAAATAAGAAGCTCAAGAAAATTAATTATAAGAAAAGAGGAACAAAATTGGACGTCAACAAATTGGGACATTGAATTTTTATATCTCAATTCCCATCCAATTATCGCATAATTGTGATTTTTGACATAATTATATTTTTTTTAGAAGATTTGTAGAAGTTTTAGCCGTTTTTTATTTGTGAAAATAAAAAATAAAGCATCTACAATCAGAATACAAATAATCTAATTTATCTACAATTTTTGCAATATGTCTTCTTCTTTTTCTTCTTCTTCTTCTTCTTCTTCTTCTTCTTCTTCTTCTTCTTCTTCTTCGAGTTTCAATATGAATTTCAGTCAAAACCAAGTCTAATCTTCACCAAAATCCCTCAAAATTGAGATAAACTCCAAATTATATTCCCGATTATTTTTGACTATACCCAATCCAAACAAATAATGATTTTTGAAAACTTAAATTTGAATTCAAAGCTTTCAAGCTTTTCATGGCTATCAATGGTGGAAAATATCTTGAAGAATATTTACTTTCATAATGTAGCGCGCCTAAATAGGAATATCTGGAAGAATATGATTTGATCTGATTTACGCTAAATCTTTTTAGAATATTCTGTTCCTCAATTTTAGCTCGACGAATTAGGAAGATTCAGCTATTATTAATTAGTATTTAATAATTAGTATAACTGTAAAAAAATTAAATAAAAAACAATACACATTTTAGGCACTAAAATTTCATATATGATATAGAAAAGAAAAAATCACATTAAATAATATAATTACTCTAATGAGGTCAATAGGCAATCATGAAGGCCCATGGCTTAATAGGCTATTATGAAAGCCATGGCTTAGATCGCTGACCTTCGTCACATTTTGGAGAGGTGTCCAACTAAGATGGCTAAGTTGTCGAGTCGAGGAAACCCAAATGGTTACTGTTAGACCCCTAATATTGGCGTGATGGATGTTGGGCAGAATGCGTGTCAAGGGCTTGTGCATTGCCCCTTGACATGTCTTCGGTGAAGCATTGACAAGCAATGTACAAGGCTGGACGTGTGTCTAAGTTGGTGATGGACTTAGACAAGGCAGCTAGGCAAGGCAGCTGGAGCGTTGGCAAGGCAGCCTTGGTTTGTGTGCATCAGCAATGGCAAATGGAAGCATGGCACTTGACGAAGGCATGCGCGGATCAGTGGGACGACTTAATTCATAACAGGGCGTGGCTATGGAATTAAGGGCGAGGCAAGGTCCAAGGCAAAGCTGGGCAAGAGACAAGGAAAACGTGGGCAAGGCTAGAAGGCCATCGTGCATGGCATGTGACAAGGTGGTGTCAAAGACATGTGCTGGAAGTTGAAGACATGATCTGAGATCATGGGCGGGTTGGCCACAAAGTGGGCGACGTGTGATCAACTGCCCGAAACCATCTGAGGCATGTGCATGGCACATAGTAGAATCTGCCCCTTGTAACTGTCCCTTTGTAACTGCCACTGGCAGCCCCTCTATATTAGATTGTATCTCCGCCTGTGGAGAAGGCAAGTAGCATTAATATGTGAGCCAAGTTTTAAAAGAGTGTCCTTTGTATATTCTGCGAGAATTAATAAAGGTTGAAATTTTCCCGTAATTTGAGCGTGTTCTTAATTTGGCTAACAGTCTGAAAATTATAAGGCAGACTGTGTGTGTGTGTGTGCGAAAAGTGAAGGCTGAAGTAGCTGCCGGCTGCTGCCGTGCAGTGTCTGTTTTTGCGAAAAATTGACCCTGTAACAATTAGTATCAGAGCTGAGCAGGTTGTAACTCTCGATCATGCCGGGTGGGTCTACTTCAGACTTACGTGATAGAGTTCAACGGTTGGAGGCGCTAATCGGCGTGACCGATGATCCTTTGGATATGGCAGATCTTATTACAGAGATCTACCGTCTAAAGGATGGAGCAGATCAGTTTCGCGATGGGATCCAACAAACTTGTGAGGCAACGGATGGCGTAGTCGTAGACCTGAAACAGGAGGTCGAAAACTTAAAGGCTGAAATCACTGTTCTTCGACGGGCGTTGGCTGCTCCAGGCCTAGGCAATGAAGAACGCTCGAGAGTAAAGATTCCTGAACCAAAGGCGTTTGGTGGAACGCGTAGTGCAAAGGAATTGGAAAACTTTCTGTGGGACACGGAACAATATTTCGTGGCTGCTAAAGTTCCAAATGCGGAGAAGGTCACAATTACTAGCATGTACCTAACGGGAGATGCTAAATTGTGGTGGAGAACTCGTATGGCGGATGATGAAAGTGCAGGCCGACCGAAAATTGATACATGGGAGAAACTCAGAAAACAAATGAAGGACCAATTCCTGCCTAGCAATTCATCTAGGATTGCTAGGGACCGTTTGAAACGCTTGCGGCAAACAGGATCCATTCGAGATTATATCAAGGAATTCACTTCCTTACTGCTGGATATTCAGCACATGTCGGAGGATGATAAAATGCATAACTTTATTTCTGGAATGCAAGCATGGGCGCAGAATAAACTTAGGAGACAGATTGTGAAGGATCTCCCAAGTGCAATCGCTGCAGCGGATTCCTTGGTGGATTTTCGCAACACCCGTACTCTTTCTGAAATTCCCTCTACTTCAAAATCTAAGAAACAGGTGGAGAGGAAAGGGGAATGGAGGAAAGAAGTCCGAAAAGAATTTGTTGAGAAGGGCCAGGCTGTTGATGGGGCTGTTCAGAACAAGGGCGTCGCAAACAAGAAAACTGATGGTTGCTAGACGTGCGGAGGACCTCATCTGGCCAAGAGCTGTCCAAATCGAGGGCGGGTGAATGCTTTGCTTGCTACGGATAATAAGCGGGAGGAAGAGGGCCAAGAGGTTGTTGCTGCCTTGTAAGTCCCATGCAATTTCTGAATGTTATCTCGTTGGTGAACGCTACAGGTAACGAGAAAGATCCTTATTCCTTGTTGATGCACATTGAAATGAGAATTGGGGGTCAAAGTGTGATAGCTATGGTAGATACTGGCGCTACTCACACCTTTATTTCCGACAAAATGATGCATAAGTACAGATTGAGAGTGACAAAATGTCCCCATTATGTGAAGACTGTGCAGACCACAGCACAAGCCAGTAATGGTATGGCTTACGATGTTCCTATGATTGTTGGGGACTGGAAAGGGAAGGTGAATTTGATGGTGATTGATATGGAGGGGTTTGAGTTGATTCTTGGAATTGACTTCATGCGGAAGCATCGCTTTGTTCCAATGCCTCAGTTGGACGGAGTGATGATCATGAATGATATGGCCCCTGGTGTTGTGAAAGCTATTTATCCTTATGGAAAAGAAGAAACTCAATGGAAGGATTCGTTAGTTTCTGCCATGATGGTTGAAAAAGGTTTAAAGAAGGGAAATGAGACTTTCCTTGCTGCTATGGTTGAATTGAAGCCGGATGTTCAGGCTGAAGTGCCGGACTGCGTTGCTCAAATTTTGAGTGTCTTTGCTGATGCAATGCCACCGGAGTTGCCTAAAAATATGCCACCACAGAGGGCTATTGATCACAAGATAGAGTTGATACCGGGTTCAATGCCTCCTGCTCAACCTCCTTATCACATGGCGCCGAAAGAGTTGGCTGAATTGCGGGAAAAATTAAACGAGCTGCTTGATGCAGGACTGATTCATCCATCTAAAGCTCCTTTTGGTACACCTATTTTATTTCAAAAGAAACAGGATGGGACGCTACGGATGTATGTTGATTATAGGGCGCTGAACAAGGTGACGGTGAAGAACAAATATCCTGTTCCGTTGGTGTAGGACTTGATGGACAGACTGAGCAGGGCATACTGGTTCACAAAGCTGGATTTACAGTCGGGTTATTGGCAGGTGCGGATAGTTGAGGGTGATGAGTCGAAGACTACGTTTTGCAACCTCATGAATGATGTGTTGTATGAGTACTTAGATGACTTTGTCGTTGTCTACTTAGACGACATTGTTATCTATAGTCGGAAATTTGGATGAGCACGTATTACATTTGACAAAAGTGCTGTCTCGGTTGAGGGAGTACAAGTTATATGTGAAAATGGAGAAGTGTGAATTTGCTAGACAAGAGATCAGATTTCTTGGGCACTTGGTGAGCCAGAATCAAGTGCGGATGGACCCGAACAAGGTGCAGGTCATTGTGGAGTGGTAGGCACCTAAAACTGTGAAAGAATTGAGATATTTCCTCGGGTTGGCTAACTATTATCGGAAGTTCATTGCTGGTTACTCAAAGAAAGCTGCTCAATTGACGAATTTGTTGAAAAAGGATGTTGAATGGGATTGGTCGGAAAAATGCTGTGCTGCATTTGGTGTGTTGAAAGAAGCCATTGCCTCAGAACCAATCTTGCGGCTTGCTAATTTTGAGTTGCCGTTTGAAGTCTATACAGATGCATCCGACAAGGCTGTTGGAGGCGTGCTGGTTCAAGAAGGTCATCCTGTGGCCTTTGAAAGCAGAAAGTTGAATGAAGCGGAGCAAAGGTATTCTACTCATGAGAAAAAATTTTGGTGTTGTTCATTGCTTACAAATTTGGCGTGTTTACTTGTTGGGAACAAAGTTCGTCGTAAGGATGGACAATGTGGCAAATACTTTCTTCAAAACTCAGAAGAAGTTGAGTTCAAAGCAAGCACGTTGGCCGGAATTCTTAGCAGAATATGATTTTCTGTGGGAGCATAAGCGGGGAAAGCACAACCAAGTTGCGGATGCCTTGAGTCGAAAGGAAGTCTTTGCTGCTGTTTATTCTACTACGAAACTTGAGTCAGATTTTGTTGATAAAATCAAGTCGGCTGCTAAGAATGACACATTGTACATAAAGACAATGGATCATGTGAGGGAAGGTACTGTGCGACGGTACTGGATCGAGGACGGTCTTCTCTATTTCAAAGGGGGGAGGATCGTGGTACCACTTGGTGACGGACTGCGTCGTGAGCTATTGAAAGAGACGCATAATACACTTTGGGCTGGTCATCCAGGCGTTAAGAGGACGATGGCACTGCTGTCGCGATGTTATTTCTGGCCACAAATGGAACAGGCCGTGGAAGCTTATGTGAAAAGCTGTCTTGTTTGTCAGCTTGATAAAACGGAACGAAAGAAAGAAGCAGGATTGTTTCAACCTTTGCCAATTCCTGAAGAGACATGGCAATCCGTTTCCATGGATTTTATCAGCGGGTTTCCTAAGGTAAATGGTCTATCTTCAATTATGGTTGTGGTGGACAGGTTTTCTAAATATGCTGTCTTTATAGCTGCTCCAACGGAATGTCCCTCGAAAGTTGCGGTAGAATTGGTTTTTAAGCATGTGGTGAAGCACTTCGGTATGCCAGAAGATGTTGTTAGTGATCGGGATGCAAGATTCATAGGCAGGTTTTGGACTTATTTGTTCAACTTGCTGGGTACAAATCTGAAATTTTCAACGGCAAATCATCACCAAACAGATGGGCAAACTGAACGAATCAATCATCTGCTAGAAGAATATTTGAGGCATTTCGTGACTGCAAGTCAACGAAATTGGGTAGACTTATTAGATTGTGCACAGATGTCCTACAACTTGCACAAGTCCTCAGCCACAGAGAAGAGTCCAATGGAGAGCGTTTTGGGCAGGCAGCCAAGACTGACTACGAAGATGGCACAGCAAAAGACCGGAGGGAAATGTCCTGCAGCATATCGGTATGGGCTTGATAGGCAAATGATGATGGACGAAGCTGTTGACAGTTTGAAAGTGGCACAGAAATGAATGAAAAATTATGCTGATCAGCATAGGCAGCCATTAGAGTTCAAAGTGGGCGACAAGGTATTACTGAAACTTACTCCGCAGATTTGGAAAAAGATAGATAGCAGGGTAAGGCATAGAGCCTTGGTTGCAAGATATGATAGTCTGTTCAAAGTGATTGAGAAGATAGGCGAAGTTGCTTATCGATTGAAGCTGCCGGAAAGAATGAAGATTCATCCTACTTTCCATGTGAGCTACTTACGGCCTTATGTGGGAGATCCTGATGATCCGGAGAGGCACAACATCAAGAAAGCTCCTCCTCAAGTACATAATCAGATTGAGGAAGAGATTGAGAAAATGCTGGACCACCGGATACTTGGGATGCACAAGAAGAATAGGCGGACAGAATTTTTAGTTCAATGGAAAGGCAAGCCCGAGTCAGATGAAACTTGGGAGAAAAGGAATTCATTATAGCAGTTCGAAGATCAAATCAAAGACTACTTGAGATTAGCCTCGACGAGGGCGTCGAGTTCAATTGGTGGGGGTGGTTTGTTAGACCCCTAATATTGGCGTGATGCATGTTGGGCAGAATGCGTGTCAAGGGCTTGTGCATTGCCCCTTGACATGTCTTCGGTGAAGCAGTGACAAGCAATGTACAAGGCTGGACGTGTGTCTAAGTTAGTGATGCACTTAGACAGGGCAACTAGGCAAGGCAGCTGGAGTGTTGGCAAAGCAGCCTTGGGTTGTGGGCATCAGCAATGGAAAATGGAAGCATGGCACTTGACGAAGGCATGCGCGGATCAGTGGGATGACTTAATTCATAGCAGGGCGTGGCTATGGAATTAAGGGCGAGGCAAGGTCCAATGCAAAACTGGGCAAGAGACAAGGAAAACATGGGCAAGGCTAGAAGGCCATCGTGCATGGCATGTGACAAGGTGGTGTCAAAGACATGTGCTGGAAGTTGAAGACATGATCCGAGATCATGGGCGGGTTGGCCACAAAGTGGGCGACGTGGGATCAACTGCCCGAAACCATATGAGGCATGTGCATGGCACATAGTAGAATCTGCCCCTTGTAACTGTCCCTTTGTAACTGCCACTAGCAGCCCCTCTATACTAGATTGTATCTCCGCCTGTGGAGAAGGCAAGTAGCATTCATATGTGAGCCAAGTTTTAAAAGAGTGTCCTTTGTATATTCTGCGAGAATTAATAAAGGTTGGGATTTTCCCGTAATTTGAGCGTGTTCTTAATTTGGCTAACAGTATGAAAATTATAAGGCAGACTGTGTGTGTGTGTGTGCGCGAAAAGTGAAGGCTGAAGTAGCTGCGAGCTGCTGCCGTGCAGTGTCTGTTTTTGCGAAAAATTGACCCTGTAATAGTTACTTATGTATAAGGTCAGGTTTAAGTTTGTCCTTTATATATTACCTTGGACAGTAATGGTCTTTTAAGTTTGTTGAAGTTGGACACATTTGGTCTAAGGCTTACTAAAATTCTTTTCTTAACAGAAAAAGGGTAGTCAATGCAGGCAACTCTATTCTTCAACGAAAATTGTTAGGATCAATTAAAATATTTTTTTTTGTTCTTCTTGAAAATAAACTTCACTTCCAAACCTATTCACTGGAAAGGGGATCAAGGATATTTCATGTGATTGGATGAACTTAAAAATTTAAGTAATATGAAAGAAAGTCCATGGACGAAGTGATCGGTTATATGGCTTATTATTTTCAAATTGCTGTAAATTCATTTTATTGCCCAATTTGTTTTTCTCAGAGACGAAAATATTTTTTGGTTCATTATAATTATTTATCCTCCACAATGAACAATTCAATTCGGGCATATTAAAAATGTCTTAGCTTTTTCTGTAGTGACAAAATTTAATTAATTTAACCTCTATGATTTTGCTATTGAAGGATAGAAAAAAGAGTAGAGAAAAATAGTAACTTCTTAGCAGAGGAGGAAGGAAAGTCTTGGTGTAGATATATGATATGAAAAAGAAGTAGAGAAAAATAGAATTTTAGCGAGCCTTAGACCAAAGGTGTCTAATTTTAACAAACTTAAAAGATAACAGTTGTCCTGGATATTATATAAAGGACTAACATAAACCTGGCCTTATACATAAAGGACTATTGGGGTCTTCTCCTCTTATCGAGTCTATATCACAATTTGTGATAGCAGACGACTTGCGTCTGTGCGGCACCTATCTAATTCTAAAGTAAAAATTTCACAAGGTGTCATATTTAATTGGGGTTTTGACACAGTTATCCACAAAAATAAAATTATTTACCCTTATCTACCCATTTATTTTCCTATCCATATACTACATATCTTACCCATAGTAGATTTTGTAGGAAATTTTTTCTTTATTCTCCAATTCTTTTTTATTTCTATGCTTCCTTTTTTTCTTTTTTCCTTTTCTAATTTCATTTAACTTCTGTTTTTATATTCTTTTTCTCTCCATAATCTAATTTCATTTATTATTTTCATTATTTTTTATTATCTTTTTTATATTATTACAAAAGAAAAATTAATTGTGCACCAATTAAATGTAGTCAATACAATCAAAAAATATTATCTAACTTATGATACCAGTATAATATATAGCTATACCAACATGGAATACAATTGTACACAAAGAGTTTAAAAAAATTTAATTCAATTATTAAAATAAAATAATATCAGTTATAAAAAAAAATTAAAAATTCTAAAAGGATCTAATTGCAAGAGTATACCGTTACATCATATAACATACTATATTTTTTTCTCGCATTTTCAATTTACCCCTCACGCTGGGTAAAAGCTTAAAACAAATTAAAATGGAAACGACTAGTGAATTTACGGGTAATAAGTATACTATTATAATATATTGTATGCTATTATAGCATATTGTACAGTATATTGCATATTATTACAGTATACCATAACAATATATTGTATACTATAATAGTATATTGTTGTAGTATAACTATATACTCCTATAGTATATTAGTATACTATAGCGGTATATTGTTTTGTAAACTATAATAGTATAGTGTTGCAGTATAGCTATATACTCTTACAGCATATTGTATACCTTAATGGTATATTGTAGTTGTGTTCTTTTTCGATTTTTAACTGAAAATATCAATCTCAATCACCTCAAATTTGCTCCAAGCGCTATAAACTTTCAGTATGAACTTCTAGAAGGTAGTATAAGCAATATTTAACAGCACCCACTTTGAATCAAATAAGAAATCTAAAAAAAAAAATAAAATTTAGCTTCCAAGCCCAACAATGATGGATATTCAAATACACATAAAAATTTAGATATGGGAAGCTTACTCGAAGATACTATAGGCCCCGTTTGGTCATACATTTGGCAAATTTCAAATCTTTTTTGAAAATATTGTTTGTTCATTGATTAATGATTTATTTTTTAAAAATTTTCTAAAATTATTTTTCAAGTTTCCAAAATCTAGTTTAGGGTAGATTTTAGGTGAAACTTATTCTCCCACTCACAAAACATCAAATTTTTTTCAAATAAAATGCATGTCCAAATATAATTTCAACTTCCAAAAATTATTTTTCAAAACTACTTCAAAACCTTTTTTTTTTCAAGTTTCAACTAAATCTATGTCCAAACGCTAGCTATAAGCAATATTTTATAGCACCACATCGAATCAAATATTTTATAGCAGCATCATAAGAAGTCTTTAAAGGGGCATGTGAAATTTCTAATAACTTGACCTTTTCAGAAGACACTCGGAGATCTTCTTGAGTCTGGGTGAGTGTTTGAACAAGCTCACCAGTATAAAATTCTTTCTCATTCCACAAGGTCTTCAGAACTCTGATCTTTTTAGTAGCTTTGGAGAGTTGTTCGGCAAAAGACGACTTGAGAAGGTTCTTATCCTTCCCCCCCACCCTCCCTCTGGTTGGAAGAAGCTTTCTCAACAGCTAGTTCTGATGCCATGACTATTAGCTACTGCTCTAAGGTACATTTGTTCTCTTCTAAAACTTTCATCTCAAGCTGGAGCTTTGATACTGCTCTTTCCAATTATCTACCTCAATCTGGTAATCATGCATCAATTGCTCCGTATGGAAAACCCCTTTTGTCATCTCCGTGTCGATGAGATTGATCTACATAAAAAAAAAGAATAAGAATCCTAGTAGAAGGAAAATGGTATAAGATATAAAAAGAAGTTTATACCTTCAATGATGATTGCACGATATCATTTATCCAAGTCAAAGAACTGTGACTTTCCAGCTTGGACTTTTCAATCGAACCAATCAAGGGTTTTAACCATATGTCAGCCTACCATGACTTCTTCAGAAGATTACCATCGGTAGGAACTTTAATGGTAATTTGCTTCATTACCTTGCTTCCACTTGAAGAACCATTTTCAGCACGAGAAATATTAGCAGCACAGATAGTAAACGGAGTTATAATGGCTTGAGGTGGAGCAGAAATAGCAGCAGTAAGAACACGCAAATGGCGTTCCATTGGGACATATATGGGGAAGGAGGCAAGAGGTACTTCCTCGGACACCAAGTCAAAGCCTTCATTATCAAACCCACGCGAAAAGAAGTGTTCTGCTGAGTCACGAGGTGCCATGGGATTCTCTTCGTCAGAACACACTAAAGTAGCTTCAACAGGCTCATTCATGGGAACAGAACGAGGAGAAGTAACTTCGTCATCCTAAATGACACGTCTTCTAGCCTTCTTCAGAATCTTGGGATCTATCAACTTTCCTTTTCGATGAAGAACTCAAGATTATCTCTTGCGCTTTCGCCAAAGAAATTCTAGAAGCTGCGATTGATTCACTGCTTACACCACGAATAGGAAACCCTGATATAATGAAGGGCTAAATGAATTCTAACAAAAGAATGAATAAAAATAGAAGGGGAAGAATAAAAATTTTATCGTGAGTCTTAACCTTCCAACCAAACCTATTTGAGAGGTACTTCCAAGATCTAACTTCCATCGGAGCAATGGTCAATAATTTCTCTAACTAACCACGAAAATTGGGAATCTCTTCAACAATTCCCATGATGCTGAAAAAGAAAAGTGAAACAGCCACAGGAAGTAAAAACTCTTTAAAAAAGAGAAGAGAGAAAGTTGTAAAGAAAACTTATGTGCAAAATTTTACTTTTCAGTGAATGACATATTTTATTCACTTACTAACGCTATTGTAGGAGCAACAACAAATCAAGCGTACCAACCACGATCTTTATTATCCTCAGGGCTGACTAAAACTCTCTTACTCCTCGCCACCAAAGTAAAGATCCTATGACGGAACAACTTAGGGGAGTAGAGATGGATTAGATGAAAAAAGGTGAAAGGCAATTGAGCCAAATTAGCCAAATACCTTAAACATGCAACAACCCTCCATATAATAAGGCCACTTTATCCTAAACAGAAATTGAAGAAGCGGCAAAATCAATAGTGACTGGATCAATATGGGGTCTAAAGTCCAATATAAACGGGTACGTATACACAAAAGAAAAACAAGCTTTGAAAGAAGTGATCCTTTGATTATCATTAGGGATCAGATTAGGAATTCGAACTTCCAATGACAATCTCAATGAACAACAGAGATCAAACCTTCAGTATGAAGGGTAAACATCGGCACGATCATAAAAGGACATAAAAGAAACCTGATTTCTAATTGATTCCTACCAGTATACAAAGAAAGTTCAGAAGGGATAATCTCATCTACTGTAGGTTTACGGACTGGCTCATTGGAATTTCTGCTTCTGGCAGAAGACCTATGTGGAAGAGAAGCCCTAGTTCTAGAAGATGAAGGAGGAGTGGAACTAGGATAAAAAGAAGAAGAACCTCGAATGGAAACAGACCCTAAACTACGCAGCCTACCCCTTCTCCTGCTTCTAGTAGGAGCACGAGAAAGTTCATCTACGATAAGAACTTTTTAAGGATCATGATTTGAAGAAGATATAGTTGTACGAAGAAGAAGAGAAGATTGAATAGTCAAAGATGGAAAAATTTTCTATGAAAGAAAAGACAAAGGATATATTTATATTAAGACGCAACCACTAAACAAAAAGGTATGATGGGAACGTCATAATGCAATCTATCACTTCGTGGTTGATATAGCCGTAAAAAAGCCCTAAAAGACGTTGAAGGACTGCAGAACCAATCAAAAGCCACCACGTGTCACATGCATTAAATGAAAGTGACATGCGAAGAGTTAGTTCTGGAAAAGATATAATGATATGTGGGATGGCGGCGAAAATTCCCGCTTTAATGAGATCCACTTCCGAAATATTCAATTGCTAAATAAATGGCAAGTGGGGAGACTATCTGCATTGGAAAAAATCGAGTGAATATTTGGAATTAATTATGTGGCTGACATGTCAAGACATGTGGATCAATAAAAGAGTGACAGGTGGCAAAGAGTATACAAAGAGACTCGGGCCTTAATAGGTATAGGCAAAGGTTCAAGAAAACAAGAAGGGACGATTACTCGGAGCTCTTATTAATTTGAAGAGACATGAGTGAAATGAATCAAGATAGCAAAAAGTACAGATACGTATTATCTTCTATAATGAGCATAAATGACGGGGAAAATTATAGAATCTTCACGAGACAGTTACGATTGTCAATTATAACGTTTTATTAATATCATTAACTACTCATAATGACTCTATTATGAAAGGAAAGGAACGTAGCACTTAGAAATAGCTATAAATAGAGAAAAATTTTGTATGTATACACTGATTATTATTGGAATATACTGATTTATATTGCTCTATTTTGCTTACTTGGCTACTTCTCAATTCAATTTTTTATTTTTCATCACATAATTATTTTTTTATTTGATTATCAGTAACCAAAGTTCTTCTAAAATTAAGCTTTGTCCGAAATTCCTATTTTTCGATTAAACAAACTGGAGCAAAAGAACTGATATGAAAAGGATATTTACGAAAATAGTCAATTGTTTACTTTTTCTAGCTGATATATATAAATTATAAATTAATAATATACATATTTTATATCCATCAATTACTTTTAATTTAAATAATTAGGTAAGCTGATATTTAGATTAATTGTTCGTATAAAAAATGCTGAACTAATTAGATAACATACTTACCCCAATATAATGTCAATAAGCTATCATGAAGGCTTATGACTAGTGGCCTCCATCGCACTTCAGAAGGGAGTCCGATTAAGAAGGCCGAAGCTGTGGACCGTCATGATTTATGATAGCAAAGGCTTGCGTATGTGCGGCAGCTACCCAATTCTAACTCCAAGATTTATGGGCCCTATGAGTAACATTATTGTTCAAAAAAATTGTGGAAATATGATACTTTTTGGGATGGTATGTAACTTTTGAACTCCACTAAAATTCATCGCCTACAAATGATTTTGGCACACTTTAGAATATAGATGACAAAATATTAAGAAACTATAATTTAGCTGAAAAATGTCAAGTTTGCTAAAAGCTTAACAAAAATTACTCATGTAAAAGAATAATAGGATACTAGCAGAGAGCTATTTTAAGCTTCGGTATGGCCATAGGTCTTTTTTTTAATACTTTCTTTTCAAAACTATTTTTAAAATACTTTTTAGTTGTAAAATATTACTACTAGTGTTGGGCAATTTTTAAAGACAAATTTTTCAAGTTCCAAAAAGTGATTTAGAGTAGTTTTTCAAATTTTTGTAGTTTTCTATTTCTAAAACTTCAATTTCTTTTCAAGTAAAATACACGGTCAAATATAATTTTAACTTCCAAAAACTATTTCTCATTTCATCTTTAAAAATCTTTTAGTTCAAGTTTCAATTAAATTTATATTCAAAGGCTAGCTAAGAGTTTGATGTAGTAAAATCTAAGCAAAGTCCAAACCCATTATTTAATATTAACCGCAATTAGAATTTGAGAAAATAAATGTGAATTTGTGTATATCGTAGAGATATTTGAAGTTCATTGAAAGTTAAAACACTTCTAAAATGAAAAGAGAACATCAAAGTATCACGTGAAATGAATGAGATTCCAGCCCCGAGAATAGAAAAATTCAAAATAATAGATGGTCAAAATATTGAAAAGAGAAATTTCAAATTTCAAATTTGTTATAAAATGAAAGTAATTTAGTAAAACATGAACAAGAAATATAAGCAACTTAGTGAAACATGAACAAGAAATGTAGATAGAGAGAAGGAAGAGATTTTCTTCTTCAATTGTATGTTTTCCTATCTATTACAAGGCCTTTATATTTTTGCATAAAAAGTGAAGAAAATATGTTATGGAATATGTCATTCAACATACAAAATATGTCATTGAATATGTCATAAACTATTTGAGATGAAGATCATGGAAGAAGAATAGACATCCACCATAAATTGCTATTTATCATAACACTCTCCCTTGGATGTCCATAGATAATGTACCTCGTTAAATCCTTACTAGGAAAAAACCCTATGGGAAAAAAATTCTAGTGAAGGAAAAATAGTACACATGTATAGAAATATGCCTTTTTGTTGCCTCGTTAAAAACCTTACAGGAAAACACAGAGGGACAAAACCTTGTAAGGGAAAAAAGAGTGCAACGCGCATTAACTCCCCCTGAAGAGAGCATCAATTCACCTCCTTGACCATTCGCATCCCAATCTTGTGCACGAGCTTCTTGAAGGTTGACGTCGGTAGAGATTTTGCGAACAACTCAGCCATATTATCACTTGAACGAATCCGTTGCACATTGATATCAGCATTCTTTTGAAGATCATGTGTGAAAAATAACTTTGGTGAAATATGCTTTGTCCTATCTCCTTTTATGAATCATCCCTTCAATTGAGCTATGAATGCTGCATTATTTTCATACAAAATCGTGGGTAGTTTGTCACATTTCAAACCACATTTGTCTCGAATATGATGTATTATAGACCTCAACCACACACACTCTCGACTTGCTTCATGAATAGCAATTATCTCAGCATGATTAGATGAAGTAGCCACAATTGATTGCTTAGTCGATCGCCAAGTATACGGCAGTGCCTCCACAGATAAACACATAACCTGTTTGAGATCGAGCCTTGTGTGGGTCAGTTAAATATCCAGCATTAGCATAACCAACAAGATCAGGACTGTAATTATTGCTATAAAATAAGCCCATATTGGTAGTCCCTTTTAGATACCACAATATATGTTTGATTTCATTCCAATGTCTCCTTGTTGGAGCAGAGCTATATCTTGCTAAGACATTAACTGAAAAAGTTATGTCATGCCTTGTAGTATTTGCAAGATACATTAGTGCCCCAATTGCACTAAGGTATGGTACTTCAGGACCAAGTAGCTCTTCATTCTTTTCTTGAGGTCAGAATGGATCCTTATTCACATCAAGTGATCGAACAACCATCGGAGTACTTAAAGAATATGCTTCATCCATGTAAAACCGTTTCAATACCTTTTCTATATAGGCGGATTGATGAACAAAAATTTCGTTTGCCAAATGTTCAATTTGCAAACCAAGACATAATTTTGTCTTTCCGAGATCTTTCATCTCGAATTCATTCTTTGAATAATCAATTGCCTTTTGGAGTTCTATGGGAGTTCCAATAAGGTTTATGTCATCAACATATACGGCAAGTACCACAAATTCCGATGTTGTTTTCTTTATAAAAACACATGGGCAAATGGCATAATTTATATAGCCTTACTTTAATAAATTCTCACTAAGACGATTATACCACATTCTTCCTGATTGCTTAGACTATACAAAGATCTTTGCAATTTGATTGAAAATATTTTTCGGGACTTTGAAGTATGTGTGTTTGGCATTTTGAATCCATCGGAAATTTTCATGTATATCTCATTATCAAGTGAGTCATAAAGGTAGGGGGTAACCACATCTATTAAATGCATGTCAAGCTTTTCAAGAACATCAAAACTAATGAGATAACGGAAAGTTATAGCATCCATAACGGATGAATATGTCTCTTCATAATCGACACCAGGCCTTTGTGAAAATCCTTGTGCAACAAGGCGTGCCTTATATCTTTGTACCTCGTTTTTCTCATTTCTCTTGTGCACAAAGACCCATTTATACCTAACAGGCTTAGCACCATTAGGTGTTTGAACTATAGGCCCAAAAGCTTCACGTTTTGCAAGTGAATTCAATTCTGATTGGATTGCTTCTTGCCATTTTGGCCAATCAAGTCTTTGTCGACATTCTCCAAGAGATTGAGGTTCAAGATCCTCACTTTCTTGCATAATGCTAGATGCAATATTATATGCAAAGACATAATCCACCACTATATCCACTCGATTAAAATTTGTCTCAATATCGATTGGATTTATTGATAGTTCCTTATTTTCTTGAGTCTCAGACTCAATGGATTCTTCATGAATCTCAAAATTTATTAAATCGTGAATTTCCTCACGAGATTCTTTCGTAGTGTCATTTTGATCATTTGCTTTCCTTTTTCTAGGATTTCGATCTTTGGAACCTAATGGTCTGCCATGTTTTAGGCGTGCTTTCGACTCATTAGCTATGACACTAGAAGATTGTCCAATAGGGGACATCAATAAGGATTGCAACATTCTCTGCGGGGATATGCGATTTTGTTATCCTTTTCAAGTCCGTAAATGCATCTGACATTTGATTTGCTATTCTTTGCAAATGGATAATCTTTTGCACCTCTTTTTCACAAATAGAGGCACGTGGATCAAGATGAGATAATGATAGATTTTTCCACGAAATTTCCCGTTTGGTTTCACCAACTTCTTCCCCTAATTTTGGAAAAAGTGTCTCATCGAATCGACAGTCTGAGAATCGTGCAGTGAACAAATTCCCTGTCAATGTTTCGAGGTAGCGAATAATGGAGGGCGATCCAAACCCAACATATATTCCTAACCTTCTTTGCGAACCCATTTTGGTGCGATATGGCGGTGCTACAGGCACATATACTGTGAATCCAAAAATTCTTAAATGGGATATATTAGGTTCAGGACCCAAAACTAATTGCAACGGGGAATATTTGTGATAATTTGTCGGTCTGAGACGAACTAGCATTGCTGCATGCAAAATGGCATGACCCCAAACCGAAGTGGGCATCCTCGTTTTCATGAGCAACGGTCTTTCTATCAACTGCAGACGTTTAATTAAAGACTCTGCAAGACCATTTTGAGTGTGAACATGAGCTACATGATGTTCCACTTTTATCCCAATTGATAAGCAATAATCATTAAATGCTTGGGATGAAAACTCAGCAGCATTATCTAGTCTAATAGACTTAATTAGATTATCCAGAAGTTATGCCCGTAATCGTATTATTTGTGCCATTAATTTTGCAAACGCAAGGTTGCGAGATGACAATAGGAACACATGAGACCATCTAGAAGATGCGTCTATTAAGACCATAAAATATCTAAACGACCCACTTGGTGGGTGAATAAGTCCACAAATGTCCCCTTGTATACGTTCCAAAAACACAGGTGAATCAATTCCAACCTTTGTTGGTGATGGTCTAATAATTAACTTGCCTTGATAACAAGAAGTGCAAGAAAATTCATTATTAAAAGAATCTTTAAATTCTTTAATGGATGCCCATTTGAGTTTTCTATAATCTGTCTCATCATCATTGATCCAGGATGTCCCAATCGATCATGCCAAAGTACGAAAGTATTGGAATCAGTAACATTTTGGTTTACGGTATAATGTGCCTCAATTGCACTAATTCTTGTCCAATACAGGACACAAGATAAAGATGGGAACTTCTCAATAACCCTCTTTTGGCCAAAGACATTCTTTGTAATGATGAGATATTCAAGATTATTCTCATCTATTGTCTCAATATGATATCCATTTTGACGGATATCTTTAAAACTCAACAAGTTCCACTTGGACTTGGAGGAGAACATTGCATTTTCTATGATAAATATTGTTCCTTTAGGCAGAGTTATAGTGGCTCTTCCAGATCCTTCAATTAATTTACTACTTCCAGAAATTGTAGTAACTCTGCCTTACACATACTTAAATGAGAGAAATATTTCTTCTCTTTGAATATTATATGTGTGGTACATGAATCAATCAAACAAATATTTTTACAATTGAATTTTGATCCAAGTTTGTTTTGTGAGATATCCATACTTAATCTTGTATGTCTAGTTAGTGCATGCATCATTAAATTACTCAAGTTAATTAGCATGATTTAAAGTGTACTAAATACGTGTAGGACAATACCGGCTAATATGAATACCCTTATTGCACTAAGATCTTTATCAAGCAATTTTTAGTAATAATTTGGCTAAGTGATTTGACATGCTACATAACTAGTATTGTTACTTTTCTAGATTGACTATATAAAAGAATTATATGTGCACCTAATATTATGTATGTGCACCTAAGAATTATTGAATGGGATTTTTACTTTGCTATATCACATAAAAAACCTTTTTACGTTCTATATTTAAGGTTTGATTTAATTACAAAAGTTTACAAATTTGTATACCAAATTACTAGTCATATACCATACTTAATTAAGAGTCTAATTAATGGGCAGATTTTACTCCTTAATTAAAGGTATCCATATATCTCATGTTTCTCTCTCTTCTTAATTCCTACCAATGTTATTTTCTCCCTCACATTTCTTTCTCTTCTCCATTCCTTCTTCTTCTAAAAAAATACAGAGATGAGACCTATTGAGTATAATCAGATTTTAGCCAAAGATATTCAATATGAAACCCATTGTTTCGGTTGTTGTAATTTCTGGTAATTGTCAGATATTGTTCTGAATTTTAACAACTACGAGATCGAGAGTAGATACATGATAGAAAAGACTTCCTCAATCGATGAATGAACAATTCTCAATTGTAAATTTGTGGGGTAGCCATATGAATCTTCTGTAACCTCCGGCTCTATTTTGTCTATATTATTTCAATATTAAATAAATTATCTTTGTAGGCAATTTAGAAATTTTTTAAAGATAGAGATTCTTCAAGTGTCACACTTATCCGGCATTGACACACAAGTTCTTGACCAAACTAGAAAAAAATTTGGTTAACAAACATCTGACCCAATATAAGTATGACAGTGTAGGAGCAATTGTAGTTTATTTGTAGTTTTTTGTAGAAATTTTGTAGATGAAAAGCAAATTTTATTGTCAACTTTTTTTCATAAAATTGTAGTTTAATTGTAGTATAAATGTATAATTTTGTAGATACCCTTAAAAATAATACAACTTTATATAATACTTAAACTGATTTGCAGTTTATTTGTAGTTTTTTTTTTGTAGAAATTTTGTAGATGAAGTGAAAATTTTGTAGTAAATATTTTTTTTCAACATAAATTATAGTTTAAATTGTAGTATAAATGCAGTAATTTTATAGATACCCTTAAAAATAATACAAATTTATACAATATTTAAACTGATTTGTAGTTTATTTGTAGAAATTTTGTAGATAAAGAGAAAATTTTTTATTCAATATATTTTTCAACATAGATTATAATGTAATTGTAGTAATTTTCTAGATACCCTTCAAAACAATGCTTTATACATACGTAAACGGATTTGTAGTTTATTTGTAGATTTTTTGTAGAAAATTTATAGATTAGGAGAAATTTTGTAGTCAACATTTTTTTCCAATATAGATTGCAGTTTAATTATAGTATACATGTAGTAATTTGTAGATACCATTAAAACAGTATTGTTTTTATATATTAGTGAAGAATTAGGGGCTTTGGGTTGCTGCAATTAGAAATTTAGAATAGGAGAAAAAATTGGATAGAGATATACAAAAAAAATTTAAAAATAAAAAAAAATAAAAAAAGAGCATTGGAGAAACATATGTGCGTTTGATTGACTTTCCTTATTTTTCTTCATCCGTTTGCTTTTGTTATTTCTCTTTTTGTTTCCTTTACTTCTTAGCTTCTTTTTGATTTTCATTTAATGTATCAACCTTAAGACACGAAAGTGGAAAAACATAGGGATCAAAAATTCATACAAGGAACAAAATAGCGAGAAAAAGGCTTAAATCAAGGAAGATGAAAGATTCTGATTTGCATATCCTCTAGATTTTTACACTACCAATTTGATGTGAATGTAAAAAAATATTTAGTCCCAAAATTTTAGTCGCCTAATTTAAAAGAAATAAGCTATTTAAATATTTATTTCAGATTTATAGGCGTTTAATTTGGAAGGAATCGGTTCTTAATATTAGTTATTTAATGAATGCTATAAATTTTAATGCAAAAATATAAATATGGCGGGTAATAATAAAAATATATATATTTTTAGTAATAAGATGTCATATATGGTATAGATAAAAAAAAATCTCTGATTGAATCTTATTTGTCAAAACATTATAACGTACAAATAGGATAAAATTGAACTTTTTGGCTACAAATATATTATAAACATCCTTTAACATAGAAATATTCTAATTGAATGACAACGAGGATTCAAATTTTGGTTTAGCTCACAAGTTTAAATTCATGTAGTATTTTTTTAAAATCTCCTTAAGTTGGTTTCACCACTGTTCAACTTTCTTCCACATTAAATTTATGTGAGAGTCTTTAAATTTTTTAAGAAAAGTGCTTAACTACCCAGATATTGAGTGATTTTTAATTATATAGATGTTAGATATTTTAGTATCTGAATTTCCTCCTTGCATTTTAAAAAGTAGTATATCAAATTACTGAGTTATATTTACTAGTTTGTTCATCCCTACACATCTCGAGTGTGCGAGGTTGCTTTCAAATTAAAGAGTGCCCGAGCTTCTTTGACCTTTAGACACAACAACAACAACATACCCAGTATTATTCATATCCGTGGGGTCTAGGGTGAGTGCTGTATATGCGGACCTTACCCCTTCCTTGTAAGGATAGAGAGGATGTTTCCAATAGACCCTCGTCTCACGAAAGCACAAGCACCCACATGATGAAATATAGATAAGAAGTGAAAGCATAAGCACCACATGATGATGAAAATATAGACAAGAAGGGAAAGTAGAAGCACCACATTGACCTTTAGACACAGTGAAAGAAATAAGATACTCGAGTTGTCTTTGAAGCATGCTCCGCAATTGCTACTTTATCTTTCAAGGTACTATATCTCTCCCGACAAGAACATAGAGAAGGATATTAGTTCCTGAATGTCGATATTCTAATTGCTCCATCCATAATATAAGTCCACATGACATTATGGAATTAATAGTTTCTTTTAAGTTTTCAATTACCAAGGGTCCAGATATAGAGAAAGATTAAAAAGTTCAGAAAGGCCATTCTTCTTTATAGTTTACTCGTTTTTTTATTTTGTGTTGGACCTCACATTTGCAATAGATTTGATATTTACATGAATGGAAAAGGGTCCATAAAAATTTTGGAGTAGTGCAAAGAGTAACAATAAATAATGAGGAGAAAGAGTTTCCATATAAAGGGAACTACAACAACCAAAAGGGGCAAATTATATATTAAGGACATGTAATTGCTTTACTGTCACATTAAAGTATTAAACTGTTTTATCTAGCAGGATACCAAGCTTATAGAGAAGGTTATTACACAATGCGGCAATGAAATTATAAGAAAAGCAATACCATGATAAAAGGTATAGTTATGGCTCATTATCATCATTCCAACAGCAATAATAACAACCCAGTATAATCTCACTTAGTGGGGTCTGGGAAGGGTAGTGTGTACGCAGATCTTACCCCTACAACAGCTGCTCTATCTCCAAATATCTTTGCACGAGCTAGCTGGCGATTCAGAATACTTCACTCCTCCTATGGAACTGCAATATTTAGACCTAAAATAATGCATGTATTAACAGGTTTTGTTAGTTTTTCAATGTTGCAACTGCTGGTCTGCGCATTGTATTGTCCTCTTGCTGCAGAAAGAGTCAAGATGTACGCTTACATGAAAATCTTGATAGTGGCAGCTAACAGGAGAGTATGTTCCTATTGATGTCATAAAGTGACGGACTATGTTTTATCAGACCTTGGTTTTTGTTTGCAGGTCATCAACCAAAAGCAGGCAGCTTCTTCAACCAATCTTCCGAACAAGAATTTATAGAAGAAACACCTTTACCAAATTGGGAAACGTATACTGAAGAAGACAATAGAAGGAAAATGAAGTTTCAAAGCAAAGTTCCTTTGAAAAGGAGCTTTGTATCACATTGGTGGTAGAAAGGGAAAGTTATGTGCTTATATTAGAAAGCACTTCTTCTAGCTCTTAAAGGGTTAAGAAGAGGGACTCCCCTCGCGCCGTCGTCGTCGCTCGGCTCGGCTTTGGATTTCTTCATTTTAAATTTGTTAACTGTAAACTTCCCAACGTTCTTATTTTTCAACATATCGAGTCATAGTGTGATTTCGTTCCCGAATTTGAGTTCGTCGAAGTCGTACGCGTTTGAGGTACCGCCACTCCTACGACAGGTATATCCGTCACTCCTTAAGGACACACAGTGAATTCTGTGGTCTCGGATTTCTTCATTTCTATCGATAACAAGCTTAAGGAATTTATTTTATTATTTCCGAGTTCATCTGCTGTTGATTAAAACGTTACAGAACGATACAACAGTACAGAAAAAAAAATTCTTACATAAAACAGTGACTACATACAGTTTTTCCTAACATAAAATTGTAACTGTCCAGAAAATAAAAGAAACTTGCAATTTTGTTGTTTGCATGTAACGAACTTGTATGTTGTTTGGAGACTAAATCTTCGGATTTTCTACTCCGGTTGAGATTAAAGTTTTCAGAACTTTCTACTCATTTGGGTACTTGATTTGAAGATATAAAAACTTCATTAAGTATACTACATACAGTTTATTACATTCTATTTGAAGTTTGTTTTAATTCTGTTTGTGTAAATTTGATTCGGTTTGAAGAAATAAAATCTTCACCGATTATTAAAGTGTTCTGTTATTTCCTACGACAGAAATGGGAGACCAAACTCCAAATTTGAATGCTACTGCTACTGTTACTGCCACACCAGCCCCCGTGGTTGGTTCTACGAGCAATGCTGCGTCCTCCAGTCGTACTGCACCAGCACCGGCTCCGGCAGAGAAGCCCGGAAAATTCACCGGGATTGATTTCAAACGATGGCAACAAAAGATGTTCTTCTATCTAACTACTTTAAGCCTTCAAAAGTTTATTAAGGAGGATATTCCGGTTCCGCCGGAATCAACACCTGAAAATGAACGATTTGTTGTAATTGAGGCGTGGAAGCACTCCGATTTTTTGTGCAAGAATTACATTCTTAGCGGATTGGAGGATGATCTTTACAACGTCTATAGTAATGTGGGAACATCAAAAGAACTATGGGATGCGTTGGAAAAGAAATATAAAACAGAAGATGCTGGCTTAAAGAAGTTTATCGCTGCAAAGTTTTTGGACTACAAAATGGTAGATGGCAAGTCTGTTGTCACTCAAGTTCAAGAGTTGCAGGTTATCATCCATGATCTCCTCGCTGAAGGTATAAATTTAATTAATGCCTTTGTCAAAAGTATTCAGTGCCCCGTCACTTACATGTTGTTTGTTGTAGGTTTGGTGATTAGTGGGGCATTTCAAGTTGCGGCAGTGATAGAGAAGTTGCCTCCTTCATGGAAGGACTTCAAAAATTACTTGAAACATAAGCGAAAGGAGATGACATTGGAAGATCTCATCGTCCGGTTGAGAATCGAGGAAGATAACAAGGCAGCGGAGAAAAAGGCAAATGGGAGATCAACCATAGGGGGAGCACATATAGTTGAAACTGCCCCAACTAATATGAAAAAGAGGAAAAAGGCATCGGGACCAAGGAACTATCCCAACAAGAAGAAATTCAAGGGAAACTGCCATAATTGTGGAAAAATCGGACACAAAGCTGTAGACTGTCGTGCTCCGAAAAAGGAAAAGAAGAAGGGTCAGGCTAATATGGTTGAAACAAACGAGGAGGTTGATGACTTGTGCGCTATGTTGTCCGAGTGCAACCTAGTGGGAAGTCCGAAAGAGTGGTGGATTGACTCTGGCGCCACTCGCCACATTTGTGCTGTTAGAGAAGCCTTTGCTTCATATGCTCCCGCCGGGCCCGACGAAACAATATATATGGGAAATTCTGCAACGGCCAAGATTGAAGGTTATGGAAAGATACTGCTGAAGATGACCTCTGGCAAGGTGGTGACTCTCAACAACGTCTGTCATGTTCCTGAAATTAGGAAAAATCTTGTATCTACCGGACTTCTAGTGAAGAACGGTTTTAAATGTGTTTATGTTTCTGACAAGGTTGTAATAAGTAAGAACGAAATGTACATAGGAAAAGGCTACCTCACAGAGGGCCTTTTCAAACTGAATGTAATGGTTGTTGCTAATAATAATAAAGTTTCTGCTTCGTCTTACTTGCTTGAGTCAAATGATTTATGGCATTCACGTTTAGGACATGTCAATTATAGAACCTTGCGAAAAATGATTAGTTTGGAAGTATTGCCTAAGTTTGAATGCAATCAATCAAAATGTCAAATCTGTGTTGAATCTAAGTATGCTAAACATCCTTATAAGTCAGTTGAAAGGAATTCAAGTCCTTTAGACTTAATCCATACAGATATTTGTGACATGAAGTCAATTCCATCTCGCGGTGGAAATAAGTATTTCATAACTTTTATTGACGATAGTACGCGGTATTGCTACATTTATTTACTTAATAGTAAAGATGAAGCAATTGAAGCGTTCAGGCAATACAAAACTGAAGTTGAGACTCAACTTAACAAAAAGATTAAAATGATAAGGAGTGATAGGGGCGGTGAATATGAATCTCCTTTTGAACAAATATGTTTGGAATATGGCATTATTCATCAAACAACTGCTCCTTACTCGCCACAATCAAACGGAATTGCGGAAAGAAAAAATAGAACACTGAAAGAAATGATGAATGCCCTGTTAATAAGTTCTGGTTTACCCCAGAACTTGTGGGGGGAAGCCATTCTAACAGCTAGCCGAATACTCAATCGAGTGCCCCATAGCAAAACAAAATCTATTCCATACGAAAAGTGGAAAGGAAGGAAGCCCAATTTGGAATACTTCAAAGTGTGGGGGTGTTTAGCCAAGGTGCAAGTTCCTAAACCCAAAAGGGTAAAAATAGGACCTAAAACCGTTGATTGTGTTTTCATAGGATATGCCACAAATAGTAAGGCATATAGATTTCTGGTTCACAAATCAGAAAATCCCGACATTCAGGTGAATACGGTAATTGAATCAGATAATGCTGACTTCTTTGAAACCATATATCCGTATAAAAAGGAATGTGCGTCGTCTAGCAAAGAATCTAAACGACCTCGGGAAGAAATAAAGGAAAACATTCCTGATGAGGAAAATCCAAGACGTAGCAAACGTCAAAGGACGACTACTTCCTATGGACCAGAATTTTTAACATTTTTGTTGGAAAATGAGCCTCGAACGTTCAACGAAGCTACGTCTTCATCGGAAGCTCAATTTTGGAAAGAGGCAATCAATAGTGAGATAGAATCCATATTGAACAACCATACTTGGGAATTGGTTGATCTTCCTCCAGGGAATAAACCTTTAGGTTCCAAATGGATTTTCAAGCGGAAAATGAAAGCTGATGGCACTATTGAAAAATATAAGGCAAGACTAGTTGTTAAAGGGTTTAGACAACGAGAAGGTCTTGATTACTTTGATACATACTCGCCGGTAACGAGGATTACATCTATTCGGGTGTTAGTAGCATTAGCCGCCGTGTACGGTCTTGAAATCCATCAAATGGATGTGAAAACAGCCTTCTTAAATGGAGAGTTGGAGGAAGAAATTTACATGGAACAACCCGAAGGGTTTGTAGTTCCAGGGAAAGAGAAGAAGGTATGTAGACTTGTTAAGTCTCTTTATGGACTAAAACAAGCACCAAAACAGTGGCATGCAAAATTTGACCATACGATGCTGTCAAATGGATTCAAGATAAATGAATGTGATAAATGTGTCTACATTAAGAACACTCCGAACCACGTCGTCATTGTTTGTTTATACGTGGATGATATGTTAATAATGAGTAACAACATTGCTAACATAAATGCTACTAAGCGCATGCTTGCTAGTAAGTTTGATATGAAAGACTTAGGAGTTGCCGATTTAATTCTGGGAATTAAAATCCATAAGACTCCTCAAGGTCTAGCATTGTCTCAATCTCATTATATTGAAAAAGTACTTGAAAAGTTCAAGTATTTGGACTTTAAAGTTGCAAAGACGCCAATTGATATGAACCTTGCTCTTGCAAAGAATAAAGGTGAAAGTCATTCTCAATTGGATTATGCCAGAGTGTTGGGAAGTTTGATGTATATTATGAACTATACGCGACCTGATATTGCGTGTGCTATAAGTAAACTAAGTCGCTACACGAGTAATCCCGACCAAAATCATTGGCTGGCAATGAAACGAGTTTTGGGGTATTTGAAACATACTCAAAACTTTGTTTTGCATTATAACAGGTATCCTGCAGTTACTGAAGGATACAGTGATGCAAATTGGATCACCGGTTCAACTGAAACTAAATCCACAAGTGGATACGTTTTTACTATAGGTGGAGGAGCAGTGTCTTGGAAGTCATCCAAACAGACATGTATCGCCCGCTCTACAATGGAATCTGAGTTCATAGCTCTAGACAAAGCCGGTGAAGAAGCTGAATGGCTCCGGAATTTCTTAGAAGATATTCCATTTTGGCCCAAACCGTTGGCTCCTATATGCATACATTGCGATAGCCAAGAGGCAATAGGAAGAGCCGGGAGCGTTATGTACAACGGAAAGTCTCGTCACATACGACGAAGACATAATACCGTTAGACAACTACTCTCTAGTGGAATTATCACAATTGACTATGTTAAGTCAAGAGATAATGTGTCGGATCCACTAACTAAAGGCCTAACTAGAGAAGTGGTTGAAAGATCATCGAGGGGAATGGGACTATGGCCGAGGACAAGTCATCGTGGCGGTAACTCTACCTAGAAGACATGAGATCCCAAGATCTAGGTTCAAAGAGATCAAACAAAGTCATTGATGACGGTTCAACATTGTCACAATAACTTTTTGGTCCATTCTCGTGATGAGACAATGTTCAGTACCAGGATAAAGCATTAAGGCTTTTTAATGGTTTCTAAGTTTGATACGGGGTATATCAAATAGTGTATCTACGGGATGACACATTTAGGAATCACCTATGTAAGTGTGAAGTGTAAGCCGCTTCAAGGAGAACTCTGTAAGGCCAGCTCTCTACGCACTTATGAACCAGGAAGTGTTCATGGCTGAAACGAACAAAACAATGAGAACCAAAAACGGTTAAAGGGTTAATTGTGTGACATGTGGTTGTCTAGGTATACACCAAAGCTCGACGGTTCAAAGATATCAAATCTACCGATTGACCGAGTATATCCGACATATGCTCACTACGGAAAGTTCAAAGAGAAATCTACTTATCCAGATGCAATTAATCCTTGCTTACGAATCACACAGTTTTTTTTGTCATGCATGTTTTTCATCATATAGCCATTCCCCATTCATGTGGGGGATTGTTAAAGCTAGTTAATGATTAAAGCTAGCTAAGTTGGTGTGAATGAGAAATGGAGGGAAGAAGACAATAGAAGGAAAATGAAGTTTCAAAGCAAAGTTCCTTTGAAAAGGAGCTTTGTACCACATTGGTGGTAGAAAGTGAAAGTTATGTGCTTATATTAGAAAGCACTTCTTCTAGCTCTTAAAGGGTTAAGAAGAGGGACTCCCCTCGCGCCGTCGTCGTCGCTCGGCTCGGCTTTGGATTTGGATTTGGATTTGGTCAAATGATTTGATTGATTGATAATCTTTTTGGACCAAATTTATTTAAAATTCAATCTTCATTTTCTGAAATTATTTTTAATTCCCGCGGGAAAAATATTAATTTGTTAACTGTAAACTTCTCAACGTTCTTATTTTTCAGAAAAAGGCATGGCCTTTCCCGAACAGGCACCAAGCCTTTCCGAACAGTCACAATTCGAGGCTATATAAACTGAGGCAATGCCTCATTTTCGAGTACTGAAAAAAAAAAATTGTTCGTGCATTAAAAATTCTGCATTCTTTTCTGCAAACTGAAACATATCGAGTCATAGTGTGATTTCGTTCCCGAATTTGAGTTCGTCGAAGTCGTACGCGTTTGAGGTACCGCCACTCCTACGACAGGTATATCCGTTATATCCTGGGAGGAAATAATCCACAACCTCGGGTACAGTGAGGGGGTTAAATTCCTTAAGGACACACAGTGAATTATGTGATCTCGGATTTCTTCATTTCTGTAATTTTTTTTTTAACGTTACATACGTTCTGGTTTTTGTGTCTCTTCTTCTTACTGGTTTCCAGTTTCTCGTTGCTTTGAACACGGACAATCGAAAACATATACTTCTTCTTGTAAGTGGCCATTTAGGAAAGCAGACTTAACATCAAATTGGTACACAGGCCAACCAAGTTGAGCAGCCAAGGCTGGAATAGTTCTAACCGTTTCAAAGCGAGCTACTGGTGAGAACATCTCTTCAAAATCGATGCCTGGTTGTTAGGAGTATCCTTTTGCAACAAGTCGAGCTTTGTGCCTTTTGACGCTTCCATCAGCATTGTATTTTGTTTTAAAAATCCATTTTAGCCCGATAACGTTCTTCCCATCTGGCAAATCAACTAGTTCCCAGGTCTGATTTTTCTCAATGGACTGAATCTCTTCAATCATTGCATTCTTCCACTCTGGTTGCTCTGCAGCTTCTTCATAATACAGTGGATCAACAGCTAACAAGGCAAAACTACAAGCTGAATAAACATCTTTCAGTGATCTGAACTTTGTTGGTGGAGTTTCGCTGGATGGTGCCGAAGTTGGAGAATGAGAGCTTGCTGGAGTAGAATTTTTGGTACTTCCATGAGAAGAGAAATCAGTATTATCGCTACCAGGAGAGGGATGATCCGAACTTCCTGATTCAAGTATATCCATATGCTCCTCTTCTATGTGAAATAGAATATGGACTGATGAATCTTCCTTCTTGTCATTCCACTCCCAAGATGCTTCTTCATTAAACACCACATTCCTGTTGATAATCACTTTGCCACTATTAGGATTATATAGTCTATATGCTTTGGATTGAGGATTATAGCCAGTGAAAATGCATTTTTCTGATTTTTCATCATGTTTAGAGCGTAAATTAACCAAAGCATAAGGTATACAACCAAAGACTTTCAAGTGGCTTACTCGTGGTTTTCGTCCCGTCCATGCTTCATATGGAGTCTGATTCAAAACTGCTTTCGTTGGAGATATGTTTAAGAGGTACACAGCTGCTGCCACTGCCTCTCCCCAAAAATGAACTGGAAGTCCTCTTGCATTAACTAAGCTTCTGGCCATCTCAACCACCGTACGATTTTTCGCTCGGCAACTCCATTTTGTTATGGTGTGTACGGTGCTGTAAGCTCTATGCGAATTCCATTCTCTTCACATAATAAATTTAAATCATTAGATAAAAATTCATCACCACGATCTGTGCGAAGAATCTTTATGTTGCAGCCTGATTGCTTCTCCACGAGTGCCTTGAAATTTCTGAAATTCTCATAAGCTTCTGATTTAAATTTCAGAAAGTAAACCCAACTCATACGGCTATAATCATCGGTAAATAGCAAAAAAAAAAAAACCGACTCCCACCAAGCGACTCAGTCTTCATTGGTCCACACAAGTCAGCATTTACGAGCTCAAGACAACATGTAGCCCTCCATGATTGTCCTACAGGAAAGGATTTCCTACTTTGTTTCCCAAAAATGCAACTTTCACACAAATCAAGCTCCCTAATTTCTGGTAACCCGACAACCATATTCTTCTTAGTCAACAATTTTAGCCCGTTAATATTTAAATGGCCATAGCGAAGATGCCAAAGCGGAGTTTTATTAACATCTTTAGCAACTAAAGCATTTTTCACAACATTTGAAACATTAAGGGGAAACATGTTGTTATGTGTGACAGGCACAACTACAATAGTCTGACCAAATTTTTATTACTAACAATACATTCTCCATTGTTATGTACGCTTACATGAAAATCTTGATAGTGGCAGCTAACAGGAGAGTATGTTCCTATTGATATCATAAAGTGACGGACTATGTTTTATCAGACCTTGGTTTTTGTTTGCAGGTCATCAACCAAAAGCAGGCAGCTTCTTCAACCAATCTTCCGAACAAGAATTTATAGAAGAAACACCTTTACCAAACTTAAACAATATAGCATATATGTAATTCCTCAAAAGAATTCCAAGTGGAGGCGTATCATCATCTTTCTATTGCATCATGAAATTTCAAATGGTATCTTCAGCTGCAAATTGTGTAACCTGAGCTGTGTTGTTTACGTAATATTTTCATTAATCTGAAGATCCAAAAAACAATCTCTCGTAGAAATGAAGGATAAGGTTTATACCCTTGTGGTCCAGCCTTTCCTCGAACCCCGCGTATCGCAGAAACTTAATGCATCGGGCTGTGATAATAGGCTAAGTCTAGGTGATTTGGCAATTGTTTATGCTCCCGCTTGATTATGTTTCAATGTCATAATATGGTTAAATGACGAAAAATGGGCTCTAATTATGAATTTTACACACTGCAGGATGGTGAGCCTATATGATGCTTTACAGTTATGATTGGAGTTGTATTGGAGCAAGAAAGACCCCTCGGAGCTGAGTGCACGCAAAGACGATACAAAGAATGGAAGAAAAAATGGCCTGAACTAGCGCGATCGCACTAGTCCAGAAGCGGGAGGCAGAATGTCAGGAGACTAGCACGAGCGCGTTCGCGCTAGTTCCAGTTCTGGAAAAGGTCTGTTAGGTTGAAAACCTGGAGGACAATTCACTTAACCTATATAAAGTCAAGCTCGCCCGAGGGTTGGGGGGACACTACTTTAGGATTATACAATGCCCTAGGAGGCAAGAGACACAAGAGGAGCAAGGCAGAGAATTCTTCTACGAGTTTTTCCTTCCTCTTCCTTTTTTTCATCATTATTATGAGTAGCTAAATCTTTTAATCTAAAGTTTTGGTGAAACCCGTTGGGGATGAATTGGTTGTTATATTAATATAATTTTGAGTAATTGTTAATCTCTATTTGTTCAATTATGTTTTGATTGTGGTTAATTGAAAGGATCTTTAACTAGCCGTTCCGATTTATTATGTATCTGCTTGAGAGAGAGTGCATATCTAGGTAGTTGTTTGAACAACATCACTCCCGGAGTATAGACGAGAGTCATAACCGAGGGTTTAGATGTTGGATTAGAGATAACGATACCTCGGGTGAAATCTAAGTGAACTGTAATGTGAATCTAGCTAGCGTAGCTTGAGAGAGTGCGTCTAGTAAATTATCATAATTGCTCGAGAGAGATTTATGGTAGCTGGAGAGTTCATGATTGATAGAGGCAACTAAGTCACACCTATAAGCAATATACAGCCAAGTAAATCAATAACGGGGTAAACCATTACCGTAGACCTTATTCCAATTATTTAGAAATCAAGCATAGTTGATTTTCAGTTGTTTATTCACTTTCAGTTTTCAATTGTCTATTCACTTTGTCCCGTTAGTTGATAATTTTACCGCCTTCTAGTATTTGCTAGTTAATTAGATAGAAATATAAATCTCAATCTTTATAATTTAGAAAATTGTTCAATCTTGTCTTCTTAATAATATTAAACAGATACGCTAATACTTTTAGATCGGATTATATTTGCAGCGACCGATTATCCTTTTTAGGACTAGAATTGGGAATGATCACGCTGTCCTTTTCTTTTTGAAGATTCCGAAAATACAGAGAATTTACTATATGTAAATCAATTTAGCTTCTGAATATCAAAGTGAAGTTCTCTTAATCTCAATAAATCATAACTCATAAGAAATTAGAAAAAAGGGAAAGATATTAGTTAAGTAGTAACAGTAGGTAGACATGTACTCGCTTCTAATAAGAAATAACTCGAAATACAAATTCTTTATTAGCAGCGTCTACTTTTTATTGGGGAAAAAAACTGCTGGGTTGCTATTTAAACAAGCAATTTAGCACTACCTTTCTCGTCTAGGGAAATTTCCGAAATCTTCCAATTTTAACTCTAATAGAAATTGGTAACACATAAAAGAAAACCTATTAATCTCAGCATAGTAAGACAGACTCAATTCCACTGTCCCACACCGGCAATATACAGCGCAGATAAGGCACTTATAAAATGGAATGACGAAGGTGAAGTTCACGACCTTACTTGAACAGGATCTGTTCTATAGGCTCGTACCACTGTATCCTTGAGTTCTAAGGAGACAGAAAACCAAGTCTGGTTGATGAGACATGGCCATTAGACTAGAGCGTGATTAACAGCTTCCATGGCCCTCGGCCTATGGTGCCGTAGATGATCGTTCTCAGCCCCTAACATGGGTGCTGAGATGGTTTAATGGTTGTCTGACAGACTTTCTAAATATTTTTTCACTTGATTGTAACTTATACCAAAAGTTTTTATTTAAATGTAAAATATACTCGACATGAGAATGTGAAATTTGGAATTTGAAAATTTTAATAATTTCTCGTTCTCCTTTTCGTTATCTTTTCAATATTTTTAACCGTCTAATATTCCGAATTTCTCTAATTCGTAGGGCCCAAACCTGAAATCTCATTCATTTCATGCCACACATTGATTTTTTCTTTTTCCAATTATTAAAGTGATTTATGAGATTTTTTTCTGAAAAAAACTTGAACGTATCTTTATGATATATACAAATCCATGTTTATTTTCTCGAATTCTAATTGACGTTGATATAACATATTGAGTTTTTACTTAGCTTAGATTTTGCTACACCTAAATTTTGGAGTAGTTTCTTCTAGTGTCTGGTTACTTTTTTACAAAAGTAATTTTGGTTAAGCATTTAGCAAACTAGACGATTTCAACAATATTACAATTTCTTAGTATTTGTCATCTAAATTATAATGTGTCAAAAATCATTTTATAGGTGATGAATTTAGTGTCCTCTGTATAAATGGGTATTAACTTATGCTCTGCCCGCAGTATACGAAAAAAATGAAGAGAGTTCCATAGTGAAACGAAATTTATTATTAGATTAACCATTTGAATCGATTGATATATGAAAATTTTGAATAGGCCTACTTTTCATCCCAAATAAGGGAAAAGAACGCAAATAGGCCCACTAATATTATCTATCCAACATAGCCCTAAAAATTAAAGGGATTTTTACCTATATATACCATGTAGCAAATCTTATTACCAAAATTGTGTATGGTTTGGTATTTACCCGTCTATACCATGTTTTGTTTACAAAAATTGTACCAAACCAAAAATAGCTGAATTCTATCCTAAAATACCGCCAATTTTGTAGCTATCAGAATTAATGTAATTCTGTCACAACTAAATTCGAGTTTGAAAATGCAAAACAAAATCATAAACCAGCATGATTCTCTCATTCTGTTACAGAAATATATCTCTCATCTGTAACTCAAAAAACACGAGAATCTCCAGCAATCAAATTGTAGAACTTCCAAATTGTTGAATACAGTTCTTCGTCTATATCAGTACACAAATTCTAGAATCTAAATATGTTCTTCGTCTACATCAGTACACAAATTGTCGAATCTGAATCTGTTCTTCGTCTACATCAGTACACAAATTGTCGTATTGTCGAATACAGTTGTTCGTCGTCATCAGTACAAAAATTGACGAATCTAAATCTGTTCTTCGTCTGTTTTTCTATCAATTACAAAAAATTATGTCAAAAATCCCAATAATGCTGAAATCGAATGGTTATTGGGATAACTATGGCAGATTCCGAGATTTTGAAGTTGATGCCATTTTGATAGATGATAATGCAAGCTACGAAATTCTCCAATCTACAATTGCAGAACAATTATCCATTTGATACATCGGATAAAATTATAGAAATAAAATACATTGTGAATGATAATTATCCTCCATTGGAGATTAGGAATGATATGGGTGTTCGTGTATATATGGAAACGAGAAAAGAGAATAAAAACTTAGGTTCGTATCTCTTATGTATTAGCGTAAGAGATTTCAATATGGAATTGGCAATCACCAATGAAAGCATCAGTACAGGTATGTTTGATTCGACAATGGTGAGTGTTTTTGTGTTACCTACTAATCTATGATTCAACGACATGTATCTACAATTACACTATGATGATTATATAGTACTGGAAATGACACGGTGATGTTTCTTTCAAATTTACCTACATAGTTACTACATTTGTGAATTTATTGTCTGCAGGTTCTTCAGGATCACTAAGGTTACTAGAAATTCCATCATCACCAGCTATAGAGGAATATCAAAGTGAAATAATAATTGAATCTACGCAAACATGTATTGAAGAAGGACAAGTGTACCAGGATAAGAAAACAATAGCTGTTGCAATGAAGAATTATGCAGTTATGCACAAGTTCCAGTTCACAGTGAAAAGATCAAGTAATAGAAGGTATGTAGTTATTTATGGATTTGAAAAATTACTGTATTATTGAAGATAGGTTTGTTTATGCAATTGTAGTTAAATTGTAGTTAATTTGTAGTTAATTGTAATGTTTAATAAATATGTCTGAATATTGTATTTTTTTGTAGCTACTGGCTTGTATGTGTACCTGAAAACTGCAAATGGCATTTCAAGGCAATGTCAATTAATGATTCTTCATTGTTCAAGATAAGAAGTTTTAGCCGACAACACACATGTTGCCGAATGGACGAAACACTCATACAGCACAAATGTACTGCAACAGTAGTTGGTAACATTGTCGTTCCAAAGTATTGTGATCCTAAGACTGTTTACACGCCAAAGGACATACAAACTGACATGTTATCCGAAAATGGAGTGAACCTAAGCTACACGCAAGCATGGAGAGCAAAGGAAAAAGCATTACAGTTTTTGAGAGGGAATCCTTGTGACTCGTACAACAGATTACCAAAATATTTTTATATTCTTGAGAAGAATTATCCCGATTCTGTTGTTAAATAGAAAAAGGCAGCAGATGATTGCTTCTTGTACGCATTTGTTGCTCTTTGTACATCAATAAATGGTTGGAAACATTGTAGGCCGGTAGTAGTGGTTGATGGGACATTCTTAATATCAGCATATAGGGGTATTATGCTGACAGCAAGCACCATGGATGCAGCAGGTACTAGATGCAATAATTTTGTAGTTATTTTGTAGACAGTTTAAACAATGTAGGTAAATTGTAGTTATATTGTTGTTAGTTAGTATTTATATAAATCAATGTAGTTAAATTGCCTAAATTCTCAATATATATTTGTATTTAATAGTTAATATTATTTTATGTCTACAAATTGTAGGTTCTATTTTGCCCTTGGCATATGCTGTTGTTGATTCTGAAAATGACGCGTCTTGGAAGTGGTTCTTTGAACAATTCAAGGAGGCATATGGTGAAAGACCTTCAATGTGTGTTGTCTCAGATAGGCATGAGAGTATATCGAAGGCAACATCAGTTGTCTATCTGGGCATGGCACACTACTTTTGCATGTGGCATATGTGGACAAATATAAGGTTAAAATTCAAGAAGACACATCTACAATTACATGAATTGTACTTTGCTACAGCAGGGTCATATACTCTGGATGAATTCAATGAAAGGATGATGAAGATTGAAGAGGTAGACCCACGTGTATTGTCCTACCTACATGATATTGGCTATCATAGATGGTCAAGAGTACATGAAACGGTGAATAGAACTTTTACTATGACGTCAAACATTGCAGAGTCGTTGAACGCTGTAACAAAATAGGCAAGAGAGCTTCGAATATTTGATCTATTTGAGTATATAAGGACTATTCTAGAACGTTGGACAAAAGAAAAGTTATTGAAGGCAAAGTGTACTTTCACATTCCTTGGTCACAAATTCAACAAAGAATTGGACGATAACAATACATTAATGCAGAAACTAAAGGTAATATATTCTCTTTTGGTGCAGGAGAAAAAATAAAAATAGTAGTAGCTGCAGTGTTTTCCAGTTTGTAGTTAAAATGTAGTCAAATTGTGGGTAAATGTAGTTATCGTTTATATGTAGTTTATTTGTAGATGATTTGTAGTTAACTGATCGTTGCTAATCTAGTTAACTGATCGATGTATTATTATTTCTGTTTGGTCTTGAATTGTAGGTGAGGGCTTCAACATATCATATACATACTGTGTTAGATGATGTGAAGCGGTACATTGTATGTCTAGGAAATAAGTGTTGGAAACACGTTCTCAATGCGATATACTAAACGCGTATTCTTTTGTAGGTTTTGATGAATGACAAACAAAGCACAAATTGATATATGACGGAGTTCAAGTACAAGAGCACAAATGTTGAGATTGAAGCTCAAGACGTTGTTTTTAATTGTTATTATTGAGTTATTCTTAAATGTGATCTTGATCCTATAACTTGACTCCATAACATGGCTTCTCTCATAAAACTATTTTCCAAAATCATGCATACTTATTTCTGTATCAAATAATTTCAAATGATGCATATTTACATTAGACAAAATGTTTTCTAAACATGCCTCAAAAATCTGGGCTAAAATAATCGATTATGAACTTATGATAATCGATTGTTTCTGAGCCAAGACTGCATGACAATCGATTATGAATTAATGGTAATCGATTGTGAGTAAGACAGTGAACATCAGGTTTTTCCAAATCTGCATGATAATCGATTGTGATCAAATGCCAATCGATTGTTGTTGAGGTAAAGTTTTTTTAATACTCAAAATAATCGATTATGAACTAATGGTGATCGATTATGTTGAGACAATGTCTTCCAGTGATTTTAAATTTAATTAAGTAATCGATTATGTCTTTAGATAATCGATTATCACTGAGACAGTAAGTTTCATGATTTTCAGAAAATAACAAGTAATCGATTGTTGCAAAGGACAATCGATTGTTGAAGCTGACCGTTGTCAAATGATTTTCAAATACCTCAAAGTAATCGATTATTGGTTTTCATATAATCGATGTTTTGCTTAAAATCTGGAAATGATTTTTAGAACGTTGCTGAAGTAATCGATTATAGATTTTGTATAATCGATGTTGTGCTTAAAATCCGGAAATGATTTTTAGAACGTTGCCAATGTAATCGATTATGGATTTGGTATAATCGATTATCTGTTTTTGAATTTTGCCAGTAATCGATTATGGATTGTAAGTAATTGATTATGAAGCGTAAAATCTGGGATTGATTTTTGATCTGACTGGCAGATAATCGATTGTTCGGTCATGACAATCGATTGTCACTGAGTAAATTCAGCAATTCTTAATTGGCAATTAGACAACGGTAAGACCAAGTTTTGCACCTATAAATACAGCTTCAACTCAGTGTTTTAAACACAACAACATACACTAACTGATCATTACATTGCTTTAAGCTTTCATTCAATTGTTCATCATTTTCTACTCATTTCATAAAGCTTTTGAGAGCCATATTATTGTTCAAAGTTGTTGTGATCTTGAGCGTATTATTTTACTCATATCTACTCATCAAGGAGTACCTTTGTTAAGTGAGTGTTCAAGTATTTCAAATACTTGTAAGAGAATTTTGATTCTCTTGTGTTGAGGAACTTGTGCTTCCTCTGTTGAAGTCTTTGGGATTGTATCCCCGAGCAAGTGAAGTCTTTGGGATTGTATCCCCGAGCAAGTGAAGTCTTTGAGGTGAGGAACCTCCGAGCAAGTGAAGTCTTTGAGATTGTATCTCCGAGCAACTGTAAAGGTTTGTTAAGCACCCGTAAGCTTAACAAGTTAGTAGAAAATCTCGAGAGAGTCTCTCGGGGACTGGACTAACCACTGTTGTGGCCAACCAGGATATATCCTTGTGTAAGTTATTTTTATTGCACTTATTTACTTCCTGTAAAATTTAAATTCCGCAAGAAAACGCTAAATTTCATTAAAACGCTATTCACCCCCCCCCTCTAGCGTTAAGCGTAGTTTCTAACAATTGGTATCAGAGCCCAACTCTCTGAAAAACTTAACAGTTTGAGAGAACCATCCATGGCTTCTACTCTAGATTCTTTTGCAGGAATTGAAGAAGGACAATGCCCTACACGACCACCTCTATTCAATGGCACAAATTACTCATACTGGAAGGAGAGGATGGAAATCTTCATTCGGTCAAATTGTCCCTACCTTTGGAAGGTGTACACAAAGGGAAATGAAATTCCAGTCAAAAAGGTGGAAAGCGAATGGATTCCCAAATCCGAAGAGGAGTACACCACAGAGGACAATAGAATGATTCAAAATAATTATAAAGCTGTAAATTTATTGTATTGTGCTATTAACGCTAACGATTACAGGAAACTTTCATGTTGCAAAACAGCAAAAGAAATGTGGGACAAATTAGAAGTCACTTATGAAGGGACCGACCAGGTAAGAGAAGCAAAAGTTGATTTTCTTACTCATGCTTACGAATTGTTTCATATGAAGGAAGGAGAAAAAGTAGATGAGATGTTTGAGCGCTTCTCAACAATAATAAATGATCTACACGTCCTCAAGAAGACGTTCACGGATAGAGAACTTGTTCGAAAAGTTCTTAGAAGCCTCACACCGGCATGGCGATCCAAAGCCGATGCTATCCAAGAATCAATTGGAGTCTCAAACGTCACCATCGACGCACTAAGAGGTAATCTTAAAACCTATGAATCTACTATTCTTAACCCGTTTGTTGATGATCAAAGAAGGCAAAAGATTGCTCTAAAATCAAGCACAAGCCAACCAAAGATTGAAGAGGAAGAAGACAACGAGTTTGGATTAGTCATTAAAAGATTCCAAAAGTTTATGCGCAAGGAATATGAGCGCAAAGGGAAAAAACAAGGTGAGCAAATAAAATGCTATGAATGTGGAGAAATTGGACACATCAAAACAAATTGCCCAAACATCAAAAAGGAGAAGAAATCCTTTAAAAAGCAACGGGCATATATCTCGTGGGGAGGCGACTCCGGAGATAAATCAAGTGAAGAAGAAAACGACGAAGCTGCAAACCTTTGTCTCATGGTACAAGAAGACAACCAAAATGAGGTACGTCAAATTTCGTCTGAAAACTTTTCACTTGATGAAATGCGTAATGCTTTTGATGAGTTATATACTGAATTTTTAAAGGCTTCAAAAACTGTCACTAGCTTAAGAGAAAACGCTTCTCTAAAAGAAACGGATTTTCAAAAACAGATTTCTTTAAAAGAAAAGGAATTAGAAAAACTGGTTTTGGAAAATGAGAAGCTATACGAACAAAACAAGTTTTATGGAAAGAGAAGTGCCGACAAACCTGAAAGTTCTACTAAAGGTTGTGTTTCTTGTGTGATCCTTAAGAATGAAGTAGGTAGACTTAAAGGCACACTAGATAAGTTTAATTCCTCGCATAAAAACTTGAATGTTGTTCTTGATAACCTAAAATCAACTAAGCACGGAATAGGTTTTAAAAATGAAGAAAAGGTTGATGCTAAACCTCAAAAACCTAGAGCTCAACCTAGGAACAACAACAAAAATGTGTATCCTAGAAATAGCTATCCTAGAACAAATTTGCATGCTAGACCAAGAAATGACCCTCCGCCTAGAAATAGTCACCATAGACATGATGCATATTTTAGGCAAAATTGTGAACCTCCTAGAAGACCCCAAAATGGTCCTCAACCTAGATATCATCACTCTAGAAACACTACCCATCCTAGAGATCAAAGTAGGAGAAATGATAGCGTTCAAAATAAGGTAAGCAACCTTCATTCATCTAGCTACTATGAACCTAGACGAATGCATAATCCGAATGTGACATGTCATTATTGTAGACGCATTGGTCATATTGCTCCCGCATGTTTTACTCGTCATAGACATGCTACTCAAACATATTATTACAATATGCCTAACCCTCAAGGACCCGAGATGGCATGGGTACCCAAAGAAAATTAATTTGTCTTGTAGGTGTGCTTGAAGGGATCAAGCGTACTATGGTACCTTGATAGTGGATGCTCCAAACACATGACGGGAGATGAATCCAAATCCCTTCAACTAGAGCACAAAGAAGGAGGAAGCGTCATATTTGGAAACAATCATATTCAGATCGGTTGATATTTTAAGCAATTTGAAAAACAAAATACAAGAAAAGGCATCGAAGGAAATCAATGATGAAATTGTGGAACAATCAACTGAAGAAGCTTCACATTTGGGGAGTGAAACAAAAGAACAAAATGAATGAAGGACGATCAAAGATCACCCTCTTGATCAGGTAATTGGCGACGTCGGAGGAAAGGTAAGTACCCGAAACTCTCTTAAGAACACTCTAGGACACAATTCTTAAGAGTTCACGATATCACTTGATAACACTAGTGTAATTTATTCACGTCACTATAAATTACTGACTTGAGCGTCGGAGACGTTTAATTCCATTTTGCAGGTACTTCCCCAAAGATAAGATAAATTATGAAGTCTTAGCACACCGCAATCGATTATCCCAAGAAAATAATCGATTATCTACTGTGCAGTACATCGATTATCAGTATCAATAATCGATTGTTTCGACTGATTAGTTTTATTATGCAAATGTGTTTAATTTGTTAACTCCTTATATTGCATAATCGATTTCCGTCTCAGTCATTCAGCAATACTTTTCCAGACAATCGATTATTTCTTCCTATAATCGATTAGTTGTCATATTCAGAAATTCTCCGAGTTCTCTGTATCAACCATATTTCAATAATAATCGATTACCAATATTGACAATCGATTATTTCTTGTTTAAACTTTGTTACCGTTTGGCTCCAACATCGATTGCTGTCAGGACATAAATGCTCCATAATCGATTATTTTGTGTTGATAATCGATTATCTCATTCAAATTTTTTACCGTTTGTCTCTTAAATCGATTTGTCAGTTTCAAAAGTCAATCGAACAGTAAATACAATCGATTATCTCTGCCAAATAATCGATTATCTAACGGTCAGTAAATTTATTTCTTACCGTTTTTGACTGTTCCAACTTTCAATTTTCAGCAGGTATCTTTAGTAAATGGCTGATCACTCCTTCTCCTATAAATAGCCCTCATATAGGATCATTCTCACTCACTCAAGCACCTTTTCTAAAAATCAAAGGTCAATTCCTTGCATCTTAGTCTCAAAAATTCAGCAGTAAAAATTTTCCAATATGTCTGGACGCTCCTCCAAACGTTCTCGTTCCAGGCAAGGTGCCTCAGCCTCAACAGTCCCTCCTCCTCTAAACTTCCCATATGAAGACGGGTCCGTTTTGTTCTTCGAATCTCAAGCTGAACTTTCTAGGTTTCTCTCCAAGTTTGAGAAGCGATTTATTCTTCCTCCTCGCTTCTCAACAAGCAAGCTCCTTGAACCTTTCGCCCCTGCCGCCAACATGCTCAAAGAGTGTCAACTCTATGATTTCTTGCTCCTTACCCATCCTCATATTAACACAACCTTAGTTGAAGCATTCTATTCAAATCTTCACAAAGATGAAGATGGTGAGGTGGTCACCTCCATCAATGGCATTCACATTCACCTCTCTGACGAGAACCTTCACACCATCGCCCGCATTCCAAACGATGGTGAAGATCTTACCCGGTATATTAATGAGGCCGGCTCTCTCTTTGATGAATCCACTTTTTTCCGCCAAGCCGGAATCTCTTATGATCAAGCTTCTTCTCGTCGTCCTACCATCTCGGGCATGGACCCAAATTATCGATTTCTCCTCTACTTCATCACCCGTGTCCTAAGACCTCGTAGGCACAATCATACCACCATATCCCAAGAGGACTCCAAGCTCTTACATGCCATTGTCACTGGAGCCAAGATCAATTGGTGTCGGCTCATTAAAATGCACATGCTCGATGCCGTCGCCGATAACATGCCCCTTCCTTATTCTCTCCTCATCATGAATTTTCTTGAAGCATCCGGATTTGTCACTGAAAATGGTCCTCTCAAAAGGAGTACCAAAATCTGGGAAATCTCGGAATCATCCTTCCATCATGATGGTGATCATGCTCCAGCTCCTCCTCCTACCCGTCCTGCCCGTCGTGCTCGTCCATCTCAGGAGCCCACTCCCCAAACTATATCCGACCAGCTCTCTCAGTTGACACACGAGATCCATGGTTATTTTGACCATGTCCATTATCCCTATGCGGGTTTCGTTCCCTTTGAAGCTGCGCCGAATGACGAGGCGGATCGTGACGGAGATAATTGATATTGTTTTTTTTGGTTTTAAATTGTATTGTTGGATGTCCCTCTGCTGTACCCCTTTAATTTTCAATAAATAAACTTTGTTTTATTTCGTCTTTGTGTATCTTTCCTTACTATTTTTTTGCTAATGGCAAAAGGGGGAAGATAACGGGATAACGGGTATGCACCACCTCTAAATTGCTTAATTGCTTATAAGCTTAAATTGAGGGGGAATTCTTAAATTGAGGGGGAACAAGAACAAATATGCATACTTGTTACTTGTCTTGAATCGTCAATATTATTTGTCAAATTGCATATCCCGCTTAATGTTTGCCATTATCAAAAAGGGGGAAATTGTTGGAAACACGTTCTCAATGCGATATACTAAACGTGTATTCTTTTGTAGGTTTTGATGAATGACAAACAAAGCACAAATTGATATATGACGGAGTTCAAGTACAAGAGCACAAATGTTGAGATTGAAGCTCAAGACGTTGTTTTTAATTGTTATTATTGAGTTATTCTTAAATGTGATCTTGATCCTATAACTTGACTCCATAACATGGCTTCTCTCATAAAACTATTTTCCAAAATCATGCATACTTATTTCTGTATCAAATAATTTCAAATGATGCATATTTACATTAGACAAAATGTTTTCTAAACATGCCTAAAAAATCTGGGCTAAAATAATCGATTATGAACTTATGATAATCGATTGTTTCTGAGCCAAGACTGCATGACAATCGATTATGAATTAATGGTAATCGATTGTGAGTAAGACAGTGAACATCAGGTTTTTCCAAATCTGCATGATAATCGATTGTGATCAAATGCCAATCGATTGTTGTTGAGGTAAAGTTTTTTTAATACTCAAAATAATCGATTATGAACTAATGGTGATCGATTATGTTGAGACAATGTCTTCCAGTGATTTTAAATTTAATTAAGTAATCGATTATGTCTTTAGATAATCGATTATCACTGAGACAGTAAGTTTCATGATTTTCAGAAAATAACAAGTAATCGATTGTTGCAAAGGACAATCGATTGTTGAAGCTGACCGTTGTCAAATGATTTTCAAATACCTCAAAGTAATCGATTATTGGTTTTCATATAATCGATGTTTTGCTTAAAATCTGGAAATGTTTTTTAGAACGTTGCTGAAGTAATCGATTATAGATTTTGTATAATCGATGTTGTGCTTAAAATCCGGAAATGATTTTTAGAACGTTGCCAATGTAATCGATTATGGATTTGGTATAATCGATTATCTGTTTTTGAATTTTGCCAGTAATCGATTATGGATTGTAAGTAATCGATTATGAAGTGTAAAATCTGGGATTGATTTTTGATCTGACTGGCAGATAATCGATTGTTCGGTCATGACAATCGATTGTCACTGAGTAAATTCAGCAATTCTTAATTGGCAATTAGACAACGGTAAGACCAAGTTTTGCACCTATAAATACAGCTTCAACTCAGTGTTTTAAACACAACAACATACACTAACTGATCATTACATTGCTTTAAGCTTTCATTCAATTGTTCATCATTTTCTACTCATTTCATAAAGCTTTTGAGAGCCATATTATTGTTCAAAGTTGTTGTGATCTTGAGCGTATTATTTTACTCATATCTACTCATCAAGGAGTACCTTTGTTAAGTGAGTGTTCAAGTATTTCAAATACTTGTAAGAGAATTTTGATTCTCTTGTGTTGAGGAACTTGTGCTTCCTCTGTTGAAGTCTTTGGGATTGTATCCCCGAGCAAGTGAAGTCTTTGGGATTGTATCCCCGAGCAAGTGAAGTCTTTGGGATTTTATCCCCAAGCAAGTGAAGTCTTTGAGGTGAGGAACCTCCGAGCAAGTGAAGTCTTTGAGATTGTATCTCCGAGCAACTGTAAAGGTTTGTTAAGCACCCATAAGCTTAACAAGTTAGTAGAAAATCTCGAGAGAGTCTCTCGGGGACTGGACTAACCACTGTTGTGGCCAACCAGGATATATCCTTGTGTAAGTTATTTTTATTGCACTTATTTACTTCCTGTAAAATTTAAATTCCGCAAGAAAACGCTAAATTTCATTAAAACGCTATTCACCCCCCCTCTAGCGTTAAGCGTAGTTTCTAACAATAAGAAATGTAGCTGTGGACAATAACAACTTGATGAACTTCCATGTGCCCATGCTTTGGCAGCATTAAGGCATAGGAATGAAAGGCCTGACAACTATTGCTCTCCGTATTACACAACGAAGAGCCTTCTTCTTACCTATGAAATGCCAGTAAATCCTCTCCCTGATGAAGCCAAATGGGATGTTCCACAACATATTTTGGATCAGGTAAAGCCACCGGTGGGAGATAAAAGGCAGCCAGGTAGACCTCACAAGGAAAGATATAAAACATTTGATGAAATAAACTCAAAGAAGTATAAGGTGTCATGTGGCAATTGTGGAGGTGAAGGGCATAACAAAAGAACTTGCAAGAATGCGCCGAAAAAGAAATGAATATCATGTAGCTAGAATAGTTATTCAAAATAAATGTTAATGAGCTCAAATTATCTGAATTTATTGTGTAATTGTTCTACGTTTTGACAATAATAAAGAAGTATAACCATATATTTGAGTGTTTGCACTATTTACATTTTTATGTATTCCGTAAACATCAATTCTTTTCAATCCAGTTAGAAAAGGAAATCCAATTAGAGATAAGCTGCCCATGAGCATCATGGCATAGGTAAAAGGGAACGAGGAGGCAAGCCCCCCCATCCTCTGCATATCTTGCTCATCCGACATGGCTCAGACCTTTCTAGGGCGTGACCCTTACCCTAACAGAACGACTCGCCCTTCCATGCGCTAAGCTGGGCAGAGCGCTTTCAGAAAGAGGACTGTACCGATTATAGAGTAGCATTCTTCTCCTTCACATCGTCGGTCAACTCTGGGGACAGTAGATAGAGCTCGTCCCTATTTGACTGAAGAGGGTAGGGTTCGCTCCTATGACAAGTGCTGCTTGTTGACTGCCACAGACCGGCTTTCAGGCTTTGCTGACCTATCGCGTGGTAAAAAGAAGAAAGTACGAAAGAATAGTAAACGGAGCACACCGCAGAAAGATTCTAAATATGAGAAGTCCCCCTTGGATTCGAGAAGAAGGAAATGAAGAACGGGAACGAAACGAAATAAAGCGTTTCTAGCTCTAGTTTCGGATGAGCTTCTCCCAATTATGTCTGGTAATAGAATAGGGCGGCTTGCTGAATAATTAAACTTTTGTAAAAGCTATATGGAAAACGTCTGATGTTAATAAAGAATACAATGAATGTAAACTGTTGCTAGATTGTAGTTATAATGTAGTGTAAGTGTGTTCTAAATGTAGTACTGGGAATCACCTAATGGGAATTTGTAGTTATAATGTAGTTCAATGTAGTTTCATTGTAGATAAATTATTTTTTCTGAAAATAATTGTTGATAAGGGATGGCTAAATTATTTATCTGAGACCTATATACATTTCATCTTTATGCTATGTAAGAACTGGCAGTTATATAAACATATTAAATGGCAACTGAAGGTATTATATAAAAATAACTCCAACATTAAAATGAAATTATAAGACAAAGCTGTTACAGCAAAAATGCTATTAGATAGCTCGAATACTCGAGTATAATGTAATGAAGAAAAATTGTTGATTACAACCAAAATGACTTAACGATTACATTGTTTTCCAATTCAACTACCAAATATGAACAGAATAGTCTACTTCTTCTTTCGTTGAACTTTAGTCCTCTCATTCTTTGCCGGTGCACCCTTCCTCCTTGCAAGTCTGCCAGTAACCTCACTCTCACTGATTGAACCATCTGTTAGCTTCTTTGTGGCGTAGTCCCACAATAGAGCTCCATAGCGTCTATAGTGTTGGTCAATATCAGTAAGATCTTCCTTTGGGATAGACAAATCACCATTGCTAATATACTCCGCAAAGGCAGCCACAAATACACCACAATCCCTGCAGAAGATGAGAATTTTTCATTATATACCAAACGATAAAAAAATATTTAAACATATAGAAAGGGAGATTAGTTTTTTACAGTGAGCCTTCCTTTTGTTGTGGAATCTCAGCAACCATCCATTGTATGTCGAGAGGGTCTGTAACTGGTTTCTCTATGTATGACTTTGTAGTCTTGAAGTCAATGTCTTTGCGTTTACCATAGAAACCAGTGCATGACAAATAGAGAGGAATAATGACTGAAAATTTTTCAACCAATGTCTGAACTGTTTGATTACGCTTTGCTCTCACCAATGAATCATAAACATAAAGTTACCGGTCCTTTATGTCAAAAACTAGCAACAACCAATGAATGTTCTCCACAAGGTTAATAGGCATGAACACATAGTCAACAAGATCTCATGCTACATTAGCAAGAATTCTATAGCCCATAATATATTCTCCAATATCATCCTCGGCTTTAACAACAGAATTCCTTTGATCCAGTGGAGAACTAGTGAACTTCTCATAGATTCTTTCAATCTTTGTCTTGAACAAGCAATCGGTTGTTGTAAACCTAGTTTGGATGTTGGGGCCATATTTTCCCTTTTTTCTCAGATAGTACATAATAACATCAATGTGCTGCAAAAGTAAATTACAATATACAATAAGTTGTAGTGTAGACAATCACATCTACAAAATAACTACATATTAACTACAATTAGAAATTATGAATAAATCTAACAGCTTGCTTCACTTTAACAACACCATATCTACAGATATATAACAATTAGCCCAAGTGCATCACAAAATGTAATTTGATTGCATTTAACATGAAAGATATAGAAAACAAGTAACTATATCGACAATTGACCAATCATAATTACATAAGAACTACACAGTACCTACTTTTTTACACTGACTGCATGAGGTTAAAAAAAGCAAAAATTTACAGTTGAAGAATAAATATAGTAACATATATATATATATGATGTGTACAATAAAACTACAATTATAAACTATATACTTACTGTGCTATTGATTACTTGTCCGGGGTGAGCAAGGGCATAGAACCAGTCCTTCTTATCAATCTTCTCACAACCCAAGTCCAACCAAGGATTGATTTGGTTATCCTTCTTTGAAAAGAAATCTTTCCTCCTGTAATAATAAGAGAATGAATCAAATACAAAAAAAATTCAAAAAGATTTACAACTTTAAAGTCCAAAAAGGGTGAACAGACAGTGTAAATTTAAGCACCATACATCCTAGATACTTTGTGAGTGGGATGATATAACCAGGTTGTGAACCTATCTATTAATTCAGGATCAACATCTTCACCTATGACACTTGTGAATGGGTGCTTTAGGTAAAATATTTTGGCCCAACCGAGGTGCTTCCTTCAGTACTATAGAGGGGAGTGAATGGTGATCGTGCATGTTTTCCGGGTTTCCTTGTTCTTCCTTGATGAACGGGGGTTGAATCAACTTGTATGGGCTCGCCATACATGACCAACTGTGATAGGTTTTCCGGCAGCTCAAAATCATCCAGTGTAACACCTTTGTTTTCAATGCCTTCAGGCACAACTCCAGTCTCCTCTTTTTTATCAAGGCATTCCTGGACAACTTCAGTCACTGTTACACCATGAATTGGTGACTGTGGAATGTTATCTTCAACATTTGTTACATAAAAAATGACATACTTAACAGCATTATACCAGTGTATAATCAACTATTTTCTATTAAAAACTACATTATTAAACAATACCTTCTTTTGCTACCTCAGCTGCTTCTTGGAAGTCAGCATACAAGTCAACTTGTGGTTGAACATGTTGAGGAGAAGTGAGAGCTGAAAAACATAGTGAAAAAGTTATTAGAAATTCTTGAAGTTTGTAGATATGTATGTAGGAATTATGTAGATACCTGTATTACTTATGCTTGCATGGAGTTGATCACCAACATTGAACTGAAAATGATTATTTTTGTCTCCTTGATTTTGTTCATTATATTTTGTTGAACTACCAGCAAACTACATTGTTTGAGGAATATTTGAGAATGCTTTTTTGTCATAAGTATTATATAGTCTTAGCATAAATTATATGTAAATTCTTACCTTTGACTAATCCAAATCATTCCTCCTGTTGACAGCATTCATTACACTTTTCAAAGATTGATCTATGAACTCTCGGAGGCTTGAGAGTTCATCAAAAACATCCTTCTTAAACTGATCTAACTTAACATCAACCTAAAAATTAATTATGTGTATTAGTTGGTAAGAATATTCTATTAGTTACACTTAAATAAAAAGAAACTACAAAGTAGCAGGAATGAATTTAAGTGGTGCTAAATTATGACAAAATATTGTATTTTCTCACAATACCTGCTCAAGCTTCTTTTCCAACTTCCTGATCTTGCTACTGACAGATTCCATGGCATTTTGAGAATTAGCTTCTTTGCGTTCAACTGTCGGAGAAGCAGCAGTTGGGACATTTGATGGTTGACCAACCTCTTCATCTTCCTATTTAATCTTCTCTAGGAGATTAAGCACTCCAAGCTCTTATCCAGATTCAACCATGTTTGAGAACTGAATGATGGAAGTGACAGTTAATTCAATTGAAAAGAAAAATGTAGATGTAATGTAGTTACTATAAATGTAATTGTAGAATCATACAAAGGTTAAAAAAAACTTGAGCCACTCAAGCTTGATGATCTTGTCTTCAATTGCAGTTAACCAAGTCTGTCGCTTTGTAGCTGACCATCTTAAAATATAAGGAATCGATTCAGAACACCGTGTAGCAAGCTCGATGCTGACGGAAGAGCAACACTCGTATAGCTAGACTTGTAAGGCTAATGAGCATCCACGTATAAGATAAGAATGTACATTGGGATAGATGATGTCGGACAGATTCAATAACATGCTTGAAGGATTTTGTACCCCATGGGTACGACTTAAAATTACCAGACTCGATAAGAAAGAACATAAACTTGTCTATCAAAGTAACATTGTCCTTATCAGAAGAACAAATAAAGAATTCCAACATATAAAGGACGCACAACTGTACCGCATCCACATTGTTTGTCCATGATTTCTTAGTCACTACATTTTTCAGAAGCCATTTCTCAACCCTTTCTTTGTTAGGGAAATATGTATTCATTAAAGGGCTAACATAGTTCGAATTGTAACATAGTCTGAGAAAATATTGACACAATTAAAACCAGTAATCAAACAAAGTTTTCTCAAAGAAAAAAATCAATTTTTGACCATTTTAAAGAAAAGAAAAGTATGCGTCAGTAGACTTTGACAACTCATACTTCATTAGAAGATGAATGGACTGTTTTTTCATACATATTGGGGGCAGATCTAATAAATAACCAAAACACGTTTTCTTGAAAACACGTAATTGGTTTGGGGATAGTAAAGCATTTATCTGGCTAGGTATTGTAGGATCACATAAGCTGTGGAATCGGAGCAAACCATAATCAACATTTTGTTGAGCAAAGTAAGGTCCATTCCGCAAAAAAAGTATATTACCTGTGGTTAGAATGACGTTATAGATTTCAGCATTACAAGATAGAATGTCACATATCTTACATACAATTTTAATCAACAGACTACATTTAAACTACAATCTAACTATATTTATAGACTGTACAAAAGGCATGCTCCAATTAAACTACAAAGAGCCAAATAATCTACAAAATTAGGACCATAACAAATTTTACAAAAATACACTTGAACAGACAAATAAGAACAAAATAACCGTTAAATGTAACAGTTACTTAATGTAATCTTGAAAAAAATGTAGTATAATTTTATTGAGCATGAAGTTAAATGTAGCAGCTATACAAGTTGCAATACAAAAAGCATAGATACAATTTACTTAGCAGACTACAAATCAACTACAATCTAACTACATTTATACCCTGTCTTTTAATCACAGTTCCAAATAACCCTACAAAATTGGGACAAATAAACTACAAAATTGAGACAATATCACATTTTGCCAAAAAACACTTCAATACCAAAAAAACACTTGCAGAATATTTTTTGGCAAAAAAAATTATACTACAAAATAGTGAGGACAAATAAATATTGTTTACCTTTAATGAAATTTTTTGAGGAACCAATTTTGTAGATTTTTTGGAGGGTTTCTTCTTTTTTTGTTTTGATGGTGAAGGAGACACCTTTTGTTTTTTCGGAGTTTGAAGTTTGTGTGAATATTCTATAAAATCATCATCATCTACCATCAAGTCTTTCCCCTTGCGCTTAAGTTGTTTGTCGACTTCTTTTTCTACTCCGCTAGCATCAACATAGTGCAAATGCTTGCTTCACATTTCAGCACAGATTTGTCTTGGAGATGCACGACCTCTATTTTTTTCACTTGCATGGAAAGATTGTGGGTTTTTGTGGGGTGATTTGGAATATCGGGTAATATATCTTTTGATTGTTATTTTTTTGGAGTATTTGCTTTTTTCATCATTTCTGAGTTGAATATAAATTTGGAATGGGGTTTGAAACTGTGGGGGATTCAACAGAAATTCTCGAACTGGAAGTTTAGGGATGTGCGATAATGGTGGAAAAACCAATTTCAAATAGAGGTGTGTAAAAATCGTGGGGGTGGGGGTGGGGGGTAATTAAAACAGAGGTAAATCGTGGGTTTTGATAGACAGAGAGAGAAGCGTGTGGAGATATGTAAAAATATGAGAAGATACGGTTCCAAAAATAAAGCCAGGCTATAATTAAAGACTTAAATTGAATTATGGTACATAAATTGAAAGTTGGTATACTTACATGTAATAAACACAAACCTTAAACATGGGAGCCATATGGTATAGATATGTAAAAATCCCAAAATTAAACTACACATACCAGTATAATAGTGTAGCCAAATTAATAAAATCCTCCAATAAAATCCATGTATATCAGAAATTAAAATTTCTGTAACCAATCAAATTTCAAGAGCATTTTTGACCTAAAGTTCGAAGAACTCCTGTCAATGCCACACATCTTTTAAACTCGTTTGGATTAGCTTAGTTTAAGTATTTTTAAATTAAAATATCTTTCAAGTCACTTTATCGTGTTTGAATAAAATAAAAAAATATTTTTAAACACTTATTTTTAAATTAAAATAATAAAAATAAATCAAAAGTCAAAGCTAAAATCTTAACTTATAGTTTTTGGCTTAAAACTTTATCTCTTCGTGGCTAGTGATTTAATCTTTTCAATCAATTACATTTTACCCATTTCTCTTTAGCATGCTTCTTCCACCACTCCAAAAGTCTCTCATACTAAATAAATGCTTCTAGTTTTTTTTTTTTGAATAAACAGATTTTCTATTCCATTCCGTCAAAAAATTGTATCCGTACAAACATAGATGCTGACAATCTATACTCACATGCTATACAGTCACTACACCTATTATCAATCTAATAAGATTTGCAATATCACTATTTGATAGTAAATGTGACCATTCTGTCCAAGAGCAGCCTAGGGGTAATGGTTTAAGCTTAGTAAAGCAGCCTTCCATTTATGAATTGAAGCTCCTCTTGAGTGGAGATGGACTGCTATTTCCTTACAGACATTATCGCTCAGCATTTTCCCTCCTTGGAATCTCATTTTATTGCGCTCTCTCCATATCAGTGTCACCAGGATTCCAAACAGACAGGCAGTGATTTCTGCTACACCAGTTCTGCTCCTTGCCAGCTTACTGACCCAGTCACATTCCTCCTTCCAGTCAGAAATGGGTCGTTTATAACCCAACCAGTTTAGGAGCCGACACCAAAGTGCTTTAGTCTTCAAACAATCAAAGTACAGATGATCAAAAGTCTCAGGAGACATTCCACAGAAAGTACATTCCTGTGGAATCAGGATATTGAGATCCTGGAGCCTGTCCACAGTAGTCAATCTCTTATGCAGAGCCAGCCACAAAATAGATTTGTACCTGGGGTGTAGCTGAGCCTGCAGTATGATGGTCTTCCGTTGGACTTTAAGGTATTGAGGGTGTTGGAGTCTTTATAATTTCTTGATGCTGAATGAATGACCCCTCTGAAGCTGAAGCAGTCGACTATCCATATTACCTTGAAGAGTTGCACTGCCATTTATCAACTCTCTCAACTCAAAGATTTTCCTTATTGCCCAAGCAGCAGATCTAGGCACTGGCATGTCATCAATACAGTAATTTTTAATATAGAAAGTATGCACCCACTTTATCCACAAACTATCCTTCTTCTTGGTCAGTGCCCATAGGTGCTTTGCAATAGCAGCCTTGTTCCACTTGATCAGGTTCATCACATTTAATCCCCCTGCACTGTATGGCAAACTGAGTATTTCCAAGGCAACCAGAGCTTTCCTTGACACTATAGCTGAACCTGTCCAAAGATAGGATCTGCATATTGCTTCAGTCATCCTCAGAACTTTTTTAGGCAGTAGAAATATTTGGGACCAATAGGCTTGTACACCAAACAAAACTGATTTGATCTGCTGAAGTCGACCAGCATAGGAGAGCATCCTTGATGACCAACAGCTTATTTGTTGTTTGATTTTCTCAACTAATGGCCAACATTGAGCAATGGTCAGTTTCTTTGAATCCAAAGGCATCCCTAAATATTTAAATGGCAACATGCCTTTAGGGAAACCCAATGCCTGTAAGATCTCCTCCTTCTGCCAATTTGTTACACCTGCTATGTACACAGCACTTTTGTCAGCATTTGCTTGAAGTCCAGAAGCTTTGGAGAAGTTCTGGAAAGCCTGCTTCAGTAGGATTACGGACTGAATGTCTGCTTTATAGAACATAAGTAGATCATCCGCGAAGCAAACATGTGTCACACCCAGCTTCTTACATCTAGGATGGAATTTGAACTCTTTCCTCATCATCATTTGCATAAATTCTCTTTGTAGATACTCCATGGCCAGAACAAAGAGGTATGGAGACATAGGGTCACCTTGCCTTATGCCTCTTCTTCCTTTAAGTGGAGCAGTGAGTCCCCCATTGATGTTGAGAGAGTATGTGACAGAGGATATGCACTCCATTACCCACCAAATGAATTTATAAGGAAAGCCCAAGTCCTGCATCAGTCTTTCTAGGAAGCACCACTCAACTATGTCATAAGCTTTCTTTAAATCTACTTTAAGAACACATCTAGGTGAAATGTCCTTCCTGGAGTAGCCTTTGAACAGTTCTTGTGCGAATAAATGTTATCTGTGATGCTCCGACCCTCAATGAATGCTGACTGTGATCTTCCAACCAGATAGCCAATAACTGCTTTCAGCCTAATTGTAAGGATCGTAGTGATGATTTTGTACAGAGTTGTACAACATGCAATGGGTATATAATCCTTCACTTTTCTTGGATTTTGCACTTCAGGAATTAGTGTTAGAACAGTGCTACTAACTCCCTTATGCAACTTCCCAGTGAGAAAGAATTCCATCACAGCTTCACAGATGTCTTCCCCCACTACATGCCAATGCCTTATAAAAAATTCAACTAGGAAGCCATCCACATCTGGTGCCTTATCATGGGGCATATCCTTTATTGCCATTAGTATTTCCTCATTTGTGACTGGCTTTACTAGTTCATCTTTCTGTTGCAAGTTGAGACAAGGACCCTGATGGATTACTGCAGTGTTTGGACATTGGCAGATGTTATTGTTTCCCCCCAATAAGCTCTTGAAGCAAGTAATAAACTCTTGTTCCACCATCCTGGGATCAGACAATTTTATTCCCTCTTCAGTATATATAGAGTTTATAGTATTAAAGTTTGTCCTCATCTTCAGTTGAGCATGAAAATATTTAGTGTTTGAATCTCCACAAGCAATCCAATGTGCTCTAGATTTCTGGTGTAAGATCTGCTCCTTTATGTTACTCTATTTCTCTACTTCCATAAGCACCATCCTTTCTTGATCAATCAGCCCTTGGTCCATACAATTGATCTGTAGCTGATTCTGTATAGCTTCCAGTTTCTGCCTTGCTTCATTGAGGTGTATCCTATACTTTGCCATATAGGTATTCAATTCCTTTAACTCCACTTTTAGGCCCTTTAGTTTATTCCATACTCTATGCATTTTCCCTCCCTGCTGGCTGGCTTTGATTCCATGCACTTTCCACAATGCTAGGGAAATCAGCATGATCCATCACAGAAGTATACAGTTTGAATGGCTTAGGGTGAATGTTCCTTCTTTGTTCCTCAAGATTGCACAGTAAAAGGATAGGGGAATGGTCTGATACTCCTGGGGTCAACATATCAGCTTCAGTATGACTGTACTCCTGCATCCATTTCACATTTCGAAAAGCCCAATCAATCTTGTTATAGACTCTTGTCTCTGGTTTCTGTTTATTACACAATGTATAAAAACATCCCAAGCTCTTCAACTGAGTGAGTTGAAGAGCAATGAGTGTGTCTTGGAAACCTTGAATCTCCTGTTGCATAACTGGAGCACCTGTCCTATCAGTATGAAGAAAATTGTTGAAATCTCCACTAAGTAGCCAGCTCTCCTGAATAGTTGCTCCTAAGGTCAACAGTTTGGCCCATTGTTGCTGTCTCTTGTTCATCTCATTATTTGCATACACTACTGTTATTAATGTTCTGAAATTTGTACTTCTTTCTTTAACCTCACAATGTATAAACTGTTCATCAGTCTTCAATATCTGCATCTCAACATTTAAATTCCATATTAGCCAGATTCTCCCAATTGGATATTCATTATAATTCCCACTATATCTCCAATCATTTCCCAGTTTTATGATAATCCTTTGTACCTTAGCTTCCTTCACTATAGTTTCTATGCATCCCATATAGTCTACTTTATGCTTTCTCAGAAAGAATTTCAGCTCCTTCTGTTAATGGGTCTTGTTAAGACCCCTAATATTCCATGTGCTGAAAATCATTTTGTGGTGAAGTTGGATGGGCCAGCGTCCCCTGGGTCATCACATATTTGTAGCAAAGAGAAACTGTTGGTCATGTTCACTGAGGATCCAACAGAATGTTGTACATTTTTTCCTTTTTCCAACCCCTTATCTATCACCCTGCTTCCAGCAATGTCAGTTTGCTTGTTTTCCTCCACTATCCTAGCAGTTTTAACCACCTCACCATTTTGCTTGGTTTTTGGTATTCATTTCTAGTTCTCACTTTGCACGTGCTTCTTTTCCCCTACTACCTTGAGATGGTTCTGTGTTACCTCTTCAGTTCCCTGCTTCTTTTTATACCAACTATCAGCAGAGTTATGGCCAAATCTTACACAGTCACTGTATTATTTTGGCCTCCATTCATACTCGATCTGTTGAGTGATAACTCTCCTCTTAGTATGTAACTCAAAACTATCTGGCAAGGGTTGAGATATGTGTGTTTCCACCAGTACTCTTGCATAAGATATCTTCTCCAATTCAGCAGTGATTCTGTCAGTGTACATAGGCTTCCAAACTACACTAGCTAGTTTACTAAGGGCTTCGGTGGACCAAAACCCCAATGGCAAGCCAGGGAAGGTAATCCACAAAGGAATTACACTCACACTTCCTGGATCATACTTGAAGTCCATTCTCTACTGTTGTAACACAAATGGCTTGCTATGGAAAGTGTAGGGACCTGCCTGAAGAACAAGATCCCAATCTTCACTATTATCAAATCTGAATATATAGTAACCTTCCTCATGATGCAGCACTTGAGGTTTTGTAACAAAATCCCAAACATTTGTGGTGTAGTTGTCCATTACTCGCTCGTACGGGTCTTCTCCAAGCACAAACCCAATTAATGCATTGCTCCAGTATGCCTCTTGTTCCTTCGTATCCTCGTCTTCAATTTGTACCACAAATGTACCGTCATGCATAGCAGGTGGTACATAGCACAGCGGTTTCCCTTTTTGAGGGCTTCTATTCTGTTGCATAGTTTCCCTTTTACCTTTTTCTACCTCAGAATCTCCAGAAATCTGACAGATCTGGTCTTTCTTTGCTTGTGCAGAAAATTGGAGTCGTCGATGTACTTGTTGTGTATCAGCATTGTCTGTCCCCAGATTTTCACCCTCGCCTTCATCGAAACCCTCACTAATAGGTTGGATTTTAGTGGTAAAAAACTTCCAAACGTAACTGGTTGTAATCGCTGTTGTACTCCATTTTCCGGCGTTATTTGCATTCCGGTATTTCCGTTCCTGCTAGGGTTGTGAAAAATTGTAGGCACCGAACCCATCCTTGTTAACCATCGAGTAGGCTTGTCAACAGCAGGGGTCTCTATACTAACCTCCTTCAGTATCACATTTGTCGCTGGTGGCTTTCGTCGTCGTCTCGCCATGGTTGAAGGCGCAAGTTAACTCTCCTTGCTTATCTTGCGCTGAGAGCTCCTTAGTCGAAACTCCTGCTTCTAGATTTTTTGTCACTGTTATTAGACCATTTTCAAGGCTACTCTATTTTTTGCATTAAATTCAAATTTAGTATAAGAAATAATATTTGTTTGCTTCAATGCAACATTAATTCTTGTACTATTCCTCACTCTAAATTTTATTTAATATAATTTTATTCAATATATTAATTTTTGTATATATTATATTTATATAAAATTATAAGTTAAATATTATTATTATTATTATTGTATAAAAAGAAATATAACCATTATGATATAATATTTATTTAACTATCTTTTATCAACGATTTCACTTTTAGTTAATCTATTCTTTAATATAATTTTATAATAAATGATTATATAAATGATGAATGTGAATTATATATAATGAACATGAAAAAAAAAAGATCGTATTAGTTTGAAGGAAATAAAAATTAATAAATAAATAAAAGATAATAATATAATATAAAAGAGAGAAAAAATTTGATGTGATGGTTAAAGTAATTTGATATTATACTATTTTGATGTAAAATTTGGTGCAAGAATGGTGCTAACCTCGGAAATGACCTTAAAAGCCAAAACCCAAAATTTATGGTTACTCAAAAATCACTTTGCCATTGGTGAAATGAGTAGAATGACTTATACAAAAATACCAAAAAATGAAAAAACAATGAGATTTAGAGGGTCTCTCATACTTCAACATCTACCATATCTGAATCCATTATAGAGATGCTTATACACTTGATACGCAGTGTATAGTTGATGCATAATTTGTGTGTATTCATTGTACATTGAATATACACTTAATATGCACCAGGAAAAAACCCAAAACCTCCACCTATACAAGATACTACTTCAAGCGAAAAATTGCATCCACTGTATCAATCCATAAATGGTAGGAACACATATTTCCGGTAGTCACCACCGACAAAAAATGAAAAAGTTCCAGAGATAAAGCAATTAAGAGAATAAATGGGGGAGGGAATGAAAGAAAAAAGAGAGAAACGAAAAGCCAGCTAGGGGTTTTCTTGGGAAAGTGGGAATAGGACAAAAAGAAATTAGAGATTGTTACATGCTTGATTCTTTTTTAAAAATTATTATCATAGATGATAGTAGACTTTATTTATTTTAAAAATAGTATTTTTTTAGTATTTTTATTTTGGTAACTCTATTAACTAAGGAATCCTTTTACATTAATATACTTTTTATTATATTTTTTTCCGCACTCTTCTATATATTTTTTCCTCTTTCATAAATAGCATTTATCCAAATATATCCGAGATTTTGAACGAAGAATATCTCAAAAATAACCCTTTCCGCACAATGAGAATTTTAGTATTTTTTTTTCTTTTTTGAGTTCTAAAATTTTTTCTGTACAATTTTATTTTAACTAAAAATACACATTTAACATATTTCAAGTATATTATATTGTGATAATTAATAATATAAATATTGAAGGGAAAAAAATATGCCACATATACTATTTATATACGGATAATTTGTACAAACATGCATGTTATATTAGTGCAAAATATAAATGGCATGTTTATAATATCTCTTTAAATATAAATAATTCAATCAATAACATGTGCATATATACATAACTTTTCCAAAAAAATGCATGATTTATAATATATCATAAACATATATTATATTTTTTCACGAAATATATGTATTTAATTCCATTAAAATATACAAATATACAGTTCTGCTATGACTAAGTTGAATAAAAGGGTGCGTGTAAAAAGAAAAAAAAATTATAAAATGAATCGATGATATATAATTAAATATAAAGACATATATAAATAACATATGCATTCGCATATGTATGAATTTTCCTAAAAAATATATGATTATAATGTATATACACCACAAACATACATTATAATTTTTTCGTAAATATATGTATTTTATATTATTAGAATATAAAGATCTATAATTTGCAAAAGGTCCATGTGTGGAAAGGAAAAATCTATTATAGAATAGATTTGTTTCTAAAAAAAATATAAAACATAGTGTAGAATGAAGAGAAAAAATATGGAAATATATTAAATACTAGAACTGTCTTTTTAAACAGCTTGATTCTTGTTGATTTGAATTTAACTAAATATGCTATATGTATAAATATTTTGTTATGAAATAGAAGATTCTTACACTTCTATTTAAGGTGAATGTCTTTGATGTATCTAATTAGAGAGATTTTAGAGTTCTATTAGTGGTAGCTAAATCTTCCTCTCCCCTATAAATAGAGGTGCCCCCTACCATTGTAAATCATCCCTTGAGACCCCTCTCAACTCAATAAGAAGAACTCTCTCTACTCTTCTCTCTATTGCTATTGTTCTTGTTCTATTGTTCTTGTCTTTTGCTTTAGTTTATAACACGTTATCAGCACGAGACTCTACCGTCTCAAGTATCATTCTCGAAAATCCAAGGTATTTTCCCTCTTCCTAATTTAATTTTCGAGTATGTCTGACATTATGAAAAGAAAGTTCGTTGCCCTTGAAATTTCGGGCAAGAACTATATGACATGGGTGTTGGATGCTGAAATCCACCTAGATGCTATGGGTCTCGGAGACACCCTCAAAGATAAAGAAAAAGCATCCACCCAAGATTGTGCGAAGGCCTTGATTTTCTTGCGCCACCACCTTGACGAAGGTTTGAAGATTGAATATCTCACCGTCAAGGATCCACTCGTTTTGTGGAACAGCTTAAAGGAGAGATATGACAACCTGAAGTTGGTCACTCTGCCACAAGCACGATATGATTGGGCCCATCTGAGGCTACAGGACTTTAAGTCCGTTTCTGAATATAATTCTGCTATGTTCAGAATTACTTCTAAACTGAAGCTATGTGGAGATAACATCTCCGATTACGATATGCTTGAGAAAACGTTTACAATGTTTCATGCCTCCAATATGGTACTGCAGCAACAGTACCGAGAGAAAGGCTTTACGAAGTACTCTGAACTGATTTCTCTCTTACTAGTGGCTGAGCGAAATAATGACCTGCTCATGAGAAATCACGAAAATAGACCAACTGGGTCTACACCACTGCCTGAAGCAGATATGGTGCACTCGCATTATGCCAAACATAAAAGGGACCATGATCACGGTCATAAACGGGGTCAAAGCCAAGGACGTGGACAAGGAAGAAATTCCAAAGAAGTCCGTCACCCCCAAAGAGAGATAATCACCGAAAGCAGAAACGGGATCCCGAAGATCCTAAGGCAAATAGTTCAGAAACTATATGTTATCGTTGCGGTGGGAAAGGGCACTGGTCAAAGATTTGTCGTATACCAAGACACTTGGTTGACCTTTATCAAGCATCTCGAAAGAGAAAAGGCCCTGAAACAAACTTTGTCTATGACGACAATGAGGACATCACCCACCTGGATGTGGCAGACTTCTTTGAGCAACCCGATGGAAAAATAGACCACCTAATCGGCAATGGATCCGTGATGAAAGAAGATGGAGTTATTTGATTTTGTTCTACTTATTTGTATTAGTTAGTGAATAAACTAATAGTCATTAGCATTAGCTCGTATTAGTTAGTTCATAAAGCAATGTTAGCAGTAGTTCTTTAGAATATCTTCAATATGTTCAAATATCAATAAAACTTTTATTTTCCAGTGGGGGTAATCGACTAGCCTGAAAAACTAGTCGATTATCAACTATTTTCGCATTAAAGTTGAAAAACAATTGATCAACAATCGATTGTCTTTGGCTAACAATCGATTGTCTTGAAACAGTGTGTTCTGGAATTTTTCAAAAATAGCCAACAATCGATTGTCTTTGTCTAACAATCGATTGTCTTGAAACAGTGAGGTCTGGAATTTTTCAAAAATCACCCACAATCGATTGTCTATATCTAACAATCGATTGTCGTTAGGCAGTGTAATCTGGAATTTTTCAAAAATCATCCACAATCGATTGTCTATGATTAACAATCGATTGTCTATGTTCCAACAATCGATTGTGTGTGTTTAATAATCGATTGTCTTATGAAAAACGCTGAAATTTTCAAACTGCATAGTAATTGATTATGGACAACATATCTGATTTTGTTAGTCAACTGTTAGCAGCAGATCTTGAAAATATTATGTGACACAAAAGAATTGAACTTGTTTATTCTTATGTTCATGTATTCCTTTTGTATGTCATACCATGGGAAGTAAATTGATTGAAAGGCTCCGGAAGAGCAAATGTAACTCTGCCCAAAGGCATGACGTTTATCTTAGAGAATGCAATATTCTCCTCCAAGTCTAAGAAGAAACTTGTTGAGTTTTAAAGATGTACGCCGGAATGGCTACAATATTGAGACAATGGATGAAGATAATCTTGAATATCTCGTCCTCACTTTAAAGAATGTCTCCGGCCAAAAGAGGGTTATTGAGAAATTCCCGTCTTTATCTTGTGGCCTGTATTGGACAAGAATTAGTGCAATTGAGGCACATTCAACAGTAAATCTAAAGAATACTGAGTCCAATACATTTGTACTTTGGCATGATCGACTGGGTCACCCAGGATCAACCATGATGAGACGGATTATAGAAAGCTCATATGGGCATCCGTTAAAGAATTTCAAAAATTCTCTCAGGTAATGAATATCCTTACACTTCGTGTTATCAAGGCAAGCTGATTATCAGACCATCCCCAACAAAGGTTGGGACTGAGTCACCCCAGTTTCTGGAACGTATACAAGGGGACATTTGTGGACCTATTCAGCCACCTAGTGGGTAGTTTAGGTATTTCATGGTCTTGATAGACGCATCCTGTAGATGGTCTAATGTGTGCTTGTTGCTATCACGCAACCTTGCGTTTGCAAAGTTAATGGATAATAGATGAGAATAATCTTGAATTCTTCATGAAAACGTGGCTGCCCATTTCGGTTTGGGTTCACGCCATTTTGCATGCAACAATACTAGTTTGTCGGCTGCCCACTTCGGTTTGGGGTCACGCCATTTTGCATGAAGCAATACTAGTTCGTCGGCTGCCCACTTCGGTTTGGGGTCACGCCATGTTGCATGCAGCAATGCTAGTTCGTCTCTGACTGACGAATTGACACAAATATTCCCCATTGCAATTGGTTTTGGGTCATGAACCCAATATATCCCATTTAAGAAGCTTTGGATGCGCAGTATAGGTGCCTGTAGCATCGCCATCCCGCACCAAAATGGGTTTGCAAAGAAGGTTAGGAATATATGTTGAGTATGAATCGTCCTCCATTATTCGCTACCTCGAAACATTGACAGGAGATTTGTTCACTGCACTATTTGCAGACTGTCAATTTGATGAGACACTTTTCCCAAAATTAGGGGGAGAAGTCGGTGAAACCAAATGGGAAATTTTGTGGAAAAATGTATCATTATCTCATCTTGATCCACATACCTCTATTTGAAAGAAAGAGGTACAAAAGACTATCCATTTGCAAAGAATAGCAAATCAAATGCCTGACGCATTTACGGACTTGAAGAGGATAACGAAATCCCACATTCACGCGGAAAATGTTCCGATTCGTATTGAAGTCCCTATTGGACAAATATCTAGTGTCATATCCAATGAGTCAAATGCACGCCAGAAGCGTGGCAGATCATTAGGTTCCAAAGATCGAAATCCTAGAAAGAGGAAAAAGAACGATCTAAATGACACTATGAAAGAATCACATGAGGACGCTCATGATTTGATTAATTCCGAGATTCACGAAGAATCTATTGAGCCTGAGACTCTTGAAAATACGGAATGCAAGAATGTGAGGATCTTGAACCTCAGTCTGTGGTAGTACAAAATTAATTGAGAGCTCTCGAAGAGCCAATTATTACTATGTTGGAGAAACACAATTGAGTATTGTGCTGTAGTAAGTCTCAAAGAAACTTATTCAGTTTCCAAAAGTACACGCGAAGGCGATTGATGATATTGAGACTATAAATAAAGGAAGGCTTTGATTCTCCTATTACTACAACTTGTAGCGGGGTAATTTGTATATGAAAAGCTACCCGCTTTGTTCTCCAGTTTGTACTACACAAACGAAAGAATGCCACAATAAAGTGGATATCTATTGGTATAAAACACATATCATAATAAACCCGAAGTTTATTGATAAGTGCACATGTCATGGTGTAAATTTGAAGTTTACCAATATTGATAATTTATGTTAGCCATCTCATTTGAAGTATGATGTGCAAATTCACATAGGTGAATATCAAAGAACTAGAAGTTCTTGTTCTCAGTAATGAACTGACCAACTAAAGAGTTCGGGTTGAAGCCCCTTGATTCTGGAAATATCAAAGGTGAATATGGGCCCATTCACCTGCCATGTATACCACATATGATGCATCTATGAAATGGTTACATGCGCAATTGTTGTTGACCCGCAGCCTGGCCGGTGCTTGCGAGGTAAAACGCTCAGTAATCTAACTTCGAGCATAGTTTCCAGATTCTCTACTCAAGAAAGTTCATCTTGATAAGTTGGTTTATATCAAAGTTGGTTCAGCAAGATAATTATTGAGTGCTTCCACTTAATAGCTAAACTGTTTCTTATGAGAACAAAAGTTGTATATATCAATTTGATATACGTTGTATACGAGAGTATATTATATTCTCCCCTCAAAAGTGGTTCAGGGTCAGGAACCAAATAATTTCATCTTATATTAAGGTGCTGTGTATATTGACATAATGCACAAAGATGATTTCCCAAAGTTGAGGAAACATGTTAGCTTTACTAACATGAGGGGGAGACATGATAAACACTTGAGAAAGTGTTACATGGGATGAATTTTCATTTGCATATGTATATCCCCGAATATCATGATATGAACCTGTAGTTCATAAAAAGGAAATGCAATTGCAACATATTGCAAAGCATGCTATACGCATTTGCTGACTCAAAGAAAGTAACTAAATGGAAGAGATACAATTCAAGAAGAATTGATTCCATATGAAAGACATGTAGTTTTGAACCTATAGTTCAAATGCTTGAAAGATAAAAGTCAAAGGTATGTATAGTCAGTTTTCGATATCTTATTTGTTTAGTATCACTAATGAAAGCTTGATATGCAGCTAAAGTTTATTATATGACTTATATGACTTAACTTGAAAGATTTAAGTTGCTTGAAGCATATGCAATTCGTGGTCCTGAAGTACCACATCCTAAGTGCAATTTGTGTACATATGTATCTTGCTATAACTATAAGCATGATGGCATTGAGAATGCATCTATGGAGATATTGAAGTGTTATTCCACGACATTATATGAAGATGTTCATATCTATCAAGAATGATGATTTCAAGGTACGGAATATTTATTCAAGTCAATATGGTTGATTTGTCAAATCTCTACAAAAGATCGTTCTGAAGATGATGCACAAGATTGGAATGCAAATGCTCAAGGATATAAATCAATGTACTCATTAGGGGGAGTCAATGCGCGTTGCACTCTTTTTCCCTTACAAGGTTTTGTCCCACTGGGTTTTCCTTGCAAGGTTTTTAACGAGGCAACCAATAGGCGCATATTCAAACATGTGTACTCTTTTTCCTTACTTTAATTTTTCCCATTGGGTTTTGGTTTTAAGGTTTTATGAGGCACATCATTGAATAGACATTCAAGGGGGAGTGTTATGAAATAGAAGATTCTTACACTTCTATTTAAGGTGAATGTCTTTGATGTATCTAATTAGAGAGATTTTAGAGTTCTATTAGTGGTAGCTAAATCTTCCTCTCCCCTATAAATAGAGGTGCCCCCTACCATTGTAAATCATCCCTTGAGACCCCTCTCAACTCAATAAGAAGAACTCTCTCTACTCTTCTCTCTATTGCTATTGTTCTTGTTCTATTGTTCTTGTCTTTTGCTTTAGTTTATAACATATTTTACATTCATATTTATTAATCAGTAATTAATGCTATCTTTTATATTATATTTTTAATAGTGTGCTATTAATGAAAGTAGGAAGAATACAAATTGTTTAATCAGAGTAATAAAAGTAAAATGTGTTATAAATAGAACTCTATTTAAGGTGAATGTCTATAATTAGAGAGATTCTAGGGTTTACTACTTGGTGGCTAAGTCACCACCTCCCTATAAATATAGGGGTTCTATACCATTGTAAATCATCCCCAAGTATCAATAAGAATACTCCTCTCTCTACTTTTCTCTCTATTGTTCTTGTTCTTATATTATTTCATAACACGTTATCAGCACGAGTCACTAACCAATTGAAATTTTCGATTGTCTTAACTTTTGTTTGTGTAGGGTTTCACATGAGGTTCTACCGCAACCAAATCCCAAAATTTTCTATACAGAAAATAGAAGAAAAACGTTGAAAAGAAAACAGAAGGAACGAAAGAAGAAAAACATTGAAAACAAAGAAGAGACGGAAACAAAGAGGGAAAAACGTTGAGAAAACAAGAAGAGAAAACATTGAAAATATAATTGGTATACCTTAAAGGTAAGTAATTTACTTTTCCCTTTCAAATTCTTGAAATTCTACGATTTGATTTTATATACAAACAAAGACAACAAAGTTTGATTATAACTCTAATGGAGTTCGTAAGAAATTACACTCACATGAAGTGGTAAAATTTCTATGCCTTGCCATGATCAAATTCATGTATGATTGTGGGCAAAGAATTAAAAATCCGTCCAATTGAATTTGCTCCATTCTCTTTAGAGAATGTGGTATCAGTATGTGATAAGTCTGAAAGAAGACAAAATTATTACCGTGAAGGTATCAATGGATGTGGACGTGGCAATAGACGAAATTATAATCGTCATTATTGTGGTAATGAGAACAATAAGGATTCTCAAAATAATCTTTCACTTTATGAAAGTAATATTTGACATGAGATTGTGTATAGCACATACAGATGATTATGATCCATTCCCTGAAGTGAATGTGATAATTGCAATAGAGCCCGTAAGTATGAACACGCTCTTGATGTAATTTTGTTTTATGTCTGACATTATGAAAAGAAAGTTCGTTGCCCTTGAAATTTCGGGAAAGAACTATATGACATGGGTGTTGGATGCTGAAATCCATTTGGATGCAATGGGTCCTGGAGACGCCATTAAAGACAGAAATAACGCATCCACCCAAGACTACGCTAAGGCCTTAATTTACTTGCGCCATCACCTTGATGAAGGTTTGAAACTGTGCTAAGGCCTTGATTTACTTGCGCCATCACCTTGATGAAGGTTTGAAACTGTGCTAAGGCCTTGATTTACTTGCGCCGTCACCTTGATGAAGGTTTGAAACTGTGCTAAGGCCTTGATTTACTTGCCCCATCGCCTTGATGAAGGTTTGAAACTGTGCTAAGGCCTTGATTTACTTGCGCCATCACCTTGATGAAGGTTTGAAAATTGAATATATCACAGTCAAAGATCCACCTATCTTGTGGAATGGCTTAAAGGAGAGATATGACAATCTGAAGTTGGTCACTCTGTCACAAGCACGATATGATGAGAATCCACAAGCAAATAGTTCATAAACTATATGTTATCGTTGCGGTGGAAAAGGGCACTGGGCGAAAATTTGCCGAATTTGGTTGAGCCTTGTCAAGCATCTCTAAAGAGTAAATGCCCTGAAACAAATTTTGTCTCTGACGAAAATTTTGACATCACCCACTTGGATGTGGCAGACTTCTTTGAGCACCCTGAGGGGAAAATTGACCACCTAATTGGTGATGGATCTGTGATGAAGGAAGATGGAATTGTTTCATTTTATTTCACTTATTTGTAATAGTTAGTGAATAAACTAATAGTCATTAGTATCAGCTCGTATTAGTTAGTTTATGATATAATGTTAGTATTAGTTCTTTAGAATGTTTCAATATGCTCAGATTTCAATAATATTTTTATTTTCCAGTAGCGGTAATTGACTAACCTAACAGTTAGTCGATTATCTAATATTTCGCATTAAAACTGCAAAACAATCGATTGTCAATGTTCAACAATCGATTGTCAATGTTCAACAATCGATTGTCTATTTTTAACAATCGATTGTCTTAAGACTGATCTGGAATTTTTTCAAAATAGCAAATAATCGATTGTCTATGTTTAACAATCGATTGTCGTAAGACAAGTTTTTCGAAATAGTCAACAATCGATTGTCTATGTTTAACAATCGATTGTCTTAAGACAATGTGATTTGGAATTTTTTCAAAATAGCAAATAATCGATTGTCTATGTTTAACAATCGATTGTCTTAAGACAGTGATCTGAAAGTTTTTCAAAATAGCAAATAATCGATTGTGTATGTCTAACAATTGATTGTCAATGTTCAACAATCGATTGTCTATGTTTAACAATTTCTTGTCTTAAGACAGTGATCTGAAGTTTTTCAAAATAGCAAATAATCGATTGTGTATGTTTAACAATCGATTGTGAATGCTCAACAATCGATTGTGGATGTTTAACAATCGATTGTTTTAAGAAAATGCTTAAACTGAAATTTTCAAACTGCAAAGTAATCGATTATGGAAAACATATAATCGACTATCTGATTTAGTTTGTCGAATAACCTCAGCAGATTTCGAAAATATTGTTTAAGTATGAAACAAACGGATTGAATTTGTTTATTCTCATGTTCGTATATTTTCTTTTGTATGGCAAACCATGGGAATTAAATTGATTGAAGGCTCCTGAAGAGCAACTATAACTCTGCCTAAAGGAACGATATCTTAGAGAATGCAATGTTCTCCTCCAAGTCTAAGAAGAACTTGTTGAGTTTTAATGATATCAGTCAAAATGTACTCCTCCAAGTCTAAGAAGAACTTGTTGAGTTTTAATGATATCAGTCAAAATGTTCTCCTCCAAGTCTAAAAGGAACTTGTTGAGTTATAAAGATATCATTCAAAATGGATATCAGATTGAGACAATACATGAGTGTAATCTTGAATACCTCATTTACTCATGAAAACGAGGCTGCCCACTTCGGCTTGGGGTCACGCCATTTTGCATGTAGCAATGCTAGTTCGTCTCTGACTGAAGAATTGACACAAATATTTCCCGTTGCAATTGGTTTTGGGTCATGAACCTAATATATCCCATTTAAGAATCTTTGGATGCGCACTATATGTGCCTATAGCACCGCCATCCCGCACCAAAATGGGTCCGCAAAGAAGGTTAGGAATATATGTTGAGTTTGAATCATCCTCCATTATTCGCTACCTTGAAACATTGACAGGGGATTTGTACACTGCACGATTTGCAGACTGTCAATTTGATGAGACACTTTTCCCAAAATTAGGGGGAGAAGTTGGTGAAACTAAATGGGAAATTTTGTGGAAAAATGCATCATTATCTCATCTTGATCCACATACCTCTATTTGTGAAAAAGAGGCGCAAAATATTATCCATTTGCAAAGAATAGCAAATCGAATGCCAGACGCATTTACAGATTTGGAAAGGATAACAAAATCACATATCCCTCAGTGAATGTGACAACATCTGATTCACGAATACATATTCATTATTGGAAGAATATGAACATGAAATTGGTATTGAATATACCACACTCACCCCTAGAAGGAGGTTTGAGATAATACCACACTCACCCCTAGAAGGAGGTTTGAGATGATATATGGCATGAATGATCGTTGGTCACGTACCTATTGTACGCCAAAATATTTTGGAAATATGACTATTAAAGGACAACGATAATGCAAGAAACATATCTTGCATATAAGTTTGACATGACCATAATGGTATAACTTTCTCTTTAAGAAAGATATTCAACACATGGATGTTGATGAATTTGTGGTAGTACAAAATTTATTGAGAGCTCTAGAAGAGCCAATTATTACTATGTTGGAGAAACACAATTGAGTATTGTGCTGTAGTAAGTCTCAAAGAAACTTATTCAGTTTCCAAAGTACACGCGAAAGCGATTGATTATATTGAGACTATAAATGAAGGAAAGATTTGATATCTCCTATTACTACAACTTGTAGCGGGATAATTTGTATATGAAAAGCTACCCGCTTCATTCTCCAGTTTGTACTACACAAACAAAAGAATGCCACAATAAAGTGGATATCTACTGGTATAAAAACCCATGTCATAATAAACCTGAAGTTTATTGATAAGTGCACATGTCATGGTGTAAATTTGAAGTTTACCAATATTGATAATTTATTCAGTTGGCATCGTGTTAGCCATCTCATTTTAAGTATGATGTGCAAATTCACATGGGTGAATATTAAAGAACTAGAAAGTTCTTTACGAATTCTCTTGTATTACTTGTTCTCATTAATGAACTGACCAACTAAAGAGTTCGGGTTGAAGCCCATAAATTCTGGAAATATCAAAGGTGAATATGGGCCCATTCACCTGCCATGTATACCACATATGATGCATCTATGAAATGGTTACATGATTGTTATTAACCCGCAGCCTGGCCGGTGCTTGCGAGGTAAATTGCTCAGTAATATAACTTCGAGCATTTCCAGATTTTCTACTCATGATAGTTCATCTTGATAAGTTGGTTTATATCAAAATTGGTTTAACAAGATAATTATTGAGTGCCTCCACTTAATAGCTAAACTGTTTCTTATGAGAACAAAGTTATATATATCAGTTTGATATACGTTGTATACGAGAGTATATTCATTCTCCCCTCACAAGTGGTTCAGGGTCAGGAACCAAATAATTTTATCTTATTATTAATGTGCTGTGTATATTGACATGATAATGCACAAAGATAATTTCTCAAAGTTGAGGAAACAAGTTAGCTTTTCTAACATGAGGGGGAGACATGATAAACACTTGAGAAAAGGTTACATGAGATGAATTATCATTTGTATATATAGATCCTCGAATATCATAATATGAACCTGAAGTTCATAAAAGGATAATTCAATCGCAACATATTGCAAAGCATGCTATACGCATTTGCTGACCCAAAGAAAGTAACTATATTCTCACTACAAATGCTCATATTAAGTCCTAGAAGAACAAAGTCTTTGATACGCTTAAAGCGTATAGACAAATACTTGATTCCATATGAAAGACATGTAGATTGGGACATATAGTTCAAATACTTGAAAGTATAAAGTCAAAGGTATGTATAATCAGTTTTCGATATCTTATTTGTTTAGCATGACATGAAAACTTGATATGCATCTAAAGTCTATTATGTGATTTATATGACTTAACTTGAAAGATTTAAGTTGCTTGAAGCATACACAATTCTTGGTCCTGAAGTACCACATCCTAAGTACTATTTGTGTACATATGTATCTTGCTATAACTATAAGCATGATGGCATTGAGAATACATCTATGGAGATATTGAAGAGTTATTCCACGGCATTATATGAAGATGTTCATATCTATCAAGAATGATAATTTCAAGGTGCGGAATATTTATTCAAATCAATATGGCTGATTTATTTATCAAATCTCTACAAAAGATCGTTTTGAAGATGGTGCACAAGATTGGAATGCAAATATTCAAGGATGTGAATTGATGCTCTTTTCAGGGGGAGTTAATGCGCGTTGCACTCTTTTTCCCTTACAAGGTTTTGTCCCACTGGGTTTTCCTTGCAAGGTTTTTAACGAGGCAACCAATAGGCGCATATTCAAACATGTGTACTCTTTTTCCTTTTCTTTAAATTTTTTCCCATTGGGTTTTGTTTTAGTTAAGGTTTTAACGAGGCACATTATTGAATAGACATTCAAGGGGGAGTGTTATAAATAGAACTCTATTTAAGGTGAATGTCTATAATTAGAGAGATTATAGGGTTTACTACTTGGTGGCTAAGTCACCACCTCCCTATAAATATAGGGGTTCTATACCATTGTAAATCATCCTCAAGTATTAATAAGAATACTCCTCTCTCTACTTTTCTCTCTATTGTTCTTGTTCTTATATTATTTCATAACAAATGAGAATTTTAAAGTTTATATTTCAAATGGGCTGCTAGTCCACTTAATTGTTCAAACAATAATATTAATCATTGGGGCGATAAATTCAGGGTTATCATTGAAGTTAATTCTGTATTGCACAAAAATTTATAAAATTTATCCATTTCAGAATATATTTTAGAATTTGTGTCTAAGGTAATAAATCATTGAACCTTTGTGTTTGTTATCCAAAAATTATTTTTCTTTTTTTGTTACGTAAAAATCATTTAACTTTGTATTCATTACATAAAAATTACTTTATTTCTTTTGTTACACAAAAATTATTTTACTTTACTTTAGTTATCACAACATTCATATTTTTATTTGAAAAGCCTATTATACCCTTGATATTATAAAAACCTTCATATTTATGTAATACCTTCTATATTATATACTATATAATATATTTTTAACTATATATATTATATATTATATTATTTATAAATAACATAACTTGATATTATTTTATAATATATTCGTATATTTAGTTTTTTTAAATGTAAATTGTTAAAATATATCAGTAGCATTATTAAATTTGTAAGTAACTTCAATATATATTAGTAGAGAAATAAATCAGCAAGCAAATTTCCGTGAGAAAGCTCTCAGGTAAACAAACAAAGAAAATGAGGGGAAAATCATGTGTTAATCTGAAAAAAGTCTCTAGGTTATTTTCCTGAAAATAGGCCATTGATTATTTAGGAAATTACATTACTAGAAAATCAAAAAATTCGTCCAAAAAAATCGATCAAAGTTGGTCGGTAATGACCAATAACCGTCCAAAAACAACCATTAACGTGTGATCGGTATTTTGAAGGTCGGAAGAGCATACCAAAGTTGATCGGGAATTAAAAGAATTGCTAAAAAATTATTTATAACGCTAATAATATATCTTAAACAATAAAGTTAATAAATTAAATATACGAATTTATTATTAAAATAATAAATAAATAATATTAAGTTATTCTATTTATAAATAAAATACATAGTTAAAATATATTATATAGTATATAATATAGAATGTATTACATATATATGAAGGTTTATGTGATATCAATGGCAAAATAGATTTTTCAAGTAAAAATATGACTTTTGTGATAACTAGAGCAAAGTAAAGTGGTTTTTGTGTAACAAAAGAAAGAAAAGTAATTTTTGTGTAATGAACACAAAGTTTAATAATTTTTACGTAATTAAAAAAAAGTGACTTTAGTGTAACAAACACAAAAGTTCGATGACCATGAATAAAATTATCTCCTTATTATACACATATTCTATATTTATCATTATTTTTAATTTAAACAATCTGGTAAGTGACTTTTAGATTACTTCTTCGTATAAAAGAACTGGGTTGAGCTAATTGAATAGCATACTGATGATAGGCTACAATTATGTATTTTAATCGATTATTACACTTTAATTTACTGCACTTTAGTTGAGTTTGCGCTTTAATCGTTAGTGTTCTGCACTAACAGTGTGTTTTATGCCTTGTAGGAGTGATTTCGAGCTATATATATGTTATAAAATGAATTCAAATGCTTTGGAGCTTTGAAGTCTGAGTAAAAACACAATGAATTATGCCAGGATCATATTCGGGGATCAACAGATGATAGAGCAACAAAATAAAGAATCGAGTAGGCATATTGCGAAATGTATAGTAAAATATATATAACTTTTTGTTCAAAAATCAATTGGACTCTACAATATATGGTTGGAAAGCTAACTCAAAGGGCTACAATTTTCATTATTTATATTTTTCTAAATTCTAAATGGAACAGGGTGAAAAATGCGGTCAAAACCGCAACTGAGGCGAACATGAGGCAATGTACCTGCCATATACCGCGGTTGACCGCGGTGCGGCAGTCCAAACGTGAGATATTTTCCTTTTTCTCCTAGAAGAAGGTATAATTATTTGGGCCCAATCCTACTTAGTATATATACATGGAAAAACGATATTTTTTAGGGTTGGACACACTTTTGACATAATTTAGACCTAAGGATGCTAATAAGATCGAGGATTCGACCTAAGGAGTCAAGAACACAATAAGAGTAAGGCGGGGAATTCTTCAATGAATTTTTCCTTCCTCTTCCTATTTCTTATTATTGGTTATGATTTTAGTATTGTAGTTTTACATACTATTATGAATAGCAAAATTGTTATCTAGGATTTTGATGGAACTTTTTGTAGGATAAATTCTTGTTATGTTTTTATATAATTGAGCCGTTGGATTTCTTACTTGTTCAACAACGTGTTTGTTGTTGTTGATTGAATGACCATCAATTAACTGTACCTATTTAGTGTGTACTGCTTGAGAGAGAGTACATATTTAGGTAGTTGTTGAACAACGGCACTCCTAACATATGTGAGAAATCAATATATTGTTTAAATGCAGGTTTAGAAATAACAAAGCCTTGACGTGGTCATAATGAGCGGTTAGATAAAATAAAATAGCGTAGTTCGAGAGAATATGTCTAGTAAATTATTGTAGTTGCTCGAGAGAGAATTACGACATCTAAAGTGCTCACGATCAGTAGAGAATACATTGGCGAAATTCGTAGGGAACATAGTTAGAAGGATTCCGACAATTGGAAAAATCATAACTCTATACCTCCTTAAGTTAGTCTCCAACCCTTAATCTAGTTAGTTGATAATTTTACCGTTTTTTAGTATTTGCTAGTTAATTAGCTAGAAATATAAATCTCAATCTTTATAATTTAGAAAATTATTCAATATTATATTCTTAGTGATATTAAATAGATACAACTAAGCCTTAGTTATATATGGGACTCGACTCTGGACTTTTAGACTGGATTATATTTGCAGCAATCGTTTATCTTTTTTAGGATTAGAGTTGGGCGTGATCACATACTTACCCTAAAGGGTGAAATGGTGATCATGAAGGCATATGGCTTAGATGGGTGATATCTATCACATTTTGGAGGGGTGTCTAACTAAGATGGCTCGAGTTGTTGAGCCTACGTCATAATTTATGATAGTAGATGCTTGCGTTCGGCACCAACCTAATTCTAAGATAAAATTTTCTCGGGGCGCTCATTTAGTTGTTCCTATTTAATTGTAACCATTTAAAAGAAAATGATTAGCTGATATCCAATATTTAAGTAAATTCAGATATCGCTTTCTTCTCTATTGCTTCTTCGTCTTCCTTTTAAAATTGAAAATTCAAGTTTGAAGTAGTAATTGTAGATTGTAGTGGAGAAATCAAAATCACCATTATTGAACCTAGAGAAAGCTTGCTCGATGTTGACCTGCTGAGATCGATAAAACATGCATGTTGAGAGGTAGAAGAATTTTAGATTCAATTCTGAAATTGCATTGAACAGAGAAAAACATCAAATCCAATTTTGAAGTTGTATTGAAGAGATAGAAGAACTTCATATCCCGACTCTAAAGTTGAATTGAGGAGAGGTGACACTGAGGAAATATAGAAGAACTTCATATTTGATTCTGAAACCCTAAATTTGTAACTTCGTATGCAAATTCTGAAGTATGTTTCGAAGTGGGTAAATTTTATAAGTTTTTGTGCAATGCAGATATGACTTCAATAGTTGCCCCAAAATCAGGTATATCTGCACTTACCCAATTTTAACTCTAATATTTAGCGGCACGATAAGTAATATTATCGTTGGAGAAAAAAAATCAGTAACCGCTTGATTTGTAAAAGGTAATTGAAAAATAGCCACAGTTTTAAAGTAAATCGAAATTTAGTCACTTTTTTATGTAAAGATAAAATTCAAATAGGAACACCCTTAAAAATCCAAAAAAATTCTAGCATAATATATTGCAGTTTGAATTTCATACATATGAGATTCTAGCATAATGTACTAAAATTTTATAATGTACTAGAATTCCAACAGCATGTGCTAAAAATTTATATACATGAGCTCCATAATCCAACATATTATGCTAGAATTTACCGTGTTTCAACTAAGATATTTTTGTCCAAATTTTATCTATACATAAAGAGTAGCTATTTTTAATAAATTTCCAAATGCTAACTATTTTCGATTACCAATTCGAAACTAGCTAGCCATACTATTTTCATATTATTGTTTGAGATGAAATGTAAGCCCATTCAAAATTTTCATATATCAACCGAATTTAAATGGTTAATCTCATATTTTCTCTATTTCAATTTAAGTGACATGCTGTGACGTTCGTAAACAAATTTCAAAGTTTCACGAGACTATTAGTATGAAAATTAATTTCAAAAGAAGCAGTGAGCAAGAAGGAAGGTCGAACATGTATATAATGGATGGGATATAGATATTTAGTTAGGTTGAATGGATGAAATAATCACAAAAGAAAAACAAAAATGCAATATAAATTAGTTATGTTTTGCCAAAGTTTATATGGCATGTACTGCCAAATGGTAGTGACAGCAAAAGGAATAAGTTATTCCTTAACTTTATTGGTTACAAAACTTTTTAAAAATAATAATACTTTGGGGACGTTGGAGATTGCATGTGATTTATTTATTGGAGTATTTGATCATTGAGTCGATAATAATGATTGAAGCTTACATTGTTGCTTGAAAGAAAGAAGCTGAAATTAGTTGATATAATTCTTTATTAAAGTGGTTTAACTCACAAAAATACGTATATAAAATATTTAATAAATTGCTTAAAAAAGATAATATGTACTTAATTGGAGCGAATGAATACATATTAACTTAATATTATTCTAGCTAAAATTTAGATGAATTATTCATGATATATGTGCGTATATTTTCAAAGTTCTGTGTTATATTTATATGTCTTTTCCATGTTGAAAGTTCACGAAGAAGAAATTATCTTTAGAAATATTTTTGAATATTTATTTCCTGTCATGTTCAATACTTAAAGATACCATTATGAATAGATACTAATTGTTCCAAAAAAGATTTAAATTTGAATGATCAAGAAAGTTGAGAAGTTGATTTAGACCCTAAAGAGGTCACACAAAAAAGTTTATTACTATTACTTTAAGGGAGTATCCTCTGTTATGAGACGGGGTCATCGTCCATGCCGAGAATCCTGATTGGCCTGAAATTTCTTGTGCCAAAGTAGGAAGCATACGAGGCAATGGTCTCGTTGCGAATATGTCTAACTAGGCTAAGATATGGCACATGAGCATTGAGAACCATGGAGCGAGTGACACCTTGTGGATTGGACCTATATGATCAGGTTTTGAATCGAACTCATGCCGATTACACAGTCACTAAGATAGAAATAAGTCAGGATAGTTGAAACTGCCTAAGCATAAAGTAAAGTATTTTTCAAATAATAAAGAAAGAAAAGAAATTATTTCATAATATTCTTAAGCTATTTGTCTGCAGTTATTACGAATAAAATTTTGAAGTCGATTTATTTTAGACATACAGATTATTAAAAATATATTTGACTGAGTTATTGTCTTGTTATATATAATGTTTGAGGCGAAATGGCCTCGTGGCTACTTAAACTTATATCCTATTTTAAAGTCGATACACGAACTTACATTGTTCCCATTTGAACATCAAACTCACACATCTGGTAAGTAATAAACTTATATGATCGTTGACCAGGTACATGTGGCCAGAGATGATGTGGACAAGGTGTGTGAAAGCCACCAAAATTACATGCATGACTATTATAGTTTTGATTTAAAAAAATCTAGCAACAACAATAGCAACAACCATCCAGTATAATCCCACTTAGTGAGGTCTGTGAGGGTAGTATGTATGCAGGCCTTACCTCTACCCTAGGGTAGAGAGGTTATTTTCAAAATAGACCATCAGCATCCTTCCTTTCAAGAACTCCCCACATTACTCTTGCGGAGAATGAAAATCACAGCCTCTTGATTTAAAAAAATCTAAAACAAAAAAAAAAAAATACAAATTAAATAGAAAGAAAATAAATCAGGCCCACTTCCCTTATCCTCCCCCCTCCCCCAAACCCAAATTCCCTTTACCCCTAGTTTTCTCCTCCCCGCCTCCCCCTTCCTCCCATTGTCATCCGCTCCCACCTCCTCTTTCTTTTCTTTCTCTCACTCTCTAATCTCCCCTACCCCCCTCATCCTCTTTTTGTTCTACTCAGGAAGAAATAGTGAAAAATAAAGAACAGTAATGGATTTTCTCGAAAACGTTATGTCAATCTTTCTCTCACATTAACTTCCTCTCCCATTTTGTATCCAATCCCAAACCGGAAGACAGATCGAGAAAAGAGAAATATCAACGGGAAGTTATTGACTTTATGGTGGAAATTTTCATTTACGAAGGTCGACTTCTTCTCTATTTCTGGTTTCACCATTTATGTCCTTCTTTGACATAACCTAGTCGGCTCTCTTGTTGCCTTGACTAAATTTTAGCAGGTGGCCCATCGAATGTCTTTGACCTAGGGTTTGATTATATAGATTTCAGTAGAAGTGAAAGATATAATAGATTTTATGAAAGTTCATCATTGATCGAGGCATGTGGTCAAGTGATGACTTAGATCTTTCTCACAATCGTGGGGCCAAAAGTTGTAGACAGAATAATGAAAGAAGTAAAATTAGAAAGAAATTTTGGTATATTAATTATTAAAATTATGGTGCAATTTGCAGGAGGGCTTAAGCTCAGCTTCAACTAACAGAAATGGAGAACCCCATTAGCAAAAGAGATTCAAAAAAGAGAAAATTTAGAGAGTCTGTCAGACAGCAATTAGATCATCCTAGGAAGTATGGTTAGGAGCTGAGAACGATCATCTACTGCGCCATGACCCGAGGGTCGTGAGAGCTGTTACTCACGCTCTGGTCTAATGGCCATGTCTCATCAACCAGACTTGGTTTTCTGTCTCCTTAGAACTCAAGGATACAGTGGTACGAGCCTATAGAACAGATCCTGTTCAAGTAAGGTCGTGAACTTCATCTTCGTCATTCCAAATTTTACATTCTCATGTTGAGTATATTTTACCTTTTTAAAGAAATAAAAACTTTTGGTATAAGTTACAATTAGGTGAAGTGAATGTAGCAGCCCATTGTAACAGTCATCTATGTTGTAATTTGCAGGATGGCTGAAGCTCAGCTTCCAGTAACAGAAATGGAGAAAACCAAAAATATTTAGAGAGTATGTCAGACAACCATTAGATCATCTCAGCACCAGTGGTCAGGGGCTGAGAACGATCATCTACGGCACCATAGCCCGAGGGCCATGGGAGCTGTTAATCACGCTCTGGTCAAATGGCCATGTCTCATCAACCAGACTTGGTTTTCTGTCTCCTAAGAACTCAAGGATACAGTGGTACGAGCCTATAGAGCAGATCCTATTCAAGTAAGTTCATGACCTTCATCCGATAATTTGAGCTCACTAACATTCTGAATAACTATTCTAGCTACATGATATTCATTTCTTTTTCGGCGCATTCTTGCAAGTTCTTTTATTATACCCTTCACCTCCACAATTTCCACATGACACCTTGTACTTCTTTGAGTTTATTTCATCAAATATTTTATATCTTTCCTTGTGAGGTCTACCTGGATGCCTTTTATCTCCCGCCGGTGGCTTTACTACCTCATCCAAAATATATTGTGGAACATCCCATTTGGCTTCATCGGGAAGAGGATTTACCGGCATTTCATAGGTAAGAAGAAGGCTCTTCGTTGTGTAATACAGAGAGCAATAGTTGTCAGGCCTTTCATTCCTATGCCTTAATGCTTCCAAAGCATGGGCACATGGAAGTTCATCAAGTTGGAATTGTCCACAGCTACATTTCTTGTTTTCTAGACATATAATGTACCGCTTCATACCATCTAACATAGTATGTATATGATATGTTGAAGCCCTCACCTACAATTCAAGACCAAACAGAAATAATAATACATCAATCAGTTAACTAGATTAGCAACAATCAGCTACAAATAAACTACATATAAACGATAACTATATTTACCCACAATTTGACTACATTTTAACTACAAACTGGAAAACACTGCAGCTACTATTATTTTTGTTTTTTCTCCTGCACCAAACAAGAATATATTACCTTTAGTTTCTGGGATAATGTATTGTTATCTTCCAATTCTTTGTTGAATTTGTGACCAAGGAATGTGAAAGTACCCTTTGCCTTCAATAACTTTTCTTTTGTCCAACGTTCTAGAATAGTCCTCATATACTCAAATAGATCAAATATTGGAAGCTCTCTTGCCTCTTTTGTTACAGCGTTCAACGACTCTGCAATGTTTGACGTCATAGTAAAAGTTCTATTCACCATTGCATGTACTCTTTACCATCTATGATAGCCAATATCATGTAGGTAAGACGATACACGTGGGTCAACCTCTTCAATCTTCATCATCCTTTCATTGAATTCATCCAGAGTATATGACCGTGCTGTAGCAAAGTACAATTCGTGTAATTGTAGATGTGTCTTCTTGAATTTTGACCTTATATTTGTCCATATATGCCACATGCAAAAGTAGTGTGCCATGCCCGGATAGACAACTGATGTTACCTTCGATATACTCTCATGCCTATCTGAGACAACACACATTGAAGGTCTTTCACCATATGCCTCCTTGAATTGTTCAAAGAACCACTTCCAAGATGCATCGTTTTCAGAATCAACAACAGCATATGCCAAAGGCAAAATAGAACCTACAATTTGAAGACATAAAATAAGATTAACTATTAAATACAAATATATATTGAGAATTTAGGCAATTAACTACATTGATTTATATAAATACTAATTAACGACAATATAACTACAAATTACCTACATTGTTTAAATTGTCAACGAAATAACTACAAAATTATTGCATCTAGTACCTGCTGCATCCATGGTGCTTGCTGTCAGCATAATACCCCTATATGCTGATTTTAAGAATGTCTCATCAACCACTACTACCGGCCTACAAAGTTGCCAACCATTTATTGATGTACAAAAAGCAACAAATGCGTACAAGAAGCAATCATCTGCTGCCTTCTTCAATTTAACAACAGAACCGGATAATTCTTCTCAAGAATATAAAAATATTTTGGTAATCTGTTGTACGAGTCACACGTATTCCCTCTAAAAAACTGTAATGCTTTTTCCTTTGCTCTCCATGCTTGCATGTAGCTTAGGTTCACTCCATGTTCGGATAACATGTCAGTTTGTATGTCCTTTAGCGTGTAAACAGTCTTAGGATCACAATACTTTAGAACGACAATGCTACCAACTACTGTTGCAGTATATTTGTGCTGTATGAGTGTTTCGTCCATTCGGTAGCATGTGTGTTGTCGGCTAAAGCTTCTTATCTTGAACAATGAAGAATCATTAATTGACGTTGCCTTGAAATGCCATTTGCAATTTTCAGGTACACATACAAGCCAGTAGCTACAAAAAATACAATATTCAGACATATTTATTAAACACTACAATTAACAACAAATTGACTACAATTTAACTACAATTGCATAAACAAACCTATCTTCAGTAATAAAGTAATTTTTCAAATCCATAAATAACTACATACCTTCTATTACTTGATCTTTTCACTCTGAACTGGAACTTGTGCATAACTGCATAATACTTCATTGCAACAGGTATTATTTTCTTGTCCTGGTACACTTGTCCTTCTTCAATACATGTTTGCGCAGATTCAATTATTATTTCACTTTGATATTCCTCTATAGCTGGTGATGATGGAATTTCTAGTAACCTTAGTGATCCTGAAGAACCTGCAGACAATAAATTCACAAATGTAGTAACTATGTAGGTAAATTTGAAAGCAACATCGATGTGTCATTTCCAGTACTATATCATCATCATAGTTTAATTGTAGATACATGTCGTTGAATCATAGATTAGTAGGTAACACAAAAACACTCACTATTGTCTACTTGTACTGATGCTTTCATTGGTGATTGCCAATTCCATATTGAAATCTCTTACGCTAATACATAAGGGATACGAACCTAAGTTTTTATTCTCTTTTCTCGTTTCCATATATACACGAACACCCATATCATTCCTAATCTCCAATGGAGGATAATTATCATTCACAATGTATTTTATTTCTATAATTTTATCCGATGTATCAAATGGATAATTGTTCTGCAATTGTAGATTGGAGAATTTCGTAGCTTGCATTATCATCTATCAAAATGGCATCAACTTCAAAATCTCGGAATCTGCCATAGTTATCCCAATAACCATTCGATTTCAGCATTATTGGGATTTTTGACATAATTTTTTGTAATTGATAGAAAAACAGACGAAGAACAGATTTAGATTCGTCAATTTTTGTACTGATGACGACGAACAACTGTATTCGACAATACGACAATTTGTGTACTGATGTAGACGAAGAACAGATTCAGATTCGACAATTTGTGTACTGATGTAGACGAAGAACATATTTAGATTCTAGAATTTGTGTACTGATATAGACGAAGAACTGTATTCAACAATTTGGAAGTTCTACAATTTGATTGCTGGAGATTCTCGTGTTTTTTGAGTTACAGATGAGAGATATATTTCTGTAACAGAATGAGAGAATCATGCTGGTTTATGATTTTGTTTTGCATTTTCAAACTCGAATTTAGTTGTGACAGAATTACATTAATTCTGATAGCTACAAAATTGGCGGTATTTTAGGATAGAATTCAGCTATTTTTGGTTTGGTACAATTTTTGTAAACAAAACATGGTATAGACGGGTAAATACCAAACCATACACAATTTTGGTAATAAGATTTGCTACATGGTATATATAGGTAAAAATCCCTTTAATTTTTAGGGCTATGTTGGATAGATAATATTAGTGGGCCTATTTGCGTTCTTTTCCCTTATTTGGGATGAAAAGTAGGCCTATTCAAAATTTTCATATATCAATCGATTCAAATGGTTAATCTAATAATAAATTTCGTTTCACTATGGAACTCTCTTCATTTTTTTCGTATACTGCGGGCAGAGCATAAGTTAATACCCATTTATACAGAGGACACTAAATTCATCACCTATAAAATGATTTTTGACACATTATAATTTAGATGACAAATACTAAGAAATTGTAATATTGTTGAAATCGTCTAGTTTGCTAAATGCTTAACCAAAATTACTTTTGTAAAAAAGTAACCAGACACTAGAAGAAACTACTCCAAAATTTAGGTGTAGCAAAATCTAAGCTAAGTAAAAACTCAATATGTTATATCAACGTCAATTAGAATTCGAGAAAATAAACATGGATTTGTATATATCATAAAGATACGTTCAAGTTTTTTTCAGAAAAAAATCTCATAAATCACTTTAATAATTGGAAAAAGAAAAAATCAATGTGTGGCATGAAATGAATGAGATTTCAGGTTTGGGCCCTACGAATTAGAGAAATTCGGAATATTAGACGGTTAAAAATATTGAAAAGATAACGAAAAGGAGAACGAGAAATTATTAAAATTTTCAAATTCCAAATTTCACATTCTCATGTCGAGTATATTTTACATTTAAATAAAAACTTTTGGTATAAGTTACAATCAAGTGAAAAAATATTTAGAAAGTCTGTCAGACAACCATTAAACCATCTCAGCACCCATGTTAGGGGCTGAGAACGATCATCTACGGCACCATAGGCCGAGGGCCATGGAAGCTGTTAATCACGCTCTAGTCTAATGGCCATGTCTCATCAACCAGACTTGGTTTTCTGTCTCCTTAGAACTCAAGGATACAGTGGTACGAGCCTATAGAACAGATCCTGTTCAAGTAAGGTCGTGAACTTCACCTTCGTCATTCCATTTTATAAGTGCCTTATCTGCGCTGTATATTGCCGGTGTGGGACAGTGGAATTGAGTCTGTCTTACTATGCTGAGATTAATAGGTTTTCTTTTATGTGTTACCAATTTCTATTAGAGTTAAAATTGGAAGATTTCGGAAATTTCCCTAGACGAGAAAGGTAGTGCTAAATTGCTTGTTTAAATAGCAACCCAGCAGTTTTTTTCCCCAATAAAAAGTAGACGCTGCTAATAAAGAATTTGTATTTCGAGTTATTTCTTATTAGAAGCGAGTACATGTCTACCTACTGTTACTACTTAACTAATATCTTTCCCTTTTTTCTAATTTCTTATGAGTTATGATTTATTGAGATTAAGAGAACTTCACTTTGATATTCAGAAGCTAAATTGATTTACATATAGTAAATTCTCTGTATTTTCGGAATCTTCAAAAAGAAAAGGACAGCGTGATCATTCCCAATTCTAGTCCTAAAAAGGATAATCGGTCGCTGCAAATATAATCCGATCTAAAAGTATTAGCGTATCTGTTTAATATTATTAAGAAGACAAGATTGAACAATTTTCTAAATTATAAAGATTGAGATTTATATTTCTATCTAATTAACTAGCAAATACTAGAAGGCGGTAAAATTATCAACTAACGGGACAAAGTGAATAGACAATTGAAAACTGAAAGTGAATAAACAACTGAAAATCAACTATGCTTGATTTCTAAATAATTGGAATAAGGTCTACGGTAATGGTTTACCCCGTTATTGATTTACTTGGCTGTATATTGCTTATAGGTGTGACTTAGTTGCCTCTATCAATCATGAACTCTCCAGCTACCATAAATCTCTCTCGAGCAATTATGATAATTTACTAGACGCACTCTCTCAAGCTACGCTAGCTAGATTCACATTACAGTTCACTTAGATTTCACCCGAGGTATCGTTATCTCTAATCCAACATCTAAACCCTCGGTTATGACTCTCGTCTATACTCCGGGAGTGATGTTGTTCAAACAACTACCTAGATATGCACTCTCTCTCAAGCAGATACATAATAAATCGGAACGGCTAGTTAAAGATCCTTTCAATTAACCACAATCAAAACATAATTGAACAAATAGAGATTAACAATTACTCAAAATTATATTAATATAACAACCAATTCATCCCCAACGGGTTTCACCAAAACTTTAGATTAAAAGATTTAGCTACTCATAATAATGATGAAAAAAAGGAAGAGGAAGGAAAAACTCGTAGAAGAATTCTCTGCCTTGCTCCTCTTGTGTCTCTTGCCTCCTAGGGCATTGTATAATCCTAAAGTAGTGTCCCCCCAACCCTCGGGCGAGCTTGACTTTATATAGGTTAAGTGAATTGTCCTCCAGGTTTTCAACCTAACAGACCTTTTCCAGAACTGGAACTAGCGCGAACGCGCTCGTGCTAGTCTCCTGACATTCTGCCTCCCGCTTCTGGACTAGTGCGATCGCGCTAGTTCAGGCCATTTTTTCTTCCATTCTTTGTATCGTCTTTGCGTGCACTCAGCTCCGAGGGGTCTTTCTTGCTCCAATACAACTCCAATCATAACTGTAAAGCATCATATAGGCTCACCATCCTGCAGTGTGTAAAATTCATAATTAGAGCCCATTTTTCGTCATTTAACCATATTATGACATTGAAACATAATCAAGCGGGAGCATAAACAATTGCCAAATCACCTAGACTTAGCCTATTATCACAGCCCGATGCATTAAGTTTCTGCGATACGCGGGGTTCGAGGAAAGGCTGGACCACAAGGGTATAAACCTTATCCTTCATTTCTACGAGAGATTGTTTTTTGGATCTTCAGATTAATGAAAATATTACGTAAACAACACAGCTCAGGTTACACAATTTGCAGCTGAAGATACCATTTGAAATTTCATGATGCAATAGAAAGATGATGATACGCCTCCACTTGGAATTCTTTTGAGGAATTACATATATGCTATATTGTTTAAGTTTGGTAAAGGTGTTTCTTCTATAAATTCTTGTTCGGAAGATTGGTTGAAGAAGCTGCCTGCTTTTGGTTGATGACCTGCAAACAAAAACCAAGGTCTGATAAAACATAGTCCGTCACTTTATGATATCAATAGGAACATACTCTCCTGTTAGCTGCCACTATCAAGATTTTCATGTAAGCGTACATAACAATGGAGAATGTATTGTTAGTAATAAAAATTTGGTCAGACTATTGTAGTTGTGCCTGTCACACATAACAACATGTTTCCCCTTAATGTTTCAAATGTTGTGAAAAATGCTTTAGTTATTATATATATAGGTAAATAATTGTAATAGATTTTATTTACCTATATATATAGGTAAATAATTGTTATGAAAAGCTAAAATAATAAGAATACTGTGACAAAGATGTACAACTATGGGTGTGTTTGGTATAACGGATATTATTTTTTAAGAAAATATTTTCTTGAAAAATAAGTAGTAATATTATTTATTTTCCGGTGTTTGATACGCAAATTAAGAAAAATGATTTTTCAAGAGTATTCATAAATAGTTTAAATATAATAAAACTTTCAGACCAACAACCTTCCGGACCCACAAATTTTATAAACTTTCGAACCGCTAAACTTTCAAAGCCGTGAAATTTCAAACGCGTAAACTTTATAACTTCTAAACCCGTAAACTTCCAAACACATAAACCTTCGAATTCATAATTTTGGAACTTATAAAATTTTAAGCCTTTAAACCGATAAATAATAAAATTAAACTGAAAAATATATTTTAAAATTTTTTTCCCAGAGGAGGAGGGAGGGTGAGGGTGTAGGGATGGTGGGTGGTGCAGAAAAATTTAAAAAAAAACAAAAATTTGAATTACAAAAAAATATTTTTTTTTACGGGGAGGGCGGAGGGGTAGTAGGGAGGGTGGTAACGTAAAAATTAAAATTTGAAAAAAAGAACTTTTTTTGGTAGAGGGGGTGGGGAAGGTTGAGAAGGAGTTTTGAAAAATATTTTCTATACTTTTAGCAAGGAAAATATTTTGCTCCAATAATATAAAAATAAATTAACAAGAAAAATATTTTCCAAAACACTCGAGCTAATACCAAATGCACCCTATTATTTGCATTTATGTTGTTTTGTTAAAAAGTAAAAGACGGTCTACAACTCAAAAAAAGAAAAAGAAAAAGGAAAAAGGACGGTCTTAAAATAAATGTGAGAAAACAAGGATTTAAACAACTAAAAGAAAACCGTATCAGTTCCAATCTAAACATAGTTTGGGAAAGGATTAGGAAAAGAGTTTGTTTGAGACCAATTGTTTTCCAACAACCTTGTTTGTTTCTGACTTGCAAAAAATTGATCTCGCTGAGGAACAAAGAAGTCAGAAGAGGCAGGACTTAGCCAAAGTGGTAAAGTAGTAAAGGGAAAATCGCTGCAAAAATGAACGTTGGCCCATCTGGTTTCAGTACGTTTTAATCCCTCATCAATTTCGATCTTTATACACTTTATTTTGATGCATGAATATAGCAATTGATTTCTAATTGTAATTTTCACTTTGATGTTGTAACTTTAACAATAGACAATGCGCCAGTGACAAGGGCATTAGTAATTGCGTGTACCCTCTTCACCATCATATTTGGTACCCAAGGTCGTGCAAATCAGCTGGGTTGGTCTTATCAGGTACTTCTTACTTTCTGGGTTTCTCTTAATTTTAATCCTTCTTCGTTTGATAATTTTTCTAGTACTGTGAATTAGGTATATTTTTTTCCTGTGTAATTTTACTGAATAAGGCTAAGTATTGAGTTGAATTAAGTTTTAGGGTTTCTAGGAACGTGAAAAGAAGGATATAAGATTGGATCTTTAGTGCATATTGAGCTGAGGGTGTGACCTAATGGTCAATGAAGATTCAAATCTCCATGTTGACAAAAAAACATTATGTGATTTCTTTCCCACCTGTCTAAGCCTTGATGGATAGAATTATCGGGTACCTGTGTTGGTGGGAGATATAGCAAGTACCCCATGGAATAAGTCGACGTGCGATCAAGCTGGCCCGGACGTTGCCGTCATAAAAAACTCTCAAAAACCAGGAGGAAATGAACACATCTATAGTGTACACCCAATATATTTTACTTTTTTTTAGTGCATAACTGCAATTGGTCTTGGAGATTCATAGATTTGCTTTTGAAATGAGAACCACGTCTGACTTGATCTTGTGTTCACGAAAGAGGTTTTCTAGGTTTAACCTTTGTCCAATTGTAAGCCTAGTGGATGCTGCTGGTTAGTTGTTTAAGGTGTACACATACTTTTTTTTTGAGAGGGGAGAGGGAATGGAGGTTGAGTAATTTTGTGGTTGTTGCCGACTTTTAATGTCTAAGAGCATACAAATGCACCCTGTTTGCTCATCAGGTCATGAATGCTTATGTTAACAACATTCGTGGTCATTTTCCATTCACCAATATTTACGTTTTGAGTCCATGAGTCCATGAGGAAATAGTTTATCTTCTATATTTCTCAAACTTGAGACAATGTTATCAAAGGCGAAAAGCGCAAAAAAGCTCTAAGGTCATTGGGGCTTTAAGCGCAAAGTGCAAATAAAGCGTGTGCTTTAATGAAAAAAAGCGCAACCGGAGAAAAAGTAAAAATATATATATGTAGTCTAAGACTAATAATTATAAGCATGAATAACAAATATATGGACAAAGAAATTGGAAAAAATTTACAATAAAGTAAAATATCAATTGTTTAATGTTGCCTTTTCAGGATTACACTCATTGGCAAGTAAAAGTATGCCTAAGAGCCTTGATGCAATACTAATGCGCCCACAAAGCAAGGCGAAGCGCTCAATTTGTTTTGAGCCTCGCTTCAGGGCTTAAGTGTGCATTTGACAACACTGACTTAGAGATGGGTTTGTCACTACATGAAGCTACTACAGTTTAGTCCCTGGATAATATAAAGGGCTTGTTTATGAACATATAACAATACAAACTCCTTCGCCAACTTGATAGTAGAGGGTAGACCATGACTAAGCACAATTAGCAGATACAACTTGCAAATTTTGAGTCCACATGTGTTAGACTACGTCAATTGACCAGGCGTGAGTACAGGTTTGTTTATGGATCTAACAAAATCATATTCAATTTTTAGTAGCCTTTTAATGTCTTTCGAGGGGTCCTTATAAAGTGGTCATACCAATGTCATATCCACTTGAAAAGAATCCATGTAACATTGATATCAAGTGGTTTTATTTGTACCATGTAAGATGGTGTTAATGCAACCACAATTCATTTGTGATTATGACACCGACAAGCTATGTTATCCAATAGTAATAGATTTTATATGGTTTCCTGATAGGGTTGCTAATCACCTAGTACTCTTTATCGATCATCCTATAGCAATACAAGATCGTATATGGTCTTACTATATCTTACTCCAAACATCCGAATCTGAAGAGATATGAGATTTCCCAATTCTGCGTAAAGACATATAACTTTTTTGTAACAGAAAAGGATATCCCACACAGCTACTAATGGTTTTAGAAGCACCCAACTCCATCTATGAGTTCCGGAAACTTAAGGGAAATAGGTTCTAAAGTATTATTTTCATTTTATAGCTCATCTCTTATGGTTTTGGAACTTAAGAAATATAGGATTCTCTTTTAACGTAGTACTTATTTTGTCTCTGCTCATCCGTTCTGAGTTGTGAAATTTTGCAGAATATAGGATTCTCTTTCTCCTAGTTTACATTTTTGTATTATACTCCCCCGTTTTCAGTTTATGTGTCTTAGTTTGACTGGACACATAGTTTAAGATAGTAAGGAAGACTTTTAAATCTTATGCTCTTAAACTAAAGATGTATGTAATGTACCAAAGATGTTCTTGAATCTTGTGGTCTTAAACACGCCATGTGGAAAGTTGGGTAAAAGAGTTACTGAATATAGAAAGAGACATCTTTTTATAACAGACTAAAACGGAAAGTAAGAAACATAAATTGAAACGGAGGGAGTAGCAGATTTGTTCTCTCTTACTGTCTTATTAGGTATAATTTTATTGTTTCAGTAGGATTTTGGGTATGCTCTTAGTGGATACCTTAAAGAGTATAGTAGAACTGCTAATTGATGCATCTTTTTTGCTTGTGCCAGGATATTTTCCAGAAGTTTCAAATCTGGAAGCTGATCATATCAGTTTTTACCTTCTCATCTACTCCTGAACTATTATTTGGATTATATCTGCTATACTACTTCCGTGTCTTTGAGAGGCAAATCGGTTCAAACAAATATTCTGTAAGTGCTTATTGGGGCAGTAGTTTTTTTGGATAAGTTATTGGCACAGTACTATCTTCAACTTTCTTAATCAGCTAATGGAAAATTAATAAAAGCTGCAAGTGTTAATTAACTACTAGGAAAATAATAAAAGCCACACTGTATTCATTGTCTTTTCTACCTGTTTTTTGTTTTTCTCTTTTACATTGTGTAGTTTATGTTTTTACCTCTTGTTCTGCAGGTTTTCCTGCTGTTCTCTTTTGTACTCTCTTTATCGCTCGCGATTCTTGCTCTACAACTTATTAAAGGTATTGGTCAATTCTATAATCAGATATGAATTGATAGAAAGTGTTTAGAGTTTCTTACTGGGTTATTCATCCCGATGCTTATCTAGTAAGCTATCAAACATTTGAAAGAACTGATAATTGAAAGCAGTTTCAGAACAATGCGGCTAGATCATACAAAGAGAAAAAGGTTGAACATAGAGAATCGGCTCTTTAGGCTCCTAAACTGGTGGAAGTGGGGGATGAGATGTGGCTAAAATGGGAGATAAGAAATAGTGATATTTTGAGGTTGTACAGATATGAGAAAGTACAGTAACTGAGAGGTGATAAGCAGAAATTGAGAGAACAAATAAGAGGTATGGAATGAGAAAAGGATAAGAAAGAGATTGAGGAATAGTCCTAAGCATATTCTTCATCCTATTTTTTCAAATGCTTATAAGGATACATCTGCATAAGTCATAACCTAGCAGCTTGGAGGGAAGGCTCTCCAGAAGCCCGTTCGCAGATTCTTCTGAGTAATTTGTTAGCCATCTTTTGCTGCTAAAGACTCTTTGACTTGCTGTGCAAGTCACCTAATGCATTTGCAAGGTTCTAGCTTGTTACACTTGGCTTGCTGCCCAAGTTTCAAAATACCACAAATTGGAGATATCCAGAAGACAGAAAGACATAATACGCCTTTAAACATCTTTTCAAAAAATAAAAAATATAAAAAATATGCCTTTTAAACATAAAATGATAAAATGCCCTTATAACACAGGCGGAAATTAGATAAACAGCTAAACCGAGAAAGGAACTACACTTAACAATTACAAGTGTAGAAACCTTCCAAAAGCAACACGAAGTCTAAATTCAGATTCCCCTTTGTTCTTATCATATTCCCCAAACTTTCTGGCCATAATATCTGCATTAGTGAAGGGGATGTTTTATTTGGGTATCATGATCCAGTCCCCTGAAGTATCTGATTGAACTTTTTCATGCTTGGTTTTATGGTTTTCATTGTAATCATCATTTTTAGTCCGTAGGACATAAGTTGCATAGTGAGCATTTGTTGCTTTTGAGTATTTTTACTACTCTGGCCTGATATATAGAAATGACAGCCTGAAGGGGTCTATATTCTTCATTCTCCTTTATATTTGTAGATTGTGATTGCAACTCCTTCACACAGTTATACCTGTTTTACAGTAACCATGCAACATATCATGTAAAGTTGCTAAAAAAAGTATGTAAGAATGTGATTATCTTCTTTTTCCTTATTTTTGCTTTTGATAAATATTCACTCTTCCCCATATTTTTCCTCTTACCGTACTTTGAATTTCTGTAACTACATACTGGTTTGGATAAAATATGGCTCATGGATTGGGTATCCTCGCTGAGGTAGGATGGACATGATCATACATATCGCATAAGATGGATGTTGCTCGTGCGTTATGGGTCTGACACAATCAGATGCTTGGGTGATATTATGCCGATATGTGGCTAAAAGTATCTTGAGACATTGGGTTACCAAATGAGCTCAATCAAGTTGCAATAGTGACTTGATATTCGTAGAGAAGCACCAGCTTAGAGTGATAGCAGAAGTTCCAAAAGCATAGAATTTCCTGGGATACTGCAAGTTGTTAGAGACATGGGTGGAGCTAGTAAGAGGGAAGGGTAAAAAGTATTACTGCACAAATAGGGTAAAAATAAAAGCTTTTGGTCATATATGAACAGCTGAATCCCCTTGACATAAATTATAACCCTAGCAGTCAAACCTCTCTATAACAACCTTGTTTGTTCCGAATATTTTTGGATGTTATAGCAAAGTGCTGTTATAGAGAACATATATTATAACATAACATAAAATTTGGTTCCAGAAAAGCTTGGCTTTTATAGTGAAGTGTTGTTATAGTGCTGCTACTATATAGAGGTCTGACTGTAGTATCTTATTGAATTCCATTGGCTTCATCATTGATTAGAGATAGTGATGAGAAGTCACAGGACTCCATATGAAGAGCTGTTAATAAATCAACAAATTAATTCACAAGCAAATAAAATAAGTCGGAATATTGAGAGAATATGCAATTTATGATTTGTGACTGCTTCCTGTATTATTACTTTAGCGAGAAAGTCAAATCTGTTAATTGCTTTGTCGTATCTTATGTTGATTACTCAAATGAAAGTCAAAATCAATAATGGGTAAGAGAAGCCGCTGCTAAGGGCTAACTCCACCTGTTCTTTGGTATACAATTGGTCATCTCTTGGAAAGAATTTACTGCTCATTTTGGTCAACTCTTCATCATCTCTGATTTATAATGCCACATAATATCCTACAAGGAAAAGGAATTGTGAAGCTGATATAACTAGAGTTTGGAAGCAATCAGTATGTTTCTATTCGAAAGGTTTAGAGGCTTTGAATGATACTAGTGCTCCTTTAGATTACGTGGTTTGAGTTATCTTGTTATTAATATGGTTGATATCTGTAAAAGAACCTCCTTTTGATAATTATGTAAAAGAACCTTTTTGGAGATATCTTGCGACAAAGCACGACATTTGCTTGTATCTAGTACTTTACTAGGGAAGTGTCAGATCCTTGTATACAAGGTGTTTTGAATCAAATATAGACTTATTTGGTGCAATTTTATAAGTCATGCAGCAGGGTAGTTATAGTGTGTCATCAGAACCTGCTCCAAATTTAGAGAGCTGGCCACAGAACTGGTCTTTTGAGAAGTATGATGTGCATAATAGAGAGCAACATGAAGGAGTAGGAATCAACAATAACTGCTGGAAATTGGAAATCTTAATTTTCTAGGTACCAAATCTTTGTTAAGCATTTGATTTTTAGGGGATCTTTTCCCTCAAGTTTGCATGAAAGAGGTGCTTGAGATGATACTATTCCATATTACCATAATAATCTACTTTTATCTTTTTCACACCCTATGGTGTACATCGTTCTGGTTTCGCTCGTAGTTTCCATTAGTATAGGTAGCTTTTTTTATGCAGTTTGCATTCTACCCTTCTTATTGCTATTCTTGAATTGGAGAAATAGGTTCTTTGCCATTGATATATCTTAATATTTCTCTGTCAGATCCTTCTTTGAGTACACTGTCTGGGCCCTATGGACTAATTTTTTCATCCTTTGTGCCATTTTATCTCGACATTCCGGTTTCTACCCGGTTCCGCATATTCAGTCTATACTTCTCTGACAAGGCTTTCATTTATTTAGCTGGTCTCCAGGTATTTTATATTTTTATCACGACTTATAATTATATTTTGTCCCTAGATTGAGTTTTTCCACCAATATTCATTCGATATTTTGTCTTGCAGCTTCTTTTCTCATCCTGGAAAAGATCTATTATACCCGGGCTCTGTGGAATAATTGCAGGTTGCTTGTATCGTTTGAACATTTTCCGTATTAGGAGAGTGAAGGTTTGCGCTGTTTTTGTTCTTCAGAATACTCTCTCTCTCTATCTCTCTCAAAGTTCCGTTTCTATTGAGAAAGCATTCTTTGTAATAGTCTTCATAGTCACATGGTATTAAGTATTTATGTGACACTTAATCACTTCACTATTGTTATATAGCTGGAGAATTTGACTTAGCCTTGCATGCACAAATATAGAATATTTTAGCTAGTCAATACTATTGGCTTTTGGGGTTTTACCACAACAACATACCCATTCCATGCACTTGGACATTCTCCTTCTAAGTTGCTTGGAATAAACCATATTCTGACTTCTGAATGAGTGGAAGAAATAAAGTAGGATATCTCACCAGTTGCTCAGATATGGGTGTGTCTTATTGGCTGAATGCTATTGCTGGAAGGCAAAGCTAATCCTTCCACTTTACTTTTTGTATGGTGGCTGAAGGTAATTGTTAGCCCAGATATCATATCTTAATGCAATGCAGGAAACAAGTGATAAGCTTCGTAAAAGTACAGAACTCTGAGCACCACTGTAGAGTGTAGAGTTGCAAACTGATTTTATGTTTTTGAAATGATGTTCTCCTTATAATTTCTTGCTTGAGGTGCTTATGTTGGACCTTTTATTAAACACGACTTGCCATAATTTCTTATTAAGAAGCTGATTTCCATTAATTTATTTTCTTATAGTTCCCAGAATTTATTACATCCTTCTTTGCTCGACTTTCTTGGCCATCGATGGGTAACGTGCCACCACCTTCAGCGCCAGCGAGGAACTCTCCAGGAAATGTACCATCCTTTGCAGGTCGCCAGATGGAGGCAAGTATTGTTTTTGATGCCTTGGTCACATGCTTTAGTTAGTTAATAGAAAGCTGCACCTGTCTCAGTATCAGGTTAGTCAAAAGAAAAGTTTGTTTTTTCCTTGGTTGGCTGGCCTGAAAGTGATGCAGTATTACTCCAGCTTGATGAAATATAAAGCACTTAACGTCCCAAATCAGGTATCTCTTCATGGTTGTTAGAGATCGAGGTGTCCAGGAGTACCAAATCCTGAAGAAAAATAAGTACTATAATTTACCAATCAATTCTCACGTCCTCTCCCTGGCCATCTTTAATCTACAGCAATATATTGTCTGCCATCAAACAGAATTGAGAATACTGGAGCTTTCTGTATGCGTTGTCTTCAAGTTAAAGAACTTGTGTAAAGAACACCTTTTGCTTCTCCTAGTTCAGCAGCTAAAACCATGTTGTCCATAACCCTCCACTTCCTATTTTTTTTTTTTTGGTTGGAAATCCTACATTAGTAAGCTTCCTCATAACTACTATTGTGCATGTGATACGTGAAATGTTTTGTTATTGTCCCTCCAGGTATCTCCCTCTCTATGTCATAGCCATTTATGATATTAGTAGGCTTGCCTCATATTAGCTTATCACATTAACAAATGTGACATTAACTGCTTTTCACAGAATGAGCGCCTTAATCCCACATAATTAGCAAATGCTATTCAGATGACAAGGTATCAGGAACTAGAGTGAGCTAATATCTCTCTGTAACTGGTGTAGCAACCTGATGCCCTTGTTTTAGGTTTTAGGCCTAGGATATACATCTAGACCTCTTTTGACTTAATTCTCGTGTTCTATGTTGACTTAGGTATGCATTGCCCTTTGCATCGTTGTAGAAGAACCAATCAAATTCTGTGATTTGGGTATCCTGTCTGATATATGGTTGTAACTCCACATGGGTATGCTCAGTAAACTTTGTGTTCTATGAGTGACGTGTGGTAACTTTAGTCTTACACAGAGACAGCTGAACCTCCATCTCCTCAGTTCTAGGGTTCTATCTTTACTATTCTAGGTTAAAGCTTTTTACATTCTAGCAAAACTTGGCTTTGGTGAAGGGGTACTGTTTGTCTTTGCAGTTTCATTTTCGAGAGGTTTGATAAATTAGCAGTACGGCTGAGACATATATTGGACATCAGGAGCAAACATGCCAATTACATATATATTCTTTTGAGAATCACGTGAGCAAGAAACATGTAGTGGTTACGAAATACAAACAAATCACAGGGACATTCTCCTGTTATAGCTAATACAAAGAGGCAACCCGTACCATCATTTTTTTTGTGTGTGGGGGGATAAAACAACCTGTGACATTAAAATTTCTCTTATAAAGATTCCAATTAAGTGATAGTTCCATGTTTGATGCTTTCATTAACCACCTCATCTAGCCCACTTTTATTTATCTGGATGATGTGAGTTTATTTCCTGTTATAGCTTATCGACAACACATGGAAAAGCAAATTCAGAACAAATGAGTTTCTTACTCTTCAAAACAAACAAAAAAAGAAAAGAAAAAGAGAATAATGAGTTTATTATCGTGTAGAGTTATCCAATCCATCAAATGATGATAACACAATTATTGCGTAGTGTGTGCTGTAAAATTACATTCTTTTGATGTTCAAATTAGAGTATGGTTGGAGCCTGAGAGGTAGCAGGTGGTCGGTGAAATAGTCAATGCATGCAAATGATTTAACATTTCTTGTCCACTTGATGTCTACTGGAAAATTATGAGCCTTCAAGTGTTTTGAGTGTACATTCAGTCAAAATGACCAGATGGCTACTGCAAGTGATTGAACTAAATGAACTGATATTTGCACTCTGTCAGCAATGTTATTATGCTAGAGCTTTATCAGTTAAATTTAGCTCACTTTTTTCACTTATGTCATTGAATTTCAAATTTAATCTAGACCAATGGAATTGAGAGGTCACCTTGTTCAAAAGATGAGTGAATTTGTGGGCCATATTCATCACCAATGAGTTGATTCTTGGTGTGTTCCAATGGGAACCAACTCCAGGGACAACTTAAACTTCTTAGATCCTTTTTGAAAGATTATGCCTGCACTAACATGAATGTACTGCTTTCTCCTGCATATTTCAGAGAAATTATCCTGCTCCAGCCCCGTCCACCGTAGAGCCACCAGAAGACACTATAGAGATGCTGATGTCAATGGGCTTTGATAGGAACGCGGCAAGGCAGGCACTCATCCATGCTGAAAATGATGTTAATACAGCCACAAATATCCTTCTTGAGTCGCAATCGCACTGAAATAGAAATCAGATCTTTTTCTAGGGGGAATGAAGCCCCAGAGTTAGGTTTACACCAGTTTCTAGAGGGTGTTAAAACAACATTTGGTATTTTCTGGAAAAGTTGGATTATACTCGTCCTACCGATCTTTCAAACTGCTCTTAGTTTTGTAGTTTCCTCTGTTTCTTTAGCAATTCATGCACTTGTCTCATTCCAAAACCACCCTAGGTGAGTATAGTCCAAAATCAGCATATACAGGGTTCAAATCATTTTGAGAGATTAGGTCATGTATATTTGCAGTGGACCGAGGTCTTGCTGGTATTCTGGTGATTGTGAATCTGACCAAATTACTCCTATAGGTTGACAATAGTTTCTTGATTTTTTCAAATACTGAAATCTCCTCTTTTCCTTTTTTCCTTCTTTTTGGTGCCTGAATGTTAACTGCTTATATATTCATCAGCTTGGTGATGGCTTATGTTGAGTCTAAAATTGATGGCAAACTCTCTACTGTTGGGCACTAATCGTTCTTAAAGGATTTCTATCCTTCCTGAGATATTCAGTGAGTTATATTTCTGTTCTAGATGAAATTCAAGAGTCGAAGGTGTCCTGTAAATCCTTATGCCAAATGTAAATATATAATATAGTTAAACAAATCTGTATCACAGGCTAAGATTGTCAAGATATTGGAATACAAAGGACAGTCTGGTGCACTAAGCTTTAGTTATGTGCTAAAAAGGGGAAAGGGCTGGGTCATAAAAATTTATTGTTTGCAGCCTTACCTTATATTTTTGAAAAAGAGCCGTGGAAGCACTAAGCTCCCTTTATACCTCGGGGTTCAGGGAAGAGCTGGATCACAAGGGTTTATTGTATGTAGATTTACCTTATATTTTTGAAAGATTAGTTCTACAGCGTAAAGCTGTACTTTTCTGGTCACATAAAAATAACTTTACCAATTACACAAAAGCTCTCCACCTCAAAAGATACTGGATTTATTGGAACAGGATGGCGACAAATACATTGATTCAATTTGTCGGATAAGAAAGAATTCACATGATATTGGTCCTATGTCTCTGATCAACTCTTTACAGAATCGCCCTTAAAATTATCTCATCAATCAAAGACTAAAAATGATATTATTGTAATAAATCAGTTTACATGATTGGTTTGTGAAGTTACATCAATAACTAAACTCATACTCGAGCAGTTCATGTCTTTTTTCCCACACTTTATCAAGTATTGGTCACAGACAAATGGAGCATCATCACTTTTACTGTTGTTTCGACGGAAATTGTAATTTCGTTAGTTGCAAATACTAGTAATTTGTAAATACTAAACTTCGTTATCTCAACTTAATGAATACTGAAATTAGTAGCTGCAATTACTAGTTTGATCGTCAGCTGCATTTGCCTTCTTAAAATCTTTTGCTCCCATATAACTTTTATTAACTCATTAATTTTAACTACTTTTCTCTTCAATTTCAATTCAAATAATTTCCAAAATTTACTGAAGTTGAAACATTTGGGAAGAAGTAGAAGTGCATTAAAATTATAACTTATAAGCGTAACGAACCTTCCTTCCCTGTTAGAGATTTTCCACAAGGAGAGAACTAAGAGGACATGAATGGCACCAATATCTAACTCATTATTTAGGACTGATATGTATAACTCCCTGCCAAATCCCTACATCTTCATCTTCATCTTCCCAGCCAAATGACATTGACACTTGTACTTGTCAATATGCATTTAGGACTCCAACATAGCGATCGGAAATAGGGGTAGTGCTAGAGTACTAAAACAAGCCCACAAGCTTTTGATTAGTTCCCCAATTTGTATTAAAAAATTTATTAGTGTAAATTTGATTGCTAACCAAGAATTATAGAACCCATAAACTATAAATTCTGGCATCATCGGAAAATGACTAACTCAATTATGAGGCCATGCACGTCTTGCTTGTAATTTCTCTTTTATGTGTAAAGAACAACCACTAATTAATGGTTATTTCAAGTAACACATTGGTTTGTTATTTCTAGTTAACTCAATACCTAATAGTGGGTCTATTTGTTTTTTTTTTTTTTTTTGTGGTTTATATTTGTAATGGAAGATGTACGTAAGGGGTGCTTTCCAAAATAAGCTAACCATTTCAGTCTTTTATTACTTGTAATTATTAAGTTACCACTTTTCGTTGTAAAACCAAAGAAATGCTCCTTATTTAAACAAGTTGAGTCTCTTAATAGATTCAGTATCTCTTTCTCACTCTCATGTTCCATGTGTATATTCTGAAAAAGCTCATATATATAGTGTCTTACAAAATACTAACAAAACAAAAGCTAGTTTGGAAAAGAAAATCCAGCCCAATGTATGTCCTTGAATCTTCTCTTTCTCTCTTGATAATCCTCTTTTTCACTTATTTTACATGGTGGAAACTTAAACATAGATGGGGGAAAAGCTCAGTGCCAACAAATTGGCCTCTCTTTGGAATGTTACCTGGCCTCATTCGAAATGCTCATCGTGTCCATGAATTTGTAACTGCTTTTCTCGGAGAAACTGGGGGCACTTTCGAGTTTCGTGGTCCCGTGTTTACCAATCTAAACATATTAGTTACTAGTGATCCTGCAAATATCAACCATATCCTTAGTAAAAATTTCTCTAACTATCCAAAAGGTCTTGTGTTCCGTAAATTTTTTGATATATTAGGAAATGGGATTTTCAATGTTGATTCTGAACTATGGGAGATTCATAGGAAGACCACCATGTCCCTAATGAATCATGCCAAGTTAAAAACTTTTTTAGAAAGGAAGACGTGGGACACTATTGAAAAAGGGCTTCGACCAATTCTTGATGCTTTTGCAAAACAAGGCACCACATTTGATTTGCAAGACATTTTACAGAGATTCACTTTTGATTCTATTACCAAGTTGTTGCTTGATCATGATCCGACAAGTTTGTCTATTGGTTTACCTCATGTGCCATGCGAAAAGGCTTTCAACGACATTGTGGATGCAGTTTTGTACAGATATATCTTACCAGAAAGTTGTTGGAAATTGCAAAATTGGCTTCACATTGGTAAAGAGAAGAAGCTAGTTCAAGCATGGAAAGCTATTGATCAATTTCTATATCCCTGCATTTCAAGTAAGCAAGAGGAGTTGATGAACAAAACAGTCAAAGAAGAGGACTTTAACATGTTAAGTGTCTATGTTAAAGCATACAATCAATGGAAGAGTGTAATTTCAGGCAATGTACATGAATTTCTGAGGGACACTTTTGTAAATTTGATGTTTGCTCGGAGAGACACCACAAGTGCAACTCTCACTTGGTTTTTCTGGCTCTTAGCTAAAAATCCCTTAGTAGAGACAAAGATTAGGGAAGAGATTCAACAACAATTGCATCTAAACGAAGATGAAAACCTCAAGTTTTTCAACATAGAAGAAACACGAAAACTGATCTATTTACATGCTTCTTTGTGTGAAACTCTTAGGCTATTTCCATCACTTTCTTTGGAGCATAAAGTTCCACTTGAATTTGACATACTTCCAAGCGGTCATTGTGTCAAGCCAAACACGAGAATTGTGCTATCGTTCTATACAATGGGGAGAATGGAGACTATATGGGGAAAAGATTGTTTAGAATTCAAGCCAGAGAGATGGAATTCAAGTCATCTTTTACATTTCCTGCATTTAATGCTGGTCCAAGGACTTGTTTAGGGAAGGAAATGGCATTCATTCAAATGAAAATGGTGGCAGCCACTATCATACAGTATTATCATATCCAACTGGTAGAACCACAAACAATTTCTCCAAGTGCTTCTATTATTATTCAAATGAAACACGGCCTGAAAGCTAGGCTCCTCAAAAATGGAGAGACATGATAGATTTGTCCAATACAAGTCATCTCATCGAGCAAAGACATACATCTTATGTGATTGATTTGATAGAATTACTTAAAAAATAAAGATAATCTCGTTCAATCTCCTCATATGTTGTGATATTTCATGTAGTTTAAGATGTTAGCTTTGATTTATATGGACGAAAATATAAAGAAGATGGTTGAATAATTAGTTTGATTGAAAAAATATCATTTCAAAGAGCTAATGAACTCGAATTAAGTTGTGACAATTATTTTTGAAATAGAATAATACTAAGTAATTTAAAAGTTTCAAAATAAAGAGTGTAATACAACCAATTCGATATTTCTAAATCTTCCATTGCTTCTTGTATATGCATGGTTGATGTAACAATTCTTTTCTCCCACCTTTAATTCTTTTCCCCTACAAAGACGTCTCTACATTTTTCTAATCCTGTGGAGCACAAGTGTACAACTTTTGTGTCACATGGAGCATCACTTTTATGATTTTCTCGAGAGAATTTGAAGAATGTGGATATTTTATTTTATTTATAACTTTCACCCGGTAAGTATTCTAGGATATGTTGTATATAATTTGCAGCACAGGAGGGGTGCTTAATGTTAGGTGTTGTCCTGATTTTTTTATCATATTTGGTTTTCCTATTCTTGAAGGAAAGGGAAATATATTTACCATAAATCTCCCATATTTGGGTAATCTGGAAAAAGTTTGGACTTCTATAAATTGAGGATCATTTCCTTCTCATTTAGCAACATCCACAATGTAGCCATTTGAGATTTGAGAGTCTTGTTTAGGGGGAGAACTTTACGGGACAAGTGTTCGTGTGCCACTTGTGTTTGCCTCTTTGTAAGGTTATCCTCTCGATATTTTGTAAGTCATATGACCGAACCGCGTTAAATATTTATGTCTCTTTTTTGGTATATATATTTCTCTTATGTGTATGATTTATCGCCGTTTAAGGTTTGCTATGCTAGCTTCCGCATGACACCTGATTCTTTCAATCCTAATAAAAGGTATTGGTGTAAGGTCCAACACAGGTTCATCTTGGCGAGTTCAGTTCTAGCCGCAACTTATTTGACAATAATCATAATTATTATCTAAGAAATTTGACCGAAGTGCTACACGTTAAAGATAAAAAAAAAATAGTTTGATTTTGTCATACCAAATCCTAATGTTAGGAAGTTTCCATCTATCTAACTGTTAGACCATTGATGGAAGTGTTAGTTGGTAGATAATGCCATCTTTTAGAATGAGGCCAAATATTGGATAAGCAAGCGATTGGAGTCATATGGTTTTGATAACATGCCTAATACCTCATTAAGAGACTACACATCTCATTCCTTCAACCAACGTTGAAATCTCTAACAAACCCAACTAGTACGTCAGTAGTTCGTTACATTAGAGCACAAGTATCCTTTTGAGTAAGAATTAACAGTAGTATTAGTCTTGCTCAGACACTTAAATTACTTTGCGTCTTCTCCATTTTACTTTAGTACCATCCTTTTTTTCGTAAATTATCAATACACCATTTTAGTTCTTTTTTGTTTCCCTTTAGTTTATGAAATTTAGCTTCGCGAATGACATATTCTAAAGCACATAGACAAGAAGAAAATAATATACCATAGTATATACCTTTCCCTAAGTAAGAAAAATGATTCACAAATCTTTTCCTGAGCATAGTTTCAGGCCTAAAGTGTGAGCAATTCCAATTCCTATTGAAATCAAGAACTGACATCTCCAAAGTGCACTCTGAGAAGGAAATAAATGAGCTGTTAACATCCAGAAGAGCAGAGCCATAAACTAGGACTCTTGCATCTACTACAACCCACAATCGTATACTTTCTCAGTAGGAAAAAAATGTTTTGTACAATTCTCATACAAGTTTGAACAACATGTAAATGCTACATCAACAGCTAATAAAACATCATGCTGCAACTTATAATCATAGGTCCTACAACATTTTGCAGTAGATAATTTATAGATGAATTGTAGATATATTGTAGATAATCTATTTTTATAATTGTAAATATTTTTTCTTTGTGTTTGTTCTATAAATGTAGGTGAGGGCTTCAACAGATTATATACATACTGCGTTAGATGGTGTGAAGCGGTACATTGTGTGTCTAGAAAACAAGAAATGTAGTTATGGCCTATTCCAACTTGAAGAACTTCCATGAGCGCATGCTTTGGCAGCATTAAGACACAAGCATGAAACATATGAAAACTATTGCTCTTCGTTTACACAAGGGAGAGCGTTCTGCGTACATATGAAATACCAGTAAATTTTTTTCTCGATGAAAGCAAATGAAATGTGCCACAACATATTAAGTAGTATATCTGCTTACTCGAGATAAAAGGCAGTCAGGGAGACCTCACAAGGAAAGATATAAAACATATGATGAAATAAAGTCTAAAAAGTACAAGGTGCCATGTGAAAATTGTAGAGATGAAGGGCATAATAAAAGATCTTGCAAAAATGCTCCTATAAAATGAATATCATGTAGTTATGTCTAAAAAGATCTTACTCCATTTGTTCATACCTTTCTGAACGTTCCCTTACTAATGTTCATGTTTGTTATGGAGCTTCACTTTCTCTAAATGTCTACTTTATTTTGGTTGGCTTCATCGGATTTAGCTGTATTATGTGAGAAAATTATGGTTACTCCAATTCTATAGACCAAAAAGTAATGTTTTGGAAGTGTGTAAATGGAATCTCTCTGTCCATACAAGTTTTGAGTCTGCTACTTTTCCTGTTAGCTACTTCTGTGTTCTATACATATATGTACTCAATGAATACACAAACAAATTATATGGTTGACAAGACAGTGCGCAGCATGCTTTGATGTGGTAAAGGTAATGTTGCATATATGTCGGACATGAGAGAAGGCTGATGTTCCCTTTGGAACTTCTTCAATAGATTGATCATTCGCCTGATAGTTTCTTCTGTTGTTAAATTGTTCCCTGTTCATAAAACCTAAAAAAGAGAGAAAGAATAAAGACAATATATGAAATGGAGGATACTTTAGTAGATATATGGAACTGCGCATTGTTTGTCATACGGATTTTTTTGTTACTCCAAGTATGTTAAGATTATTTCTTGTTTTTTTGCATGATCCAAATTATACAGAAAAAACGAACAAATATTCATAGAAATATTAGGGGTCACTGTGTTCTTGGTTCCCCATGTGATATATTATTATATCTTCTGTTCATGGGTTTCGAAAAAATACGTATTTAGTTTATCCGAAAGGTGTAATGATTTTTATGGCATTTCGAGAAACTCTTATTAACATATTTCTTATGTATTTCATGCATTTCATTTATTTACACTAAACCATGACCAGATGGTGTTATATACGTATATATATAAATATATATTTATAGGATATGGAAAAGGATTATTGTGTTTTATACGCACCACCAACTGATCAGCTGGTATGCGTTGATGATTTTGCTCACAGTGATACCAGATGGCATTATATACGGGTATATATGTAAATGTATGTATATGGGATATGAAAAAAAGTTATGGCGTTATATATGCACCACCACCTGATCAGCTGGTATACGTTGATGATTTTGCACACAGTAGCATCAGATGGCGTTATATACGCGTATATATGTAAATATATGCATATGGAATATGAGAAAAATTTATAGCATTATATACGCACCATCACCTGATCAGCTAATATACGTTGATGATTCTTCCCACAGTGGCCGAGATGATATGATGAGATGCTCTCATAGGCCTGATGATGTTATGTACACATATATTTATACATGATACGATATTCATACACACATGCATGATATTATAAATGTTTCAGGATTTGCAAAGTTATTTGGGTTGCATGAGGAATTAGTTATTCTATGTTCGATCTATGTCTTTTATGTACTGATTTTCATGCCTTATATAATCAGTACATTATTCGTACTAACGTCTCTTTGTTGGGAACGCTGCATTCATGTCTGCGCGTATAGACAATCAGTTTGACGAACCCTCATAGTAGACAAGATTAGCATTCAACGAATGATTGGTAAGTCACCACCTAATTCGGAGTGCATTCGTGTGTATGGGTCATCATTTCAGAGTTTTATTAGATACTTATAGGCAGGATGGTACCTTGTCCAATTTGATTCCAAATAATTTTAGAGGCTTTGTAGACAAAGATTCATTTTGTACAGTATGTTAGAGGCCTTGACGTCCCATATGTATCTATATTTTTATGAACGATGGTTCATTGATATAACACTTGCCCACTTACAATTATACATTACGAGTTGTGGTCATGTTAGTCCATTATAGTTACAAAAGGAACATATGAATTAAAGAGTGGGTCGCTTGGGCTACTACGGCACCGGGTTCCATCCACGCCTCCCCAGGTTTGCAGTGTGAAAATTTCGTGGTGCTAGGCAGGCTAATTATAATATTTATGTGCTATTAACATGATGGACATTCATTGAATTTGGTAAATAATTTTACAAGTCATATAATTCGTAGAGGTTTACAGATAGCATCCTTTATATAGTTTTGGGTATGATATGTCTACAACCTTGTCGGCCCTTATGTATCCATGTAAACCTTTTTCTTGAACGAATTCTGCGACTTAAGTCCTAATCTTTTACGTATATATATGTATATATATATGTATATATATATGTGTGTGTGTGTAGTGCCTGTAATGGCCGGTGATAATTTTGATAACAAATAAGGATAAGGTACGTGGCGCTTGGTTGGATAAAATTTGATGTTGTAATGAGTATGGAACTATGGATTGGTTGACTTCTGGTTATGCTAACATTTATTGAATATGGAAGGTGGTTCAATTCTAATTTCAAAGAGAGCCTGTTTTGGAGTAGAGAGGTAATACGACATCACCGAGACGTAAATTTATTTTCTATCTTAAGGCAAGGAAGATGATCAAAAAAAGTTATATTTATCACTTAGTTCAGGTAAAGACTGTGAAAGAGAGTTACCAATCATCAAATCTATCCCTTTGGTTAATAAGTTTCGCAATGTTTTTTTTCGATGCGCTCCCAGGCCTTCCGGTGGAGCGAGAAATCAAGTTTGCTATTAATCTACTACTAAATAATCAACCAATATCTACTTCTCCCTACAAGAATTGCATTAGTAAAGTTAAAAACGTTGAAGGAACACCTAAGGGACTTGCTTGAAAAGGACTTTGTCAGACCTAGTACATCACCATAGGAATACCTGTGTTATTTGTGAGGAAGAAAGATTGTTCCTTGCGGATGCGTATTCATTATTGACACTTGAATAAGGTGAAAATCAAGAATAAGTACCCCATCCAGAGGATTGATGATTTATTTAGACAGTTGTAAGGTGCCAAGTATTTTTCAAAGATAGACGTGAGGTCCGGGTACCTTCTGTCACACCTCCTTTTTCACTACACCCCCATAAGGGGTATAAATAAAGGGAGTTTTTTCAATTAAAGGACAATCGAAAAGAGATTTATTATATTAAAAATTAGAGTCACCATTTGGGATTATTAATGGTGTACCAAGTCACCGGTTTAAATCCCGAATCGAGGAAAAAGTTTAACTCCGTATACAGTCTGCGAATCAGAAATTCGAGTGAGGAATTCTGCTAACCTGAAAGAGAAGAAATGGATGCAGTTTTGCACATACATATTTCGCATGACAACTTTGACTTAACCTCTTGTTTTAAACCAAAATCTAAGGAAGAGGATTATCACAATCACAACCGCCAAATGCAAAGACTTTAAAGGAAACTAGCACTTCAAATTGCTTGATGCAACTTACTCATGTTTGAAAGAAACAAAGCAGATGGTCTGCACATTTCTAACATTTGGGCAGGAACAAAACTAGCAGCCTGACTTCAGCACAAAGCTAGACAAGCATCTTCAATCCTAATTTCAGTAGAATAACAACTGTACTGGTTCCAATCCGAGCAAACGGTGCAGCGGATTGCAGGAAACATGGGCATATAAATAGCTAATTCAACTTATTGGATTCAAGTGTTCAGATAGTCATACATTTCTAACGTCAAGGCATGAATGAAAGCTATGCATAACTCAACTGATTTGCGACGAATACCCAAACCAACATGAAAACTTCACAAACACAAGAGTCATTTAAGCTCATTCGACTAGCAAACAAGCCAATTTTGACAGCCTATGATAAAGAAAACAAGCAGAGTTAACCATCAAACCATCTGGACACCAACCTTTAAACGTTTATACACAGAAAAGAAATTGATTATGGCCAGCCACTGAAAGAAAAGGCAGACGAACTCATAATTACACGTTTCGATGGATTCTAGAGGTAGAAGACCATATGAACATTAATAAGCACACACCCGAAGTCATAGAAAAAGAAAACTAAAATCTCAGTTAATACTCCAAACTTCAGCCCATTTTATAGCTCATTTAGAGATCGACTTACAACGGGAACTAAAGCGAAGAAACGAAATGAACCTGGAATCAAGAGACTGAACTAACACCACACTAAAATTGATCAAAGAAAAGCAAATAGCAGCAGAACACCAGCTTTCGAGCAACAGTAGCATTAAATTTCTCAAATGACTTCCATCTTAAAGCCAATCCAGAATTGTAATGAAGAGATAAACTCTAGAGGTTTTAGAAAAAAAAACTCTAAACAGTTATCGACAAGAAAATGAAAGTACAACACCTTAGTGATTTTTGTGTTGTTCCAGTATTAGAAATAAAAGAACAAATAAAATTGAAAACAATCTCTCAAGTTCTTTTCCGAAAAAATCTCTCAGACTCAGGAAACATTTCTCTCTGAAAAATATCTTCCAAAAACAATCTCTTCTCCAACCTGATATCAGACTTGGGTATATATACCCCTCTCTCGAAGTTTCTCTCCCTTTTTCAAGAAATCCGAAAAAAGAAATCCAGAAAAACCAGAAAAAGGCCCCAAAATCAGTTTCGCACGACATCACAAAATAGCCCTCAAAATCCACAAACACCTACCAAACCCAGCAAAAACAACTGCCAAAATCACCTGAAAATAGTCCCCTTCTCGCACAAAAAAATAGTAGCTCCAAAAGTTGAGTTCGTCGGTGTCGATGTCACCGACTTGGTTTTCGGTTCGAGGCGTATTTTAGTACAGATCTTGTCATCTTTCTCGTGTTTTTGCTCCTTTCAAATCATCACTGTATAAAGCTTTGGGATTAAAGTGTTGGATTACAATGAGAAAAGTTTCTCGCTATAAGGTTCACTTTTATTCTCTCTTGTATATTTTGTTTCCTTTTTTTGTCTGTTTTGCTCGGTTATACATGATATTCTGCTCGATTAGTGTCCCTTTATTGCGTTCCGATCTCCATTAATTTTCATCTATAGTTGACTCTTTATAGCTTTGGTTTTTCGTTAGTTTGGATAAAGAGAACATTCAAATGAGCGTTAAATCATGTTTAATGGATATTGATTTTGAAACTTCCGATTTCGTGACGACAATATTTCGTAAATCATGTCTTACATTACGATGATGTTATGCTTCGCAATATTAAGTTGCGACAATGTTGCTTCCTGAAGTATTGTACATTGAATTTGTCGTACTGTAATTGACACTAATTCAAGTAAAATATATTATAAGAATTATGCTATTTTACAACAACAACAACAACAACTACCTAGTATACTCCCACCAGGTGGGGTCTGGGGAGGGTAATATGTAGACAAGCCTTACCCCATCAACCCAAATCTGAATATTTTTAACCCGATTACCTTTCCCCGCCGGGAATAAAATACCAAATCTCTAGATCATGCACTGAGCAAACCTCCCTTCAAGTCATTCATAGCCCTGACACGTAGGTAATGATCCTACCATCATATCACTACTACGGAACAACCGTTCATAAGTATCATGGCAACTTGTGCCTAGCCTTAGAACTCTCAGAAGTACCGCTACTGAGCTGAAACAACAAAGTATCCTTCTACAAGGCGACGTCAATAGCCCAACAACCCCGCAGGGAGAATCACACTGCACCCCATTAGTAGTACTATGATAATACTTCAATTCTCAATTTATAACCAGCGGTTCGTATCGTGTAATATTGAGCAAGAAAGAAACAAGGGCATAAGATTCATGGAATCAAATCGGACGATGAGGAATCAAGAAGGGAAGTACTAGCCTCCCGAAGATAAGTATAGTCGTCTTCCGTACCAATCCGGGAGACTCTAATAGACTTGCTCATGACTTGTGAGACCTAAGGAAACTAGTGCTCCGATACCATGTTGTCACGATCCAAAATTCACTAAGGGTCGTGATGACGCCGGACACCGCTCTCAGGCAAGTCAACTATAATACTTAATTAAATTCTCTTTTAAATAGTTTCGAAAACTCTTATATTTATTCAATTTTTACTAATAAAAAATACTCAGTTCAATTTAAATATGCTTGTCAAGAAGTCAATATAAAATACCCAATAATTATCCCAGAATCCGGTGTCACAAGTGCATGAGCAATTTCTAAGAAATAATTTAATATAACAATCGTCCGGAATACAATATTGGATATAAAATAAATACAGTAACCTAAAAGAGACTTGTTGGCTACGGGTCGTCTCGGAAGGTGCAACTCACCTAAGTCTCCGTATCAATCATGCTGCTATGCCCACTAGGCCAGCAGAGATGCATGTGTCTGTGCAATAAAAATGCACAGAAGTGTAATATGAGTACGAAAACAACGTGTACCCAATGAGTATCACGTCTAATCTCGAAGAAGTAGAGACGAGAGGTCGACTTTGACATTTACTAGTGTACCATAATGTTATATCAATAATATATTAACTTGTGAATTTTTATAAACATGATTGTAATTCAATAGGTTGAAGAAAGTAAGCAATTCTTTTTTTTTTTAATAGAAAATTTTCAAATTCGTTTTCATCATTTATACATATTTTCTTAAGCCAGGAAGAAGTAATAACAACTTCAATAAATTCCAGTGATGATTTTTATGTGAGAAAATAAAATGATGTGACTTTGATTAAAAGAATCAAAATTATATACTCCCTTTGTTTCAATTTATGTGAACATATTTCCTTTTTGGTCCGTTTAAAAAAAATGAATCCTTTCTAACTTTGGTAACGATTTTATTTAAATTTACAATTATATCCTTAATAAGAAACTTTTATAACCACGCAAATAATCTGGGTCCTTTTTCGACTTGTTTAGGACTATAAATTTCAAAAGTCTTATTTATTTTGAACACAGTGCCTAGTCAAACATGTTCACATTGATTGAAACGGAGGGAGTAACAATTTGTGAAACTTACTTTTCGTTTCTATTTACTTGTTCGATTTGTATTTTTCACTTCTCGAGAAAACATTATTAATAAACTTCACAAATCTGACTTTAAGTACTAATATATCAATTAGTTTGTGAGATACTTAATAATAAAAGTACAATTGAAAAAGCTAATTACGTCTCTCTTAGATGTGCTAAAAGGAAGTAAAAGGAAAAACTATCTTTAGTATTATACTAAATAAGTAAAAGAAACGGAAAGAGCTCATTATTAATCAAATGAGACATTTTAAGAAAATTAAAGAATAATTTAAATTAATTAATTAGATTAAGACTATTAAATATATTTCCTATGAGATATAAACTAAAGGAAATAGTAAAAATAATGGAAAGGGAATAAAATAGCATAGTAGTTAGAGCCAAAGGGTAAGTGGCGGAGAAATTCTTTTTTGTGTCTCATGCAACTTACACTACTTGTATGAAATATTTTTTTTTTGCACAAATTTGTTGACCTCAAATTTACATTTCTGGATCAACATAAATCTGAGTCCACAAATTAATTAAATAAAAATAAATCTTATATAATTAGTATCAGTTGTATAAAAACACAAAATAAATTTTCCCTAAGTAGTGCCTTGTCTCAATCATTTATAATGTAATGCCAAATATATACGTTCCCTTTAGAATGATTATTTTCAACCAAATAAAAAAAAGAAAAAGAAAAATGAAGAACAAATTTCCAGAAAATTTATTATCTTTACTGATTTTTAGCCGAAAGAGAACCCCACCATATTTTTATAAGGCAGGCCTGATTGGGTGGTGGGTCCTGAGCTACATTAAACATTGTTACAGAAATTCATGTTTCTGCATAAGTGCCTTTGTTTTCATCTTAGCTTGCATACACTATACCTTTTTTTTAAACTTTTACCTTTTCCCCTTTTTCCCTTTTAGGGCTAAATTACAAAAAAAAAAAAAATATACGCCTGCTACGTCTCCCACACCCCCTCCCCTATGTGACTGATCTTTGAAAGCAAATAAAAATTAGAGTTTAACTTCTGATCATGGTATATAATTACTTACAAAGATAATTACTCTAAATATATTATCGGATTGTTTAAATCATAACAAGTAAAATTTATAATTTAAAAATAAAATAAAAATATCTCGGTATTGCACAAACATCTTTATACTGCCTCTAAGTATAACGTCTCTATAATATTCATTATCTATAACAACACTTTACTATAATAGTTAAATTTCTTTGAAAGTGATTTGTCATGTTATGTCATATAATGTATTCTATATAAGAGCATTTTACTAGAGAAACCAGTATTTTTCCAGACAAATGATGTTATTATAAGATTATTCTAAGGTTTAAGTAACGGTTAGATTCTTGAAAAGGACTTGCAAACAAACAAAAAATAAAAATATATAGACACTTATGTTTGCTGGGATATTCTTTTGCCTCCGGGACTGAATAAAATACACATATATATGGTATATATATTTTCATGCATGCACACGTATTCACGTTTGTATTATGATTTTAACAATGATACAAATTACACTAAGAGATGAAAATCAAGTACGCTTTCACATATAATGATCCTTTCCATAAGAAGGAACTGTAAGATAATAGTAGTTTTTAACATATACTTTATATATTATCAGGTTGGAGATATGAGTTCGGTGATGAATGTACTGTTTAAACCCATACCCCACGTTATTGTATAATCGTTGATTGTTCCCTAATGAGATAAATGTATAAATATTTTTGTAAGTATGTGGATCTCACCTTTTTGTTTTATAGTACTACTAAATTCGGCAGTATGAATAACTTCAAATAAACTTGGTAAAAATTCCATTGCTAGTTTGGAAAAAGATTACTCAGAACTTCTTTTTTGCCATTTGAGAATTGAAAAAGAAATAGAACACCAACCAACACAAAAAAGGTGGAAGAAGACCACAATTTATTTGACCAACAATCTCATTTATGGCACGAACATTCACCATAAAAATATAGTTTACATGGTCCGAAGAATGATTGCGCCTCAAGAGGTAGATAATCATCCTAATGTAATAAGGCTCAAATTGTTAACCTACAAATCATACGAAGATAAAACTATGTAAAAAAAAAAAATACTTATAGATTTTATTAGATTAACTTATTATCAAACAATTTGGTCAAAACAAAATCTCATGAGGCAACAATTCTCATATACAATATTAATATAAAGATTTCAACAAAATCTCATGAGGGGCAGGCAACAATATTCATTTACAAAATTCAAGATTTCTTGAAACATTCTTCCTGTGAAGCGAATGTACTAAGCTTCAAAGACCATATATCAAAATGATTAAAAAAAACATAGAAAAAGAAAAGAAAATTGAATAAGAGAGATGAAGCTCTAGTATTTTTTTTTTTGTCTGCTACTTTACTTATCTGTTGTGTAGAGGATTTGGACCGGTACGAACTTTCCTCTTATCATCACCAAAGATCTCATCCATATTTGGAATATTATTTCCTCTTGAGAAGAAGCCACGTTTATGAGATTTATCACCTCTCTTTATAGAAGAAGAATAATCAGCTTTGAATCTGTAAAATTTGCCATTATTTCCATTTTCTGCACCACAACAATATGGAACATTAAAATGCAAAAGCCCCAAAAGAAGGATAAGACATAAAAATTCCAAACTCAACTGTTTCTTGCTAAAAACCCAAGTCATGGCTCATGGGATTTTCAAGAAAAGGTGGCAAAATAGAGGTCTATGGGCTGCTAAATAATACTAAAATTGATAAAGCGTTCTTTTTTGGATGCCTAGGAGTTTGGACTGATGTATTAAGTCAAATGCATAAATTTTGCTGCCTTGAAATATTATAGAAAATCTTGGTTTTTGTGAAATTTTTTTAGTAGTAGGAGAAGAAGAGAAATGGAAGGGGTGTGAACTTTTTTCAGTTGCCAATTTCAGAGCCAAATTTGCTCTCTAAACATGGCCACACAGAAACAAAGGAAAAGAAAAGAAGAACCCCTTTTAGGATTTCGACAAAGAGGGGGTGGGGTGGTTGGGAGAAATATAGAGAAAGATAGTAAAACAATTTGAGCTGACTTATTAGGGAAAAGTGAAGTGGTCACTATGCCACTTGTATTCTCTCAAAAATCTTGGGTCATGTGAGAACAATCATTTTCTTGGGTTTTTATTATTTGTTCTTTCTTTCTCTCTTCAGTTTGGTTTTTTGTTGTTGTTGTTGTTGGGAAAGTAGTGGGTAAGAGATGAAAAGGAAAGGTTATGCCTAATGGTGAGTACAATGTCTTTCATGCTTCAAAAGTCTATACAATTCCATTATATATATTTCAGAGAAAGCTACTACTACTCCACAATAAGCTTTTACTTTTTTCCTCTACTTTCAAAAGTTTATACTAATAAACGCAATTCGCAAGAAACTGGGCGTCTAAGCTGGGTTTTGTAACTTAAAACAAAGATTGATGATATACTAATTTTAATTTATGTTGCAAAATGTCATATTAGAGACCAAAAATTGTCTTTACTTGGACAAGACAGAAACTTAAATGCTATAATATTCTAATGCTCATAACGGAGAGCGGATTGATAAGGAGGGATAAAAAATAAGGACCGACAAGTTTTTAAAAAATATAAAATAGCGAATAAAGTTTTCATGGTACGTATGCTTTTGGAAACGATAATGATTGATGAATAAGTTCATTAAGTTTGTTGAATTAAAGCGGATAATATACACGATAATCTTAGGCTGTAACTGTTGAGTTGTCCCACATCGGAGTGATTTGAGGTCCTTGATCTCCTTATATGGCTTGGGCAATCCTCACCTCATAAGCTAGCTTTTGGGTTGAGTTAGGCCCAAGGTCCATTCTTTTCAGTAACAAATAACAAGTTAGATACCAATTAATGCTTATTATAATGATTTATCTATCACTAACTTTATAAGTAACCTAGATTGTGTATATACTTTTGCATAGGAGTGAAACTTCTTTAATTTGAAGCGTAAGAAGTTAAAATGTTTGACCCCATTAGACAAACAATTTAATTGCTTCCTTTGTTTAGTTTTACTTTTACCTGACACCATGCGGAGGTAAGCAATTTCTTAAACTATTTAATAATGTAAAGTCAAATTAATATTTCGAAAATGTATTCAACTATTACTGTCACATAAACGAGAGGAGTAGAGCAACATCTTGGTATTAAACAGGAATTATAGTGTATGAATTGTAATATATGGATAATATACTGGATAATCAAAGTGTATTTACTTTCTTGATGAATATATAGTTGATATATTGTATAAAAACTGAAAACAGACAAGGTGTATAATATAAAAGCTTACTATAATTTTACCTTGATCTAAACTCTGTAGTATATATATTGGATGGTGCATAACAAATAGTTAATGGTATGTATGCAAATCGCGAATATTGACTTTCTTGCTTCCCATCATTTCTCTACACAAAAGAAAGCTTAAAGGGCAATCAATTAGTCGAAAATGATGACGAAATTAAAATAGTGTAAAAACCCAAAGTCATAGTCATAATTACATTAGTTGTCCATAGTTCTAATCAGTTTGACAGTGCCTGCCTCCTTACCTCCTATAATTAGATGCATCAAAATGTTCTCATCATTATAGAAGATTATACATTTAAACTGTCTAATATGTGACCTTTCCACTTAATTATTTTGCCAGCAGAAGAGCATTTCAAAATTAACCACCATTCATTATATTCCTAGTTTAGTTAAGTGCTAACCATCTAATTTAACTGGCCCTGTAATCTTATTATGCTAACATTACAAGAGAGCTAAACAACAATAATATACCCAGCGTATTTTTACAAGTGGGGTTTGAGAAATATAGTATATACGTAGTAGACCTTATACATATTCTGTGAAGGTTGAGATGTTGCTTCAAGAAGACCCTCGGCTCAATAAAAATAAAATCATAATAGATATGACAAGAACTAAGGAAAGAGAAACAGTAACAATATTCATACAACATTAAACTGAAGCAAAGAAAATATAACGTAATACTAGTGATTTAAAAATAGAGGATATCGGGGTAACACTATTACCACATAGAGCTAAAAACATAAAATATATAATCAATATTTTCTTTATTTTTTTTCCTTTTAGGTGTTGAGCATGGAGGAGGTTGATCATAAAGTTTGAGTTGATTGGACTTCATGATATTATTGTGTTGCAAGTCTAGATTATTAGGAGAAAAATCCATAATTTCTCATACTTTTCTGGTAATACTCCATACAAAAGTTGTTTCAAGAAAATGACGATTTTGTAATATCGATGGAAAATGAACAATATTTTCATTTTTCAAGGTAAATATGTTACCTTCCCGCTGCACTGGTAAAATTATGAAGGAGAAAATATGTCTAGGGTTGTAGATTTTTTTTCCTTCTGAAAAGTGATTAATTAAATAGAAAAAAAAACTAGATATGCCTTGATTACAGTTTAATTTTTTCTTTTTTTCACCAAAGAAAGTTTTTTTTTTTAATTCTTTAGGTGTTAATATGGCTCATCATTTGTAAGACGACTAAGGCAATTAAGTTTCTTGTGTTTTTTGGGTGGGCCACTAAGATAAGATGTAAAAACCAGAATGTATGTTGTGATTACTTTCTTAGAAGAAATGATGTTGTCTCTTTCTCTTTTTTATGCTTTGTGGAAAGAAATAACAGTACGTGAAAGTTGATGACTCAATCCTTTTATGATTTTATAGTTTTTTTTTTTTAACTTGATGTCCAAAAAAGAGGCCCTAAAATTCCAAGACCAAATTAGTATAAGGATCAAAATGTTGCTTAAAACATCTTTGTTACTTTATTTCGATTGACACCTTGCTTTAATCAACCACCAACCTTTAATAGCAATTTTACTACAATGAAAGAACGAGAAAAAAAGCTATCAATTTATGTCCGTTCCATTTAGGACACAGAAAAAGTAAGAGATCACGTTCCTTATTTAATACAAAAATATATTTACTATGAGAACGGATCAATTATAGTATAAGTTTTCATGTTAAACAAGGAGTAAGTGAGAACCTCATAAAAACAGTATAACAAACCTACTACAATAGGTTAATTAAAATACACAGAAGTGTAAAAATTATTTTGTCAATGATTATATCCCTATCAAATTTATACTATCATTGAATCTTTGCATAAGAAAAGAAAGGGAAATTATATAAGTTGTCACCCGATTTATGGCCCAAATTCCGCTTACACACTTTTTGTGGACTGTAATAATATTACACACGTAACCTTTCTAAAATGTGCCTAGTACACATCTCCTTTGACCAGGTCTAAGCGTATGTAATACAAACTTGATCAGCGTGTGGACAGTATTTCAAGACATTTTCTTTCTTTACTAAACAATCAAAAACACATTCCAAGGACCCTTTTCAATAATTTAAAAGGCCTTAACCCATTTCTATTTACCATAGGATCCGATTTTCATCTTCTTCTTCCTCTATGAAAGTAAATTGAGGATAATTTTATCTTCTTGAAGCCAAAATGCATTCCTCTTCTTGAAGCTCGAAGCCAATATTACAATCTTTTTCTATTTCTTCCTTCTCTTTTGCGACATAAGGGTTAAATTTCTAGGGTTTGGAAAAAGCATAATCTAAGAAATTTTTGCTACTGTGGTGAAGAAGCTGTGGTGATACAGTCATGGAGTGTTGATAATCCGGGTTGTCGATTTTACGGATGTCCATTTTATGAGGTAAATATCAATTGTACTTTTGTAATCGATTTTATAGTCTCTAATAATTTTTTCTCTTCTATTTTTCAGAGGGACAGTCGATCGGCATGTAATTTCTTTATGTGGTTTGACCCCCCAACTCCATAGTACTTGAAAGTGGTGATCTTGGGGCTACTGAAGAAGAAGAGGGCATTTGGTGTATTGTTGAAGGAAATGAGAAACCAAAGAAATTGGAAGAAATTATGTGTGCTGATATTAATTACAATTGTGTTGAAGTTGATTTTGTTAGGTAGTTATAAAGATTGTTATATAGTGTAAGAAAATGAACGAAGTTTTTTGGTAGATTTTGTATCCTTTGTTAGAAATGAATGAAATATATTGGTAATTGTTAATGTTGTGTTGTTTGAGCTTGTTGTTGTGTGAGTTGAAGGCTTTGTATGAGTTTGTTGTTGTTGAGTGCTGTTAAAACACATCTCAATATGGTTGATAAAACACTGAAACACAGTATAGTGGCTGATATTCAGCTTAAATGCTAAAGTTTTCCAGAAATAACATACAAAAATGACAGCACAAATGTTCAGCAACATACTAAAATAATAACATTCAATACAACACTAAAGACACATTTGCCCAAAAATTATCAAACAACACCTTCATATATTTCATCATAGAATAAAGGTGTTCATTACAGTGACCTAATAGCAGCAGCCTGCCTTAACAAAAATAAACCCTGCCCAGTTTTACAGCATACCTAAATAACAGCAGGCTGCATAAACTAAATAACAACACTAAAAGCAAACCTAAATAGCAGTTCACAATTAACCTAACTGTTGTTCCAAAATAAATTATAGTTCCAAAGGGAAATTATAGCAGTTCCAACATAAAGTAATTGTGACAATAACCAAATTCAGTGGTTGTTCTTGGATGGCTGGGCTGATGAACTTTCTTGACTTAAATTGGATTGAGATGCTCCAGTTATTGAACGAGTTGCATTAGTTCTTTCAAGTTGTCTTCTAGTAATGGTTGGTCTACTATTCCATTTTACACCACTTCTTGGCTTGTATCCACACTCTAGAATATCTGTGGAGAACCTCTTTTCACCACCAGGAGAGACCACTCCTGGCTTACCTCCACCAGACTGCCAAAAACACAAAATATTCAGTAAAGTTCTTAAAACAAACAAGATATAAAATTAACTTTGAACTACTTACAGAAACACTTGTTAACCCACTGCTTGATTGAAATAGTCCAAACCCAAAACTTCCCCTACTAGTAGCAGTAGAGGGAGAAATAGATGGAGTTGAAGCAGTTCCTCTTCCTCTACCAGTAGCAGCAGGGGTATAAGTAGTTGGAGTTGAAGAAGTTCCTCTTCCTCTACTTAGTCTGCCTCTTCCTCTTCTCCACATCTTTGTACATATGAAGCATTTGCTGGAGTAGAACCTGCCGGCCCTGCTTCCTTAGGGAAACTCCTCTTGTTGTGTCCATATACACCACAATTTGACCATGTCATCTCCATACCCCTTCTTGAAAGCTTTCCAGAAGTAGGATGTTTAGTTTCTTCTCTTCTTCTCTTCTTCTCTTCTTCTCTTCTTCTCTTCTTCTTTAGTCTTCCAGGAATCTTTTTAATTGGTGGGGGTTCAATTGGTGGATGGGCAGATTTTGGCCACATCTGCATGTTTGTCATAGGCTGGATGAATGTTGAATATGCCTTCAGATAGGTGGATTTGTGGTACCAATGAGATATATAAATAATTGGTTCAAGGTTCTTGAAATGCATAGCAGCAATGGCATGAGCACAAGGGATACCCTTTAGCATCCATGACCTGCATGTACAAGTTTGAGCTTGCATATTCAAACATGCTTCAGCACAACTGTTAATGAGGTATCCTCAACCTCATAGCCATATTCAACATTCACTTGATTGTACACCTCATAGATTGGGCCATGTTATCCTGATCACTTTCAAAGCAAATGGGGATATATCACATATCCAAGTATCTGCAAACTCCCTCAACTTCCCTATTCTCTCCATCATCTTCACTCTAATTTCCTCCAACATTATGATAATTGTCTTGTGCCGAGCAGCAAGTATCCAAGCATTAAATGTCTCACACATATTGTTGTCAATTAGATCACATTTCATATCACAGTTGAAGTATGCTCTGCACCAGGTTTCCTTGTTATACTTAAAGAGGCTCTTACATATCCCATTCCCAAGCTTATTCAAACTGTCCAGGTGAAAATTCAGTTCTGCCACACATGATGCTCTAGCACACCTCCAGAAGTTATTTCTCCTCCCTAACCCTCTCCAATATTTGGACCAGTTTGCTAATATATGTCTGGCACACCACCTATGTTAACTTTCAGGCAACACTACTGATACAACTTTAAGAATCCCTTAAGCATAAAAAGAATTGAATTAATTCCCAACAGAAACAGAAATTTAAATAAATAAATATTGATAGAAAACAGAAACAGAAGAATATATTCACCTTTTGCATATCAGACATGATAGTAAGATCCCTTCCATGTTGAAGCTCTAAGTCATGAGTCACACACTTCCGAAACCATGTCCAATTGAAGTTGTTCTCAACCTCTACAATGGTCCAAGCTATAGGAAACATCTGATTATTTCCATCCTTTGAAACTGCTACAAGAAGTTGACCCTTACAAATGCCTTTCAGAAAACAACCATCAATGCCAATTATCCTTCTGCAACCTTCAGACCATCCTTTTATCATAACATAGAAGCAAACATAAAATGAATTGAAGACAAGCTTTCCTTCACCTTGTTCTTCTACCTTGACAATACAAGGTGTACCTGGATTTGTTTGTAACAGAATATCTCTATAATCATAAAGTCTCTTGAACTCAGCATGCATCTCACTTATTATCTCCTTTAGAATTTTTTCTCTAGCTCTATGTACAGTAGACCTACCAATATACATGTCCAGTTCATCTTTAATGAGTTTCTTTAGCTCCCAAACATTCATATTTGGTTGACACACAATCTTATCCCTATAATGCTTTTCTAGGTATCTGGAGTTTCAAAGCTTGTTTTTATTTATTTTGTAACACTTGTGGACAACACAATACCTTTTTACCTTAAAATTGTTGGATCTTCCACCTTTGCTTGCAGCCAAGATCCATGGATATTTTGGATGCATGCATCTTACCCTTACCCTACCAGGTTCATTAATATACTTTTCAATTTGAACTCCTTTCTTAATTGCATACTTACTAACAACAAACCTAAATTGTTCAACACTCTCAAAAATCAACCAACTCCCAGGTTATTTTCTTGACAGCTGGATCAAATATCAGGGCTTTTTTCCTCCTCCTGGCAGCCATTTTCTCCTTATGTTCTTCATCAAATTCATCTTCAGCATCTGAAGGAAAACTTTCAGCATCTGAAGACCCAAAGTAAGGCTCATCTGTTCCTACTAAGGCTGTGTGCCTATTTTTCTTGCTACCCGTTCTTAATTCATCAAAACCAATATCAAATCCTGCATCACCTAGGCTAATATCACCTCTATATTTTGGCCTTTCACTCTTTTTCCTCCTATACTTCCTCAGTTCATCCCTACACTCTACAAATTCTTCATGAACATCATATCCATAATCCAAATCATCAGGAACATGTAAATCTACACCATCACTCTCATCACTATCACTATTGTCAAAGTCTCTTCTTATTGTCATCCTCACCTTCACTATTATCAAAGTCTAACTCACTATCTACTCCACTCTCTTATTCTCTTGAAGTTGCATGGACAAGAGCAGGTTCAGGAGAATGAGATGGGGAAGGGGAAGGGGTATGTTCATGAGCAGGGGCAGATTCAAATTCACTATCTTCCTCTTCTTCTAAGACTGTTGTGCTCTTAAAAGCTCCACTATTAGACCCACCAACCCCTTTACTAGCCTCATTTAATTGAACAACACATAAAGGGGCAATATGAGTTACATAAATTTCTATGGTATCCCCATCCTCCAATTCATTAAAAATATCTAAATATCCTTATCTGTAAGAATATTTACCAATTTATCTGTCATATCCATGTGAAAAATATACAACTCAGCCACATTTTTTCAGTTATAGATCCTAATGTAATTTATCAATTCAATAAGAGATGGTAAATCTACATCAACATCTAAAGTTAATGTTTGACTACCACCCACATAATGAGAAAAGTTACTAGGAACTAATACCCCATCATGGTACCACCTGAGAGTAATAATTTTAAAAGACATTATCTGCAAACAAAGGACAAATAAGGGACAATTAAATGGGCTTTCACATGCAACAATTGAAAATAAAGGAGTACAGATGAAATACAGAAGTGGAGGCAAATACAAGAGCATATCACATTGTTCAAAGCAATGCTATTACAATAATCAGTTAAACACTAACTTTACACACGGTTCCAAACACAAGACAAATTTTTTTTATAAAAAACTATCTGTAATGGCAGCAAGACGACAACTTCACAACAAGATTCCCCTCTAAAAAGTCTGATAACCCTAAGCAAAATACAAGAAATTTCAAAAAACCCTAGGTTCAACCCACCCACTACTAAAATAAACGGGTAATGCAAAGAGAACAAAATTACTAACCTATTAAACGCATAAATCCACCAGAAATCAAGGACGAAACCGTAGCTTGAGATGGTCGCCTGAGTCGCCTTTACAGTCGCTCCTTTTAGGTGTATCGGATTTTGTGTAGTGACTTGGGTAAGTTTGGTTAAAATGCATTTTAGCTTGTGGGTCGGGTAGGGTCAGTTAGGGTCGGGTAGGGTCGGGTTATTTATTATAAGGTAATGAGTTAAAATTAAGTATAGTGAAACGCGTGACATACACGTATGTCTTATTAACAGGATCTGGTCAAATGAGGTGGGTACCAAATACACTTTAGAAAGATTTCTTGTGTAAGGTTATTATCGTCCACAGAAAATGTGTAAGGGGGATTGGGCAAAAGGTTGGGTGATAAACTATGTATTAAGCCGAAAAGAAAAGAAGCTGTGCATGTCTGCATAAAGATATTAATGTAAAATATAATTTAATCTATGATATAAATAGTACTGCCATTAAGTGAAAATAAAAATTACTAGAGAGAACTATGTGTTTATATGGATTCTACCTTCTTTCAAATGAAAAATCGATAACGGATTATTGTAGTGATTAATTAAGGGGGTGTTTGGCAAGACGTAAAATATTTTTTGAAAAATGTTTTCCCTATTAAGGGAACGGAAAATCTTTTCAAACTCTTTTACAACCTTTCCCCTACTTTCAATGAGTACTTTATTTTAATATTATAGAAAATTGTACTTTCTTTTTCAACCAAAAAAGAGAGTACTTTGTAAATTTATGGAGAATAAATTTTAACGTTATTTTTGCATAAAAAATAAAGTAACATACTAGTTCTTTTGGATTTGTACTAATTTTTAGAATAAATGTTTTTGAAAAAAAAATATAGAGTCATGAAAATGTTGGATATTTGGGGAGAGGGAGAGCACAAGAGACACATGACTTGGGGGTGTAGAAAATCACACGATTGAGAGGAAGAATGTATTAAAGAATGGTGTATTTCTTATGATATTACAAAGCCATAAGTGGCTGATTTATACAAGTCACAAAAGAATTACTACTAGTGAACTTAGAGTTAGAGTTCTTACTCTACAACACACTCTAACTATGCTTATCTAATTCAAATTTATCCTTATTATGATCAACTTCTTCAACACTTGCCCTTAAGCTAATAAGAGGTTTAGTTACCACTCATTGCTTGCTTTGAAAACCTGCAAACATCTGCTTAGTCAATGCCTTTGAATGTCAGCTAGCTGATCTTTTGATCTAACAAACCTTAACCATTTCTCTAAATGATAGTCCATTTCAACATGCTTTGTTCTGGCATGCATTAGTGGATTGGCTGTCATATATAGTGCACTTAAGTTATCATTGAACAAGGTTGGTGCAATTTTTAAACGAACGCCAATATCATTGAGAATATAGGTTATCTATGTTATTTTAGCTGTTGTCGAGGCTAGTGCTCTATACTCAGCTTCTGCAGTAGAAATTGCCACTGTGTGTTGCTTCTTGGATATCCAGGATATGCAATTTGCTCCTAGCTAGATATTATAGCCTGTAGTGATCTCCTAGTCATAGGACACCCTCCCCAGTATGCATGAGAGAAGCCATATAGATTGAAGGGTGATTAAGATAAGATTCTCAGACCATACTCATCGGTTGTGCCCTTCACATACCTAAGGATCCTTTTCACAACTTAATAATGAGTGTTGCTTGGACTTTGTATGGATTGACTTGCTAAATTCACTGCATGAGTTATGTCTGGCCTTGTGAGAGTGAAATACTGTAGACTACCAACAATATTTTTGTATAGTGAGGCATCAACTGGATCATCTACAGCTTCTTGTAGGCCATGCTTCTATGTTAGATATGCTTATTGGCTTAGCAAGAGCCATGCTAGTCTTGGCAAGTAATTCTGCATCATATTTACATTGATTCAGATGGATACCTCCAGTAAATTAGGTGACCTCAATCCCTAAGAAGAAGTGCAAAGGGCCAAGATCCTTCATAGCAAATTCCTTACCTAGTTCATCAATAATTTCTGAAATCAGTGCAGTATGACTTCCAGTGATAATTATATTATCAACATGCAGAAGGAGCATAGCAGTTCCTCTTTTATAATGCATCACAAAAAGTGTGGAGTCTGCTTTACTGCACTTAAAACCAAAGTGGAGCAGGTGCAAACCTAAACCTGTCAAACCAGGCTCTAGGTGCCTACTTAGGACCATACAGTGCTTTCTTTAAGAGACATACACTGTCATGATGTGTAGAATCTTTAAAACCTGGTGGCTGATTCATATACACCTCTTCTTGTAGTTGTCCATGCAGAAATACATTCTTTACATCTAGTTACCCAGTACACCACTGACGACTCACAACTACTGAAAGAGCTACTCTTATAGTGGTTGCGTTAACAACTGGGCTGAAGGTTTACTCAAAGTCTACTCCTTCAAGCTGTGAATGACCTGTTGCAACTAGTCTTGCCTTGTGCATGTCAATGGATCAATCACCCTTCAATTTGGCTTTAAATACCCACCTAGAGCCAACTATATTCATATTGGGTGACTTAGGAACCAATATCTAAGTCTTGTTTTGGTGAAGTGCATCTCTCTCCTCTTGCATAGCTGGAAGCCCTTCTAGTGAGCTGAGTGCCTCATTTATAGTCTGTGGCTCCTTAGCTGCTACCAGAAACATGTCTCACTAGCATGTATTTCGATTTCTGTCATGTGACCATGTGATGACTTTGTATGCATTTGATTTGTGCTCTGCAGCTTCTACATCATCAGTTGGTGTAGGTTATGATGGTACAACAAGTGTGTTAAGTTCAACATTAAACCAATGAGATAAGTCGACTTCAAGTTAAATTCCCTATGGATCATAAAATGAAAATTCTTTAGAAGGTGCACTGTCTTGAGCAGAGCTATTTCATTCTTCACTCTCAGCAGTCATGAGATCATATGTTCTTGTAAGGACTACTGTTAAAGGAGATTTAGCAAGCTCAACAGTGTAATCAACATCAATGTGATAAGTTGTAGGTGTAGGCTAAATAGCCTCATCAGCAGCCTCATCAAGAGCATAAATTGGAGAGTTAGGGGTGAGTTTATCACTAGGTGATGGTGCATTCACATCAGTTGTAGGCGGATGACCCACACCAATTAATGATGTGTCATTCAACTCTTCCTCTAAATTAGAGGAGTACACATCTGGTCTTGATGAGTCCTACAACCTAGAGAAAAACTCATAAAAGTAGTAATGTGAGTAAAATCACTAGAACTGTCTAGTGGTGCATCTGGTTGCATATAAGGCAATGTGTGCTCATTAAAGACCACATGTCTTAAGACAAACACTCTTCTGGTAGATGGGTTATGGGACCTATAGCTTTTGTGAAGGCTACTGTATCCAATAAACACATAAGGATAAGTCTTCGGAAAGAATTTTGTTTTTCCTTTCAAGTAAGGAAAACATATACATCCAAAAACCTTTAAGCTACTATAATCTGGATGTTTTCCAAAGAGCTTACAGAATGAAGTTAACATTTGTAACACCGATGAAGGCATTTTGTTAATTAAGAATACAATTGTCAAGAAGGCTTCTACCCAAAGAAACTGTGGCAACTTTGCATGAAATAACTAGGTCAGACCAGTTTCTACTATATATCTGTGTTTCCTCTTAGAGACTCCATTTTGTTCAGGTGTGTAAGGACATGATATATGTCTAACAATACCACAGTTATCTAGATGTTCAACAAATGCAGTGCTATTAAATTCACCACCTCCATCACACTGAAATATCTTAATAGTCTTTGTGAATTATTTCTCAACCATCTTTGGGAACTTAACAAAAATATCATAGAATTCAGATTTCTTTCTTAGTGGATAGAACCAGGTATATCAGGTGCAGTCATCAACAGATACTACATAGTATCTCATGTGTTGAGATGATTCAGTAGGAGGTGGACCCCAAAGATCACAATGAATTTTAAATAAAGGCTCTTTTTCAATCTTATTGCTCAATTCGAATGGAAGCTTGAATCCTTTTCCTAACTGACTACTGACACAAATAGTAGGAACTTTCTTCCAGTACTTGACATCAATACAGCTGTTGCTACTAAGAATCTTTAAGACTTTAAGCTATGGTTGCCTAATCTAGCATTCCAAATACTATATGTATTCTTCCACTCCATTGATGCAGATAAGACATAAAATTATTGTCTTCCAGTGCATATAGATCATTCTTCTTAGATCCCTTGGCCATATGTCTCCCTGAGCTCTTGTCCTTTACAACAAAATCAGACTCATCAAACTCAAGTATACAAGAATTTTTTTTAGCAAGTCTACTAACAGACAACAGTTTCTACTTAATCTTAGGAACAACAAGGATTTTCTTTACTTTAAGTCCAGATTTTATTGTATTTCCAATATGTGTGATGTTAAGGTTAGAGCCATCCCCAACTATTATCTTATCAGAACCATTATAAGGTTGAAGATTTGATAGATTACCTGTTGAATTAGTTATGTGACTGCTTGCACCAGAGTCAACATACATAGCTTCTTCTTCAGCATACGTATTCTGTAGATTAACAACAGAAAAGGCCTGTGGCAGATCCTCTATGACGTGGTATGAATAGTCCCACATGTAGAATCATTTTAAGGTCGTCTAATTTTTCTTCCACATATTCGGAAATTATCCTTGCCTTGTTGTGGTCTTGAATTTGTAGTGTTTCGATTAGTTTGATTATTCTGATTGCTGCCTTGTTTTGCAAGTCTGAAACCTCTTCCTCTTGAGGAGAATTTTGAGTTTCCTCTTCTGTTAGAGTAACCTCCACGACCTCTTCCTCTTTGAGAAGAAAAGGCCATATTGTAGCCTTGTTGAACCACTTCCTCTTCATCTTCTCTGTCAAACTCTCTAAGAGCATTAACAAACTGGTTCAATGTAGGATATGAGGCCTTTCCCAGTATTACAGTCCTAAAAATTTTGTACTTTTGACCAAGTCCTCTAGCAAAGTTAATTACTTTACTGTCTTCATCAATAGGCTTGTGTATGGCTGGGAGACCATCACATATACCTTTGAATTCATTCAAGTATTCATCAAGATTTTTTGTTCCTAGCTTGATGTTCTGTTTAAGCTGAAATTCCTTAGCTTTGGTTGCCTGTAGGTATGCTTCCTCCATACATTCCCTCATTTCCTTGGCAGTTGAGCATCCCACTATGAGAAACATTGTAAGGCCCTGTAAAAATTTCTACTCAAAACCCGAGAGCTTGTTGTGACAAGTTAGGAATACGTGTTAGAAATTTTTGTAACCTTTGGACTGATCTATGCATTAAAACTTAAGGAATAATATTTTTCGGAAAAGTTCATTTATGTGGTCTATTATGCGGTCACCTAATAGTTATGCAGATCACATAGTCGCCGCAGAGTCGGTCAGTTTGAGGGTAATTTTAAGGTCAAATATGCGGCCAATTATGCGATCACATAATCAATATGCGGGCCACATAATCATTGCATATTACCTTTGGAATATTTGTGAGAATCAGTTCTGCTATGCTTTATGCAACCGCAGAATAGGTTCTCAGACCGTATTTGTCACGATCCAAAATCCACTAAGGGTCGTGATGGCGCCGGACAACGCTGTCAGGCAACCAACCAAAATGCTTAATTAAATTCTTATCTCAAAAATTCCAAAACCTAAATTTTACTCCAATTCAGATAGTAAAAGATAATCTATAAGAAAAAAAGCATAAGAATATTTAGAAATAATAAAGAATATCCCATAACCATCCTAGAACCCGGTGTCACAAGTGTATGAGCAATTTCTAGGAAATAATATAATACATCAGCTATCCAAAATACAATATTGGACAGAAAATAAGTACAACAATCTAAAAAAGACTCTGTTGGCCGTGGTCTTCCGAAAAATGCAGCTCACCTAAGTCCATGTATAAACCATGCTGCTACACTCACTAGACACTAAGGACGCATGTTCATGTGCAACAAAAATGCACAGAAGTGTAGCATGAGTACGCAAATAACGTGTACCCAATGAGTATCTTGTCTAATCTCGAAGAAGTAGAGACGAGAGGTCGACTTGATACTTACTAGGGTCAAATGATGTGAGAACAATGTATAATAGGCATGGATAACACAAGTTATTTGCATTGAATAACTATGGAATAACAATTCTTTCCCAAGGATTATCATGGATAGGAACCTACATTTCAAGCATATATGAAATTCAGTCCTTAGAGAAATTTCTAAGCAAAACATGCGCAAGTAACAACATGGAACGTACTGCGCGATCCAATATAAAAGTAAATTGTGCACTTCCGAGGGTCGAATGACACGAATCATAGATGCATCTATTATCCCGCTCGCAAACCATACATGTGACGCGATCAACTTTAAATAAACAATCATCCTGCTCGTGATCATTACATGCGACACATGTACACATAGAAATACATGCTCAAACAGAAAATTAAGAATTTATCGGCGTACATCTATCCAAAATAAAAGCCAATTCTCTTTGATTGATTTAAGAAAATGAAGTTTAATCCTTCTAGAAATTTATTTACCAATTTGATAGGATTTAAGCAATTCGACTGCCAACAAGATTACAGATATTCCAAGTATAGCATGCTTTAGGGTCCTAGACTACCCGCACTTACCCATATTAATAGCTACGGATTCTCTTCACCTCGTGCGTACGTAGCTCCCCCACAAATAGAATCACATAACCAATTATTTTACATATAGGGATAATTCTCTTTTAAAAGGTTAGAAATGAGACTCAGATCGCTCTGAAGATCCATAACCAGCATTCCATGCCATTCCGAGGACTCAAATTGATGTTAAATTCTCCAAAACTAGCCAATTATTATGCAAATCCATTAATATATGCTCAATGACTCATTACAATCCAATTTATAATAATTCCTAACCCCGATCAAAACATTTTACAAAAATGCCCTCGTGCTCACGTGCCCGGTTTCTAAATATTATTGAAAATACGGTTTACCCTTGAACTCACGAACTCAAATATATGATTCTCTTAATTCCATACCCAAAGTCGTGGTCAAATTCCAAAAATTTCAATTTTCTAGGTTTTCCCTCAAACCCCAAGTTTCCTACAAATTTTCATGTCCAAATCCATTTATAATCTTGTATTTAACTTAAAACTAGCATAAATTACTTACCTTATTCTTGATGATGAAAATGACACCTCAAAGATGCTCCAAAATCAGCTCCAATGGAAGAAATGGGGTTAAAATGAACCCAACCCCCGATTTAAAAGAACCTCACTGCCTCCAGCGGTAGGTGCGAGCCAATCTACCTCATCTATGGTTTCCTCTAGGCTCCCCTTTTCCACTTCTACGCCTCGTCCACCGGAGGTGCGGTCCCGCTTCTACGGCTCGGTGACCACATCTGTAGTCTCTTCACTTCTGGCCAAAATTGCATCTACGGCTCTTCTGGCTGCTTCTGCAGCTCTAAACATGCGGTCCAAATTTCGCAGGTGCAGTTAGATCAGCAACATGTAACTTCAGCCCTTTTAAAAATCCCATTTCAATCTGTTAACCGCCCGGAATCCACCCCAGGCCCTCGTGACCTCAACCAATCATTCCAACTAGTCCCAAAACACATTACAGACTTGCTCGATGCCTCAAATCATAGGAAACAACGCTCAGACCCTGAATCGACCTCCAATCCAAGCTTTATGAACTTTAGAACATCAAATCCGAATCAAAAATTTATTAGGTCTATACTCCTGAAAAGAACCACCAACTCATCCTGAACCATGTAATGGTATTAGATCCTTAATATACTTCTTATAATCAGATTACGTTGATCCTAAATCCAATGATCTCGTCTCACCCAGAATTGTTCCGGCAATAAGCCACCCGGACATGATCAAAAGTCTCATATGATGCCACAATGTGCAAATAGGCTACCAATTCAATCGCAATACACAGAAAATGAATTCTGAAAAGGAAATTCAATTACCCTTCTTTTGAATCATACATGCAACGTGGTCAACATACTAAGCAGACACCCTGCTCACAAATCATAAATGCGACGTGGGCACACAACATAATGAGCTTTAATAGGAAGCAAAACACATAAAAACAGATACGGGGAACTGTAATGAACATCACATTGTTGCGGCATGTAACCCGATACAAATAACATACCCATGGCGGCGTGCCACCTGATCAACACATAGAACTTACATAATGAGTTACACACCGAGCTAGATTGCTCATTACAACAAGATACCAAATATCAGTCACAAGCACACTAAGTGAATACTACCATCACTGGGGAGACATATAGCGTTATAAGCTAGCTAAAAACTCAAGAACAACCGAGGTGTGATATACGATCTGAACATCAATAGCCATTTTGCTCATATAAAATCATTTCTACGCGGAACCTCAACACATAATAAATTCACCAGGCTGTCTTACAACTCACGTGGCGCAATATATCATTATATAAAATATTTAACAACGAAATAACACCCCGACTACTCTTCCATTTGGAGCATATTACTGAAATGAACACCTCTGGCCTGATATAGAGCCCATGTTCACATTTGAATTCATCCACATACCTCAAACCGATTCTGATCGCATTGAACTACTCAAATAACCCTTCAAGGGTCTAAAATAACTCACTTTTTTCTCATAACACTTAAGAATAACCATTACAACCGGAGTAATCATCCATAGTCTACAACTCAATAAATCAAGTTCCCTCCAGGCATCAATTCTTAGTTCAACGATATCACCAAAATCTTCATACTCGGTTTAACTTTTAAACCAATCAAGTTATTACATGCCACACTTATGCAACTTTCCCATGGGGCACGCTCCTAAAACCTTCCATAACAGATAATAGTTCTGTACATCCAAATCACCGGCCGCACTAATGCTAAAAAGCGATCAAGAGTCCTTAACCAGGATGCAAAGCCTTTTTCACAGAACACCGGTCTCAGGTGACTCTGAAGGCGATACCGACTTACTTTAAACTTTGAAACTACTGTCCAGCTCATCCGACATCCTTGTTAACGCCAAACTACAACCTTGATCCTTACTTCAAATTCCATACCGCTCACGGCACCCAACATGTCAATATTCAATAGAACACGATATTCATCATAAACTTTAGAACCACTAATAGGTTAACACTTCATCATATAAAAAATTTTCACTTAACCCATTTAAGGAGAACCATAGAAACACGCACGAAAATTCTCATAACCATAGAATATACAAATCTCTAAGTAGTAGTCTAATCCACCATAACCTTTCCGGGATCTGCCTACACATAACAGGCCATAACAGTAGAATACTCCTGAATAACATCAATTACGGCGGTCGACATGCCTCGCGCATACTGCCACAAATTACTTGCATAATTTGTTGAAGGAATTTATTACTGCCACCAATATGCCAATTCAACTATGGCTAACTATTCTATCTTCTTCCAATTTATCTTTGATTGCCTTAGAAATAATAACTCCATTCAACACATAACATACTTCATCCACACTAATCCCGAGTGTCCGTGAATCACGAGACCATGATGTCTTAAATCCTACGAACCATTCCATAACTCCCAATTGCTACACTACTTGTCAAAACATCATAGAACATTCTTGGCACCTTCTAATAAGCTGCTACAAAGTTTGATTCTTAACTGTACCTATAGGCACAAAATCATTAGGCACTGTACTTTACCCCTTCAAATTCACTAGGACCATTGTTAAGTGTCACCCACTCTGGCTTGGTCCCGAATATAATCAATTCCGTAAATCTTCTAGCACCTTAATACCCTCTTGACGAAGCACTCGACAGAATCACTTCCCTTGAAACTCGCATCCATATAAGGCATAAATCATGAATCTCTTTCCAAGTCTGAACATTAGCCAATAAGGCCAACCATAGCACACCTTTAACAATTCCATTGCTCAAATTACCCCTTATATTCTTTTCCCATTGATAAAATAACGTACCAATACGCCGATAACCCAAAACCTCACAACAAAATAACCATACAATCCAATTGTAGGCCGTGGGATTCTACCACTTAGATGTAGCCATTATTACACAACTCTGAAATTCATCAGGATTCTTTATCTCTTATTGACATAACCTTGCGCAATCAACAGCCAAAGTTCTTGGAATCTTTCTGTAAAATCCCTTTTTATACTCTGAATCATCAACTGTATTTGGACGACCGGCCTCCTTGCGGTATAACCAAAAGAAATTCTTCGCAGAAGCTTCACCAACCACACGATCGCTATGCTCACAGGGAATAACCCCCCTCCCTCTGTGGAAATCACTCTCCGAAATCTTCCAAAGTTGTTTGGGTACAATAACTGTAACATCGATGACCCATCCTGAGTCTGAGCTCACTCTCTAGTTGCACCAGTCCATTCATTCCCCGTGGACACCAATTGAAGGTGAGGCAACATCCTTCCATTTCAAAGTTAGGTTGTACCTACTTCATCCCAAGCATCTCATTTATGTTATACCAAATCTCCTGCCGCATAATAGTCCATACTTCAAATTAATCTGTAGGCCCAAATTACTAGTCATTAAAATTCCCAAATCACTCGAACTATGCTTAAGGTGCATGGTCATCCTACCACAAGCCCATATGAAACTCTGCCACTCTCCCACTTTGGTGCAACTCACCCCTTTAGTCGACTACTTTACCTTCGTTTCGTCCACCTAGACTTCTAGAAATTTAACCACCGCTTGACACTTCCTACATGTTCTTCCTTATTCTTTGTTGCTCCACTGATGCCTTAGATCAAAACTCATCTCGATAGCACCCGAACCAACAGAATGCTATTAATTTTACACTTTTCCGAGGATCATCTTTCCTATTGTTGACATTACAAACACCGATTCATTCCTGAACCACCACATCATGTGATCTCCAACAATCGCTTTTTCAATACTTTCTCACAATATCCTGCTTCAAATGTGAATTATAGAAGATCATAACATCGACGAACTTAGTACATTCAACGAATATAGCGACACCTCAACACAGATAAAACTTCCACCACTTTCGTAAATGCCAATCCTCATTAGCCCTATCGGCCTGAATCTGATCATTCTTAGCCCGATTATCCTTCCCTTGCTGGGAATAAAATACCAAATCTTTAGATCATGCACTGAGTAAAACTCACTTCAAGTCATTCACTGCCTTGACACGTAGGCAAACATCTTACCATCATATCAATATTGTGGAAAAATCATTCATGAGTATCATGGCAACTTGTGCTTAGCCTCAAAATTCTTAGAAGTACCACTACTGAGCTGAAATGACAGAATATCCTTCCACAAGGCGACGATAATAGCTCAAACAACACCATATGGAGAAATACCCTACACTACATTCGTAGTACCATTACAATCCTTCAATTCTCAATTTATAACTAGTGGTTTGCGTCGCGTAATATTGAGTAGGAAGGAAATGAGGGCATAAGCCTCGAGGAATCAAATTCTACTATGAGAAATAAAGAAGGGAAGTACTCTTAACAACCCTGTAGCCTCCCGAAGATAAGTACAGACGTCTCTGTATTGATCTGCGAGACTCTACTAGACTTGCTCATGACTCGTGAGACCTAAGGGATCCTAGTGCTATGATACAATGTTGTCATGACCCAAAATTCACCAAGGGTCGTGATGGCACCGAACACCGTTGTCAGTCAAGCCAACCAAAATACTTAACTAAATTCTTATGTTAAAAATTTTGAAAATATCATATTTTCTCCAATTCAGATAGTAAAAGATAATCTTTACAAAAAAATAGATACAAGAATATATAGAAATAATACAGAATATCACATAACCATCACAGAACCTGGTATCACAAGTGCATGAGAAATTTCTAGGAAATAATACAATACATCAGCAATTCAGAATACAATATTGGACAGAAATTAAGTACAGTAATCTGAAAGAAACTCTGCTATCCGTGATCATCAGAAAAATGTAGCTCAACTAAGTCCCTGTATCAACCATGCTGCTACGCTTACTAGGTCATTAAGGACGTATGTGCATGTGCAAAAAAAATGCACAGAAGTGTAGTATGAGTACGAAAACAACGTGTACCTAATGAGTATCCCGTCTATTCTTGAAGAAGTAGGATGAGAGATCGACTTGATACTTACCAGGGTCAAATAATGTGAGAAGAATGTATAATAGGCATTGATAACACAAGTTATTAGCGTTGAATAATCATGGAACAACATTTCTTTCCCAAGGAATATCATGGATATTCACCTATATTTCAAGTAGATATGAAATTCAGTCCTCAGAGAAATTGCTAAGCAAAACATGCGCAAGTAACATCTTGGAACGTACTGTCCGATCCAACATAAAAGTAAATTGTGCAATGCTGAGGGTCGAATGGCATGAACCATAGATACATATTTTACCCCTTTCGCGAGCCATACATGTGACGATGTCAAATTTAAATAAACAATTATCCTGTTTGCGAACCTTACATGTGACACATGTACACAAAGAATTACATGCTCAAACAGAAAATTAAGAATTTATAAGGGAACATTTATCCAAATAAAAGATAATTCTCTTTGATTGATTTAAGAAAATGAAGTTTAATCCTTTTAGAAATTCATTTACCAATTTGATAGGACTTAAGCAATTCGACTGCCAATAATATTACAGATATTCCAAGTATAACATGCTTTAGGGTCCTAGACTCCCCGGACATACATATATTAATAGCTACACGCGTACTCTCATCACCTCGTGCATACGTAGCCCCACCCCACAAATAGGAGCACATAACCAATTATTTTATCTATAAGGACAATTCCCTCTTACAAGGTTAGAATGGAGACTCACCTTGCTCCGAAGATCCATAACCGGCATTCCACACCATTCTAAAGACTCGAATCGATATTAAGTTCTCCAAATCAAACCAATAGTTATGCAAAGCCATTAATATAAGCTCAGTGAGTCACTACAATCCAATGTATAATAATTCCTAACCCCGAATGAAAAGTTGACAAAAATGCCCTCCTGCACACGTGCCCCGATTTTGAAATTATTTGAAGATAATCTTTACCCATGAACTCATGAGCTCAAATATATGATTCTCTCTTAATTCCATACCAAAATCATGGTCAAATTCCAAGAATATCAATTTTCTAGGTTTTCCTTCAAACCCCAAGTTTTCTAAAGATTTCCATGTCCAAATCCGTTTATAATCATGTATTTAACTCAAAACTAGCATAAATTACTTACTTTATGCTTGGTTGTGAAAATGGCACCTCAAAGATGCTCCAAATTCGGCTCCAGTGGAAGAAAATGGGGTTGAAATGAACCCAAGCCTCGATTTAAAAGATCCTCACTACCTACAGCATTTCCGCAACTGCGATCCCTTGACCATTTCTGTGATTCCGCAGGTGCGCGCCAATCTACCGCTTCTGCAGTTTCCTCCAGAATCCCCTTTTCCGCTTCTATGCCTCGTCCACCATAGGTGCGGTCCTGCTTCTGTGGCTTGAGGACCGCATCTGCTGTCTCTTCACTTCTGGCCAAAATCACATATCCGGCCCAAATTTCGCAGGTGCGGTTATATTAGCAACCACCAACTTCAACCCTTTCAAAAATCCCATTTCGATCCATTAACCACCCAAAATCCATCCGAGGCCCTCGGGACCACAAACAATCATACCAACCAATCCCAAAATACATAACAGACTTGCTCGAGGCCTCAAATCATAGGAACAACGCTCAAACCATGAATCGACCTCCAATCTAAGCTTTATGATTTTTAGAACATCAAACTTATACTTTTGATGTTTAAACCTATCAAATCACGTACGATTGACCTCAAATATCACACACAAGTCATATTCGACATTTCAGACCTACTCTAAATTTCGAAATCAGATTCCCAACCCGATATAAAAAAATTCACCTCCGATCAAACTTCTCAAAACCTTCAAATTTCTATCTTTAACCAAATGTCTCCAAAATGCTCCACGGATATCCGAATTAACTTTCACTCGCGCTCACAACTCCAGAATCACCATACAGAGCTTCTTCTATACTCGAAATCCCTTATGGACATCAATAACACTGAAATACACTTTAACCCAAACTTATTAAATTTCTTCCAAAATGCTAACTTCCATGATAGGCACCAAAATGCTCATGGATCGTCCAAAACTCGATACAGGCATATGCCCAAGTCTGAAATCATTATATGAAACTGCTAGAACCCTTGAATCTCGATTCAGATGTCGTCTACTCAAAAATCCAATCCTAGTTAATTCTTTCAACTTAAAGATTCCAAAATGGGAATTCTCTTTCCAAATTGAACTCTGAACTTCCCAGAATTTAATTCCGACCATGTGTACAAGTCATAGTACCTGAAATGAAGTTGTTCATGGACTCATACTGTTGAATGACACGCTAGAGCTTAGAACAACCGGTCAGGTCATTATTATATTTCTGTTGCATACCCAGTCAGTTTGTTCAGGTTTTGGGATCATTTTTGCGGTCTATTTTGCGGGCCGTATCCCGACCTCATCCTATTAAAAACACCTCATTCGACCTTTTTTATGTTATTTTACTTCATATAGAGTGAGAGAGGGGGGTGATACTCATCAAGTCACCACTTAATTCTTGCCCCAAATCTTTGAAGTTTATCAAGTGAAATTATTAGGTCTTCACCCTAAGAGCTAAGAACATGTGCCCTAATCTATAATTTCGAAATATTTATCAAAATAAGTGATTAACAAGTAGGTTCATGGGTATAAAAGATGATAATATTGCTTGCATAAAAGATAATGGGAGGCTGTGAACTAAAATGATAGCAATTGGAGTATAAGATTGAAGAAATCTCCCACAAAAGGGACCTAAGATCACAATGCATACTTATTGCTTGATAATATGCTCAAATGAGATAGAATCTTAATCATTTCTCTAATTCTTGTTTCAATTTGTAATTCCTATAACATAGATTGAAGTTGCTAAGTGTCTCGGAATCTCGTAAGAATTTAAGGTAAAGCTCTATTTAGGTATGTATGGCTAAACCCAAGTCTTTTTAGAAACTGATATCCGTTGGTGTTTGTATAAGCATGGTATATTAAAGTTGGATTGTTGTATTGATTGTTATTTCACATGAATGGGTGTTGCAACTTTATATACGTGAAAGATGTGCCTCAACATGAATAATGTGCTATTCTTGATAACTTGAAAGGGTGTGAAGAATATGAATCATGCATTGAAATGCTTAGACCTTAAATCAAGATTGAAGTTGCGTTTGTTATGCCATCTATGTGAAGTCTTATCTATGCTTACAATTTAAATTCCTCTTGTGTGTACCTATTGTCATAAATTATAAGCTATCATTGGAATTGGGAATGACGTGAAATGTGGCCTAGTACCTAAGATGATGTGAAAGTTATGGACCCAAGTGCCCATGAAATGATGTATGTGAAACAAAGATTGAAATAAGATGGTTGATACGAAAATGCCTTGGTAAAACGGTCTAGTCGGTTGGGTCGAGATCGGGCGCCACGCCGCACACATACTGGTATTATGCTGATAATGAGTTCTGGAACAAAAGAAAATGAGATTGTAATTGAAGTTTATGTCTTAAATGAGGCAACCTAGACGATTGGGTTGAGGTAGGACTCCGTTCAACCTAACAATGGTGTTGCGAACAATGATGAATAGTGTAAAATGCACTAAACTAAAAGCTATGGAAAACTGATGTGAATTTTGTATGATTCCTTTATTTGATATTGTCGTGATCGTTTAAAGTCTTTGAGTTATACTTGTGACTCCATTATTCTTGCATGAAAATTCTTTCTAACTAGATGGTGTTTAGTTAGACATACCAGTACTATTCCATGGTACTAATATCCCTTTTTGCCGAGGGTGCTATGTTTTTAAATAAATATAGGTGGCTCCATAGCGTACAGTATCGATCGCGCGTAGCGGAGTGTCCTCCTCTCAAAGTCTTGGTGAGTCCCTTCCTCCTTCAAGGGGTTACGTTGTAAATCTTTCGTTGTATATTTTTTTGAGATATAGCCGGGGCCTTGTTGCGGGTATTGTCATAACCTGTCTTTTGTAACCATAGAGCCTCCGTAGACATTTGTGTGAGTTATATATGGGTTAATGAAATGTGTTATAACTCCATGCTCTAGTTCTTCTAAACTATAACTGTATGAAATCCTGGAAGCTTAGCTATGATTAAGATTTGTGATATAAAAGTGAACTAAAAATGTTGAACGTTCGATTTTTTCTATTGTCTAAATAAAAGAAAGTATGGTTTCTTTAATCGTATTGAGTTGTGTAGAAAGTGTTAACAAAGATTGCTCAGTTAGGTTCACTCGATTGAGCGCCGAACACGCCTCCCGAGGTTGGGGCGTGACATACATGCTTTCTTCAGTTCTTGTAGCAGAGATCCAACTCCTAGGAACACATCTTTTTTCTCCCAGTTGACAGTCTTATCAGCACCATGAGAGGCAGATGAACTGCTTGTGTCTGGCTTACCTTCCTTGATCAAGTTTGTCACCTTCATTATTTGAATAAACTGGAGTATTTGTGTCCTCCAGATTAAATATTTTGATGGCTTTAACTTAACTGGGAAAGAGGCAATTAGATAGTGCAAGGAAGCAGGCTATAGACACAAAGAGGTTGAGGGTGTTGTTATGGCCATGTTGGATCGTGTGAGCAGCATATAGCTTCAAGGAGCTCTGATACTATGTAGAAAATCACACGTTTGAGAGGAAGATTGTATTGAAGAATCGTGTATTTAATATGATATTACCAAGCTATAAGTGGCCAAATTTGTACAAGTAACAAAACAACAACTACTAGTGAACTTAGAGTTATACTACTTATATAACTATTACATTGAGTTAAAGTTCTAACTCTACAATATATTCTAACTATGCTTATCTAATTCAAACTTATTCTTATCATGATTAACTTCTCCAACAGGGGGAACGGAGGGGGGGGGGGTGAGGAAATAACATAAAAAAAAATGTTTTCCTAAAACATATTTTATATTCTCTAACCAAACATTAGAAAATATTTTCACTCACCAATCAAACAAGAAAAATAAGTGATAAAATCACTCATTTTTCATAAAAATATTTTCTATAATTTCTAGAGAAAATATTTTCTTTCGTACCAAATACACCCTAAATGAACATTAGATAGGTAGACTTGGATCTCCACAGAATTCATCAAATTTGGGTGCTTCACAAGAGCATTTGAGATGCTATTTGATCAACTCCAGTTGATTGAACATATACTCTCTCTTTTGGGATAACAAAATCTACATATACTTAGTGATGCACGCTGATTAATTATCACTAAGCTTTCTGCAAATACTTGAACATTTATCCCTTTTCTTGTTGAACTCGACGTACGCATTTCAGCTTTTTATATATATTACCTAGTATTTAATACAAACAATCAAATTCAGGTGTCTTGATTTTAATAAAAATAATAGAGTATTAATGCCTATTAATAGGAGTGGCAAAATAGTTCAAGGAAAACAGTTAACCATTCATATTATCCACTAAAAAAGGTTGGATAATGAACTTTTTAAAAACAGGTCAAATATCAACATAGGGGTGTGCATTCGAATCAGTTTATCTAAAAATCAAATCGATTATTTGTTATCGATTTCGATTTAGAAATTTTTCTTATCGAGTTATCAATTTCCTTAGCCGTGAAGATATATTTTTTTATACCATTGGAGTATTGGTGGCGTACATTTGATCCCTTACTTTAGTTTTGTTGCACGTGCTTGTTGACACAATTTTTATGTTATAAACGGTGTTCGTTTCATTTTAGCTTCTTTTTGTCCATATTAGTTAGGCGTGTTTATAGTGATATATTTCCCGTGGAATCCCGCAAAATTTTTTATTGGTTTAATCGATAACGGAATCGATTAGCCTCAAAAAGCAATAAATCGAAATCGAAAAAATCGAAATCTTATTGAAACGATAACGATAAGAATATGTAAAAATCAATAATAGGTAAGTAATTATCGATAAGGGTAAAAATCGAATCAATAAATCGAATGACACCCCTATATAGATAAGAACTATATTATCCATATAGAAAATGGAAACCAACAAGTAACCAATGGATAACCAATGGGTCTATCTTTCTCATTTGTAAAATCTGGAGTCAATTATACAAATGGTCACTCAACTATCCCGAATTATCTTCTAAAGTTATTTTTCTTTCGTTTGTACCAATAAAATTATTGAACTATGCCTATTGTACTTAGAATATCACTCAACTAGATTTTTTAAATTTCTAATCGCCAAATACCTATTTACCCTCAAAATTATAAACATTTATATTCTTTTGTTTTCTTAAACTTTTTAATATTAAGATTTTCCCTTCTTAATTTATATTATGGTCTTACCTATAGAATAATAAATATTATTTATAAATTAAAAAAATAAAATTATTTAAGCATCAATAATGCTGCAATAACAAAATAATGAGCTTAGTAAAAAACTCAATTAGAATAATTTGTTCGTAATAATAATTTTAGTATTAACAACAAAAATTTAAAATTTTATTTACACAATTCAGTATCAATGAAAATAAAGGTTGTAAAATATATACACTAAAACAAATGTGATATTTCGCTACAAAACTTTTAGCCACGACACAAAAAGTGTCACTAGTTATTCACTTTTCGTGACGAAAATTATGTTTCGTGTTTAGATGCATACTTTTAGTGACGAAACATAAAATTTGTAGGAAATATTTTGTCCACTAAAATTTCCCATCAAAAAACTAACTTGGCGCCATTATTTAATAGCATTAGCCACGAATTTTATATAATTTATGACATATTATTTTGTCACTAATGATGAATTCAATTTGTGACAAATCATAATTTGTCTTAAAATTGGTAAAACGTTGGACACGAAAAAATTTCGTCACAAAAAATATGTTATTACAACAGTGAAAAAATAAAATTTGTAGTTAAACATGGTAAACGTTAGCTACAAAAGATTCTAATTTATTATGACATTAATTTTTGTCACTAATAGTGCAGAAAATTAGTGACAATTATTTAATTGTCTCCGTTTAACCCACAATTTAGTCACAACAAAATTTTTGTTACCAAAAATATGATTTTTAAATGGCTACGACTTGAATTTTGTAGTTGAATAATACAATTATTGGCGACAAAAAAGATTCATAGTAAAAATTAAAAGATGTAGTTTTGTTCATATATGATACAAAAAGTTACTTTAGGACTAATTAATCTTATGACTGAAGCACCCATCTTGATAAATGATCAAGTTCGAGAAACTTGAATCTCATTTTATAAATTTCTATTATGAAGTCTACATGACCTACAAATGAAAGAAATCAAATTAAAACCACACTCATTTTAATTCAATTGCCATAACTTCTTTATAAAACCAAAAACCATATTAAAAATTTAGTAGAACTCAAAGAACACTTGCTGCTACAAAATTTCATATTGTTTAGATCGAAACATTTTATATATGGACTTATATCTATAGCACAATCCGAGCATATAGAGTCCAACATAAATAAATGAAATGCCTAAAAATATCATGATACTCTAAATAAATAAAAAAAGTTACAAATTAAGTTGTCAAAACCGTCAAGTGTCTCAACAAGCCTATAAATACTTTATCGTATACATGGCTAATAAAAGGCATCTGAGCATAATGAGTTTACAAGATCAACTACAACAGTTAGAGCTAATAAGAGTCATATTCCTATTTCTAGTTTGTATTTTCACAAAATAAGATAGAGAACAAGAATTTCAATAATGTTGTCTCATTTGGCAGAAAAGCCTCTTTCATCTCTTTTCTGCAAATGTCACCTTCTTTGTTTTTTTCCATGGACTGACACTAAATTATTGTCACGACCCGGATTTATCCACTATCCGGAGTCGTGATGGCGCCTACTGTCGAAGCTAGGAAATCCAACCCTTATAAACATTTCCAGAAAATTTAAATCTAAAACAAATTAAATGCTGAAATAATTAGATACAACATGCGGAAGACATCTAATAACAATATCGAAAAAAATATGGGAAAAACTAACAACCAATCTCTACGCAGTATCTGGTGTCACTGCTCACAGACAACTAAAGAGTGCTAAAAGTAATAGTCTGAAAGAAGTACATAACATGTCTGTTCGATACAATTTAACAAACTGAAAGGTAAAGTTAGAGGAGACTCGGGGCCCGCGAACGCCTGCGAACTACCTCAGAGCCTCTGTACAGAAGGATCACTCCCGGTCTAAAGCTGCGGTCCGTAGACTAGGTCCTGACCGGTGCACAAAAAGGCACAGAAGCATAGTATCAGTACAATCCACCCCATGTGCTGGTGAGTGTCCGGCCTAACCTCGCTGAGGTAGTGACGAGGGTAACCGGACCGACCATAAATAACCTGTACAGATATATACGATAACAGAAAAGGAAAACAAGAATTTAAACAACAAAAAAGCAGGGGACATGCTGGGGAATAACAATTCAATTATAACTTCTACAATTAAGAGATGGAAATGGATAGATATCATTTAAATAAGAGAATCCAATGAAAAAACAACTAATAAAGGGAAAACGGAATAAGGAAAACCAGTAAGGTAAGACAAATAAAACCACGTTGCACGGCACCACCTATCGTGCTTTTACTCTCGTCCTCACCTAATCAATAGCACCACTCCATCTTGTGGAGGAAATCAATAAATACCACTCCATCTTGTGGAGGAAATCGATATATACCACTCCATCTTGTGGAGGAAATCAATAAACACCACTCCATCTTGTGGAGGAAATCGATAAATACCACTCTATCTGGTGGAGGAAATCGATAAATACCCCTCCATCTTGTGGAGGAAATCAATATATACCACTCCATCTTGTGGAGGAAATCAATAAGTACACGGCATCACCCGTCGTGCTTTATCGCTCCTCCTCACCCAAATAATAATCATCAATTAATGGGAAAAGGAGTAAACAACAAGATTAACCATCCCGGCAAGGGAGAACAATGCAAAAACAAGTCCCGGCATGGGAAACAATATAACAACAAGTCCCGGCAAGGGACAAACACCAACAACTCATCTCTAGTTCATTTACTTCTCATCTTTCACTTCATAGCTCTTATAACGTGAATTTATCCCAATTGTTCACTTCTTTCACAATTCTTAAAACAAATGATAACACGGTCATGCTCGACTCGGCGCATAGGTAACCGCCACCATACCTATACACCGACTCCACATAGCACATAGCAATTAACAACCTAATCCTATTCCCTCAAGCCAAAGTTAAATAAAACACATACCTCGAAGGCTTCCAACTCAACTCACGCCTCTAGAATAGCATTACCCCTCGAATTCGCTTAAAAACCGGTCGAATCTAACAATAATTTTTACTCAAATGTTTCAACAAATGCTAGTTAAATCAATTTGGATGCATAAGAATGAAACTCCCAAAGTTTTACTCAAAAATTCCCAAAATGCCCCGGGCCCACGTGGTCAAAACTCAAGATTCAAACAAAAACCGGGTTAGACATTCCCCCACGAGTTCATAGGTGCAATTTGTTTTGAAATCGGACCCCAAATTGAGGTCTAAATACCCAAATTTATGAAAACCTAGGTTCTACCCCAAATCCCCCATTTTTAACCACGAAAGCTTTGATTTAAGGATGAAATCATATTAGAATATGATAAAGATTGAAGAAAAAATAGTAACAATTGACATACATTTGGTTTGGGGACGAAACGGTTCGAGAGGAATCGCCTATGGTGGTTTTGGGTTTGGAAAGATATGAAAAATGAGGTTTGAATTCGTTTAAGTAACACTTGCAGGGTTACAGATGTCGCAAATGCAAAATTGATTTCGCATTTGCGAACTGGGCAAAATAAAGGGGACCTCGCAATTGCGAGAAATAGTTCGCAATTGCAAACTGGGGAAAATTGAACGGGAAATGGCTTTTGCGAGAAAACATTCGCAAATGCGACTTGGGGTGGACTGGGGAAAACTCGCATTTGCGAGATGGAACTTCGCATTTGCAGTAAGTATCAGAGCACTAGGTTACTTGGGTCTCACAACTCACGGACAAGCCTGGTAGAGTCAGAATGATCGGTACGGACACGACTGTATTTATCCCCCATAGGCTACCGAGTTAGGAAAGTTTCACTTTGTTAATTCTTGTTGTGCGATTCTTTTTCTCAAGTATTGATTGTCGTTCTACTCTGTTCTTTCGCAGATGGCGAGAACACGTGCGTCTTCTTCTTCCGCGCAGCAGCCCGATCCCCCAACAGCAGCTCCCACGAGGGGTAGAAGCCAAGGCCGTGGCAGGGGCAAAGCTCAGCCCCAGGCAGCAGTTCCAGAGGTGAAGCCTCATATTGACTTTGATGAGGAGGTTCCAGCTCCACCAGCTCCAGTGGGCCCAGCTCAGGTCCTAGAAGGAGTGATGTTTTCATTAGATCTTCAGGATGCTCTTGTCCGTATAGAAGGCTTTATAGACAGTGTGGCCAGAGCGGGATTGCTGCCAGTAGCACCAGCCACTTCTCAGGCTTGAGGAGGGCTTCACACTCCTGCTACATGTACTCCGGAGCAGGAAGCTCCCCAGACTCAAGTTCTCTTGGTTCAGCCCGCAGTGGCGGCTCAGACAGGCATTACAGCTCAGGCCGTAGATGGGTCGGCCATGTCTTCAGATGATTTGTGGATGCTTGATCGGTTCTCCAAGCTTTTCACTACCACTTTCAGCGGTGCTTCATCGGAGGATCCCCAGGAATTTCTGTTAAGTTGTCATGAGATCCTCAGGATTATGGGGATAGTGGAGACCAGTGGGGTCGGTTTTTGCACTTTCAGACTTTTTGGTTCCGCAAAGACTTTGTGGAGAGATTATTGTCACTCTAGACCAGCAGAGTCCCCAGTTTTGACATGGCATCAGTTTGCAGAGTTGTTTTTGGAGAAGTTTCTCCCCGTCACTTAGCGGGAGGCACTTCGCAGACAGTTTGAGCATCTTCATCATGATTCTATGCCAGTTACATAGTATGAGACCAGGTTTGTTGACTTGGCATGCCATGCAGTAGTGATACTCCCTATTGATCGGGAGAAGGTCTAGAGGTTCATTGGCGGATTGATTCAGCCCATTCTCCTACATAAGGCAGTGGGGGTTGGCAGTGATATTACTTTTCAGGAGGCGGTCAATGCGGCCCGTCGAGTGGAGATGGCACTAGCTTGAGGAGGTAGTCAGGGTTCTGACAAGAGGCCTGGACATTCTAGCAGGTTTAGTGGTACCTCATCTGGAGGTAGACGTTCCTATGTCATAGGCCATCCTCAGAGACCTTTCCAGTCGGCACTTCAGGTTTCTCATGGTAGCCTAAGCGATGGTTGTCATCAGCAGTATTCTGAACAGCAGCTCTTCAGCTCATCATCAGCCCCCATAGTGAGCTGCCACTTTAGAGCGCTAGGGGAGGACATACACGCCGATAGGGCAAGCAGTCGAGGGCATGTTATGGCTGTGGTGACCCAGGTCATATTGTCAGGTATTTCCCTCGAGCCTCGAGTAGTTCTCAGCAGCAGGGTCCTTGCCCTACGATTCAGGAAGCAGGTGATCCGCAAGCCGCCCAGCCAGCTAGAGGCGGGGGTAGAGATCATAGAGGTGGAGGGAGAGACCGTAGAGGTGGAGCCTGGACAGCCAGATGTAGGGGTCAGCCAGCAGCAGATCGTCTCAGAGACGCAGTTCAGGGAGGTGGGGGCCAGCCCCATTGTTATGCATTGCCAGTCAGGCCGGAGGCCGAGTCATCTGATGCTCTGATTACAGGTACTATGCTGGTCTGTGGTAGGGGTGCTTCGGTATTATTTTATCCGGATCTACTTATTCTTATGTGTCATCCTATTTTGCACCCTATTTGCTTATGCCTAGTGAGGCCTAGGGTATTCCGGTATATATGTCCACATCGGTTGGTGATTCTACAATGGTCGACCGAGTGCATCGTTCTTGTGTAGTGGTATTTGAGGGTCTTGAGACCCGTGTCGATTTATTGCTTCTAGACATGGTGGACTTCGATGTTATATTGGGGATGGACTGGTTGTCCCCGTATTATCCCATCTTGGATTGTCACGCCAAGACCTTGACTTTGGCCTTGCCATACTTTCCCCGACTTGAGTGGAGAGGAACCACAAGTCATGCCACCCGTAGTGTTATTTCGTATGTCAAGGCTCGACGTATGGTCGAGAAGGGATGTTTAAAATATTTGGCGTATGTTCGCGGCTCCAGCACAGAGGTTCCATCTATCGACTCTGTTCCTATTGTTCGAGAGTTCCCCGAGGTTTTTCCTTCAGACCCGCCGGGTATGCCGCGCGACAGGGATATTGACTTATGTATTAATTTGGCTACTGACACTCAGCCTATTTCTATTCTGTCGTATCGCATGGACCCGCAAGAGTTGAAACAGTTAAAGAACAGCTTCAGGATTTTCTGTAAAAGGGTTTCATTAGACCCAGTGTATCACCTTGGGGTATACCAGTATTGTTTGTGAAGAAGAAGGACGGGTCGATGAGGATGTGCATTGATTACAGGTAGTTGAACAAGGTGACGATAACGAACAAGTATCCACTACCGAGGATTGACGACTTGTTTGATCAGCTTCAGGGTGCTAAGGTGTTCTTGAAGATAGATTTGAGGATTAGTTATCATCAGCTGAGGAATATGGCTTCTGATGTCCCTAAGACAGAATTTCGTACTCGGTATGGGCATTATGAGATTTTGGTCATGTCGTTTTGGTTGACCAATGCCCCGGCAACATTCATGGAGTTGATGAACCGAGTGTTCAGGCGTTACTTGGATCTATTTGTGATTGTATTCATTGATGATATCTTGGTATACTCCCGCAATCAGGAGGAGCATGAGCAGCACCTCTGAGTGGTTCTTCAGACTCTGAAGGATAGCCAGTTGTACGCCAAATTTTCAAAATGCGAATTTTGGTTGACTTCAGTAGCATTCGTGGGTCATGTCGTATCAGCAGAGAGTATCCAGGTGGACCCAAAGAAAATAGAGGCAGTCAAGAACTGGCCTCGACCAGCTTCAGCTACAGAGATTTAGAGCTTCTTGGGGTTAGCTGGTTACTACAGACGTTTTATGGAGGGGTTTTCATCCATCGCAGCCCCGATGATTAGATTGACATAGAAGGGTGCCCAGTTCAGGTGGTCAGATGTGTACGAGGCGGGCTTCCAGAAGCTCAAGACAACCTTGACGACGACACTGGTATTTATTTTGCGCACGAGATTCGGGCCTTATACTGTATATTGTGATGCTTCCCGCATCGGACTTGGCGCAGTGTTGTTGCAGAACGGAAAGGTCATAGCATATGCTTCGAGGCAATTGAAGATCCACGAGAAGAATTACCTAGTTTATGACTTAGAGTTGGCAGCTATTGTTCATGCCTTGAACATCTGGAGGCATTACTTGTATGGTGTGACGTGTGAGGTGTACACGGATCACAAGATCCTTCAGTACTTGTTCAAGCAGAAAGAGTTGAATTTGAGACAACGGAGGTGGTTGGAGTTGTTGAAAGATTATGAGATTTCTATTTTATACCACCTAGGGAAGGCCAGTGTGGTGGCCGATGCATTGAGTAGAAAGTCCGCCAGCATGGGTAGTCTTGCATACATTCCGATCAGCCAGAGACCACTTGCCTTGGATGTTCAGGCCTTGGATAATTGATTTGTGAGATTGGATATTTCTGAGAAGCTGGCATTGTATAACTAGAACCATTATCTTGTAATCATAGTTCTTTTCTTATGTTCATATCCTTAAGATCTTGTCTTGCTTTATATGTGTCCTTAGTTTTCCCTTTAATACTCAGTATTGTCCCCAAAATATTCTCACAAATGTTCTTTTCTATATTCATGATATCTAAATTGTGTCACAACTTCAAGCTCTTCCAATTTGGCAACTCAAAGAAAATACTTCTCCTCACCCAATTCAACTCTTCAGGAAGACGTTTTCTTTTCTTATTATTTGGGTGTTTTCTTTGTCTATAAGTACTAAAAAAGTCCAATTGTTGTAAGACATCATCTCCTAAGAGCTCTTTCGGTTTCAATCTTTTATCTATCTTACCATCAAATTTTTTGCTTCTTCTCCATGTGTGCTTAGGGTCAAGATACCGGCGATGATCCATCTAACAAATTTTACTTCTTAACTTGTGTGAAGGTGCATCTTTATTGCAAGTAGGACATGCCATGCTTCCCCTCGTACTCCATCCAGATAAATAACCTAATTCATAAGAAATAATATATGCACACATCAGTTTATATTCCTAAACTATACAAAAATACATAGAAATAGTATACTAGTAAAACTTATACAAAATCTTCTATTTAACAATTATTTAGACATCTTGGACAGTAACGAGTTTAACAATTTACCGTAAGCTGGAAAATCATTTATGATCCATATAACAGCAGCATGCATCTTGAAGGACTCCCTTGTTGATGCATCAAATGTATCTACACCTTCATTCCATAACTCATTCAATTTATCAACCAAAGGACGCAAGTAAACATCAATATCCTTTCCTGGTGCTTGAGGACCAGGAATAAGCAATGAGATTAACATAAGTAGATCCTTAAAACATTTCCAAGTAGGAAGATTATAAGGAACTAGAATGACAGGCCACATACTATAAATTGTGCTCATGTTACCAAATGGATTAAAACCGTCGGTTGCAAGGCTGAGTCTAATATTCCAAGGTTCTTGGGCAAAACCACTGATGATTCTTGTCAAATTCTTTCCACTCTTCAGAATCAGCAGAATGCCTTAATACATTTGTCTCATCAAGACATTTTTCTTTATGCCACCTCATGTCCTCACTTGTTTTTCTTGACATAAATAACCTTTGAAGTCTCGGCTTTAATGGAAAATATCGCAGGACTTTATGGGGAATCGTTTTATCCTTTTCGTTATTAATTTTCCACCTCGAAGTACCACAATGTGGACAATCTTGTCTATATTTAAGCTCACCCCGATAAAGTAGACAATCATATTTGCAAGCATAGATAGAAATGTATCCTAATCCCAAACCTTACAGCTGGTTTCTAGCATCATAATATGACTTAGGAAGTGTCTTACCATTTGGCAGTGCCTCCCGTAGTAACTCTAGCAACATATCAAATGATTTATTACTCCAAATGATTATACACTTTCAAGTGTAGCAACTTTACAAGGAATGAAAGCTTTAAGAATTTCTGATCCTGGGTATAATTCATGTTCAGCTTCTTCCAAAAATTTGTCAAACTTTTTGGCTTCCTTCTCACACATATTACAACACAAATTAATACCAGTTGTTTTCCCCTCCGAAAAATTGGCAAATGATCTTCCACTGGCATCTTCTAACATAGCGTTAATTCCATCATCGTTGCCATGTTCTTCATCTTCATCTTCGTCTTCGTCTTCGTTTTCGTTGTAAATTGCTTAATCTTAACTCTCCTTTGTGATTGTTCCCAATTGTATATCCATTGCAAGTAACTTCCAGTAATATATTTTATCAACAAGGGGTCATACACTACTTCTTGTGTTTGAAATCTATATTTAAACAGTCATTGCATGGATATAGAACTTTAGAATTACGATCACAGTTTGATCGAACGAGTTGCATAAAAGATTGAACACCCTCAATATATTTTTTAGAGAACTTCCGTTCATGCATCCAAATCTAACTAAGTAGGAATAAGAACATGTACATCAGTCATTTCTAACATAGTAGCAGAATATTGCTGGACATAGTACACTGTTTATTAGATTATCTTGTCTAAAATCTAACTAAAACACGAAAACTACAGAAGATTTACGAAGGAATTAGGATCATGTAATAGGAAGGTGTACATAATGATGAAACAAGTTTAATTGAATAACGAAACATGATCATTAACTCTTCTGGACAAAGGGACTACAAAAGAAAATTAAGAAAAAGAAGACTAATATATGAACGGAAAACCATTTCTGAGTTCAAATTTCTCTAGCTTTTCCCCTGAGAAGACTAAAAACGTAATTCCTTTTTCCCATCGCAAGCAATAGGTTTGACACCTTCTTTTTGACACTACAACCCCGGCGAAGGGCAAAGATAAGGGAGTTTTTCAAACATAAGAAAAATCGAAACGAGTTTCACTTATTTAATAATTTCACAGTCGCCACTTGGGATAATTTATGGTGTCCCAAGTCACTAATTTAAATCCCGAATCGAGTAAAGTTTGACTCTGTAATACAGTCTGCGAGCCAGAAATCCGGGTAAGAAATTCTGTTAAACCGGGAGAAGGTGTTAGGCATTCTCGAGTTCCGTGGTTCTAGCACGGTCGCTCAACTATTATATTCGGTATAATTATCTGATTTTAATACATTTTGTACCTATGTGCAAATTTTTATCTTTTTATTTTAAGAAGATTGCGACGTTGTTACAATGCATCTTGAACCACGTCACATAAATGCACCCGTAATTCGCAACACAATTTATCTAATGTTGAGATTTAGATTTGGGTCACATAAATGCGTACCCGAATTTGGGGAGGTAAATTCTTTAGGTAGCGCGTCTAAGGCAATTGCGTGTTTTCAAATTTGCAAGGGCCATGGATTTCGCTAAATGCCACACCTCGAGGTCTAAGGATAAAAAAAAGATAAATTAAGCGAGGGCCGTGCAATTATCATTTTGTAGTTGGCACGGCGCACCTCAATTCCAACTTTGGAGAAAACCAAGCTAAGCTTCGAGGGCCATTACCTATATCTTATTTGACATGGCAAACCTCAAATCTACTCATTCTAAAAAAAATTTGCAACTTTGTGTTTGTGTCACTCATAATTTAATCTTAATTCATAACATAACAAATCCAATTTATATTTGTTACTCTCGAACAACTTCAAATTCAACAAAATGCTTTACTAAATAGAATTCAACCTGGTTAAAACTATCTTCATCAGTTTACTTCTTATTGCTCATAATTTAATCATAACAAAGCGAAATCAATTAAATTCACTTTATGCAAGCAAGTCAAAATCAAACATGCAGCTTTAGTGATCTAAAAAAAAGCATAACAAATCTAATCCGATTAAATTAAGTTTATCACAAGCAGAAACTATAGCTCAATAGACTCTCTTGACTCAATCATTGGCAGCAAATGCCATTCAAACAAACCATACGCTTGTTTTCCAAAACCAATAACAAAGTCACTCATATTTCCTCTATTTTCCAGAGAAACTCAAACCACAACTAATATCGCTTTTCCTATGATTCTCACTAGTCTTTTACTTTTCTTCCAGTCCATGACATAGCTATCTCGTTTCAAATTAGCTTAGCGCTTCGTTCAAATTGAAGAATAATATATACTAGTTACATATCAAAATAGCAGCAATCGGAATTCAAGAAGATCCACATAATCAAACAGGATTTCAGCAATTTTTAATCATTCAAAGAAGGTATAATACAAAGGAGTCGAAAACTTACCTAATCAAACAGCAAAATGAACACAACAAACAAAATGAAAGCTGTAAATAGCAGAAAATGATCACAACTGGAACAGGGACCCGACGAACTCGAACAGAATCACGAACGACGACAGAAAATCGACCACGGGCTGGAAATCTCGAGTTGGTGCTTCGACAGGTTTAGAGGCTGTTTGATTGTGTTTCAAAACTAGAATTATTGGCTGGTTTCCATGGCTTTTCAGGGCTGGTTTCCGGCGAGTTTTGGAATCAGATCTGTCACCACTCCTTCATCTCTCGTGTCTCTGTGTTATGGTGTTCAGCGGCTCTTATTCCTCCACTGTCCAGATTGTCTAAGCGTTACTGCTAAAGAAGATGGCTAACCCGGGGAAGGGGGATCGTTTGTAATACGCAGCTCTTGTGTTTTTTCAGCGTTAATATTGTGTATATTGTTATGAAATAATATAAGAACAAGTAGAATAATGCAAGAATAAGAGCAATAGAGAGAATAGAGAGAGAGGAGTATTCTCATTGATACTTAGAGATTGTTAGGGATGTATTACAATGGTAGAAGACCCCTTTATTTATAGGGAGTGGGATGATTTAGCTACCAATAATAGGACTCTAGAATCTCTCTAATTAAAGACATTCACCTTAAATAGAAGTGTAAAATCTCTCTATTTATAACACTCCCCCTTGAATGTCTATTCAATGATTTGCCTCGTTAAAACCTTAAAACCAAAATACAATGGGAAAAATTAAAGAAAGGAAAAAGAGTACACATGTTTGAATATGCACCTATTGGTTGCCTCGTTAAAAACCTCGCAAGGAAAACCCAATTGGGACAAAACCTTGTAAGGGAAAAAGAGTGCAACGCGCATTAACTCCCTCTAATGAGTACATCAATTTATATCCTTGAGCATTTGCATTCCAATCTTGTGCATCATCTTCAAAACGATCTTTGGTAGACGTTTGACAAATCAACCATATTGACTTGAATAAATATTCCGCACCTTGAAACCATCATTCTTGATAGATATGAACATCTTCATATAATGTCGTGGAATAACTCTTCAATATCTCCATAGATGCATTCTCAATGCCATCATGCTTATAGTTATAGCAAGATACATACGTACACAAATTGTACTAAGAATGTGGTACTTCAGGACCAAGAATTGCATATGCTTCAAGCAACTTAAATCTTTCAAGTTAAGTCATATAAGCCATATAATAGACTTTAGATGCATATCAAGTTTTCCATGTCATGCTAGACAAATAAGATATCGAAAACTGACTATACATACCTTTGACTTTTATACTTTCAAGTATTTGAACTACATGTCCAAATCTACATGTCTTTCACATGGAATCAAGTATTTGTCTACACGCTTCAATCGTATCCAAGACCTTGTCCTTCAGGGACTTTTGTAGTGAGAATATAGTTACATTCTTTGGGTCAGCAAATGCGTATAGCATGCTTTGCAATATGTTGCAATTGAATTATCCCTTTTATGAACTTCAGGTTCATATCATGATATTCGGGGATATACATATACAAATGATAATTCATCCCATGTAACCTTTTCTCAAGTGTTTATCATGTCTCCCCCTCATGTTAGAAAAGCTAACTTGTTTCCTCAACTTTGAGAGTTCATCTTTGTGCATTATGGTGTTAATGAAAATATACACCGCACATCAATAATAATAAGATGAAATTATTTGGTTCCTGACCTTGAACCACTTGTGAGGGGAGAATATAATATACTCTCGTATACAACGTATATCAAACTGATATATATAACTTTGTTCTCATAAGAAACAGTTTGGCTATTAAGTGGAAGCACTCAATAATTATCTTGCTAAACCAACTTTGATATAAACCAACTTATCAAGATGAACTATCTTGAGTAGAAAATCTGAAATTATGCTCGAAGTTAGATTACTGAGCAATTTACCTCGCAAGCACCGGCCAGGCTGCGGGTTAATAACAATTGCGCATGTAACCATATCATAGATGCATCATATGTGGTATACATGGCAGGTGAATGGGCCCATATTCACCTTTGATATTTCCAGAATTTATGGGCTTCAACCCGAACTCTTTAGTTGGTCAGTCCATTAATGAGAACAAGTGATACAAGAGAATTCGTAAAGAACTTTCTAGTTCTTTGATATTCACCTGTGTGAATTTGCACATCATACTTAAAATGAGATGGCTAATACGAATGCTAACTGAACAAATTATCAATATTGGTAAACTTCAAATTTACACCATGACATGTGCACTTATTAATAAACTTCAGGTTTATTATGACATGGGTTTTTATACCAATAGATATCCACTTTATTGTGGCATTCTTTCTTTTGTGTAGTACAAACTGGAGAACAAAGCGGGTAGCTTTTCATATGCAAATTACCCCGCTAAAAGTTGTAGTAATAGGAGATATCAAAGCCTTCCTTTATTTATAATCTCAATATAATCAATCGATTTCGCGTGTACTTTGGAAACTGAATAAGTTTCTTTGAGACTTACTACAGCACAATACTCAATTGTGTTTCTCCAACATAGTAATAATTGGCTCTTCTAGAGCTCTCAATTAATTTTGTACTACCACAGATTCATCAACATCCATGTGGTGAATATCTTTCTTAAAGAGAAAGATATACCATTATGGTCATGTCAAACTTATATGCAAGATATGTTTCTTGCATTATCGTTGTCCTTTAATAGTCATATTTCCAAAATACTTTGACGTACAATAGGTACGTGACCAACGATCATTCATGCCATATATCATCTCAAACCTCCTTCTAGGGGTGAGTGTGGTATATTTAATACCAATTTCATGTTCATATTCTTCCAATAATGAATATGTATTCGTGAATAAAATGTTGTCACATTCACTTCGGGGATATGTGATTTTGTTATCCTTTTCAAATCTATAAATGCGTCAGGCATTTGATTTGCTATTCTTTGCAAATGGATAATCTTTTGTGCCTCTTTCACAAATAGAGGTATGTGGATCAAGATGAGATAATGATGCATTTTTCCACAAAATTTCCCGTTTGGTTTCACCAACTTCTCCCCCTAATTTTGGGAAAAGTGTCTCATTAAATTGACAGTCTGCAAATCGTGCAGTGAACAAATCTCCTGTCAATGTTTCGAGGTAGCGAATAATGGAGGGCGATTCAACCTCAACATATATTCCTAACCTTCTTTGCAGACCCATTTTGGTGCGGGATGGCGGTGCTACAGGCACATATACTGCGCATCCAAAGATTCTTAAATGGGATATATTGGGTCCATGACCCAAAACCAATTGCAACGGGGAATATTTGTGTCAATTCGTCAGTCAGAGACGAACTAGCATTGCTGTATGCAAAATGGCGTGTCCCCAAACCAAAGTGGGCAGCCGACGAACTAGTATTGCTTCATGCAAAATGGCGTGACCCCAAACCAAAGTGGGCAGCCGACGAACTAGCATTGCTGCATGCAAAATGGCGTGACCCCAAACCGAAGTGGGCAGCCGACGAACTAGTATTGCTGCATGCAAAATGGCGTGAACCCAAACCGAAATGGGCAGCCTCGTTTTCATGAAGAATTCAAGATTATTCTCATCTATTGTCTCAATATGATATCCATTTTGAATGATATCTTTAAAACTCAACAAGTTCCTTTTAGACTTGGAGGAGAACATTGCGATTGATATCATTAAAACTCAATAAGTTCTTCTTAGACTTGGAGGAGAATATTGCATTCCCTAAGACAAACGTCGTGCCTTTGGGCAGAGTTACAGTTGCTCTTCCGGAGCCTTCAATCAATTTACTTCCCATGGTTTGACATATAAAAGAAAATATACGAACATGAGAACAAACAACTTCAATCCGTTTGTGTCACATAATATTTTCAAAATCTGCTGCTAACAGTTGACTAACAAAATCAGATATGTTATCCATAATCGATTACTATGCAGCTTGAAAATTTTCAGTTTAAGCATTTTTCACACACAATCGATTGTTTAACATTGACAATCGATTGTTGATTAATTTTGAAAATTCCGGATCACACTGTCTAACGACAATCGATTGTTAGACATAGACAATCGATTGTGGATGATTTTTGAAAAATTCCAGATTACACTGTCTAACGACAATCGATTGTTAGACATAGACAATCGATTGTGGATGATTTTTGAAAAATTCCAGATTACACTGTCTAACGACAATCGATTGTTAGACATAGACAATCGATTGTGGATGGTTTTTGAAAAATTCCAGATTACACTGTCTAACGACAATCGATTGTTAGACATAGACAATCGATTGTCGATCAACTGTTTTTCAGCTTTAATGCAAAAATATTAGATAATCGACTAGTTTTTCAGGCTAGTCGATTACCCCTACTGGAAAATAAAAATATTATTGATATTTGAGCATATTGAAGACATTCTAAAGAACTACTGCTAACATTGCATCATGAACTAACTAATACGAGCTAATACTAATGACTATTAGTTTATTCACTAACTAATACAAATAAGTAGAACAAAATCAAATAACTCCATCTTCTTTCATCACGGACCCATCACCGATTAGGTGGTCTATTTTCCCCTCGGGTTGCTCAAAGAAGTCTGCCACATCCAGGTGGGTGATGTCCAAGTTGTCGTCATAGACAAAATTTATTTCAGGGCCTTTACTCTTTCGAGATGCTTGATAAAGGTCAACCAAGTGTCTTGGTATACGGCAAGTCTTTGACCAGTGCCCTTTCCCACCGCAACGATAACATATAGTTTCTGAACCATTTGCCTTAGGATCTTCATGATCCCGTTTCTGCTTTCGGCGGTTATCTCTCCTTGGGGGTTGACGGACTTCATTGGAATTTCTTCCTTCTCTACGTCCCTGGCTATGACCCCGTTTACGACCATGACCATGGCCCTTTTCATGTTTGGCATAATGAGAGTGCACCTTATCTGCTTCAGGCAGTGGTGTAGACCCAGTGGGTCGATTTTCGTGATTTCTCATGAGCAGGTCATTATTTCGCTCAGCCACTAGTAGAAGAGAAATCAGTTTAGAGTACTTTGTAAAGCCTTTCTCTCTGTACTGTTGTTGCAGTACCATATTGGAGGCATGAAACGTTGTAAATGTTTTCTCAAGCATATCATAATCGGAGATTTTATCCCCGCATAGCTTCAATTTAGAAGTAATTCTGAACATTGCAGAATTATATTCAGAAACGGACTTAAAGTCCTGGAGCCTCAGATGAGCCCAATCATATCGTGCTTGTGGCAGAGTGACCAACTTTTGTCATATCTCTCCTTTAAGCCGTTCCACAAGATGAGTGGATCCTTGACGGTGAGATATTCAATCTTCAAACCTTCATCAAGGTGATGGCGCAAGAAAATCAAGGCCTTCGCACAGTCTTGGGTGGATGCTTTTTCTCTATCTTTAATGGTGTCTCCGAGACCCATAGCATCTAAGTGGATTTCAGCATCCAACACCCATGTCATATAGTTGTTGCCCGAAATTTCAAGGGCAACGAACTTTCTTTTCATAATGTCAGACATAAAACAAATTTACATCAAGAGCGTGTTCATACTTACGGGCTCTATTACAATTATCACATTCACTTCAGGGAATGGATCATAATCATGTGCTTTACACAATCTCATGTCAAATATTACTTTCATAAAGTGAAAGATTATTTTGAGAATCTTTATTATTCTCATTATCACAATAATGACGATTATAATTTCGTCTATTTCCACGTCCACATCCATTGATACCTTTACGGTAATAATTTTGTCTTCTTTCAGACTTATCACATACTGCTTCCACATTCTCTAAAGGGAATGGAGCAAATTCAATGGGACGGATTTTCAATTCTTTGCCCACAATCATACATGAATTTAATCATGGCAGGACATAGAGATTTTACCACTTCATGTGGTTACAATTTCTTACAAACTCCATTAGAGTTATAATCAAACTTTGTTGTCTATGTTTGTATATAAAATCAAATTATAGAATTCCAAGAATTTGAAAGGGAAAAGTAAGTTACTTACCTTAAAGGTATACCAATTATATTTTCAATGTTTTCTTCCTTTTCTCTCTTCCGTTTCTGTTTCCTTTTTTTTTCTTCTTTGTTTTTCGTTTCTTTTCTCTTTTGCTTTCCTTCTTTTGTTTTCTGTTTTTTTTCGTTCCTCCCCTTTTTTTTTCTTTTTTTTTCCTTCTTTCTTCATTCTTTCTTTGAAGCAAACCCTACACAAACAAAAGTTAAGACAATCGAAAATTTCAATTGGTTAGAGACTCGTGCTGATAACGTGTTATGAAATAATATAAGAACAAGTAGAATAATGCAAGAACAAGAGCAATAGAGAGAATAGAGAGAGAGGAGTATTCTCATTGATACTTAGAGATTGTTAGGGATGTATTACAATGGTAGAAGACTCCTTTATTTATAGGGAGTGGGATGATTTAGCTACCAATAATAGGACTCTAGAATCTCTCTAATTAAAGACATTCACCTTAAATAAAAGTGTAAAATCTCTCTATTTATAACATATATGTATATATTTAGGTTTTGCTTTTTTAATTAGGATAAGGTAATGGCATGAGCCTGGGTTGTATTGGTTTGGGTAGGAAAATTATGGTTTGGGCTAGTTCTGATTTTAAAAAAATGGCTCAATTTCTTAAATTAAAATTCCATTGCAATTAAATCCTTATACTTTTTTTTTTCTTTCTTTTTAATTAAAAATTATAGAAATTAAAATTCCTAAATTATTCTAATTTTTGTAGACATTAAAACTCTTTATTTATTTTTAACATTAAAACAACTACTTAACTTAAAACTAAAGGAAAAATACTAATTTTAAAACTAAAAGATAAATATGTAAAAATAACTTTTTTTAGGATTTTTCTATGACTTATAATTGTTAAGAACGCATGAAATGCAAATAAACAAAGAAAAATTCCTAAAATTAATAAAAATTATTTTGTTGTCATATTTTTTAGGAGTTATTCTATTGTAGGGAGAAAATCACGTGCTCACAGTAGGAACAGAAGTGTGGAGTTACAGGCAGGACCTAAATTGACAGCAGCCAAACTTAGGTAGGGCTACATAATTACAGAGACAACCAAACAATTGCAGAAGCTTAACCATAGTAGTGAATTCTTGAGCACCTCCTGGCATGATGATTCTTATGCATGCATATTGGCAATAGTTTGGTTTCTAACTTATGATACCTCCTTAGCTTCTTTTTTTTGTAGAGAAGTAGGTGCTTTCCCTTTATGTACATATATCATTAGTGATATTATTATACATTATAAATTCTCTTGGAGGAGGAATTTGATGACTTATGGAGTCCAACTAGTTTCTGTTTCAATTGAAGCACTGTGCATATTTAATAAGGCTGCATACTTAAACACTAGCACATATATTTACACTAACTGCTGAGAGGGACTTATTGAAATCTAACTATGAGCACTAATTTAAGCGAAATTTCCTAGGGCATAGCAAGCAATAGGAACAGAAGTGGAGATCACAGGCAGGACTTACATAAAGAGCAGCCAAACTTACAGTAACTCAAACTAGATTTGTGGGAAAAAATCATATTTCGTGCAAACATGCATGATACAGTTTTCAGCTCAAATCCAAAACAAAAAGTACAAATTCCTACTAAGTGTATGTCACGACCCTAGTTCACCAATCGTGAACCTGTTATGACGGAACCCAGTCTTCGCGACTAGGTAAGCCTGACACATTGCGGAAATTCGAGAGTCTTTGCGGAATCAATAGTTTAAAACAGAAATGACGTAAGATAATGTATAGAGTGCGGCCTGGCAAATACTTGTCAACTCAATATACCATAAAAACCTCCAAGACCCGGAAACCCACGGGCAACACAGGCTAAGAGTAAACACACTACAGTGCTCTAACATCTCGAAGTATCTAAATCAAATGAAAATGCGAAAGAAAAGAATATAAGAAATAATGAAAAAAAATAGTAGGAAGGAAATAAATCTGAATATATAACAAAAAAGTGATTAAAAACAGAGCGGCTACAATTACCAACTACAAACACAACGCAAATCACTTTACAAACATGATCTCTAAATGGAGCTCCGGGAATCGAACCCGCAGTCCACCTTATCAATATCCGAGGATATCCGGGAATTGAACCTGCAGTCCTTCATACCAATGTCAGAGGATCTCGGGGAATTGAACCCATAGTCCTTGATACCAATAACAGAGGATCTCTGGGAATTGAACCCGCAGTCCTTTATATCAATATCAGGGGGATCTCCCGGGAATTGAACCCGTAGTCCATCATACCAATAACATGGGGATCTCCCGGGAATTGAACCCATAGTCCCAAACGTAAACACTTCACAACAAGTCAATAATTAACAGAAGGAACCAAATATAGCAACAGCGTCAAGGTCTATGCCTAGCATGCTCACAAAGAGGGCAGGTAATTCCAATTTAATCAGATAGATCAAATAAATTACTAACATACTTTTCCTAAGCCAAACAAGTGAAAATTACATTTTTAGCAGTTAAATACATGAAGAAATACAGTCTAAATAAGTCAAGTAAGGTGGATTTTCGACAACTAGCACAAGTACACGCCCGCCACCTCGGGCACAAGGCCCTTAAACAACAATTAATATATCCTAAGGGGAGAGGTCCCCCACACAAGGTTAGATAAGCCACTTACCTCAATTTGGTACAAAACCGCTAAGGAACAACACCTTTGCCACGAGTATCCGACTTTGAGTGGTACAAATCTATTCATGTCACGACCCGGATATACCCACCATCGGGAGTCGTGATGGCACCTACTGTCGAAGCTAGGCAAGCCAACCCTTATAACCATTTCCAGGAAATTTTAGTCTAATACAGGTTAAATGCCAAAATAATTAATTAAACATGTGGAAGACGTTAAATATCTGTATCGAATATCAATATACGGAAATCCAACAACCAATCTCTACCCAGTATCTTGTGTCACAGCTGACGAAGTACTAATAGAGTACGAAAATGAATAGTCTGAACGAAATTACATAACATGTCTGTTCAGTATAATTAAACAAATTGAAAGAAGTAGATAAAGGAGACTCGGGACTCGCGAATGCCAGCAAACTACCTCAAGCCTCTAGAGTGAAGGATCATTCCCGGACTAAAGTTGCGGTCTGTGGCCTGGGTCCTGACCTGTGCACAAAAAGGCACAGAAGTGTAATAGTAGCACAACTGACCCCATGTGCTGATAAGTGCCCGGCCTAACCTCGGCGAGGCAGTGACGAGGCTAAACCGGACCTATCACAACCAACCTGTACAGATATATGTAATAACAGGAAGAAAACAAGAATTTAAGAAAGTAAGAGGGGAAGGGGACACGCTGGGGGAATAACAGTTCAATTATAACTTCAACAATCAATTGATGAAACTGAATGAATGACAATTATGCAAGAAAGCAAATGAATCAACGGGTGCACGACATCACCGTTCATGCTTTTACTCTCATTCCTTACGAAAGTAGTCAAATATAATGCACAGCATCTCCCTTTGTGCTTTTACTGTCATTTTTCACCAATAATATCAATTACAAGGCACGGCATCACCCTTCATGCTTTTACTCTCGATAAACAGTGCACGGCATCACCCTTCGTGCTTCTACTCTCATTAGACAGGGCACGACATCACCCTTCCTGCTTTTACTCTCTCTTCCTCTCCCAATCAATGGTCATAGCCAAACGGGAACAAGGAAATATATATATATCAAGGCAAAATGTCCCGGCAAGGGAAAATAGTACAACAAGTGATCTGGTAAGGGAAATACAACTCTACAATATGTCCCGGCAAGGGAATACAACACAATAAATGGTCCCGGCAAGGGAAAAGTACCAAAAATTCCTTCTTAGTTCATTTAGTTCTAAACTTTCACTTTATAGTGCTTGAAATATATATTTATCACAATTGTTCACTTGCTTCACAATTTAATAGCAAATATGACATCACGTTCATGCTTGACTCGGGCGCATAGGTAACTGTCACCATACCAATACACCGACCCACATAACATATGACAAATAACAACCTAATCATATTCCCTCAAGCCAAAGTTAGATCAAACTCTTACCTTGAAACCGAAAATGGCAACTCAAAGCTCAACAATGGCCTTTCATCTAGAATTCGACTCCGAACCAACGATATCTAACATAATTCGATTTAATATTATCAATAAGAATCCAAAAACACAATCCCATGGCCTAGAAATGCATTTTCTAGATTACTTCCAAAAAAACAAAATACCATTATTCAGACTTTCCACTTTTAGTACGAAATACGCCAAACGACGTCCATTTTCAACCAAACTTCACAGATAGCGCTTAACGCCCAGTAAGACTTGTACCGGGCGTCGGAACAAAAATACGAGCCCGATACCATTATGTTTTATCAATTTTCCTTTTTCATTTTTTCCTTATGCATATCCATAAAACAATTTCACGTAATAACTCTGAACTCGGGCCTGGGACCTCGGATTTCGATTCCAGGAATACGCCCGGGTCCCAAATTTCATTACGAACACTCTGGGACCGTCACATCACGGGTCTGGGTCTGTTTACTCAAAACGTTGTCCAAATTAAACAATAGAAATATTAGTACCAAATTTCATAGTTTTTAACACAGAATTCTAAAAATTTCACATAAAAATGTTCCGGCTTTGCGCCCGGACTGCACACGCAAATCGAGGCAACCCAATAAGGGGTTTCCAAGGCCTCAGAAGTGCAAGGAAGGGAGAATTACAGTGATGACCCTTTGGGTCGTCACATCCTCCACCTCTAAAACACTCGTTCATCCTCGAACGGACAGTAGAAAAAAGTACCTGAGTCAGGGAATAAATGGGGATAACGACTCCGCATATCAGACTCAAACTCCCGGGTCGATGCCTCATGAGGCTGACCTCTGCACTGAACACGCACTGAAGGAAAACTCCGCGACCTCAACTGTCGAACCTGGCGGTCTAAAATAGCCACCAACTCCTTCTCATATGACAGATCCTTGTCCAATTGGATAGCTCTGAAATCTAACACGTTGGTGGGATCACCGTGATACTTCCGAAGCATGGATACATGAAAACCGGATCCATGGCTGACAATCTAGGCATCAACGCTAGTCCATAAGCCACATTCCTTACACGGCCTAGAATCTCAAATGGGACAATATACCGAGGGCTAAGCTTGCCCTTTTTCCTAAACCTAATCACGCCCTTCATAGGCGATACATGGAGCAGTACTCGCTCACCAACCATGAAAGTAACATCCCTGGCCTTACGATCTACAACACTCTTCTGCCTGGACTGAGCTGACCGAAGTCTGTCCCGAATGGTCTTGACCTTATCTAAGGCCTCCTATACCAAATCTGTACCCAATAACCTATCCTCTCCTGGCTCAAACCATCCGACTGGGGACCGACACCGCCTACCATACAACGCCTCATACGGGGCCATCTGAATACTAGACTAGTAGCTGTTATTGTAAGCAAACTCTGCTAACGGCAAGAATTGGTCCCACGAGCCGCCAAAATCAATAACGCTGGCTCGAAGCATATCCTAAAGAATATGAATGGTCCTTTCGATTGACTGTCCTTCTGGGGGTGAAATGATGTACTCAAATGGACCTACGTACCCAACTCATGCTGCACTGCTCTCCAGAAATGCGAGGAAAACTGCGGACCCCAATCCGAAATAATAGATATGGGCACCCCATGAAGGGGAACGATCTCCCTGATATAAATCTCTGCATATCTCTCGGATGAATAGCTGGTGGCAACAGGGATGAAATGCGCTGACTTAGTCAGCCTATAAAAAATAACGCATATAGCATCAAACTTCTTCCGAGTCATCGGAAGGCCAATAACAAAATCCATTGTGATCCTCTCCCACTTCCACTCGGGAAGCTCAATCCTCTGAAATAACCCACCAGGCCTCTGATGCTCTCACTTAACCTGCTGACAATTTAGACATCGAGCCATATATGCAACAATGTCTTTCTTCATTCTACGCCACCAATAATGCTATTTCAAATCCTGATACATCTTCGCGGCGCCCAGATAAATGGAATACCGAGAGTTGTGGGCCTCCGCTAAGATCGACTATCGAATACCATCAACAGTGGGCACACAAACTCACCCCCGCAACCTCAATATGCCATCATCTCCCAAAGTCATCTGTTTGTAACATCTCCTCTGCACCGTGTCTCTCAGGACACATAAATGGGGATTATCAAACTGCCGCTCCTGGATACGCTCCATCAATGACAAACGAGCAACCATGCAAGCTAACACTTTGCTGGGCTTGGAAATATCCAATCTCACAAATCTATTGGCCAAGGCCTGAACATCCAAGGCAAGCAGTCTCTGGCTGACCGGAAAGTATGCAAGACTACCCATGCTGGCGGACATTCTACTCAATGCATCGGCCACCACATTGGCCTTCCCTGGGTGGTATAAAATATAAACATCATAATCTTTCAACAACTCCAACCACCTCCGCTGTCTCAAATTCAACACTTTCTTCTTGAACAAGTAGTGCAGGTTCTTCAAGGCCTACCCTGGGTGGTATAAAATATACACCTCACACGTCATACCATACAAATAATTCCTCCAGATTTTCAAGGCATGAACAATAGCTGCCAACTCTAAGTCATGAACTGGGTAATTCTTCTTGTGGATCTTCAATTAACTCGAAGCATATGCTATGACCTTGCCGTTTTACATCAACACTGCACCAAGTCCGATGCAGGAAGCATCACAATATACAGTATAAGGCACAGATCCCGTGCGCAAAACTAATACCGGTGCTGTAGTCAGGGCTGTCTTGAGCTTCTGGAAGCTCGCCTCGCACTTATCTGACCACCTGAACTGGGAACTTTTCTGAGTTAATCTATTCATCGGGGCTGCAATGGATGAAAACCCCTCCACAAAACGTCTGTAGTAACCAACTAACCCGAAGAAGCTCAGAATCTCTATAGCTGAAGTTGGTCTAGGCCAGTTCTTGACTGCTTCTATTTTCTTCAGGTCCACCTGGATACCCTTTGCTGATACGACATGACCCAGGAATGCTACTTAACTCAACCAAAATTCGCACTTTGAAAATTTGGCGTACAACTGGCTATCCTTCAGATTCTGAAGAACCACTCCGAGGTGCAACTCATGCTCCTCCTGACTGCGGGAGAATACCAAGATATCATCAATGAATACAAGCACAAATAGATCCAAATAAGGCCTGAACACTAGGTTCATCAACTCCATGAATGCTACTGGGGCATTGGTCAACCCAAATGACATGACCAAAAACTCAATATGCCCATAAAGAGTACAAAAAGCTATCTTAGGGACATCAGACTCCCAAATCCTCAACTGAGTATAACCATACCATAAATCTATCTTCGAGAATACCTTAGCACCCTGAAGCTGGTCAAACAAATAGTCAATCCTCGGTAGTGGATATTTGTTATTTATCGTCACCTTGTTCAACTGCCGGTAATCAATGCACATCCTCATCGACCCGTCCTTTTTCTTCACAAACAACGCTGGCGCACCCCAAGGTGATACACTAGGTCTAATGAAACCCTTATCAAGCAAATCCTGAAACTGTTCTTTCAACTCTTTCAACTTTGGCAGCGCCATATGATAAGGCAAAATAGAAATAGGCTGAGTGCCAGGAGCCAAATAAATACAGAAGTCAATATTCCTGTCGGGCGGCATACCTGGCAGGTCTGAAGGAAAAACCTCGGGGAACTCCCGAACAATAGGGATAGAGTCGATAGATGGAACCTCTGCGGTGGAGTCACGAACATATGCTAAATATGCTAAAAACCCTTTCTCGACCATACGTCGAGCCTTAACATACGAAATAACACTACAGGTGGCATGATCTGAGGTCTCTCTCCACTCAAGTCAGGGCAAGTCTGGCAAGGCCAAAGTCACGGTGTAGGTGTGACAATCCAAGATATCATGATACGAGGACAACCAATCCATCCACAATATGACATCTAAGTCCACCATGTCTAGGAGCAATAAATTGACACGGGTCTGAAGACCCTCAAATACCACTAAGAAAGAACGATGCACTCGGTCGGCCACTATAGAATCACAAACCGGAGTGGACACATATACAGGAATACCCAGAGCCTCACTAGGCATAATCAAATAGGGTGCAAAATAGGATGACACATAAGAATAAATAGATCCTGGATCAAATAATACCGAAGCACCCCTATCATAGACCAGCATAATACCTGTAATCACGACATCAAATGACTCGGCCTTCGGCCTGGCTGACAATGCGTAACAACGGGGCTGACCCCCAGCTCCCGTAACTGCATCTCTGGGACGATCTGCTGCGGTCTGACCCCTACCTCTGGCTGTCGGGGCTCCACCTCTGCGGTCTCTCCCTCCACCTATATGATCCCTACCCCCGACTCTAGCTGGCTGGGCGGCCTATGGATCACCTGCTCCCTGAATCACAGGACGAGGACCCTGCTGTTGAGAACTACTCGAGGCTCGAGGGAAAAATCTAACAACATGACTTGTGTCACCACAACCATAACATTCCCTCGGGGGCTGAGTCTGCTGGCCCTGTCGATCGGTATGTCCTCCTATGAAGCTCTGAAGTGGCGGTTGACTGATGGGGGCTGGTGGTGCGCTGAAAGACTGCTCATCTGAATAATAATGCTGATGACCACCACCGCCTGGCGTACCATGAGAAACCTGAAGTGCCGAATGGAAAGGTCTCGGGGGATGGACTCTGCCATGGAAATCCCTATCTCCAGATGATGTGCCACTAAATATTCCAGAATGTCGAGGCCTCTTATCTGAACCCTGATCACCTCCTCGAGCCAAAGCCATCTCTACTCGGCGGGCCGTATTGGCCGTCTCCTGCAAAGTATTGTCACTGCCAACTACCACAGCCCTCTGTAGACGAATGGGCAGAATCATTCAAATAATAAACATCCGGACCCTCTCCCGATCTGTAAGGAGTATCACTACTGCATGGCATGCCAAGTCAACAAATCTGGTCTCGTACCGTGTAACTGTCATAGAACCCTACTAAAGATGCTCAAACTGTCTCGAAAGTGCCTCCCGATGAGTGACTGGGAGAAACTTCTCAAAAAATAGCTCTGCAAACTGATCCCATGTCAAAGCTAGGGACCCAGCTGGTATAGACAGACAATAATCTCTCCACTAAGTCTTGGCAGAACCCACAAGCCTGAAAGACCAAAAATTGACCCCATTAGTGTCCACTATCCCCATAGTCATGAGGATCTCATGACAACTGTATAGAAAATCCTAGGGGTCATCCGATGAAGCACCGTTGAGGATTGACGACTTGTTTGGAGAACCGATCAAGCATCCACAAATCATCTAAAGACATGGTCGTACCATCTCCGGCCTGAGTTGTAATACCTGTCTGAGCTTCCACTGCAGGCTAAAGAAAGGGAACCTGAGTCTGGGGAGCTACCTGCTCAGGAGTATGTGTTGCAGGAGTCTAGATCCCTCCTCCAGCCTGAGAAGTGGCTGGTGCTACTAGCAGCAATCCTGCTCTGGCCACACTGTCCATAAAGCCTGCTATGCGGACAAGGGCATCCTAAAGATCCAAAGAAATATCACCCCTCCTGGTACCTAAGCTGACCACCGGAGCTGGGGGAGATGGGACCTCCTCATCGAAGTCAATATGAGGCTACACTTCTGGAACTGCTACCTGGGGCTGAGCTATGCCCCTGCCACGGCCTCGGCCATGACCCTCGCGAGAGCTGCTGTTGGGGGCTCGGGCTGCTGAGCGGAAGAAGAAGACGCACGTGTTCTCGCCATTTGCGAAAGAACAGAGTAGAATGACAATCAATATTTGAGGAATAGAATCGCACGACAAGAATATAAAAAGTGAAACTTTTCCTAACTCTGTAGCCTCTATGGGATAAATACAGACGTCTCTGTGCCGATCCCTCAGAAACTACCGAGCTTGTCCGTGAGTTGTGAGACCCAAGTAACCTAGTGCTGTGATACCAATTTATCATGACCCGAATTTACCCACCATCGGGAGTCGTGATGACGCCTACCGTCGAAGCTAGGCAAGCCAACCTTTATAACCATTTCCAGAAAATTTAAGTCTAAAAAAGGTTAAATGCCAAAATACAAGGCACAACATCACCCTTCGTGCTTTTACTCTTGATAAACAGTGCACGGCATCACCCTTCGTGCTTTTACTCTCATTAGACAGGGCACGGCATCACCCTTCGTGCTTTTACTCTCTCAACCTCTCCCAATCAATGGTCACAGCCAAACGGGAACAAGGAAATGTACATATATGTATATATATATATATATATATATATATATATATATATATATATATATATATATATACAACTCAACAATATTTCCTGGCAAAGGAATACAACTCAACTAGTGGTCCCGGCAAGGGAAAAGTACTAAAAATTCTTTCTTAGTTCATTTAATTCTCAACTTTCACTTCATATTGCTTGACATAAATATTTATCACAATTGTTCACTTGCTTCACAATTTAGTAGCAAATATGACATCACGGTCATGCTTGACTCGGGCGCGTAGGTAACCGTCACTATACCTTTACACCGACCCACATAGCATATGACAAATAACAACCTAATCCTATTCCCTCAAGCAAAAGTTAGATCGCACACTTACCTCGAAGCCGAAAATAGCAACTCAAAGCTAAATGATCGTCTTTCCTCTAGAATTCGACTCTGAACCAACGATATCTAACATAATTTCATTCAATATTATCAATAAGAATCCAAAAACACAATCCCATAGCCTAGAAATGCATTTTCTAGCTTCCAAAAATACAAAAGTCTGATCAAGGCAATATGTCCCGGCAAGGGAAAACAACACAACAAGTGATCTCGGCAAGGGAAATACAACTCAACAATATTTCCTGGCAAGGGAATACAACTCAACTAGTGGTCCCGGCAAGGGAAAAGTACCAAATATTCCTTCTTAGATCATTTAATTCTCAACTTTCACTTCATATTGCTTGAAATAAATATTTATCACAATTGTTCACTTGCTTCACAGTTTAGTAGCAAATATGACATCACGGTCATGCTTGACTCGGGCGCATACGTAACCGTCACCATACCTATACACCGACCCACGTAGCATATGACAAATAACAACCAAATCCTATTCCCTCAAGCCAAAGTAAGATAGCACACTTACCTCGAAAACGAAAATAGCAACTCAAAGCTCAACAATCGCCTTTCCTCTAGAATTCGACTCCGAACCAACGATATCTAACATAATTTGATTCAATATTATCACTAAGAATCCAAAATACAATCCCATAGCCTAGAAATGCATTTTCTAGCTTCCAAAAATACAAAAATCTGACACCGGGCCCACGTCGTCCAAACTCGAGGCTCAAACCAAAACCCAATCCCCAATAACCCCACGAGTTCAAATACATGATTAGATTTTAAATTCGACCTCAAATTGAGGTTGAAATACCCAAAATCCCATAAACCCCAACTAAACCCAAAAACCCCTAAATTATTCTTGATTTCATGTTTTAGGGCTAGGAATTTAATGATTCAATAAAGGAATAATGATTAGATGAAGTAGGAATCACTTACTCAAAGAGTGGTTATGAATTGGGAGCTTGAATTTCGTCAATGGAGGTTTTTAGAGAAAGATCTTGTGTGAAAAATGTGGAGAAGTCCGCTGCCACTGGTCTGTTTTTAATTAAAAATCGCTGAAGGCTTTTAGCCTACGCAATTGCGGGGCGGTAGATGCGATCCCATAGAGGAGTGGTGAGATTGGCTTATGCGATCACAAGATAAGTATCGCGATCGGGTAGAAGAGAGGATATTTAGAACTGAGGTGGGGTCTAACGTTATGCGATCGCATTTAAAGTTATGCGATTGCGTAGAAGAATTTGGCTGACTTATGTGTTTGCGTATGAAATAGTGCGACCGCATTGAGCAAAACATGGGATGGCTACGAAGGAACTCTACGCGATCGCAGACCAACCTATGCGATCGCATAGAAGAAAAGGTCTGTGCAGAATGTGTAGCAAAATCTGCTAAGTTTCAAAACCCAAAAACACCCCGAATCACCCATTAAAATACTCCCGAGCCCTCGAGGCTCCCAACCAAACACACACACTAACTCAATATCATCCAACGAACTTGCTTGGGCGATCAAATCGCCAAGATAACATCAAAATCACAAAATCGACCGCCAAAACTCATGATTTTCTTTTCTAAGTTCAAAACTTTCAAACTTTCCACTTTTAGTCCGAAACATGCCAAACGACGTTCGTTTTCAACCAATCATCAGAGATAGCACTTAACGCCCATTTAAGACTTGTATCGGGCGTCCGAACCAAAATACGAACTCGATACCATTAAGTTTTATCAAATTTCGTTTTCAATTATCCCTAAGAATATTCATAAAACAATTTCACAGAAAAACTTCCAACTCGGGCCTGAGACCTCGAATTTCGATTCCGGGAATATGCCAAGGTCCCAAATTTCATTACGGACCCTCCGGGACCGTCTCATCACGGGTCCGCGTCCGTTTACCCAAAACGTTGAACAAAGTAAACTATAACAATATTAGTACCAAAATTCATAGTTTTTAACTCAGAATTCAAATATTTTCACATAAAAATGTTCCGGCTTCACGCCTGAACTATGCAGGTATATCGAGGCAACTCAATAAGGGGTTTCCAAGGCCTTTGAAGATCAAGGAAAGGGATAAGTACATTGATGGCCCTTTGGGTCGCATTAATTCAAACCAATTACATATTGTAAATAACATCGCAAGCAACTGATTACATTATTAAAGCTAAGGCGCGAGAACAGGTAAAATGACAAAAATGCCCCATAGGCCAACGTCTAGGAATTGAATAATTTTCACATTCTCAGAAATCTCGTACTCTCACGAGTCTAACCATATAAAAATCTCTCAAATCGGAGGTCAAATGCTCCCTCAAAACCCCAATTGATTAGCCAAAGAACTTTCACCCATTTCCTCCATTTTTAGACCTTAATTTGAATTTAAAAGATGAATTTAACAACTAAATGATGAATTAAAGCTAGAAAGGATCATAGAAACATTACCCAATAGTCTCCTCTTAAAAACCCTCCCAAAATCGCCTTGGTCCGAGCTAAAAGTTGATTTTTCAACTTATGAACTTAATCCTCGGATAAACCCTTTTCTCTACAGTTATTTCCGCTTTTGCGGATCCAGGGACCGCTTTCGCGGTCAAAAAGCCGCTTCAGCAGTTTCAATTAAAACTCAGTTTCCGCTTCCGCGGACAAACGGCTGCATCCGCCATGGCCGCTTATGTGGCTCCCTATCCATATTTGTGTTCCTAGACCGTGTCTGCGATCCCATGGTCGCGTCTGCGATAACCGCATACGCGGTCTCCCTTCCACAGCGCGGAAACAACAAAGCATCCGAAACAAGCCCGGGGCCCCCAAGACCTCAACCAAACCTACAAACCTATCCCTTAACATCATTCGGACTTGCACCAATCCTTAGATCACCTAAAAGAACGCCGAAAACACAATTTGATCAATGATTTGCACCTAATATCTCCAAAACTTAGCTAAAATTTGCAGACATATCCTAAATCACCTAAAGAAGCCATTAAAACTCTCGGAATTCTATTCTGACCCTCGGATCAAAAAATCACTATCGGACCGGAACTTCAAATTTCTAACTTTCGACATTCCTAACCTAATTGAGCTTCGAACATCCAAAACACTTTTTGAATACGCTCCCCACCCGAAAATCACCTAACTGAGCTAATAGAACCATCGATTTTCCATTCTGAGGTTGTCTTAACACCATTCTGATTATGGACCATTTTCTAACACTTAAGCTCTCATTTAGGGACTAAGTGTCCTAAAACACTCCGAATTATATTACCGAACATCTCGGCAAACCAAAATAGCTGAAATGAACTTAGGGGAAGCATAAAATAGGGAAACGGGGCATAAATTCCAAAGACAACCAGTCAGGTCGTCACATCCTCCCACACTTAAACTTTCGTTCGTCCTCGAACGAGCATAGGGAACATACCTGAAGTAGCAAAAAGATGAGGGTATCGGCTGCGCATATCGCGCTTGGTCTCCCAAGTCACCTCCTTGGCCGGCTGACCCTGCCACTGCACCTTTACTGAAGCTATATCCTTTGACTTGAGCTTTCAAACTTGTCTATCCAATATTGCCACTGGCTCCTCAACATAGGACAAGTCAGTGTCCAACTGGACTGAAGTGAACTCCAACACGTGAGACGGGTCACCATGATACCTCTGAAGCATCGAAACATTAAATACTGGAACCTCGGTCAAACTGGGAGGTAAAGCGAGCTCATAAGCAACCTTTCAAACCTGCCTCAAAATCTCAAATGGACCAATGTACCTCGGGCTCAACTTTCCTATCTTTCCAAACCTCATGACACCTTTCATAGGCGAGATCCGAAGTAAAACATGTTCACCAACCATAAATGAAACATCACGAACCTTTCGGTCCGCATAACTCTTATGTCATGACTGAGCTGCACGGAGTCTATCCTGAATCACCTTAGCCTTATCTACTGCATCCTGAACCAAATCAGTGCCCAGTAACCCGGCCTCGCGCGGCTCGAACCAACCCACTGGGGATCTGCATCTCCTACCGTATAAGGCCTCATAAGGCACCATCTTAATACTAGACTGATAACTGTTGTTGTATGCAAACTCCGCCAATGGCATGAACTGATCCCAAGACCCTCTAAACTCAATCACACACGCACATAGCATATCCTCAAGAATCGAAATAGTGCGCTCGGGCTGTCTGTCTGAGGGTGAAAGGCTGTGCTCATGGTCACCAAAGTACCCAACTCATGCTGGACGGCTCTCTAGAACCGTGATATAACCACTGAACCCCTGTCTGAGATGATAGAAACTGGAATGCCATGCACGCGGACAATCTCCCTGATATAAATCCCCGCAAACCGCTCTGCGGAGTAAGAAATGCACACTGGAATGAAATAAGCGGACTTGGTCAGCCAATCCACAACAACCCAAATAGAATCAAACTTCCTCCCCGTCAGAGGGAGGCCAGTCAAAAAATCCATGGTGATATTCTCCCATTTCCACTGTGGAATCTCCATCTGCTGGAGTAACCATCCTGGTCTCTGATGCTCGACCTTTACCTGCTGAGAATTGAGGCATCTAGCCACAAACTCTACAATGTCCTTCTTCATCCGCCTCCACCAGTAATGCTGCCTCAGATCCTGATACATCTTCGTGGCACCCGGATGGATGGAATATCGCGAGCTATTGGCCTCGGTCAATATCAACTCCCGAATACCATCAACATCAGGCACACAAATACGACCCTGCATCCTCAATACCCCGTCATCTCCATTAGTCACATCCCTAGCATCACCATGCTGGACAGTGTCACCAAGGACAAGCAAATGAGGATCATCATACTGTCGCTCCCTGATACGATCAAACAATGAAGACCGAGAAACCACACAGGCTAGGATGCGATTGGGCTCCGAAAGGTCCAACCTCACGAACTGATTGGCTAAGGCCGGAACAACCACCGCCATAGGTCTCTCTGAAGCTGGTAGATATGACAAACTCCCCAAACTCTCCGCCCGGCGACTCAAGGTATCGACTACCACATTGGCCTTGCCCGGGTGATAAATAATAGTAATATCATAATCCTTCAAAAGCTCTAACCATCTCCTCTGGCTCAAGTTCAGATCCTTCTGCTTGAACAAGTGCTGCAACTCCGATGATTAGTATAAATCTCACAAGGCACACCATACAAATAGTAACGCCAGATCTTCAAGGCGTGAACAATGGCAGATAACTCAGGATCATGGACAGGATAATTCTTTTCATGAACCTTCAACTGCCTGGACGCGTAGGCAATCACCCTACCGTCCTGCATCAACACCACTCCAAGTCTAACTCGCGAAGCATCACAATAAACTTTATAGGACCCCAAACCAGTAGGAAAAATCAGAATAGGGGCCGAAGTCAAAGACATCTTGAGCTTTTGGAAGCTCGCCACACACTCGTGCGACCACTGGAAAGGATCACCCTTCTGGGTCAATCTAGTCATAGGAGCTGCAATCGACGAGAACCCTTCCACAAAAAAGCGGTAATACTCTGCCAGGCCAAGGAAACTGCGAATATCTGTAGCTGAGGAGGGCCTGGGCCAACTCCGCATGGCCTCCACCTTCTTCGGATCTACCCGAATGCCCTCACTCGATACCACATGGCCTAGAAATGCCACGGAACTCAACAAAAACTCACATTTTGAAACATTTGCATATAACTTCTTTTCTCTCAGGGTCTGAAGCACTACCCTCAGGTGTTGCTCATGATCTTCCCGACTTTGGGAGCATACAAGAATATCATCTATGAAAACAATGACAAATGAGTCGAGATAGGGCCTGAATACACTGTGCATCAAATGCATAAAAGTTGCTGGGGAGTTGGTCAGCCCAAATGACATGACAAGGAACTAATAATGACCATACCGAGTCCTGAAAGAAGTCTTCAGGATATCCGGTTCCCGAATCTTTAGCTGGTGATAGCCTGCGCGGAAATCAATCTTAGAAAACACATGTGCGCCCTGAAACCGTCAAATAGATCATCAATACGAGGCAAAGGATATCGGTTCTTCACTGTAACTTTGTTCAACTGACGATAATCGATACACATGCGCATAGAACCATCTTTTTTCTTCACGAACAATACCAGAGCACGCCATGGTGAAACACTGGGTCGAATAAAACCCTTATAAAGAAATTCCTGCAACTGATCCTTCGACTCAGGAGGAGCCATGCGGTAAGGAAGAATGGATAAGGGCTGAGTGCCCGGCAAAAAATCAATACGAAAAACAATGTCTTGATCGGGCGGCATGCCTGGAAGATCAGTTGGGAACACATTGGGAAAATCCCGTATTACTGGGATAGAGTGATCAGAGGGGGTATCAGCACTGACGTCTCTCACGTAGGTTAATTACGCTGAACACCCCTTCTCAACCATACGCTGAGCCTTAAGAAAAGATATAACTCTATAGGGAGTGTGATCAAAAGTACCACTCCACTCAATACAAGGAATACCTGGCATAGCCAACGTCACGGTCTTAGCGTGGCATCAAGAATAGCATAATGGGGTGACAACCAGTCCATGCCCAAGATAATATCAAAATCGACCATATCAAGTAATAAAAGAACTGCCCTGGTCTCAAAACCACAAATAGTAACCAAACACGACCGATACACACGGTCCACAACAAGAGAATCTCCCACGGGAGTGGAAATATAAACAGGAGAGCTCATGGCCTCTCGGGCTATACCCAAATGCGGGGCAAAATAAGATGACACATAAGAATAAGTAGAGCCTGGATCGAATAGAACCGATGCCTCTTTGCTACTAACCAGAATAGTACCTGTGATAACAAAATTAGAGGCGAAAGCCTCGACACGATCAGGAATGGCATAAAATCTGGCTCGGCCCCTGCCTCGAGGGTGGCCTCTATCTCCCCGATCCCCGCCTCTGGCTGGCTGGGTAGGTGGGGTGGCAGCTGGAGCTAGAATAATGGCCTGCTGACCTTGTGGAGCATGCTGGGCTGTGGAGTCTGAGAAGGAACACCCCTACCACGTCGTCTAGGGCACTCTCTAACCAAGTGGCGGGTTTTCTCGAACTCATAACAAGCTCTAGGATGGCGCGGCGGCTGTGACTGACTGGATCTGCCCCTGCTGGACTGACTTCTGGAGGTGCCCTGCGTAGAAGGCACACTAGAAACCACGGGTACATAATAAGGCTCTTGAGGAGCTGGAGTACTGCTGGGTGAAGGAAAAGCTAAGTGAACTGGGAGACCCATATAGCCCCTACCATGACGTCCTGCTCCTAAAGTACAGGTACCCGAAAAATGACCAGACTCTCGAGACCTCTTGGCCTATCTCTCCTCTCTCCCTGCCATGCATACCCTCCATCCTCCTGGCTATACTCACCACCCGCTGATAGGGTATATCCATCTCCAACTCTTGTGCCATGCCAGACCTAATGGAAGAAATAAGACCCTCGATCAACCTGCGAACCCTCTCACAAGCTGTAGCCACCAAAGCAGGCGCATGCTTGGAAAATCTCGTATAACGATGGCATACTCTGAGACTGTCATAGGGCCCTAGCGCAAGTGCTCAAACTCCACACGCCATGCATCTTGGAGGCTTAGGGGAACAAACTTCCTCTGAAACATATCTGAGAACTGAGTACCAGTCAGGGAGGCAGCCTCATCCTTACTATCTAACTCAAAGGTACGCCACCAGTCATAGGCAGCTCCCTGAAGCTGGAAAGCTGCAAAAGAGACCCCACTAGAAACAGTGATACCCATAGTGCGAAAAATGCGATGACAATCCTCCAGAAACCCCAAGGCGTCATCGGTAGCCAGCCTGCTGAAAATAGGAGGGTCATAATTCTTGAACTGCTCCAATCTGCGCTGCTCATCCTCCGAAGCAGGTGCCCCATACTCGGGCTGAAGTGGTACTGCATGCTGGGCAGGAATAACATCTGGAATCGGTCCCATATGCACCCTCTGTTCTGGCGTGCGGGCTGTGGGAGTATGGGCTCCTCCCTCGGCCTGAGACATAGCAGCAGGAAGTGGAAGTAGCCCGGCCTGCAACACAGTGGTATACATGCTCATAAATTGCACCAACGCCTCCTGAACAGCTGGAGTAGTAGTGGTTGTGGGCGTTTCTGGTGCCTGAGTCTTGTCTGGGTTTGCTGGTGGCACCTCGGCGGCTGCTCGTGCAGGTGCTCTGGCTGCACCCCACGCACGTCCACGACCCCTGTCCCGACCCCTGCCTCTAGCGGATGCAGGAGGGGGTGCAGGTGCCTGATCGTCTCGTGTCGTGTGTGTCCTCACTATCCTTGAGAGAATCCGAAAACATTAGTTTAGAATCGAGGTAAAGAACATAGCACGATAAGAATTCAAATGAAGTGAAGATTTTTTTCCTAAACAGTTACTTAGCCTCCCGTAGTTAAGTACAGACGTCTCCGTACCGATCAACGAGACTCTAAATAACCGGCATGCGTCCCGTGACTCCTATGAACCTAGAGCTCTGATACCAACTTGTCACGACCCTAGTTCACCAATCGTGAACCTGTCATGACGGCACCCATTCTTTGCGACTAGCTAAGCCTGACACATTGCGGAAATTCGACAGTCTTTGCAGAAGAAATAGTTTAAAACATAAATGACGTAAGATAATGTATAAAGTACAGTTTGGCACATACATGTCAACTTAATATAACATAAAAACCTCCAAAACCCGGAAACCCACGGGCAATACAGGCTAAGAGTAAACATACTACAGTGCTCTAACATCCCAAAGTATCTAAATCAAATGAAAATGCGAAAGAAAACTATAAACTACATGTAGAATAGAGGAAGGCTCGTCGGCTCTGCGGACGCGAAAGATGCATACCTCAAGACTACAAAGAAAATCCAAATCCCAGATATCGCGCCTGACCAGATGTACCTGGATCTGCACAGCAAAAGTGTGCAGTAGAGTAGCATGAGTACACCACAGCGGTACTCAGTAAGTGTCAAGCCTAACCTCAATGGAGTAGTGACGAGGAAGGTCGAGGCCCTACTGAGAAGTACATATGAAATAATGAAAAAATAAATAAATAAACAGTAGGAAGGAAATAAATCTGAATATATAACAAGATAGTGATTAAAAACAGAGCGACTACAATTACCAACTACAAACACAATGCAAATCACTTTGCAAACATGATCTCTACATGGAGCTCCGAGAATCGAACCCGCAGTCCACCTTATCAATATCCGAGGATATCCGGGAATTGAACCCGCAGTCCTTCATACCAATATCAGAGGATCTCCGGGAATTGACCCCGCAGTCCTTTATACCAATAACAGAGGCTCTCCAAGAATTAAACATGCAGTCCTTTATATCTATATCATGGGGATCTCTCGGGAATTGAACACGTAGTCCATCATACCAATAACAGGGGGGTCTCCCGGGAATTGAACCCGTAGTCCCAGACGTAAACACTTCACAACAAGTCAATAATTAACAGAAGGAACCAAATATAGCAGCAACGTCAATTTCTATGGCTAGCATGCTCACAAAGAGGCAGGTAATTGCAATTTAATAAGATAGATCAAATAAATTACAAACATACTTTTCCTAAGCCAAACAAGTGAAAATACATTTTTAGCAGTTAAATACATGAAGAAACACAGTCTCAATAAGTCAAGTAAGGTGAATTTTCGAAAAGTAGCACAATTACATGCCCGTCACCTCGCTCACAAGGCCCTTAAACAACAATTAATATATCCTAAGGGGAGAGGTCCCCCACACAAGGTTAGACAAGCCACTTACCTCAATTTGGTAAAAACCCGCTAAGGAACAACGCCTTTTCCACGAGTATCAGACTCTTAGTGGCCCAAATGTATTCAAACCAATTACATATTGTAAATAACATCGCGAGCAACTGATTACATTATTGAAATTAAAGCTAAGGCGCGAGAACATGTAAAATAACCAAAATGCCCCTCAGTCCAACGTCTACGAATCCAATAATTTTCACATTTTCAAAAATCTCGTACTCTCACGAGTCTAACCATATAAAAATCTATCAAATCGGAGGTCAAATGCTCCCTAAAAACCCAATTGATTAGCCAAAGAACTTTCACTCATTTCCTCCATTTTTGGACCTTAATTTGAATTTAAAAAGATGAATTTAACAACTAAATGATGAATTAAAGCTAGAAAGGATCATAGAAACATTACCCAATAGTCTCCTCTTCAAAACCCTCCAAAAATCGTCTTGGTCCGAGCTAAAATTTGATTTTTCAACTTATGAACTTAAGCCTCGGATAAAACCCTTTTCTCTACAGCAATTTCCACTTTTGTGGCTCCAGGGACCGCTTCTGCAGTCCCACTTTCGCGGTCAAAAATCTGTTTCAGCAATTTCAATTAAAACTCAGTTTCCGCTTTCACGGACAAACGGCCGCATCCGTGATGGCCGCTTATGCGGCTCCCTATCCGCTTCTGTGCTCCCAGACCGCATCCACGATCCCATGGTCGCGTCTGGGGTTACCGCTTGCACGGTCTCCCTTCTGCAGACGCGGAAACAATAGAAGCAGCAGAAATATTTCTTCCAAAATTCCAAAAATCACTATGTCGAGCATCCGAAACAAGCCCGGGCCCCCGGGACCTCAACTGAACCTAAAAACCTATCCCTTAACATAATTCGGACTTGCACCAACCCTTAGATCACCTAAAACAACACCGTAAACACAATTTGATCAATGATTTGCACCTAAAATCTCCAAAACTTAGCACAACTCTCATTCGACTCAAAACCTATCCAAAACGTGTTTGAATGACCTGAAAATTTGCAGACATATCCTAAATCACCTAACGAAGCCACTGCAACTCTCGGATTTCTATTCCGACCCTCAGATAAAAAATTCACTATCGGACAAGAACTTCAAATTTCTAACTTTCGGTATTCATAGCCTAATTGAGTTTCGGACATCCGAAATACATTACGAACACGCTCCCCACCCAGAAATCACCTAACGGAGGTAACTGGACCATCAGTTTTCCATTCCAATGTCGACTTGACACTGTTGTGATTGTGGACCATTTTCCAATACTTAAGCTCTCATTTAGGGACTAAGTGCCCCAAAACACCCCGAATTCTAATACCGAACATCCCGGAAAACCAAAATAGCAGGAATGAACTTAGGGGAAGCAGAAAATAGAAAAACAGGGTATAAATTCCAAAAACGACTAGCCAGGTTGTCACAGTGTACTAAACTTTGACTATCTAATATAGAATCCTGAAATAGTCACAAGGAAGAATGCAAATCCCAACTCTCTACTATACACAACTTTCTTGCTCCATAGGACCTTCCAAAAACTCAACCAAACAATTACAGAAACCATACAAAAGTCGCTACAAACATCCTGATCCAAACTGCTCCTTCATGTCTAGAATAGCTAATTAGAACTAATAGTTAGCTAATTATATTGTATTAGCATATGAATAGTTAGCTAAATAAATTGAGCCTCTATATATACACTATTGTATGACACTTGGGAGTATCAATCAATGAATGAAATCCTATTTCTCACTTCTCTCTGTTCCATTCCCTCTCCTTCTCTCTATTCTCTAATCCCCCTTTCCCTTCTAATGCTTTTCTTAGTAAGGCATTCCCTTTATTCCTGTGATATTTGCTTGTACACTGATTTTTTAAAATTTTGTGCAACATATGACTTTGTCAAACTACACATTTTTTCTCCCTAACATAAAATTTCTTAAATGATATTGTCAAACTACACATTTTTTCTCCCTAACATAAAATAATTAATAAGCTCCATCAATTGTGTACTTTAAATTAGTATTCCTTCAAGATTAAATGCATAATTACTTTCAAATTTGACATATAACTTGAGACATGAAGATTAGGGGTGGGTATCCGGATTGGATATGAAAATTTCGATTTGGTTTTCGGAGTGAAGAAATTATAGTCCAACTCCAATCCATATAAACTCGGATTGGATCGATTCTGTTAATTTCAGTGTAACGACACGACCGTTTGAAGCCATGAACAACTTCACTTCGGTTGTGAATTAATGCTATCGGCTCGATATATCAATTATTGGTTTATAAAACTGATATTCGAACAGATAAGATAGTGATTATCGAATATCGATTAATCAGTTGTCGATCATTGCGGTTTATCCGACAAGATGACTTAATTTAGAGAAAAAAGTATAGCGTACAACACTAAGTAATCTTATAAACTTGATTATTTCACTTATGTTCTAAAGAGTGAACAAAAGTTTTGTGGATATTGGGGGATCAATTAGTAGAATATACTAAACCCTAGGAATATTGAGGACCATAATTACAACAGTAGCTTTCCTACCAAGAATAAAGAGTTTTTGCAAGTCTACTTATCCGAACAGATTAGAAACAACACAAATAGTAGCAATTACAGCTTGAAAATTAAGAAGTTCAAACATAGTATTGGGTAAAAATAAAATTTTGATAAAATTTATTGGGTTATCGGTTCTTCATCTTCTTTAGCCGAGGGTCAATCGGGAATAGTCTCACTACCCTAGACGGGTAAAGCTGCGTACATCCTACCCTTCCGGACCCCACTTGGTGGATTATACTAGGTAGTTGTTATTGTTATTGTTATTGGGTTATCGATTAAATCGTTAATAAAATGGAGCAAACCGAGACCCAAACCGATAATTCAATTGTAAATTAACACAAAATAGTTAAAGATATTTTACCCAGCAACTCAATACCGATAATCCAATAAATTTATTTCGGTTCGGGCTGTTGTTACCCGATATATGCCTATAATAACTTTGTAATTAATATTAAGTATATTAAAATCTAATGGGTGGGGTATATGATGTAGTACTATTGGCATATGGATAATGTACTAAAAATATATAATGTATGAAAATATCAAATTTCGGGATTTTTAAATTATGCCCACCACTAATGAAGTCCAATGGCAAATGAAGATACAAATTTGGGCTATCTATTTAATACAAAATGTTCAAATAAAAATTCACTGTTACGATGTCCAATTAAATAATATGCAGTACTATGGTTCGTTATTTAAGTTACTCTCAATTTTACCAATGAGTTGAGATTTTATCATTCATTTTGGTATAGGATTATGAGCGTCAAGCTTATTAGGGAACTCAATGCATCAATTGATTTGATTTTATTGATTGTTTTGATTTTTCTACCAGTATATTAATAAAAGACGCGAAATATATTATTAAACACATATTATAGCAATTATATTGAATTACTTATTAAGAAAAGTTGTTAATTCTCAAGATATTTTGATGATAATTGAATAATGATGAATTATTTAAGGACTCAATTAAACAAAAAAAGCTATTTTTAACATGAAATAAATTGTACAAACCAAAATAGAATATAAACTATACTATAAGTGCAAAAATTAGGCTACAAACCAAGAGCGCAAAAAAGAATTTGTAACGTCAAATTTTATATAGTTATAGTTTCTAAATAGGTATTTATATAGTCAATATGGTTCGAACTTTTCGATTAATTTTTTCTTAAAACCAAATAATTCAATTTTTATTGTTCTTAAAACTAAAAATTAAAATCAAATCAAAAAGAGAATGTTTTTTTTTCTCTAATTTGATCCCTTTTATGTTTGGTTCAATTTCTCGTGACAACCTTTGTTTAAAATTTTATTTTATACCAAGATAGCTAAATTAATTTTTGAAGTAAATCATTTGAATATTTTATTACTGTAGTAAATATTTGATATAACTTATTTATAACATAAAGTTATCCAAAATTGGGATATGTACTAAAATAAAGTTTCATTTTAGTATTATTCCCACAAGGTATAGTTTCTTTTTACTATTTTTTTTAAGAAGTTGCTTGTATTTTTTACATAAGTTGGCTGATATTTTAGAATTAGTGGGAGAGATAAAGTTAGGGTTTGAAGAAAATTGGGGTAAAGCACTTCTCCACTTCCTTCCTCGCATAACTCTTCAACCTCGTCCATACCCACCAAATTCGTCCATACCCAACAAATAGAATTCCACAACATTATAAAATGGAGAAAGAAACCGTCTGGCGCTGATTTTTGGGATTTTTGTCTCCAAATGAATTTCAGGATAACCATATATATATATATATGAGAAAAAGGACTGGAGAAATACATCGTAAAGTGAAGCAAAAATAGTATTTATCATTTCACCTACTCTATGTTTGAATAAGATTCAATAGATTGTAACTCGCCATAATCATATATCAGATTATTAATTCATTAATTATTTGTGGCATAGAAATTGATATGCTTTTATTTTATTTCATATGATCAATCTAGACGAGAATAAATCAATTAGATGATTTTGAAATAGAAACTCTTTAATTTACTGTGTATATTAGTTTTTACTTTATTGTATATATTTATAGTTTGATGTACTGAAGGGGAAATATTAGATATTTTTAGAGTAGGCATCTGTTTTGTGTATATATTGACGTTTCCTGTCTGGTTTTGAGAGAAGAGTGGATGGATTGTGGAAATATGGTATTAAAACTTCTGTTTGAGTTAGGCTATTGGCACTTTAAACTTAGACGAACTGAACCAATGTTTTAAGGTGAATATTTTGTAGGGTAATTTATATTTTTGTTGAAACCAGTAAATATTTATTCACTACACTAGGCTCAATCTTTGTCAGACACACAACTTCTTTTAAATCTGCTGCATTTATTTAAAAAATCCACTAAGCGATGTGCCTAGGGCTAGTTTTTATTTATATAAAGACTAAAAAAATGAATTACATTGTCAGGAGGTCTTATGCTATGAAAGTCATAGAATTTGATAAGTACATTCTTCCTATTACCAAAGTTAAGCAATGAGCTCAACTTTGGTATCACATAGCATATCTAATGTTTCATAAAAACTAGCCGTTGATTGCCATCATATGCCTGTGAATCTGCACATATATCATTGTTATTGTGCTGCTGATAATGTTTTCCTTTCCTTAATGATGTACTCTCTTTGGTTGTTTCTATCTTGTTGCATACCATCTGCAATTGAACTCATGATCCACCTACTTCAGTATTGTTCTCCGTAACTGTCCTCTCCTCTCTACTCTTCCTTCATTACTACTAGTGATTCTTGATACATTTCTCATGTGACTTTCTTCCTGTTGTGTCCATCTGCATTTATTAGTTGATATGTAGGCCCAAATAGAATCAATATTGCCTGCTAAGTGCATTCCAAAGTACCATGTTACTTGTGTTTTCCCTAACTGGTCCATTGTAGTGTTTTGGATCTCAATCTCGTGATTGGTTCTTATGCTTCCAGCTTTGTCTTTAGCTTCATATGTAAGATATATGGATTTATATCTAGATATATGGACTTATATCTACACACATATGAACAATATATGGATAATTATATGTTATGTGCTATCTTTTGGTTTGGCCTAATTATGTGGTCTTATGGACATTATGTTAAGGGGGCCAATGTATTGTCATACTAAAGTGTAGGACTAATGTGTAGATACCCAAAAGGGTAACCTTAGTTTATGATGGGCTAACTAAGGTTACATAAGTAACTATGGTTACTTGCTTGTGACTCTTGAGTTATGTAACTCTTGCAAGACATAACTCAAGACATAACTCTTGTCTTGTAACTCTTGTCTCTTGGGTTATGTAACTCCTAGGAGTTATAAGTGGGGTTATGGTTCCCATTCTAGTGCAAGACAAGTTCTTCTTCTTCCCATTGAATTAAGAACCATATTGTCCATTGTCTTGCAAATAGGGTGGAAAACCATATACCAAATTTGATTATTGTCATAACCTTTACTATTGTGAACAATTCACATATATTGTTTTTAAGTCTTGTGAGGCATTTGTGGTGATATACAACTTCAAGAAACTTGAAGGAAGGATCAAGGAATTCACAAGAACATAAGGACAATCTTCAAAGGAGGTTCATCAAATTCCACATATGGATTCAGGTTAGCTTCCGCTCATGTAGTTGTAATTCCGGATTATTCAATATGAAGGTTGTTGTTTTTTAGTAGGAATCATAATCCTAACAATTGGTATCAGAGCCACCCTTCATTTTGGATAATTTGGATGTTCATAAGGTTCATGTTATATTAGGATTCATGTTAAAGTATAATTAGAATTTTGTTTATGAAATTCTACCATGAAATAGCATGATAGCATGATCTTATGAATGTTATGATTTGATTCAGTTTGATGTTTTTATATCATGTTAAAACGTTGTATATAGCATGATTTAGTTGGTAAATAACATGTTTTCATGTTTAAAGATTCATGTTAAAAATCATGTTATAATTCAGAAAAAGTATACACTGTACAATCGCTTGTATACACTCCAGTGAGATGAAATGTTTTTTTAAAGTATACCTGACAATCGATTGTCTGGATTTGACAATCGATTGTCTGGTCCAGTAACTTAGAAAAATTTTTCCTTTTCACATCCAGTGACTTAAAATTTTTCAAGAAAAAACCACACAATCGATTGTCTGTTTTGACAATCGATTGTCTGGTCCAGTAACTTAGAAAAATTTTTCCTTGTCACATCCAGTGACTTAAAAATTTTCCAGAAAAAACCAAACAATCGATTGTCTGTTTTGACAATCGATTATCTGGTCCAGTAACTTAGAAAAATTTTTCCTTGTCACATCCAGTGACTTGAAATTTTTCCAGAAAAAACCAAACAATCGATTGTCTGTTTTGACAATCGATTGTCTGGTCCAGTAACTTAGAAAAATTTTTCCTCGTCACATCCAGTGACAAAATTCAGAAAAAACCAAACAATCGATTGTCTGTGTTGACAATCGATTGTCTGGTCCAGTAAAGTTTAAGAAAAACGTTTCAACTCTCTTAAGTTTTAGTGAATGTTAATTGTTTTATAGTCCATCAATTCTTATATATTATAGAATTGTCCAATTCAGTAAACAACAATTAATATTCAAGTGTTACACATCCAATCATGTAACACATTAAGTTGAGATTCATAAAATGGCTTAAGGAACTAAAGTTTATAGCATCTAATATTTTAGTTATTCAATTGAAGCACTATGTTGCCAAAGTAACCTCTATTGTGTAGATTGATTAATTTTAAAATATAAGATGACTGTGGATGTTAGTCTTCCATGCGTTTAACACCGGCCGAAAGGAAGGTGTTATTTGGCAGGAATTCGAACATTCTTGTGGTGGTAAATATGAGACGATTATTTGGTTTTCCATGTGAATATTAAATCGGCCCAAAGGAAGGTTTAATATTTGACAGGAGTTTATTGTCTATGTTTGATCACTACACCAAGAGTACCACTTACAAGTTGATTTTCTGTCCAAAGACTAAAATCAATGTTGTGCTAGGTATCTTGTAATGGGAAATGCCTAACTTTGAATCTATAAAGTTAAAGTTCAAGTTTTGTAAGCATGTATTTAGTAATCCTTTGTTCAATTTTCAGTAAACTCTTCTGCTTCTACGATCTCTGCCAATATCAATAGCATCCCTGTGCTTAACGGCACTAACTTTAAGGAATGGAAAGAGAATGTAATGATCGTTCTCGGTTGCATGGATCTTGACTTAGCCCTTCGGACTGAGCAACCTACTCCTCTTGAGGATACATCCTCTCCTAATGAAAAGAGAGCGATGGAGAAGTGGGAACGCTCGAATCGCATGAGTCTAATGATCATGAAGCGTGCAATTCCAGAATCATTCAGGGGCACTATGAATGATGAACCTAATGCCAAAGTTTTCCTTGAAAACCTCGAACAGCGTTTTATTCAAAACGAAAAGGCGGAAACAAGTGCACTATTGAGTAAACTTGTTTCTATGAGGTATAAGGGCAAGGAAAACATTAGGGAGTACATTTTGGAAATGTCTCATCTTGCTTCGAAACTTAAGTCACTCAAGCTAGTATTAACTGAGGAACTGCTTGTGTACTTTGTTTTGATATCTCTTCCTGCACACTTTAATCAGTTTAAGGTCAGTTACAACTGCCTGAAGGAGAAATGGACTCTAAATGAGCTCATTTCAAACTGTGTGCAAGAAGAGGAAAGGATTAAGCAAGATAAGACTGAAAGTGCTCATTTGGCATCTTCTTCTAAGGAAACTAAGAAGAGGAAAAATAAGGAAGTTGCGGTTGTAAAGCCCAAGATTAAGCAACATAAGGAACCTAAGGTTGAAATTACTGAATTAGGTTGCTTTCTCTGTAAGGGAACTAATCATGTGAAGAAAGTTTGTTCTGAAGTTAATATAATTTCGGTACCTAAGGATAATTGGTGGGTAGGTTATGCTGCTCACATAAGGATATCTATGCAGGGTTGCCTGAACTATCGAAAACCAAAAGATGGTGAAAGATACATCTATGAGGGTGACGGCAAGAAGGTGCCAGTTGAAGCTATTGGCAAATTTAGGCTGTTGTTTAAGACCGGTTTTCATTTAGATTTGAATGAGACTTTTGTTGTACCGTTTTTTAGACGGAATTTAATTTCAGTTCCCCAATTGGACATATCCGGTTATAAATGTACATTTGGGGATAATAAAGTTAGTCTCTTTCAGTGTTCAAATCTTATTGGTACTGGTGTTTTATCAACATTTGATAGCTTATATTTGGTTGATACAATAACTTCAAATAAAGAAACTTTGCATACAAGTTTAAGTGGTACTAAAAGGAAATTAACTAATTCTTTTTCACTCTGGCATAAACGTTTGGGTCTGATATCCATTCAAAGAATTCAGAAACTCATGTCAGATGGAATTCTTGATTCTCTTGATTCCTCAAATTCGGAAATTTGTATTGAGTGTATCAAGGGAAAACAAAACAAACAAGACTAGATTAGGTGCTAAGAGAGCTTCGGACGTCTTAAAATTGATAGACGATTACTCTCGTTATGGGTACCTATATTATTCATGAAAAATCCCAATCCATATTAAAAACTGCAACTTATATTCTTAATAGAGTTCCAACTGTAGCTACAATCTAAAAACCCCATATGAACTTTGGACTGGGCATAAACCCGGTATTCGGCATTTTCACATTTGGGGTTGTCCAGCTGAGGCAAGGCCTTATAGGCCGTTGAAAAGAAACTGGACGCTAAGACGGTTAGTAGCTATTTTGTTGGATATTCTGAAAAATCCAGGGGTTTTAAGTTTTATGATCCCACATCACGAACTATTTTTGAGACGGTAAATGCTAGGTTCTTTGAGGATATTGAGTTTGGGGGGTGGGGAGATAAATAAAGTTGTTAGAGATTTTGTCTTTGAGGAAGAACATGTGTCTTTCCTTCAAGTTGTTGATGCAACTCCGGTTCAAGACAATCTTGAAAATCTCCCCCATCAGGATCCTGATATAACTAATGAAAATCAAACTCAACAACCTCAAGAAACTGAAATGCCATTAAGGAGATCCACTAGAGAGAGGAGAAATGCAATTTCGGATGATTATGTAGTATTTCTCCAAGAACAAGAAAGTGATATTGGACTTGAGGAAGATGATCCAATCAACTTCCGTCAAGTCATTAAGTGTTCTAACTCTCAAAAGTGGATTGATGCCATGAATGATGAGATGAAGTCTATGAGCGATAATGATGTTTGGGAGCTTGTTACATTGCCCGAAGGTACGAAACCTATTGGTTGTAAATGGATGTTTAAAACCAAAAGGGATTCAGGGAGCAATGTTATTAAGTACAAAGCTCGTCTTGTCGCAAAAGGCTACACTCAGAAGGAAGGCATTGATTATAAAGAGACTTTCTCTCCAGTTTCATCGAAAGACTCTTTCAGGACTATAATGGCATTAGTAGCACATTTTGATCTTGAGCTTCATCAAATGGATGTTAAGACTGTTTTTCTCAATGGTGACATTGAGGAAACAATTTATATGGTGCAACCTGAAAACTTTGTTTCGGATGAATCAGAGAAGAAGGTTTGCAAATTAAAGAAATCCATCTATGGGCTCAAGCAAGCTTCTCGTCAATGGTATTATAAGTTCCATGCAGTCATTACATTTTTTGGTTTTGAACCAAATATTGCTGATGACTGTATATACCATAAGTTCAGTGGGAGTAAGTATATTTTTCTGGTTTTATATGTCGATGACATATTGCTTGCCTGTAACGATATAGCATTATTACTTGAAACTAAGAAATTTCTTTCAAAGAAATTTGAATTGAAAGATCTTGGTGAAGCTTCTTTTGTATTAGGAATTCAGATACAACGAGATCGCTCTAAAGGTGTTCTCGGTCTGTAACAAAAGGGCTATATCGATAAGGTTCTGAAAAGATTTGGCATGCAGGATTGTAAACCAGGCGACACCCCTGTTACTAAGGGAGACAAGTTTAGTCTCAAACAGTGCCCAAATAATACTTATGAAATTTCGGAAATGTAGAAGACGCCTTATGCTTCGGCGGTAGGTAGTCTGATGTATGCTCAGGTATGTACACGACCTGATATAGCGTACATTGCTGGGATGTTAGGCAGATATTAAGCAATCCGGGTATGGACCATTGGTAGGCAGCCAAAAGGGTCATGAGGAACATACATAGAACAAAGGATTACATGCTTACATATCGGAGTTCGGACCAGTTTGAGATCATCAGGTATATCGACTCCGATTTTGCCATTTATGCTAATAACATATGTAACCATGGTTGCATATGTTAATAACAACAGTAATTTGACGAAAGCAAAACATAAGGACGTCAAATTTCGGGTTGTTAAAGAAAGAGTACAAAATGGACAATTGTGCATTAAGTACATAAGTACAAACTCCATGCTTGCGGATCCGCTCACTAAGGGATTGACACCAAAAGTATTTCTTGAGCATATTGCTTGTATGGGTGTCAAATCAGATAAGGATTATGTATTTTAGTGGGAGTTTGTATTGCACATTTACGTATAGTCCATTATATTCAGAAATTCAGTAATTCAGTTATATCTGCGCAGATATTCAGTTTTAAAGTTTTTGTACTCTTACAGTTTAAGTATGATCTCAATAAAGAGAACCAGTTGGAAATAGACATTCTATTGACCACACTTTATGTTATTTCCATGCTACATACCTACACTTGATCCATGTCGTTGGTTATATTGATATACGTGATCTATGATTGGTTCTAGTTACGAATGAGTAACGACGAGCTCTTAGGTCCTATGTTGGTATGATTGATGGACCGGATTGTTCATGACAATTTTATTGTGATAGCAATTTTGTGCACCTAAGGTTTGTAACATATAATATTAAGGATTGTACATATGTTTGCATATCTCGTCCAAGTGGGAGATTGTAAGATATATGGATTTATATCTAGATATATGGACTTATATCTACACACATATGAACAATATATGGATAATTATATGTTATGTGCTATCTTTTGGTTTGGCCTAATTATGTGGTCTTATGGACATTATGTTAAGGGGGCCAATGTATTGTCATACTAAAGTGTAGGACTAATGTGTAGATACCCAAAAGGGTAACCTTAGTTTATGATGGGCTAACTAAGGTTACATAAGTAACTATGGTTACTTGCTTGTGACTCTTGAGTTATGTAACTCTTGCAAGACATAACTCAAGACATAACTCTTGTCTTGTAACTCTTGTCTCTTGGGTTATGTAACTCCTAGGAGTTATAAGTGGGGTTATGGTTCCCATTCTAGTGCAAGACAAGTTCTTCTTCTTCCCATTGAATCAAGAACCATATTGTCCATTGTCTTGCAAATAGGGTGGAAAACCATATACCAAATTTGATTATTGTCATAACCTTTACTATTGTGAACAATTCACATATATTGTTTTTAAGTCTTGTGAGGCATTTGTGGTGATATACAACTTCAAGAAACTTGAAGGAAGGATCAAGGAATTCACAAGAACATAAGGACAATCTTCAAAGGAGGTTCATCAAATTCCACATATGGATTCAGGTTAGCTTCCGCTCATGTAGTTGTAATTCCGGATTATTCAATATGAAGGTTGTTGTTTTTAGTAGGAATCATAATCCTAACATCATATACTTCGTCAGTTATTGTAGATAGGTACTGCATTGGAAGATCCATAACACAGTCCTGTTACTCATTCAAGAAGTACAACTAGCATCCTGAAAACCTGCATCCTCTACTATGTTGTTTTTGCCTTTCACTTCCAATGTTACAACCAGATGTCTTTTTGAGGTCCTTGTATGAAGACAAGGATAATACATGTTATAGACCTGCAACATTAAGTTATCAAACATTTGTTATTAGTGACAAAATAGTTCACTTTTGTGTAGTTTTTAGGAGTATCACACTTTCGTCACGAAACAAGTTAAGTTCGTCATAAATTTACTATATTTAGTGACAAAAATAATTTATGTCCCAAATGATCTTTTTATTTACTACGAATCAACTTTCTATTATTTGACAATTGTAATTGTCACTAATTGTCATAAATTATGGTGACAATTTTGTTTTGTCGATAAAAATATTTTTTTAGTGACGAGATGATATTTTAACTACAAAATTATAATTGTCACTAATTATATATTGAGGGACGAAATATTTGTAGTCTTTAGTGACAAATTTACGGTTTTTCAACTACGAGACACACATAGCTTTAGAGACATTTGACGTCGTTAGTAATTAAACTAATTTTTTAGAGACGAGGTAGTTTCGTCGACATTAATGCACTTTTTAGTGACGAAATCATACAATTAAGTACGATATTTTGGTACTTTTTATGACAAATAAATCCGTCATAAATATTACGTATTTAGGGACGAAAAAGAATCTCGTTTCGTCTGTCCTTATGTTGGAAAAACTCTCTTATCTACGCCCTTCTCCAGGGTTGTAGTATCCAAAAGAAGGTGTGACACATATTGCTTGCTATGGGAAAAAGGAATTACTTTTTTAGTCTTCTCAGGGGAAAAGCTAGAGAAATTTGAACTCAAAAATGGTTTTCCGTTCATATATTAGTCTTCTTTTTCTTAATTTTCTTTTGTAGTCCCTTTGTCCAGAAGAGTTTATGATCATGTTTCGTTATTCAATTAAACTTGTTTCATCATTATGTACACCTTCCTATTACATGATCCTAATTCCTTCGTAAATCTTCTATAGTTTTCGTGTTTTAATTAGATTTCAGACAAGATAATCTAATAAACAGTGTACTATGTCCAGCAATATTCTGCTACTATGTCCAGAATTGATTGATGTACGTGTTCTTATTCCTACTTGTACTCAGTGATTGTTGCGATTCTTTAAATTCAAAATTTTTTTTTTAGTTGGTGTTGCTTTAATGCCAAGGACATGCACTGTTCTGGTTAATTATGAAAATTTATATCTCTCAGTTACATGTTATTGCATTATATAGTAGAAGGTTAATAATTCACGCAGATTTGCAATTCTTTTAAGCTAAGGTTGAATTAGTTCTATCATGTTAGCTCGATGATAAATAATTTAATATATTGCATTCACCATTGTTAGTTAAACTTTTATGGGGAAAACAAAGCTAAAAATGGGTCCAACCTTAATTCTGGACACAAGAAAAGGGTTTCCTCTCTGAACCGTACTTGAACAGACATTGTTGCTAAACCAATTGTGTTTTAATTCGTTCTCTTCCTTTCTTACTTCATAGTAAATTCCTGTGCTTTCTATTCTTCCTTATTACCCTAAGTTTCTAACTAATCATTTACCTTTTGCAATAGAAAAATCTGAAGAGGAACTTAAAATCAACATTATATTAAAAGATTTTGTTTACGGAGGAAGTGAGAAACAATAACAATTATTTGACTATGAAGGAGCTAGTTAAAACTCAATTATAACCGCATGGATGACTTAGCTTGGTTTGTCTATATGTTTGTGCAGTTGATCATGGATAAAGGTTAGATGCATGAACGGAAGTTCTTTAAAAAATATATTGAGGGTGTTCAATATTTTATGCAACTCGTTCGATCAAACTTTGATCGAAATTCTAAAGTTCGATGTCCATGCCAAGACTGTCTAAATATAGATTTTCAAACACAAGAAGTAGTGTATGACCACTTGTTGATAAAAGGAATTACGGGAAGTTATGTGCAATGGATATAGCATGGGGAACAATCACAAAGGAGAGGTAAAGATGAAGCAATTTACAACGAAGACGAAGACGAAGACGAAGATGAAGATGAAGAACATGACAACGATGATGGAATTAACTCTATGTTAGAAGACGCCAGTGGAAGATAATTTGCTAATTTTTTGCACGAGAAAACAACTGGTATTAATTTATGTTGTAATATATGGGAGAAGGAAGCCAAAAAGTTTGACAAATTGTTGGAAGAAGCTGAACATGAATTATACCGGGGATGTCAGAAATTCTCAAAGATTTCATTCCCTGTAAAGTTGCTACACATGAAAGTGTATAATCATTGGAGTAACAAATCATTTGATATGTTGCTAGAGTTACTACGGGAGGCACTTCCAAATGGTGAGACACTTCTTAAGTCATATTATGATGCTAGAAAACAGCAGCAAGGTTTGGGATTAGGATGCATTTCTATACATGATTGCAAATATGATTGTGTGCTTTATTGGGGTGAGCTTAAAGATGGACAAGAGTGTCCACATTGTGGTACTTCGAGGTGGAAAATTAATAACGGAAAGGATAAAAAGATTCCTCATAAAGTCTTGCAATATTTTCCATTAAAGCCAAGACTTCAAAGGTTATTTATGTCAAGAAAAACAAGTGAGGACATGAGGTGGCATAAAGAAAAATGTCTTGGTGAGCCAAATGTATTAAGGCATCCTACTGATTCTGAGGAGTGGAATGAATTTAACAAGAATCATCAGTGGTTTGCCCAAGAACCTCGGAATATTAGACTCAGCCTTGCAACTGATAGTTTTAATCCATTTGGTAACATGAGCACAACTTATAGTATGTGGCATGTCATTCTAGTTCCTTATAATCTTCCTTCTTGGAAATGTTTTAAGGATCCATTTTTGTTAATGTCATTGCTTATTCCTGGTCCTCAAGCATCAGGAAAGGATATTGATGTTTATTTGCGTCCTTTGGTTGATGAATTGAATGAGTTATGGAGTGAAGGTGCAGATACAGTTTATGCATCAACAAGGGAGTCCTTCAAGATGCATGCTGATGTTATATGGACCATAAATTATTTTCTAGCTTATGGTAAGTTCTTAAACTCCTTACTGTGCAAGATGTCTAAATAGTTGTTAAATAGAAAATTTTGTATAAGTTTTACTAGTATACTATTTGTAAGTATTTTTGTATAGTTTAGGAATATAAACTAATGTGCACATATATTATTTCTTATGGATTAGGTAGTTTTTCTGGATGGAGTACTAAGGGATACATGGCATGTCCTACTTGCAATAAATATGCACCTTCACACAAGTTAAGAAGTAAAATTTTGTTACATGGATCATCGCTGGTATCTTGACCCTATGAACACATGAGAAGAAGCAAAAGATTTGATGGTAAGATAGAAAAAAGATTGAAACCAAAAGAGCTCTCAGGAAATGATGTCTTACAACAATTGAATTTTTTTAGTACTTATAGACCAGGAAAACACCCAAATAATAAAAAAAGAAAATGTCTTCCTAAAGAGTTGAATTGGGTGAGGAGAAGTATATTATTTGAGTTGCCATATTGGAAGAGCTTGAAGTTGCGACACAATTTAGATATCATACATATAGAAAAGAACATTTGAGAGAATATTTTGGGGACAATACTGAGTATTGAAGGGAAAACTAAGGACACATATAAAGAAAGACAAGATCTTAAGGATATGAACATAGGAAAAGAACTATGGTTACAAGATAATGGTTCTAGTTATACAATGCCAGCTGCTTGTTATAATATGTCAAAAAGTGAAAAAAAAGAGTTCTATAAATTTTTATAATCAGTTAAATTTCCTGATGTTTATGCAAGACTTTGGGAAAAGCTGACTTAGAACAACTAGAAAAGGATATATTTTTATTATTGTGTAAGCTTGAGATGATCTTTCCACCTTCTTTCTTTGATGTTATGGTACATTTGGCTGTGAATTAACCACGAGAGGCTATGTACGGTGGACCAGTACAATATCGTTAGATGTACAAAATTGAAATATTTTTGTGCAAGCTTAAGAGTTATGTGCGAAATAAGGCACGAGCAGAAGGTTCTATTGCAGAAGGCTATCTTATTGATGAATGTTTGACATTTTGCTCTATGTATCTTACTGGCATTGAAACTAGATTTAATCGTGAAGATCAAAATGATGATGGATCTAGTAATAAAGATGAAGTCGTTCTGGGCATATTTTGAAAGAGTGTTAGACCATTCGGAGACGGAAATTATGATACCATACCAAAGAAAGATTTTATATGGCTCGGTGATATGTCTTGAATAATTGCTAGGAAGTAGAACCTTTTCTTTGGTATGTTATTTTTCTCTCTATTGTTAATTTTTTATTTTAAACAATTTATAAGTAATTTATTTTGCATACAGGGAGCATAAAGAAGATTTGATGAAGCAAGCTGCTGCGAATATAGAAGAGAAATATAGAGAACAATTTCCATTATGGTTCAAAAGGAAACTAAGTAACTTTTTAAGATAAGAATCATCTTAATGTGTTTAAATTCTAATTTGTTTTCCGTTTTACTAATTAAAAGTAATAATTTTTTCATTGTAGATTATGCAATCATATAATAAGGAAAAGCCATTGTCTATGGAGACTAATAATGGTGGCACACCTGTTGCAGATATTGCCTTGATTGTGAATGGTGAAGTATCTTCTGTAGTACCAGCCTTGATGGTAAATGATAACAGGGGGAAAGCTAAAGTGGATGAGATAACTGTTGGTGATAACAGACAAGTTGATCCTGGCCCTTCTTTTTCATGATCATAGTCACTTGGAACATTAGAGGGCTAAATTTAGCCCATAAACAGAAAGAACTTAAGAACTTTCTGAATGTAAATAAAGTAGATGTAATGGGGTGTATTGAAACTAGAGTAAAGGAACACAAAGCTCAAAAGATCCTAGGGAAGATTGCTAAGGGATGGAAAGTTTGTTGCAATTATTCTGAGGCAGCAAATGGTAGGATATGGTTGATTTGGAAACCTCATATCCAGGTTACCACTTCCTCCATTACTGATCAGTTTATACAATGTCATGTTGAGGACTCAGTGGCTCATGTTAAAACTCATCTGTGTGTTGTGTATGCTCACAACACTGGTACTCTTAGAGATAGATTGTGGAATGATCTTAGGAGTATCACTATCCAGGATCCTTGGCTTCTTTGTGGTGATTTTAATAATGTGCTGAATGCTGAGGATAGAATAGGCTCCATTGTCACTGAGGCTGAAGTTAGGGGATTCAAACAGCTTATAGAAGACCAACAACTTACTCCTCTCAAGAGAATAGGGTGGAATTATACTTGGAATAATAAACATGTGTATAGCAAAATAGATTGGGCTTTGGGGAACTTTCAATGGTTGCAAAATTATGGACATATTGAGGCTGAGTTTTTGAATCCTTCTGTTTCAGACCATACACCAATATGTGTAAGGTTTGGGAGTCAGAAGATGCTACATCCAAAACCTTTTAGATTTTATACTGGGATCATGGAATTCCCACAGTTCCATGACAAGATCTATGAGGTATGGCAGCAAGATTGTGCAGGAGGTCCTATGAAACAAGTTTGGACAAAATTGAAAATTCTGAAGAAGCAACTTAGGGAGGTGAATGGTTATATGGCTTCCTTTAAACAAAGACTTATACAAGCTAGAGAGAGACTTGATATTATCCAGGGCCAAATGAAGTTCCTACCTCATCCAGAGAATTTATTTACTGAGGAAAAGGAGACTTTGGAAGAGATTGAGAAATGGAGCAGTATTGAGGAGAAAGTTATGAGACAAAAATCAAAAGCTACATGGATTGAGTGTGGAGATGCTAAGACTAAGTATTTCCATGCTCAATGGAAGATTAGGAATAGCCAGAGTAATATCAATTCAGTGTACACAGAAACAGGTATGCATTTAACTGATCCAGTTGAGGTTGAACATGAGTTCATCACTGTATTTCAGGACCTGTTGGGAGGTTGTGCTGAGGAGCTGCTCTGTGTGGATATTGCCACTGTGAAGGAGGGAAAGTGTTTGAATATTGTTCAACAAAGGAGGTTAATCAGAGAGGTCTCATTGGAAGAAATTACTGATGCATTGAAGGATATGCCAACAGACAAAGCACCTGGAGTTGATGGTTTCCCTGTGGAGTTCTTTACCAAGAATTGGGAAATTATCAAATGTGATGTCTTAGCAGCCACAAAGGAATTCTTTCAGTCGAGCATTATGGCACAATTCATAAATACTACAGCTATTGCCTTGGTTCCAAAAGTCAGTTCTCCTACTACTGTTAAAGATTATAGGCCAATTGCATGTTGTACTACTCTATACAAGCTCATTTCCAAGATCATTACCAGAAGGCTAAAGGAGGTTATTAGTGATATTGTGGGGCTAGCTCAGTCTGCATTTATAGAGGGCAGAAGCATTGTAGACAATATATTGTTCAGCCATGAGATCTTTAAAGGGTATTCAAGAAAGGGTGTTTCACCTAGATGTGTAATGAAAATAGACCTGAGGAAAGCATATGATTCTCTGGAGTGGTCTTTTCTTCATCAGATATTAGCAGCTTATGGTTTTCCAGCTAAGTTCTTAAGTTGGATCATGGCTTGTATTACAACTGTTTCCTACTCTCTAGTGATAAATGGTGGGCTTACAAAACCATTTAAAGCTAGGAGAGGAATAAGGCAAGGGGATCCAATGTCCCCATACCTATTTGTGTTGGCAATGGAATACCTAAATAGGATTCTGGGACAGTTACACAGGGTTGGCAACTTTAACTTTCCTCCAAAATGTAGGAAGTTGAACTGCACACATGTATGCTTTGCAGATGACTTACTTATGTTTTGCAGGGCTGGTACTATCTCCATTCAACTTTTGTATCAGGCATTTACAAAGTTCTCTAAGGCAACAGGAATGGAAGCTAATCCAAGGAAGAGTGCTTTATACTTAGCAGGTGTTGATAACTCATTTAAAGAAGAAATGTTGAATAAAATGGGATTCAGTACAGGTGTATTGCCATTCAGATATTTGGGAGTTCCTTTGGACTCAAAGAAACTTTCAGTTAATCAATATATGCCTCTAATTGAGAAGATCACAGCAAGGATCAATTGTTGGTCTGCCAAATTGTTGTCATATGCAGGGAGAGTCCAACTCATCAAGTCTGTAATTTTTGGTATTCAATCGTATTGGTCTCAGGTGTTCATACTCCCAAAGAAAGTGATTAAGGTTATTGATACAATGTGCAGAACTTTTCTTTGGACAGGGGCTACAAGCAAGTCTAAAAGAGCTTTGGTGGCTTGGGACAAAGTGTGCTCACCTCTTAATGCTGGTGGATTGAATATAATGAACCTCTTTCTGTGGAATAAAGCAGCAGTAGCAAAGCTCCTTTGGGATATAGCAAGGAAGAAAGATTGTTTATGGGTGAAATGGGTGCACTGCTATTACATAAAGAAGAAGGATACTGAGGCAGCTACTACTCCTAAACAAGCTGCCTGGGTCACCAGAAAAGTTATTCAATGTAAAGATAGCATAATGGAAACCAATCAGTTGGTGGGATCCTTATCTGAAAGGTTTGATGCTGTATGCCACAAAGGTAAGTTCCAAATTCACAAACTTTATGTAGCCATGATGCCTAGTTATGCTAGAGTAAGCTGGAGGAACCTGATGCTTGTTCAAAATACACTTCCTCGACATAAAATTACTGCATGGTTGGCAGCACAACAAAGGTTAAATACTGTGGATCGTTTGGAAAAAATAGGAATTCAAATTCCTGATGAATGTGTGTTCTGCAAACAACAGAATGAGACCTTCCACCATTTGTTTTTTGAATGCTGTATCACACAAAGATTGTGGGCTCGTATATGTTGCTGGTTGGGATTACATCGACACATTCATAGCTGGGAGGAGGAACTGCAGTGGATCTGCACACTGGCTCGTAGCAACACATGGAAAAAAGCTATAACTGCTGTAGCTTTTATCCATGTTGTAGCTCTAATATGGAAGGCAAGGAACTATAGTAGATTTCAGAATATGGCATACAATGAGGATGCAACTGCTAAAGAGATTGCAATGTTGATCCATATCAAAGGTAGAAGCAATAGAAAGTGGCAGCAGGGACTTAAACAATTGGACAGTTTTCCTTAATTGCTTATCTTCATTCAAACTGTTAGATTAGTGTAAAGGTAACAAGGAGCATTCACTTCTTATGGCTAGGAGATTTATGTAATTAGTCTATAACTGGATGTCCAACCAGTTATTATATAGGATTCTGTATATGGTTTGATCATGAATACAATTACACAGTTCATTTAAAAAAAAAATTATATCCTTTGGCAATAGGACCTGATGTGCATGGAAGAACATATAATGGGTGTACTGTAAATGGTGTTAGGTACCATATTCAGAGACGCGATGAACTACATAAAAGTCAAAATTGACGTCTAGTTGTTAAAGGCTATCACGAAAATGAGGTGATTGATTTTATGGTATTATAGGTGAGATGATTGAGTTAGAGTATCTTAATGGAAATTCAGTTCTGCTATTTAAAAGCAAGTGGTTTGATCTTCGCAAGAAGACGGGGATGCAAAAAGCTAAAAATTTTACGAGCATCAATGTTAATATATTTTGGTATGAACATGATTCTTTTGTACTAGCTACTCAAGCAACGCAAGGATTTTATATTGATGATCTGAAATTGGGAGAAAATTGGCGAATTGTCCTAACATTTCAAGATAGACACTTATATGATGTTCCAGAGATGCAAAATTTAAATACAGGTAATGCCGAAACAAATGATGAAGTATATCAAGATGTTTCAGTTGAAAGTAATTCAGTCGTCATGGATACAGATAATATGTTGAGTCAACTACATAGAGATGATGTTGATTCGGTTATCCTAGATGCAGCTATAATTGAATTGGAGGAACATGAAGTTGGGTATGACGAAGAAAATTCTGACGAAGAGGATGATACAATGGTAGAGTATATCAATGATCATGAGGAGAATGAGGGGAATGAAGGTAGCAATAGTACTAATGACGATGAAGGCGATATCACAGATGATGATGATGACATTGGTTTTGATGTAATGCCATAATTGTAAGGTTAGTAACCTGCTGGGTATCCATCCCTTTTTAATATATTATGTTGGCGATAGGTTGAATGAGAGGTTTTAAATAATTAAGCTATTTATAGATGTCTTGAGGTAATATCCGCCTAGGTCTCTCTGTCTTTTTGTTTTCTAAACTTGCTAACAAATAGATAAGTTGAGTTTGTGGAACTAATTATCAGGCTTGTTCTGCTTCAATACAGGGTTCATATTTTCAGTTAGTCCATTTGTGGCAATTCGAGAAAACTTTAAATAATTTCTTCATCTTTGGATTAGAGGTCAACTTAAGAGTTTTTCTTAGAAGTGAACCTCTTTTTGACAGTGTTAGAAAAAGTGGTCGCTTCCTCGCTTAAAGCGAGAAGCGAAGCGGAGCGACCCCTTCCTCACTTCTTCCATGTGAAGCGACTCAGGTAGGAATAAGTGACCGCTTTCCACTAAAAAACGATAAGCGACCAAGCGAAGCAAAGCGACCGAAGCGAGCGCTTCTTTGTTTTAAACAGCGTGCCAGCCTATTTAATTAAAAAAAGGGTTGGGTGTTCTATTATTAAACACAACCAGTAGAGCATCTGAGAGTCTTCTTCAACAGATATTACAACAACAGGTATGTGATGATTTTCTCTTCTTCTGGTTTCTTCTCTTTTTTCTTCTGACTTCTTGTCTCCTTCTTCTTCTTCTTCTTCTTCTTCTTCTTCTTCTTCTTCTTCTTCTTCTTCTTCTTTTTCTTTTGACTTCTTCTTCTTCTTCTTCTTCTTCTTCTTCTTCTTCTTCTTCTTCTTCTTCTTCTTCTTCTTCTTCTTCTTCTTCTTCTTCTCTTTCACTGTTTCAACGTTCAAATAGTAGCGAAATGCTGGCGAAGTTTTTTTACCTTCGGTTCTTTCCCAGAATCCAACAACAATTTTTTTTACCTTCAGATCTTCTTTCACAATAAGTATGAGGTCTGGCTCCTGGGTACGAAATTATTGATTAGCAAATCAGTACCAGAATATCTACTGCTTTATGTTGATCAGGTACCTGCTGAAAATAATTTCTGCTTTTGAGTGAAATTAGTAGAATAATAAGATATGGGCAAACTAGATAATTATATTTCACTTATTCTTTTAGTTTCCCAATTTTTTCTGAATTGCTATATATTACGCTTCACTTTAGGTCAAGATGTTTTAACATTGCGGTTGTTCATGCAAGTAATTCTATTTATTCTTTTTTTCTGTACATTTGTTTGCTGCAATTTTTTGTAACTCAGAGGCACTCTGTGATGTATCTTTAATTTATGAGTAGTGTCTCTTTTAGGTTATGTCTATGGATACAAGTTGTATTTATTTTTTCGACTTCTTTTTCCTGCCTCTTTCCTTATTTCTTTCCCTAGAATAGGGGATGCTCCTGTCTTGTGATTTCAACTACTTCATGGTTTAGAATAGCAAGATTACAAAGTAACATCTAAAAATGGGCTACACTCACAGCATACAACATTTCTTTAGGTTTTTGAGCATATTAGATAAGTGAGTCAAGTAAGTCACTAATATCTCAATAGGTCTAAAAACCTTGTGGTGATAAACAATCATGCTTTTGATATATCTATATTTTTTTAAACAAAATCATATCTCTCTATTGTCATGGAAATCGTAACTGCACAATTGCTTTAATTTATATTATTATTTGGACATGCCTCAGACAGAAACATGATAAACTGGGGAAAAAGGATTGTGTGATTTAGATATATTTGTTTTCATCATGTTTTAGTGAATTATAACCAAGATTCATTGATATCTTATATGATTCTTCAATTTATATTATTATGTGGTCTTGCCTCAGACACTTTGAGGATAAACTAGGGAAAAAGAATTACTTAATTTAGATATTTTTGTTTCTATCATGTTTTAGTGAATTCTAACCTAGAGTTATTACATCTTATTCAATGATATTATAACTACCTTCATCACTCCATTTTGCGAATTTCACCAAATTTCTTATTTCTTATGTATTTTACAAAGTTAGTACCTGTAAGTGAATTTCCCAAAGAGGCTAACACGACTCCGTTGTATTCAATTCCCATAGTATGACACTTTCTCATAACTTACCGTTATTCTTCTTCCAAGTTTGTGGATTCTTACCTACCTTTGGGTTAAAAGACTGTAGATAGTTGATTTAGTAGTTATCATTTAAGCAAAAGAAAAACGGTTGTAGCATATAAAGAATGTATACAATTGTGTACTAATTTCTCTATTGCTGAAATTTATATGTTGCCTTGCCTTAATCATGCATCTTGCTTGATTTAAAGGATTATGGTTGCAAATAGTTCACTAAAATGAAATAACTGTTATATACTTACTTGATTTTCTTTTTTCTTAATATGATACCTCTTAATAATTAATCTGCAATTCTAGAGTGATAGAATATATGAAACAATCGGGTACGTTATATAGTTGTATTAAACTCGACATTTATCACATAAATAATATTGTTGTCAAACCAAATAACTTAAAATTAAAGACTACAACACAGACTTTAGGTTGATATGTGACAACCCAAAGGGGTCATCACCTTAATTATCCCTTTTCTTGCTCTTCTGAGACCTTGAAAACCTCTTATTGGATTGCCTCGGTTTGTGTGTGCTGTCCGAACGCGAAGCTGGAACATTTTAATGTGAAAATATTTGAATTCTGTGTTACAAACTATGAATTTTGATACTAATATTACTATAGTTGACTTTGGTCAATATTTTGGATAAACGGATGCGGGCCCATGATGTGATGTCCCGGAAGGTCCGTAATGAAATTTGGGACCCGGGCGAATTCCCTGAATCGAAATCCGAGGTCCCAGGCCCGAGTATAGAATTGTGTAATTAATTACAATCTTTTTTTTTTCATTCTGAATTGTGTAATTAATTTTTTGAAATTTGTTGTTAATACTAAAAATATTATTACGAACAAATTTATTCTAATTAATAATATTTATTTATTCTTTAGGTAATTGCAGAATATAAATTAAGAAGTAAAAAATCATTATATTAAAAGTCTTAAAAAAAGATAATTGAGTATAATTTAGATGGTAAAATAGGTATTTGGCAATCCAAAATTTGGAAAGTCTAGTTAAGTGACCTTTTGAGTGTAATACGCATAGTTTAGTGACTTTGTTATTACAAATGAAATAAAAGTGACTTTAGCAGATAATTTGGGATAGTTGAGTGACCATTTGAGTAATGGACTCCTCAAGTTGGGGGTTCCTCAAGTTAGGGAGACTAAGAGTTCTCCCAAGAGTCATCATATACAAGAAATCATGGATAATATGGGTGATCCAAATTATCCGCCGGTTAACCCATTTTTATCCGTATTAAATATAGATCAGTCGGATAATTAATCCGTTTTTAACCCAAACCATATTCGACCTGACCCACCTATTTGACACTCCTACCTTTTAATTATTATATAAGCTATACCAAATATCAAACACATAAGCGATTGCATGAACGGAGATTAGAAACCTCCCCACCCCACCACAGGTTTGGATCATATCAGCACTCTGCCATGGCAGCTGCAACGAGAAATAGAAGAAGATAATGAATCCATGCAAAAAGCATACGCACTAGTGCATAACCAATTGATGATTAATTAGATAAATATAAATGAAAAAGTGGGATGATTTAGATGGCGTATTTAACTAATTACACTTCCTTTATTCGTGTTATATGAATAATTTGTGCAACAATATACGTACTATATATATATAAATATAAAGTTAATTATCTTGGGTTTGCTGTACTCATCTTTATTTCCAGGGAGTTATCTAAAGCAGAATACATAACCCAGACAGATAATTATTACAAGGGGAGAGGGCAGAGAATGTACTTGAATGTATGAACTTTAATTAATAGTATATACATTTTTACCCCAAGAAATATTCCTCTCAATTGGTATCACTTTTGAACATATAATCCTTTAAAGTAATAGTCCTACCATCTACACATTAAGAGGTTAACTGACAAAGAAAAATTAGCATAATCAATTGAATGATCACCTCGTTTTTATGAGTAATGAATATATACACTTACGGGCATGGATAATTAGTTGAGCACTGACTAGTTCGCATTTATGCACTTTTGTTAGTGCATAGAAGGGGGAAGAAAAGAAAAGACAACGACGCAAAAATACACCCAAAAAGAAAAACCAAAAAATAAAATAAAATGCGGTGTGTGTGGTGCGGGAGGGGGGGGGGGGGGTGGTGGTGTTGGAGTTCTACAAACACATACAAGTATCATTAAGTAAAAGGCAACTGCATCATGTAAAATCACTTCCAAATAATATAACATGTGTGAATCTTTTCGTATTTCCTTTAAAATGTTAGTTACATTTCCAAATGTCCACTTATTGAATCATTATATCATTTACATGCATACATAATCGTCGACACTTCACTCTATTAGAGCTTTTTGTTTGAAGTTTCCCCTCTTCATCCCCAAGGCCAGCCAAAATATAAGATCCAATATATAGAAACGACTTTTATGAAAATAAAACAAGTGTGTGTGAGAGAAATTCTAACCATTTTTAGTTTTGTGCTTCTACGTAATACAATAAAGATCATGTTACACAAACTATTTTATATTCATGTATAGAGATGTTTTCAACTTTATGTGTTCAGAATTTTGAAATAATGACTTTATGTGCTAATGACTAAATTCTAAATTTAATATGTACGCATTCAATATTTTTCTTAACATAGATATAGTATTTGAGCGAAATCTACTAGGTTTGATCGAAACCATAGTTCGGTTTCTGCCTTTGCCATTGTTCACCTAAGGTCTAGGGAAGAGCTGTACCCCGAGGTTGTGATGTATATATTCGTGGCTGCTTCTAAGGTTCGAACTCAAAACCTATTATACTTTAATAACTTTATCGTTGCTCCAAGGCTTAGTTCTTCTACGTAATACATTCTCCAAATATCTTATTTTTCCTTTCCTTTCCTTTTTTTCTTCCCCTTAAAGGATACACCTAAAAACTTTCTTTTTGATATCTATAATACACGAAATGTGGTGTAAGTTGCAACAGCTTTAGATGGGCATTTAGCAAAAGATGGAATACAGTGGGGAAGAAGATTGTCGTTATGAGTAGAGGCTTCATCATGAGAACATAGAATACAAATTTGCTGAACAAGCAAAACCTTATAATAGCTCTAGGGTTTTCATTAATTCGCTTTCTTTTTCTTTTTATGTTGTCTTTAATGAATTCCCACTTTTGCCTTTTACTTTTTCCATTGTTTTCTTCTTTCACATCGATTTGGTCAAAGTTAAAGGGATAACATCATTGGAACATTAACAATTAATTATAATATTTCTCATGTATTGCTCACATCCTTATTATTGACTATATATATATATATTATCCGATCATTTTACTTGGCATATTTTAATTTTTTACGTTTTTTAAGAAATAATAAATAAAATGTTTAATTTACTATGTTACCCATATTAATTTATGAATATTTTATTAAATTTATAAAAATAATTTGAAATGATAATACAGGAAAATTTTTGTTGTCTTTTCATGCCAAAGTGACGAGAGGAGTAACTTATTGGACTATTGTTAAATGCATTGTGTTAAATCTACTTAAGGAGGATAAAGAAGGAAATTCGTATCAATTTCTTGTTCTTGACATTAGAATCGTTAATGGACAATTTATTTTCTTTTTCCAAGATATTTTGGGCTTACAACACCACAAAAAAGCCTACAATATTACGGAAATTTGAGACTTTCAAATTAAAATGCGAAGTTAGAAAGTTATGTTAATATGAAATATGGAATCTGACACATTTAACGATAGGAATTTTTACCTAAATAGCCAGTTCGATTTAAAGGTTTTTTTAACCCCGTATACATGGAGTATACACTTATTAAATAATAGTGTGTACATATATTATATGTTTATAAATTATATTTAATTTAAGTAATTGGATGATTGAGTATATATATATATATATATATATATATATATATATATATATATATATATATATATATATATATATATATATATATATATTCTATGTTCGTAAACAATTTTTAATATAGTTTAAGCGGTTGGATGATCGAGCAACTACTTAGATTAATTCTTTTATAAGACATCATATATTTCGAACGCAGAAAATAAATGAATTATAATAAAATTTTTAACTCAAATTCATAATGTTTAATGGATCCGTCCCCTTTGATTATATAAAATGAGACGGAATAGCATTTGAAAGGATGTGATACAGTTGAATATTGCTCACAAAACAATAAAAATTATACGGGTACCTTATTTGATCGCCCCCATTTAACCTATATATATATTTTTTAAACTTTTAATTTGTACTCATTTTTTAAATAAATTCGGCCTCCTTTCTCCTCCTCCTTCTCTTCCTCAAGTTATATTCGTCTTCAACCTCTTTCTGCAATCCGTAACAGTGTCTCCAACCTGTGTGATATCACTTGAGGTGTTTGTGTATGAGAAACACCTGGCTTGAAAAATAAAAGTAGCCTGCTAAAGTTTAATTTACTCTTTTTCTTCCCTTATAAATATGACATTTTTATGTTATTGGTCTAAAATTTGTTTAAGCTTTTCAAATTGATCTTATGATGATGAGGAATTGATGTACTAAGATTACTTTTCTGGGACGTTCTTCAATAATCAGCCTATTATTACTCCTTCTAATGTTAATTAATTAGAGCAGATATTTGGTTACATAAGAAAAATTATTTTCTAAAATTATTTTCTTGACAGTATCATCACGAAGGGAAGAAGGCACTAGAGCAAATAAAAACTTCAGCTCTTTGCCGGTTACAAAACAAAACTTCAGTTCTAAAGTTGAAGTTCGCCAGTTATAAAACAAAAACTTCAGTTTTAGAGTTGAAGTTCGCCAGTTACAAAAACAGAAATTTACTACTTTAGTCCCCTCTACTAAAATGCTAAAGTTTTGCATGATTGTCTTTGCTACTTCAACCCTGCATATTTAAATTACGTGAAAAAATAAATACGCTTGTAATTTTTTTTGTAAAACAAATACAAATTAAATGCCCCACATAACATTCCCCAAAAGAAAAGTAGAAAGAGGTGGGCCTGAAATATATCTGGATTATGGAGCCCATTTCTTTGGATGGATAATTGCTTCTCTAAGTGGTGTTCCTTCGGATCCGACCCAAATAAAAGTACTATCATGGAGACCATAATTCAGCCCGAGTACATGCTATCCTCCCCAGATCCCACTTTATGGGACTAAACTGGGTAGTTGTTGTTGTGGTAAAATTTTGAATTTCAATAATTGGCTACCTTGGTTGGGGCTTCCCTATTAATTGGCGTAAGTAATTTTTTTCTTTGTTTTCAACAAAAATTCCTGTTTTAATTAATATTTAGACATTATTATCAACCTTTAATGGTGGGAAAATATCGTCAGAATACTATCTTCATATCTTATCTTACATTTTGTACGAATAACATATGTCACCAATATTTATATCCAACCAAACGCTGCAAAATAATTCAATAAATATTTTTTATAATCTGAAACACTATCGGATATTTTATTTGAGTTTCAAAACATGTTCGTTGCTAATCGAGTGATCCATACAATATATAAAAAGAAAAAAACTTTAAGTATCTAAGATTATTCTCTAGTAATGAGAACCCAGTTTCAGCGTTAATTTTATTTGGTTTATAATTAGAATTTCCCTTTTTCTCTAATTCCGTTCTTCCACCTAACCGAACCTTAGTAAAATTCAGGATTTGACGAAAATATTTTCAAAAAAATGTGGTCCATCATTTATGTCTCGAAATACAAAAATTTACCAAAATAATAAATATGGAAACCGATGATCTTAAGAATTGCTGAATCATGTAGACAAAAAAGAGGCCTAATGGGGTTCACGGGCCAATTACCGAGTTCATAAGTCCGGAGAAATTAAAAAATAGTCAGATTTATAAGTGGTAATTCAAAAATGATCCAGTTTTAAAAACAATTAAAATTTAGTCAATTTTCATATAATAATAAATTTGAACAAAAATATTGTTCAAAATCCAAAATAAATTCTACATAATATATTTGAGTTCCAGTATAATATACCGGTCCAGTATAATATACTAGAGCGGTGCTCCAGTGTCTAGTATATTATGCTGGAGCCAGCAAAGTATTCCGGTTCAGCATAATATGTTGTAAGTTCATACATAGGTACACTAAATTCTAGTATATTATGCTTGACCTATATCTATTGTAACAAAATAATAATTAATTTTTATTGACTTGATAAATACTAATGTATATAACTCCATCATTCTTCAAGCACACAAACTTCAAGAGCCACCACTTATTAAGGATTTTTTTCCCACAAAAATCTAACTATTTTTTTTCAATTTAAGTGGCTCTTACTTTTTCAAAACAATGCACCTTTCTTATTTAATTAATTCCACTCAAAAGTCAAACCAACCACCCCATACTTTAACCTTTACAAAGTTCATAAACAATTCAAGTGCTCATGAGAGGATACAATGGTTCAAATAGATGGTTAATTCAAACAAATAGATAAGTCTTGTAATGTGGTTGCCAAAGAAACAGAATTGCAGGCTTAAAGGGGTTCACTATGATACATAAGAATTAGGCGAGTAAAATATACATATCTGACTCAATAAATAAATGCATATATCACTTCCTAGACTAAATAAAACTACTATTTCGCTTTGCAAACACACGGGAGAAGTTCCAAGCATCAAATACAATGCACAAAATAATACCCAAACCTCACATATACATGGCACATAACTCACTCAGGATTGAATTCATTAAGATACTCTAGTCAAAGCAGTTGAGCAAATTTAAAATCATACAATTTAAGATACTTATACAAGAGTAAAAACCTAAGCGTCAGAATAAAAGTACTCACTATTCTCAAGGCATAACAAAGTCAAGAGATATTTCTTCAATTCAAAACACAATACAATGGCTTATACTCCTAAAAAAACTAACTACACTCGGTTCAAATAAAACCCCTGAAAAAAAACCGCGACACAAAGAAAAACTAAAGGGAAATTGCTATACTACCTAACAAAAGAAAATCTTTTTATTTTATTTTATCATTAGACTTAAATCCCTCAATAAAATTGTCTGAAAGATCCATCATCGGGAAAAGTCCAATCTTTTCTATTTTGAAAAAAATTATTCAACTAAACTAACACAACTAAAATAACATAGAAAGTCACGCAGACAATCTCCTCACCCCACACTTAAAATTATATATTGTCCCTAATGCACACCATCACTAATAAAAGGGTAAAAGATACTCTCTGGTAGGCCCAAGGCCGAAGAACCAACAACTGATGGGATACTCAGACTTGTCCCAACTTTGATCCTTCGTCCGGGTACATCACACTTAGTTCCAACCATTTGGTTTGATGTTGCATCCTTCCAATACCTTTGCTTTCCACGCTCTTAGAAAATAAAAAATTTACACTACAAAAATAATACAATTTAAAAAAATAAAATAAAAGAAGCAATAAAGCTAGGTTGCCTCCCAACAAGCGCTTGATTTAATGTCGCGGCAGAACGCGAATCACTTTTTGCTGCCACCTCGAGCTTATGAATTTAAACCCCCAATTTGGCATCAAGTATTCGACTATGCTCCTGGGGTGGAGGAACAAATCTAATTGGACCAAGAAATTATTGTTATTCTGAACTTCTTGGCTTTTAGATGAGGCATGTACTCCTGTCTTTATGGTAAGGAAAATTCCAGAATGTAGGCATCTTGTTCCTTATTCCTTGACTTCTCAATCAGCTCGGATGACTCTATTTCCATATTGTCATCCAAGAACAATGTAGAAAAAATGTTTGGAGTGAGGACCAATGCGCTCACACACATGAACTTCAGGACTTTCAGCATCCTCAACATCAATGATACTATAGTCAACACAATTTGTATCCTCAGTGTTCTTGGCTGACTCTAGTCTCACTTCTTCAAGATTGACATCCTCAAATTGTAGTTGGCTAGATTGTTGATGTTTAACTCTAAACTCCCCAATTAACACCTCTAATTCATGCTCTTCTTGGCTATCCTCAATATTAGGTTGTTGAGAATTAAAAGCTCCAACTACTTGACTCAATTGAACCTCTAACTTGCGAATATTTGCCTTTTGCGTTTCTATTTGTAATTGTTTTTCATTATTTTGTTTCAGAAGACACTTTAATATATCCTTAATCTCCTTCATGTCTGCATCCCCAGGTTCTTTGTTCCTGTTAACTTCACAAGAAAAGATAGAACCATCATAGTAAGGGGTTGGGGGAAGATAAGAAATATAAGCACAACAATTAAAGTGACAATTTTTACCACTACACATATCACACACATTCCACAAATAAGATTGAGTTGGTGCACATAACTCGCTCTTGGAAATATTTTGATAATTCTTATACGGGTGATTTCCTTCACAATATGTATGAGGATCAATTAGAATTATCGGCACCTAAATTCTTATAATTCTAAGATGTCATGTTTCTCAAATCAATAGTTATAAAAAAATTGAAAAAATAAAATAAAATAAAAGTTCAAACTTGAACCCTACCAATATACACAGCTACAACTACACTGTTAGTGCTCCGGCAACGGCGCCAAAATTTGATCACGCCCAATTCTAGTCCGAAAAAGGATAAGCGATCGTCGAAAATATAATCCGGTATAAAACTTCAGAGTCGAATCCCACAGAGAATTAACGCTTAGCTGTATCTGTTTAATTTTATTAAGAAGACAAGATTGAACAATTTTCTAAGTTATAAAAATTGAGATTTATATTTCTAACTAATTAACAAGCAAATACTTCATAGCGGTAAAACTATCAACTAATGAGATAAAGGGTTAGAGACTAAATTAAGGAGGTCTAGAGTTATGATTTTCCCAATTGTTAGAATCCTTCTAACTATGTTCCCTATAATTTTGTCAATGTATTCTCTATTCATCGTGAGCACTTTAGGTGCCATAATCTTCTCTCGCGCAACCATATCAATTTACTAGACATATTCTTTCGAACTACACTAGTTGAATTTATCTAACCGCTCATTATGACTACATCAAAGCTTTACTATTTCTAACCTGCATTTAAACCGATGTATTGATTTCTCACATATGTTAGGAGTTACGTTGTTCAACAACCGCCTAAATATATTTCCTTTTCAAGAAACACATAATAAATAGGCACAATCAATCGATGACCATTCAATAAACAACAATAAAGATGTAGGTGAACAAGTAGAGAAATCCAATGGCTCAATTATATAAAAACATAACATGAACTTATCCTACAAAAGGTTCCATCAAAACCCTAGATAACAAATTACCTATTCATAATAGTATGTATAACTACAATACTAAAGGTTATAACCAATAGTGAAAAAATAGGAAGAGGAAGGAAAAACTCATAAAAGTATTCCCACCTTGCTCCTATTGTGTCTCTGCCTCCTTAGGTCGAATCTGTCTTAAAAATTGATCTCCTCCATAAAATATTATTTTTTATGTATATATACCAAGTATGGTTAGGCCCAAAGAATTATATCTTCTCCAATATAAAATAGGACAAGTTTCCAGGCATGGATTAGCGCAGGCACGCTAGTGACCGACGCTAGTGGCCGCGCATATTAACAAGTGCACTGCCTCAGTCCGCAACCAGGTCCACGTTCATGGTTTCAACCATATGTTTTACCCTGTTCCGTTTAGTATTTGGAAAAACATAAAAAATGAAAGTTGTAGCCCTTTGAGTCAGGGTTCCAATCATATATTGTGGAGTCAAAATGGGGTTCTAATAAAATGTTATGTGCATTTTACTAGTCAATGCGCAATATGCCTACTCTATTCTTTGTTTTGTTGCTCTATTATCCGTGGATCCCCAAATACGATCTCGGATTAATTCCTTAAGATTTTTCTCAGACTTCAAAGCTCTAAGTCACTTGAGTTTATTTCATAGCATCTACATAGCTCGGAATCATTTCTACAAGGCATAAAACACACAATTAGTACAAGACACTAGCGATTAAAGCTCAAACTCAATTAAAATATAATAAATTTGACTTTAATAAGTGACTAAAGTACGTAATTATAACCTATAATCATATATATTTTATTTCCTTTTTTATTTTTATCTTTAAATTTGTTGGTTGAAAGCTAAAACTGTTTTCTCGTTCCAGATTGAATCTAATGTGGTTGCCTTTCGTGCTATCCGTATCTGCTTTTTTCTTGCTCTTCTTTTTTATTTAATTTAAAAAGAGTTATAACATTCTGAATACTAGAATTCAAACTTGTGACAATACAATTGATTTTAACATCTTATAATGATTCTTAAAGGACCTACTAACTCATGTTCAATCTATTGAAGTTTCAAATAACGTTTAATTATCAGTGCAACCTATTAATGAGAGACATGATTAATTTTATTATTAAAAAATAGTTCATTTTACAAAATTATTTTTGCTTCCCCTTAATTTTGTACCTTTTATGACCTTATCTGTATACTATTAAAAATCGGAAAGACTAATTTTGTGGTCAACAAGGTATTACGTAATCTCATCTCGAAGGACCCCGAGAGCAGCCCGAGGTCTGATGCCTTTGGGGATTCTTCGTGCCTGGTGTCAGGGCAGAACGAACCGGTGCTTGTCGCAAGTAAGCGGGAAGTTTCCTAGGAGCATTACTTTCCAACTACGCTTGCACAAACAGTGACAGCCTGCACTAGGCTGATTGGGTGGTTGTACCAGTCGCTTTATGTAATAACTACATATGTGTCATATAGGAATTTCCTCCTCATAAATGAAGGGGACCCTTCGTCCTTTTGAAGGGCATCTGATACTCAATATTGAATATACAAGAACATATTCTCTACTTTCTAACAAATTCTCTTGACTCTGCTTCTTACATTTATTAATTCTACTTACTGTTCTTCATTTATTGCTTATTATTAGCTATAAATACCCGCCATTAAATTAATCATAGCTGTTAGTCCTCCATCGAGTATCCTCGGCAGGGCACCTAACTCGACCTCGAGGCCCCGAATACGCAAGCTCGAGGCCCCGATTATTAGCCATTTGGTTTGGTTATCACACTGTTTTCAAGCTATTATCTTGTTTCCAAATTTTTCACATAGTATCCATTGCCTAACAACTAGCATAAAAATAGTTCACGTATTTTTAGAACCACAAAATCAAATCTATTGTAAATACCATTTTCATATACAGTTTGGCGCCCACCGTGAGACTAAAAATAATAGTGATTGTTTTCTTTTTGGTTAGCTACATAATATAGGTTATCTTTCACACTTTTCCGCGTCCAAGATCTTTGATTTCAAGTCAAAATATCTAACTCGGTAAACACACATAACAATGACGATCTCGAAGATCATAGAGAGTATGGTGCAGCTGTTCCTGGTAATGGTCTGCCACCACAAAACCATGTGGTTGCACCAGAGGCAATTCCCGTTGATGTGATCTCACGCAACACTCGACACGTTAGGACAAGTTCCCACATCAACAGGAGTATGCACCGATAAAGTCAACAAAACACTTGGGAAAACCCCAGCTTAACAAACCGTTACAGTTGCTCAAGGATACCGCACCTTAAGACTTCACTTGCTTGAGGATACCTCACCCCAAGACTTCAACCACTAAGACTTTGGGTACTTAGCAAACCCGATAAATGAGAAGATATGTTCTTCTCAAAACAACTCTCTTTTACAACAAATACTCTCTCAATAGAGTGGATAAAGAGAAACAAAATAAGCTCTATGAACAACACAAAGTTGTCTATCAAATGGCTCAACAAAAGCTCTAAAATGATGCTTGAAAATGATCAATATGTATATCAATATATGCAAGAGTTGTGCGTTTAAAATCAGCTCAAAAGACCTCTTTTTATAGGTGAAAAAGTTGTGCTGACCCTTGCTTAATTAACAAATAAAATCCCTGATTCTGTGCTCAGACAATCGATTGTTTGGAGTAGACAATCGATTGTTTGACCAACGTTCAAAAACAGATTCCTGATTTTAGGCTAAACAATCGATTGTTAACTCTAAATAATCGATTGTATTCAACGTTCAAAAATCAATTTAGGATTCTGTGGGAACGGTCAAAATATAATCGATTGTATGAAAATAACAATCGATTGTTGATAATCGATTGTGGGACAAAGACAATCGATTTTTTTGATATTTAAAAACTTCGGTTGCACACTGTCTCAAAATAATCGATTGTTAAAAGTAGACAATCAATTTTTGACTTTATATAATTGATTGTGTACTTCATATAATCGATTATGTTGTTCCAGTGTTCAAAACTTTGGCAACGGATCTATTGTATACCATTGATATACACTTGATATACACTGTGTATACCAGAGTTGTATACCAGAATTGAAAAGTTACTTCAAAACCCATTTTGGTTAAAAAAGAAAATGTTAAAATCATTTTGATTGAAGTATATTAAAAATATATATGATATATATGATTTAATAAAATGATTTACTTTAATAAAATGATTTTATGCATATTTATGATGACCTAATGTTGAGCTAAAAGATAAGATAACTTAAACGTTGTTCTTACATTGGTTCTACCTAACGACCTTCGTCTTGGGTCTTCGGTCTTGAACTCTTTGGCTCGACTTGGCTTGTCTATGCAATCCCGTCATCAATATGCTTCTCGCCATTTGATAGCTTGTCATATTTTATCGTTGTTTAACGCTTTGACTTCATTGTTTGTCATTCATCAAAACCTATACCTGAAAATCATGCTCATACAACCAAAGCGCACACATCATAGATATACATGATTTCCAACAATTTCCCCCTTTTTGATAATGACAAACAACGGAAGATATGCATATTGAATTCCCCCTAAATAGATGCTATATCTTAACATACAATTTATGCAACCAATTCAATTCAATATAATTCCCCCTTAATTGAATATTCCCCCTCAGTTAAGGCATGCATATCGCCCATATTCTTCCCCCTTTTGGCATTAGCAAAAAGACTATACCAAAAAATTTTAAACCATTGACGATACCAATTGTTATAAACAAGATCATATCAAATATTAGTAAATGGCATACTAATGATAACGGTCATTTTTCTCAACAATGCCAATTGTTATTTAAACTAAAAATATTCATCAAAACATGAATCAATCATTTATTATAAAACCAATTGCTACTAATTGTTATTCAAAAATAAAACTTGTTAAAGCATGTATCAACCAAAACTGATATAGATTATTTGCACATATCAAACTTATTGCGTTTTTATTCGAAATACGATAACTAACCGACGTTCCCCCTTAATGCATTAAGGTTTCGTGCTTGGTGCATCCACTACAATATTGTAGTCTTCAAGCACACCTGCAAAAAGAACCTAAAAATAGGTTTTTGGTAGCCAACTTCTTTTGGGTCCTTGGGGGTTAGGATAATAACAATTATAATCAACACATAAATCTCTATGTTTAGCAAAACAAACGGGTGCAATGTGTCCTACCCGATTACAATAGTGACATATAACATTTGGATTGTGCATATGTCTAGGTTGAGCCAAATGCATTCTAGGTGATCTAAAGTTGTTCCCCCTAGAACCGTTGAATTTCCTAGAGTCATGTCTAGGTGGTCTAAAATTATTCATTCTAGACTCATTAGCAAAAGTCCTAGAGTTGTTTCTAGGTTGTCTAAAATAATTAATCTTAGACTCATTTGTGAGGTTCCTAGAATTCTTTCTAGATGGACCAACCTCATTACTAATATCCTTTTTATTCTCTTCAATTTTAGGACTATCAACACTACGTTTTTCTAGTGCGTTCCTAAGTTCTATGTTCTCTAATTTTAAAGAACTACAAGAAGAACAATTAGAACATTTATCAATAGAAGAAGCTTCATTCAATTCCTTGATTTTATTTTTGAAATCAACAATGTCATTTTCCAAAAATTTATTTTCTTTTTCTAAAACTTCAATTTTATTTTTAAGAACGCCATTTTCATTAGTCAATTTTTCAAAATCTATTTCTTCCAAAGAAGAGGATTTTTCAAATCTTTTTCTTGTAAGAAAGTGTTTTCTGAAATTCTGTTTCTTGCAAAGAAAGTGTTTTCTGCAAAGAAAGTGTTTTCCTCAAATCTTTTATCGTTTTGGAAGCATTAACAAATTCACCATACAATTCATCATAGGCATTTTGTAATTCTTCAAACGAGTGAGAGTTAGAAGTACTTATCTCTTTTTCGTCGTTTGCCATGAGACATAATGCGGCGGCTTCATCGCCCGAGCTGTCCGAGTCCCGTGATACTCGCCTATGGTGTTTCTTCTTTTTCTTGTCCTTCTTCATAGACTTACAAAACTTTTCAATTATATCATTGGAAATATTATCCCTTTTCGAATCACTTACCTCTTCTCTTTTAGAGGATGAGGCTTTGAAGGCAAAATTCGAATTACTTCTAAGATAAGGATTGAGAATTGTGCTATCATAAGTTTCGAGGTTACCTTTAGTCCATCAATTGTGATATTCGTGAATTCCATTGACTCTTGGATGGCATTGGCTTTGGAATGCCATTCGGGAGTGAGACTCCGTAGGACTTTTCGAACAAGATCTTTGTTCGTGTATACTTTCCCGAGAGCATGTAGATCGTTGACGATTTTTAAAAATCGTTCAAACATAACACCAATAGGTTCCTTCTCCATTTTAAAGATTTCATATTTATGTGTTAGAAAATCAATTTTAGATTCTCGGACTTGAGGCGTACCTTCATATATGATCTCGAGTTTGTCCCACATCTCCTTGGCGGTTGTGCAGCACGAGATTTTCCTATAGTCATCCGCATTCACCACACAATATAATACATGGAAGGCCCTTGCATTATTTTCAACTTTCTTGATATCCTCGGCATCATATTCATCTTCGGATTTTGGAACCGTGGTCTCTCCAACATTCTTTGTTGGCATTGGTTCACCGTTTTTGATTATTTGCCACAAACGAAAACTGTTTGCCTTGAGGAAGATTATCATTCGCTCCTTCCAATATGAGTAATTCGTTCCATCGAAAAATGGAGGGCAAGTGGTGGATTTTCCTTCATTCATCGTTCCTGCGTTCAATAATCTCAACAGAAAAAATATATATTGCTCTCAACCGGTTAAGGCTTTCAGAGAGTTAGGCTCTGATACCAATTGTTAGATAATACGCTTAACGCTAGAGGGGGGGGGTGAATAGCGTTATAATAAAAATAGCGTAAACTTGCGGAATTTAAAAATTGCAGGAAATAAATGAGTGCGATAAGTAAATAAATAAGAACGAACACACCGATATATCCTGGTTCACCACAACCCGTGGCTAGTCCAGTCCCCGAGAGACTCTCTCGAGATTTCCACTATCTTCGTCAAGCTTACGGGTGCTTAACAAACCGTTGCAGTTGTTCAAGGATACCGCACCTTAAGACTTCACTTGCTTGAGGATACCTCACCCCAAGACTTCAACCACTAAGACTTTGGGTAGTTAGCAAACCCGACAAATGAGAAGATATGTTCTTCTCAAAATAACTCTCTTTTACAACAAATACTCTCTCAATAAAGTGGATAAAGAGAAACAAAATAAGCTCTATGAACAACACAAAGTTGTCTATCAAATGGCTCAACAAAAGCTCTAAAATGATGCTTGAAAATGATCAATATGTATATCAATATATGCAAGAGTTGTGCGTTTAAAATCAGCTCAAAAGACCTCTTTTTATAGGTGAAAAAGTGGTGCTGACCCTTGCTTAATTGACAAATAAAATCCCTGGTTCTGTGCTCAGACAATTGATTTTTTGGAGTAGACAATTGATTGTTTGACCAACGTTCAAAAACAGATTCCTGATTTTAGGCTAAACAATCGATTGTTAACTCTAAATAATCGATTGTATTCAACGATCAAAAATCAATTTAGGATTCTATGGGAACGGTCAAAATATAATCGATTGTGTGAAAATAACAATCGATTGTTGATAATCGATTGTGGGACAAAGACAATCGATTTTTTTGATATTTAAAAACTTCGGTTGCACTGTCTCAAAATAATCGATTGTTAAAAGTAGACAATCAATTGTTGACTTCATATAATTGATTGTGTACTTCATATAATCGATTATGTTGTTCCAGTGTTCAAAACTTTGGCAACGAATCTATTGTATACCATTGATATACACTTGATATACACTGTGTATACCAGAATTGTATACCAGAATTGAAAACTTACTTCAAAACCCATTTTGGTTAAAAAAGAAAATGTTAAAATCATTTTGCTTGAAGTATATTAAAAATATATATGATATATATGATTTAATAAAATGATTTACTTTAATAAAATGATTTTATGCATATTTATGATGACCTAATGTTGAGCTAAAAGATAAGATAACTTAAACGTTGTTCTTACATTGGTTCTACCTAACGACCTTCGTCTTGGGTCTTCGGTCTTGAGCTCTTTGGCTCGACTTGGCTTGTCTATGCAATCCCGTCATCAATATGCTTCTCGCCATTTGATAGCTTGTCATATTATATCGTTGTTTGACGCTTTGACTTCATTGTTTGTCATTCATCAAAACCTATACCTGAAAATCATGCTCATACAACAAAAGCGCACACATCATAGATATACATGATTTCCAACAATTTCCCCCTTTTTGATAATGACAAACAACGGAAGATATGCATATTGAATTCCCCCTAAATAGATGCTATATCTTAACATACAATTTATGCAACCAATTCAATTCAATATAATTCCCCCTTAATTGAATATTCACCCTCAATTAAGGCATGCATATCGCCCATATTCTTCCCCCTTTTGGCATTAGCAAAAAGACTATACCAAAAAATTTTAAACCATTGACGATACCTATCGTTATAAATAAGATCATATCAAATATTAGTAAATGGCATACTAATGATAACGGTCATTTTTCTCAACAATGCCAATTGTTACTTAAACTAAAAATATTCATCAAAACATGAATCAATCATTTATTATAAAACCAATTGCTACTAATTGTTATTCAAAAATAAAACTTGTTAAAGCATATATCAACCAAAACTGATATAGATTATTTGCACATATCAAACTTATTGCGTTTTTATTCAAAATACGATAACTAACCGTCGTTCCCCCTTAATGCATTAAGGTTTCGTGCTTGGTGCATCCACTACAATATTGTAGTCTTCAAGCACACCTGCAAAAAGAACCTAAAAATAGGTTTTTGGTACCCAACTTCTTTTGGGTCCTTGGGGGTTAGAATAATAACAATTATAATCAACACATAAATCTCTATGTTTAGCAAAACAAACGGGTGCAATGTGTCCTACCCGATTACAATAGTGACATATAACATTTGGATTGTGCATATGTCTAGGTTGAGCCAAATGCATTCTAGGTGATCTAAAGTTGTTCCCCCTAGAACCGTTGAATTTCCTAGAGTCATGTCTAGGTGGTCTAAAATTATTCATTCTAGACTCATTAGCAAAAGTCCTAGAGTTGTTTCTAGGTTGTCTAAAATAATTAATCTTAGACTCATTTGTGAGGTTCCTAGAATTCTTTCTAGATGGACCAACCTCATTACTAATATCCTTTTTATTCTCTTCAATTTTAGGACTATCAACACTACGTTTTTCTAGTGCGTTCCTAAGTTCTATGTTCTCTAATTTTAAAGAACTACAAGAAGAACAATTAGAATATTTATCAATAGAAGAAGCTCCATTCAATTCCTTGATTTTATTTTTGAAATCAACAATGTCATTTTCCAAAAATTTATTTTCTTTTTCTAAAACTTCAATTTTATTTTTAAGAACGCCATTTTCATTAGTCAATTTTTCAAAATCTATTTCTTTCAAAGAAGAGGATTTTTCAAAATCTTTTTCTTGTAAAGAAAGTGTTTTCTGAAAATCTGTTTCTTGCAAAGAAAGTGTTTTCTGCAAAGAAAGTGTTTTCCTCAAATCTTTTATCGTTTTGGAAGCATTAACAAATTCACCATACAATTCATCATAGGCATTTTGTAATTCTTCAAACGAGTGAGAGTTAGAAGTACTTACCTCTTTTTCGTCGTTTGCCATGAGACATAATGCGGCGGCTTCATCGCCCGAGCTGTCCGAGTCCCGTGATACTCGCCTATGGTGTTTCTTCTTTTTCTTGTCCTTCTTCATATACTTACAAAACTTTTCAATTATATCATTGGAAATATTATCCCTTTTCGAATCACTTACCTCTTCTCTTTTCGAGGATGAGGCTTTGAAGGCAAAATTCCAATTACTTCTAAGATAAGGATTGAGAATTGTGCTATCATAAGTTCGAGGTTACCTCTTAGTCCATCAATTGTGATATTCGTGAATTCCATTGACTCTTGGATGGCATTGGCTTTGGAACGCCATTCGGGAGTGAGACTCCGTAGGACTTTTCGAACAAGATCTTTGTTCGTGTAAACTTTCCCGAGAGCATGTAGATCGTTGACGATTTTTAAAAATCGTTCAAACATAACACCAATGGGTTCCTTCTCCATTTTAAAGATTTCATATTTATGTGTTAGAAAATCAATTTTAGATTCTTGGACTTGAGGCGTACCTTCATATATGATCTCGAGTTTGTCCCACATCTCCTTGGCGGTTGTGCAGCACGAGATTTTCCTATTGTCATCCGCATTCACCACACAATATAATACATGGATGGCCCTTGTATTATTTTCAACTTTCTTGATATCCTCGGCATCATATTCATCTTCGGATTTTGGAACCGTGGTCTCTCCAACTTTCTTTGTTGGCATTGGTTCACCGTTTTTGATTATTTGCCACAAAGAAAACTGTTTGCCTTGAGGAAGATTATCATTCGCTCCTACCAATATGAGTAATTCGTTCCATCGAAAAATGGAGGGCAAGTGGTGGATTGTCCTTCATTCATCGTTCCTGCGTTCAATAATCTCAACAGAAAAAATATATATTGCTCTCAACCGGTTAAGGCTTTCAGAAAGTTAGGCTCTGATACCAATTGTTAGATAATACGCTTAACGCTAGAGGTGGGGGGGGGGGGTGAATAGCGTTATAATAAAAATAGCGTAAACTTGCGGAATTTAAAAATTGCAGGAAATAAATGAGTGCGATAAGTAAATAAATAAGAACGAACGCACCGATATATCCTGGTTCACCACAACCCGTGGCTAGTTCAGTCCCCGAGAGACTCTCTCGAGATTTCCACTGTCTTCGTCAAGCTTACGGGTGCTTAACAAACCGTTACAGTTGCTCAAGGATACCGCACCTTAAGACTTCACTTGCTTGAGGATACCTCACCCCAAGACTTCAACCACTAAGACTTTGGGTACTTAGCAAACCCGACAAATGAGAAGATATGTTCTTCTCAAAACAACTCTCTTTTACAACAAATACTCTCTCAATAAAGTGGATAAAGAGAAACAAAATAAGCTCTATGAACAACACAAAGTTGTCTATCAAATGGCTCAACAAAAGCTCTAAAATGATGCTTGAAAATGATCAATATGTATATCAATATATGCAAGAGTTGTGCGTTTAAAATCAGCTCATAAGACCTCTTTTTATAGGTGAAAAAGTGGTGCTGACCGTTGCTTAATTAACAAATAAAATCCCTGATTCTGTGCTCAGACAATCGATTGTTTGGAGTAGACAATCGATTGTTTGACCAACGTTCAAAAACAGATTCCTGATTTTAGGCTAAACAATCGATTGTTAACTCTAAATAATCGAATGTATTCAACGTTCAAAAATCAATTTAGGATTCTGTGGGAACGGTCAAAATATAATCGATTGTATGAAAATAACAATCGATAGTTGATAATCGATTGTGGGACAAAAACAATCGGTTGTTTTGATATTTAAAAACTTCGGTTGCACACTATCTCAAAATAATCGATTGTTAAAAGTAGACAATCGATTGTTGACTTCATATAATCGATTGTGTACTTCATATAATCGATTATGTTGTTCCAGTGTTCAAAACTGGCAACGGATCTATTATATACCATTGATATACACTTGATATACACTGTGTATACCAGAATTGAAAACTTACTTCAAAACCCATTTTGGTTAAAAAAGAAAATGTTAAAATCATTTTGTTTGAAGTATATTAAAAATATTTATGATATATATGATTTAATAAAACGATTTACTTTAATAAAATAATTTTATGCATATTTATGATGACCTAATGTTGAGCCAAAAGATAAGATAACTTAAACGTTGTTCTTACATTGGTTCTACCAAACGACCTTCGTCTTGGGTCTTCGGTCTTGAACTCTTTGGCTCGACTTGGCTTGTCTATGCAATCCCGTCATCAATATGCTTCTCGCCATTTGATAGTTTGTCATATTATATCGTTGTTTGACGCTTTGACTTCATTGTTTGTCATTCATCAAAACCTATACCTGAAAATCATGCTCATACAACCAAAGCGCACACATCATAGATATACATGATTTCCAACAATACCTACCTCCCGAATCCTCAACAACTTCAATATGGCCAGCGAACCAATAGAAAGAGAAATCACTCTCCCGATTAACATATTAGATGCAGTTCAAGATACTAGGTTCCACATCATTAAAGGTGATACAAGGTACAATGCCTTGCTCGGTAGACCATGTATACATAACATGAAGGTGGTACCATCGGCCCTCCATGATATGATAAAGTTTCCAACAAAGGATAAAATTAAGACGATATACGGAGAGCAACACGCATAAAAGGAGATGTTCGCGGTCCATGAAGAGGTACCTAATTCTGTACACTCCGCCTTGGAGGAGTCGTAAATGAAAAAGACCCATGAGGATGATGAAGAGGATTTCCTCGCTCCCAGAACCTTCATTGCCCCTGAAGAGTCGGATGCAATGAAGTCGACTATCGAAGAGCTGGAGCAAGTCACATTGGTCGACCATCTCATAGATCAGAAGGTATACCTATTGACTAGGTTAACCCCCGACCACAAGAATAAATTCATTCAATTCCTTATTAATAACATCGATTTTATTGCTTAGTCCCATTTATACATGACAGGGATCCCACCAGATATAACTACCCATCGATTACAAATCGGTGAAGCAAAAAAAGAGGCCCCAGTCTGAGATAAAGCATGAATTCATCAAAGATGCGGTAACGAAGCACCTTAAGATAGTGTCAATTAGGGAAGTAAAATATCTTAGAGTGGTTGGCCAATAAGGTGATAGTTCCCAAATAGGGGAATAAACAAGACTGTGCATAGATTATAAAGATCTAAATAGGGCATGCCCAAAGGACTAGTTCACGCTGCCCAACATCGACCATTTGATCAATGTCACAGCCGGCCATAAAATCCTCACTTTTCTCAACAGCTATTCGCGGTATAGTCAAATTCATATGAACCTCGAGATAAAGAAAAGACTTTGTCCGTCATGAAGTACGGTACGTAATGTTATAATGTAATGCCCTTCGGGCTAAAAAACACAAGGGCCACGTACCAATGCCTGGTTAATAAGGTGTTCGGACATAAAATAGGCAAGTCTATGGAAGTTTATATTGATGACATACTACTTAAGTCTCTGTGCACAGAGGACCATTTGCTTTATTTAGAGGAAACATTGGACATCCTCAGAATTTACAACATGAACTCAACCCTGTGAAATGTGCCTTTGGGGTAGAATCTGACAAATTCTTAGGTTTTATAGTATCAAATAGGGTAATACCTCGACAAAATTAAAGCCCTTGAAGAAATTACGGTGGTGAATAACGTAAAGTCCTTGCAGCGGCTGATCATGCGGATAGAAGCCTTGGGCTGGTTCATATAAAGATTGTTGGACAGGAGTCATTATTTATTCTCCTTTCTCAAAAAGAAAAATAACTTTGAGTGGACTCCGGAATGCCAACGAGCCTTAAAGGGCTGAAACGATTCCTGACAAGTCCGCTTTTGCTCTACACCCCAAAACAGGATGAGACACTATATCTCTATACGGCCGTATCCGAGATTACGGCAAGTGGTGTACTGGTTCGAGAAGAATAAGGTACGTAATGTTCTGTTTATTATGTAAGTCAACCCTGGGTGATGTTGAAACTAGGTATCCACACCTTGAGAAACTACCTACTGCATTAATAAGCACATTTCGAAAATTGAAACCTTACTTCCAACATCATTATATTTGCGTTTTAACAACATATCACCTTTGAAGCATAATTCATGAACACGAGTTATCGGGCAGACTGGCCAAATGGTCCATCAAACATGGAGGATATGATATTGAATACCAGCCCCAGATATTATAAAGTCGCAAATTTTGGCAAACTTCGTATCCGACTTCACTCCCTCCCACGTACCCGAGGTTGAGAAAGAACTTTTGCTAAAAACGAGCATGTCCTCCGGGATATGGACCCTGTTCACTAACGACGCCTAAAACGTATGAGGGTCCAGGCTTGGTATATTCCTATCTCCACCTAAAGGTGACATGATTAGACAAAACTATCAACATATTAAATTTAAATAACAATGAAGCCGAGTATAAAGCTATGATTGCAGGACTAGAATTGGCCAAAGGCCTAGGAGCCGAGGTCATTGAAGCAAAATGCGATTCCCTCCTGGTGGTAAATCAGGTAAATAGGAGCTTTCAGGTTGGGGAAGACAAGATGCAAAGATACTTATACAAAATTCAAATCACATTAGACCGCTTCAAAGAATGGACCCTGGTCCACATAACCCGAGAGGAGAATAGTGAAGCAGATGCACTCGTGAACTTGGGATCATTTGTCGAGGAAAACAACATACTCCTTGAATCTGTTGTTTAACTTTCCAAATTAGTGATCGAGGAAGATCACGCCGAGATCCATTCTACTAGCCTAACATAGGATTGGCAAAATAAATTTATCTATTATTTGGAGAGCGGGAAGCTACCTGTAAACCCAAAAGAATAGAGGGTCGTGCGAACCAAAGCAACCAATTTCTCAGTCAATGAAAGAAGAACTCTTTACAAAAGAACTTTTAATGGTCCTCAAGTAGTATGTTTGCGATCGGAAGACACAGACTTTGTGCTCCGAGAGATCCACGAGGGCACCTATAGAAATCAATCTGGTGCCGATTCCTTGATTTTTGTAATCAGGGTAGGCTACTTTGGGACGGCATAGAGAAGGACACCAAAAAGTTCGTCTGCAAATGCGACAAATGCCAAAGATTCACGCCAATGATTCACCAACTGGTGTAGCCTCATTCAGTATTGTCACCATGGTCATTTATAAAATGGGGGATGGACATTGTCGGACCTCTACCAATGGAACCAGGTAAAGCTAGATTTATTTTATATATGACTGACTACCTCTCGAAATGGGATAAAACGCATGCTTTAAAAAAATAAGAGAAAAAGAAGTCATTAATTTTATCTGGGATCATATCATATGTCGATCCGGAATTCCTTCAGAGATAACGTGTTATAAAGGAAAGAAATTCATCGGAAGCAAGTGACTCAATTCTTCAAGGATCACATGATCAAAAGGATCCTCCTATCAATGCCCTACCATCTGTGTGCAAACGACCAAGCCGAGTCTACAAACAGAACCATCATTCAAAGCATAAAGAAGAAATTAGAAAGCGTAAATGGTAGATGGAGTGAAATATCACCTGAAGTACTCTGGGCATATCGAACAACTCAAAAGTCAAGAACAAGGTAAACATCTTTCTCCCTGGTGTAGGGAACCGAGGTTTTAATATCAGTCGTGGTCGGAGAACCTACCACTAGAGTCTGAGACAACACTGAGATCTCAAAAAATGAGGCCAAGGCTACGGCTCTCGAGCTGTTGGATGAAAAAAGGGAAGCCGGCTGGTCCAAATAGCCGCACAAAATTAGAGGATCGAAAGATACTACAATAGGATAACAAATCTCCAACATTTTGGAATTGGGGACTTAGTCCTAAGGAAGGTCACCTTGAGTACCTGAAATCCTAATTAATGAAAGCTAGGTCAAAACTGGGAAGGACCGTACCGCGTCATCAGGATAGTTGGCAAAGGGACCTACAAACTCGGCAGTATGGAAGGAAAACAACTTCCAAGCAATTGGAATATATCAATGCTCAAGTACCATTACTGCAAAAAGGTCAAAGGCCTTAAGTTTCAAAGGCATGCATTGCATTCTTTTCCTTTGATCAGGTTTTTATCCCAAAAAGGGTTTTACCGATTAGGTTTTTAACGAGGAAACACCTATATACCACCTAAAAGACTCAACAAGTGTTCAAGGATTCTTTTCAATCAACCTCGAATTCTAGGGGGCATTCCACTCCAGAAGGACACCTTATCGGAGAAGCCAAGATGTGCTGAACGAGGTTTCGATAGGAAAATGGTGTATCAGGACAAATGTTTGAATGAACCGTGTCCGTATAGAATAAATGAGCCCATAAACAACAAACACTATGTGTATACTTGTACCAAGTAATTGAGGAATACTTCCCCTCCATCAAAGCATTTCGCATTCCAAATGAGTTCAATATTTTTTGTAAAAATGGCTCTACAGCCAAAAACGTCTCGAACACTCGGGGACTCAAGGACTAGCGTCAAAAACTCGAAGTCGTATGACCTCCGGGTCGGACCTTCAAACTCGTAAGCTCTCAATGAGGCAACATCAACTTCATAAAATGTGTTTAGAGCCAAAAATTTCCCGAAAAATTGGGGACTGGCAACGAAAACTCAGGGCCACAGGATCACCGGGTCGGAAACTCCAAACTTGTAAGCCCTCAATAAGGCAATAACAAGTTTAAAATGAATCACTCCCGAACCAAGAAACTTTCGATGACTCGGGGACTGCCACCAATTGCCACCCCCATATAATTATCAAAATACCCAAGGCCATAAGAGCTCGTATGGGCATCCATGATCCCGTAAGACCTATATAGGGCAACAAAACTATCCGTAAGACCTCAAGAAAGGCATGACCATACTTGTACCAAGTAACCAAATTTATAAGATCTCAAAGGCATGTAAAAATTTGTAATCCATTACAGAAGGCATAATCTTGATCTTAAAGCTAATGTTATATATTGAACTTGTAAGACTCCTAAAAAGGCTACCCTTGATATAGACACCAAAACTACTTCACTCAGGGACTGAAAGGCTCCGGCCAAACACAATGACTACAGTCACGAGGCTGTACTAGCCAAACTAACATGACTCTGGACGCCCGGCCACCACTATAAAATCATACGATTTCAATTACTTTGAAAGTACTTAGAAAAGAACCGGCTAAACAGCATACCCTCAACGTCGGCAAAAGAGCTTCGACCATGTTAACTCCAAACTATAGGCTTCAAAACACTCGTCCACCAAGCAAAACCTCCCCAGGTGCTTGTTATCGCCACATAATAACTCACAACTGAGTTTCTTATCGAACCATCGAAGAGTCAAGCAAACATAATTTCAAAAAGTCCTTAACGAGGGAAAAATAAAGACTATATAAGATGTTGTACTAACCCAATACATAAGAGCCACTATCGCCAACTAATATAAGAGGTCATACCGACCCAATGCATAGTAGCCACTGTTACCAGCCGTATAAGAGGTTGTACTGACCCAATGCATAAGAGTCATTATCGTTAGCCTGTATAAGAGGTCATACAAATATAATGCATAAGAGCCGTTGTCGCCAGCTCGTATAAGAGGTCGTACTAACCCAATGCGTAAGACCCGCTGTCACAGCCCGTATAGGAGGTCATACTGACCCAATACGCAAGAGCCGTTGTCGCCAGCCTGTATAAATGGTCGTACCGACCAAATACATATGAGCCACTGTTGCCAGCCCATACAAGAGGTCGTACTGACCCAACGTATACGAGTCTAAGGGCCAGCTTTAAATTCGAAAACTTAGGGGTCAATAAGATCGGGTAAAAACCCGATTCAAAAATTGAACCCGAAGCAGTTGACTGAATATACCTAAGAATAAAAGCATAGGACCCTAAGATGCCAGCTTAAATTAAAAGGGCGTACCAACCTCACACGTGAAAATCTAAAAATTAGCTCAAATGGCCTCGGAGCCAACTCGGAAAATGCACAGATCGATTCTCGATTATTGACAAACGTTCGACGGTAGCAGGGATCGAATGGTCTAAATTTGAGACCCAAAAATTTACATCAATTGCCAAACGAATGCCACAAGTCAGAAAAAGGTTAAAAAATGATTACACACATGTAAAAAGATTCATAAGACTACAATTACAAAGCCTGCATCTAGGAGCCCTTGCAAAGGTAGAAGGCAAATGAAAACCTTAATCTAGCATTTAAGCTACGCCTTCGATGATAGAAAATATGCTTTCAAGAGCTTCAGCCATAGCCTCTGGGTTTCCAATGGCCCCCTTCCCATTAGGGACCTCACCTCCATCTTTATCACCTCTCGAGTCACTAACCGACTTGCTTTAGGAGGGAAGCAGGGCCGCAACTTCCTCTTTTAGGGTATTCAACCTCTCAACCTCAAAAGTTAAATTTATGCCCCCGTATATATGTCCTCGAGCATCTGTATTTGAGATTCTAACGGGGCATGATCCACTGCTCGGATCAGGCGCAACTCAGCTTATTCGGATACCTTTCGGGCTTAAGCATTTGCAATAGCGGCTTGGCCTTAGCCCTAACCTCGAATAGCATAGCAACTAATGAAATATGAAGATCCTTTTGCTTGCTCCTCTCAGCCCTCGCATCTTCGAGGCAATGCCCGATCAAAACCACTTCTCCCAGAGGACATATCGCTCAGAGATTATCCCACTTGGATGCTGCTTGAGCTCGAGAATTTCGGAGTCCCTGGCTGGAGCTCCTTCCCTATTAGGACATCCTTCTCATTAAACTGCATAAATCGACCCAAAGATATTAAAATATGGAATTCAGTCACACATACAGACAAAAAATAGACAAGAGTTATGTAACATGTTCGGTAAGTTTGAGCTTTTTCTTGGGGCATCGCATCCAAGCAATTTCGAAGGACACGGAGTTGTTCTTCCTCCCTCTTGATAGAAAGAACCCTAAGCTCATCGGCTTCCGAGGTAAGCTTCTTATGTTAGCCCTTACAGCGAGTTTGCTCAGCTTCAAAATTAGCGAACATTTGGTCATAAAGGACCTTGGCATAGAACCGTGGAAGAAAAAAAGGTTAGAAGCACAAAGGTCAGGGTGCCAAGCGAAATTCACAAATAGATTACATGCTCGCATATCCTGTCGATCTAAGTAAAGATAAGCAAAATATCAGGCTCAGGATTTTTCTTAGGCACAACAGAAGGCTTTTCGAACACATATTTATCACCCACAGGCGTCCCCACCCCGAGAGACACTATATACGGTATATCTTGTGTCTCCTCCGGAGGAAAGGCCAATTCAGAAGGGGAATTACTCACTTCAATGACCTCGACTCGGTCAATTAGGGCTTCCCCTTGCTTCTGAAGAGCTTTTGAATTCGGCTCCCCTAGATCACCTGCCAAGCGCACCTTAGCTCGAGGGAAATTTTGGTCATCGATAATAGCATCCGATACACCCTCGTAGGCCTCTTCAGCCTGAGGCAGAGCAGCGACGAAACCGGAAGCAATTCGAAAGCTGCCGACTCAAGAGTATGAGAGAAAGTCAAATCCTCTCCCCCTCTGGGTGCTGACAAAGGATCATCTTTCCTTTCACATCCAGCTTTGGTACTCCCCGACCCTTCTGGAATTAAAACCACTGAACTGTCCTTAGGATCTTCCACTTTAATTCTCTTGGATTCTGGAAGACAAGCCGATGTATGGGCAAATCGAGTCCAGTTATACTACCCAGCCTGAAAGTCCTTACCATATCAGGGCATGCCAAGGCAGCTGTATCAGCGGTGGAAGTCAGCCCACGAAGAAATGTATCCAAAAGAAATAAATAGGCTGTTAATTAACTATGTCTACTTACGCTTCATGTTCCATCTTTCAGGGAACGACATCCTCTATCTGGGAATAAAGTCCAAAGTCCTTACTAGGAATAAATGAATCATCCACCCCCCATTCATATCCTTGTCAGTGCAAGCAAAGAGGGCCCTCGAGGCCCAACAATGAAGATTTATCAGGCCCCATGAAAGAGTTGGGACTGCACATTCTAATCAAATGGTGAAGGGTGAAGGGCTTCCCTTTGATCATATTCACGTAATTTATGGTCATGTAAAATATACTCCAGATGATAGATGGATTTTGATAAGAGTCACTTGATATCGATCACAAAAGTCAAGGATCACAGGGTCTAACAAAGGCATGGAGGGAACCGCCAGGTCGAGGGTAAATGGATAAGTATACACACCGAGGAAGTCAGTCTTATGCATCGTTACATCTCCATAAGGGACGGAGGCGGAAGTGTTCGCCATTTTTACCAAGGGATTACAAAGAAAAAACTAAAGATCACGTTTTAGGAAAAGGCACAGGAGAGAGGTAAGAAGAAATAAACACTCTACTGAGAGCCTGATGATGCAGTAGAAAGGAAGGGGCGAAGAAATGAATACTTATAGAAATGTAACATATTCGGTTGGAACAGACCAAAAGATAGCCAACCACTATAACTATTTCAAAGATTTTGAGATAGTGTGGGCGCGACCTTTAGGAGCACTGTTTATTACATCGGTCACTTGGCAGGACATAACCATTTGTGTCGATAGAGGCACCAGAAAGGCAAGATCTCGAGGACGTTTCCCTTTGTTTTATTTTGAGAAATGCGGGGACTATCTGTATACGGCTAAGATCGGAAAGACAAATTTTACGGCCGACAACGTATTACGTAATCTCATATTTAAGGGCCTAGAAAACAGCGTGGGGTCTGATTCCTTCGGGGATTCTTCGTTCCCGGTGTTGGGGCAGAATGAACCGGTGCTTGTCGCAAGTGAGGGGGAAGTTCCCTAGGATCAATACATTCTGACAACGCCTGTGCAAATAGTGACATCCTACACCAAGCTGATTGGATGATTGTACCAGCCGCTTTATGTAATAATTACACATGTGTCATATACAGATTTTTTCCTCATATATAAAGGGGACCCTTAATCATTTTTGTAGGGCATTTGATACTCAATGTTGAATACACAAGAACATTCTCTCTGTTTTTTAACAAATTCTCTTGACTCCGGTACTTACATTTATTGTGTTCTATTTATTATTCTTCATTTATTGCTTATTATAAGCCATAAAGAGCCGCCATTAAACTTATCATAGTTGTTTTTCCTCCAGTGACTATCCTCGGTAGGGTTTCCGACTCGACCTCGAGGCCCTGAATACACAAACTCGAGTTCCCAATTATTAGCCATTAGGCTTGGTTATCACATTCTTTTCAAGCTATTATCTTGTTTCTAAATCTTTCACGTAGTATCCACTGCCTAACAACTAATATAAAAATAGATCACGTATTTTTCAAAAAATTAAAATTTAATTGTAATTATCATTTTCAAGGTAAACAAATAACAATCGTGCATAATCATTCATTTAACTTCCTTATGTGTAAATAAATCATTTTTTCTTTTACCTCCAAATGTATCTTTATACCTTCAATTTTTCGGTATTTCAGAAAGAACTTGCTTAGCCAAATGAAAAGAACTTGTATTATCGGATACAATAACAGGCAGTGATGACAATATACTTCGTTCAACCAGTTACCGATCGACATTTTTTAGCCTTTCTGCAATTGCAGACAAGGATATAACTTCTGAAGTAGACAAGGGAAAGCTGGGAAAATAAAAAGATGCAAATGGCCTTTCCGCAATTGCAGACAATACAGGTCTCACGCAAAATATGACTAATTTACCACAAATCTTAATGAGAAAGACAAGAAGATAGTACCTTTATTTAATATTATCCACTTTTAACTGTGTGGTGCTTCAACAAAAAGAGTTTGTCACTCAATAATCTGATTATCATGAGCAGTAAAACTATTTTCTGGGGAGAAATATTGGAGGTTTGGAAGGTTCTCAGTTCTCAATTCCCTTACCGAAAAGCTTTGAGGATTGGTAGATCTACAATGTCACAACCTGAAATCTCACCATCGGAACTCTAATAACGCCTAACATTTTAATTACTAGGCAAATCAATGATAGCTAAATTAATTATTCAATTTTAACAATTCATTTAATATTAATGGAGATAAACTATAATAACCTGAAATGGATAATTAAATTTCAAATGACAAAATCTAACATATCCCAAAATCCGGAGTAACGAATACGTGAATATTTAGAATGCTACAAATAAAGTCTGTACTAAATAGAATTGCTTGAAACTACATAAACAGTAAAGATAGAATGGAAAGGGAGTTCAGAGCTGCAGACGACATGCATCAATTAAGGGTATATTATGGGCTGGGCCCAGCTCGGGACCGGTCCGAAATGCGAGCCAAACGGGCCGGTCTCAAACGGGCTGGTCTCTAATGGTGAAAATGCCCATAGCGGGCCGGTCCTATCCAAATAACCCGTGAGCCCGGGACCGTTTAGCCCGGACCGACAGGCAGACCTGGGCCGGTTCAATCGGGCCAAATGGGCCCCAACGGGTATTTTAATTTTTTTTAAAAATGACCAAGAGTAAGATTTTTAGTATCTAGCCATTGGCCTTTAATTTCTAACCGTTCGGGTCTTTAAAAAATAATCATTTGGCCCCAAAACTTTATTTTAACCCCACATTTTTTAGAATTATACTTTTTCCCAATTTTCAACTATAAATACCCTGTCATCCTTTCATTTTTACTCACAAATTCATCAATCTCTCTCTAGTTTTCTTTTATAATTGTTTACTTTACTATTTCAATTTCGTGAAAAATTATGAAGTTGGTGAATTGAAGTATCCAAATCTTCAACGATATTCAATTTTCAAGAAGTTATTCGTCAATTCAGTAAACTCGCTCCAACTCTTAACTTTCAATATTGTAGTTTTGTTTGTTTTATTTAGTATAATTATAATTAATATGGACTTCTCTTTGAAAACAATATTTGGCGGTAAGGGTAAGGGAAAATCTAAAATTAGTGAATCTAGTCGCCAAGCTACTACTCTTTCCCCGACTTCCCAACCCAGACGTGTTACTCGTCCTCATCTAATTGTTATTCTTAATAGTGATAACCCTTATTTTCAATTTTTCGACAGTCAGTTTTTCCATGATGTTGCACCACATTAACAATTAAATGAAGAAGTTATGAATGCTCTTTATCCTAATCAAACAATCTTTGAAAATGATAAGAAAAAATGATGATTTAGATGAAACACAACCGGATTTAGATGATACACCTACTAGTTTTGTTAATAACCCAATTGATACCCTGCCCGACATTCCTTCAGTAACCCCTACTTTTAATAGACAACATCTAAACAGCTCGAAACATCTCTTGTTTGGCACTTTTTTACTCAACTAAGAGAATAAAATAAGTCTAAGTGTAAAACTTGTGGGTCTTTGTTGGTTCATAAATTTACTGGAGACAGTAGCAGTACGGGTAGTTTGATTAGACACATAAAGACAAACCCTAGAGAAGAAGCTAGATATTTTCAAATGAAAGTTGCGCAAGAGGGGACAAGTGCAGATACTATGGTTAACCCTAATACAAGTTTAAATCTAGTTCAACCGGGAATTAACAATGTTATCGATGACATTTTATATTATTATCCAAATAAAGATCATGAAGAAATTGCAAAAGTGGTTACTGTGATGTGCTTACCTATAGGTTTCCTTCTAACCCTTATTTTGTGCATTATATTAGAAGGCTTTTTAATCCTACTTATAAAGGATGGCCTCACGCAACCACAAAGAGCAATATTTATAAATCTAAGCATGAATATGAATAATATTTGCGCTATTTATTCACTCATATATATTGTCCCATTGCTATTACTATTGATACTGGTAGAAATGGTAATTACTGTGATTATTTAACAATTACAAGTCATTGGATAGATAAGGAGTGGATAATGCAAAAGCACATTGTTGCTTACAAAATCATTAATTCACACCATACAGATAAGTTTATTGCTAATACAGTTGCAGATATTTTTGCATTAGAGATAAAATTGTGTAAGTTTCAATGGATAATGCTTCTAGTAACACTAATACTATAGGATTGCTTACAACTACACTAAATTCTTCATTTAGTAATATTTTTCACGTTAGATATATTTGTCATATTTATCCTTTAATTGTCGGTGCTGGTATGGAAGTTCTAAATGTAGAAATTGAAAAGGTTAAAATGACTCTTAATTGACTTTTTTATTCAAACTATAGAAGTAGACTTAGAGACTATTCTAAAAAAATGTGATGAATTTTTCCTTAGACAAAGAAAGGTTCCTAAATCTTGTCTGACTAGATGATATTACATGTATGAAAGTTTAGTTTTTGCATATGAATATAGGAACCCAATAAGCACAACGTATAATGCTCGTGTAGGTGATGGTGATGATGATGATGATGAGCACCTTACAGATCATTATTGGAGTAATGTTAAAATGCTTGTAGACTTCTTAGAATAATTGTTTATTGCTACAAATGAATTATCTGGCCAATGTTATCCTACTATTTCTAACTTTTTAGTTTATATTATAGCACTTGTAGGTTCATTTACTTAATTTTTAGAGGATGGAGTAATTTATCAAGAAGCTATTAATTCTTTGAAAGCTATGTTTAAAAAATATTTTTCCCGATTCCCCATATTTTTGGTGTTGCTGTAGTGTTAAATCGTACAGTGAAATTAGGAGGTCCTTACTTTTGATATTTAAAAATTTATAACACATTATCACTTTCAGCTGAGAAATTTGCTACACTTGAAGATGCAAAAGCCTCAATTAAAATAAATGCTCAAACAATTTATAATTCTTATCAACTTGCCTTAGATCATACTAGGCCAAACGTTCGAACTCCTACTTCGTCTAATTCGTAATCATCTAAAAGAACTGCGGGCCTAATAGCCCTTAGTTCTTGGATGAAGTTTAGGGGTTCTGAAGGTGATAAGTTTGGTGATAGTTCACAACTAATGAGCTTCAAGTTTATTTGTCGCAGGGCCTTGAAAAGAAGAATCCAGATGGAACCTTTGATCTTTTGGAACGGTGGAAGGACAAACAAAAACACTATCTGGTTCTTTCAAGGATGACTCGAGATATTTTAAGTGTTCTAGCTTCAACAATGGCATCAGAGAGTGCTCTAAGTAAAGCGAGACTTAAAATCGGTGATCATAGAGCGTCTATGAGGGAGAGCTTGCAAAAATCAGTACTCTTTGGAGATTGGATCCGTTTGGAAAGAAGAGATTTTGAACTTGCAGAATCACAACCGGTGATAAACGAAGATTATGAAGAAATGCAATCGAAAATTGCGCAGGATGCTGCCTCGCTCGTAAGCGGTGATGAACAAACTTCTTATCCACCATGACCAACGGAAATTTCTCTGGACCTAGAAGGATCTATGATATTTGTTAGAGATAATACACAGACTAATATGTAACTTTTATTTTGGCACATCTTCCTTAGTTTTTTCCCTTTTAATTATGGTATTAATACCTTGTTATGCTCATTCCATTGAGGGGAGGAAGACTAAGAAATATATTGCCATTCTTTGTTAATGTCATAATAATAAAATGTGACGACCCAACAAATCGTCTCATGAGTTACTGCTCCATTTCAACCATTTCGGTTTCTTTATGCTTCTTTATTCGTGTTTTAAATGATCGAGATGGTTGGGTTGCGTTTGGAGTGGATTTGGTAAGAACAGAGACATTTTATCTCTTTTAAGAAGGTTTAAGTTGGAAAAGTCAATCAGATATTGACTTATGTATTAGAGGGCTTAGATATGAGTTCTGATGGTTCGGTTAACTTCGGAAGGTGATTTTTGACATAGGAGTGTAATCGGAATTGGTTTTGGAGGTCCAGTATAGAATTAGACTTGAATTGGCGAAGTTAGTATTCTGGAAATTTCAGATTGGTAGGTGAGAATTTGATCCGAGTGTCGAAATAGGATTCCAAGAGTTTCTTTAGCTTCGTTATGTCACTTGGGATAAGTGCGCAAAAGTTTAGGTAATTCGGACGTGGTTTGGTTGGGTTTTGATCAAAAGTGTATTTCGAAAGTTTTTAGAATACTTAGGCTTGAATTCGATGTGAATTGATAGTTTTGGTGTTATTTGAGGCGTTTTGAGGATTGAGACAAGTTTGAATGAATTTTAGGATGTGTTGGTGCTTTTAGTTGAGATACCAGGGGCCTCGTGAGTTTTGGATGGCCAATCAGGCTAGTTTTGGTGTTAGATTAATGCAGGAACTGTGTAGCTGTTGCATACGAAATTGATCTTCGCAATCGCGTGGGGCCAATCGCGATCACCTAGAAGGATTTTTGATTGGTCTGAGTTTGTCTTTCACGTTCGCGCATGAGGCCTCACATTCACAAAAGGCTGGAGGTTAGTGCTTCGCGTTTGTGTGCGGGCAGGTCGTGTTGGCATTGTGGAATTTGGCGCGTGATAGATCTAGGAGCTGTTGCTCCTCGTGTTCGCAGAACGCGGAGGTTGAGGAGTCTAAAGCATTACATTTCGAGACCTTTGTCACGTTCGCGTAGAAGGAAATTTGGTCAAGTCTAATTTGTACATCGTGAACGCGAGGGTTTGACCACGTTCGCGAAGAAGGAATATCAGAACTACAAAGTAAGTAGATAAAATATAGCTTCCGTGATTTTGAGCCATTTTTCCCTTCATACTTGAGTATGTTGAGAGTTTTTTAGGAGGATTCAAGAGGGAATCAAGGAGAATCGATTGGAGGTAATATGTTTGAACCTAAAACGCGATTCTATTGTGAAATCCAGCTAGAAATTCATGAAAACTTGGACAAAAATGGAAAAACTAAGGCTTGGAATTTTGGTATTTTAATTTGGGATTTGAGGGGTCATTTGGACTCCGATTTTGGTGTTCTTTATATGCATAGACTCGTGGAGTGAAAAGGTTCCAGTTGATATGAATATTTCTGAGTTTTGAGAAGTGGGTTCTAGGGCTCGGGTTTTGCTAATTTTGGGATTTTTGATATTTTTTTGATTTGTTTCACTTGGGCTTTGTCACCTTAGAATATTGTGATGTATTTATTATGGTTTTGGATAGATTCGACGTGCGTGAGGCCGATTCAAGGGGAAAATGAGTTGCGAGCTAGAGTTATAGCCAGGTCGAGGTGAGTTATGAACGTAAATGATGTCTTAAGGGTTTAAGACCCCAGATTTGCATATCGTAGTGCTATATTAAGGTGAGAGACGCGCTTGATGATGAGTGTGAGGTCATTTAATATTAGGGATTGTGACTTGGTCCGTCCCGATTGATGATTTTACTGCGTGTCTGACTGTAACTTATTTGTTATCATCATGATTTGGATTGATTGTCATATTTCGGCTTCGTGCCAACTAGTTGGACCCTCCAGGGATTTTTATCATTATTTCCTCACTATTTTGACTTACTACTTGAACTCAGTCATACCCTTTTTTTAACTATTTTGCAATTCAGCCACTTTTACTCGATTTTGAAACTAAAATGATATATTAAATGATTTTTTGGGATGAGAAATACTGTTTTATTAATGCACAAGGGGCTTATGTGACTGATGGACTGAGTATAGCCGAGGGCTAGATGTGAGGATACTATGGGATCGGGATGCACACCGCAACAATGTTATACTGATATAGATAGAGGCCTGGGGACGAGATTTGATGCAATGATATGGCTTGATATCGCACTTAGGCCTTAAGGGGCTCCTCTCGGAGTCTGCATACCCCTAGTGAACGCTGTCGACAAGATATGTGGATCAGGCTGCAGCCTGCAGCGATATACGGATCGGGATGCACGCCGCATTGGGAACTATATGGTGCTGTTATATGTGTTGACTTTCTTTAATTACCTGTCACTTAACTGCTTATCTATTGTAGAATTATCATATTTCACTTTCATTGGTTTATTGCTTTCGTATTACTTATTTTATTTGCCGCATCATATATTACTCTGTGTTTTCCATGATTCATATTCTCAGTCATTATTTATGCTTATTACTCACTGTGTCGACGTACTCACATTACTCCCTGCACCTTACGTGCAGATCCAGGTGTTCCAGAGGCTGAGAGAGAATCTTTCCTCGTTGATCAGTATTTACCGGAGTTGTTCGAGGTAGCTGCATGGCGTCCGCAGACCCGATTTATCCATCTATGTTATTATTGTTTTTGCATTCCTATACTATCTATGTGTTAGGTTGTTCGAACCTATCTTACATGCTCTTGACTTGTGAAACCGGATCGGTGGGCTATGTAGTAGTACTATCTTAAACTTTCGCATATTTAACTTGCTATTAAGACTTTATTATGCTAAATTGGCACTTAAATTATGTTAGATAGTAATAAATTATATAAGCAATGGGTTGGGGTTAATAGTTGGTCAGGCTTGCCAATCAATATTTTGGGCGCCATCACGACCAAGGTTGGGGTCGTGACAAGTTGGTATTAGAGCCTAGGTTACATAGGTCTCGTGAGTCATGAACTTGTTTAGTAGAGTCCTGCGGATCGGTACGGAGACAAATGTATCTATCGTGCGAGTTTGTTGATCTGAGTACTAAAGTTTGTTGTTCTATTCTTTCACAGATGGTGAGGACACGTGCTACTGGACAGGGTGGACGACCACTAGTGCCACTAGCTGCAGTCACCTGAGGCCGAGAATGCGGTCGTGGTCGTGGTAGTGGCAAGCAGTAGGGACAGCACCTACAGATCGTCCAGCTGCACAAGATCAGGACCAGGTCCCCGTTATAAACGCGGCAACACCACCAGCTCAGGCACCGGCTATGCCTATTGTGGTGCCAGGCCTTCAAGAGGCTTTGGCGTTGATATTATAAGTGTGTACCGGGTTGTCTCATGCGGTATTTGCTATTACAACTCCAGCTACTTCATAGACCAGTGGCGGTATTCAGACCCCCATTGCTCGCATAATTTATCAGGTCATACAGGGTCTTCGGACACGGGGAGCACTTCTAGCTCAGCCAAGTTCACCAGTTCAAGAGTTCCTAGTACCAGCCATGCCGGATGATGAGCAACGTCGTCTTCAGAGGTTTGGAGGCTCTAACCTTTGTTATTCAGTGGTGTTGAGGGCGAGAATGTCCAGGGTTTTCTGGACAAGTGTCAGCTGATACTCCTTACCATAAGGATTTTTGAGTCTTGTGGTATGGCATTTACCACCTTTTAGTTCTCGGGGGCTACCTTCACTTGGTGGGAGGTTTTTGAGTGGCGTAGGCCCGTCGGCGTAGCACCTCTTTCCTAGCAGCAGCTTTCCGCTCTCTTCTCGGAGAAGTATGTACCGCAGTCCTACAAATACAAGCTATGTAGGCAGTTTGAGTGGTTGACGCAGGGGGATATACTGTGACCCAATATGAGATGAGTTTTTTTGAGTTAAATCGTCATGCCATTTGGATGATTCTTTCAGATTGTGAGAGGATCATGAGATTTGTGGTTGGTATTAACTACCATCTCCATATTTTGATGACCAGAGAGAAAGTATTGGGTGCTATGTTCGAGGAGGTAGTGGATATCACACGTGAGATTTAGGCAGTTTGCCATCGGGAGCCAGGGGAGAGGGAGGCCAAGAGGCCTCATGGATCCGACAGTTATAGTGGTGCTCCTTCAATGGGCCAGTTCCAGTATGGTAAGGTCGTTCTTTCAGGCTGATCAGTAAGTCCGTCTAGAGTATTGCGGGGCTTCTTCAGGTCATGGTCATCATAGGTCTTAGCAGGACCAACCTTCATTTAGTGCCCTCCCAGCTCAGAGCTCATCCCATGCTCCATCTTCTTAGGGCTTCTCTACGCCGAGTTCATCTGTTGGTCACTCCGGTGCGAGGGGTTCCCTTCAGCCCGCACCTCCAGCACCGGGGAGTTGCTGTGAGTGTAGGGAGTTTTGTCAAATGAGGAGGAAATGCCCCCCCCCATATTGGTAGTTCATCCCAGCCAGTCATCAGCTTCAACTCCAGTTGCTCCACCACCACCCGGCTAGCAAGCTACGGGCAGGGATCAACTAGCCAGGGGTCGCCTCAAAGGGGGAGGTCGATCACAGGGCGGCCAAGCTCATTTTTGTGCTATGCCAGGAAAATCCGATTCCATTACTTCTGATACCGTCATTACCAGTATTCTTTCAGTCTGCCACAGAGATGCCTCTGTACTATTTCATCCCCGTTCCACCTATTCATATGTGTCATCGTATTTTTTTATCATTTTGGTGCGTCTTGAGAGTTTCTTGCTTGCCTTATTCATGTATCTACCTCAGTGGGTGATACTATTATTTTTGACCGTGTGTACCGATCATGTGTGGTGACTATTGGGGGTCTGGAGACAAGAGGGGATTTACTACCATTGAGCATGGTGGATTTTGCTGTCATTTTGGGCATTGGTTATCTCCATGTCGTGCTATTCTAGACTGCCATGCTAAGACACCCACTTTGGCTATGCCGGGCGTACAACGGATCGAGTGGCGTGGTGTGACTGATTATGTTCCTAGTAGAGTGATATCTTTCTTAATGGCCCAACGTATGGTTGGGAAGTGTTGCCTTTCATATCTAGCGTTTGTGAGGGATTTAGGAGCTGAGACTCCTAGCATTGATTCTCTCCCAGTTGTGAAGGATTTCTCTGATGTATTTCCTGCAGACCTGCCGGGCATGCTACCAGACATGGATATTAATTTTGGTATTGACCTTATGCCGGGCATTCATCCCATTTCTATTTCGCCATATTGTATGGCACCGACAGAGTTAAAAGAATTGAAGGAGCAACGTTAGGAACTCCTAGATAAGGGGTTCATTCGGCTTAGTGTGTCACCTTGGGGTGCGCCAATTCTGTTTGTGAAGAAGAAGGATGTCACTATGAGGATGTGCATTGATTATAGGCAATTGAACAAGGTAAACATTAAGAACATGTATCCTCTACCTTGCATTGATGATCTATTCGACCAGCTTCAGGGAGCGAGAGTGCTCTCCAAGATTGATCTTCATTCGGGTTATGACTAGTTGAAGATCAGGGATTCCCATATTCTTAAGACAGCCTTCAAGACCAGATATGGTCATTATGAGTTTCTTGTTATGTCTTTCGGGCTGACCAATGCCCCAGCAGTGTTCATGCATTTGATGAACAATGTATTTCGGCTTTATCTAGATTTGTTTGTTATTGTATTCATTGATGATATTCCGGTGTACTCGCGTAGTCAGGAGGAGCACGCAAAGCACTTGCAAGTTGTATTATACAGATTGAGGGAGGAGAAGCTTTTTGCAAAATTCTCCAAGTGTTAGTTTTGGCTCAGTTCAGTAGCCTTCTTGGGGCACGTGGCGTCCAGCGAGGGTATTCTGGTTGATCCAAAGAAGATAGAGGCGGTTCAAAGTTGGCCTATACCGTCCTCAGCCATAAATATTCATAGCTTTCTTCGGTTGGCAGGCTATTACCACTTGTTTATTCAGGGATTTTCATCTATTGCGTCGTCCTTGACCAAGTTGACTCAGAAGGGTGTTCCATTTGTATGGTCGGACGAGTAATAGGAGAGCTTTCAAAATCATAAGACAGCTTTGACCACAACTCCAGTATTGGTTTTGCCATCAGCTTCAGGTTCATATACAGTGTACTATGATGCTTTAAGAGTAGGGATCGGTTGTGTATTGATATAGGGGGTAGAATTATTGCTTATGCTTCTCGTCAGTTGAAGCCCCACTGTCCCGACCGGAAATTCCCACCCTCGGGATTCATGATAGTCCACTTGGGTGGAAGGGGAGGCCTACTTGTAGAAGTGAGGAGCGCCATATTTATAAATTTCTAACACTTTTATTTTTAATCTGTCTTATCATTTACAACAGTACATGTTAAATCATTAACAACATCGGAAACATGAATATAATGCGGAAGGCCTAAATTAAATAAACTGAACAATAATGCGAAACTTGCATATATCTCTACCCAAGAACTGGTGTCACGTTACCCACGGACTACGAAGAATACTAAATACAAACGTTTGAAAGAAATATAACATTGTTTGTCTCGGAATACATGAAATAACAAAATGAAAAGCAAGATAGAGGAGACACCGGGCCAGCAGGCGTCTGCAATGCTACATCGGTGTCTCGGTGGACCGAAGGCTGGCTTCCAATCTAAAACTCCTACTCAAATGCTGCTCCGACACCTGGATATGTGCAAAAGAGCATGGAGTGTAGCATTAGCACAACAGACCCCATGTGTTGGTGAATGTGTGGCCTAACCCCGACGAGGTAGTGACGAGGCTAGGACCAGAATCCAAATAAACTTGTGCAGTTATATGATATATAGCGAAAGAAACAATAGGAAATAAACAAGTGAATCTTGGGAGGGGGAAACATGCTCTGGGGATAGCAAAATAAACAGAATCCTCAAGAACTGACAATGAAACAAACCATTAGCTGCTAACACGGATAAGAATAGATAAAACAACTTTCACTTTCAATGCTTATCTCATTGCAGGCGTGCAACCCGATCCCATTTCTCAATATCTCGTGGTAGGCGTACCACCCGATTCCATTTCATCATAACTTTTGGTAGGCGTACCACCCGCTCCCATTTTAATATCTTCTGGTAGGTGTACCTCCCGGTCCCATTTCAATATATTGTGGTAGGCATTCCTTACCGCTCCCACTTCAATATCTTGTGGTAGGCGTACCACTCATTCCCATTTCACTATCTTTTGGTAGGCGTACAACCCGCTCCCATTTCAATATTTTGTGGTAAGTGTACCACCCGCTCCTATTTCAATATCTTGTGGTAGGTGTACCACCTACTCCCATTTTAATATCTTATGTTAGGCATACCACCCGCTCCCATTTCAATATCTTGTGGTACGCATACCACCCGATCCCAATTGACATTATCACATAATCACAATAAATATCGACAAGGGTAAAAAGTAACATAATAACATCACGTCACGTGAAAAATAATATAGAAACAATCATCCCGGCAAGGGAGAATCAACTATTACAAACCTCGACTCAATTTAATTAATGAAGATGCTCAATCATAAATATGATCTACAAGAATAAACAAAGTCTTTGTCCGATGCGGTAGATCATTAGTTAAGACATACATGATGTCATTTTAAGAATACAATAGCTCCCAACTTAGGATTCACGATCATGCTTGACACCAACGTATAGATACTCGTCACCATGACTATACGTCGTACTCAACAAAGAGCAATTAATGCATGACTCATCTCCTAGTCTCTCAAGCTAAGGTTAAACCGAACACTTACCTTGATGCCTTGAACACCACTCAAGTCTCAATTATAGCTTTACTCCTTGATTTCACCACCAATCTGCTCGAATCTAGTCATTAATCACATTAATAAATGCTAAATGAATCAAACCTAATGCATGAAAATAAGTTTTACAAGGTTTTTACCCCAAAAGGTAAAAAATTGCCCCCAAGCCCACGTGGTCGAAACCAAGGTTCGGACCAAAACACGATTACCCATTCTGCCATAAATCCAAATATATGAATTGTTTTAAAATCGGACCTCAAATTGAGGTCCAACTCCCTAAATTTTAGAAAACCTAGGTTCTACCCAAAACACCCAATTTCCCCATGAAAATATTTGATTTGAAGTTGAAATCATGTGAAAAAATCATAAGGAGTGAAGAAAATGAGTTAGAAATCACTTAGCAATCGTTTTGGAGAAGAAAAGTTGTTTGGAAAATCGCCTCTTATGTCTTGGGGTTTGAAAAGTGTAAAATAATTGAAATTCACGTCTATTTATACCCCTCTAAAGTTCCCAGTGCGGACCACGAAAAAAGAATTGCGGCTGCACATGCTTTTATGAAGACCTGCGGATCATTGACTAATGCAGACCGCACTAATCCGACCGCTGTTGCGCAACACCTACAGCGGACTGCGCAAAGGCGACCGCGGACGAGCTGAACCCTCCGCTGCCGCACACAATTTCTTGCGGGCCACGCAAGAGGGTTTTGAGACCTATTAAATTCCTGAACCTACAACATCTGATCTTTTTAATACTAAGGCATCCCGGAACCGACTCGAAACTCACCCGATCTGTCAAATCTCTAAACCGGATATATACACAACCTCAAAACATCCCAAAAAAATATTCGTGTGATCAAATCTCAAATATAGCATCATGAGCATAATGAAATTTCTCAAAACTCCTTTTATGCATAAATTTCCCAATTAGGCTACGGATCGCGTCAAACAATGTTAGTTTTTAACCAAACTTCACAGGAGTGATTCAAAACATTTGTGAGACTTGTACCGGGTGCTGAAAGCAAAATACGGGCACGATACCATTACTTTCAAATTTGATTTCACTTCAATTCTCTTTATACATTTTTAGAAAGTAATTTCACTTAAAAATTCATATCTCGGGCTTAGGACATCAGAATTAGATTCCGGGCCTATGCCCAAGTCCCATATTTTCCTACAGACCGTCTGGAACTGTCAAATTACAGGTCCAGGTCCGTTTACCCAAAAGGTTGACCTTAGTCAAATGTTTTCATTTTTAATATCAAAACTTCGCATTTTTTACAGAATTTCATATTTAAGCTTTCTAGCTACGCACCTGGACTGTGCACGCAAATCAAGGAAACCCTGAATGAGGTTTTCAAGGCCTCAAAGACACATATTCCAATTAGAAACAGGCAATGACCTTTGGATCGTCACATTCTTCACATCTAAGTCAACCGTTCGTCCTCGAACGGAAAGAAGAAGGAAGTACCTGAGTCGGGGAAAAGATGGGGATAACAGCTATGTATATCGGACTCGAACACCCAGGTCGATGTCTCGGGAGGCTGACCTCTCCTTTGGACACGAATAGAAGGGAAACTCTTGGAACTCAACTAACGAACCTGCCGGTCTAGAATAGCTGCTGGCTCCCCCTCATAAGACATGTCCTTGTCCAACTGGACAGTGATGAAATCTAACACGTTGGCTAGATCGCTGTGATAACTCTGAAGCATGGACACATGAAAAATTGGATTGATGGTCGATAAGCTAGGAGACAATGCAACTCTACAAGCCACCTCTCCCAGTTGGTCAAGAATCTCAAATAGGGTAATGAACCTAGGGCTAAGCTTGCCCTTCTTCCTAAATCTCATCACGCCCTTCATAGGCGACACTCGTAGAAATACCTGTTCACCAACCATAAAAGCCACATCTCGAACCTTGTGGTATGCATAGCTCTTTCGTGTGGACTGAGCTGTAGGAAGCCTATCCTGAATGATCCTGACCTTGTCAAAGGCCTCCTGAACCAAATCTGTACCCAACAACCGAGCCTCTCCCAACTCAAACCATCCAATTAGAGGTTGACACCGCCTACTATATAAAGCTTCATAAGGAGCCATCTGGATGCTCGACTGGTAGCTGTTGTAGGCAAACTCTTCTAAAGGCAAATACTGTTGCCGGGAACTTCCAAAGTCAATAACACAAGCTCGGAGCATATCCTCTAATATATGAATTGTCCGCTAGGACAGCCTATCCATCAAGGGATGAAATGTTGTACTCTACTCCACTTGGGTTCCTAACTCTCCATAAACTACTCCCTAGAAACGCGAGGTAAATTGCGTACCTCTGTTTGAAATGATAGATATCGGCACATCATGAAGGCGAATAATCTCCCGGATATAGATCTCAGCTAGCCTCTTGAATGAATAAGATACTGCCACAGGAATGAAATGCGCTGACTTGGTCAGCCTATCAATAATGACCTAAACTGCATCGAACTTCTTCCGAGTCAACGAAAGTCCAGTAACGAAGTGCATTGTAATCTGCTCCCACTTCCACTCGGGAATCTCATTCCTCTGAAATAAACCACCAGACCTCTGATGCTCATACTTAACCTGCTAACAATTGAAACACCACGCCACATATGACACAATGTCTTTCTTCATTCTACACCACCAATAATGCTACCACAAATCCTGATACATCTTTGCGACGCTCGAGAATAGAGTACCGAGAACTATGTGCATCCTCTAAAGAAACTCTCGAAGCCCATCAACATTGTGCAAACAATCTGGCCCCTGCAATCTCAAGACTCCATCAACATCTAACGTAAAGTGCTTGGCACCTCCTCACTACACCGTGTATCTAAGGACACAAACCTGGGGATCATCAAACTGCCGATCACGGATACACTCCAATAATAAAGAACGAGCAACTCTGAAAGCTAACACCTGACTAGGCTCAGAAATATCCAACCCCACAAATCGATTGGCCAAAGCCCAGACGTCCAAAGCAAGTGGCCTTTGACTGACCGGAATGTAAGCAAGACTGGCCATGCTAGCTGGCTTCCTACTCAAAGCATCGGCCACATATTGGCGTTCCTCTGGTGATATAAGATAGTAAGATCATAATCCTTCAATAACTCCAACCACCTTCTCTGCCTCAAATTCAACTCCTTTTGCTTGACCAAATGCTGAAGACTCTTGTGATCAGTGTACACCTCACATGCCAAGCCATATAGATAATGCATCCTGATCTTCATTGTCTGAAAAATGGCCATCAACTCCACATCATGCACTGGATAGCTCTTTTTATGAATCTTCAACTGCCTAGAAGCATAGGCAATGACCTTACCATCCTACATGAATACTGCACCAAGCGCAATATGGAAAGCATCATAGTAGACTGTATAAGGCCCTAAACTTATGGGCAAAACCAATACCAGCGCTGTAGTCAGAGATGCCTTGAGCTTCTGAAAGCTCGCCGCACACTCATCTAACCATCTGAACTAGGAACCCTTCTTAGTCAATCTAGTCATCGGGGCTGCAATGGATGAAAACCCCTCTACGAATTGTTGATAGTAGCTTGTCAACCCCAAGAAACTCCGAATCTCTGTAGCTGATGCTAGTTTTGGCCAATTCTTTAATACCTCAATCTTCTTTTGATCCACCTAAATACCCTCTGCTGATACAACATGACCAAGAAATGCAACTGAACTCAACCAAAACCCACACTTCGAGAAGTTAGCGTATAACTTAATATCCTTCAAAGTCTGAAAAACCACTCTAAGGTTCTGCTTGTGCTCCTCTTGGCTACGGGAGTATATCAATATATCATCAATGAAAACTATTACGAATGGGTCCAAATAAGGCCTAAACACTTAGTTCATCAAGTCAATGAAAGCTGCTGGGGCATTTGTCAACCAAATGACATAACCAAGAACTCATAATGCCCATAGCGAGTGCATAAAGCTGTCTTAGGGACATCAAATGCCCTAATCCTCAACTGATGGAAGCCGAATTTGCAAGTCAATCTTGCAAAATACCCTAGCACATTGAAGCTGGTCAAACAAATCATCATTGCTCGAGATTGGATACTTATTCTTGATCGTTACCTTATTCAATTGCCGGTAATCAATATGCATTCTCATTGATCCATCATTCTTTTTGACAAATAACACCGACGCACCCCAAGGTGAGATACTGGGTATAATGAAACCCTTCTCAATCAAATCCTGCAACTATTCCTTTAACTCTTTTAACTCAGGTGGGGCCATACGATATGGTGGGATAGAGATGAGCTGAGTGGCTGGAACTAGATCAATGCAGAAATCAATATCCCTATCGGGCAGCATACCCAACAGGTCTAAAGGAAAAACATTAGGGAACTAAGAAATTACAATCACAAAATCAATAGAGGAAACCTCAGCACTGGAATCTCGAACATAGGCTAAATAGGTTAAACACCCCTTCTCAACCATATGTCGATCCTTTACATACGATATAACACTGCGAGTAGAATGACCAAGAGTCCCTCTCCACTCTAAACGAGGCATACCCGGTAAGGATAAGGTCACAGTCTTGGCATGACATTCCAAGATAACATGATAGGGTGATAACCAGTCCGTCCCTAATATAATATCAAAGTAGACCATATCTAAAAGCAACAAATCTATACTAGGCTCTAGACCCCAAATCACCACAATACAAGAATGATGGACTTGATCGACCATAATAGAATCACCGACCGGTATAGACACATAGACGGGAATACCCAATGCATCAATAGGCATGACAGATACGAATACATAGACCTCGGATCAAACAATACTAAAGCATCTCTATCACATACCAGAACCGTACCTGTAATAATTGCATCCGAGGCCTCTACCTCGGGCCTAGCCTGAAGAGCATAACAATCGGGCTGGGCCCCATCACTCTGATCTATCTCTTTGGGATGGCTTGGTGGCTAGCCTCCACCTCTGGCGGTTTGAACTCCACTTCTATAACCTCTACCTCCACCTCCGGCACCTCGACCGCCACCTCTAATTGGTTGGGTGGGTTGTGGATTACCGGGTGCCTAAACTATGGCACGATAATTTGATGCAGATGGACACCTGGTGTGTGAGGGAAATACCTAGAAAAGTTCCTATCTCACCACAAGTAAAACAAGCTCTCGGCTGCAGGGACTAATGACCTTGGAAACTCTAAAACGGTGGTGCACTAATAGGTGCTAGTGGTGCACTGAAGGACTACTAATCGGAATACTGTGTCTGAGGACCATGGCTACCAAAAGCATCGTGAGAAACCTGGAGGGCTTACTGGAAAGGCCTAGAAGGCTAGCCCATATCATAGGAATCTTTACCTCGGGACGAGGCACTACTGAATCAATCTTACTGACAAAGTCTCTTGTTTGGTCTATGACCACCCCCTGTGACAGTACCATCTCAATCCTCCGGGCCACATTGGCCACCTCCTTAAAGGATATCTCGCTCCTAGCCTCTCTAGCCATATGGAGACGAATAGGTCGAATGAGTCCATTTATATACCATCTCACTCTCTCCCTCTCAGTGGGAAGTACATCAAGAGCATGGCGAGCCAAATCAATAAATATGGTCTCATACTAGGTGACTGTCATGGGTCCCTGATGGAGATGCTCGAACTGCCTCTGATAGGCCTCTCGATATGTAATGGGGAGAAACTTCTCCAGAAATAACTGCGTGAACTGCTCCCAGGTCAAGGTTGGTCGCCCTTCTTGTCTAGATAGGCAATAATCCCCCCACCAAGTCTAAGCAGATCTAGACAACCACAATGTAGAAAAGTCAACCCCATTGGTCTCAACAATACTTGTTCCGAAGAACCTCATGGCAGCCGTCCATATAATCCTTAGGATCCCCGGTCGATGCACCACTGAAGGTAGTAGTAAAAAGCTTGGTGAATCTATCCAACCTCTAAAAAGCATCGACAGTCATAGCTGCCCCATCACCGGCCTGAGCTACAGTCACGACCCCAGTTCACCCTCCGTGAACATGTCGTTATGGCACCTAGTTCCTATGACTAGGTATGTCTAACAATGAGGAAAACAACATAGCTTGTGGAACAATCAATTAAAAACTAAACAACTAAAAAAAACTGTATATAAAGGCCACTCTGCATATACAACTCAAAATGCGGAAGTCTACAATATCACACGAAAACCCAGAAACTCATGGGAACATAAGCTAATTAATAGTAATAAATGGCTCTAACTCCATAACATCTAAGGAAAAAGTACAGAAGAAGTCTAAATACTACAAATAGAGTAAAGAAAGAGACTCCTTTGTCTGCGAACGCTGCAGAAGTACCTCAAAGTCTCTGTAGCTCTCCTAGCCTCAAGGATAGTGTGCCTGAGATGAAGTACCTGGATATGCACATGAAAAACATCCACAGAAGAGGCATGAGTACACCACAGCGGTACTCAGTAAGTGCCAATCCTAACCTTGGTTGGGTAGTGACGAGGAAAGGTCTAGGCCCTATTGAGATACAACATAATAATAAGATGAGGAAATAACAGTATAGATAAAGTGTACAACGAGAATCTAAACCAGATAAATACGAAAACCGTAATAGAAAGCAGAAAAACAAAACAATACTACTAAATACTACTCACAACAGGAACCAGAATCGGGGATCTCTTTGTATCCCGAGGATCTTTTGGTATCCTCAAAACTTACAAATTTCATGTGCCAGGGATCTCTTCGTATCCCGAGGATCTCTTGGTATCCTCAAATCTTATAATTTCATGTGCCAGGGATCTCTTGGTATCCTCAAATCTTGCAATTTCATGTGCCATGGATCTCTTGGTATCCCGATGATATCTTGGTATCGTCAAATTTTACAATTTCAGGTACTAAGGATCTCTTAGTATCCCGAGGATCTCTTGGTATCCTCAAATCTTACAATTTTATGTGCCAGGGATCGCTTGGTATCCCGAGGATCTCTTGGTATCCTAATATATTACAATTTCATGTGCCAGGGATCTCTTGGTATCTCGCACCCTCAGTCCAGAACATATCAAGTGCAGGGGGATCTACCGAAAGGCCAACTCGTAGTCCCAATTTAAAATCACATAATAGCATCTCAAACATTAGGATAGATACTAAATTCAAGACAAGAAATAGAAATCCTAGCCAAAAATACTATATGGAGTAAGAAACAAATAGCTTAAGAACTTACGCAAGTAAGTCAAATGAACATGCTTCACTAAACTAGCATAGAATGATCTTACGATTTAAAATAAATTGGTGAGCAAGAAGACTCAATTTAAATACATCAAGAAAAAATGGATTTCCAGCAATTTGATCAAGTACGCGCTTGTCACCTTACGCACGAGGCATACAAATACCAAACATCATGTCCTAAGGGGAAGAAGTCCCCCACGCAAGGATAGACAAGCCACTTACCTCAACTGGCTCCAAATTCAACTTAAAACCACGCTTTTGCCATGAGTATCCGACTCCAAATGGACCAAATCTATTCATTTCAATTATATCTCATAAATAATATCTCAAATAATTGATTCCACTATTTAATTTAAAGCTAAGATGCAAATTTAGGTAAAATGACCAATATGTCCCTCAGGTCAACGTGGTCAAAACTCGAGGTTCGAATCAAAATTCGGTTACCCATTCCCCCACGAACCCAAATATATGATTTGTTTGAAATCGGACCTCAAATTGAAGTCCAAATCCCCAATTTTAGAAAAACCTAGGTTCTACCCCAAACCTCCAATTTTACCCATGAAAATCATTGATTTCAAGTTGAAAACATGTTAAATGATGTTAAAGATTGAAATAAATTGTGAAAACCAACTTACAAATGATTGGGAAGAGGTCTTGTTCTTGGAAAATCACCTTAAGGAGTTGTGTTTGAAAATGGGGTGAAAAATGTCCAAAATTCGACTACGTATAAAAATTGTAGGTTGCAGATGTCGCAATTGTGAACCTCGACCCTACTAACTTGTGAATTGTGACATTCATTTTCGCATTTGCGAACTATGAGTGAAACTGGAAGGTTGCATTTGCGAACCATAAGGTCGTATTTGCAAAGACCTCATCTTCACATTTGCGAGGGTGTAGTTTGCATTTACGGACTCTACTAGGAATTAAAGGCTTCGCACTTGTGAGCCCAAAGTTGCATTTGTGATAACTATAGGTTTGGAAGATTCTCGCATCTGCAAGCTGGACCTTCACAATTGCAATCTTGCCTTTGCGAGCCAGGCTTTGCAGTTGCCTGGGGTGGTAATAAATCCCTCTGGGACCTACACTGGGCCCATCAGAACTGCTGGGACTGGGGCTAGAACCTCCTCGTCAAAGTCAACTTGAGGCTCCGCTACTGGTGCTGCTGCTCAGAGCTGAGCTCTGCCCCTACCTCGGCATCTAGCACGACCTCGGCCTCGCCCTCTGCCCCTAGCGGGAGCTACCTGGGGCTTGGACTGCTGTTCAGAAGATGAGGAAGCGCATGTTCTTGCCATCTGCAATAGAATAGAGTAGAATTTCAATTAGCACTAAGAAACCAATCCGCACGACTAGATAGAACAGATGTGAAATTTTCCTAACCCTGTAGCCTTTGGGGGATAAGTACAGACATCTCCGTGCTGATCCCTCAGACTCTACTAAGCTTGTCCGTGAGTTGTGAGCCATATTCATAAATTTCTAACACTTTTATTTTTAATCTGTCTTATCATTTATAACAACACGCGTTAAATCACTAAATAACAGCGAAAACATGAAAATAATGTGGAAGGCTTAAATAAAATAAACCGTATAATAATGAAACACTTGTCATATATCTCTACCTAAGAACTGGTGTCATGATACCATGAACTACTAAGAGTACTAAATAAAACTGTTTGAAAGAAATATAACATTTTTTTGTCTCGGAATACATGAGATAACAAAATAAAAAGCAAGATAGAGGAGACTCCGGGCCTACGGGTGCCTAAAAGGCTACCTTGGTGTCTCAATAGACTAAATGCTGGCTCCCGATCTAATACTGATGCTCAAGCTGCTACGGCACCTGGATCTGTTCAAAAGAGCATAGAGTGTAGCATCTGCACAACTGACCCCATGTGCTGGTAAGTGTCTAGTCTAACTCTGGTGAGGTAGAGACGAGGCTAGGAGCAGACTCTAGATAAATCTGTGCAGTTTTATATGATATATGGCGAAAGAAACAACAAGAAACAAATAGGTAAAACTTGGGAGGGGGAACATGCTCCGGGAATATAAAAATAAAAAGAATCCTCGAGAGCTGACAATGAAACAAACCATTAGCTGCTAACACGGATAAGAATAGATAAAAAAAACTTTCACTTTCAATGCTCATCTCATTGCAGGCGTGCAACCCGATCCCATTTCTCAATATCTCGTGGTAGGGGTACCACCCGATCCCATTTCAACATAACTCGTGGTAGGCATACCACACGCTCCCATTTCAATATCCTGCGGTAGGCGCACCACCTACTCCCATTTTGATATGTAGGCGTACCACCCACTCCTATTTTAATATCTTGTGTTAGGCGTACCACCCGCTCCCATTTGAATATCTTGTGGTAGGCATACCGCCCTCTCGTATTACAATATCTTGTGGTAGGAATACCACCTGATCCCATTTCACATTATCACATAATTACAAGAAATCTCGACAAGGAAAAAAGTAACATAATAACTTCCCGGCACGGGAATTACAATATTGAGACAATCATCCTGACAAGGGAGAATCAGCAATAACCAACCTTGAATCAATTTGATTAATGTAGATGCTCAATCATAAATAGGATCTATAAGGATAAACAAAATCTTTGCCCGATATTGTAGATCATTAGTTAAGGCATACATGATGTCATTTAAGAATACAACAGCTCCCAACTTAGGACTCGCGGTCATGCTTGATAGCAACGTATAAATACTCGTCACCATGCCTATACGTCATACTCAACAAAGTCCAATTAGCACAAAAGATTCAACTCCTAATCCCTCATGCTAAGGTTAGACTAAACACTTGTCTCGATGCCTTGAACACCACTCAAGTCTCAATTATTGCTTTACCCCTTGATTCCACAACCAATACACTCGAATCTTGTCATAAGTTACTTAATCACATTAATAAATACTAAATGAATCAACCCCAATGCATGAAAATAAGTTTTACAAGGTTTTTACCCTAAAAGGTCAAAAATGCCCCCGGGCACATGTTGTCGAAACCCGAGGTTAGGACAAAAACCCGGTTACCCATTCCCTTATGAATCCAAATATATGATTTTTTTTGAAATCGGACCTCCAACTGAGGTCTAACTCCCTAATTTTTAGAAAATTTAGGTTCTATCCAAAACACCAATTTCCCCATGAAAATCTATTATTTGAAGTTGAAATCATGTTAAAAGATGTTATGGAGTGAAGAAAATAAGTTAGAAATCACTTACCAATCATTTCGAAGAATAAAAGTTGTTTGGAAGACCTGCGGATCATTGCTAGTGCGGACTTCACCAAGCTGATCGAGACCGCACAACAACTACCGCGGACCATGCAAAGGCGTCTGCGGCCACGCTGGCCCCTCTGTTGCCGAATGCAATTTCTCGCGGGCTGCACAAGAGGGTTCAGAGACCTGTCAAATTCGTTAACCTACAACATCTAATCTTTTTAAGATTAAGTCATTCCGGAACCTACTAGAAACTTACCCGAGACCTCAAAGCTCTAAAAAAGATATATATACACAACCTCAAAACATCCCATGAACATATTCGTGTGATAAAAAATCCAATATAACATCATGAGCATCTAATTGAACCTCAAGATCAATGAAAATTCTCAAAACTCTTTTTAGGCATAAATTTCCCAATTAAGGCCCAGACCGTGTCTAACGACATCCGTTTTTAACCAAACTTCACATGAGTGATTCAAAACATATATGGGACTTGTACAGGGTTCCAGAACTAAAATATGGGCCCGATACTATTACTTTCTAATTAAATTTAACTTCAATTCTCTCTAAACATTTTCAGAAAGCAATTTCACTTAAAAGTTCATATCTCAGGCTTGGGACCTCGCAATTTAATTCCTGTCTTACGCCCAAGTCCCATATTTTCCTACAGACCCTATGAAACAGTCAAATCATGGGTCTGGGTCTATTTACCGAAAGGGTTGACCGAAGTCAAATTTATTAATTTTAATATGAAAACTTATCATTTTTCACAAAATTTCATATTTAAGCTATCCGACTATGCACCCGGACTGTGCACACTAAGCGAAGCAGCCCTAAATGAGGTTTTCAAGGCCTCAGAGACATATTTTAGATAGAAATATGTGATGACCCTTTGGGTCCTCACAGCCACAAGAAGAACTACCTCGTTCATGACTTGGAGTTGGGTGCGATAGTTCATGCATTAAAGATCCGAGGAATTACTTTTGTGGCGTGTCCTGTGAGGTATTCACTGATCTCCACAGAGTTAAGCATTTGTTCAAATAAAAGAATCTTTATTTGAGGCAGCAGAGTTGGTTAGAGTTGCTGAAGGATTATGATATCACTATATTGTACCATCCGGGGAAGGCCAATGTGGTGGCCGCTTCTTTGAGCCGAATGGCAGTGAGTATGTGAAGTTTTGCATATATTTCATGATTTTGATGTTGAGTTCATAATTGTTGATGTTAGCTTGGTGATTTGAGTACACGATAAAGTCCATATAAAGTTTTTAGGTGGAATTTGGACTTGGGAAAATTGGATGGACTTGGGTAGCCTTAGTGACTGTTTTCTCGCCAATGCGATTTCGCATTTGCAAATGGTCTCTCGCAAATGTAAAGAGGACCAGAAAGCTGATTGCATTGCAAATGCAAAAGTCCCAGTTTTCTGAAGGGTTCGCAATTGCGAACCTTGGTTGGAATTGCGACATCAAAGACTTGTAAATTCATAACTTAGATGCATTTCAACTTTTTTCACACTCATTCAAACCAAAACACTCTAGGGAAACTTATAGAAAGGCAATTTTTTCTCCAAATCGAATGTATGCAATTTCTAACTCATTTTCTTAAATATTTAACATCTTTGCACATGATTTCAACTCAAAATAAAAGGTTTTCATGGGAGAAATTGGGTGTTTTGTATAGAACCTAGGTTTTTTAAAATTTGGGGATTAGACCTTAATTTGAAGATCGATTTCAAAACAAATTACATCTTTGAGTTCGTGAGCGAATGAGTAATCGGGTTTTTGTTTGAACCTCAGGTTTTGACCAATTGGGGCCCGGGGGTGACTTTTCACTTTTTGGGAAAAACTTTAGAATACTTATTTTCATGCATTATAATTTATTGATTTAGCATTTATCAATATTATTAAGTAACTTGTGACTAGATACAGAGAATTGGCCGTAGAATCAAGAGGTAAAGCGATAATTGAGGATTGAACTATGTTTGAAGCATCGAGGTAGGTGTTTGGTCTTGCCCTAGCTTGAGGGATTAGGAATTGTGTCCTATTTGATATGTTTTATTTGTTGAGTACGACGTATAGGCATGGTGACGAGTATCTATACGTTGGTTTCAATCATGCCCATAAGTCTTATGTTATGAATAATATGACTCTATTTGTACTGTTCGCGTTTAATGTAGTGGTTGCTATAGTTGAGTAAATGTTGTGGAAAGATTATTGGTAATTGAAATTGAAGAGTGTTGGCCCAAGTGGTAAAGTGATTTGTGAAAGCAAATGTGAAAATGAGAAAAGGATTATGGCATTGATCCCTTGCCGAGACGTTGCTGCTTTTGATATTGTTCCTTTGCCGGGATTTTTTTATGATTCTTTTACTCGTTGCTCTTATTGTTTCTGTTTATTGTTTGGGTGAGGAAAAGTGTAAAGCAAGAAGGGTGATTCCATGCATATTTTTTGGTGAGAGAGTGTTAAAGCATAAAGGGTAGTTATGTGCATTATTTTGTGAGGAAGAGTGTAAAGCATGAAGGGTGATGCCGTGCCGCACGATGTACCATGTCATGCCAATTATGTTGCTTTTATCGTGAGGATAAGAGTAAAAGCATGAAAGGTGATGCCTTGCAGTTTATATTGATTTTTATGTTGATGATGAGAGTAAAATCACGAAAGGTGATGCCGCACACTTGTTAGATTTCTGATTCTTGTTGATAATCGAATTGTGGTGTTCCATATGTTTAACTGTTGTCCTCATGTTGTCATTTGGTAATTCCCCGCAGCATGTCTTCCCCCTCCCATTCTTGAATGTATATTTATACTTCTATTTTCTATTGTACATTATTTATCTACACAGATTTACTTGGTAGTCTAGTCCGAGCCTCATTACAACTTCACCGAGATTAGTCTAGGCAGTTACTAGCACATGGGGTCGGTTGTGCTAATACTATACTCTGCATTCTTTTGTGCAGATCCTAATGTTGTAGATTTTGGACCGCAGTGAGATTTCTATTTCTTGTTCATCAGGAGACCCGAGGTAATACTGTAGACGTCCACAGGCGTTGGCATCTCCCTTTATCTATTAGTCCTATTTCTTTTATGTAATCCCAGACACATTATTTTGTTATTTGTAGTACTCTTAGACCATTTATGAAGCTGTGAAACCAATCTTGGGTAGATTTCTCATGGAATGATATTAGTAGGATTATTAAAACTTTAAATTGAATCTTTCGCTTGATAAGTTTTTAACGAATTTTAAAATGGAAACAAAGCAAATAATTTAGATGATTGGCTTGCCTATCCTTCACTAGTAGGCACCATCATGACTCCCGATGGTGGGAAATTCGAGTCGTGACAAGTTGGTATTAGAGCTCTAGGTTACATAGGTCTCACAATTCATAGACAAGCTTAGTAGGGTCTAAAGGATTAGTACATAGACGTGTTTATTTATCCCCCAAAGTCTACATAATTAAGAAAAACCTAACATAAATTCTTTCCCTTGTGGTGCGGTTTGGTTTCTCAATGCTACTTGAATTTCTACCCTGTTCTTTCACAGATGCCAAGAATATGCGCTTTCTGATCCGGTGATCAGCATCCTGAGCCCTAAGTAGTAGCTCTCACAAAGGGAAGAGGGCGAGGCCAAGGCAACGCTAGAGGCTGTGGTAGGGGCTGAGCATAGCCCGGAGCAGCGACACCAGTGGTGGAGCCTCAGTTTGAGTTTGAAAAGGAGGTTCTGGCCAGACAGCTCCAGTAGGCCAAACTCAGGCCCTTGTGGGGTTTACTGCTACCCCAGTACTTTAGAATGCTCAGATCTATCTGGTGTGCCTCATGGAGAGCGTCGCCCAAGCAGGCTTGCTTGTGTAGCACCAACCGTCTCTCATGGTGGAGGAGGAGCCTAGTCTCCCGCTACTCGCACTCCAAAGCAGGTGGCTCCCTAGTTTCAGACTCCAACAGCTCAACTAGTTGGAGCAGTTCAGCCGGGTGTGGTAGCCCAGACCTGTGACAAAGCAGATATGAGTGCCGATGCCTTGTGGAGATTGGATATGTTCACCATGCTCTTCACTGCTATTTTCAGCAGTGCATCTACTGATGATCCCTAGGATTATCTAAGCAGTTGTCACAAGGTTCTCAGGAACAGGGGATAGTGGAGACTAATAGGGTCAATTTTGCTACTTTTCACTTATCTAGATCTTCCATGACTTGGTGGAGAGATTACTCTTTGGCTAGCCCAATCGGATCACCAGCATTGACTTCGAAGCATTTTACTCAGCTATTATTTGAGATTTTCCTTCCCATTACTTAGAGAGAGATCTATTGGAGGCACTTTGAGCACCACTAGTAGGGTTCCATGGCTGTTACTCAATACGAGACCAAGTTTATCGAGTTGGTCCGTCATGCTCTACTTATACTTCCCACTAAGAGAGAGAGTAAGTGAGTGAGTGAGAGAGAGAGAGAGAGAGAGAGAGAGAGAGAGATAGAGTAAGGAGGTTCATTGAGGGATTTATCTAACCTATTCGACTCCATATGGACAATGATACGGGGAGTGAGATTTCCTTCCAGAAGGCGGTCAATATAGCTAGAATGGTTGAGACGGTTTTATCATAGGGAGGTGGTCAGGGGTCTGACACGAGGACTCATCATTTAGGAAGATTAAGTTGTGCCTTGTCTGGAGGTAGGGATTTGTATGGTAGAGGCCCTCTTCCAAGGTCTTTTTAGTTGGCACTTTAGTTTTCTAATTGTTCTTTAGGTAGTCGTGGTTCTCACATGTAATATTCTGATCAGCAGTCCTACAGTGCACTACCAGCTCTTATTTGTGCACCACGTTCTTGAGACACTCAGGTAATCAGGGTTAGCTGTCTTAGTCGCGCAGGATTTGTTATACTTATGGTGATACAGTCACATTGCTAGATTTTGTCCTTGAGCATTGAGCAGCTCTCAATATCCGGGTTCACGTGGGATGATGCAGGCACTATTTTTCAACAACTTACCCAGCCAGCTAGAGGTGGAGGTAGAGGTACTAGAGGTGGAGCTAGAGGTCTTAGATGTAGAGCTCATGCCACTAGAGGTGGAGACCAGCCACTTGCAGGCCGTCCCAGAGATGTAGTCCAGGGTGGTAGGCCCCAACCTCGATTTTATGCTCTTCCAGCTAGGCGGAGGCTGAGGCTTCTGATATAGTTATCATAGGTACGGTTCTGGTTAATAGTAGTGATGCTTCAGTGCTTTATGATTCAAGGTCTACATACTCTTATGTGATATCTTATTTTGCGCCGTATCTGGTCATTCCCAGTGATTCTCTGAGTGCTCCTATTTATGTATCCACCGGGATGGGTGGTTCTATTGTGGTAGATTGTGTTCACCATTCTTGCGTTGTTGTGATTGAGGGTCTTGAGACCTGAGTAGAGTTTTTACTGTTAGAAATGGTTGATTTTGATGTCATATTGGGAATGGACTAGTTATCACCTTACCAAACCATCTTGGATTGTTATGCCAAGACGGTGACCGTAGCTTTACTGGGTCTACCTCGTTCAGAGTGGAGAGAGACTCTTAGTCATTCTACTCGTAGAGTTATCTCATATATGAAGGCTCATCGAATGGTTGAGATAGGGTGTTTGACATATTTGACATATGTTCGCGATTCTAGTGTCGAGGTTCCTTATATTGATTCCGTGCCCGTTGTCTTTAAATTTCCTGAGGTATTTCTTTCAGACCTGCCGGGATTGCCATCCAACAGAGGTATTGATTTTTCAATAGATTTGGATCCGAACACTCGGCCTATTTCTATCCGTCATATCATATGGCTCCGCCTGAGTTGAAAGAGTTGAAGGAGCAGTTGCAAGACTTTCTTGATAAGGGCCTCATTAGGCTTAGTGTCTCACAATGAGATGCACCGGTGTTGTTTGTAAAGAAGAAGGACGGATGAGAATGTGTATAAATTATCCGCAATTGAACAAGGTCACAATCAAGAATAAGTACCCATTGCTGAGGATTGATGATTTGTTCGACCAGCTTTAGGGTGCCCAAGTGTTTTCTAAGGTCGACTTAAGATCTAATTACCATCAGTTGAGGATTAGGGTGTCTGATGTCCCTTAGACAGTCTTCCACACTTTGTAAGGGCATTATGAGTTCTTGGTGATATCGTTTAGGTTGATGAATGCCCCAGCAACTTTCATGGATTTGATGAACCGAGTGTTCAAGCCTTACATGGATTCGTTCGTGATTGTTTTCATTGATGATATTTTTATTTATATCGACAGTCAGGAGAAGCATGAGAAGCATCTGATAGTAGTTCTTTAGACTTTGAGAGATAGTCAGCTGTATGCATGTTCTGGTTAAGTTCAGTTGCTTCTTGGGTCATGTGGTTTCACCAGAGGATATTCAGGTAGATCCAAAGAAGATAGAGGCAGTCAAGAATCGGCCTCGACCCATATCAACAACAGATATCTAGAGCTTCTTGGGTTTGATAGGTTATGATCATCGATTCATAGAGGGGTTTTTATCTATTGCAGCCCCAATGACCAGGTTGACCCAGAAGGGTGCCGAATTTAGATGGTAAAATGAGTGCAAGGTGAGCTTTCAAAAGCTCAATATAGCTTTGACTACGTCAGCGATGTTGGTTTTGCCCATTGGTTCAAGTCCTTACATATCTTATTATGATGCATCTCATATTGGACTTGGTACGGTGTTGATGTAGGATGTCAACATTGCCTATGCTTCGCCTAAAGTTGTTATGAGAAGAACTATCTAGTTCATGATTTGGAGTTAGCATCCACTGTTCACATGTTGAAGATTTGGAGGTATTATCTGTATGGCGTGGCATGTGAGGTGTTCACGGACCACAAGAGTTTTAATATTTGTTCAAGCAGAAGGAGATAAATTTGAGGCAAAGAAAGTGGTTGGAGCTATTAAAACACTATGATATCACCATCATATATCATCCGGGAAAGGCCAATGTGGTGGTTGATACTTTGAGTAAGAAGTCAGCAAGTATGGGCAGTCTTCCGTATATTCCGGTCGGTGAGAGACCTCTTACTTTGGATGTGCAGGCTTTAGCCAATCAGTTCATGAGGTTGGATGTTTCTAAGCCCAGCTGTATATTTTCTTGCACAGTTGCTCGCTATTCTTTATTGGAGTGTATCCGAGATCGACAATAAGATGATCCTCATTTATGTTTCCTTAGAGACATGGTGCATCACAGAGATCCAAGCATGACAAACTAGGAGATGATGAAGTTTTAAGGATACAGGGCTGTATTTGTGTGACAAAAATGAATAGACTTCAGGAGTTGATTCTAGATGAGGCCCATCGTTCTCGATACTCTATTTATTTGGCTACTGCCAAAATGTTTCAGGATTTGTTGTAGCTTTATAGTAGAGGTGAATGAAGAAGGACATTGTTGCGTATGTGGCACAGTGATTAAATTGTCAGCAGGTTAAGTACGAGAATCAGAGACCGGGTGGTCTTTTCCAGAAGATTGAGATTCTTAGGTTGAAGTGGGAGCATATCACTATGGACTTTGTTGTTGGGCAATTAATTTATTATATCCTTTCAGAGGTTTAGTTTGCCATCCAATTAAATTTTCTGGGTTAAAGTCTGGTGATTGTATATTTTTATTTAGGTAATTGGCAACTTGTATAAACTGGTTGAGGTAGTTGTATATCCGTTGTACAAATTGGTTTTGTGTAGGTTTTTTGGTAATTTCGCTGTAGGTATTTGTTTGGGGTTTTGGTAGTTGGTAAATAAAGTCTGTCCTTTTTGGAGTAGGTTGTTCTGGTCTAAGTTGGATATTGAAAGGTTTAAGTTTTTTGGCCTGGTGGGTAGTAATTTCTATCCCTTTTCCTTTATCTTTTTGGTCATATTTTTCTTGGCTAATTGTTATTTCTTTAAATTCTTGCAGGTCTATTTCTTCTTTTTTGCTATCTTCCATTTGACTAATTCTGCTTTCCAGCTTTTCAATTTTTTTTTCCATACCTTGTAATTTTTGTAATATGTCTTGTAATAGCTTTTGTACTATTTTCCCTTGTTCAGGTTGTACCTGTCAATCATAATAAAATGCTTCTTTATAAGCTCATAGCTATTCCACAGACTCAGTGGAAGTTAGATGCAATGTGGGTTATTGTTAATAGTCGGACAAAGTCAACACATTTTATTCTTGTAGCAATCTCTGATTCCTCCGAGAGGTTAGCTAATACCTATATTCGGGAGATAGTTCGTCTTCATAGTGTGCTCGTGTCTATGAGCTAGGACTGAGGTGCACAATTTACCTCATATTTTTGGAGAGCAAATTAGCGAGAGTTAGGCACGCATGTTGATTTGAGAACAACGTTTCATCCTTAGAAGGACGGGCTGTCCGAGCGGACTACTTAGATTTTGGAGGATATGCTCTAAGCTTGTGTCATTGATTCTGGAAGCTCGTGGGATCAGTTCTTGCCTTTAGCATAGTTTGCCTACAACAACAACTACCATCCAGATGAATCTTTATGAGGGTTTATATGGTAGGCAGTGTCGGTGACCGGTTGGATGGTTTGAGCCGGGAGAGCCTCGGTTGTTGGGTACAGATCTAGTACCGGATGCCTTGGACAAGAAAAGGATCATTCAGGATAGACTTCATACAGCTCAATACAGGCAAAAGTGTTATGCTGACCATAAGGTTCGTGATTTGGCATTCATGGTCGGTGAGCGGGTATTGCTTCAGGTGTTGCCTATAAAGGGTGTGATGAGATTTGGAAAGAAGGGAAAGAATAGACCTAGGTTCATTGGCCTGTTTGAGGTTCTTGATTGAGTTGGAGAGGTGGCTTACAGAATTGCATTGGTACAAAGCGTATCATTCATGCATCTAGTGTTTCATATGTCCATGCTTCACAACTATCACGGTGATCCATCCCACTTGTTATACTTCAGCACTGTCTAGTTGGACAAGGACTTGTCCTATGAGAAGGAACCAAGCTATTCTAGATCGGCAGGTGCGTCAGTTTAGATCAAAGTGTTTCCCGTTTGTATGTGCTAAGTGGAGAGGTCAACATGCTGAGGTGTCGACCTGGGAGTCCGAGTCTGATATGCAGAGCTATTTACCCATCTTTCGACTCAGGTACTTCCTTCTTATGTCTGTTCGAGGAAGAATGATTGATTCAGAGGTGGAGGATGTGATGACCTAAAAATTCATCACTTGTTTTAGAAATAAATTCACTGTTTCAAGGCCTAAAAACCTCCTTTTTACCTTACCTCAATTTATGTGCGTAGGTTGAGCGCGTAGCCAAAAGCCATTATATGAAAAACTGTGGAAAGCGATGAATCTTGCCTTTAAAATGAATTTATGTAGAATTTGGTTAACATTTTGAGTAAACGGATGCGGCTTCGTGTTCCGACGATCCCGAAGGTCCGTAGGAAAATATGGGACTTGGGCGTATGCCTGAATCGAGTTCTGAGGTCCCAAGCCTGTCAAATGAATTTTTAAAAGAAATTGTTTTGCTGAATTAATTTTGAGGTAAAGCAAAGGATTTATGTTTGACATTATTGGTATCAGGCTTGTATTTTAATTTCGGATCCCGGTAAAAGTCTTATATATGATTTGAGACGAACTTGAAAATTTTTGCAAGAAAAGGATTAGACATGACGTGAATCAGACTTTATTTGAGAAGAATTGGAAAATATGATTTTCTTGAGTAATTTCATGATTTTGATGCTAAGTTCATGATTATTTATGTTAGCTTGGTGATTTGAGTGCACGAGCAAGTCCGTATGAAGTTTTTAGGTTGGTGTACATGTTTGGTTTGGAGCCTCGAGAGCTCGGGTGAGTTTTGGATAGGCCACGATTTGGAATTTGGACTTGGAAAAATTTCAGGTTTTCAGATAGTATGATTAAGGTTGCATGCTTCGCAAATTCAAAGCCTGGCTTGCAAATGCAAGATCATAAATTTTGACAAATCCTCGTAAATGCGAAGAGTGGACCTGGGCAGCCTTAGTTGAAAATGCGATTGTTTTATCGAAAATACAATTTCTTATTTGTGAATGTTCTCAGGCAAATGTAAAGAGGACCGGAATGCTGATTTGGTCGCAAATGCAAAATTCCCAATTTTCTGAGGGGTCTGCGATTGCGAACCCTGGTCGCAATTTGGACATCAGAGACCTGTAAGTTCATAACTTAGAAGCATTTCAACCATTTTTTTCACTCTTTCAAAACCAAAACACTCTAGGGAGATTTTTCAAATGAAATTTCTTCTTCAAATTGATTGTAAGTCATTTCTAACTCGTTTTCTTAAATCTTCAGTTTCTAACTCGTTTTCTTCAATCTTTAGCATCTTTTCACATGATTTCAACTTAAAATCAAAGGTTATTTGGGAAACATTAGGTGTTTTTGATAGAACCTAGGGGTTTTCAAATTATTGGGATTGGACCTTGACTTGAGGTCAAATTTCAAAACAAATTACATATTTGAATTCATGAGCGAATGGGTAAACGGGGTTTGTTCGAACCTCGGGTTTTGACCATGTGGTCCTAGGGTTGACTTTTGATATTTTGGGAAAAACTATAGAAAACTTATTTCCATGCATTATAATTGATTCATTTATCATTCATTGATATAATTAAGTAACTTGTGACTAGATAGGAGTGAATTGGTGATAAAATAAAGAGTAAAGTAATAGTTGAGGCTTGAATTGTGTTCGAAGCATCGAGGTAAGTGTTCGGTCTAACCTTACCTTGATGGGTTAGGAGTTGTGTCCTATTTTCTATGTGTTATTTGTTGAGTACGGCGTATAGGCATGGTGACGAGTATCTATACGTTGGAGTCAAGCATGCCCGTGAGTCATATGTTATGATTAATGTGACTCCATTTGTAGTGTTCATGTTTAATGTGGTGGTTTCCTATTGTTGATCAAAGGTTGTGGAATGAATATTGGACGTTGCATATTGAAGAGCGTTATCTCAATTGGTAAAGTGATTTGTGGAAGCAAATGTGAAAATGAGAAGAGGATTATGGTATTGATCCCTTGCTGTGACGTTTCTGCTTTTTATATTGTTCCCTTGCCAGGATTCTTTTATGATTCATTTATTCCTTGCCCTTATTGTTTGTGTTTGTTGTTTGGGTGAAGAAGAGCATAAAGCACGATAGGTGATTTTGTGCATTGTCTTGGTGAGAGAGTGTTAAAGCACGAAAGGTGATGCCAAAATATTATTTTGTGAGGAAGAATGTAAAGCACGAAGGGTGATGCTGTGCCACACGATTTACCTTTCCGTGCCGATTATATTGATTTTATGATAAGGATGAGAGTAAAAGCATAAAGGGTGATGTCATACAATTTGTACTGATTTTTATGGTGAGGATGAGAGTAAAAGCACGAAGGGTGATGCCATGCACTTATTTGATTTCTGATTCTTGTTGATATTTGAATCTTGGTGTTCCATATATTTAACTATTGTCCTCCTGTTGCCATTTGGTATTTCCATGCTGCATGTCTTACCCGTCCCATCCTTGACTATATATTTATGCTTCTATTTTCTGTTTTACATTATTTATCTGCACAGGTTTATTTGGTAGTTTGGTCATAGCCTCGTCATTACTTCACTGAGGTTAGGCTAGGCACTTACTGGCACATGGAGTTGGTTGTGCTGATACTACAATCTGCATTTATTTGTGCAGATTCAAGTGCTGTAGATTTCGGACCGTAGTGAGATTTCTGCTTCTTGTTCATTAGACGGTCTGAGATAGTTCTATGGGCATCCGCAGGCCTTGGCGTCTCCCTCTATCTATTATTCATGTTTCTTTTATATAATCGCAGAAATAGTATTTTGTTATTTCTTTCAGACCTTTATTTGTAGTACTCTTATACCTTCTGTGAAGTTACCACCAATCTTGGGTAGATTTGTCATAGAATGATATTAGCAAGATTATTAAAAGTTGAAATTGAATCTTTCGCTTGTTAATTTTTGTTGATTCTTAACTATTGGCCTATAACTGTTAACAAATTTAAAAATGGAAACAAGGCAAATAATTTAATCGATTAGGTTGCCTAGCTTTCACTAGTAGGCACCATAACGACTCCCGAGGGTGGGAAATCCAAGTCATAACCTATGTATCGGTAGATTCTGGATCAAATAAAAATAAGAAATCCCTATGGTAAACTAGAAAAATACTTTTGATGGCAGCGTGAGATGACTCGATCTCAGGTCTGGATAGGAATACATAAAAATGGGGTTGGGCTCCACTACTCTAAGCTCCGGCCTTCGAGAGACCTCTACCTGGATGGCCTCTACCTCTTATGCCCTGGCTCTACCTCTAGCTCCCTCATCCCTGCCTCTAGCACGGAACGTATAACAATATATGCTGGCATATGACACGTGGGCCCAATTTAGGGTTGCTTCTTATCAATCTAGGAAATTCCTCCTAATATGACATATACCTCCAAATTTAAAGCAAGCTCTTGTTTGATGAGGATGATGAACCTGAGACTGAACTTGACAGATCCGACATCCACTGTAATGACTCTGTTACGGTGGTGCACTGATAGGAGCTGAAGGTGCAATAAATGCTCGCTTCGGACAATTCCCGTGTGAACCATGACTGCCTGAACCACCATATGATGCTTGGAGTGCTGACAGAATCAGCCTACAAGCATAGCCTCTACTAAATGAACCTCCACCTCTAGATAAGGCACCATTGAAACCCTCAAAGTGACGAGGCCTTTTCTCAGATACAGCCTCTCCATCCTGATAGCGAATCATCTCTATCTGCCTAGCAATCTATATGAACCTCTAGAAAGAAATATCATCCCTAGTTTCTGTGGTCATCTATTGCCTGATACCAAAAGTAAGCCCATCAATGAATCTTGTTACTCTCTCTTTCTCTTAGTAAGGAGTAAGATAACTGCATCGCGAGCTATATCTACAAATCGAGTCTCATATTGTATAATAGTAATGCTACCTTATTGAAGACTCTCAAGCTGTCTGAGGTATCCTTCTCAAAAAATAGGAATAAACTTCTCCAGAAATAACTACTAAAACTGAACCCAAGTGAGGAGCAGTGAACCTACTGGTCTTCTACGCTCATAATCCTACCACTACCTCTTAGTAGAACTGGTCATCTAAACATTGCAAAATCAACCAATTGTTCTCAATAATACCAATGTTGTACAACACCTCGTGGAAACTATCTAAATTATCCTGTGAAAGTGCACTACTGAAATGAAGAGGGAAGAGCTTTGTGAACTTAACCTCATCAATCCCTCTGAAAACATCGCGGGCCACTCCCCGGTCTATGTAGTAATAATAGGTTGAACTACCCCAACTAGCGGAACTATTGGAGTCTGATATATGGGATCCATCTGCCCCAAGAATGAGTAGCGGGAGTATGTGCTCCTCCCCTAGCTTGAGAGACACCTTGTGGCGCTGAAAGTGCACCCGTTTGGGCCACGCTCTCAATGAGGCCCACTAAGCGAAGAGATCGTTCTGAACTAGGCGAGTGTCTATAAATCCCTTCGAGACATGAGCGGATCCGATTGGTGTGGTCTGAACTAGGATCTCCTCCTCATGATCAATTTAAGGCTCCATAGTAGATGTTGTTGCACTGTTCTAGCCTGAGCTTTGCTTCGGCCCCTATCTCGACCCCGACCACTACCCCTGGTAGTGTCTGCAACTGGGGGCTTCAGCTTCTCCCTACTACAGATGTTGTGAATGTTCTCACCATCTACAATAGAACAAGAATGGAATGATTCAAACATCAATTGTACAAAAATAACATGATAGAGAAAGAAAGAAGCAAAATTTTCCTAGCTTTCTATATACTCGAAAAGATAAGTACTGACGTCTCATTACCGATCCTCCAGACTCTACTAAGCTTGCTCATGACTAGGGAGACCTAGGCAACCTAGTTCTCTAATACCAACTCGTAATGACTTGGAATCCACCCTCGAGACCGTGATGGCGCCTAACTTTTGATTTGCTAGGCAAACCAATGTTAGGTAAATTATTTATCTAGTTTTAACAATTCATTTTAAAATATCAATGGAAATAAAGTATAATAACTTGAAATGGAATAATAATGTTTCAAACGACGAAATCGAATATATCCCAGAATCGGGAATCATGAATACATAAGCATCTAGCATGTTACAGATAAAGTCTGAACAAAATACAACTCTTTGAAACTACATAAATAGAAAAAATAGAATGAAAGGGGGCTTCAGGGCTGCGGACACCAGGCATCTATTTTCAATTCTCTAGCTAAATTCGAGCATTCTCATTAAGTGCCACTAGGACCAACTTTGGAATATGCACAAGAAGTGCATAAGTGTAGTAGGAGTACAATTGATCTCATGTACTCCGTAAGTGCCAAGCCTAACCTCGATAAAGTGGTGACGAGGCTATGTCCGGTTACTCACAAATAACATGTGTGAAATAACAATAAAAAGACAAAAAGAGTAGAATAACTAAATAAACTAATGAAACATATGTGAAAACCAAAAAGTAGAGAGCCCAGAATAACAACGTTTGAAGTAGCATATTACAACACCAAGAATGACTCAACAATCTCAAACAAGTACAACACAACATACTAAATCCGTTGTGGCACGCAATCGGATCCCATTATGTAGAAATTGCATAGGAAATGAACAAATCACGGCATGTGACAATTAAATAATAAGTAACAAATATTGCATAGATGTCAAATAAAAACGTGTAACAGTTAACGTACATAACATAAAATAACATGGAAAATATGTAACATGGAAGTAAATACTGCAATCCCACATGCTAACTCAAGTGACGGTGCATATAGACTTGTCACCTCGCATATACGCTATTTTTACACATAATACATATAACAAATAATTTAATAAGTCCTAATTCCCTCAAGTAAGGTTAGGCACAACACTTACCTCACTCTATAATCAAATCAAGGCACAACTGCGGCTTTTTCTTTAGAATTAATCTCGAAACCAATCAAATCTATCCAAATAATTAAAATTAGTCATTAGATACTCCAATGAGTGAAAAAGAATAAATCTTTAAAGATTTTGAAAAAGGTCTATAAAAGTCAACCCCAGACATGCTTGGTTAAAACCCGAGATGTGGACAAAAATCAAATTACCCATTCATCCCCGATGTGATTAGTTTCGAAATTTGACCACAATTTGTGGTATACATCTCAATTTCTCAAAATCCTTAATTTATACCTAAATCCTTAATTTCTACCATGAAAAATCTTAGATTAAAGGTTAAAATTAATGGGTGTTTATGAAAATATAATAAAAACAAGTTAAAATTTACTAACTATTAAAGTTGGGATAAAAAACCTCTTCAAAATCACCTCGAGGCCGAGCGTTAACCTGAAAATGGTGAAAAATGATAAAAATCTCGACTTTTAGCTATTTTAATACCTTGCGAAGAACAATGACCAAAATGGCCTACACCTTTGTTATAAACCCTTAGCATTCAGGGAGGCTTAACCCTCCTAGCCTTCACATTTCAAACCAAAGCTCGCGTTAGTGATGAGTAAAAGACTACCTTCTTCCAAGAACCCCATAACTTTACGTGTTCGCGAGAGGATATCAATGTTCGTGAAGGGTAAGCCCCTCAGTAGTTTGCGTTCAAGACCCAGTCCCCGTTTTCGTCAACAACAATTCTGCCCTAGCCAGGTTTCCCGTGCTATATCGTGAGAGTAGCTTCGCAAAAGTGAAGCACATGCACAGAAGCATAATAACACCATATGAACTCGTTCATACAATCAAAAGGCCAAAATAACATCTAGAATTACGAATCAGACATCAAAGTGCTTGAAATTTCAAAGAGAACTCAAGAAATTCTAAAATAACAACCAAGTGTCTGAATCCTATCAAACTAACTCTGATTTGTACAAAAATTTGTAGACAAGTTACAAATAGCAAAATGGACCTATACCAACTACCAGAACAAAATTTGAACCCGATAACCATAAAGTCAACCTTTGATCAAAACTAGGCAACTTCAAAACCTTTAAATTACTGGCCTTTGGCAAAATGAGTGAAATCATCCCAGTAACCTCTTATTTGAATTTTGGGTATCTTACAAAGTTCAAAATGAAAATACGGACCTATCGGAATCGTCACAATACCGATACGGATCATTTTTACACAATATTGACCGTAGTCAACTTAAGTTATTTTTAAAATAAAAAATTATATTGTTTCAAATTTTTACTCAAAACACGTACTGTTCACACAAATCGAAAAAGATAAAGTGGATCTAATAATGGTCTTAGAATATGAAAATAAAGGCTAGTACTCAAAACGATCTACCGAATCGTCATACACCAGCATTTAGATATTTAATTAGGAGAATTCAATCTTTGTTTTGAGTAATTTGGACAACTCAAGCTTCAGTTCTTTTAGTTTTCAAAAGGATCCTGCTGGTAGAGGACCGCAACAGATCTCTTGTAAACTGGTAAGACCAAAAAAATTCAGCAACTCCAAAATAATAAAAACTCCAAGTCATTGTACAATGTAGTTACGTGCATTTACAAGAAAGTCCAAGATATCACAATTATAGATATGCAATACCTTTTACATTCTGAAAAGCCTCTGGGATCAACTCTACTGCAATCCTTGAACCTTCTCTAACTAAATCTAGATATTTTTGGCTCTTAATATTGACCGAATATAATTATCCAATTGAGCCATAAGGAAAAGGTACATAGCTCGCTAGAAATGCTTTTCTGACATTGGTTGGAAGGACATCTCTTATTGATGTAGCATTTTTATCAGCTTTGAGGAAAGAAACGTGTTTCTTAGAATAGCCGGCTATTTGAATTTCTATAGTACTCAAGTTTAGTAATGCTTCTAGTTCACTAATAGAATCATTACTTTTTTCTTTGCCTTCATCTTCAACAGCCAAACTAAAACTAAAGTTGCACCCATTTTTTAACCAAAGAATTAGATTCTTAGTCAAGACGTATTTTTAGAAGTACTCAAGCAACTGATAATTAAGAAATTCTATACTCTCAGTGAGTAATTTTTATCTTGTGGGTAATTTTCTCATGCATATTATGAGTTCTGCCTCTTTCAATGCATCTTTCTAGCTATCACTTTCCTAGTGATCCACGTGTCTTGCTGCATCGGCCACATATATAAATCCATGTGTAATATTTATTTTTACCAATACAGATACTCCCCCCACTTACCAATTATTCGATAATTGAATAATTGGGAAGTCCACATTTATGGAAGGAATTTTTTGCTGCCGTTTCTCATGTATCATTATGTCTTCTTTAGAACCAATGCGTCGTATGTCGCTTTCATTTAATGTTTGTGACACGTGGCGTTCATTGATTGGAGTTGCAACTCTTAAATAGTTGTAGGAATTTTTTGCAGCTGCTTCAGTTGATCGGATCCAAACCTACAATTGAGTATCTAACGGGATTTAGAACTTAGGTCAATAATGTTACATTTGGGATTATGATATAGCCAATGCAGGATGCTACTTACTCTACAGCTCTCGATAGTAGGAATGACCTTGCCCTAATTGGCTTTCTCAGGCCCAATTGGGTGTTCAATTTGCGCACGCAATGTTGGCTCAAGTCGGGTATTACTATCTCTAGGTTTAACCCTTTAATTGGGGCTATCAATCTCTTGAATACACCTTAATTCCTTGATGGCCTGAAATTCCTAGACTTACTATCTCTTTCAAAAGAAGAACCTAAGTTAAAAAGGCACAAATTAGTATTTGAAACCACTAATTCAACATAGAGAGCATAAATCATGCCAAATAATAATCACCCATAAACATCTAAACCCTAAAATAAAATATCCGTTAAACACCCACACTAGGGTTGAGCCACAACTCTAAATAATTAGTTTTGCTACTCATAATTGAAGAGGAAATCATAGATTGAGATGAAGAATAATCCATAAGTTATAATTACAAGACAGGGGACTAAGATTAATTGCTAAGTAAGCTACAAAATTATTCAAAATAGACAAATACTATGCTTTACGTGCTCAGCAAACATATGATGACCTAAAATCTAAAAAAGTAGTATTTATACACAATAAATTTTCCGAACAAAAATGCCCTGACGGAGGTAACACAGACCGCGATAAATGGACAGCTGTAGCGGTGACGCTGCTGCGGCTGCATTAAATCAACCGTGGACTATGGTCTTCAGGTTTTGCTTAGACTCTAGGTTCTCTAAATCTCTTCTTCATGGACCGCAGTAAAAGGACCACTGTCACGCTAAGGCTACATGGTCACATAAAATCACACAGACTGAATGGCTTAAAAATCCTTAGATATCATCTCTCTGATTCTTGCCACCGTGGATCGCGATAAAAGGACCGAGGTTGCGGTGGGCCTTCTGCGGCTATGGTGGACTTTCCACTATAGCGTTGCTTCAACTTGGCTTTGCAGTTGTGCAGGGTTCACTTGAGCTAATTATGACATCCTTGTCTTCTTTTGACTAAACACTGCAAACAAGGACAATAAGTTAGCTTTTGGGAATATTTATACAAATTTTAGTCCAAAACTACCCCAAACTTAAGCTTTTGTTTATCCTCAGGCTTGCAAAGTAGTTCCCAGCTCCTCAAGATAAACGAAAGGAAAATTTCAGCTATCCTAAAGTGACCTTATCAAGAATAAGTTGGGACTAACAATTACCCTCAATTCAAGTGCATTATCAACAATACACAATCGTTAATCACCATGGTTGTAGTGCGACACAAAATCATCAAAAGTTAACTCTACTCATCAAGGAAGCTCTTTTTGTTACATTGGTTGTTGTGGATCTCAAAATCATACTCCTCAACTCTCCATAGGCAAACCTCAATTTTTGATTGTAGTACTCGGAACAAGGATTGTGGGAAACGCACTCATCACTCTCAAAGCAAGGTTACAAGTCCGGATCTAAGATCATATAGAGCTTTTGTTGGAATGTAATGAAGGCTTTTGGTTCAGGGTTGGATATATTGGTCTAAAACGGTTTCATCTTCCCTTAAGCAGTTCATTTGCTTCATTTTGGCACACATTTTCTTGACTCTTTGAATCATTTACTTCTTTAGGGTTTAGAGAGACACACTGTCACTCTTTCTTGTACATTTCAATTCTTTTTCTCCTTTCCAACCTTTCCATGCCTTTCATCTTTTATTTTCATTGAATCCCTTCATTTTGTCTACATTATTCACGTTTTCTGACTTTTTGTCCTTTTTTGTCTTTTCTTTTTTCTTTTCATCTTTCCTTTTCTTCATTTTTAACTTTTATCACTTTTGCATTCCTAGTATCTCCCCCCAAACTTATGCTTTTGCCTTTTCTAAGGAAAGATAGGGTGCCAAGAGAGGCTCGTCTCAGAACGAATAAAGGTTTTATCAAAGTTATTAAAAGAATATGGTATGTAGCTTAAATGGGTTGACCTGGGATATCATCGTTTGAATGGTAGGGATGTTTTCAAGTATTAATTAAGATCACGGTGAGCCTATAATCACTTCTCAAGTAAAGCTTCACTTATGATTTCACCTAGACAAAACATTCAGGTTCTAGACTCATTGGCACGAGACCTGGACTTTCAAATCAATACCTCACCTCACAAGCTATAAGGATGCTAAGGAATTAGAGTCAGGGGCCCATAACAACCTTAGCTACAATTTGAGAAACACAAATAGTTTCGAGAAACCACTTGATGATGGTCTAGCCAACACAAGAGTCTCAAGATCACTGCTATCATCATTCTACTCACAAAAATTTGTTTTTAACCATAAGGTCAAAGATAAATGTTCTAGGACCAAGTGAAGTTTTACTTGAGGCATCATTGCTCACTATATACTATTTCTACAAAAAATGAAAAGAAAAATAGATTCAAACCCTTAAGAAGATTTTAATTCCATTCCATCATCGGGAAGAGCCACCCGGTTCACACAAACTCCACCTTTGAAAAGAAACGTGACATTAAGAAAATCAAAGGCTTATTGATTACAAAATATTATAAAATAAGAAGCTACTAATCTAAGAAGAAGTTACTAAATTAAATAAGAAGCGATACTATTACGGAAATGCAAAAGAAGCTATGAAGTAAAATGCTGAAAGTAAACAGAATATGTACAAAGGGAGGTTAGACGAATATACATAAGACAGCATGAATATATACATGAGAGTAACTTTTATATAGAACAAAATAGAACAATAATGAAATTAGAATAAAAAGTAAAGTTATATACATATAAAAAGTGAATAATAAGAAAAAAGAAAGAAAATAGTGTCATAATTACAAACCATGTCATCAAAAATAACAAATCCCATCGCCTCAAATGAAAGCTAGCATTTTCCTCAATGCTAACTAGAAAAAGATAAGCTCAAAAGAGAGATAGAGAGTAAAGAAAACTCATTATAGATCTTCTGTCAGCATGGGGTCCTGTGGTAGCATGGGATCTTGTGACTGGATGGGGTCCTATGGCTGGGCACCTGGATCATATATCTCTGGGGCCTGTGGCTGGCCAAAAGCAACACCCTCTGTCTCCTTGAGGGTCTCCTCTACTACAACTGGCATATGTGGCTGTTGGGGCGCTGACTAGGCTGCCACTTAACTAGATAGCATAAATAGCTTAGAAGCTGCTACCTGTATTCAGTTGTTGATACTGGAGAGTGGCTCAATCTATGGGCAGTCAATGGAAATGATGAGGAGGATATAATATCTTGAAGAGTGGAAGTACATGGTCCGGAGGGAGCTTTAGTATGGCAGTGGAAGTCTGAGAAGAAGTGACTACTACTACTGGATCTTTAGACTGGCAAGTAGAAGTAGTGGTTTTGCCCTTGGATTCTTAGGCTTTTGAGTTGTCATTAGCCTTAAGGTTGTACAATGAAAAGGGCATCTTGGGTTTCACCTTCACGTCAAAATTTTCTTTTCTCCACGTCCTGATCATCCAAATAATTTGTAGAAGTTTAGAAAGGGATATAATCTATCACCCTCATTTACCACCCTGGTGATTACCCTAGACATAACATTACAGAATTGTTTGGGAACCTCGCCATAAAGGCCGCTACTAATATCGCTCGAGAGACCGACATGTAGTTTTCATGGGTAGTGGAGGCCATCATGTTGCATAAATATGTATCCCACCCCTTCACCTCAAATTTTACAGTTTTTCTCAAAATTGCAACCCATGTTGTCAACCATGCTGGGGTGGTTCACGGGAGAGCTAGATATGATGTCAAACATGGACGAGCTGCCTCATTAAGTTCCAACTTCTCAACGTACAATGACTCATCTTCCTCATTACCTATGTATTCATTTATTGTATTCCTATCAAACTTCATATTTAAGTTTCACACTTTGTCACATTGGTATTCCTCTTGATGTGGAAAGCATTGACATAAAACTCCTTGACTAAGTGCTCATTTACCTCTGTCAGCTTGCTGGTGAAATAATCGCACCCCTCTCGTTCATTGAATTGTTATTTCATGATGGGGTTGTGCGGTACGAGATACCCTTCTATGAACTGACGCTCATGAATAAGCGACCTTGGAGGCCACCATTCCCAAAACATATGATAAGCTAGCTCACCAAGGAACTGCCTTTGCTACACCTCAGGGTTTCTAGTTCTTTCTATAACCCCGGGTTAGGACAACCTCTCCCTCTTAATCGGGTACCCCAGTATCTACATCCTACCTAGGTGATGAAGGTCTAGGTGGGGTTGAAGTTGAACTATAACTGCTCTCTGTTGAGCCTCAAACGACTCCGAAGAAACATGTACTGGAGTATGAGCACTAAGAGAGGCTGGAGGTGTGGGCTCATCTCTCAACCTAAGTCTCCCCGGGAAGTCTGGAACATATTCTAGAACTGAATTAGACTATGATACCTCCCGGGTGGGCAGGTACTCACTTTCCTCAGAATGGAAAGTAGCTCTATATGCAGCTCTTACGGTTTTCCTGGTTTCCCCAATTGTTTTTTGAGCTGCTGGGTAAACTTAATCATTCCTCGTTCCCTATCACGAGAGGACTCTGCTCTACCCTTTTATTTGTCAGCACCGCCTCTAGACTTCACCATTGTCTGCAAGAATATTAGTTGAACTTGTCAGTGTAAAGACTAGAAAAAGCAGCGCAGAAAAAATAGTTGATAGTGCAAGAAAAAATAGCAGACTGCGGACCGCAAAAAATGCACTGCGGCGACGAAAGCTGCACCACGGACCATAAAAAATCAACTGCGTCCAGGGAGAGGTGGGACTAAGACTACCTACTCTCTGATTAATTAGCTCCACAGACAGACAAAAATAGAGCGCAGTCGCGATAAGTGCACCGCGGACCGCAAAAAATCAAATACGGCCGCAAACCCTCAAATGCACCTCCCAAAACTTTACCATCGTGGATCGCAAAAAAATCCATCGCGGCTACAAAGAGGTACTAGGACTTATCATGCACAGGTCACACAAATGACCACAAATCGCGATAGGCAAATTAGGCCTAATCGGACCTAGGGTTTCTTGTTTTCAAATATTTTAGCATCAACAACACATTATCAATCCCCCTAGGTAGTTAATAATCATTTCTAACCAATTTAAACCTACTTTTAAATTAACACTACATAACACTACAAAAAGGAAGAAGAAGAAATAATAACTATCAGAGTCGGTGTTCTTCTTCATCATTTGTTCAAACATCATCTTGATCCTTCCAATCTCATTGTTTGACGAGCGATGACCTTGGGACTGAAATGGAGGTGGGTTATTTGGTTTGTTGATACATAGGAGGGCTTTGAAAGCCTTACCCCCGATTCCCTTGGTTGCTATTATTCCAACCCCCTATTGTTGTTATTTCCTCCCCAATTGTTGTTGTTGCCACACCAATTGCCTTGGTTGTTCTGGTTGCCCCAGTTCTGATTATTTTTCCCCCATTTCCTACGCCTTGTTGGTTTTGATTCCCACAATTTCCTTGGGATCTCCATTGTTGTTGCTGGTTAGGAGCATTGCCCCTTTGTCCGCGGTAGTTGTTCACGTACTGCATTTCTTCATTTTGTTCATCATGTCCCTCATCTTGATGGAAACCACCACTACCTTGGTCATATTGATCCGGACTATCTTGGCCTTGTTGACCTCTTTGTTTAGGAGCTTGAACTTGTTGCAATTGTGCTTTTGGCAACCGGTTTACTGTGCTAGTTAACTCTGCTATTGCCTGCCTATGATCATGAAGCTCTTTGTGCCAGTGGATGACCGCAGGGTCACCCTGCAGTACATTGGCTCTACTTTGTCGAGTTGAAGACGTATTTTCCATGTCATCCAATATCTCACATGCCTTGTCATAAGGCGTGTTCATAAAATATTACCATGCTAGTTGGTCCACTATACACTGATTTGTTATGTTAATGCCCTAGTAGAATGTCATCTGGATCATTGGTTCAGTCATGTCATTATTCGGAAATTTTTTACCATTGTTTGATATCTCTCCCATATCTCATGAAGTGGTTTATTAGGATCTTGTTTGAAGACAAAGATCTCATATCTCAAATTCTCCATATGCCACAACGAGAAAAACGTAGAAATAAACTTGTCCGCCAATTCATCCTACGTCGTGATGGAATGCTTGTGAAGCCGTTCAGGATCATCCAAAGATCCCTCAAAGTAAAAAGGAACAATCTCAACCGAAGTGCATCCTCTGACACATTTGTTTGCTTGCACCCCTAACAGGTATCCACAAAGCTTTTAAGATGTTTATAAACATTTTGATGGGGAACATATATGAAATACCTTCATTCATCCAACAACATCACATTCATAATTTTAAAATTACCTGCCCAGATCTGGGGTGGGACAATTGCACTAGCATATCCTTGGTTTAGAAGCACCCAAGGAGCGACTCTTGGGGGTAGGGCGAGAGGTTCTGGAATATTTTAATTGGTCTGGCGGCCTCATATTTGACCTTGAGGTACTATAGGAACCTTATCCTTGCCATTATCGTCGACCTTCTCCCCAGGATAACGTTTCAAAGAGGATCATTGTTCGCCATTTCGTACCTGAATATGCGACATACACAAGTTAGTATCACAAAAATAAAGAAAACCAATACACAGAACTATTTAGATAGATAGCCAAAATTGTTAACTTCCTCGGAAACAATGTCAAAAAGTGATCGGGTCAAACCCTACACCATTACAGAGTGGCAAGAGTGGTCGATGCAGCTTTTACCCGAGAAGGTCATGATCGAATCCACAGGGGCCAATACAATGTTTGGAGTTGGATTCCTATCTAATCTAGCATGGTGTAGTGCTCTTGATTACACTTCCAATCATTTTTGTTTGTCTGTTACTTCTAATTTTATACTAACGATGTGCGAAATTAAGCTAAGTAGATATGTTTTTAGGGTTTTCTAAATTAATAAAGAGGCCCTAGGGAAGTTACTTACTCCTAGATGAGTATGTAACATGATCTAGAACTTAGGGAAATAATGTTCTTATATTATAAGTAGCAAAACCCATTATCTAGGATTGTGGCTCAACCTTAATGATGGTATTTAATAGGTCTTTTATTATAAGGCTTAGATGTTTATATGTGATTGTTATTTGGCCTAATTTATGCTCTCTAAGTTGAATTAGTGGTTCCAAACAGTAATTTGTTCCTTTTTGACTTAGGCTCTTCTAGAGAGAGGGAGACTACGTCTAGGAATTTCAGGCCACCAAGGAATTAGGGTATATTCAAGAGATTGACAACCCCAATTAAAGGGTTAAAGCTAGAGATAGTAATACCTGACTTGAGCCAATATTTATTTCACAAATTGAACACCCAATGCAAGTTATTGAGAAAGCCAATTAGGGCAATTTATTTCACAAATTGAACACCCAATTGGGATTGAGAAAGCCAATTAGGGCATGTTCATTTTTACTACCGAGAGGTGTTGAGTGAGTAGCTTCGTGCATTGGCTATATCATGATCCCAACTGTAAAATCATAGATTTAGTCGAAACTTTTCTTCACCTGAGGTAGACATTCCCGTGGGTGATGAACTTACTATTGGTGAAGTCGTTGTTCAAACCTTTTCTGCTCAAGCTGAACCTCCTGTTGCTAATATGAAATCTTGAGTCCTTCTGATAATAAAGATTCAGAACCTGCCCCTAGTGAAAATTTGATTGAAAAGTTTGTTATTTTGTTTTTTCTATTGAAGGAATGTTTGGGAAGTTTACCCCTGGTCCATTTTGGTGTTTAATAATGATTAGAAAGTTTTACCCCCCGTTTGTTTTCGGTTTTATGTCAAATAGCTAGGTTGGAACTAAGTTTATACTTAATTTTAACCAAGTTTATATAATGTAACTTTTCAGGTATTTGTCCAACTCTTATTATATCTTATTTTTAGTTTCTGTTCTACTTCTTATCGGTTTATCCTTGTATTATTTGGGGGTTGAAGGAAAATGTTTGCCGTATATTTGCAAAGTTTGATATATAAATTTTGGCTTTATTTTCTGCCTATTTTGATGTTTGGGTTTTTGTTTCACCATTTGTTATTTAACTCTGCATTAAAAATTCTTCAGTGCTCCTTGACTTTTTTTGAATAAGCACGATTTATAAATGAGGGACCTTTTTGTAAAAGACACTTAATGAATAAGATGTCTCAACTTCATATTGGTGTAAACATATGAAAGAAGAAGTAGGAATATGCATTATGAAAGAAGAAGTAGGAATATGCATATTTCTTTGAATAATTTGAGGAAGTTTTGTATTCTTTAACTTTAAAAATGTATACTTTACATGTAGTCAAGTAACATCTACAACTCTTACATAACTATTTTCTTTATAACAATTTTTACAAAATTCAAAGGTATATCTTGCAACCCTGGATTAAATATTGCCTTTAACCTAGGTACTCGTAAGATTTTGTAATTTACATCAGTGTGTATACTTCATCATAGGTTTTTGAATCACATTTGTGTTGTTGGCTCTTGACCTGCACTTAACTTTCGACTTATTGGGTAGATTGCCTTTGGCTTGACTTGAGTTCTGACTTTTCTAGTCTTATTTACCTTCCATATATATAGTCCCCCAAGTGTTAGAGTTTTGAAGTATGAAATCTCGAGCACTTGATTAATCCTTCCATGTGGTCCATTTCCAGAAAAGGAAAAATATATGGGAATCAGTGGTATATATATTTTTTAAATGATGACTTGTCAACCCTTTTTTTTAATTTCATCAGAAAGGTTGTAACCCAAACCGGAGATCGTTTTGCATCTTGCATATCTTTTAGGTCTAAAATCATCATTTGTTGTGGGCTAGCTTTGTGCCTATCATCTAAAATGGTTAGTATAAATTAAAAAAAGAATAAATCTAAACGTTGCATAAATGATACTTGACGGGGGGTTTTTCCTTTCAGAAGTAAAACTACTTCAAATGAGCAACATTCCAATTTGATAGAAGTACTTTGTTATCCATTAATTCTAACTCATATGCACCCTTTCCAAAAATACCTCGAATCATGTAAGGTTCTTCCCAATTTTGACTCAATTTTCCTGCATTGGCTGGTTTTGATGATTGAAAAATTTTTTGAGTATGAAGTCCCCAATATTGAAGTATCTAAGATGAGCTTTTCGATTGTAATATCGCTCAATAATTTGCTTCTACGCTGACATCCACATTAAGGTTGAGCCACAACACCATACACAAGTGATAACAGAGTCTCTCTCGTACATGTTTTTGTTGTCGTACGGTAAGCCCATAAGACTCTTGGTAACACTTATGGCCACATTACTTTTGACTCTTCTAATCTTGTCTATTGGTTATTAGTAATAACCTTGTTAGTTGATTCACCTTGTACATTGGGCACATGATAATAAGGTGTTGAAGTTTCCTTTTAATTTACTAACTCAGAAAGAATATTGTGATTTTTTCACCTATAAATTACGGGCCGTTATGACACACAATTTCTTTTGAAACTCTAAACTGGCATATGATGTTTTGTAAAATGAAGTCCCTAACTTATTTTTCCCCTACCTATTTGAAGGCACCTACTTCTACCTACTTGGCATAATAATCAGTGAATACTAGTAAAAATTGTACTTTTCCTTTAGCTTATGGTAGTGGACTCACAATATGCACCCCCACTTCATGAAAGGCCCTAGTGTAATAACAAAATGTAATAATTCTACTGGGCAATGCATGATGTTACCACATCATTGGAATTTATCACATTTGGCCACAAAGCTTTCCGCATGTTCTTCCATTTTTGTCCAATAACATCAAGATCTATTTAGAGTTTTTACCAAGGATCTTCCTATTGCATGATTTTCATAGTGTCCTTTATGTACTTATTTCATCACGCACTCTATTTGAAAGGGTCCAAGATACCTTGCTAAGGGTCCACCTAATAGTTTTTGATACAGGTAGCCACGATCCAAGCAATAAGGGGCAGCTTTTTCGTTGAAGTGCCTGAGCTTTTTTCTTCTATTCGGTTAGAATGCCATACTGCAAAAAATTAATGATCTTATTTCTCTAATACCAAGTTAAATTATTTAAATTTACCTTATTTTATTCTGATCGAGTGCCAAATGAAACAAATTTTTGATGAAAGCATTTTCTTCATTTGTTACTTCTACAACAGTGGGAGATTAGCCAGCGTGTCTGCTTCAGCATTTTAATCCTTAGCTATTTGCACGATTGTCCAAGATTAAAATTGTCTTATGAAATATCGTGCCTTTTCCAAATATTTCTACATCCTTGACTCTCTAGCTATATAAAACCCCTGTATTTGATTAACTACAAACTGTGAGTCACTCTTGATTACAACATGCTTTATTTCGAGCTTTCGTACCAACTCTAAACCTATGATTACAGCCTTATATTTTGCTTCATTATTAGTAGTGGGATGACACTTTATGTCTTACCTTATAGTTTCTACCGAAGGTGGGATTAGAACAATGGCTAACCCGCTCTTTTAATGAGGAGCCATCAATAAATAGGGTCCATGTACCAAGATTAGACCCGTTGAATACATACAGTTCCTTTTCTGCTTCTATTTCTATTCTCGGGCTGAAGTCTACCATAAAATCTGCTAAAACATGTGAATTTATCACTGTTCTAGGTTCATATTCACTAAATTATATTTCCCACATAGCTAATCTACCTGATAATTCTTTCTTATGCAATATATTTCGTATGGGATAAGCAGGTACTATTGAGATAGGGTGACACTGAAAATAAGGCCTCAACTTTCTGGATGCCATTATTAGTGCTAAAGGAAGCTTTTCTAAATGAGGATATGGAGTTTCAGCCTCCAATAAGTACTTTCTAACATAATAAATTGGATATTATTTACATTTGCCTTCTCAAACTAATACTGCACTTACCACAATTTTTGACATAACGAGATAGATGAGTAGCTTTTTTCCATCGTTTGGTTTAGCCAACAATAGTGGGTTTGACAAGTATGTTTTTATATTTTGGAGTACTTGTTGGCATTCCGCAGTCCACTCAAATGGCTTTGCTTTTTCAATACTGAAAAGAACTTAAAACCTTCTCCTAATATTTGAAATAAACATTCCCAATGCTGCTATCCTATCTGTCAATCTCTGCACCTTTTTTGTGCTCGTGAGTATAACCGATATTTCTTCAATGGTATTAATCTGGGCTAGATTTATTTCAAGTCCCCGGTTAGAAATAAGGAAACCTAAAAACTTACTTGAAGACACACTAAATGAACATTTTCATGATTTAACTTCATATTGAATTTTTGGAGGATCTGAAATGTACCTTACAAATGTTGGATATGATCCCCCGTTTGCATTGACTTGACTAGCATGTCATCGATATAGACTTCTATGGTTTTTCTCAAATGTTCTTGAAACATCTTCGTTACCAATCTTTGGTTCTTCGCTCCAGCATTCTTTAGACCAAAAGGAGTGACTTTATAACAATAAGTCCCCTTGTCTGTAATAAATAAAGTTTTTTCCTCATCAAATAATCCATTTTTATTTGATTATGTCCTGAATAGGCATCTAAAAAATCTCAACAATTCATGTCTTGCAGGAGCATCCATTAGTTGATCTATATGTCTTAAAAAAAGAATCTTTACGGAAAGCTTTATTCATGTGAAAATAGTCTGCACAAACCTGCCACTTACCATTCTCTTTGGGCACCACTACAGTGTTAGCGACCCAATTTTGATATTTTACCTCTCAGATAGACCCCATTTTGAAAAGTTTTTGTACCGTATCATGGGTCACCTGGTTTTGGAAGGATCCTTGCTTCCTTTTTTTCTATTTGACCAGTTGATACGATGGATCTTCACTCAGCTTATGGGTTATCACCTTTGGTGGTATATATGTCATACTAGAATGCGACCAAGAAAAGCAATCTGTGTTGGATTTTAAGAATTCAACTAACTTACCTTTCATCTTTGGGCTCAGGTTGGATTCGATGCAAACATTTCTATCTGGCCAATGTATAAACAACTACCGCTTCGAGTTCCTCAATTTTTGTTTTGATGTTTTCATTCTCTTCTGGCTCTTGAATAGTATATGGCCTTGAGTCTACATTCATTTGTCCATCTCCAATTGACGTCATATTTTATGCTTGAACCTGCAACTGAATTGATAATTCTAGAAGCTTGCTGATCACTACGGATCTGTCTTATCCCCTGTTATGAAGGGAACTTAATAACCTGATGTAAAGTAGTTGGAAAATCATCCATCTCATGAAAAAGATAGATGTAGATGAACAACACCGCCCTAGAAACGTATAGGAAGCTTTCTCCTCGTACAGAGGTAGTATGGGTCGTCTGACTTCCAGATATGTGCTGTGCGGCTCCCGCGAAGCGAATGAAGGGAAGCTCTAAGCAAATTCAAACTTGAAAAGGATCTTCCTTGTTCTAGGTCTACCGAGCATCACATTGTACGCCATGTCCATATCTATCACTTGAAATTTCATATGTTTGACTACTCTTTCTACGAATGTGGTGAGAACTATCTACCCATTTGTAACTATGCTTGAAGTGTCAAATCCAAAAAAGGTATGTGCTTTCGGTACCTATTTGGCATCAACTTGTATCTCATTTACCAGTCTTAAAAGAATTATATTTATAGAGCTATCTGGATCAATCAAACCTCATTTCACATTAGTATTGTGCAGAAGTATATATATTACCAGTGCATCATTATGTTCGATCATCATACTATATACGTCTGCATCGTCAAATGTTATACTTTCTTCTTCCAAAACTTGTAAAACTCACTTTCCACAGGTAGATGTGACTTTTGTCACCTTTTTTTGCGGCTGTATATGTAACACAATTGACCTCATCTCCTCCGCTTATCACGTTAACTATTATGTTTGGTGATGGAGGTTTGGTGTCTCCCGTCTATTCTTCATATATGCTTGCTTACCCTTCTCACTAAACAAATTAAGTAAATATCCTTATTTTAACAAGTGATCTACTTCAGCTTGGAGCAATCTGCAATCGGTTGTTTTATGACCGTAATGATTATGAAACTAGCACCATAAATTTGGGTATCTTCTGTTGAGGTTTGATCTCATTTATTTTGGCAAAACCACACCTTATCTCACATGCTTCTTAAAATAGCTAACAGCTTAGATGAGCTAATATTGAAATTGTAACCATCAATCATTGCTTTTGCACTAATGTTGTTGTCCTGTATATCTCGCTCCTTTCCAAACTTTGATGACAAACCCACAAATTTGTCCCTTAATCTCGAACAATACCTCAAGTTCTCCTATTTAGAATGTATATCCCTTCCCGCCAGTCCTATGTATGGTTCATACCTATTCTTACCATACCTTTTTTTGTATTTCTGGTCCTTTTGACCTTATTCTTTCATCTCCTTGTGACTGAGTGATAGTATCTTCTTCTATCCGTAGCTTTGTGCCATACCTATTGTGAACATCATTCCAAGTTGTTACAGGGAATTCTCGTAAACTTTCTTTGAGTCTCCTCATGGCTTCTGAGATTTTTTTCATTTCAGTTACTTGCAAATGCCATGGCGGTCCAACTAACGGATGCACGCAATAGCATTATCCATTCACATTAAAATGTATCCACAAATTCTCTAAGTAGCTCCATATCTCCTTGTTTTATTTTGAAGATGTCTTCCATCCCCTTTTCAACTAAACTACCGAGTATGCTTTTATAAATGAATCTGCAAGCTCAGTAAAAGAATCAATAGAATTTTTCTGGTAAAAGACAATACCATGTTAGTGCTTCTTTTGTGAGTGTTTCACGAAATGTTTGACTAGCACCGACTCAATTTCTTGCTTTTTCAAATAGTTTACCTTCACGGCAGTTTTAAATGCAGTTACATGATCTCTTGGATCAATTGTCCTATCATACTTCAGAATATTGGGCATCTTATACTTTTTTGGAATTGGCAAGGTAGTGGCACTTGGCTTCCAGGGCTGTTAAGAATATATATCAATATCCACTCCATTAATCACTAGTGGCATACCAGGTATCTGCTCTAAGCGATCGTTCTGCTCCTTGAACTGTTTCTACAAAGTTCTTACTAAACTTTGTAAATCAGAGTTATTTGCTGTACCTGACCTTCCATCGCGATATTCACCGGGAGTTCCTCCACTGCCTGAATAAGCAAGTCCTGCACGTGGATTCTCTATCGTTGCTATGTTAATTAGTGATGGAGTTGGTGGTAAAGTTGGAAACCCACTAACAAAATCTTGGAGAGGATTGTTATCAAATTCTGCAATTCGTTGCTTCAATGCATCTTCAGCAGTCTAATTGTCTCCTAAATGATTATTCACATGTGATGTTGATCTTTCAGGTGGCCCTTCTCGGGAGTGTTGATGAGAATATGAGGGTAAAGGGATTGGAGTATTATTATCATGTTGATTCTGTTGGTTCAACTAGTTTCGTTGGTTTTGTTGGTTGTTGTCGTTAGCGGTTGGTGTGATTTTTTGATAAAAAATGAATTTTGAAAGTGTAAAGAATTAGATTCTCAGTCAAAGCCTATTTTTAGAAGTACTAGGGCTACTAATAATCAAGAAGTTATATATTCTCTTAGTGATAAGAAAGGAAATAAGAATATGAAATAGCAAAGTAATCAATAGAAAGCAAAAGAAAGTAATTGTACTCCAGTAATAATCAGAACGTGTCTTTACAAATAAAATACCCTTCATTTATATAGGAATATATAAGTACTATGTTTCTTTCCCTTTATGATTGAATCATTTTGATCATTAATAATATTAATGAGACATTATAATTGACAATCATAACTGTTCATGAAGATTCTTTAACATCTATGATCATTCATGCACATTACTTGATGACTCATTAATCTTCTTTTTTTAGTCTCTTGATTCATTATGCTAATGTCTCTTCATTTAGAAATATAGACTCGAGCGACATACCTCTTTTATATTTATCTATTACAACTCATGTCTCTTTTAATGCATCTCTCCAACTGACGCTTTCTTAGTAATCCACATGTCTTTCCACATCAGACATATATATAAATCCACGTGTAATATTTATTTTTACCAATGCACCCATATATAGTTCTCCAAGTGAACTAAGCCTGATATCATGTTTGGTGTAATCTCCATAAGATCGCCACAACTTGATATATCCAACAACCTCAACTTCTTTAGTATTCAATATCTGTTGGAAATACCTTAATATTAACGCCATGGAAACTAAGAATTACAAGGTTCACTAGCACAACCATCACGTATACATCTTCTAATGAGCTATAAAGATGAGGAAGGTTCTTTAGAAAGCCTAGACATGGTGGTAAGTCTTAGCCCCTTGACAAAGGTCCTCGGCAGATATGGGTTGTGACAGGATTTTCATGATGGCCTTGGCAAACAACCTGAAAAATTTGGCAACATCATGATGGGCAGCTCGGAGTGACGGACTATGCGGGGTTTGAAAAATGCACCTTGAACGGAAGCAAGATGCATTTCTCTTAGACGTATGGGGTAGCAATCTAATGGCAAAGCAAAGCCATGTCAAAGCAGGGGCAAATACATGGCAAGGCAAGGCAAGGAAATGCGGGACAAGCAATGAAAATTTATCCGGGCAGATTTAATCAAGTTGGGGGCTAATTGACATAAGCGGGCAATTGTCGCAATGAACGTGTGCGGCTAAGTCAGTGGGTGACAAGCGGGGGCCAAGACATTGGTGCAGAGCAGTGTCAAAGGCAAGGCTGGGCGTAGTGCCACCCTTGGGCACAAAGTAGCTGGGCAAACAATAGGTACATGCTATGCACAAGCAGTAGTTAAAAACATGTGCAAAGCACATGTAAGGCAGTGGGTTGTTGCAACCTTTTCCAAGACATACAGATCATGACCTAAAAATGGGGCACATTGTATTTGTCTAATCATATTTTCCCATCAGTTGGGGCTTGTCAAATGATTGTGGACTTATAAATATTGTGCTCAGGATATCCTAAAACAGGGCAGAAAGCTTAGTCTTAAGGCATTGTGAAACCAAAGTCATCTAAGTTAATTCCTAAGGGTTGGAAAACAATTTTTGGGGCAGGGAGTGGGGGAATTCTTCGTCTTGATCATAGGGTTTTCTATTGTGTTCTTGTATTCACATACTAATACGAGTTGGGAAAAAATTCTTGTATATCGTGTGTGCTTTTATTTACTGTTATTGCTATCTATTTTGTTCTAAGTTTCGAACGACTCTAATATAAAACTAAATATTGAAAGGCGTCAAGGCTAGGATTGACTGCCGCACGGAGGTTAATCTCGGGTAGAAACTCGAGTGACATAAATCACCCATGTGACAATTGGCATCGAAGCGTGGCTGGATCAGGGCTAAGACACAATGTTCAGTGGCTGAATTTTGTTAAAATGGCTGGTGGCAATGCAGAAACGAGGAAAAAGGTTTCTACATTAGAGGAAATCGTCAGAACTGTTGATGGGGATCAATTTCTGACTATCGTAACTCATCTAACCTATACTTGAGGCTGAGATGAATAGGCTGAGCAAGGTGTACACAGATCTAAAAATTGAAAATGGGCTACTGCACCATGCTGTTGGCAATGATGAAGCACAGCGTGGGGCAGATCGTATCAAGGTCAAAATTCCTTAGTCTAAAGAGTTTAATGGTGCAATGAATGCCAAGAAAAACAAAAACTTCCTGTGGTATATGGAGCAGTACTTTGAGGTTGCCAAAGTGTTAGATGAAGACAAGTTCACCATTATGAGTATGTACTTGGTGGACAATGCAAAGCTTTGGTGGCAGATGTACGTGGAAAATGATGTATGTGCTGGTAGGCTGAAAATTGACTCTTGGGAAAGGCTAAAAAAGAGTTGAAGGATCAATTCTTTCCTAGCATTGCTTGCTGGATTGCTAGAGATAATTTGAAGAAGTCGAAACAAACTGGAACGGTCAGGCAATATGTCAGAGAAATCAATTCTTTGATGCTGGATAAAAGCAACATGTCTGAGGAAGATAAGCTGCCTAATTTCCTTTACGGGTTGCAATCATGGGAGAAGATGGAACTCCAAAGGTAAGATATGAAAGACCTTCCTAGAGACATTGCTATTGTAGATGCATTAGGTGATTTTCAGTTAGAACAAGATGTTTCTGATTTCTCTACTACGTCAAAGCCCAAAAAAGGGAACAAGGACAAGGCAAAAAAGTGGAGGAAAAATGGAAACGACAAGGGTAATGTTGTTGACGGCAATGGAAATGAAAAGGAAAAGCAATGTGTTGGACCTTCGAGGGACTAAACAAGGGACAAAACAACAACTTTCATGGCTGTTTTATTTGCAAAAGACCACACATGGCGAGGGATTGTTCAAGAATTGAAGGGCTTTAAGCTTTTGTTTACAAAATAAAAGAATGAAAATGAGCTGAACGAGGAAGAACATGAGCAGGCAAAAGTATATTTAGGGCCTATAGTGGTGCTGAAAAATGCGACAAGCTACTTCCTCGAGGAAGACAAATTCTTCTAGTGGGGGTGGTTTGTTAGGCCCCTAACAAAGGTCCCTGGTAGTGTCAGCAGTGACAAGGATTTTAATGAAGGCTTTGGCATACAACCTGAAAAATTAGGCAATATCATGATGGGTAGCCCCGCATGACCGACTATGCGGGGCTTGACAAAACCACTTTGAACGGATGCAAAGTGTATTTCACTTGGACGTGTGAAGTAGCAAATCAATGGCAAGGCAAATACATGTCAAAGCAGGGGCAAAGACATGGTAAGGAAAGGAAAGGAAATGCAGGAAAAGTAATGAGAATTGATGCGGGCAGATTTAATCAAGTTGTCGGCGACTTGACATATGCTGGAAATTGTGGCAATGAACGTGTGCGGCAAAGTCAGTGGGTGGCGAGCGAGGGCCATGACATTGGTGCGGAGTAGTGTCCAAGGCAAGGCTGGGCATAGTGCCAGCCTTGGGCACGAAGCAGTTGGGCGAAAAACAGGCACATGTTCTGCACAAGCAACAGTTGAAAAACATGTGCAAAGCAGATGGGAGGTAGTTGGTAGTTTCAACCTCTTCCAAGACAAGTTGATCATGGCCTAAAACTGGGGGCATGTTTATGTACTTATCTAAACCAGTTTCCTATCAGTTGGGGCTTGTCAACTGATTCTAGCCTTATAAATATGTTCCTAGGCTATCCTAAAACGGGGCAGAAAACTTAGTCTTCAGGAATTATGAAGCAAAAATCATCAAAGTTATTTCCTAATGGTGGGAAAATGTTTTTGGGACATGGAATTGGGTAATTCTTTGTTTTGGCCATAGCGTTCGCTATTGTGTTCATGTATTTTTCACACCTCCTTTTTTACACGGCCACCCAGAGGATAAATATATAAGGGAGTTTTTCTAATTATAGTGAATTATTCGGAATGGGATTATTTATTTACATAGAGCCACCACTTGGGTTAGGCTTGGCTTTTGGTATCCCAAGTCACCGGTTTGTTTTGAATTCCAAATCGAGGAAGTTTTCGACTGCCCAAATGGAGTCTGCGAACTAGAAATTCTATGTAAGGAATTCTGTTGACCCGAGGGAAGGTGTTAGGTACCCCGGATCCCGTGGTTCTAGTATGGTCGCTTAAACTATTATAATTGGCTAAAATTCTGATTTAATGCATGTTCATCCTATAGTTAAATTCTAAACTATCCACTTTTAATTGAATTTTAGGAATGTGAACGTCGTTTAAAACATGTCTGTGGATCACGTCATATTTTGGGATTTGGATTGTCAGATGAAATGCACACCCGTATTTAGGAAGGTGAAATTAATAAAGGCGCACTTAAACTGACTAACGTATTATCATCTTTGCGGGAAGCCGTGAAGTTTGCTAAACGATATGTCCCAAATTTCTAAGTATTTTAATATGAGCATTTAAAGGGGGCCACGCAATTTATGAGTTTCGTTTGATGTGGGACACCTCATTTTATTATTTAAAGACCGATATAAAGCAAGCTAGAGTTTTCTATCGAATTCGTCTCTATAAGGACCTATTTAAATAGCATTATTCATTGGATATTTATTAGGAAGAATTCGAAGGATCTGGACCTCAATCCCAAGCTCAAGCCCATATTTGAATAAGAGGATAACCATCTTAATTAAAACACACAGCCAAACTTGGAAAGGCCAAACCCTTCGTTATGAATCTGGACCGCTGGACCTAATGCAAGCCCAGGTGCTTGACCTGTTTGTTGACCTGGGCCAAGCAGCAGAAGGTAAGATCATTGGCAACAGTTACCAACCTCTGGGCCTCGAGACAGGTCCAGTTGGTTAGAACAAATAGGCCCGGGGTGAGGCCAAACATTTGCACATTGTGGCATAATACAAGTAATGTACGCAATCAGCCTTGGGCTTATGAATAAACAAAAACAAAATTATTGGAACGACCTTAAACTTAAACAACCCAAACCCATCTATTGAAATAAACACGGAAGGAAACATCCAAATGTAATACAATTGCAAATTCAACTCTAAATTCACTTTTCAAATCTGAGCCAGCAAAATCCTTTAGAAGACAAAGCTGACTTACTTAACATCAAATGCAAAGGTCTTATTTTATTGGAACATAACCACTTTAATCTAGTGTAACCCAGGCATTACAAGCATAAAGGGTCATGCATGCGCTAATATTCGAACCAATATAATATATAATTAAAATCAACTACACAGTCCAATTGCATAGTCCTATTATATACAATTAACATCATGTGCTACTGCTATGTAATGTAACATGTGAACTAACAAGCATGGAAGTAATTTAAACTTGAAATAAACGGGAGGCATTGGTCATTAATTCATTAATTTGAACACAAATGTGGATTTGTTCCTTCACATATTCAAAGTTGAGGAATACCTAATATTACAATGACCAAAGGAGAAGATCAACAGTCATTCAGCATTATAACAGTTGAAACCCAACAATAAAACCACAGCAGTAGGACAAATTTGAAATCCAAACTCCCAACAACCCAAGATAACCCAAAATGGCCATTTATTGAACTCAAAAACAATTGAAATCAAACTAGCAAACCTCCAGAAACTTCAGTAAGCAAATCGTAGGCTAAATGATGCAAATCTAGCACTAGAAATTGAAATTAACTTGATTCAATAGAACGGTATTTTTTTGGAATTTTTCTTTTTGATTTGGGAATTTAAATGAACTAATTTTGAAAGGAAAACTCTCATATATTCAGAGTAAACATCATGTCTGATCTGTTTTGAGTTTGAATTGCAGAGATTGAATTTCAGATTTTAACTTTTGGGAATTTTGAAACTGCTGGGAATTTTTACAGTCCAAAATCTAAGGGAATTTTTTGGATTTGTCAGACTTCAAAAAACTTGTGAATGAAGGAATTAATATGCCTTTTTATAGCCAAAGCTTTAAGGAAACCCTTTTATTTTATTTTAACTATTAATCCTTCTCTTGTTCTTCAGATTTTATTAGTTAGTCCCTCAATTCTTAACTTGTTATCCAAGTTATATCATTTAAAACTTGCAATTCGAATTTGAACCCTATTCTAGAATGCTCTAGACTCAACTACAACATTGTGTTCTATTTAGTATTACCTACACTACCCCTTATGCAATTTGAGGTTTACTAAACTAATACTCACCACACCCCATGCCCTTTTTCCTTGGTTTAAAATTATCAGCTATAACCAAAAAGTCCTAACACCTGAACTAATGGACTCAAGTAACCCTAATTAGGACTTGAATTAACCAACTAAAATCCAAATCATCAGATATTACTAGTAAGTCTAAAAAACATAAGAATTAATTAAACGACATTAAATCATGAATCATAACTAACTTAACACAAACACAATAATCTTAAAACCCTATTAATCCTAAAACATGCTAGGATTTCAAAAATGAAACAAATAAAAACAAGACTAAAACTAACAATTAAAACCAACAGGGAATAAAGCACGAATTAAGTACAAACAAAACAAAACTAATCTAACAACATCAAATAGACTCATGATAATCAGAAAAAGAAAAAAAGAAAAAAAAGAAAGATTAAGAAAAAACTTACCGATTTACGACTAGTCTGAATACTCAAGAATTTGGTCCCCAAGTAATGTTGTGTGTTTGTTCTTGATAAGAAAAAGCCCTCAGAATTACTTTAGAACCAATTCAAGCTCCAATTCCCCACAGAAAATCGACGGCTTCGAGAAGAAGCCTAGATCTAGAATTCGAGGGGCTCAGCGTGGTTTTGAATGATTTTTGCTTAGGATTTTGTCAGAGGGGGTTGAGAAGGGTGTATGGTGTAAAATTGGGGTCGTTTGGAGCGGCGGTTGTTTTATGGTGGTGTTACACAAGTATAGTCTAGGGTTACATGAGACAGGGTACGAGGTTTTGGGTTTGGTGGTGTTATTTGAAACAGTTATATATTTTCCTTTGCCTCAAATCTTGACCGTCCGATCAAGACAAATCCACGACTCAGATTGATTGGAGCCATACAGCACCGTTTTGGGCATGTGGGGGTTGGACCGGGTAGTGTTTAGGCTTGGTCTAATTGGAAGTGGTTTTGAGGGGTTGGGTTCAATTTTCGCCCAAAGACTGGGCAGCCTGATCGCCTCTCTTTATCATTAAATTTTGATTTCTTTTGTTATTTTTCTTCTTTTCACATTTTATTTAACTATTTCCCTTTTTGTTTTGCATTTTTGCAGGTTTTATCAAGAATGAAAAAGAAAAATAAAAATAAACAAGAACAATTTTAAGCTCACTTAAAACTAATTAATTTTTTAGAATAGCCTAATCCTATTTTTTAAAAGAAAACTAAGAAAATGTAAACATGATTTATTTTTGTTATTTTTTTATTTTTTATAATGTCATATGATAATAAATCTACAGAAAATGTCAAATTGGGTCCTAAATGCAGATATGTTATTTTTTGTATTTTTATGAATTTATATAATTAAAATGCACAAAAATGCAAATAAACACAAAATCATATAATTAATTCCTAAAATTGCAAATAATAAGAGAAAATTCTTAATTTTAATGAATTCTTTAATAATATTTCAAGTGAGGCAAATATCACCTGCTCATAGCTTCCCCTCTTTGCTCGGAGACAAAAAGGGTTTTCGGGCAAAGATAAATTAGAAACTGAGAGATTTTTTCCTGCTTGGCATTCCATGAGAAGCATTTTTTGATAAACGTCTGACCGAACCTTTCTTCAGAGGTTGCCTACATATCCTTGGGTACAAAGGAATCATGTTAGTGTAGTTCGAGAGTGTTTGGTAGCTGGGACTACCGTGAACAATGATTTCACAGCTAATGCTGCTAACTGCTTGCTGACCTCCTTATTACACCAAAAGAAAAATTAAAACCTAAGCTAGCTATGCCTATCAACTATGAACTACAAGATTCCTATCTATAAATTTCTTGCAGCTCGATCTTGAGTCTTAGCTGATTTCGCTGTGGAAATTGATTTGAATCTCGATGCTCGTAACCTGTAGGTGCTAGATCTTTCTTCAACATTGAAGCCAAGCGGGACATGCGCGACTTGTGATTTTGAATAAAATTTTAGCAGTCCGCATCTTTTTTTTCCAATCATTCTGGATTGGTTTCCTTTGTTCATTTCTACTTTTCCTTTATTCTGGTTTGAGATTCACTCTTTTGGTCATCTCGAGTCTTGTGCCTTGAGGTAAAACCTGCTCGGACACCAAAACAAATAAACTAACAAAATTTTTGTGCTCCAGTTTTCACTGGAAAAATTTGGTGAGTTATTTGCAACACATATCTAAGCTATTTCTTTATTGAAAACAATGATATTCAGGATTGTATATGTTTTTGGACAGATTTCCAAGTTAGGCTGGCATATGGAAATTGGTCCCTACTGGGGATAAGAGGAAGACCCATGGATTATGCCAGGGATGGAGTAAAGAGTCCCTGGTGGGGTTGAAAAGGGAAATTTGTAGGTTACGCCAGGGAGATCTGCAGATTATGCCGGGATAGAAATTAAAGGCTCCTAGGATATGCCAGTGAGATCCACGGATTGTACCAGGATAAGAAGAAAAGACTCCTGGGTTATGCCAGTGAGATATGCGGGTTATGCCGGGATGGGAGAAAAAGACTCTTGGTTATGCCAGGGGATCCACATTTTATGGCAGGATGGAAAGAAAATATTCCTGGATTATGCCAGAGAAATCCGCGCGGTTATACCGGGATGGAGGGAAAAGGTTCCTGGGCTATGCTAGGGAGATCCGGGGGTAAGCCGGGATGGAAGGAAAATATTCCTAGGTTATGCTAAGCAGATCCGCGAGTTATTCTGGGATGGAGGAAAAAGGTTCCTGAGTTATATCAGGGAGATCCGCAGGTTATGACGAGATGGAAGGAAATGGTTTCTGGGTTATGCCAGAGAGTTCTGCGGGTTATGCAGGGATGGAAGAAAAAGGTTCTTGGGTAATTCCATGGGCTCCACGGGTTATGTCGGGATGAATTGAAAAAGATTCCTAGGTTATGCTTGGGGAATCCACGGGTTATGCCGGGATAAGAAGGAAAAGGCTCATGGGTTATTCCAGGGGAATCCGCAGGTTATGTCGGGATAAGAAGGAAAATGTTCCTGGGTTATGCCAGGGGATCCAAGGTTTATGCCGGGATGGACGGAAAAGGTTCCTGGATTATGCCAGGGAGATCCTCGGGTTATGCCGGGATGGAAGGAAACGACCCTCAGATTATGCTGGGGATAGAGAGAAAACAACCCTCGGGTTATGCCAGGGGATGAAAAGTCCTTAGGTAATGCTGGGGAATGAAGAAAAACACCCACGGGTTATGCCGGGGAGGTCCACAGGTTATTCTGGGGACAGAGAGAAAAGAACCCTCAGGTTATGCCGGGGAATGAAAGAAAGGAGTCCTTAGGCTATACTGGGGAATGAAAGGAAGACCCTCATGTTATGATGGGGATAGAAGGAAAAAAAGTTTCTTGGGTTATGCCAGGGGACCCACGGGTTATGCCGGGATGGAAGGACAAAGTTCTTGGGTTAGTCCAGGGAGATCCGCGGGTTATGCAGGGGCTGAAGGAAAAGGTTCTTGGGTTATGCCGGGATGAAATGAAAAAGATTGCTGGGTTATGCTGGGATAAGAAGGAAAAGGTTCCTAGGTCATTCCAGGGGATCCCCAAGTTATGCCGGGATGGAAAGAAAAGGTTTCTGGGTTATACCAGAGAGAAAGGAAAATGACCCTCAGGTTATGCTGGGGAGAAAGGAAAACGACCCTCGGGTTATGCTAGGGAGAAAGGAAAACGACCCTCAGGTTATGCTGGGGATAGAGAGAAAAGAACCCTCGGGTTATGTCAGGGAATGAAAGAAAAGAGTCCTTAGGTTATGCTGGGGAATGAAGAAAAAGACCCTCGGGTTATGCCGGGGAGGTCAATAGGTTATGCTGGGGACAAGAGAAAAGAACCCTCCGGTTATGCCAGGGAATGAAAGAAAGAAGTCTTCAGGTTATGTTGGGGAATGAAAGAAAGACCCTCAGATTATGCTGGGGATAGAAGGAAAGTGATCCTCGGGTTATGCAAAAGATAGAGAGAAAAGAACCCTCGGGGTTTGCTGGGGAATGAAAGAAAAATGACCATCGGGTTATGCTAGGGAGGTCCACAGGTTATACAGGGGAGAAAGGAGAATGACCCTCGAGTTATGTTGGGGAGGTCCGCAGGTTATGGTTGGGACAGCTAGGGAATATGGTCCTATATTTTGGAGGATGGAGTTAAGGATCAGGGGACCTTTGCTACCATGATTTGTGTGATTCTCCATTTCTTCTCTTCTTTTATTAAAACCGCAGGAAAGGATTTAAAGAGGACTTCCCTTTTGGTTGATGATTATTTCAAGCCTATTCCTAGCTCCTGCGCATTTCCTTTGGTTGCGTCTGCTATTTGTCCAATTTCTTTGGATTAAACCTATTTTAGATTTTCAAACAAAGTATGATTATTAGTTTGAAGCGATGGTTGGTTTGGTGGTCTTGGTTTTTTGATCCCGGCCTCGATTCTGTTGAGAAGACCTTTAGCTTTAGAGACTTTGCTTTGTTGGTTGGTCGGGAGAACTCATCTTTCAGATTTATTTCGATTTCGTAGGCCTTTCCGTTATGATTTCTTTTCCCTAACTTCCATTTTAAGAAACTTTGGGCACCCTTGGCGATACAATTAGCCCACCCGGACTCAACCCTTCTCATTTCATTTTGCCTTCGTGGGCATTTGTCTTCGATTTTTTTTCTTTCAAACACTTTTTGCTTCCGAAACATCAGCCATCATGTTCAACTGGGATCAGCTAGATGCGCCTGCTGAGACTGGGTATTTTCTTTTGTCCTTTCCAAGTGAGCCCTATGAAACCAGTCTTAGTGCCTTTTCTTGTGGAATAGTCATCGAATCAAATGTTAAACCGAAATGGATTCAAGGAAACAATATACAAAAGCAATCATATGGGTTTAAAGAGAAGCAACTTTTTCGTGGGAAAAAGGACTTATGTAGGGGTGCATGCTGACTTTAAATGAACATGACATGCTTTTCGGATTGGATGCCCGACCCGCACAAAATTTCTAGGTCCTCGTGAACCGTATTTCAACATTTCGAAACAAGGGAACCATTCTTGGACTTTTGATGGTGATACATCTTCTTTTCTGCCGACGAAGCCTTTTGCGGGTGTTCGCCAATCGACCTCTCTCATTTCTCTTCTCACCGTTGCTCGACAATGCTCTTTACGAGTTTTCACAGAGCGGACTCTCTCATTTTAATTTTCTCTACTCACCATCGCCTTATGGTGCCCGAAGTTTTTCACTGATAAGACTCTCTTATGTTTATTTCTTTTAATTTGAATGGTATCAAATCCCAACAATGGCGTTTGTCACTCCCCTGCCTTTGCCAATCGGTCGGCAGGACATGGGCCATGTTTTGGGTAAAAAATGAATCAGGATGGAACTACAACTTTGGAACCGTTTTGGCGGATTCTGTTAGATAATACGCTTAACGCTAGAGGGGGGGGTGAATAGCGTTATAATAAAAATTAGCGTAAACTTGCGGAATTTAAAAATTGCAGGAAATAAATAAGTGCGATAAGTAAATAAATTAGAACAAACGTACCGATGTATCCTGGTTCACCACAACCCGTGGCTAGTCCAGTCCCCGAGAGACTCTCTCGAGATTTCCACTAACTTGTTAAGCTTACGGGTGCTTAACAAACCATTACAACTTGAGGACACAAGCCTCAACAACCTTTGCTCGGAGATACAATACTCCAAGACTTCAACCAAGGAAACACAAGTTCCTTCTTACAACACAAGGGACTAACACTTCCCTTCAAGTGTACAAAAACACTTTGCACTCAAACAAGACACTACTTTAAGAGTAGATATGAGTAAAAAGAATACGCTCAAGATCGCAACAACTTTCGACAAGGATTTGGCTCTCAAAAGCTTATGTAATGAATATAAAATGATAAGCAATAAAGTATGCAAGCTTTAGCAATTTTATGATCAGTTGTTGTGTGTTGTTGTACTTAAAAAAATGAATTGAAGCTGTATTTATAGTTGAAAAACTTTGTATTACCGTTGCCTAATTGCCAATTAAGAATTGCTGATTTTACTCAGTGACAATCGATTGTCAAATTACCACAATCGATTGTTTGCCAGTTCTTCCAAAAATAAATCCCAGATTTTACGCTTAACAATCGATTATCTAAGATCAATAATCGATTACTGGCAACGTTCAAAAAATCATTTCCAGATTTTACGTAAAACAATCGATTGTCAGAAATCTACAATCGATTACTCAGCAACGTTCAAAAAATCCTTTCCAGATTTTAATTAAAACAATCGATTATAGGAAATCAATAATCGATTACCTTAAGGTATTTGAAAACATTTTGGCAACGGTCATTTATACAATCGATTATACTAAGTTAACAATCGATTATATCTCAGTCTTGAATAATCAATTTAGACACTGCCTCTTGACAATCGATTGTCATAAGTTCACAATCGATTATTTAATAACTTTGAAAAAGTCAGGAAGACACTGCCTCAACACAATCGATTGTCATAAGTTCACAGTCGATTATTTTGTGACTTTGAAAAATCTGATGGACACTGTCTCTTCACAATCGATTATTTTGAGCTTTGAAAAACTTTGATGGACACTGCCTCATCACCATCGATTGTCATGCAGATTTGAAAAATCTAATGCTCACTGCCTTAATACAATCGATTGTCATAAGTTCACAATCGATTGTCAAGCAGCTGACTTAAACATAATCGATTATCATAAGTACATAATCGATTATCTTAGTCCAGATTTTAGAGGCATGTTGAAATATCATTTTGACTAAAGTAAATATGCATTGTTTAAAATCATTTTGCTCTAAATTAAATATGCATGATTTGTTAAAAATATTTTTGCGAGAGAAGCCAAGTCTTGAGTTTAAGTTGTCGGATCAAGATCACAATTAAATACCGACTCATATAAAACTTAATCTCGATCTTTGTCTTGTGCTTGAATCTCGTTATATATCAATTTTCGCTTGTGCTTGGACCTCGTCATATGTCAATTTGTGCATAGTTTGTCATTCATCAAAACCTACAAATATGAACACACGTTTAGTATAATGCCTTGAGAACGTGTTTCCAACAATTTCCCCCTTTTTGATAATGGCAAACTTTCAGCGGGATATGCATATTAGGCAATTCATAATGACGATTCATGACAAGTAAAGATATGCAACAAGTATATAGATATGCAATTTGTTCCCCCTCAATATATGAATTCCCCCTCAATTTATCCAATAAGTATTGAGAGTGCATACAGTGCATACCCGTTATCTTCCCCCTTTTGCCATTAGCAAAAAATATAGAATAATTAAAAAACTTGTTTATTTAAAAAAACGGTTACATAACGGGAACAATAAAAACATAGAACAATAAAATAGAAAACCAATAAAGAAATTATTCATCATCATTTCCCGCCTCATCATCCGGCAGTGCTTCATAGGGAACAAGACCGACATATGGATAATGAACATGGTCAAAATATCCATGGATCTCATGTGTCAATTGACCGACAGAGGTGGTCAATGAAGCAATTTGGTCGGAAATGTATTGAAGAGTAGGTTCTTGAGGCTGACGCGATCGACGAGTTGGAGGAGGAGCAGGAGCTACATGATCGCCGTCATGGGGAAAGGAGGATTCGGAAATTTCCCACTTCTTGGTGCTCTTTTTGAGAGGACGGATGGAAGTGTTGAACCCGGAAGCTTCAAGAAAATTCATAATAAGGAGGGAATAGGGAAGAGGTTTATCATCTCCGATTGTATCACGCATGTGAATTTTGACGAACTTACACCAATTGATGTGAGCTCCAGTTATAATGGCATGCATGAGCTTAGCGTCCTCTTGGGAAAGAGTGGTATGATTATGCTTCTGAGGCTTGAGGACTCGGGTGATGAAATAGAAAATCAAACGATATTCGGGGAGCACGGTGATTTTCTGACTTGGAAAATAATCGATTATATTTATGAAACAATCAATTGTTTTGGGAAAGCAATACTGAATGACTGAGACGGTAATCGATTATACAGTTAAAAAATCGATTATTAAACACAAATGCATAATAAGCATCAAACATAAATAATCGATTAGTGATACTCGCTAATCGATTGTCCGCACAGTAAAATAATCGATTATTTGCTGTAACAATCGATCGTTCTTTATAATTCCCCCCGCCTTTAGGGCGATACCTGCAAAAGAGAATTAGACGTCTCCGACGCTCAAGTTAGTAATTTGTAACGAAATGATGCAATGAGAACGTGTTTCTTAAGAAGTGTGTCCTAAGGTGTTCTTAGCAGAGTTTCGGGTACTTACCTTTTCTCCGACGTCGCCAATTACCTGTTCGAGAGGGTGATCTTTGATTGTCCTCCACTCGTTAGGATTTCGTTTCTTTCTCCAATTGTGGCGTTTCCTCCGTTGATTGTTCCAAGATTTCATCCTGAATTTCCTTAGGAGTTTCCTCTTGTACTTTGTCTATTAAACTATTTAAAATACCTGCAAGATCAGAACAAGAATCCTTTCTCGCCAAGCGAGCATTATTATCGGAAAACACAATATGAGGGGATTCCTCCACAGTTTGGGTTCTATTATTGAATACCCTATATGCTTTGCTACGTGAAGAATATCCAATAAAAATTCCCTCATCGGATTTGGCATCAAATTTTCCCAATTGATCTTTTCCATTTTTATGAATAAAACATTTACAACCGAATACTCGAAAATGGGAGATATTTGGTTTCCTTCCCTTGTAGAGTTCATAAGGGGTTTTCATGAGTATTGGCCTTATGACTACTCTATTTAAAACGTAGCATGCGGTACTCACGGCATCCGCCCAAAAATGTTTGGGAATCTTTGTTGGAAACATGTTCTCAATGCAATATACTAAAACGTGTGTCCTTTTGTATAGGTTTTGATGAATGACAAACGAAGCGAAAATTGATATATGACGATGTTCAAGAAACAAGCGCACAATTGATATACATCGAGATTCAAGCTCAAGACAAAGTTTTATAGTTTAATTGAGTCATTCTTAATTGTGATTCTGATCCTACAACTTGACTCATAACATGGCTTCTCTCATAAAACTATTTTCCACAATCATGCATATTTAATTTAATGCTAAATGATTTTAAATCATGCATATTTTCATTAGTCAAAATGATTTTTAAATGCCTCTGAAAACTAGACTAAGATAATCAATTATGTACTAATGATAATCGATTGTGAACTAATGACAATCGATTGTGTTAAGGCAGTGAACATCAGGTTTCTTCAAACATGCATGACAATCGATTGTGAACCTTATGACAATCGATTATGATGAGGCAGTGTCCATCAAAGTTTTTCAAAACTCAGAATAATCGATTGTGAAGCTAATGACAATCGATTGTGAAGAGACAGTGTCCTTCAGATTTTTTAAAGTCACAAAATAATCGATTGTGAACTAATGACAATCGATTGTGTTGAGGTAGTGACTTCCAGTGATTTTAAAATTTATTAAATAATCGATTGTGAGTATATAACAATCGATTGTCAAGAGGCAGTGTCTAAAATGTTTTTCAAAAACTGATAAGTAATCGATTGTTGACTTTGTGCAATAAATTGTGAAGCTGACCGTTGTCGTAAAGTTTTCAAATACCGTCAGGTAATCGATTATTGATTCTGTATAATCGATTGTTTTGATTAAAATCCGGAAAAGATTTTTTGAACGTTATTTCATAATCGATTATTGATTTTGTATAATCGATTGTTTTGATTAAAATCCGGAAAAGATTTTTTGAACGTTGCTGAGTAATCGATTGTTGATTCTGAACAATCGATTGTTTGTGGTAAAATCTGGAAAGGATTTTTTTGAACGTTGCCAGTAATCGATTATGGATTGTAAGTAATCGATTGTCAAGCGTATAATCTGGGATTGAATTTTGATCTGACTGGCAGACAATCGATTGTTGGGGTTTGACAATCGATTGTCAGTGAGTAAAATCAGCAACTCTTAATTGGCAATTAGGCAACGGTAATGCCAAGTTTTTCAACTGTAAATACAGCTTCATTTCAGTGTTTTAAACACAACAACATACTACAACTGATCATTACATTGCTATAAGCTTGCATACTTTTGTTTATCATTTTATATTCAATTTCATAAAGCTTTTGAGAGCCATATTCTTGTTCAAAGTTGTTGTCATCAAGAGCTTACTTCTTTTACTCATATCTACTCATTAAGGAGTATTTTGTTTGAGTGCTTTTGTGTTGTATACACTTGTAAGAGAATTGTAATTCTCTTGTTGTAAGGAACTTGTGTTTCCTTGGTTGAAGTCTTGGAGTGTGGTATCTCCGAGCAAAAGTGTTGAGGCTTGTGTCCTCAAGTTGTAACGGTTTGTTAAGCACCCGGAAGCTTAACAGAGTTAGTGGAAAATCTCGAGAGAGTCTCTCGGGGACTGGACTAGCCACGTGTTTTGGTGAACCAGAATATATCGGTGCGTTCTTTCCTTTTATTTATTTAACGCACTTAATTATTTCCTGCAGTTTTTAATTTCCGCAAGTTTACGCTAAATTTTATTATAACGCTATTCACCCCCCCTCTAGCGTTAAGCGTATTTTCTGACAATTGGTATCAGAGCCCAACTCTCTGAAAACTTAACAGTTTGAGAGAACCATCCATGGCTTCTACTCGTAATTCTTTTGCAGGAATTGATGAAGGACAGTGCTCCACACGACCACCTCTATTTAACGGTACAAATTACACGTACTGGAAGGAGAGGATGAAGATCTTCATTCAGTCCAACAGCTTTCACCTTTGGAAGGTGATAATGAAGGGAAACCAAATTCCAACAAAGAAGGTGGAAAACGAATGGGTTCCTAAGTCCGAAGATGAGTATGACGCGGATGACATCCGAAAGGTTCAAAATAATGCTAAAGCAATAAATTTATTATATTGTGCTGTTAATGCTGACGATTACAGGAAAATATCGTGTTGCACAACGGCAAAGGAGATGTGGGACAAGCTAGAAGTCACGTACGAAGGTCCGGACCAGGTAAGGGAAGCAAAAATTGATTTCCTAACCCATTCTTATGAATTATTTCACATGAAGGAAGGTGAAAAGGTGGACGAAATGTTTGAGCGATTTTCAATAATCGTGAATGACCTACATGCTCTCAAGAATCCATTGGCGTTTCAAATGTCACCATCGACGCACTAAGAGGTAACCTTAAAACCTATGAATCTACTATTCTTAACCCTTTTGTTGATGATCAAAGGAGGCAAAGAATAGCTCTAAAGGCGAGCACAAGCCAACCGCAAATTGATGAGGAAGGAGACAACGAGTTTGGACTCGTTATCAAAAGATTTCAAAAGTTCATGTGCAAGGAGTATGAACGCAAGGGCAAAAAGCAAGGCGAACAAATCAAGTGCTATGAATGTGGTGAAACCGGGCACATCAAATCAAATTGCCCAAACATCAAAAAGGAGAAGAAACCTTTTAAAAAGCAACGTGCATACATTTTTTGGGGAGGTGACTCCGGAGATGAGTCAAGCGAAGGAGAAGAAGACGAAGCAGCAAATCTTTGCCTTATGGCACAAGAAGACAACAAAGATGAGGTATGTCAAATTTCATCTAAAAACTTCTTTACTCTTGAAGAAATGCAAACTGCTTTTGATGAATTATATGCTGAGTTTATTAAGGCTTCAAAAACTGTTAAGGGCATAAAAGAAAATGCTTCATGAAAAGAAAAGGATTTTCAAAAACAGCTTTCCTTGAAAGAAAAGGATTTAGAAAAACTGGTTTTAGAAAATGAAAAGCTGAAAGAGGAAAACAAGTTTTTTGGAAAAAGAAGTTCTGATAAGCCCGAAAGCTCTACTAGAAATTGCACTTCTTGTTTGCATCTTAAGAATGAAGTAAGTAGGCTTAAAGGCACATTAGATAAGTTTAATTCTTCGCACAAAAACTTGAATGATGTTCTTGTTAACTTGAAATCAACCAAGCATGGAATAGGCTTTAAGAATAAAGAAAAGGTTGACGCTAAACCCCAACAACCTAAAGCTCAACCTAGGATTAACAATAGAAATGCTTATCCTAGAAACAACAACTCTAGAGCCAATATGCATGCTAGACAAAATGCTGAACATTTTAGAAGACCTAGGAATGACTTACCACCTAGAAATAGTCACCCTAGAAATGATGCATATTTTAGGCCAATTTTTGAACCCCTTAGAAGACCTAGCAATGGCCCTCAACCGAGAAACAATCACTCTAGAAATGCTGCCCATCCTAGAGCTCATAGTAGGAGAAATAATTCTCGTGAAATGCGAAATAGTCATAGTGTTCAAAACAAAGTAAGAAATTTTCATCCGTCTAGTTACTATGAACCTAGAAGGATGCATAACCCAAATGTGACTTGTCATTATTGTAGACGTATTGGTCATATTGCTCCTGCATGCTTTACACGTCATAGACATGTTACTCAATCGCATCATTATAATATGCCTAACCCCCAAGGACCCAAGATGGCATGGGTACCTAAAGAACATTAATTTGTTTTGTAGGTGTGCTTGAAGGGATCAAGTGTACTATGGTACCTTGATAGTAGATGCTCCAAGCATATGACGGGAGATGAATCCAAATTCCTTCAATTAGAGCACAAAGAAGGAGGAAGTGTTATCTTCGGTGATAATAATAAAGGAAAGATCATCGACATCGGCTCGGTCGGTAAGGATGAAAAATCCTCTATTAAGCATATATTACTTGTGAAAGGTTTGAAGCATAATCTCTTGAGCATAAGCCAATTATGTGACAAGGGAAATCTTGCTCTATTTGATTCGGATGAATGCCTAGTATTTAGATGTAGTGATTTCAAAATCATACTTCGTGGTTTTAGAGTTGATAATATTTATATGGTTGATCTTGCTAATTCCTCACCCGAATATGTTGATTGTCTAATGAGTAAAGAGGATGATACTTGGCTATGGCATCATAGAGTAGCACATATCAATATGCATCTTTTGAACAAATTGATTTCTCAAAACTTAGTTGTTGGTCTTCCCTTTTTAAAATTTGAAAATGACTCTATTTGTGACTCGTGTCAAAAGGGGAAGCAAACAAAAGCATCTTTCAAATCTAAAAACATTGTTTCAACTTCTAGACCATTGCAATTGCTTCATATGGATTTATTTGGTCCCTCTCGCATTGAAAGTCTAGGAAGAAATAAATATGCTTTTGTGATTGTTGATGATTACTCGAGATTTACTTGGACTTTATTTCTTGCCAATAAAAGTGATGCTTTTCAAAATTTTAGATTTTTTCTTAAGCTGTTCAAAATGAGAAAGAAACAACCGTCACTTCAATTCGAAGTGATCATGGGGGAGAGTTTGATCACAATCTCTTTGCGGACTTTTGTGACGAACTCGGAATCGAGCATACCTGTTCCGCTCCACGTACACCACAACAAAATGGGGTGGTGGAAAGGAAAAATAGGTATCTCGAAGAGATGGCTAGAACCATGCTCGACGAAGCTAAGATACCCAAACATTTTTGGGCGGACGCCGTGAGTACCGCTTGCTACGTTCTAAATAGAGTAGTAATTCGGCCGATACTCATGAAAACCCCCTATGAAATTTATAAGGGAAGAAAACCAAATATTTCCCATTTTAAAGTTTTTGGTTGCAAATGTTTTGTTCATAACAATGGCAAAGACCAATTGGGTATATTTGATGCTAAGTCGGATGAAGGTATTTTCATTGGATATTCCTCACGTAGTAAAGCATATAGGGTCTTTAATAAAAGAACCCAAATTGTGGAGGAATCCCCTCATGTTGTATTTTCCGAAAATAATGCTCGCTTGGCGAGAAAGGATTCTGGTTTTGATCTTGCAGGTATCATAGATAGCTTGAAAGACAAAATACAAGAGGAACCACCAAAGGAAAATAAAGATGAAACTGAGGAACAACCAACGGAAGAAGCGCCACAATTGGAAAAAGAAATGAATATGCCTAACGAGTGGAGGACAATCAAAGATCACCCTCTCGAACAGGTAATTGGCAACGTTGGAGACAAGGTAAGTACCCGAAACTCTCTCAAAAATACCTTAGAACATACTGCTTTTGTTTCTCAAATTGAACCCAAAACCATCTCAGAAGCAATTGGGGATGAATTTTGGACCTTGGCAATGCAAGAGGGGCTTAACCAATTCGAACGCAATGACGTTTGGGATTTGGTGCCAAGACCCGAAGGTCATACCATAATTGGTACGAAATAGGGTTTTCGCAATAAACTAGATGAAAATGGTATAATCACTAGAAACAAAGCTAGGCTTGTAGCAAAAGGCTATAATCAAGAAGAAGGTATTGACTATGAGGATACATATGCTCCCGTAGCTAGATTAGAAGCTATTCACTTATTGCTTGCATTTGCCTCTTCTATGAATTTCAATTTATATCAAATGGATGTGAAAAGTGCTTTTCTAAACGGTTTTATTCAAGAAGAAGTTTTTGTTGAACAACCCCCCGGCTTTGAAAACTTTAAATCTCCCGATCATGTTTTCAAACTCAAAAAGGCTCTTTATGGTTTAAAACAAGCTCCCCGAGCTTGGTATGAAAGATTGAGTAAGTTTCTTTTGGAAAATGATTTCATTAGGGGGAAAGTTGACACAACTCTCATTGTTAAGCATAAAAACAATGATATTTTGTTAGTTCAAATATATGTAGATGATATTATATCTGGTGCTACTAACAATGTTTTATGCAAGGAATTTTCCGATTTAATGACAAGCGAATTTGAGATGTCTATGATGGGTGAGTTAACATTCTTTTTGGGATTACAAGTAAAGCAAATGAAAGAAGGTACATTCATTTGTCAAGCCAAATATTGCAAAGAATTGCTTAAACGATTTGAGATGAACAATGCAATAGAAATGGCAACTCCCATGAGCACATCCGATCATCTAGACAAAGATGAGAAAGGTAAGGAAGTCGACAACAAAAAGTATCGAGGTATGATTGGCTCTCTTCTTTATCTTACTGCTACTCGTCCGGACATCATGTTTAGTGTTTGCTTATGCGCTCGTTATCAATCGTGTCCGAAAGAGTCTCACCTTACTGCGGTAAAACGGATTTTAAGGTATCTTGTTGGTACTACAAATGTGGGTCTATGGTACCCCAAAGGCTCTTCATGCCAACTTGTTGGCTACTCCGATTCCGATTTTGCTGGATGCAAATTGGACCGCAAGAGCACTAGTGGCACTTGCCATTTGCTCGGTAGCTCTCTCGTTTCTTGGTTTAGCAAGAAACAAGTAAGTGTTGCGTTGTCCACAACCGAGGCTGAATATGTAGCCGCGGGGAGTTGTTGCGCTCAAATCCTATGGTTGAAACAACAACTCTTGGACTATGGCCTAAGTCTTGATCATATCCCTCTTAGATGTGATAATACTACTGCCATATGCTTGACGAAGAACCCCGTTCTTCATTCGCGAACGAAACACATTGAAATTAGACATCATTTTATTAGAGATCACATTCTCAAAGGCGATGTCGAAATTGAATTTGTTGAAACCAAAAACCAATTGGCAGACATCTTTACAAAGCCTTTAGAGAAAGAGTCCTTCTTCCGAATTCGCAGTGAACTCGGGATCCTTGACTCCACGTTGATCTAAGTCATGCATTGAAATTTTTTATTACATGAGTTCTAACTTGAGCGTCGGAGACGTCTAACGATTTTTGCAGGTATCGCCCCAAAGGAAAGGGGAATTATAAATCTTGACGTACAACAATCGGTTTCCGTCGTCTAAATATCGATTATTTCGTATCAATAATCGATTATGTTGCTATTATTTGGGTTGATGTTGCTATATTTTTTTAATAAACAAGTTTTATTTACATCTTTAGCATCTTACTATTATGTTATTTTTGCTAATGGCAAAAGGGGGAAGATAACGGGTATGCACTCTCAATATCTATAAGCTTATATTAAGGGGAAATTCATATATTTGAGGGGGAACAAATTGCATACTTGTTGCATGTATACACTTTTCTTGAATCGTCAATATAAATTGCTTGCATTGCATATCCCGCTTAATGTTTGCCATTATCAAAAAGGGAAAAATTGTTGGAAACACGTTCTCAATGCAATATACTAAAATGTGTGTTCTTTTGTATAGGTTTTGATGAATGACAAACGAAGCGAAAATTGATATATGACGAAGTTCAAGAAACAAGCGCACAATTGATATACATCGAGATTCAAGCTCAAGACAAAGTTTTATAGTTTAATTGAGTCATTCTTAATTGTGATCCTGATCCTACAACTTGACTCGTAACATGGCTTCTCTCATAAAACTATTTTCCAAAATCATGCATATTTAATTTAATGCTAAATGATTTTAAATCATGCATATTTTCATTAGTCAAAATGATTTTTAAATGCCTCTGAAAACTGGACTAAGATAATCGATTATGTACTAATGATAATCGATTGTTTGAAGCCAAGACTGCATGACAATCAATTGTGTTAAGGCAGTGAACATCAGGTTTCTTCAAACCTGCATGACAATCGATTGTGAACCTTATGACAATCGATTGTGACGAGGCAGTGTCCATCAAAGTTTTTCAAAACTCAGAATAATCGATTGTGAAGCTAATGACAATCGATTGTTAAGAGACAGTGTCCTTCAGATTTTTTAAAGTCACAAAATAATCGATTGTGAACTAATGACAATCGATTGTGTTGAGGCAGTGACTTCCAGTGATTTTCAAATTTATTAAATAATCGATTGTGAGTATATAACAATCGATTGTCAAGAGGCGGTGTCTAAAATATTTTTCAAAAACTGATAAGTAATCGATTGTTTACTTTGTGCACTCGATTGTGAAGCTGACCGTTGTCGTAAAGTTTTCAAATACCGTCAGGTAATCGATTATTGATTCTGTATAATCGATTATTTTGATTAAAATCCGGAAAAAAGTTTTTGAATGTTATTTGATAATCGATTATTGATTTTGTATAATCGATTGTTTTGATTAAAATCCGGAAAAGATTTTTTGAACGTTGCTGAGTAATCGATTGTTGATTCTGAACAATCGATTGTTTGTGGTAAAATCTGGAAAGGATTTTTTTGAACGTTGCCAGTAATCGAATATGGATTGTAAGTAATCGATTGTCAAGCGTATAATCTGGGATTGAATTTTGATCTGACTGGCAGACAATCGATTGTTGGGGTTTGACAATCGATTGTTAGTGAGTAAAATCAGCAACTCTTAATTGGCAATTAGGCAACGGTAATGCCAAGTTTTTCAACTATAAATACAGCTTCATATCAGTGTCTTAAACACAACAACATACTAGAACTGATCATTACATTGCTATAAGCTTGCATACTTTTGTTTATCATTTTATATTCAATTTCATAAAGCTTTTGAGAGCCATATTCTTGTTCAAAGTTGTTGTGATCCAGAGCTTACTTCTTTTACTCATATCTACTCATTAAGGAGTATTTTGTTTGAGTGCTTTAGTGTTGTATACACTTGTAAGAGAATTGTAATTCTCTTGTTGTAAGGAACTTGTGCTTCCTTGGTTGAAGTCTTGGAGTGTGGTATCTCCGAGCAAAAGTGTGAGGCTTGTGTCCTCAAGTTGTAACGGTTTGTTAAGCACCCGGAAGCTTAACAGAGTTAGTGGAAAATCTCGAGAGAGTCTCTCGGGGACTGGACTAGCCACGTGTTGTGGTGAACCAGAATATATCGGTGCGTTCTTTCCTTTTATTTATTTAACGCACTTAATTATTTCCTGCAAGTTTTAATTTCCGCAAGTTACGCTAAATTTTATTATAACGCTATTCACCCTCCCTCTAGCGTTAAGCGTATTTTCTAACAATCTTAGCCTGTTCGAGCATGGTTCTAGCCATCTCTTCGAGACACCTATTTTTCCTTTCCACCACCCCATTTTGTTGTGGTGTTCGTGGAGCGGAAAAGGTATGCTCGATACCGAGTTCGTCATAAATGTCCGCAAAGAGATTGTGATCAAACTCTCCCCTATGATCTTTTCTAATTGAAGTGACGGTTGTTTCCTTTTTGTTTTGAACACGTTTAAGAAAATATTTAAAATTCCGAAAAGCATCACTTTTATGGCAAGAAATAAAGTCCAAGTAAATCTGGAATAATCATCAACAATAACAAAAGCATAACGATTTCTACCAAGACTTTCAATGCTAGATGGTCCAAATAAATCCATGTGAAGCAATTGCAATGGTCTAGTAGTTGAAATAATATTTTTCGATTTAAAAGATGCTTTTGTTTGCTTCCCTTTTTGACAAGAATCACAAATAAAGTCATTTTCAAATTTCAAATTTGGAAGACCAACAACTAAATTTTGTGAAACCAATTTGTTCAAAAGATGCATGTTGATGTGAGCTACTCTACGATGCCATAACCAAGAATCATCCTCTTTGCTCATTAGACAATTCACATATTCGGGTGAAGAATTTGCAAGATCAACCATATAAATGTTATCCATTCTAAAACCACCAAGGATAATTTTAAAGTCGCTACGTCTAAAAACTACGCATTCATCCGAATCAAATAAAATAAGATTTCCCTTGTCACATAATTGATTTATGCTCAAGAGATTATGTTTTAAACCTTTCACAAGTAATATATGCTTAATGGAAGAAATTTCATCCTTACCGACCGATCCGATGCCGATAATCTTTCCTTTGTTGTTATCACCAAAAATAACACTTTCCCCTTCCTTGTGTTCTAGTTGAAGGAATTTGGATTCGTCTCCCGTCATGTGCTTGGAGCATCCACTATCAAGGTACCATAGTACACTTGATCCCTTCAAACATACCTACAAAACAGATTATGATTTTTAGGTACCCATGCCATTTTGGGTCCTTGGGGGTTAGGCAAATCATAGTGATGTGATTGAGTGTTATGTCTATGTCGTGTAAAACAAGCAGGAGCAATATGTCCAATTCGTCTACAATAATGACAAGTCACGTTAGCATTATGCATCCTTCTAGGTTGATAGTAATTGGACGGACGAAATTCATTTACTCTATTATTGACAATATAACTATTGCGCAAATCATGAAAATCATTTCTCCTACCATTTGTTCTAGGATATGCATCATTTCTAGAATAGTTGTTTCTAGGTTGGAAGTCATTTCTAGGTGTTCTAAAAGGTTCAAAATTCCTTCTAGTGTTTGGCCTAGAATGTGCATTATTTCTAGGTTGCGATTCATGAAAACAATTTTTAGGTTTGTTGTATCTAGGATGAACATTTGTTTTATTTATCCTAGGTTGAGCCTTAGGTGGTTGGGGGTTGGCTTCAACTTTCTCTTTAGGCTCGTTTCTAAAACCTATGCCATGCTTGGTCGACTTCAAATTAAAAAACACTTCATTCAAATTTTTATGAGAAGAGTTAAACTTATCTAAGGTGCCCTTAAGCCTTTCTACTTCATTTTTGAGATGCATGCAAGAAGTACAATTTCTAGAACTCTCAGGCTTGTCGGCGCTTCTCTTGCCAAAAAATTGGTTTTCCTCTTTCAACTTCTCATTTTCTAAAATCAGTTTTTCCAATTCCTTTTCTTTAAAAGAGAGTTGTTTTTGGAAATCTTTTTCTTTTAAAGAAGCGTTTTCTTTTATACTCTTAGCAGTTTTTGAAGCTTTAATAAATTCGCTATACAACTCATCAAAAGCATTTTGCATTTCTTCAAGGGAAAAGAAATTTTTGGAAGAAATTTGACATACCTCTTCTTTGTTGTCTTCTTGTGCCATAAGACAAAGATTTGCGGCTTCATCTTCTTCTTCCTCACTTGACTCGTCACCGGAGTTGCCTCCCCAAGATATGTATGCTCGTTGCTTCTTGAAGGATTTCTTCTCCTTTTTAGCATTTGGGCAATTTGATTTAATGTGCCCGGTTTCTCCGCACTCATAGCACTTTATTTGATCTCCTTGCTTTTTGCCCTTTCGTTCATACTCTTTTCGCATGAAATTTTGAAATCTCTTGATAACGAGTCCGAACTCGTTGTCTCCGTCCTCATCATTTTGAGGTTGGCTTGTGCTTGCCTTGGGAGCGATTCTTTGCTTCCTTTGATCATCAACAAGAGGGTTAAGTATAGTAGATTCATAAGTTTTAAGATTACCTCTTAATGCATCGATTGTGACATTTGAAATGCCAATGGATTCTTGAATCGCGTCGGCCTTGGATCGCCATTCCGGAGTGAGACTTCGGAGAATTTTTCGGACAAGTTCCTTATCCGTGAAGGTCTTCTTAAGAGCATGTAAATCATATACGATTTTTGAAAATCGTTCAAACATCTCATCGACCTTTTTGCCTTCCTTCATGTGAAACAATTCATATGCATGGGTTAGGAAATCAATTTTGGCTTCCCTTACCTGGTCCGTACCTTCGTACGTAATTTCAAGCTTGCCCACATTTGCTTCGCCGTTGTGCAACAAGATATCTTTCTGTAATCATCAGTATTTACAGCACAATATAATAAATTAATAGCTTTAGCATTATTTTGCACCTTTCGGATATCATCCGCATCGTATTCATCTTCGGACTTTGGGACCCATTCATTTTCAACCTTCTTGGTTGGAATTTGTTCTCCATTCATTATGACCTTCCAAAGATGAAAACTATTTGATTGTACAAATATTCTCATCCTCTCCTTCCAGTATGTATAATTTGTACCATCGAATAGCGGTTGTCGGGTGGAGCATTGTCCTTCACCTATTCCTGCAAAAGAATCACGAGTAGAAGCCATGGATGTTTCTGTCAAACGGTTAAGTCTTCAGAGAGTTGGGCTCTGATACCAATTGTTAGATAATACGCTTAACGCTATAGGGGGGGGGGTGAATAGCGATATAATAAAAATTAGCGTAAACTTGCGGAATTTAAAAATTGCAGGAAATAAATAAGTGCGATAAGTAAATAAATTAGAACAAACACACCGATGTATCCTGGTTCACCAAAACCCGTGGCTAGTCCAGTCCCCGAGAGACTCTCTCGAGATTTCCACTAACTTGTTAAGCTTACGGGTGCTTAACAAACCGTTACAACTTGAGGACACAAGCCTCAACAACCTTTGCTCGGAGATACAACACTCCAAGACTTCAACCATGGAAACACAAGTTCCTTCTTACAACACAAGGGACTAACACTTCCTTTCAAGTGTACAAAAACACTTAGCACTCAAACAAGACATTCCATTAAGAGTAGATATGAGTAAAAAGAATACGCTCAAGATCGCAACAACTTCCGACAAGAATTTGGCTCTCAAAAGCTTATGTAATGAATATAAAATGATAAGCAATAAAGTATGCAAGCTTTAGCAATTGTATGATCAGTTGTTGTGTGTTGTTGTACTTAAAAGACTGAATTGAAGCTGTATTTATAGTTGAAAAACTTTGTATTACCGTTGCCTAATTGCCAATTAAGAATTGCTGATTTTACTCAGTGACAATCGATTGTCAAATTACCACAATCGATTGTTTGCCAGTTCTTCCAAAAATCAATCCCAGATTTTACGCTTAACAATCGACTATCTAAGATCAATAATCGATTACTGGCAACGTTCAAAAAATCATTTCCAGATTTTACGTAAAACAATCGATTGTCAGAAATCTACAATCGATTACTCAGCAACGTTCAAAAAATCCTTTCCAGATTTTAATTAAAATAATCGATTATAGGAAATCAATAATCGATTACCTGATGGTATTTGAAAACATTTTGGCAACGGTCATTTATACAATCGATTATACTAAGTTAACAATCGATTATATATCAGTCTTGAATAATCAATTTAGACACTGCCTCTTGACAATCGATTGTCATAAGTTCACAATCGATTATTTAATAACTTTGAAAAAGTCTGGAAGACACTGCCTCAACACAATCGATTGTCATAAGTTCACAATCGATTATTTTGTGACTTTGAAAAATCTGATGGACACTGTCTCTTCACAATCGATTGTCATTAGCTTCACAATCGATTATTTTGAGCTTTGAAAAACTTTGATGGACACTGCCTCATCACAATCGATTGTCATAAGGTTCACAATCGATTGTCATGCAGATTTGAAAAATCTGATGCTCACTGCCTTAATACAATCGATTGTCTTAGGTTCACAATCGATTGTCAAGCAGCTGACTTAAACATAATCGATTATCATAAGTACATAATCGATTATCTTAGTCCAGATTTTAGAGGCATGTTTAAAAATCATTTTGACTAAAGTAAATATGCATTGTTTAAAATCATTTTGCTCTAAATTAAATATGCATGATTTGTTAAAAATATTTTTGCGAGAGAAGCCAAGTCTTGAGTTTAAGTTGTCGGATCAAGATCACAATTAAATACCGACTCATATAAAACTTAATCTCGATCTTTGTCTTGTGCTTGAATCTCGTTATATATCAATTTTGCGCTTGTGCTTGGACCTCGTCATATGTCAATTTGCGCATTGTTTGTCATTCATCAAAACCTACATATATGAACACACGTTTAGTATAATGCCTTGAGAACGTGTTTCCAACAGACTCATGGCCGAATCATTACATCATCTGCACCAGTTTTCAATTATTGGGGAATTGTGATTTTTTTTTGGAGTGACTGAATCTCAAGGAGAGGCTGCCTACGTATCCATTCGGAATCATGTCAGACGTAGTTTAGGAAGTATTTCCTAAACTAATTTAGTTTTGCATATATATATATATATATATATACATATATTCCATTTTTCATCACTTTTCTCTTTTTCTTTTTTTTTGTTTTGTTTTCTTTTGATTTCTTTTCTTTTTATTATTATTATTATTATTATTATTATTATTATTATTATTATTATTATTAATAGCACTTCTGAGTTCCAAAGAGGGTGATTAAAGAAACGTAACCGGCTCAAAAGGTTTGATAGTGTTTGGGGTAGCTGGAAAGAAAAGCCTTCTTCATTTCTACCAGACTGAATCATTGTTGAAAGGATTTAAAATGTAGTACCTTTTCACTGAGTCTACATTCACTGTTGCTTCGAGATCGTCTCCTTCGATGCCACCCAGGTACAATACTCCTTTAGGAAGTATCTTCCTGATAGTGTATGGGCCTTTCCAGTTAGGAACAAATTTTCCTTTGGATTCTTGATGGTGTGGGATAACGCGCCTTAATACAAGTTGTCCAACCTCAAAGATCATGGGACGCACTTTATTGTTATATGCACGGGCCATTCTTTGTTGGTACAACTGCCTGTGACAAATTGCGGCCATTCATTTTTCATCAATTAATGACAACTGCTCCAGCCGAGTCTTGACCCACTCACTATCCTCAATTTCTGCTTTGACGATTACCTGGAGTGAAGGGACTTCTACCTCTACGGGTATAACAACTTCGGTTCCGTAGACCAATAAGTATCGGGTTGCTCCTATTGATGTGTGCATCATGGTGCGATATCCATGTAATGCAAATAACAGCTTTTCATGCCGATCCTTGGAGATTTGAATCATTTTTCTGAGAATTTTCTTGATGTTCTTGTTAGCTGCTTCGACGGAAAAATTGGCATTAGGCCAGTAGGGAGTCGAGTTTCTATGTATTATCTTTAATTGTTCACATATTTATCCCATCAGATGACAATTCAAGTGGCAGCGTAGTCTGTGATGATGGTTGCAGGAATACCGAAGTGGCAAATGAGGCTGGAATGCACAAAGTCTACCACAACTTTCTTGGTGACAGACTTAAGCGTGATAGCTTCAACCCACTTCGTAAAGTATTCTATTGCAAGAAATATGAAAATATGTCCATTTGAGGCTATTGGATCGATTGCTCCAATGACATTCATGCCCTAGGCAGCGAACGACCAAGGTGCCGACATAGGATGTAGTTCAGTTGGTGGTGCATGAATCAAATCACCGTGCACCTGACATTGATTACATTTTCGAACGAAGATGAAATAGTCCTTCTCCATGGTTATCCAGTAGTACCCTACCTAATGTATTTTCTTTGCCAACACATACCCGTTTATATTAGGGTCCGCACACTCCCACGTGTACTTTATGCATGATCTTTCTGGCTTCCTCGGCATCAACACATCTTAGCAAGTTGAGATCTGGGGTCCTTTTATACAAGATATCACCACTCAAGAAGAAACCGCTCCCATGCTGTCTAATGGTTCTCTTTTGATCTCCAGTTGCCTGCTTGGGATATTCTTCTATTTTTAGAAATCTCTTGATATCTTAATACCATGGATGAGTGCCGGTTTCTCCCTCGGTCACATTACAGTACCCATGCCTTTCCTTGATTTGGATTTCCAAGGGATAGATGTAGGCGTTTCCAGGGTAAGGGAACATCGAAGTCAAAGTAGCGAGTGCATCATCTAACTCACTGTTACAGCGAGGAATGTACCTGAACTACTTGAACTGTTCGCTGAGATCTTCCACATGTTGCCGATAAGGGATGAGTTTAACATCTCGAGTTTCCCACTCCCCTTGGGCTTGCTGGATAATTAGATCTGAATCCACCATGATCAATAGTTCCTTGACGTCTTGGTTGATATCCATATTCATGACCATGATGTAGGCTTCATATTCTGCTGTGCTGTTTGTGCAGAAGAACCAAAGCCGAGCCGTGGCAGGGTAGTGTTGACCAGTGGGTGAAATTAAGATTGCCCCAATTCTTACACCTTTTGCATTTAGCGCTCCATCGAAGAACATTTTCCAAGCAACGATTTCTTCAGATGTTACCTCCACCGAATTCACCTCTTCGTCCGGAAAATAGGTATTCAAGGGTTGGTATTCATCATCAAGCGGGTTCTCGGCTAAATGATCTTCTAATTCTTAAGCCTACATTGCTGTACAAGTGGCATAGACTATGTCGAACTCCATGAGCAGGATTTGCCATTTTGCCAATCTCCCTGTAGGTATTGGTTTTTGAAATACATACTTCAGAGAATCCAGCCTAGTTATGAGGTAGGTGGTTTGGGCTTGCAAGTAATGCCTTAGTTTCTGAGCATTCCACGTTAAGGCGCCACAGGTTCTTTCTAGCAAGGTGTATTTGGCCTTGTAACTAGTAAACTTCTTGCTTAGGCAATAGATGGCATGTTCCTTCTTTGTAGTGACATCATGTTGCCCGAGAATGCAACCAGCTGAGTTTTCCAGAACATCAGATATAGAAATAATGGCCTTACTGGTTCCAGCGGGACCAAGACTAGTGGATTGGATAGATTATCATTAATCTTATCAAAATCCTCTTGACACTTATTCGTCAACTTGATTGCTGCATCCTATTTTAGCAACTTGAATATTAGCTCGCATGTAGAAGTCAACTAGGCGATGAATCGGCGAATGTAATTCAGTCTCCCCAGCAAGCTCATTACATCATTCTTGGTTATTGGAGGACGTAGCTCTCAAATGGATTTTATTTTTGTTAGATCCAACTCAATACACCTTCCGGTTGACTATGAACCCTAGAAGCTTGCCCGACGGGACCATGAATGCACAATTGGCTGGGTTCAATTTCAGATCGTACTTGCGCGGCCTTTCAAAGAACTTTCTTAGGTCCCGCACATGATCGCATTTAGTCTTGGACTTGATAATCACATCGTCCACATATACTTCTGTCTCCTGATGCATCACGTCGTGGAAGATAGTGGTCATGGCCTTCATATACGTCGCTCCATCATTTTTTAAATCAAATGGCATGACCCTGTAGCAATAAATACTCCCAAAGTGTGGTGAAGGAATTTTTCTCGGCATCCTCCTCATCAATCAATACCTGGTGATATCCTCCATAACAGTCCCCACGAAAGACTGTATCTCGTGTTTCGCGCGGTTATCAATAAGTATATGGATATTGGGTAAAGGGAAATTGTCTTTGGAACTTTCCTTGTTTAAATCTCTGTAGTTTACACATAATAGGGTTTTCCTATCTTTCTTTAGCACCGGGACTACATTGTTCAGCCATGTGGTGTATCGCACCACTCGAATTACTCCCGCCACCAACTCTTCTTTGATATTATCACTGATATAGGGCTTGAACTTTATCTATTTTTGTTGGTTGGAGGGAATTCAGAGTAAGTATTCAACATATGAACCACCAAATCAGCACTCAGCCCTGGTATATCATTGTATGACAAAGAAAAAATGTCTTTGAATTAAAAAAAGAGTTTGATCAGTGCGTCCCAGATATTTTCTCATTTTCATGGATGCCTATTTTTGTTTGCCTAGTTTCGCCGGGACCACCCAAGTTAACCGGTTCGGTATCATTTAGATTTGGCTTAGGTTTATTTTCGAAATGTTCCAGTTCTCGATTGATTTCCCTAAAAGCCTCTTATTTGTCGTACTCTGGTTCTTGGTTCATTATTTCATAATTAGGCGGCATGTTTGGGTTGGGGAACAAAGTCCGCGAGCATGTCATGTTATTAAAAGCCGTATTATTAGAACTAAAAGAAAACAACAAGAATCTGAAATAATAAAGGAATATAGATGATGAAATATTGATTTTATATCTTTCTAATTGTAAGATAAAAGGGTTTACATTGGAAAAGTTAAAAGGACAAAACATTAAAGGAAAAACACCCGAGTTACACCCTAAGATAACTCGTGATGTAGAAAAGATGGAAAGACAGGATTACCAGGCCTCCCGCCTGATTGGGAATGGTGTAGCCTTCTAATTTTGTAATTTGGCATTCGGTCCCATGTATAGAACCTCAGCGGGGCTCGAGCCTTCTCCAAGCTGAACCATGTGAGTTTCATATGATAGCATTCTCATTGCTCAACATATTTCCTCGATTTCTTCAGCAGTGAAGGTCTCATCTTCTTCCTCCTCATTGTACTTTGGCTTCACGAATGTTTATACAAGTGCGGCAGGGGTTGAGGCAAAGCCCATCAATCACGCTTTCTATAATTCTCCCATGTTATATCCTCTAGCGTCGGGTGGAAGCCTAACCCGAAAAACTTCTTTGTAGTGGGAAAAGTAATCGGCTCAACTATCCTTTGTATAGAACATCCGAGTCCCTTCCCCGGTTTGAATCCTTGTCGTATCATCTCTCTAGCCACTATGATTGAGGCATTGGCGAGGAAAGGTTGGGGATAGGGTTTTCCCTCTTCATGCTGATCAGCCACCACAATTTCGAAGGCCTGATCAGGGGATGGAGGGATCGCGATAAATTTACTCCTCATTTTCGCCATAGACAACGATTGCTTGGTTCTTATGTTCAAATTTCTACATCTGGTGTAGAGTAGAAGGCACAGCTCCTGCCGCGTGAATCCATGGCTTTCCCAGGAGGTAATTGTATGACGTTTCCATATCTAACACTTGAAAGGTTACCTTGAAATCAACCGGGCCAATGGTTAAGACCAGATCAATCTCTCTAATTGTGTCTCTTTTGATTCAATCCAAAGCTCGAACACATACATTGTAGGGACGAATCCTCTCTGTCTCGATATCCATTCTCGGTAATGTTGAATGTGTGTGTATGTCTACCTCAGAGCCTCCATCTACGATTACCTTTTTGACATTGTTGCCGTCAAATTAGACCGTTAGATGCAGGGCATTTTTGTGGGCGGTTTCTTCTGGAGGCAAGTCATTTTACTGATTGTGATCTGATTGAAAACGATTAAAATTTTCGCCATTATCTCCAATTGTTCGACACAGTTTTGAGCCGGCACTTATACTTCATTGAGAGTTTTGGCTAATACCTTTGGTGCTCACGAGAATCCATCAGCAAGGATAATAATGAGACTTGTACGGTGATTTTTGAAGTTAGTCCACTACTTCATAGTCCGGCATTTTCATCTTTTGAAAGAAAACTTCCACCTCCCCAGCTCTTACTAGCTTCTTAGGTGGGAATCGCCTCTTGGTGGCATTGTTCATTCTTCCAAGTCAAAGTATTTTTTCATATGGTATCTTTCTTGAGTTTCTCTAGTGATTTCTTTGCATTTATATGTCACCACCATTTCTTGATAGTTCCAAGGGACTGTAGAAGGGTCCGTAATTGGCCTTTGAGGTGCGCAACAAACCAACACATGCTCATTCAGCCGTGGCGGATTAGTTTGTCCCCCCACCACATAAGTTCTTTTGGGCACGTATGTCTGAGTACTCCTGTTCAACTCAAATCTCTTTGGGGGACTCAGAGTCAACTGCCTTTCCCAACGACCTCGTGGGACATAAAGGACAGATCTTTGACAGATCTCGCCTGAGTTTAACCTCAACTTTCGTTTCAATATCAGGGTGCATGGTCCTTTTCCCTTTCAGCTTTCTTGGACGCAGCTCTTGGCTTTTTATCTGCATCAGCAATACTGATTATGTCTTTCAAAGCTAGGTTGAATTCTTTGTCCTCGCAGATCATCCCGATTAACGGTTTGTTGTTATGGGCCGGCAATGGGTTGTTAGTCATATTCGAGACATTTTCATCCCTCAGCACTATTTTTCTTTGCTCTATTAAATCTTCCACATCTTGCTTCAGAGTCCAACAATTTTTTGTGTCGTGCCCTTCCGCCCCTAAATGATAAGCACACCAAACACACTGTTGGTAGGAAGGCGATTCACGGTTTTGTGTGTTCGGAGGAACAGGCTGCAATAGACCCAACTGGCAAAGTTTTGGGAACAGGCTGGAAAACGACTCCCCGATTGGCGTAAAGTTTTGCCTTCTGGGTTGCACCCTTGGAAAAAAATTGCATTGAGAAGGGGGAGGGAGGGATTATATTGGTTTTGATTGGGAGGCTGGTTTCTCGAAGCCTAGTTCCTGTTGACCTGCTATTGCAACCGTGCAAATTTTTGGGCGTTCATAACGACACTAGGCTGGGGAGCATAAGGCATGTCTTGGTGAGGATAATAATTTTGAGGGGTTCTTCCCGAGAACATGGGCCTAGGAGCATGGTGTCTTTTCATACCTGATGCTGCCATCGAGGTTTCTTCTTTCTTTTTATTCCTTGCGACTCCTCTTGCCCCGTCTTTGATGGCTTGGGAAGTTGCTCTGATTGTCGACTGACTCAAAATCCTTCCCGTTTTCAAATTTTCTACCATTTCACCAATCTTGATTGCTTCTGCAAAAGGCTTGCCCATGGCCGACATCATGTTTAAAAAGTAATCTGCTTCCTGGGCCTAAAGGAAAATAGTGACCATTTCTATTTCATCCATGGGAGGCTTCACCCTCGATTCCAGTTCGCGCCACTTTATAGCATATTCTTTGAAACTCTCTGAAAGCTTCTTTTTCAAATTTTCGAAGGAATTCCTGTCAAAAGCAATGTCAATGTTGTATTGAAATTGCCTTACAAAATCTCTAGCAAATTCGTTCCAAATGTGTCATCGTGAGACCTCTTGGTCCAAATACTACTCTGAGGCAATGCCTACTAAGCTTTCTCCGATGTACGCTATCAACAATTATTCTTTTACGCCTGCCCCGCGCAATTGGTTGCAATACTTCTTTAAGTGAGCAATGGGATCTCCATGACCATCATTTTTTTCGAACTTTGGCATTTTAAATCCCATGGGTAGGTGCACATGCGGGAACATGCACAGGTATGCATAAGAAACAATCTTTTGACCTCTCAAGCCCTGCATATTCTTTAAGCTCTATTTGAGGCTCCTCAATCTTTTAGACATCTCATCTTGTTCAGGAACTTTGGGAGTTTTATCTTTTACAGGTGTAAGCTCGTATTGTGGTTGAGGATAAGGGTAGGCAGGGTATAGAGGAGGCTTAGTTTTGTAAGTGGGGGTTTGGAATATAAAGACTGAAGGATCAAACATGGGCCTTGGCACTGCGGGCAGTGTGGTAGCCGCACATGGGGTAGCGTAAAGATATTGGGGATTGTGTTAGATGTGAACACTTGAGGGCGGACATCAGAAGGTGCTCCAACAAAATTGGCCGGTATGGTGGGCTGTCCCAATTGGATGTTTGGATGGCTAATGGGAATAGTGGAAGCACTCCCCGATCTTGGGAAGAGCTCAGGGAATCCGGGGATGGCACTCGGAGGCTCTTTTCAATTTGTCCATGCATCCAACATCTCCATGACCCTAAGGCGCAGGATCCTGTTTTCTCGGCTGCCGCAGACTCTGATGCTGGATTACCTAAAATTGAGCTATCTTCTGAGATGGGAATTGCCGAAAAGGTCATTTCAAATTCTAATTGCGGCAATGATGTGTAACAATGTTCCCTTTCAATTTTGAACTCTTTTGCCTGTTTGAGCATTTTGTTTTCTACAATGATAATTTTCTTTAATCCTGCCACCTTACCATCAAATTCTTCTTTTGGTTGCTTAAAAGACGTGCTTGTTCTGCCGCATTTTCAGCCAATTATTTTCGAGCCCTTGCTAGTTCCCTTTTTGTTTTGTTCAAATAAAAATTGTAGTCATCCACCTTCTATCTGAAGCCATGTACAAGTTTTTTATCCTTGGCACTCCGGACGAGGTTTTCCGCTGCTACTTCATTTTATGAATTTGGGCCCGAAGGGCCTCATTTTCCTTGACCAGTTTCTTCTTTTCGCCCTCATCTGCGGTGGCCTGCAAATCTTTCTCGAATTGCAAATTCATTACTTGCCTCTCTAGTTTGCCTATCGTATCCCTGTACTCGTGTTCTTTAGCCATCCAGTCCCACTGCTTTTGTGATGCTTCAATGAATTCCTTGATATGGTGCCTTTTGGCCGGCCTCTCGAATTCAATTTCTCTCCTGTACCAAGCAGGATATCCTGGCGACACTTCGCCTCTAGAGATACTCGAGGCCTCAATCTATCGAGCGAAGTGCAGATGCTCAAAATGACTAGTCGGGTCATTACATGTGGATGGTCTTCTAACACTTGTCCAACTATATTAGTCCACTTTGCTTGAATATTAAATAGTGCACCTAGTCTTCCATGCATGAAGATACATGGTTGATTAGAATAGACATAGCCCTACAACACTTTCCTTTTAGGCTTTATGCAAGAAGCCACTTGGAAATAGATAGGACACCTGTAAAATGAAAAGACACATGTATTTAAAATTTAAAAAATACTAGAAAAATCATCAATAATAATTTAGTTTCTCTATTTATAGAAAAATAAGTATTTCTAATACTTTAAACTTCAGCACATATTTCACGCTTGTCAATATTATTTTTGTCTAAACTAGATATTAAGAGTCATTACATTTTCTTTATATATGTGACATTAATATATCGTAGTCTAACATGCCACAGAAAATTGACACAATCATGTAAGCATAAAAAGATGCACATTTATTGATGGTACCAGAAATATTATTAATTCGTGATTATAATATTCATTACCAACAAAAATATTATTTTTTGTCAATACAGCCTCATGATTCTCGAAAAGAACCTTCACTCTAACATTTTCTAATAATCTCACAAAAATCAAATTGGTTTGGATATTAGGAATATTCAACATATCAATCACTGCTAGACCTTTACCATATATGAGTGATAGAAGAATTTTTTATTTTTCGAGAGCACGAGTTGTTTTTGAGTCACCAAGATAAATAGTTTCTTCTCCTTCCAATCCTCAACATGGATGTAAGATGAAAGTTCATTTTTTATCAAATGTGCCTAGTAGCCCCCACTACAAAAAAATAGCATTTCGCGACGAACGTATTCTGTCGCTAAGCTTCTTATTTCCGTAGCTAAACGAATTTAGTGACGGATTCAAATTGGTCTCTAAAATTATCGCAGCTAAGCTCATAACGACAAAAAATATGAACTTATCGCAGATCTAGCGACGGATTAACGAAGCAATATATTTGTAGCAAAGTTTAGCGACTAAAAAACTTGTGCTATTTTGCTTAGTTTTGTCGCTATTATAACTAATTTTTTTGCTACAATTTGTAATATAATTCATCGTTTGTTCTTATTAGCAATAAAAGAATTCATCGCTAGTTCTTCCTACTTTTAAAGACAAAAATCTTTTGTTGCCAATCTGTCACAAGTTTAAATTTTATGTATTAGTTTTAGCTATGATTAATATTTGTCGCTTAATTTTATTTATTTATATACTATTTTAAACGTACCATGTTGAAGCATATTACAAGATACTATTAAATACACTTAATTAAAAGTGACTGATATTAATATAATTAACATTAACAAGGCCCAAAATATATCTATATCATTAAGTACAAAATATCCAAAAACACCAAAAATAAAGACTAAATAAAATAGGCTAACTATGTGGGGCTGGAGAATCATGGTCATAATTAGAACTAAATGTATAAGTCTCATAAATGTTAGCATAGGAGCTGTAGGTGTCACATTTGATGGGTGATTGGTAAGATCAATATTTGGCTGAGGCGAAGGTAAAGAAACTAGTTACTGTAGAAGAGTTAATAATCAGTGAATTCGAAACATTAGAAAATATTGAGTATTCCGTTTACGAAATGAAAAAAGATATGAAAGTAAAGTCAATAAAATTATTTAAAAAGTTGACTTACATGTACGATTCGAAATTTCTCTCCAACAAAAGATTTTCCATCATTACCAAGTGTATGAATATGCAAATATATCTCAGTTGTTGTTGGATCTCGACCCTTTTTAATAGCCTACGCAAAATATATTCGATGCAAAAAATTGACAAAAATACGTTTGTATGAAAATGAGATTGAAAAATAAAATTGAAAAAAGGAAATAACTTAAGTAGAATAGAGAAACAAAAAAACTAAACAAGTTCCCACCTTCAAAATCTTGTTAGTTTAAGGCATAAGAACTTTTTTGCTACCAAGCTCTCTCTATTCTTGATTTGTATGTTGAATTGGAAGAAATTGAGTGTACATATAAAGAGTACATGTCAAAATACATGAAATAGTCAAAGAGTTATTACTGGCAAAGTAGCACCAATAGCAACAAACACGAGCAAGGACAAAAGAAAAGGCACGGATAGTTATTCAAAAGTCTCATCACGCATACCTATTAAAGTCATTTAGATCCGCATATTAAGGGAAATAAATCAAACAATATACGGTAGTACATATACAATATTTAATGAGCGTTGATCACTTAACACGTTAGACAATCTATATTAAATATAATAATTGTGTAACGTAGCATTTAATGTCCATATTTACTCAAAATAGCCTTATCATTGCATAGGCAAGATGTATGTCTATCAAATAAGCTATAAAAAGGAGACAACTGATCCATTGTAGATAGACAACACTATATGAATATACCCTGGTTCACTTGTTTTTTTTTCGATTATATTCTTGCTATTCAAATTATTTTCTTATACACATTCTTTCGTTTATCAGTAACCTGTGTTCTTCTAAATTATAGGTTTAATCGAAATTATGTTTTTTGGTTAAACAAATTGGTTTCGTTGCCGAGAATCTAATAATCTATTTTATTGTAGCTTAATTTCTCTTAATGCATTAATCATGTCGACTAAAAATGACAACATTTGAGGAAACCAAGAGAACCAACAGCTTTAGGCAGATCCACAGAATATTAATACTCCAATCCCTTCACCACGAGGCTCTCCACAGCGATCTCGTATGGGTACTCCTGAGGGATCTCATACAAACATACATGCTCAATTTGAAAATGTTGATGTTATCGATGAAGCTTTGCAAAAATTAATTCTACAAAGTTAATAAGGTTTTTGAAGCATTTGAACCTTTTACCAGCTGTTACCCCCACACCGGTTCCTAATAATAACACTTTGGAGAACCTTCGTTCCGAGCTTGTTAACCTAGGTAGCGATGGAACTCCAAGTGAATGACAAGAGGGAGAACAACGTAATGTAATTAATTCTTATTTACAAAATTTAGTTCTAACATTGCAGAAACAACTCATGAAGCAAAGTGAACACATAGGACAGATACCTGGGGTGCCACCCGTGATCAAAGGGGTAGATATAGATAAATATTCACAACAACCTTGGAAATTAATTGCTGCTCCCCTTCCAATTCCAAAGAACTTCAAAATGTCTGACATTTAAAAGTGCAATTGAACGACAGACCTATGCGACCATGTGACTGCATTCATAATAGGCATAAAAAGCAATGATTTGACTAAGCAGGAGATTGAATTAGTATTAGTCAAAAAAATCGGAGAATCACTGACCGAAGGAGCGCTAACATGGTATTCTTTTTTACCCAAAATTTTGTGAACTCTTTTGCTGAGCTTGCAGATTCTTTCATCAAAGCGCATTTCAAAGCTCAAAAAGTAGAAAAAAGAATGGAAGATATTTTCAAGATCAAGGGACTCAGAATTGAATAGGGAATTCGTGGACAGATTCCAATGTGAGAGAATGACATTACCAGGTGTACCTGACAATTGGGGAGCTATAGATTTCACGAGCAATTTGAATGGAAAGAGCTCAAAAGCCACCAGGCGACTAAGGAAAGCCTTTGTGAATTCCCAACCACAACGTGGAATGACATTTATAACAGGTATAACACTAAGTTGAGGATAGAAAAGGATATTGTCCCACGATTTAACAAAGAAGAAACGGTAAGTTCGAGACGTGTGGAGACCGAAAAAGGTCCGGTAAAAATAGGTATGAGCCATATATAGGACCTACAGAAGAAGCTAAAGCACCAAATGGCTGAGATGTACCGGGAATGGGCAAGAGGACAGCCAACCCCAACCTATCCTACTAATCCAACCTTTATTTTGCCACTGGCCCAAGCACCTGACCAATCTACCATTGATCCACCCTGAAGTTTTCCTATCTATTCACAACATCAGGGTAGGATCTCTCAACAACCACCAGCTCCACTACCCAAAGTCGCTCCTCACCCTCCTCCGCCAATTGCCCTCATTTATTTTTCACCTCTGCCTCCTGCACTCCATAGGTTTTCAAGTGAACCCTTGATTCAAGCATATGAACCCCAATACTACCCGCCAGAACCTGCTTACAATACCCATATGCCTTACTCCTATGCTCCCCATCTCGAAATCCCGGTAGGAGTTGAGAAGCTAATCAAAAATCCAGAGCAGGAAGAGATGCTTAGAAAGGTTAGGAATGATAGAAACAATTATGAGTCATGAGATGATAGAAATTTTAAAGCAAGATTGGGCGGTTACAATTTCAATGTGAGCACTTCTGAGCTCGTAGCTATTCTAAGAATCATGGGAGAAAAGGTACGATGGCAAAAAGAGATGAGATCAAATCCAAATAGATGCAACCCTGATCATTGATGTGAGTTTTATAATGACCACATGAATAAAAAGGCAGACTTCAATTTTTTACAAAGTAAAGTTGATCAACTATTAAAACAAGGATATCTCACTGAGTTGTTCAGTGAGAATGGTAAGCAATCTTAAATGAAACCACTTTCTCCCAAAAGAACTGTCAACATTATAAGTGGGGGTGAGGACATCAATTGCATATTATATACTGTAGCTAACAAAATTTCCAAAATTACTATTACCCAAGGGAAACGAGTGTGGCATATCTTAAAAGTAGATAACATCACATTCCATGATGCAGATGCAGATGGAGTATTAACTCCTCATAACGACGCACTAGTGATATCCCTAATTGTATATGATAGAAATGTGAAACAAGTTTTGATTGATACAGGTGAACATTATTCTACTAAGAGTATCTCGTGAGATGCAAGATTAAGATAGAATAATTCCAAAGGCGCATACTGTATCTAGATTTGACAATTCTAGTGTTGTACGAAAGGAGATATAACTCTCACTACATTCGCAAAATAAATTGTCAAAGATACGAAGTTTCAGGTAGTAGACATGGAGATGGCTTACAACATGGTCCTTGGAATACCATGGATCCACAAAATGGACATTGTTCCTTCAACCTTGCATCAAGTTATTAAATTCCCATCAGCATGGGGGATAGGTCACATACATGGAAACAAACATACATCCATGAGCATCAACTCCGTAGCAGATGCAAGTACAAAAAATGAAGGAGAATAGTAATTACAGAAGACAGTTAAGGGCGCCACAACACAAATCTAAACTGAGCATGGACAAGCAGATATGCATTCACGGCCTGATACCATTGAAGAACTAGATGAGAATGAAAACATCAAAACAACAAATGAAGAATTGGAGCCTGTTGTATTATTTGTTCAATTTCCTGATAAGAAAGTCTACGTATGGGCGAATCTTAGCCAGAGCATGAGAAGTAAATTAATTGAATTTTTGAAAACTAATGCAGACTACTTTATTTGATCTCATTATTACATGATAGGGATACCAATGGATATAATGACTCATAAATTTAATAAGGATCCATCATATTCCCATATCAAACAAAAGAATAGAAAGCAGGGAGCCTTCAAGAATCAGGTAATTCAATAAGAGGTTCGAAATTATTAGATATTTGATCCATCCGCAAGGTAAAGCATCCTAAGTGGTTAGCAAATACTATCGTAGTTCCAAAGAAAAATGGTAAGTTGCGGATCTCTGTAGATTACACAAATTTTAATAAAGCTTTTCCTAAACATTCTTTTCCACTATCACATATAGATCAATTGATTGATGCAACTGCAGGACATGAACTTTTAAGTTTTTTAGATGCATATTATGGTTATAATCAGATCAAAATGAGTCCCGAACATGAAGAAAAGACTACATTTATAATATGTAGGGGTGACTTACTGTTATAAAGTAATTCCCTTTGGTCTAAAGAACGCTAGTCCAACATATCAGAGTTTGGTAACTAAAATGTTTGAAGAACATTTGGGAAAAACCATGGTAAGTGTATATAGATGATATGCTTGTTAAAACTCAATACTCAAAAGATCACATATCACATTTGCCTGATACATTTCAAATTCTACGCAAATTCAGTATGAAGTTAAATCCCGAGAAATGGGCATTTTGTGTTGCATCGGGTAAGTTTTTATATTTTCTTATTTCTAACCATGGTATTTATGTGAATCCCGCATAAATTAAGGCCATTGAAGAGATTCCTAATATTCTATAAAAAAAATGAGGTCCAGAGGTTAACATGAAGGATTGCAGCCTTGGGAAGACTCATTTATTAATCATCAGAAAAATGCTTTAAATTCTTCTTAGCTCTTAAAAAGCGGGATCATTATGAATGGAATGAGGAATGTCAGCAAGTACTCAGAAATCTGAACACATACTTATCAAGTCCACCATTGCTGGCAAAATCAAAGGCTAGGGAGAGACTACTCATTTACCTTGTTGTTTCAAAAGTAGTGGTAAGTTTAGTTTTGGTCCGTGAAGACCAAGGTGAACAATCTCCCATCTATTTTGTTAGTAAATCTTTGTTAGATGCGGAGACACGGTATCCTTAATTAGAAAAGCTTGCACTTGTATGTGGTCATTGCATGCAGAAAAACTTTCAGTGCCATCCTATTCTTGTAATAATTGCTTATCCGTTACGTAATATATTACATAAGCTTGAATTATCAGGTAGGTTGGCTAAATGAACTGTAGAACTAAGTGAACTTCAAATTACATACCAACCTAGAATTACTACAAAATCGGCTAATTTCCTGGCTGATTTTAGCCATGGGATGCAATTAAAAGAAATAAAGAATTACAGGTGCTCAATGGAGCTAACCCAGGAACTTGGACTTTATATATAGATGGTTCATCTAACGTAAAAGGTGCGGGTTTAGGCATTGTTTTGGTACCACCTACTAGTGAAACCATTTGACACGCAATCAAATGTCATTCTATAACTAATAATGAGGTAGAATATGAAGCTATGACTTCAGGTTTGGAACTGACACGAGAACATGGTATTAAAAAAATAATAATCAAGAGAACAGTATCTGGCAAAGGGACGTTAATTAATAAAGCAATTTCAAACATGGAAGGTTATACAAATACCAAGGGATGAAAATGTTGAAGCGGACGCCATAGCTAATCTCGCATCTGCGGCTGACGTGACAAGTGACACAAACTACTTTGTTATTCATTTATTCCATTCAAGTCATTACCACGATAAGAATGAGTTAAATTTTAATAACTTGACTTGGGATTGGAGGAATGATATTGTTGCTTTTTTTGTAGTATGGTACCATCCCTGACGATAAGAAGAAAGCTCAAGAGCTTTGAGAAAAGGTTGCTCGATATTTCTTAGAGCAAGCCAACCTATATCGTAAAATATTCGGTGGTCCCTTAGCAAGATGCCTTGGACCTTCTCAAACGGAGTACGTAATGAGAGAGACTCATGAGGGGCATTATGGGAATCACGCAAGAGGAAGATAATATGTAAAATCCCTTATTAGGTCAAGCTATTATTGGCCTAAAATGAAAGAAGAAGCAGAAAGTTTCGTAGTTAAAGGCGATAAATGCCAAAAGTACGGTAACAATATGCACAAACCTACGGAATTGCTACATCCAATTACTACATCGTGACCATTTAAGAAAAGGAGAATGGACATCATGGGTCCATTACATCAAGCAAAAGGACTGTTATAATTTCTATTAGTTACTGATTATTTTACTAAATTAGTAGAAGGAGGAGCATTCAAACAGGTATGAGAAAAGGAAGTCAAAGATTTTATTTGGTGGAATATCCTATGCCGATTTGGTGTACCAAAGGATATCATGTGTGATAATGGACATTAATTTATAAGAGCTTAAATCATTGAATTCTTTCAACGTCTGAATATTAAAAGGATTACATCGACACGTTATAATCCTGTAGGTAATGGATAGGCTAAGTCAACAAATAAAATCATCGTCAACAATTTGAAGAAGCGATTAAAAGATTCAAAAGGAAATTGGCCAGATGTGCTACTTGGTGTTTTATGAGCATATCGTACAACAACAAAAACAAGTATATGAGAAACACAATTTTCTTTGCTTTATGGTGTAGAAGCTTTAATTCTCGTGTAGATAGGAGAGCCAAGTACAAGGTTTATTCAAGAAACAGAAGATCCTAGTGAAATGGAGATGCATATAAATCTTGATTTTCTTGAAGGAAGGAGAGAAGCTGCACTAATAAGAATGGCAACACAAAAACTAGTCGTAGAACAGTATTACAACCAGAGAGCGCGCCTCAAATTCTGTAAAATTTCGGACTTTGTTCTTAAAAATATTTTTTCATCTACGAAGGTAGCTAATGCGGGTAAATTAAGTCCAACATGGGAAAGACCCTACAAGATTCACGATATTGCAGATAAGGGAGCATATGAATTAGAAACAATGAATGGGAAAATACTACCTTCACATTGGAATGTTGTTCATTTGAAGAGATATTACTTCTAAGGAATACCCACGATCAGGTATCTTTGTTTAAAAATTATATTTTTTAATTATTAAAATTTTACTAACGATTTTAGATGATTGCAAAAAGCTAGCCCGTACTAAATGATGATTCACTTCCTGTAAGGCGCATGGAATACATTGCACTTCTCAGCCTAGGATTACAAAAATTCTGATAGAAATTCAAACGGGTTAAGCAGTCTTCATCTCTAATCATACCTCTGATTCCCGTATGTTTTTCCTTTTTCAGGGAAAGGACTAAGTGAGAGGAATAACCAAGTGCTTGAGGCTTCATACTTCTTGCACTCAGACACTTGGGGAACTACATAATATACACATGCAAGTGTATAAAGAAGGAAAAAAGTAAGATTGAGAGAAATCAAAGATCAAGCCTGAAAAGGTCAACTGCAGAGTGAAAGCCACGATGTCACGAAGTAAAGCCAAAAGAAAACTTTATAGTTGGGGTAAAGGCTCTTAATGAAATGGGTTATAAATAAAAACATCATATTTACTATTTTTTTCTTTTTCAAAGCTGTTTTAAGAAAAACTGTAACGAGAAAGTTATAGATGTAATTCAAATACATGTAAAGTTCCATTCAAAACTAGACAAGGTTCAAATAAAAACTTATTTCAAATAAACATGTGTGTTCCTATTTCTTTTATCATATGTTAAACACCATTATGAAGTTGAGAAGTCTTCTTTATTAAGTGTCGAGTACAAAAGGACTATCTTTTATAAAATTCATGTCTAATTTTTCACGAAGTTACCAGAAGTATTTTCTAAGTGTAAAAATGCAGATTATTTTATAAGCTCATATAAATAAAGGCAGGAATAAACTAAATAGAAGTTCAAGATAGTAACGAGAAAATTTCTAAAAATATTAAAAAGCTTAAGACTAAGTAAGAACATAGTGATAAAACTATAAACCCCGTGAAAGGTCTGGGGACAAGCATTTCCAAAATAAACCCTCAAATGAAAATAAGGATCCTATAATCCCTTTCCCAATCAGCAATCTCATTCCTCAACTTCTCATTTTCAGCCAAAGCAATATAAGAAGATTTAGGAGAAGCATGGGAGCTTTTCAGAGCACGCACCTTATTAGAAGAAGATCGAAGTTCTTCTTGTGCTTGAGTCGGATTTTGTACGATCTCCCTAGTGTACGTGTCTTCTTCATTCAAAAGAGCCTTCAACTATCTAATTTTCTCACTAGCCTTGGATAGTTGTTTTGAGAAAGAGGTTTCGAGGAAAGTTTTTTCTTTATCCGCTTGGATCAAGGAAGCCATTTTAGCTGCTAGTTCTAAAGTCAAAACACGTACCTTCTGCTCCAAAGAACTCTTGCTTTCTTCCAAAAATCCCATATCATATGTAAACTTTCATATTGTTCCTCCCAATTGAATGCCTCTAGCTGAGAATCACGTGCAATCTTCTCTGAGGAGGTAATTCTTCTCATCAACTCTATGCCGCTAAGATTAGCTTAAAAGAGAGGAAGTAAGAATCTGAAAGATAGAAAAACCATAAATTAAAAAGGAAAAAAAAGATGAGGTAAATACCTTTAAAGTGGAGTGCATGATATCATTCATCAGTGTCAGTGAATTGTGGCTTTGACGTTTTGGATTTTTCGATTGAGCCAATAAAAGGCTCTAGCCATGCATCTGATTGACCTAATTTCCTCAAGAAATAAAAAATACTGGGATTGATGAGTAGGCAGGGAATACGTAGTAGATACAGGTGTCAAAAAGGAGGCTAAAGGAGTTTCATCTAAAATAGGTCCTAAGTCTTCACAACCAAATCCACTGTCAAAAAGCCGTTCAATTGACTCATGGGTATCGATGGGATCAACGTCGTCATAGGGAATTACAACCAAAGCTTCAGTAGGCTCGGCAAGAGGAACAGAGGGATGGAGAGATGCCTCTACTTCGTCATCGAAAATGATGTGCCTTCGAGTTTGTGGCCTTTTCACCAAAGAGCCCCCCGCTTCCTCTTCTTCCTAATCTTCTTCAACAGCTTTTCTCTTTGACGAGGAACCCAAAACAATTTCTTGAGCCCTTTCTAAAGAGATGGGGGTCCTCGAAAAGCCATGGGAAGCCGAAATTGCCTCAGCTGTAACTCCTATAATAGCGAATCCTGATAAAAAGAGCGATTGAAGTTAGTAAGAAAACTATATTAAAAATAGAATAAAACAAAATTCTCACCTTGAGTTCTTACTTTCCGACCAAAACGATTAGAAAGTGTTTTCCAAGACCTGCCATCCACTGGTGCAGTCTTAAACAACTGGTCTACCCAATCATGGAAGTGGGGAACACTTTTCACAAATTCTATTGTAGCTAAAAAGAAGAAAAAAGAAGCAAGATAAGAGAAGTTGCCAAACTTGAAGAAAAAAGGCACGAGAAAGTTAAAAACAATACTTACGTGCAAAGTTCCACTTCTCATGGAAGGGAACGTTATCTTCACCCACAAAACCAATAGTGGGGGAAGCAACAAATCTGGCGTACCAGCCACGATTTTTGTCATCCTCAGGACTCACCAAGATCCTCTTGCTCCTGGCTACTAGTATGAAAACACCATTGCGGAAGATTCTGGGGGAGTAAAGGTGAATCAAATGAGGGAAAGTTAAAGGAACACCGACTCTATTGGTTAAATGAATAAAACAGGCAACAACCCTCCATATGATTGGGCCAATTTGACCCAAACAGACAATAAAGAAACGACAAAATTCAAGAATGACCTGGTCAATAGCTAGTTTGAACCTTAAACTTAAGGGGTACGTATAAACAAAATAAAACCTTATTAAATAAGAAGTGACTCTTTGATTTGGATTGGAGATGATAATAGGAAAATCACTATCCCAATGGCAGTCTTTACGAACTATAGGAGCTAAAAACTCTGTAATTTGGGTAGGATAGATGTCAGCACGATCTAAACTAGAGACTTGGTTCCCAAGGGATTCTCTATCATGGTAAAAAGATAGTTACATGGGAACTATCTCTTCCACAGTGGATTCATAAAGAGGCTCAAAAGATTCTTTGCCTCTTGAAGAAGATCTTTAGGAAGGCAAACCCCTAGTTCTAGAATAAGGGCTAAAACTAGGAGATGGCATAGCAGAACCACCTCGAGCCAACCCCAACTTACGAAGTCTACCTCCCTTCTGCTCCTTATAGGGACATTAGGAAAGATATCAACTATGGAAACTCTCCTAGGGTTAGTATTTGATGAAGATATAGTGAAGAAGAGAAGTACGATGAAGAAATAAGTAGAGATTAAGGAAATTTAATACTCAGTAAACTTTATGTGGTAAAGGCAAAGTAAGAAGTTATATTTATATTGATAAGAAACCACCGAAGGGAAAAGTGTAATGATGGAAGTACTATAATAATGATAGTTGACGCCTCGTGAATAGTGGAGCCGTTAAAAGCCTTGAAAAGGGATGCAAAACTACTGAATTAATAAAATTGCAACATGTGTGAAGAGCATTAAATGGAGGTGATAATTAAAGCATCAATTCTTTCATAGTATTAATGGCGATAAAATTCTCGTTCCACTTCCCAAATATTCAGCAGATGAATAAATGACAAGTGGGGAGACTATCTATATTTGAAGAAATTGAGTGTACATATAAAGTTGATGTGTCAAGACACGTGGAATAGTCAAAGAGTTATTACCGGCAAAGAAACACGAATAGCAACAGACACGAGCAAGGGCAAAGGAAAAGGCACAGGTAGTTATTCAAAAGGCTCATCACACGTACCTATTCAAGTCATTTAGATCTTCGAATCAAGAGGAATAAATCTGACTATATATGGGAGTATAGATACGATATTTAATGAGTATTGAACACTGAATACGTTAGAGAATCTGTATTTAATATAATGATTGTGTAACGTAACATTTAATGTCCTTAGTTACTCATAATAGTCTTATTATGACAAAGGCAAAACGTATGTCTCACAAATAAGCTATAAAAGGGAGACAACAAACCAATTATAGACACATAACACTATCTGAATATACCATGGTTCACTTGTTTTTCTTTCGAATATATTCTTGCTATTCAAATTACTTCCTTATGCATATTCTTTACATTAACACTAACTCGTGCTCTTCTAAATTATATCTTTAATCGAAATTCCATTTTTTGGTTAGACATATATCATTTTCTACTAGGCTATGATAGTAATAACAAAGAAATATAAAATATAAAGGGTTCAAACTTCCAACAGTGTCACAAGGATGCATGTTTCGTGAAATAAACCTTACTACTATTTTCCTGTTTCATATCATTCGCCATGAAATAAAAAACAGAAAGATTGAATGGCTGCAACGGATGTAGAATTCATCTAATAGTTAATAGTACTATTTGGCCAATTCCTTTAACAAACATTATTTCAATTGTTAAGAATGTTACACTAATTGTTAAGAAAGGTGCACTCTTATAAACAGAAAGCTCAACATTTAGCAAGAACGAAATCAACACCTAAAATCCCTTCATCAAGCTGCTATTTTCAATTTCGGCAAACATTGACAATCCAGATTTTTTGAAAAGAAAATATCAAACAATAATTTCAAGCACAAAATATTAAAAACTGAACAAGAGATAATACGCCACTCACAACATCAGGCAGCTGAACTTAAATAAGATTTTCAGATTTGAATTAGTGTAAACTTAAATGGGATTATCAGATATTTTATATATGATTACAAGTCTCTTGCGATGCTCCTCAACACTGATAGAGCCACATGTATTAGTTTGCTAATAAAATCAATAAATCTTTTTACTGCACTATGATCCCATTGATTTTACGGCCTGTATTACCTCGACCTCTCTCTAGGCATATTTACAAAATGTAAAAAAATAAAGAAGGAATGGACAAAATATATAAACATATTGAAGTATATTCGAGGCATAGCCTAAAGTTTCCTCCTGTTTATTTTTAATAGCAATGGATAGAGTTTATTTTCTTATTTTCTCAACTTGTTCCTTTTGGAAGACTAATACCAATCATGTTAGAAGGAAGGGAAGCTAGCTTATACAATTTGTTTACCGTGAAAATGGAAACAACAATTAAATTTATAAATACAATTCTAAAAATACATGATGTATTCTCAAACTAGTTGTTAGGGCTGTTGATGCTAGAAATTTTAAGTGTAGCGATAAAATATGAGTTAAGACGAGGCAGTAAGCAAACCGAAGGGGCCTGTACCCTGAGCATGGAGCAGATCGGTGGAGACCTTGGGGCCGAGACTCGAGTCAGGATTGAGCAATCAGGGATAGTAGAGGATGGGGCAAAACATAAAAATATAACTAACTAAGTCTCTCTATGGCCAACGTTGAGCTATACGGCGAATAGCATGTAAGGGGATAATAGATGCGAAGTGGCCTCGGGCCTATTCTGAATAATGGAAAGGATGATTGAATATGGATGACCTTGAAGTAAGGACAGTAAACATATTAGAAATAGAGAAAGAAGATATTATTGCTTTTCGTAATCAAGTGGAGCTCTGCCTTACAAGGTTTTAATGACCTCCTTTTTATAGAAAATGGGATGCCCAAACATAGTGCATAATCATTTGAAATGACAAAAAAGATGAGATATGATAGCCCATTGGCTCTATGTCGTGTGGGGGCTGACATCAAATCACTTGAGGAGATTTTGTCAACCCCGCGTGCATTCCTCGGGGGGATTTTTATGCTCGTTGGGCCTCTAGTAATCATTTATTCTTAGAAAGGCATCGGCTAGCTTTGAGGGAAGCTACCGTCTCGTAGTCCCGTGCTTCCAGGGTCATTCTCTGAAGTATCACGTCGGGAAAAATTGGTTCCCTGGTTTTGACTGCATACAGATAGTCTCCATGTTTCTTATAGAAAAGTGATAAGAAATGATATGAGCATAGTATTTCTTGATCATTGGTAGCGGTAACATACCGATGGTGCGGCCTTCCTTTGATAGGTACCGAAGTATTTCGCCTTTTCGCTTCTCCGAGGTCATCTGAAAGGTTACGACCTTTAGAGTCATTGCTGTCAATTCAGTTTCTATGAACGTGTATTTGCATCCTTTCGCCTCTAGCCCTCCTAATAGGATTGTGCTAAAGTTTTGTCTGAAGTATCGGGTTACCCTGGCACAAATTCAATCTCTCACTTTGACGAATGGTGGTATTGATGAGGTTCTTCATGGAGAAGGCCTGGCTCGAATTTACGCTCGGTCACCTTGTCAGGCTATATCGGCCCTTTTATCACCAGGTTCTGCTAACTCTAGGGTGCCGTTCATCTATGCCCTTTGTCATTGATGGAGAGGAAGGTGGGAATCGAGAGTGGGCCAATTGGTTCATCCGTGTTTGGACAACTGACATTATCCCTTCAGAGTTCTTGCCATTTCCCGAAGGGTGGAATCACGCTCATAAGCGAGGTTTCTGGAGCTTTTTGAGGTCTCAGTAATACTTTCCCCTTCCATTTATGATGGATTCACCGCTTGTAGATATCGGGCGATTCCTTACAACGAGGCAATATTGCTCTGTAAAGGAGAAAGAGCCATTAGCCTCTGGCTCGAGGGACGATGGCAACAAGGGAGATCAGCACTTGCGATGCGATGGAGCTTTTAGCGGTGCCGTTCGGGCTCATATGTTTGAGGAGGGGGTGTTACATGAATTTGGTGCCTCGTAAGCGCTGGATTCCTAGTCAGTGGTTCTAATGGGTGAGCATGCCATGCATGAGGTTAGTTCTTCTAAGGATGCAGGGAAAAACTATTAGGAGTATGCTTTGACTTTGACAATGTCCGTCGGATCCATTTTGCGGTGAGTTTATGCATAGCTTACCTGTATCCCGTGTCTTCCTCCCTCTATTGGTTCTTCCTTGGGCATGCTTGTGATAGGCTTAGGTTCAAGTTGCTCCGTCAAGGGCTATGCTCCAGAAAATTCGGGATGAAGGAGAGTCCCATAGACTCCTCCGCAAGGATAAGGATGTTGATCTGCACGTTGACGATATCACGGGTATCCGAGCTTGAACTATGAGAGCTATTTGGCGGAGCAGGTAATTTTACAGTAGTGTGTGCTTCACTCATTTCTAGCATTGAAGCCGATTCCACTTTGATATATCAGTTCCGGGAAAAAGTCAGACGCCCTAGACTGCCTCAAAGGCGACGTCAAACTCGTCAGGATTTCTTGCGGGGAGCAAAGGTCTCAAGCGCGTGCTCGAGATTTGGAGGAGATCAATGCATTAGCCAAGGTCCGCGCCCTTGAGGTCCAACTCTGCTTGACTTGAGACAACGCCAAAGTTCAAACAGAAATTATTGCGAAACTTGAATAAGACCTTTTGAAGGTTAGAGCCGAGGCAGTTGACACCCGGGTAGAGGCAGAGCCGAAGCGATCCAAAGCCAGTCGTGAGATGGAAATTTGTGTGCAGATTGTCGCTGATGCCCAAGCTGAGCTGTAGCAAACTCTGGACCGGGACCGGAGGATCCAGGAACATATCTGTTGCAAATCCTAGAGAGAGGTGTTAGAAGAAATTGGTTCAAGGGGCTTCGTTCTCTCGTAGGATTTGGCTCGAGCACAGGCGGATGAATGCAACGCTCAGTCGCTTCTCGTTTATGTTATGGAGGGCGATTTCGGCAAGTTGTATCCCTTTAGTGCAGTATGTGCATTTTGTTATTTTCGTAGCTTTGCTCCAAATATATGTAGGGCATCCCGTACATGGAGAATATGTTTTTTCTTGCACTGATGATATACAAGGAGAAATTTTGAAGTTTTATTTTCTCTGTACTATTTTCCCGTTGTTATCATTGCAGGCAGGCTAACCTTTGTAAGGCTTTGGTGTTTAGTTGGGTGACGATGGTATTATCCGAGGCTTGCCCTAAGGCATATGACTTTTGGGATATTTTAGCGGCCCAGTCTCCAAGTCATGTTGCAATCCGCCTTTATGTCTCATCAACTCTTCGGGCGACGATACTGGCACTTGCTCCATGCCTTTAGGAATGTTGCATTTTTTAGGGTCTAGACTCTGAGTCGCGTTGCAATTCGAGTTGTAGTCAACCTTTAAATATCAATAAGATCCTAGCAATAGTAGTACTTACGTCACGCCCGTAGGCATATCATAATCCTCGGGCCCAATCTCCAAGCCACGTTGCGTTCAGAGTTGTAGTTGACCCTTAGATTTCATTGAAATCCTAGTGACTGTAGTACTTATACCGCGCCTGTAGGCATATTGTAATCCTTCGGCCCAGTCTACGGATTGCATTGTGATCTGAGCTGTAGTTAACCCTTAGATTTTACTACATTCCCGAGGTGGTATTTATGTCGTGCCCTTAGACATATTGCACCTCTTGGGGTCCAGTCTTCTAATTGCGTTGCGATTCGAGCCGTAATCAACCCCTATCTTTTATTGACTTTTTGATGGCGGTATGGTGTCACTGATGATTCTTGGTCATAGAGACCTTTTGATATGTGGCTCGTAGGCTCTGTATAATTAACTATTTTGAATCCTGTCTCTGAATCAGGTTATGACTCGATTTCATTTTGATCCTCAAGTTGTCAAAATACTTTAGCTGGCGACAATGGCTCTGGCATTGTTGTGTCGTGGATACCTTTAAATATGTGGCCCGTAGTCTTGCTTAGTTGGAGATAATGGCTCTTACGCTGTTTGGTCATGCAGACCTTTTAGTATGTGGCCCGTAGGATTGCTTATCTGGCGACAATGGCTCCTACACTATTTCCTGCATGAGGGCTTTGTGAAGGATTTTTATCCGCTCATTAAGGTCTTTGTGTAGTAATTTTTCCTGATCCATCGTCGGTTCCAGAGGAACCTCGATTTAAAGTTGTTGTTGGCGGTGTTTCGAGCACCTACTAAGGTTTATAGCTCTTATGTCGAGTAGATCGACGCTCTTGCATTTTTGGAGATGACATTGTCGTAGCTCATTTTTTCTTGGGGAGGAAGCGTGTTTTAACCAGTTCTTTCTGAAGAATATCAGAGTGATGGCCTGCGATTTTTTAGCAACAAATCGGCGTCCTCGAGTCGCGTTATTTGGGCTATATCAGCCATTTTGACCATAGTCGTATGTGTTTGGCCATAGCCACTTTTGGTCCCTTAGTTATGGATTAGGCGTCTATATCAAGGGTATGCCATTTGTGGATTCTTGCAAATGTGATGTATAGCCTAAGTATCACGATTTTCATGCATGTTGAGGTCTTATAGTTTTATTATGTCTGTTGAGGTCTTACAGTTTGTCATGCCTGTTGAGGTTTTATAGTTTGTTATGCCTGTTAAGGTCTTACAGTTTGTAGAATATGTCTGGTTGTGCCGAGGCTGCCCGTTAGGGTCTTACAATTTCATATTTTTCAGTACATGGTGATTGGCGACAACCTCCAAGTCATCGAGTTTGCTTGAAGACAACATCTCGTCAGCTCGGAGCTGTCTCGGGACATATTTATAGAGAGGTTTTTGTTGTGAGTATGCCGAAATAGTCTTATCTGAAGCTTGGAATGCTTAAAAATATTCTTTATTGCTCGAAAAAAATATAAGCTGTAAATACATGTTGTGCTGTTGCTGTGAGTTTAACCTACATGCATGTGACTTCATTGATTATCTGATGTACTTGTGTGATTCCATATTGGAATTTCTAGAAGAGAGGATTGCAATCTCGGTGGGTCCCCTTTTTAGGAGTGTGCAGTCCTGCTAATAATCTTGTTGGTGGAAACTTTTATTGTTAAAACCCGATCGAGGAAAGAATGATCGACGGGCCCCTAGGGACCGCGAATTCTCGAGCAGGATTGAGAGCTACCGAATGCCTCAGCCGGCTGCCTGCATATGGGTTAACGAAAGGAAAACATAGGAGATGATTGAGAGGGCAGAGTAGTTCTTCTTTTCTATGAGGTGTGTAGGCGGTGTTTCTAGGAGCGAGCCCTACTGCATGCATCTAACACGTCCGGCCAGGCCTGACCCAAGATGCAGTTATGCTTGCCCTTTGACCCAATTTGAGGGCAATGTCAATGATAGGCCGTATGGTGAGGGATTTTCTCATGCCGAATGTAGCTAAATGCTTCATCTATGTGTTTGTACTAAGGTTTCACATCTTTGGCGGAGTAGGGTCGGAGACACCTTCTGACGATGTATTCCCTATTAATTGTATAAAGCATTCGCGCCCTGAGCGTGGGCGGGCTACATAGAGGGAGTGATCTGGTCGTTGTGGCGATCGCCATTAGGAACCTATCATAGATTCAACGCAAGAGTGATGTCGGTTCAGATTATTCTATCGTCTTCGGCCCGATGTTATCGGTATAGTTATACTGAACCACATGTACTCATAAATGAATATTTTATTTGAAACAAGTCAAATGAATGAAAGGATTACCAATACATTAATGCTATGCCGAGGTGGGATCTCGGCATTCCTTTCTTCGAGCGTGAGGGTGTCTTTTGTGAGTGCTTTCAGGAGCCATCCCTTTCTGGCGACGGGCACTTGCACTCTACATTCTACGGATCTTTGCAGGGTGCCACCAGCCTTCTAAATTCGTGATGATGCGCCGCAGCTTGCCGGCTCTGTCTTGTCCGATTTCATCCCTCCCCTGGAACTGGACCAGAGTTTGCTCGTTCAGCAACGCTTTATGGTGACCTTTGTTTAATGGCATAGTTATTGCTCTTTTCGGTCTATTTCTATAGGCATCTCGTGATTCCTGTGGTGGGCCATGGTTTCCTTGGAGGGGTTTTGGTTGCATAGGTCTGGGCCACTTAGAGTTCCTGGCTTCGCTAATGGTGACTACTATGCTTGGAAGTGCAGCTTTTATGTCGTACTATATCGCGCAAGGTTTCCTTGTCGGCCGTGTCTTGTCCAATCTGATACCATGGAGGTTCCTCGAGGGTGTTTTCCTCGGGCTACTGCCTTGTTCCCGATGAATTGTCTCTTATTGTTGCATGTTATTTCGGATGGGTTCCGAACCAACATATGACGTGTTAAAATAAAAAGTTGATGATTTCCTTCTCACTTATTTTTTCAAAGGCATGCACTTCTACCATTTTGAAAAGTCATCAGTCATAAACATAATGAATCTAGCTTTACCTGGTACCATTGGAAAAGGTCCAATGATTTCCATTCCCCATTTTATATATAGCCATGGTGATAGGACGGAATGTAGTTGTTCGCCGGGTTTATTAATCATGGGGGCGAATCTCTAACACCTGTCGCATCTCCGGACGAATTCCTTGGCGTCCCTCTCTATGCTATCCAAGTAGTAACTTGCTACGATTATCTTTCCGACTAGGGAGTCTACCCTTGAGTGGTTCCCACAGGCGCCCTTGTGGATCTCCCAGAGCACATAATTTGTGTCTCCCGGTCCTAGACATACTGCTAGGGGGGCATCAATCGTTCTCCTTTATAGGGCCCCATTTTTGTTCAGCAAAAACTGGGCCGCTCTAGTTTGTAAGGCTCCTGATTATTTTGGGCCAGCGAGCAGTTTCCCGTCCTTCAAATAAATAATGTATTTGTTTCTCCAATCCCATGTAAGGCTGGTGGAACTGATTTCCGCGTGGCCTTCTTTAATTACAGACTTGGTTAAATGGACCACGGCCTCGGGAAGCATGTTTTCCTCCCCGGCGGACAATCCTAGGTTTTCCACGACATTTGCCTCTTCGTTCTGCTCTCGAGGTACATAGACTCAGGTCTACTCCTTGAAGTGGCACAAGGCGACTTGGATTTTATCCAGATTCCTCTACATTCTGTCTTCTCGAGCTTTGTAGCTTCAGTTTACTTGACTTACCACGAGGAACAAATTGCACTTCGCCTCGATGACCTCAACCCCCAGGCCCCTGGCAAATTCCAAACCTGCAATCATAGCCTCATACTCGTCTTCGTTGTTAGTTAGCTTCGCAGTTAATATGGATTGTTAGATCACACTGCCAATAGGTGGCTGTAGGACTATACTAAGTCCGGATTCTCTGAAGTTTGTGGCACCATCCATAAACAGGTTCCATACCCCGGAAGATGGGCCTAACATTAGCAAAAGGTCATTATCTACCTCGGGGACGAGGGATGGAAACAAATCAGCTAGGATTGGGGATTTAATGGCCGTTCAAGGTTGATACTCAATATCATACCCTCCAAGCTCAATGGCCCATGTGGCTATTAGACTAGACAACTCAAGTTTGTGTAGAATGCTCCATAGGGGATAGGTTGATAAGACGCAAATGCGGTGGCACTGAAAGTAAAGCTTTAGCTTGCGTGAAGCGCTTATGAGTGCGAGGGTAAATTTTTCAAGATGGGGTTACCGATTTTTTGCATCCTCGAAGGTTAGACTCACATAATATATAGGACATTGCATGCCTTGCTCTTCTCGGACTAATATATCACTCACCGCTATTTCGGATACGGCCAGGTATAAACACAATGTTTTATCCTTCTTGGGTGTGTGTGTAGCAAGGGCGGGCTAGACAGGTACCGTTTTAGTTCTTCTAGGGCGCTTTGGCATTCAGGAGTCCATTCGAAGTTGCTCTTTCTTTTGAGTAGGGCAAAGAAGTGATGGCTTTTGTCTAACGACCTTGATATGAATCTACGCAGGTCTGCAATCCGCTAGTTAGTCTTTAGATGTATGCCTGGAATCGAAATTCAAGGTCCCAAGCTTGAGAAATGAATTTTTAATGGAAATTGTTTTCTGAAAGTTTTTAAGGAAATTGAAAATGAAATCTGATTATAACATATTTGTATCAGACCCGTATTTTTGTTCCAGCATCTCGTATAGGTCTTATATATAGTTTAAGTCATTTCTACAAAGTTTTGTTGAAAGCAGAGTCTGTTTGACATGATTCGAACCTAAAAAGCTAAATTTTATACTTGATGAAGTTTGAGAAAAAGTCCTTGATTTTGAGGTTAAATTTGTTGTTATTGAGGTTATTTTGGCAATTTGATCACATGGATAAGTTCGTGTGACGCTGTTGAGTTAGTACGTATGTTTGGTTTTGAGCCCCTAGGGCTCGGGTGTGTTTTGGATAGGTGTCAGAGTGTTTTAAACTTAGAAAAATATGGATTTCCTGCTGCATCAGGTGTTCATGGATTTAGTTCTATGCGATCGCATAGCAAGTCCCACGATCACATAGTGTAAAAACCTTTAGCGTCCTGTTTTGTTATACGCGGTCGCGGAGAGTTAAGTCTGAGAGCCCTATACTTTTTTATGCGATCGCGCTTCTCCCTCTGCGATCGCAATGTCTAAGCTCGAGTCCTCATTTTTCTTCTATGCGACTGCATAGTTCTATCAATGATCGTGTCACGACCCAAACTGGAGGGCCATAACTAGCACCCTACCATATTTTCCAAGCACCAACATACATTTTATCTAACCTTCTTTATTTTCTTTTAGGGCTAACGAGATCAATATAAATGCTAGACATGGATCATAGACAACCAATAATAAAATATGATGCCATGAACATATATAAATGGGATGACCATATAAGCAAGAAACTATATATACGTTACGAGCAACCACGCTACTATGAAAGACTATACAACAAACATAAACCGACAAAGCATTTCAAATTATACATGAGTCGGCACCTGTCAATGAGCCTCTAAAGGAACATAAGTCCTGCAACATAGCTGGAACAGGGTCTTGACATACCCATAATGTCTATAACAAAAATCTATACCAAGACCACGGAAAGTCCAGAGAAGGGAACTCGCCAATCACCGATGAACTGGACAGCCTACTACGGTGGGGGAGCTGCACCTGCCTGTCTATCAAGACCTGCAACACGATATGCAGCGTCCACAAACAAAAGAATGTCAATACGAATGAAGTAATGCAAGCAGGAATAGAGAATATACAACCTGTAACATCTGGGTACTTCTGAGGGCTACTAGCATGCAATGCATGATACTTATGTATATATATGTAAACTTTTAAAACATATGCCTCTGTGGGCATCCATCATCATCATATCGTACCTGGCTGTAATAAACTCGGTAAAAACATACCCGACAATCATAAGTCTCGATAATATCATAACCCGCCACGTGGAGCTCGGTAAAACCCAACTGATCAGTAGTTGCACAACAGGTGCCGTACCCAGCCGACTACAGGGCCGCTCGGTAGAGTAAAATAGATACATATATATAATGCAGGCTCGACTCATGGAATCACATAATAAACCTTTCGGAGTGACATAAGGTTTGTATCTCCTGTACACATTATTCGAATTAGCTCTTCACTATGAACATTATAAGAATCAGGAAGTACCAACAACATTGATAACATAAGAAAAAGAGAGGCAACATCAACATCAATTATTTCATAAGAGGGGAAATAATGTAAGTACTATTAGCTTCTAAGAGAATAGTATCTTCGGAAGCTCGTTCATTACATTATGTACAATCTGAGTCATGCAAAAGAAGGAAAAGTATAGCCTCACATAACTTGTATACACTGCCCAACCTCAAGATATGCAATTGTCACAACTCCTTAGTCTATAATAAGAGAAATGATACTATCTTTATCATTTAAGCATCATAACTATTATATATTGACCAAAACCTACTTTACGATAAGACGGACATCACCTACCCTATTTATATGACTTGCCATAAGTGAAGATAATCACCAAACAGCCAAAACAACATCAATGTTAATCACACTGAACCTCCCAAAACAGTCCACCAACTAATAACATTACTACAAAGCATTTCGATATATATTTAAGAAGTTCTAGCTTCAATGACCTAGTCGCAACTTGTATAATCTTAAATAAATATAGAGTATGAGGTCCTTTACCTTTATATAGAAAGAGAAACTCCAATTTTAGCTTAATTTAGCTCAAATACTGCCACAACAACAAGAAAGGGAAACTAGCAATCAATTAGTATATTTCGGCACTAGAATAACTTTAGAAGGCTTGAAATAACCTAGGGTCGATATTAAGAACTTGAGGTAGTATTTACAGAACATAAAACCTTAATACAACCTCCCACACGAGCTGGAACAACATACAAATGAGCAACAACAAGAAGAAAAAGAAACTTACTAGCGCCACAGGATTCCCGACACTTGATTTGTGTTGTTTGCCCTTTGTTTGGGTCTTGAATCTTGGTAGAACCTTGATAGGATGTTCCTAGGGTTCCAAGGTCTGAATATAGTAAAAGGAAATGACTTAAAATGGGTTGGAGGCATTCTAATAGATCCAAATGTCTTAAACCGCCTAAGTGGACCCCAAAGAGAGGTGCTTGGCGCAGTGTCACAAATATGTAAATATCTCTCTACTTCGAGATCACATCGACAAACCGTTTAATGAGTTGATAAATAGACTCATAGATAATTAATTTTCTGGTAGAATACCCCATAGTTCCTTGTAAATAGAGAGAAAAGCTTAGAAACATTTGACCTAGTGTTAAAGTAAAATTATGAACCTAAGTTGCAATAACTTTTGTCGAGTTTTGTTTCATAACGCGTTTGACTTCAAGGCTTGTAATACGGATATTATATGATTTAAATACCTTAATACATTACCTCTTGAGTGTATTAATCACCTCTAAATTTACCTAAAACTACGAGTTACAGCATCCTTCATTTGTTTAATTTCTAATACTTTTTAATCACCCTTATATAACCTTGTATCACTTAAGACCAATATGATTAAATTCTTATCATCTCAAACATAGTTCCTTATTGGATTTATGTCGAATACCTTATGGCATGAGCCAGCATACGTGAATATGGGTTGTAGCAGATCGTTGTGCTCACCCTCAATTTTTCTATGCGATTGTATCCTTTTGTTCGCGATTGCGTATGCCAAATTCATCCAGTTAAATTTTTTAATACAGAAAAGTGGCCTCACAGAATTGTTAAAACAATTTCATAACTCCTTCTTCTCCACACCTCTTGGAGCGATATTTGAAGAGTTTTTTCACCATAACTTCATAGGTATGTAATCCTGAGCTTGTTTTCTTCCATTTCTATCATCACCCATTAGATTTCTAGGCCTAAAACATGAGATTAAGGGTAAAAATATTAGGAATTTAGGTAAAAATAGGGCTTTTTGATTATTTACTATTTAGACCATGTTTTGGGTTCAAATTCGGGAAATAATTATATATTTGGGCTCGTGAGTGAATGGGTGATTTGATTTTGGTCCGAACCTTGTGGTTTGACCAAGCGAGCCCGGGGTCAAATTTTGGGTTTTTTGAAAGAATGATCGCAAAGCTATAATTAGGCATTGGGTTTGAATTGTTTAGCATTTATTGATGATATGAAGTCGTTTATGTATAAATACAATCGATTTGGAGCGGAATTCAAGAGGAGAGGTGGTAATTGAGGATTAAGTTGGCCATGAAAGTTTTAGGTAAGTGTACGGTCATACCTTGGCTTGAGAGATTAAAAGTTGTATCCTATTTTCTAATTATTTCTTGAGGAGTACAACGTATAGTGATGGTGAAGAGTATCTATACGTTGGTGTCGAGCATGATCGTGATTCTTAAACGCATAATTGTTGTGTTCTTAAATGATTCTACAGATGCTTTAATTTGTAGTTCTCGATATTCGGCAATGATTTAGTTTATTTTTATGGAATTTACTTATGACTGAGTATTGGTCTTAATTGAGCTGAGTATACTTTAAGTTGAGGTTTGTTATAGCTAATTCTCCCTTGCCAGGATGTTTGTTCGATATTGTTTTTCCCTTGCCTGGATGTTATTATATTACTTTGTTCCCTTACCGGGCAGTAACTATGTTTCCTTGTTCCCTTGTCACATTTATTTGTGGTTTTGTATTGGCTTGAAATGGGAGTGGGTTGTACGCCTACCATATGATTTAATGAAATAGGAGTGGGTAGTACGCCTACCACAAAATTTAATAAAATAGATACGGGTTGTATGCCTACCACAAGATTTAATAAAATGGGAGCGGGTGGTACGCCTACCATAAGATTTAATCAAATGGAAGTGGGCGGTAAGCCTACCACAAGATTTAATAAAATGGGATTGGGTGGTATGCCTACCACGAGATTTAATAAAATAGGAGTAGGTGGTACGCCCACCACAAGTTATATTGAAATGGGAGAGGGTGGTACACCTATCATGAGATATGAGAAATGGGATTTGGTTTCATGTCTGCAACAAGATGTCAACTTAAAGTGCAACATGTCTTTATTCTCCTTATTGTGTTAGAAGTTAAATTTTTTTCTTCCTGATAACTCCCTAGAGATTCTGTTCTTATCTGTCATCACCAGAAGCATGTTTCCCCTTCCATGCTTTAATTGTTGTTCCAGTCTATTTTTTTTATGTATATACATATACCATCATAGGTTTATCTGGAGTTTGGTCCTAGCCTCGTCACTACCTCGTCAGGGTTAGGGCAGGCACTTACTAGGACATGGGGTCGGTTGTGCTGATACTACACTCTGCACTCTGTGAAGATACCGGAGGAGTCTTTAGTCAGCTGTAGTAGCTCAGGAGCCAGTCTTCGATCCACCGAGACACTGAGGTAGCCATTTAGGCATTCGCAAGCTCGACGTCTCCTCCATCTTATTTTATATCTTGTTATATCATGTATTTGAGACAAACAATGTTAGCTTTCCTTCAAACTGTCATATGTAGTACTCTTAGTAGTCTTTGGATGTTGTGAAACCAGGTTCTGGTTAGAGGCATGTGTTAGTATTCGAGATGTTTTGGGTGTATATTTATGTATGACTTCCGCTAAATTCATATGTCATTGTTTACATTTTTATCACTTGCTACCGTAATTTTCAAGAAGTTTTAAAACAAAAGAGTTAAAGATTTCTAAGTTTATGGCTTGCCTAGCTTCTCCGAGTAGGCACTATAATGACTCTCGAGGGTGAAAAATTCGGGCCGTGACAAAATATTTCGAATATGAAAGAGGCAGGACAATTGAAATACTCCAAAACAGTAGAAAAACTTTAGAGATACTTTAAATATTAGTCCACCCCAAACCTTGTATTTCTATGATTAAGTAATAAAAGGGTCGTGTGCGCATTCCCGCGTCTCCATGCTTCTAAATTTAAAATAATTATGATTTAACTATGCATATATTCTGTATCATGATTTAACACTTAATTTCAAAGAAATACCTCATGTGTATTCCGCATCTTGGTGAATAAAATTAATAAAATATAATAATTAATTAAGATGTAATAAATAAGCCCAAAGCAATAAAATACAAGAATAGCTAAAAGATTGATGTAATCCTAACATTAGTCAATAAAATCGATCGTGTTAGAACTACGGGGCTCGATGGGTGTCTTACACCATCCCCACAGTCAACAAAATTTCTTACTAAGTTTTCTATTTCGTAGACCATAAAGTGTCAAACCTTCCTTTTGAAAGGGGATTCAAATAAAAGATGACTTGGAACACCAAAAATCAATTCCATGTAGAGAATCTAAATAATAAATGATCCCTTTCAAAGTTTCACATTATTTGGAAAAACTCTTGTAACTCAACCTCGTAATAGGGTTGTGTGGAAAAAAAAGGTGTGACAACAACATTTTTTTGAAATTTCCTAAGTCCAAAAATGACCTGTTAAGCATCTGAAACACACCCGAGGCCCTTAGGGCCTCAACCAAACTTCCGACTAATCCTAAAAAATCATTTAAACTTGTTCCAACCATTGGAACGGCCAAAACAACATCAAAACACTCATTTTTCATCGGATTGAAGCCCAAGAATTCCAAAATCTTTTAAATCACGCTTTTGATTAAAAAATAAACCAAAACACATCCGAATAACTATAAATTTTGCACACACGTCACATTAACCACTACAGAGCTAATCCAACTTCCGGAATTCCATTCCGACTCTCGAATAAAGATCTCACTATCGAACTGAAAAAATTCAAAAATTCAACTTTTGGCATTTCAAGCTTAAATTAACTACGGACCTCCAAAACACAATCTGAATACGCTCCTATGCCCAAAATTACGTAACGGAGTTAATGGAACAATGGGATTTCTATTCCGAGGCCATCTTCACATCGTTCCAACTACGATCAACTTTCCAGCAATTAAGCTCTCATTAAGGGTCTAAGTGCCCCAAAACTCTTTGAAACTCAAAATTGAACCACCCGGAAAATCAAAATAGCAGAAGTAAATAGATGAAAGTATTTAATAAGGGATGGGGCGTAAACTTTTAAGACGATCGGCCCGGTCGAAACAACGCCGAATTAATGTCTTATGATAAGAATTCAAGAATGTGGGATTTCCTAAAGGTTCTACAGCCTCTCGAAGATAAGTACAAACGTCTCTGAACCGATCTATGAGACTCTACTAAACTTGCTCATGACTCGGGAGTTCGATGCAACCTAGGCTCTGATTTCAACTTGCCCCGATCCAAGACTTACTCTACCGTGATGGTGCCTAACATGATATTAGGCAAGCCTACATATTACCAAAACCAATAAATATTTTTATTTTCAATAAAAAACCAAATATTTTTAACAATAAACCTACATAGTGAGTTTAAACCAAAACAATAGTATGGAGAAAGGCCGACATCGGTTGTCAATACTCATGAACATCTACTACAGTCGTCTGAAAATACTAATACTAACATGCTGGAAATAATTGAATACAACTAAGGGAGGATAAGGAGGGAGAAAAGGAGGCTGTGATCACCAGGCATCTACCTTACTAATTTTGATGGACCTGCCCCTGAGTAATCAATACCCGCTAACGAGTTCAGAAATACCTAGATCTGCACACAAGTAGCAGGGAGTAGTGTGAGTATGCCAACTCAGTAAGTTGTAAAAGTAAATAGAGAATAAGTAGTACCGACGAGCAATAAAACACATACGGTTTATATAATGAAATCTCAATAAAATATAACAGGCTTTTAAACTCAGGATTTTGAATCAACTCAGCTCATTTAAATCCAGTTTCAATAAAACCATCTAAAACATATTTCAACAGTTTTCAACGAAGTGATGAAACGTTCAGTAAAAATGATGAAAACATAAATAGCCCCAGGAAAAACTAACTCTTATATAGCCTCTCGTGCAACATATATCAAGAAAAGCCCCTCGGTGAACATCACTTGTGAACAGCCTCCGCAGCCAAACATGAATCAGAAAAAGCCCATCGGTCAGACCTCACTATCACTCATACATTTCCCCTCGAGCATTACCTCATAATCACTCATAAACATCCTTTCAGGCATAATATGAATTAAGAAGAGCCCCAGAGATAAAACATCATATCACTCACTTAGGGTACCCCCACTTACTGGGGTGTACAACCTCCGGAGGGGCTCCTACATCCCAAGTGCTATAACAAACCACATCATGGAATAAACAAATCAGGCATCCAGCCTCATAACAAGCCACATCGTGGCATAAATCAATCATGCCCGTGGCCTCCAAAAATCATGAATCAATAATAATATTTGAAAATAGTGCAGATTTTTAAATAATAATTCACTAGCAATTTCGTGATTAAGCTGAAAAATCTAGCAATCTAATTCATAGTAAAATGGTCATAAAATCCTCATACGATGTCCAATTTAACGATTCTTTTTTCTGCTACGCAATTACGATATGGATCTAATTTCTCAATAAAAACGTAAAATTAAAGCTCATTTGATTAATGTATTATCATTTATACCTGAAAATTATGCAGAAACATAAAAAACGAGCGCAACACAAATCAAACATATCTGAAACTCACCCGATCCCCTCGGGACCCTATTTGAACATACCAAAAAGTCTCATATCATAACACACACCTACTTGAGACCTCAAAATACACATAACAATATCGAAACAACAAATCACACCTCATTTCCAAATCAATAAACTTTAAACTTTTAACTTACACAACTGATGCTGAAACCTATCAAGTCATGTCAATTGATCTCAAATTTTGCACGCAAGTTACATTTGATATTATAGACATGGTCCAACTTCGGAATCGCAATCTGACGCTGATATCAAAAAGTCCACTCCCGATCAAACTTTCCGAAATTTCAACTTTTGCTATTTCAAGCCAAAGACTCTACGAACCTCCAAATTATAATCCAGAAGCGCTTCTAAGTCCAAATCATCCAAGAGAGCTAACATAACCATCAGAAATCCGATCTGAATTCAAATTCTAAAAAGTCAAAACTTGGTTAAACCTTTCAAATTTAAAGTTTCTAGTTGTGAATCATTCTTCTAAATTCATTCTTAATAACCTTAAAACCAAAATCAACGATTCACATAAGTCATAATATTTCCTATGGAACTAATCGTTCCCTCAAACAATCAAGCAAAGTGTAATTGCTCAAAATGACTAATCAGGTTGTTACAATTAGAGAATTATTTTCTGCTTGTACTATTTTCTTTAATATTTTTAATTTAAAAAGTAAATCTAACCCATCAATATCATAGTGATTATTATTGTTTTGAGTAATATTCAAGATTAAGACAACGTTTTTTTAGGTTCTCATCATCTAATGATCTCAAACTTTTACCTCTAAAATTTTTGAGCCGTTAGAACTTTTATACCCTTGGAGAAAGAAATTAAGAAAGAAATAAAAAAGAAAATTTATAATCTTGGATTGAATCAGCTTTCCGTTAGTAATCAGTAAGAAAAATTAACTCAAATGGTCGTTTATGCAAACACTTAAATTAAAAATATACGGTAAGATATAATTATATATATATATATATATATATATATATATATATATATATATATGTAATTTATATATTATGTATGTACAATTATGTATATTTAATGTATATATTATATATATGCATAGACGAAGCTACATTGTGGTAAAGTTGGTCAATTGATTATCCTTCGTCGAAAAATTACATTGCGTATATAAATAATATTTTGTTTTAGAGGTATATAATATGAGAAAATCTCACTTTATACCATTATGAACTTTACTCTTTAATGCCCAGATTCAAACTGTTTACTACTCCTACCTATTACATTAAAATTATTTACCCGATTATACCCTAATAATATGAGTCTGTGGCTTGTCCCAAGGCTCAACTACTTCTCCAACTCGTTATCGCTCTAATCTATGAAAAAATATAAATTTTAACAGCTCAAACACCGTTGACTTTCTAATTCCCCTTTGCTTGCTGAAGAAAAAGAAAATAGGAAACTACATTAAGTATTTTTCCATGCCATTCAAAACTTCAATTCGATTAGGGCTTTCCTTAAAATAAATAAATAACTATTTTGTACGTGCAGTGTTACAGAAAATTATTACTAATTTTTTCTGAGAAATTTATAGTTATTTATTGTAAGAAAAATTAGATGAGAATCGAATAAGGACACAACTATAATAATAATCCAAGAAGAATACTATTACCTAACAGTATACTGCTATAGTAACTAATATACTATAGGAGTATATAGTTATACTACAGCAATATTCTATTATAGTATACAAATATATTATTATAGTATACTGTAATAATATGCAAGATATTATAACAATATGCTGTAATAATATATAATATACAATAATAGTATACTTATTACCCATAAATTACTTGCCTTTTTCCCTTTTAATTTGTTTAAGCTTTTACTTAGAGTGAGCAGCAAATTGAAAATGCAAATATAAAATAAAATTATGATAAGTTATATAATGTAACACTATACTCTTATAATTACATGCTTTTAGAATTTTTTAAAACTTTTATTAACAACTGATATTATTTCAGTTTAATAATTGAATTAAACTTTTTTAGCTATTTGCATACAATTGTGTACAGTGTTGGTATAACTACATACTATACCAGTATCAAATGTTAAATATTATTTTTTGGTTGTATATGCTACATTTAATTGGTACACAATTTGAATTTTCTCTAGTAATAATATATATAAAAAAGAATAATTTTAAAAATTAGCGAAAATTGTAAATGAAATTAAATTATGAAGAGAAAAGAAATATAAAAAAAATTTAAATGAAATTAGAATAGGAAAAAGAAAAAAATAAGAAGAAAACAAAAAAAGAAAAGAAAAGGAGAAAAGAAAAAGAAAAGAAAAGAAGCATAAAAATAAAAAAGAATTGGGGAATAAAGAGTAAATTCCCCACAAAATCTACTATGAATAGAAAATATAATTAATTTATGGTAAAAAAATAAATAAAAAATAAAAGTGAATAATTTATTTTTATGAATAACTGCAAAACCCCTATAAATGTTAAACAAATTCTGTATAGTAAGGTGAAAGATTCAAGCCCTATATGGCCCAAAACGTTCGACCCTTCAGACATAAGAATTCTCTGACATGAACAACAATGTAAGCACATAGCACATATCTATCGACCTTAAGTTCCTATATCTAGCTTTTCGAGAAATGGGTTCAAGAGATATGTCTAAAATAGTATAACTCGTTTTTTAATTTTAAAAAAAAAATTAACCTACCCAACCGGCATAAGAGCTTTCTTGCTTCACCCTGCACACCCCCCCCCCCCCCCACACCCTTTGTATCTACAAAAATGTAAAATTAATATGATAAGAGGAGACATTAATTTTTGTCCTGAAGGATACATTAGTTTGGTAGCGTAGGAGGCTATTTTATGGTGTTAAATTTATATAATGTCTCCGAAGAGACTCAATGGTGGTAGACACGTTTGTCAGGAATTAAGTTTTATAAGTGTTCAATTTTTGAGATTTTTGGCTCTGAAGCCATTACATTTTGAAAATTATGATTTTATATTATACTACTTAATTTAATTTTTTATACATAAAAATATTTAGGGGCAGTTTTAACGGTAGGGGCATTTCATTCAAAATAAGTTAACGGATGACATTTTTAACCTGACGTCAATACGTTAGGGACAGTTGTGACCTTTTTCTCTTTATTATATTTCCCGTTATAAATAATGGGCTAAGATGAATCTGGTGCTTTAAGATACATTCGCCCTCAATTGAAAGCCTACTTTTAATGTTAGGTAGTGTGCGCTCAAGCTATCATTATTAATTTTTACCTAAATATTATATTTTTTCAGAAAATAATAACTCTAGATCAAAAGGCAGTTGAGTACTCATAACTTACAAATCCCAAGTCTACCATTGAATAGACTAGTTTGTAGTGTTAAACCTCCAACTTAGCTTCTTTAACTTGTCAATAGATCATCATATATCTTATGAAACCTCAGTGACTAATCGTGTAGTGTTAATTGGTTTCACTAAAGCGATTTACTCAACAGATACATGACTATATGTATAGTTCTAGATACGACAAGAGATGACTCATATAGATACAGTGATACACTACAAGTGGATGACTCTAACTAGTATCCTGAATAGTTTGATTTGGCTTTTGCCTCTTTTCAATCCTTTTGCTAGCGGACTTGAAACTAACCTTTTCGACTTGGTGACACGTCAGCCAGCTAACTGCTGCTTCGAGGAGATAAAATGCAAAAATAAGTCTTTTTGCACAACCTTATCACGAACAAAGTGAAAATTAATACTACTCTTTATTGACTGTTAGTCATTAATTGATAAATTATGCAACATTTCCAAGTCACATATGGACATAATGCTACTCTCGAATAAGATGTGCAAAAAGGTGAATAAGCGAGAGGAAAGAAAGAGGAGAAGGGTTACACTTAGGGTTTTTTTTTCTTAAAATTACAAAGATAATATTCAAGGTTTTAGCTCTCTCTCTAATAGTTCATCCACGCGCCTCCACTGTTCGCCACTGTCAGCCACTGTTAGCCACGCGCTGGCGCGTGACCCTACTTCCGGTCACTCTTTCCACCGGCTGCTTTTACACAGTTTTTTTTCTTCACTGATCCGACCAACGTGGTACTCTCAGAATACTTTTCTAATAACTTTATTCTCTATTGTTCACTTAGCCACTTTTTCTTATCACTGCTTATTCATTGTGCCTACTTCACTTAAGAAGGTTTCATTTTTTATTACACAATCTTTATTTTAATGTACTTATAGTTGTACTCTCTTTTGTATATTCAGTGATTTTCTGCGGTTTTGATTGTTTTTCCTAGATCGAATAATCGATCAGTATCTTTTGAAACCCTTTATTTTACTAATTATTTCAACGAGTTTTCATGTTCTTTTTTAATAAATGAATTCTGGTTCTTGCTTGTGTTTGTAAAACTCGTGTAATATGTGATTTCTATACTTCATTTTCAAGTTGCCGCCGGACCTCTCTCTCCAAAAGCCTTCATCGGCCGACCCTCCATCCTCCCAAGAGGGAACCAAACTGATCCCTCCCCGTTTTTCAACCTAGCAGCAAAATAAATAAATTTCAGATCTTGAAAAAAAAAAAAGAAAGATTTCAGTTTGTTTGCTCGTGGTTTTCTGGGATTCCAATAGTGTTTAAACTCTCCAAAATTGCTGGTTGAATTGTTGAATTTGTGGCTGCTTTGGCTAGGTCTTGTCGTCTCTATTTCTGCTCTGTATTCGTCTTTTCTTCCTAATCTCTCTTCTGCATTTTGTGGGCGTGTGTGGGGGTGTTCTGTTTTCTTGGACAGGTGCTTTATTTTTTTTCCGGCGAGGATTTCCGGCAATCTACAGTACTTTAGGCGACTGCCGTTCAGACTTTTGGCAGGACGCAACAGAACTACACGTTCAGATAAGCTTCAGGAAAACTCATCCCAGGTACTAGTCACGGCGGCAAGGCCAGTTCGCGACGTTTGGGAGTGAAGAGCTAAACAACACCGGCCGGGAAGTGCAAGAGTCGGTAGCAGTTAACCTTGGGCGCATCAAAGCCTACTTGAAGGTTTCTCCACCGGGAGTATGTACCTCCTGCTCTCTTGTTTACGTTGTACACCTTTTCACGTATTTTACCTAGCATTCCGTGTGAGGTTTACTCTGTTGCAATATAGTTTGCCTCTTTTTGCGTACTCCGCAATAGTGCATGTCTGCGTCACTACTCTCCATATTCGGTTGGAGGGATAGTAGCCACGGCGGGGGATAATAGTGTAAAGGCATGTCCTAGGGGGGTGGGGCCGGTGGCCGGGGTGAGTACGGGGAAGGGAGTGGTCCTGCGGGTAGGGCGGGAGGTAAGGGTGGGAAGAGGGTAGCGGACGCTCATAGATTAAGGATTGGGTCGAGGAACATAGGCACTCTGACGGGTAAGTCCATTGAGTTGGCGAAGGTTCTTCAGAAAAGGAGGGTTCTCATAGCATGTGTCCAGGAGACTAGGTGGAAACGGTCGAAGGCGAGGAATATAGACGGGTTTAAGCTGTGGTATTCTAGGGTCGTGAGAGGTAAGAATTGAGTGGGCATCTTGGTGGATAGGGACCTAAGGGAGTCCGTGGTCGAGGTTAGGCGAGTGAATGATAGGTTAACATCTATTATGTTGGTAATTGGGGGTTGCGTCCTCAACCTCATCAGTGGTTACGCACCGCAAGCGGGCTTAGATGAGGAGGCAAAGAGGCGCTTTTGGGAGGGCTTGAATGATCTGGTGAGTAGTATCCCCCAATCTGAGAAGTTAGTTATTTGAGGGGAGTTTAATGGTCATATTGGGGCTGGTATCGGTGGTTATGGTAAGGTGCGTGGTGGCTTTGGCTTTGGTGTTTGGAACGGAGGAGGCACGTCACTGCTTGATTTCGCCAGGGCTTCCAAGCTTTTGATTGCGAACCCGACATTTCAGAAGAGGGAGGAGCATTAGGTCACCTTCAAGAGTTTGGCGGTGAGGACTTAGATTGATTACCTCCTCCTCAAAAGGAGCGATAGAGGTATGTGCAAGCACTGCAAGGTTATTTCGGGAGAGTCCCTTTCGACTCTTCATAGACTCCTAGTGATGGATGTCGGACTCTGGGTGAAGAGGAAGAGGAGGGGCGCTTGGGGACAACCGCATATTAGATGGGGTGTTCTGACTAAGTAGAAAGCACAGGAGTTGGAGAGGAGGTTAGCTGAGGGCGGAAGTTGCAGAAGTTCTGGGGAAGAGGACGCTATGTGGTCAGAGACGGTGAACTTGGTTAGGGAGGTAGCACGGGACGCCTCGGGGTAGCCAAGGGCTATTCAGGCAGACATCAGGGTGACTAGTGGTGGAAACGATGTAGTCGAAGGAAAAGTGGAGGTTAAGAAGGCGGCGTTTGCTAAGTTGGCAGGGAGCACAAGCGAGGAAGAACGCAAGGCGTACAGGGAGATCTACAAGGTGGCGAGGAAAGAAGCAAAGCTGGCGGTTACGGAAGCTAAAAATGCAACGTTTGGTCGCATGTACAAGGAACTAGGGGAGAGAGGCGGGGACAGGAAGTTATTCCGGTTAGCTAAGGCAAGGGAAAGGAAGGCGTGATGTTGACCAAGTTAAGTACATCAAGGGCGAGGATGGTAGAGTTCTGATGGGGGAGTGTCACGTCAAGCAGAGGTGGCAGGCGTACTTTCGAGACTTACTTAACGAGGAGGGGGATCGTAACATAAAGCTAGGGGAGTTGGGGCATTCAGAGCAACATAGAGACCTTGGGTACTTCAGATGCATTAGGGCGTAGGAGTTCATGGGGGTTTTGCGCAAGATGAGTAGGGGTCGAGCGACCGAGCCTGACGAGATACCGGTGGAGTTCTGGAAGTGCATGGGTAGGTCAGGAGTGGATTGGCTCTTCAGGTTATTCAATGCGATCTTCAGGACCAAAAGGATGTTGGATGAGTGGAGGTGGAGTACAGTGGTGCCCTTGTACAAGAACAAATGGGACTTCCAGGGCTGCAACAACTATAGGGGTATCAAACTAATAAGCCACACCATGAAGGTTTGGGAGCGGGTGATCGAGGCGAGGGTGAGGGAGATGACCTCTATATCTTTGAACCAGTTCGGTTTCATGCCGTGCCGCTCCACTACAGAAGCTATCGACCTTGTCAGAAGGCTGGTAGAGCAGTTCAGGGATAAGAAGAACGACCTGCACATGGTGCTTATCAACTTGGAGAAGGCGTATGACAAGGTCCCAAGGGAGGTGCTATGGAGGTGCTTGGAGGCGAACAGCGTGCCGGAAGCCTACATCAGAGTAATCAAAGACATGTACGATGGAGCTATGACTAGGGTTAGGATGGTGGGTGGCGACTCAGACCATTATTCCAGTAGTTATGGGGCTCCATCAAGGATCGACGCTTAGTCCTCTCTGTTTGCCTGGGTGATGGATGATCTAACCCGACATATTCAAGGGAATATGCCTTGGTGTATGCTATTTGCTGATGATATAGTCTTGGTAGACGAGACGAGGGTCGATGTTATTGAGAGGTTAGAGGAATGGAGACAGACTCTCGAGTCTAAGGGTTTCAAAATAAGCAGATTTAAGACAGAATACCTGGAGTGCAAGTTTAGCGCCGAGCCGAGCGAAGTAGGCTGGGACGTGATGATTGGATCTTAGGTCATAGCCAAGAGGGACAGTGTCAGATATCTTGGGTCGGTGATTCAGGGGGATGGAGTGATTGACGGGGACGTCACTCATCGTATAGGAGCGGGGTGGTCAAAGTGGAGGCTTGCATCAAGTGTCCTGTGTGACAAGAAAGTTCCACAGAAACTCAAGGGGAAATTTTATAGAGCCGTGGTTAGACCTGCAATGTTGTATGGTGCAGAGAGCTGGCCAGTGAAGAACCCTCATGTCCAGAGAATGAAGGTTGCGGAGATGAGGATGCTTAGGTGGATGTGCGGGCTCACAAGGTTAGATAAGATTAAGAATGAAGTTATTCGAGAGAAGGTGGGGGTGGCCTCGGTGGATGAGAAGATGCGAGAAGCGAGGCTGAGGTGGTTCGGGCATGTGCGGAGGAGAAGTTCTGATGCCTTGGTGAGGAGTTGTGAACGGCTCGCGATGGTCGGCGTTCGGCGAGGTTGAGGGAGGCCTAAGAGGTATTGGGGATAGGTGATTAGGCATGACATGGCTAGAACGCAGGTCTCCGAGGACATGGCCCTTGATAGGAAAGTCTGGAGGTCTAGCATCAGGGTTGTATGATAGGGGCCCCTAGAGTTTTCGTACAACTCACCGGGGTTGGGTGAGACTTGACAGGGCTATCCATAGATTTTTTGTGTTTTGGATTGTGTCTCCCTTATGGTAGTTATTTATGGTAGTTACTGTATGATATTATTGCATGTTATTTTATTTATGGTTCTTATGTTTAGATAGTTATTTATGCTATTTCTGCTGGACTTACTAATGCTCTTGTGTTTTTGTTTTTGTTTTTATTTTTGTTTTTCCTCTCCTTCACTGAGCCGAGGGTCGATTGGAAACTACCTCTCTGCCCTTTCGAGTAGGGATAAGGCTCGTCTATATATTACCCTCCCCAGACCCCACTTTGTGGGATATTACTGGGTAGTTGTTGTTGTTCTTTGTTACTTTTTTTCTTTTTTGTGGGTCTATCCCATAAATTAAGGAAGACTGTTTTCTCTTTTGTTGGTTTTTAAAAGTTGGCAATAACTTTTTTTTCTGCATTGTTAAAATAGGTGGGCTGTAGAAGAAAATTGTTAAGTGTAGTAGGTGAGGCTCTACCTATAAAAGGAGAACTTCGACATTCATTTTTATATATCAAAAAAAACCTCAGACAATACATTTGATGAAAGAGAGAGCAAGGTATTTCATAGACTATAAAAAAATAGTTTGTGAAGAAAAATAAAGTATGAGAGATATTATAGTGAGGTGAAAAAAGCAAAAGAGTATTTTTTAGGGTGTAGTGGTCTTACGAGTATTTGTAATCGGTACTACACAATGTAAACTTTCTTGCTATTCTTATTCTAGTCGCTCTTCTAGGCCGTAATTGCTTCCCTTATTCACAAGGGTTTTCACGTAAAACCTTGGTGTCATTTTTTGCTACATTTTTATTCTTGCTGATTTAACCATAACTTAGTGGTCCCCGTTTATCACGAATACCGTGAATATTATTTTTACAAGGTTTATTCCAAAAAAATGGTATCAGAACCAAGGTTCTGTCTAAGTATGCTCTATGGTTTCAGCACAGTCTAATCGTTCACATCAGAAAAGAATTACTTTGGTCTCATACTAAATAGTATTTATATTTGTGATAAACGATTGAAGAACACTAATAGAATGGTTATTTTTAGTGTCACAAATTATGTCATTTGGAAGGGCAAAATGGAAGATTTACTCTATGTTAAAAAATTTTATCAACCTATCTTCGCTACTGTAAAACCTAATAATAAATCATATGAAGAGTGGAATTTGTTACACAAGCAGGTTTGCGGCTTTATAGATAGATTGTTGATGATAATGTTTTGAACAATATTCCTGGAGAGAAATATGCTCGGACCGTATGGGAGCACCTTCAAAGTTTGTATGCTCAGAAAACTGAAAACAACAAGATGTTTCTAATATTGCATATGTTGGGTTTAAAATACCATGATAGTTCTGTGATGACAAGTCATCTGAATAATTTTCAGGGGATTATGAACCAGTTATCTGCTATGGGTATTAAATTTGATGAATAAATTTAAGGATTGTTTCTATTTGGTTTCCTATCAGATTCTTGGGAAATTCTTAGTACTTCATTATCAAATTCTGCTCCGGATGGTGTGATCTCTATGGATCTTGCCAAGATCAGCCTTTTAAATGAAGAGACAAGAAGAAAACCTCTGGGTTCCTCCTCATCAAATGTCTTGGTGACTGGCTCTAAGGGGACAAGCAAGAATCGGGGTTCTCAAAATAGAGAACATAATAGAAGCAAATCCAGAAGCAGACTTAAAGATATTGAGTGCTATCATTGCTTGGAGAAAAGGCACACAAAGAAGTTCTGCCGAATTTCGAAAAAGGAGAATAGAGATAAGGAAGAACAAAAAGGAGATGGCAATTGTGCGGCCACCGTCACTATAGAAGATTGTTATTATCCTTGATGCGGATCTGATAAATATTGCTTGTGATGAGTCAAGCTGGTTGTGAACAGTGCCGCATCTCATGTGATATCAAGGAAGGAATTTTTCTCATCCTATACTCAGGGTGACATTGGAATTTCGAGTATGGGTGGTGAGATTGTATCTAGAGTTGCTAGTGTTGGAACAATTTGTTTAGAAACTAGTATTGGAACTAGTTTTAAATAATGTAAGCATGAACATGATGTTTGTTTGCACTTGATCTCTGTTGGCATTTCGGATGATGAGGGATATGTCAGTACAAATGGTGATGGAAAGTGAAAGCTCAATTAGGGTTCCACGATTGTGGGTCATGGAGAAAAGCGTCGTGGTCTATAGTGGATTACGGCTTCTACCTGTGTTGATATAGTGAATGCCTTGAAAGCAATAACTCTTCAATATTATGGCATAAGAAGCTTTGCCACATTAGTGAAAAAGGACTAAATGTTCTGCCTAAGAAGAAATTGTTGTGAAATTTTGAATATGCAAAATTAGAAAAATTTGGGCGTCGTTTGGTTGGAAAACAAAAAATAGTTTCTTCCCAATATCATCCTCTTTGAAGAAAGACAGTTGCTTGAGTTGGTGCATTCAGATTAATGTGGTCCAATAAAGACAAGGACTTTGGGTAGTGCACTTTATATTCCTACCTTTGTTGATGACTGCTCAAGAAAACTTTGGGTCAACATCTTGAAGACTAAAGACCAAGTTTTGGGTGTCTTGAAGCAGTTTCAGGCTTCAGTTGAAAAAGAAACCAGAAAGAAATTGAAGTGTATTTGTACTGATAACAATAGTAAAATTGTGAACCGTTTGACGAATACTGCAAGCAATAGGGTATCAGACACCAGAAGACTCCTCCTAAGACTCTTCATCTTAATGGTTTTGTGACAACCCAGCCGGTCATCTTATGAATTAACGTTCGGATACCCTATTAACTACTTCCCCCAAGTCTATTTCTGCTAATTGGATTTGCCGAGATGTTAAATTTTGAGTTTCAGAGAGTTTTGGAACATTTAGTCCCTAAATGAGAGCTTAAGTTTTTGAAAGTTGTCCATAGTTGGAGCAGCGTAAAGACGGCCTTATAATGGAAATCTGATGGTTCTGTTAGCTCCGTTAGGTTATTTTGGGGTTGGGAGTGTGTTCGGAATTTTTTTCGAGGTCTGTAGCTAATTTAGGTTTGAAATACCGAAGTTTGAATTTTTGAAGTTTCCTGTCGGATAGTGAGATTTTTATCTCAGGGTTGGAATGGAATTCCGAAAGTTTCAGTAGTTCTATCATGTCATTTGGGATGTGTGTGTAAAATTTCAAGTCATTTAGATAAGGTTTGATAGACATTTTGATTAAAAATGTGTTTTTAAAGTTTTTGAAGTCCTTAAGGCTAAATTCAATGAAAAATAGGTGTTTTGATGTTATTTTGAGCATTCCAAGATTGGAACAAGTGTGAATGATGTTATGGGATATTTCTATAAGTTCGGTTGAGGTCCTGGGAGCCTCGAATGTGTATTGAATGCTCAACGGGGCATTTTGCTTCAGGTCTATTGCCGACCTTTTCATTTTTTCGATCGCAACCCCCCCCCCTCTCGCGATCGCATAGTATAATTTCTGAGTGGCCTAAGATGTTCTTCATAATCGCAATATTTGTCTTGCAATCTCGGAAGTCGATATTTTTTTTCTTCGAATTCGCAACAATTTTTCCGTGTTTGCATAGTAGAAATTAGAGCTAGTACTTCATTGCACTTATCGTCCTCGAGATCGCGTGGAGTTGTTCGCGATCGTATAAGTCTGTTTCTTTCTCTTCTGCGATCGCATGCCTTAAGTTGCGTTCGCATAGGCCATTTATGGAACATTTAAATTTTACTCTTCGGGATCGCAGACGATTTCCTGCGATTGCATTGAACAAATTACCTGGGCAGATATAAGATTTCAAAATAAAGGGTTTAGCCTTTTTTACACAAACTTAAGTTTGAGAGCTCAAATTTGAGCGAGATTTCAAGGGATTTTTAGAGATATCGATTGGGTAATAATTTTAAACTCAACCCACTAATCTAAGCGTGAATTTCTCCTTTAATTTCGGATTCTGAATGAAAAACTAATAAAAATTCATAGACCAAAGTATTGAGTATTGAGTGTGTTTTTGGCATCCGATTGGGAGTTTTATATATGATTGGATTCGTGAGAGTACGAGGATTTTAAAATGTTTATTTCACCCGATTCAGAGATGTTGGCTTAAGGGGCATTTTGGTTATTTTACCTAATTGCACGTCTTAGCTTTGAATTTAATCGTAGAATCAGTTGCTTAAGATGTTATTTACGATATGTAATTGAATTGAATAAATTTGGGCCATTTGTAATTGGATACTCGTGGAAAAACGTGTGGTTTCAAGTTGATTTGGTAGCAGGTTTGAGGTAAGTGGCTTGTCTGACCTTGTGCGGGGGACCTTTCCCTTAGGATATGATATTTGGTAATTGAATGCCTTGTACGTGAGGTGAGGAGCGCATACTTGAGCTAATTCGAAAATTCGATTTTGCCTTAAGTATTTAAATTGAATTTCTTTCTAACCTCTTTTATTCTACTTGTAAATATAGCCAGTGTTAGTTTAGAAAAGCATGCTTACTCTACCAAAGTTGCCTATTTGTTAAAGTTGTTTTGATTGCATTACGTGATGTATGTTAGGCTAGAACTACATGTTGCCTTGTTATTGAACTCCATTTCTGAATATCTTCTTATTGTCGCTGTGTATTTACATTAGGACTACAGATGTGAGATTCATGTAGCTTTCACCTTATTTGTTTACTTTGGGACTACGAGTTAGATTCCTGGTAGATCCATCCTTGCACATTTACCATGGGACTACAGGTTAGATTCCCCGTAGATCCCCTAAATATTTACTTTGGGACTATGGATCAAATTCTGGTAGATCTCCATGCATTGATAATCGGACTACGGGATGATATCCCCGGAGATCCTTCAGGTATATATATATATATATATATATATATATATATATATATATATATATATATATATATATATATATATATATATATATATATATATATATATATATATATACACATATGATGGACTACGGGACGGAATCCGAGGAGATCCTTTAGACAGTTGATGAAAGGGACTATAGGATGGTATTTTGGGAGTTCCTCGTTGTTGCTACTGGTATTAAGCTATTATTACTCTGCGTTACCCTGTTCCTTGTGTATTAATTGTTGCCTTGTATAACCTATCTTATTTTATTGTTGTACTTATTTATATTGGTTATTTCATTCTATTGTAACTTATTAATATGGTTAACCTCAGTAAGGCTCTGATCTTCCTCGTCACTATCCGACAGAAGTTAGGCTTGGCATTTACTAAGTAGAACTATAGTGAACTCATGCCCCTTCTGTGCATGTTTTTCATGTGCAGATCCAGGTACCTCTACCCAGGTGTATCACCCTTCAGGCGGAGATAAATAGCAGAGACTTCGAGGTACATCTTCCTCATCCACAGACCAACGAGTCTCTATCTTATTCTATCTTTTAGCAGTTAACCTTCCATCTTACTGTTGTTTTAGAAATTGTAGAGTTAGAGCATTGTACTACATTCTTTTCAGCTTGTGTTTTTATGAGTTTTTGGGTTTTGGGATAATATTGTAGGCTTCCGTGATGTTGAGTTGTATATGCCGAGCAGCATTTATATATAGTTTTCTTCTAGTTCAGTTTTATATTATTTACCTTGTAGTAGGGACTAGGTGCTATCACAGAATGTTTACGAAGGGCAAGCTGGGGTCTTGACAAGTTGTTATGAAAGCACTAGGTTCATAGCAGTCACGGAACACAAGCCGATTTATTAGAGTCTCGTTGATTGGTACAGATACGTCTGTACTTATCTACGAGGGGCAATGTAACTGTTAGGAAAATTCCACTTCATTTGATTTTCTAATCGTGCGAGATTTTGATATCACAACTAAACTTCTGTCTTTCTATTCTCTCACAGATGGTGAAGACACGTACCACTCGAGACGATTAGGAACCCACACCCCATAATGTAGCCATAAGAATCCGAGGCCGGGATAGGATCTAAGGGAGCGCACGTGGTGCAGCCATAGCACCTTCGCGAGCTGCCGCCGAGGTACCACTAGCAGATGTATCTAGAGTCTAGGCACCTGACACACCTACTACTACTGCTACCACCACTCTAGCTCTCCAAGAGACTCTGGCACAGTTCATATGCATGTACACCACTTTAGGTCATGTAGGGTTGCTTCCCCTTGCTGCAGCCATATCCCAGGCTGGGGGAGGATAATAAACTACCGCCGCCCGCACTCCTGAGCAGTGAGTTCCTATTGAGAAGGTCCTACAAATTATTCCAATACCGCCTTCAGTGCCTGTTAAGCCCGAGGAAAGAATAGCGGCTTCCGAGGATCAGCAGCTAAGTCTTGAGAGGTTCAATAAGTACAAGGCATATGTATTTAGTGGTCTAGCATCGGAGGATGCTTTGGATTATCTTGATGAGTGTTACCAATTTCTACGTACCATGGGTATTTCAAGATCCAGCGAGGTTTCTTTCACTACCTTTCAGCTCCGAGGGGTTGCCTACGAGTGGTGGCGTACTTATGAGTTAGATAGTCAAGATGATGCTACTTCACTAACTTGTACTCAGTTTCCAGATTCGTTCCTCAGAGAGTATTTTCTTAGAGTCTCAGGGACACATGGCACACAGAGTTTGAGCATATGCGCCAGGGTGCTATGACTATTTCAGAGTATGGTGTCCACTACACCAGTTTGCCAAGGCATGCACCAGCCTTGGTTACTACTATTCACGAGAGAGTTCATCGATTTATTGAGGGGCTTACTCCAAGCATCAGATCTAGCATGGATCATGAATTGGAGATGGATATTTCTTATTAGCAGATGGTGATCATTGCTTGGAGTATTTAGGGTATACATGTAAGGGAGAGGGAGGAGAGAGAGTGCAAGAGGTCTCGAGAGTCGGGCCATTATTCTGGTGCCCGCACTCCAGCTGCAGGTCATCATGGCAGGGGTTATATGAGTCATCCAGTTCATTCAGCTTTTCTAGTAGCCAGCAGTGCTCCAGATCATCCTAGGCCTTTGGAGCATTATTATGTACCTCCGATTTCTAGAGCGCCTCTTTCGCAGGGTGTTTCCAAAGGTCAATCCAGAAGACCTGGTCCTACCCAGTCACAACCACCACGTCCTCAAATAGCTTGTTTTGAGTGTGGTGACACACGCCATATGGTTTGGGACTGCCCCATACTTGGGAGGGGTGCATCTTCACAAACTTCTCAGCCACAACATTCCCAGCAGAGTTCACAGGCTATGGTTAAAGCTCCAGTTGCCGCCCCACCTGCTCAGCCAGCTAGAGGTGGAGGTCAGGGAGGTAGAGGTCGCCCTCGAGGGGGAGGAAATGCCAGATAATATTCCCTTCCTGCTCATGCTGAGGCAGTTGCCTCCGATTCTGTCACTGCAGGTATTATGCTAGTTTGTCACCGAGTTGCATCAGTTATATTCGATTCAGGCTCTACTTACTTTTATGTGTCTTCTTAATTTTCTCCCATTTGGGTATACCCCGAGATTCCTTGAGTTCTCTTGTGTCTATTTCTACTCTTGATTGGGATTTTCTTGTCATGGACCGCGTTCATCGGTCATGTTTGATTACTATTCGTGGTTTTGAGATCGGAGTAGACTTATTGCTACTCAGCATGGTTGATTTTGATATTATTTTTGGGCATGGACTATTTGTCTCCCCATTATGCTATTCTTGGTTGTCACGCCAAGATCGTGACGGTGGCTATGCTAGGTGTACCCTGTGTTGGGTGGGGTGGTACTTTAGACCACACTCCCAATAGAGTTATCTAATTCCTTAAAGCTCAATGTATGGTTGAGAAGGGGTGTTCCGCGTATTTAGCTTATGTGAGAGATGTCAGTGTTTATCCCCTTTCTATTGATTCAATGCCAGTGGTACGGGATAATCCCGATGTGTTTCCAGCTGACCTTCCGGGCATGCCGACAGATAGAGACATTGATTTTAGCATTGATTTGTTGCTAGGCACTTAGCCCATTTCTATTCCTCTATATCATATGGCTCCTCCTAAGTTGAAGGAGTTGAAGGATCAGTTAAAAGAATTACTTGATAAGGGTTTTATTCGACCCAATGTTTCTCCTCAGGGTGCTTCTATCTTTTTTGTGAAGAAAATGATGGTTCTATGCGTATGTGTATTGATTATCGCCAGTTGAACAAGGTTACAGTGAGGAAATGTTATCATTTGCCTCATATTGATGAACTGTTTGATCAGCTTCAGGGCGCACGGGTGTTTTATAAGATTGATTTCTGCTCAGGTTACCATTAGTTGAAGATTCGGGAGCTAGATATCCCTAAGACTACTTTCACAACTCGGTACAGTCATTATGAGTTTCTTCTTATGTCATTTAGGCTGACCAATACCCCAGCAGCATTCATGCATTTAATGCACAATGTATATCGGCCATATATCGACTTTGCGAACATGTGATTTTTCCCCTATATGAATTACTCCTATAGTTTCAAAAACAAAATAATTTCTTATTTGCAAGTTTGTGGATTTTCGTGGCATTTTATGTTAATTGTCATCATTTATTTTTGTGCATTGTTTTAGTGAAAAAAACCAAAAAAAGTGTTGCATGTGCATTTTGAAGTTAATTAGGCATTTTAAGGATTTAATTAGCAAGTAGTGATTTATAAACAGAAAATCAGAAAAATGGTTTAATTTGCACCTTTAATTTTAACTTTGATTATTAGGTGGTTTTTTGTTTTGATTTTTTAATTATTTATGATAATTATTATTTAGGATTGATTAGCATTTTATATAGATTAACTTGGATTTATTATTTAATTTAGATTTTTAGATTAGTTTTGAAAAAGAAGAGGGAAGAGAATTGTGGAAATTAAATTGAATTGAGCCTGTCTTGTTTAAATTACTAAATCCAGCCCAAATTCCCCAAAAACCCGTTCAAATAGCCTGTTATCCGCCCCAAAGCACCCCTGACCCGGCCCGTCTATAGTGAAGACCCAAATGTTGTCCTTTGGCGTCCTCCAATCTGAGCCATTCTTCTCTTTCAATCCAACGGTCATCCTCACTTCCCCATTTCACATATTACTGTCCAAACAACCTCGTACCCTTGTACTTCGACCCCCCACCACCCCCACTCGCCTCTCTTAAAAAAAGAGTCCCCTCAGCCTATCACTACCGCTACCGCCCGCAAGAAATCGCCCACGGCGGTGGTTGGCGTTGAATTACCACCAAAACTACACCACAACACCCTTTTCATCCCCTCATGACGAATCCATCATCGGATTCCTTCGAATCTTCATAGAATTCCTCAAATCAAATCGAAGATCAAAAACCTAGTGCTGCCACAGTTTTTTCGGTGGCGGCGCTGCTTCCGCTTGATCCAAAAATTACACCATTGAAACCGCATCTATTCGTCATTCCAAATACCCACTCATAGTCCTTCAAACATCCATGTAGTTCCTCGAATTTCAAATAAAAATTTAAGCCCCAAGAGCCTAAGGAAGGATTCGTGCGTGCAAGTTGTCTTCAGTGTTTTCGGGTCGTTCTTGTTTGGTTTTGGAACGAAATAGTGATGCCCGTTTGACCTTCACCAAGAACAAATGTTCGTCACTGTTTTGGGTTGAACCAGAGCTTCAATTTGTATTGCGCGTTCGCTTGGTAATTTCTTCTTTTTGTACGTTTCACCTCTCGACTTTCTTCCTGTAGTTTCCATTTTCCTCGACTAAATTTGTCTTCTGTGAATAGGTTTAGGTTTAGTTGTCCCTTCTTTTGATTAATTTGGAGTTGATATTTAATTGTGCTCGTTTGTAGTTTTCTTTGCAAATACCTGAAACCTGTTCATTAACCTTGGTTTGGTTTTAGAATTAAGTCTCTGATTTCCTTCTTGATTAATGTTTTTTAGTTCAGGTTAATCAATATGTTGATTTAGTAATTTAGTTAACCCTTTACCTAGCTGTGAATTGATCATTGTTTGAGTTAGGATTACTGTTGAAATTATGTTATGATATATGGGTCTATAATGCATTCTTTTCAATTAGTTAAGTGCAATTGGGTGTTGGGTTGCCTCTGATTCAGTTGGCAAAGAGCATCCCACCTAATTTGGTTTAGTCTATTAGGTCAAATTTTTACCCATCCTGGCCTGGTTCTCAAATTAAAATTTAGGGTATTAGAAGGTAGTATAGGTAATCCGACCAGGGAATCTTTGGTAACATATTTCAGAAACTTCTAGTAGGGGTTTGCTAGCAAATTTCAAATATAACTTGGCGAGCAAGTCATAAAATGAGGTACTAAAGGGTAAAATAAATTTCTTAAGGTGCCCCTAATGTTTAGCGTATAAAAGGCATGAAAGCTTAAGAAAAAAGGGGGACTTTTGCATTTTTATGTAAGAAAAAAAATTCTGATAAAAACCAAAATACTACATTATTAGGTGTTTCTTCAGGATCTTTGAGTCTTTCAATTTCTGGAAAAACAACATTGCTTCAATTAGCAAAACTTGAAATGGGAAAACATTAATTTTGGAGAGTTTTGGGGTCAAGTTTTTGGGCTAGTTGAGTGAAGTTACTGTTCCATTTTTTTTTTCTGAGTTTCCTGGTTTCATTCACTAAATCTGAGGCTGTGTGTTTCTTGCTGAATTCTACCGCTGATGTTGTTCTTTGTTCTTACTACCCTCTGTTGTGATCTTTAAAATCTCAAGGTATTTCTTTAGCTCATGGTTGAAGTGTGATTGCTGATTCATGTAAAGATATGAAGTTTGGTTAAATGAAGATCCTATTTGAAGCTGATTTCCCGTTGTCTTGTACTATTTACATGTTTTGTAATTATATTTCAAGTTATAGATGTTGATAAAGATATCTTTCTTTCCCCTAAATTTGAGCATGTGAAAGTGACCTGGTGTAGTGTTTTGCATCTGTATCACTAAGTAAACAATAGACTTTGATTATTCATGTTTATGTGTGATCCTAGCTCTGTTAGTTTTCTGCAGAAAGTCATTCAGATTCTAATTTTGAAGGATTGAATGTTGGCCTTCGTGTGTACTGACATATGCCAATGTAGTTTTGTAAGCATGATTACATTGTCTAGAGTTTTCTTCTTGTTTTTTTGGGCTTAGTTCTAAACTTACATAATTTTGGGTATGGTCATTCGAGCAGGAAATCACATGTTATATGAGCATGGTATATTTAAGTCGTTTAAATATTAAGTGTGGAATAAGGCTGACTAATCGGAAGGTTCGAGTCCCAGGTACCATCTATAATAAAAATATTTTCAAAATATGTACAGCATATCTTTAGGGTGATGAAATGTCAAAATCCTTATTTACCTTCTCAATGTACTAATAAAATGGTTAGAGCTACACTTAAGCTCCTTTTGATTCAGTGATGTCGGATCCATAGTATGGGTTCAATATTGAGTTTTAATTCAAGAGCTGCATGGCTTGAATTTGGGCTCATTTTGAGGACCAGTTCAGAATGCTTCTTTAAATCAAAACCGGTGCATTCTTTGTTGGGCCACCAATTTTCTTGTGTTAGCTCAAGCCTTTTATGCAATGAATTAGTTTTCCCTCATATAAGTCATCCTAGTTAGTTTACATGAAAACTTAAATTACATTTGTCATGAAATAACCAAATTTCCTTAATTAGTGGAGGTGAGCCATATTAGTAACACAAATAGTCTATGGCCTTCTGAGTATTAGTTTGAATATCCTTTAAAATAGAATAGGGGTGCGCCGCGCCAAAAAAAAAAAGACAATCACTTGGCCCTCATTTAATTAATCTTGTATAAATCCTTAGAACTCGAGGCGTGCTATTTAACGAATTTTGATGGCCATCACAAATCTAAAACGCGTGACTGCTTTAGGCGCGTTAGTTAATAATTTGCTTTCCTAAACTTGGGCGGGCATTTATGTGACCCAAATTCAAATCTCAATGTCAGATAAAATGTGTTGCGAACCACGGGTGCATTTATGTGACGTAGTTCAAGACATGTTTTAATAGCGTTGCAATTTTTCCAGAAATAATAAAATCAGTCAAAAGATTTAAATTGCAAATCGGTTCAAAATATATAAAAATCAGATAATTAAGCCGAAAATACAGTTGAGCGACCGTGTTAGAACCATGAAACTCGAGACTGCCTAACACCTTCTCCCGAGTTAATAGAATTCCTTACCCGAATTTCTGGTTCGCAGACTATAAGTCAACCCTTTTCCTCGATGCGGGATTTAAATCAGTAACATGGGATACCATTAATTATCCCAAGTGGAAACTTCGAATCTTTAAATAAATAAATCATGTTTCAATTGTCCTTTAATTGGAAAAACTACCTTATCTATGCCATTCGCCGGGTGTAGTGTAAAGAGGAGGTGTGACGGACTCTTTTGTCATTGTCTTTATTGATGACGTTCTGGTGTATTCCCGGAGTCGGGAAGATTATGAGCAGCATCTGAGGGCAGTGCTTCAGAATCTAATGGAGAGAAGAAGTTACATGCAAAGTTCTCAAAATGTGAGTTTTGATTTGATTCAGCGGCATTTTTAGGGCATGTAGTATCGAGTAAGGGTATTCGAGTGGATCCAAAGAAGGTAGAGGCCGTACAGAGTTGGCCCGGGTCATCCTTCGCTGCAAAGCTTCGTAGCTTCCTTGGCTTGGCGGGCTACTACTATCATTTTGTGGAAGGGTTTTCATCTATTGCAGCCCGTATAACTAAATTGACCCAAAAGGGTGCTCTATTTCAGTGGACAGAGAAGTATGAAGTGAGCTTTTAGAAGCTCAAAATATCTTTGACTACAGCCCCAATTTTGATATTGCCTACTAGTTTAGGGCCTTATACAGTCTAATGTGATGCCTCGAGAGTTGGCTTTGGAGTACTGTTGATGCAGGATGATAGGGTGATTGCCTACGTGTCCAGACAGTTGAAGATGCATGAGAAGAATTATCATGTCCATGATCTCGAGTTAGATGCTATTGTTCACGCCTTGAAGATTTGGCACCGTTATTTGTACGGGGTTCACTATGAGATTTATACTGATCATCGGAACTTGTATCATTTGTTCAAGAAAAAGGATCTAAATTTGCGTCAGAGGAGGTGGTTAGAGTTGCTGAAGGGTTATGACATCATTATTTTATATCACTCAGGCAAGGCCAATGTAGTGGCTGATGCCTTGAGTCATCAGGCGGAGATTTTGGGAGTTTGCCATATATACCAGCATCAAAGAGGCCTATGAAGATGATGTTCAAGCCTTAGCTAGCCATCTTGTGAGATTGGACATTTTAGAGCTTAGTTGATTTCTAGCTTGCATAGTTTCTCGTCTTCCTTATTTGATCGTATAAGAGAGCGGCAATATAATGATCCTCATTTGCTTTTCCTTAAGGACAAGGTTCAGCATGGTGATTCTAGAGATGTGACCATTTGCAAGGATATAGTATTGAGGATACAGGATCGGGTATGTGTGCCTAATATTGATAGGCTCCGAGAGTTGACTCTAGATGAAGCCTATAGTTTGCGGTACTCCATTCATCCAGGTGCCGTAAAGATATATCAGGATTTGAGGAAACACTATTTGTGGAGGCAAATGAAGAAAGATATAGTTGGATTTGTAGCTAGATGCCTCAATTGTCACTAGGTTAAGTACAAGCACCAAAGACGAGTGGGTTGCTTCAGCAGATAGAGATTCCGGAGTGGAAGTGGAAGCGGATCACTATGAACTTTATAGTTGGACTCCCATGGACTTTAAATAAGTTTAATGCTATCTAAGTGATCGTGGATTGGCTGACCAAGTCCGCTCATTTTATTCCTGTGTGTACCACTTATTTTTCGGTGCAGTTGGTAAATATTTATATCCTAGAGATCGTCTGTCTACATGGTATTCCAGTTTGTATTATGTCAGATAGAGGTACTCAGTTCACATCATGGTTTTGGAGGGCCATTCAGCAGGAGTTAGGTATTCAGGTGGAGTTGAGCACAAGATTTTACCCCTAGACGGACGGACTGTCCGAGCGCACTATTCAGATTCTTAAAGATATGCTCTGTTCGTGTGTGTTTGAGTTTGGAGGGTCTTGGGATCATTTCTTCCCATTGGCGGAATTTTCTTACAATAGCAGCTATTAGTCCAACATTCAGATGTCACTTTATGAGGCTTTGTATGGCAGGAGGTGTAGATCCCCGGTAGGTTAGTTTGAGCCGGGTTAGGACAGGCTTTTGGGAACTGATTTGGTTCAAGATGCTTTGTAGAACTTTAATGTAATTCAGGATAGACTTTGTACAGCCCAGTCTATATAGAAGAGCTACACGGAGTGAAAGGTTCGTGAGGTTTCCTTTATGGTTGGAGAGCGGGTTGTGTTTCGGGTTTCGCCTATGAAACGTGTTATGAGATTTAGAAAGAAAGGAAGTTGAGTCCAAGGTTTATTGGCCCTATTTCGATATTTCCGCGAGTTGGGAAGGTTTCTTGTGACCTTGCCTTACCTCCCAGCATGGTAGGAGTTCACCCAGTATTTCATATTTTGATGCTCCGGAGGTATCACAGTGAGCCGTCACACCTGTTGGATTTTAGCTTAGTCCGGTTGGACAAGGATCTATCTTATGTCGAGGAGCCAGTTTCTACATTGGACATGTTGGTCAGAAAGTTGAGGTAAAAGAACATTGCTTCAGTAAAGGTTCAGTGGCGGGGTCAGCCGGCCGAGAAGGTGACCTGGGAGACCGAGCAGGATATTTGCAGTCGTTACCCTAATCTTTTCACTACTTCAGGTATGTCCCTATGGTCGTTCGAATGAATAAATATTTAAGTGTAGAAGGATGTGACGACTCGGCTGGTTGTCTTAAGAATTAACGCCCTGATCCCCTATTAACTACTTTCCCCAAGTCTATTTTTGCTAATTTGATTTGCCGGGTTGTTTGGTATTGAGTTTCAAAAAGTTTTGGGATACTTAGTCCCTAACTGAGAACTTAGGTGTTGGAAAGTTATCTGTAGTTGCAAAAGTGTGAAGACAGCCTCGGAATGGAAATCTAATGGTTCTGTTAGGTGATTTCGAGGTTGGGAGTGTGTTCGGAATGTGTTTTGAGGTTTGTAGCTAATTAAGCCTTGAAATGCCGAAGTTTGAATTTTTAATGTTTCCGCTCCGATAGTGAGATTTTTATCCAAGGGTCAGAATGAAATTAAGGGAGTTGCAGTAGTTCTTTCATGTCATTTTTGATGTGTATGTAAAATTTCAGGTCATCTGGACGAGGTTTGATAGACTTTTTGATCGAAAATGTGTTTTTAGAATCTTTGAAGTTCTTATGGTTGAATTCAACGAAAAATTGAGGTTTTGGTGTTATTTTTAGCATTCCGAAGGTTGGAACAAGTTTGAATGAAGTTATGGGATATGTATGTATTTTTGGTTGAGGTACCAGGGGCATCGAGTGTGTTCCGGATGCTCAACGGGGAAATTTTAGTTGGAAAAAAATTGCAAATTTTGCTTCAGGTCAATTGCATACCTTTTCTTCTTCGCGATCACATCCCTCTTCTCGTGATCACATAGTATAATTTCTAAGGGGGCCTAAGTTGTTCTTCGTGATTGATTACTTGTCTCATGATCGCGGAAGTCAACCTTTTCCTTCTTCGCATTCGCAACTATTTTTCCGCATTCGCATAGTAGAAATTGGAGCTGGAACTTCATGGTATTTTTTTCTCTTTGTGATCATGTGGACGTTTTCACGATCGCATAAGTCTGTTTCTTTCTCTAGGAAATTTCGAGAACCTTTAAATTTTACTCTTTCCGATCACGGACGATTTCTTTCGATCGCATTGAACAAATTACCTAGGCAGATATACGATTTCAAAGTCAAGGGTTTAGCCATTTTTACCAAAACTTAAGCTTGAGAGCTCGGATTTGAGCGAGATTTCAAGGGATTTTTAGATATATAGATTGGGTAACGATTTTAAACTCCTTTTTGGTTAACCCACTAATCTAAGCAAGAATTCCTCATTTAATTTCGAATTTTGAATGAAAAATTGATAAAACTTTATAGACCGAATTATTGAGCTTTGAGTGTGTTTTTTGCATCCGATTTGGGAGATTTATATATGTTTGTATTTGTGAGAGTACGAGGATTTTAAAAATTATAATTTTACCTGATTCCGAGTCGTTGGCATGAGGGGCATTTTTGTCATTTTAGCTAATTTCGCATCTTCGCTTTGAATTAAATCGTAGAATAAGTTGCTTGAGATGTTATTTACGATATATAATTGAATTTAATAGATTTGGGCCATTTGGAGTCAGATACTCGCGGCAAAACATGTGGTTTCGAGTTGATTTTAGAGCCAGTTTGAGGTAAATGGCTTGTTTGACCTTGTGTGGGGGACCTTTCCCTTAGGATATGATATTTGGTAATTGGATGGCTTGTACGTGAGGTGACGAGCTCTTACTTGAGCTAATTATAAAAAATCCAGTTTTACATTAAGTATTTAAAATGAATTTCTCTCTTACATGCTTTACTCAACTTGAAAATATAGCATGTGTTAGTTTAGAAAAGCATGCTTAGTTGATTGAAATTGCCTATTTGCTTAAGGTGTTTTGATTGTATTACGTGAAGTATGTTAGGCTAAACTACCTATTGCCTTGTTATTGAACTCCATTTATGAATATCTTCTTATTGTGGCTGTGTATTTACATTGGGACTATAGATGTGGGATTCCGGTAGAATCTTCTTATTTGTTTACATTGGGATTACAGGTTAGATTCCCGGTAGATCCCCCATGCACATTTACATTGGTACTAAGGGTTAGATTCCCGGTAGATCCCCTTGCACATATACTTTTGGACTATAGATTAGATTTTGGTATATCTCCACGCATTGATAGTCGGACAACGGGATGGTATCTCGGGAGATCCTTCGGATATATATATATGTATGTATATATATATATATGTATATATATATGGATGTATATATATATAGATGTCTATATATATATATATATATATATATATATATATATATATACATCCATATATATATATATATATATATATATACACATATGAAGGACTATAGGATAATATCCTAGCAGATCCTTTGGACAGTTGATGAAAAAGACTACATGACGGTATTCTGGGAGATCCGCATTGTTGCTACTAGTATTGAGATGTCTTTACTCTGTGTTACCCTATTTATTGTGTATTAATTGTTGTCGTGTATAACCTGTCTTATTCATTGTTGTACTCATTTATATTGTTTATTTTATAATGTTGTAACTTATATTATGTTTAACCTCAGTAGCGACCTGTTCTTCCTCGTCACTACTCGACCGAGGTTAGGCTTGGCACTTACTGAGTACAGTTGTGGTGTACTCATGCCCCTTCTCACACCTCCTTTTTTCGCTTACACGAAGATGACACGTGTATAAAAGTTTTTCTAATTAAAGTAACATTATCCGAGATGGGATTAAGTATTTCATTGAAGATTCGCCACTTGGGATAAGTTTAGATTTTGGTTTCCCAAGTCACCGGTTTATTTATAATACCAAATCGAGGAAATTTCGACTTCCCAATGGGAGTCTACGAACCAGAAATTTCTGAGTAAGGAATTTTGTTCACCCAAGGGAAGATGTTAGGCACCCTTGAATCCCGTGGTTCTAGCATGGTCGCTTAAACTCGTTGTGAGTGGCTAATATATGATTTGCTATACCTATTAACCTGCAATTTTAGATTATTAACCACTTTTATCATCTTTTTAGGGAAATTTTCAATGTCATCAAAACACGTCGTGAATAGTATCACATAAATCCATCCGCAATTTTAGACGTATTTTAATTCCATTGAGAATGGAATTTGGGTCACATAAATGCGCACCCAAATTTAGGAAGGTATTTTTATTAAACACGCGCCTATAGCAACTGCGTCTTCAAAATTCATGGGAAGGCCGCCAAACTTTCTAAACGACACTACCTATCTTTCCATGTGTTTTAATGAATTAAGGAGCCATCGCATGGTATTTTATTTAATTAACGCGTCTCACTTTATTTTTATAAGGACATTCTAACACATGCTAAATTCTTTTATTCTTGTTGGTGCTTAAATGCACTAATTATTTTATTTATAGATTGTGTATTTTGGGGAAGTAATACTTGCATCTTAGCCTCTTTCATGGCTGATTATAAGCATTGAGCTTCCAGTTATGGGCCAGTCCAGGAGCACACATTGTTTACACTGCAATTAGCATCTACTGGGCCCTGTTCATGACAGGTTTGTTATTCACTCAGCCCAGAAAACATGTAGTGTTACCATACCCTTGATGCATACCGGGCTTCTCACTTGGGCCCAGTTTTTATCTGGAAGAAAGAGTCCATTTCGAACAATTCTCAACAACGTTTCTTTGGTTTCAAATTATTCACCAAGTTAACCATCAGCACATTCACCAAGAGAAAACTAACGAACATGTTATATCAGGTTTTAGTATTAGATCTAAACAAAATAATTCATATACTCGTCAGTAAAAGTATATGAATCTAATTTCCAAAATTCAATAATGCTTCAGGTTACACTGTACTGGATACATCTGAAAACTAATTATTACCAAACATATTGAGATTTAAATGAACTAATGTTACATAACATTTTGATCTGTACATGATTATCGAAACGGATATTTCCTAAATCTAGTCGCTCTAAGTGCAAAAGGACCAGCACTTGAACCAACCAGACCAATAATTAAAACTTACTATTAATTATACACATAAATGAAAATTTCAGTCATATGTCCAATTATTACATATTGAAGCAGTCCCAAATTTCCAATTATTACAAAAAATGAATCAGCGTAACATTTAACTACAACATGATGAACCTCTTATTATTATACCTTTATTCAAACTAAATAAGGGGAAAATAGGGATATAATTCAGAAATATAGGCAATAGATGGAAATCTTCACACTTGGGAGTACATTTCACTTAAACTTCATATATAAATGAACATCGAGTGTACTTGTATTGCAGCAAAGGATAGTAGCCTATGAGTAAGAGAAGGCAAGCAACAAGCAAAACAATAGCTAATAACTAGCACACCCAGGGTTTTCACCAGAGTTTTTGAGAGAATTAAATCTCCAAAAAGATCAAAACAACACTGATAGTTTTTCACAGATATCAGGAGAGCTAATATGTATTTTTATCTATATGATTCAAACAAAAGGTTCCGGATCCCCCCAATGTGCTCAGGTGGTTTCTCTTATATATTGGGGCCTTAGGGCATCGACTTTTTCCTTATTTTTCTTTTAGTCCTTGCTTCAGATTTGCACTTTTCCTAAATGGTTCTTCATTTCCTGACATGTGCCTCAACATTGAGGTAGAAATTGTGTTCTAGTCCCTTACTAGAAGGTTCTGGGGATTACTATCAGATTCCTTAAGGTTCAAATTCCTCTTATACCCCTGCTTCCTTTCCTAAATTACCCACTTGAAGATTTTAACCTCGACTACTCCTTGACCCTGGTCAATTATATTTGTGTTATGGGCAAAGATTTGGTCTTGGACTAGCAGGTCCATTGGATCCATTCAACTAGGTGTCCTAATATGGATTGGGTTCATCAGTTATTTAACTTAGGATTGTAACATTCACGTGTCTTTGTGTTAAGACCAATGGATCACTGTCAACCAGAACACCAATCAACTAATATTCATTACAAGAAAATCCTAATCAAACCACTCCAATAAAGCTTGAAAAAGGGATTTAAAAATAAGAAAGCAATTAAAGATTCAACCACACAAATTGGCTTGAATTATGCCAGCACTAAGATTAACATTACTATAAGAATCAAATGCCTGGTAGCCTAAACAAATTAACCAAGTTGATTAGAGTATCAGGGAACAAATCAAATGAAGATCAAGAGAAGAAGGACACAAACTATGAGAATTACACTAATCAAGAAGCTGATATTCATAGGAAGTCAAATTATTCAAGAAACGACGGGGTTTCATACTAAACAAACAATGATGTACTACTACTGAAACCATATCATATAAGGTTGCGGACAAACAATAATTATTCAGAAGAAATCAAAATGCACGGACTTCAAAATAATAGGCATATAACTACTAAACCCATTTCACATGTGTTAGAATAAGTGCTTAGCGCTAGAGGGGGGGGGGGGTGAATAGCGTTTTAAAAAATTCGCAGGAATAAAATATAGCTCAAATGTGGAATTAAAAGAGTAAGGAAGAAGTGCACCAAATTTATACTGGTTCACCACAAAGCGTGGCTAAGTCCAGTCTCCTGAGATACTATCTCAAGGTTCAACTAACTCCGTTAAGCTTGCGGGTGCCTAACAAACCGTTACACTTGCTCAAGGATACCGCACCTTAAGACTTCACTTGCTCGAGGATACCTCACCCCAAGACTTCACTGCTAAGCTTCCGGGTGCCTAACAAACCGTTACAACTTGAGAACTTGAATCACACAAGTCTCAAACAACCTTGCTCGAGGATACCTCACCCCAAGACTTCAAAAAGGAATAAAATATTCCTTCTTACAACAAGGGATTATAAAATCTCCCTTCAAGTGTATGAAAACACTTAACACTCACTTAAACAGAACTCTCTTTATAGAGTAGATATGAGTAAACAAGTACGCTCAAGCACACAACATTAAATTCAAAGAATTGGCTCTCAAAATATGATTAAATATGATAAAATGAATGTAGAGAGTATTTGAAAGCTTATGAATGTTTAGATCAGATGTTGTGTATCAAATGAGAGTTTTTTGGGTGTATTTATAGCCCCAAAAGCTCTCCTATCCGTTGCTATTTGATTAAACAATGTTTCTGAAAAACAGCTAGGTTATTCGAATAGCTTATTGGTTATTCGACTAACTTGATCAAATATTTAAAAAATTAGTCGTTGGGCTGGCAACGGACAGAAGGTTATTCGAATAACTTATAGGTTATTCGACTAACCTGGGCAACGGTCTTCAGGTTATTCGAATAACCAAATCAGTTATTCGAATAACTGACCCTGCGGAAATGGCCCAGATTTATTCAATAAAAAATAAGTTATAAAACGTTTTTCATTGATTTGTCTGAAGATAATAAATATTATAAATATCTTAAACATGAAAAATAATTTAAGGACCATTTTGGATCAATAAAAACATTTAAAAACATTTTGTTTTAAATGCAATGAAAATATTTATGATATAACATTTAAAATCAATTTGTTTTAAGTGCAATAAAATATATATGATATGCAATAAAAATATTTATGATATGCATATATTGTAAAATCATTTTTGAGAGAAGCCAAGACTCAAATTTAAAGTCGGATCAAGATCACAATAAAGACAATATAAATAAGACTCAACAAATGTCTTCATTTATTTTCATTGCTTCATTTCTTCTCTTGATCTTGTCTTGAACATCTTGGACTCCAATTCTCGTCCGTTCAATAATTTCGCATATCCTTTTCTTCCCCTTATATAATTTTGCATATCTACAAAATAAACACACTTTAGTTAAAATATAAATCAAAGTGTATTTCAATAATAACTCACATTTATTTGGCATACATTTATTTTCCATCTAATTCGGTTTGTCAATTATCAAAACATATAAATATGAACATACGTATATGTTCCAACAATTTCCCCCTTTTTTATAATGGCAAACCAATATGGTGATATGCATAAAAATATAATTTGACTATACCAAATATTATACAAGTTATAATTGAGTGCCAAATATTATACAAGTTATTATTGAGTTCCCCCTCAATTTATGCATAAAATATTTTAAAATAAAATGCATAAAAACAAAATGCATATCCCCTTATCTTCTCCCTTTTGACATTAACAAAAAGACAATTTTATTAATGAAAAAGGAAAATTACATAAAGAGTAATACAATATAAAAGTTTAAAAATAAAATTTAAGAACTATTGTCGTCGAAATCATCGCTAGAATCACTTGCGGAAAGTACGTGAGAATACGAATAATTGACATGGTCAAAATATCCGTGGAGTTCTTCACTAAGTCTTCGCACATTTCTTTCCGTGCGAGACACAATTCTATCAATTCGATTCATTGAAGTTGATAGAGAAGCAAGTTGCTCCGAGATGGTTTGAAGAGACGCATCCGGTTGAGCACGAGGACGACGAGCTTGAGTTGGAGGAGGAGGAAGATGTTGTTGATCATGGCCATGGAAAGAAGTTTCTTGTATTTCCCAATGTTTGTACGATTTTTCTTGGTGCCAACATTGGTGTTGATTTGAGACGCTTCAAGAAGATGCATTATAAGAAATGCATATGGAAGAGGTTTGTCACCTCCTATTGAATCAAGCATATGTGTAAGAATAAGTTTACACCAATTTATGCATGCATTGGAAATAATAACATGCATAATTTTTGCGTCTTCACGGCCAATTGTGGTGTGATTGCTTTTTCTCGGTTTGAGAACACAAGTGACAATGTAGAAAATCAAACGAAATTTCGGAAGCAAATTTTTTATAGGGGCACGCTTGTGAGTGAATTCAAAGGGTCCAATTCCAATTTGGTTGAAAAGGACTTGTTCATCAAAGAGCATTCCTTCGACACCGGTATATTGATTGATGTCTTGGCCATCACGGGGAAGGTTTGTGAGGGTTTGAATATTTTCTTCATTTTGAAGAATAGGAATACCATTAATTTTGGTAGAAAGTACCCCTTCCTCATCTTTCTTTAGATTTGAATAGAAAGCTTGAATCAAGTGAGGATGAATGAAATCGTATTTTAGATAAACAAAGTCAATTATTTGGCTTTGTAAAAGAATGTTTGAATGAATAGAATCGGCAAGATATCTTCCGGTGGTAAATTGAGGAGGAAGAATTTCTCGATTATCAAATGTTTGAATGAAACGTTGAAGTTCGACTTCTTTTTCGAACCATAGAAAAGTTCCATCATCATAACAATATGTAGATGGAGGAATGTTTGAAGAAGAAGCAACATTCTTTCCGGCACGAGATCTTTTAGAACTTCTATTTGCCATTTGAAATTGTAGGCAAGAAGAACTTTTGAAGAATTTTGAAGACTTTGAAATAGAATTCTTGCGAATATGAATGATTTTGAAGTGAGTCCTTTGAATACATACTATTCCTATTTATAGAGTCAAGAAAAGAATAGCATTAAATGCAAATTTTCAGATTTTTGGACTCTACCAACGTATAGAAAACGGTCAGATTTTTGAACTGGCCGTAGGTAGTCGAATAACTTTTGGTTAGTCGACTATCTGGAAACAGCTTGAATTTCTGGATAAGCAAGTTATTCGAATAACTGAAAGTTAGTCGATTAACTTCGACAACTTTTGAAAAATCGGCAAACAGAAAACTTGAAAAATAATTTTCATTTTATGAAATTTGTTTAAAAATAAACTATAGTTTTGATAAATCTATATGATAATTTATCAAAATTTTGTAAAAATGAAAAATAATTTTATCAAATCAAAGATGCTATTTCCAAAATCAAAAATTCACAAGCCAAGCAAAAATAGACTTAATTAAACTTCATCTTGGTTCCCCCTGTCTTTAGGGCGATACCTGTAAAAAAGAAAATAAACGTCTCCAATGCTCAAGTTAGTAAATATTCAAAAATAAATACAACCTAAATGTATGCATTAGATCAACGTAGAGTCAAGAATTCCGAGTTCAATTCGAATACGGAAGAACGACTCTTTATCCAAAGGTTTGGTGAAAATGTCGGCTAATTGATGTTTAGTTTCAATGAACTCAATTTCGACATCACCTTTCAGAACGTGATCTCTTATAAAATGGTGCCTAATCTCGATGTGTTTCGTTCTTGAATGAAGAATGAGATTCTTCGTCAAGCTTATGGTACTAGTATTGTCACATCGAAGAGGGACGTGATCAATACTAAGACCATAATCCGAGAGTTGTTGTTTCATCCAAAGAATTTGTGCACAACAACTCCCCGCGGCTATATATTCAGCCTCGGTTGTGGATAACGCAACACATACTTGTTTCTTGCTAAACCAAGAAACTAATGAGCTACCAAGCAAATGGCAAGTACCACTAGTGCTCTTGCGGTCCAATCTGCATCCAGCAAAATCGGAATCGGAATAGCCAACAAATTGGCATGAAGAACCTTTGGGATACCAAAGTCCCACATTTATCGTTCCAACAAGGTACTTCATTATCTGTTTTACCGTAGTTAGGTGAGACTCCTTCGGACATGATTGATATCTAAGCGCATAGACAAACGCTAAACATTATATCAGGTCTACTAGCAGTAAGATAAAGTAAGGATCCAATCATACCTCGGTACTTCTTGGTGTTTACCTCCTTACCTTTCTCATCTTTGCCAAGATGGTCAGACGTGCTCATTGGAGTGGCCATTGCATTGGCGTTGCTCATTTCAAATCAATTCAGCAACTCCTTGCAATATTTAGTTTGACAAATGAAAGTTCCCTCTTTCATTTGCTTAACTTGCAGCACCAAGAAGAGATTAAGCTCGTCCATCATTGACATCTCAATTTCGCTAGTCATGAGTTTTAAAAACTCCTTGCATAAAAACTTATTAGTTGCTCCAAAAATAATATCATCAATATAAATTTATTTTGAAACACACAAATAATATCATCAACATAAATTATTTTTGAAATACAAAAAAAATGATATCATCAACATATAAATCATGCCATCTATTTCCCCTTAATGAAAATTCCCCCTCAAACAACGCATACTAGAATGTAAAGACATTCCTCCTTATTTGATGCATATCGCCTAAACTCATCTTCTATTTTGCATTAGCATAAAGAGAGTATATTAAGGCTACTTCCCTTTTTCGACATTTCCCTGAATAAAATAGGAAAGGCATTGAGGAATATGCATGATGAAGATTGCTAGAAAATTATCAAGACATACCAAAACAAAACATATCAATTGTTAATTTTTTTTAAAAAGATATCAATTGTTATAAAAACAATGATAAAACCATTTGTTGAAAAACATAACAAATGTATCAATTGTTATTTTATTAACAGTGATACTAATTGTTATTTTTAGCAAAACATATTACTAAAATATATCAACTGTTAATATCTAACAAATCAACAGTTTTATTAAAAACATGAACCAAATTTTGAAAAATATACCGATTATTATAAACCAAAAGATATATTTATCAAAACAAGAATCAATTTCTAACAGCAATATACCAATAGTTAGCATATATCAACTGATAATTTTTAACAAATCAAGAGTTGTAAGCATACCAACTATTATCAACTGTTAAAAACATGAATCCTTTATTATTCTAGAATATATCAACAGTTATTCAAAACAAAAAATATCGTTCAAAAAAATGAATGAAATGTTTTTAACAAAGAGCATGCTAACAGTTAATACATACCAACTGTTAAACAAAACAACCATTTCAAGAAGTTATTTTTTTTTTTATCGAAAAGATACTAATTGTTAATACATATCAACAATTAGGTTTTTATCAAACAAATAACTGATATTTATCACAACATGGATCAATCATTATTTTTAACAAACATAATTGATACCCATTGTTATTCAAAATAATTTATCAAAACATGAATTAACAAAAATAATTGATACTAATTGTTAACACATATCAACAATTAGGTATTTATAAAAAAATTACTAACATGGATCAATCACTATTTTTAACAAAAATAATTGATACCAAAAAGAATTATCAAATCATGAATCAAAAATAATTGATATCAATTGTTAACAAGGACATATCAATTGTTAACACATATCAACTATTACATTCTATTAAGCATATGATAACTAACCGAAATTCCTTTTTCGATGCAATGAGGTTTCGTGCTTGGTGCATCTACTACAGTATTGTAGTCTTCAAGCACACCTGCAAAAGTACCTAAGGATAGGTTTTTGGTACCCAAACCATTTTGGGTCCTTGGGGGTTAGGCAAATAATAATCATAGCTAGAAGATAAATCCCTAGGTTTCGCAAAACATATGGGTGCTATGTGTCCTACCCGGTTACAATAGTGACATACTACGTTCGGGTTGTGCCTATGTCTAGGTTGTGCCAAATATGTTCTAGGTGATCTAAGGTCATTCCTAGAGGCGTTGAAATTCCTAGAGTCATTTCTAGGTGGTCTAGTATAATTCATTCTAGACTTATCAACAAAAATCCTAGAATCATTTCTAGGCGGTCTAAAAAGGTTAATTCTAGACTCATTCCTAGAATTATCTCTAGGTTGCCTAAAATGATTTTTTCTAGGCTCATTTGCACAATTCCTAGAGTCGTTTCTAGGTGGTCTAAAATTATTAATTTTAGACTCATTGACAAAAAATCTAGAGTCGTTTCTAGGTGGTCTAAAGGGGTTAGTTCTAGACTCATTAAAAATCCTAGAATTACTTCTAGGTGGTGCATCACGATTCTTATTCATCTTACACCTCTTGTTTTTCTTAGGCTTTTTCTTCTTAATCTCTTCAACTACTTTAGGAACGTCTACACTGCGTTTTTCTAGTGTTTTCCTAAGTTCTAAGTTCTCTATTTTCAACGAATCACAAGATAAGAAATTAGAACTTTGATCAATTGAAGAGGCTTCATTCATCGCCTTAATTTTATTTTTAAGGTCGACATTATCATTTTAAAAAAAATTATTTTCATCTTCTAAAGCACTGATTTTAGTCTTGGCTTCTTTGGCGATTTTTGAAACCTTTTTCAATTCACCAAATAATTCTTTAAAAGCTATTTGCAATTCTTCAAAAGAGTAGGAGTTACAAGTACTTACCTCTTCTTCTTCGTTGGCTATGAGGCATCGGGCAGTCGGTTCATCACATGAGCTGTCCGCTTCTTGAGGCGTACTTTCATAAGTGACCTCAAGCTTATCCCACATTTCTTTGGCAGTTTTGTAGTGGGAAATTTTCCGATAGTCCTCCTGATTCAAAGAGCTATACAACATATTGATTGGCTTGGTGTTGTATTTACTTACCATGGCTTTTCCAACTTGTGTCGTCATTTGTTCACCATACTTGATGATTTGCCATAGACGAAAGTTGTTTGATTGGATGAAGATTCTCGTCCGCTCTTTCCAATATGTGTAATTGCTTCCATCAAATAGTGGAGGCAAAAAGGTGCATGAACCTTCACCTATTCCTGCATAAGCACTACTAGTAGAAGCCATAGAAAGATTCTCTCAAACGGTTAAGTCTTACAGAGAGTTAGGCTCTGATACCAATTGTATGAATAAGTGCTTAACGCTAGAGGGGGGTGAATAGAGTTTTAAAAAATTCGCAGGAATAAAATATAACTCAAATGCGAAATTAAAAGAGTAAGGAAGAAGTGCACCAAATTTATACTGGTTCACCACAAAGCGTGGCTATGTCCAGTCTCCTGAGATACTATCTCAAGGTTCAACTAACTCCGTTAAGCTTGCGGGTGCCTAACAAACCGTTACACTTGCTCAAGGATACCGCACCTTAAGACTTCACTTGCTCGAGGATACCTCACCCCAAGACTTCACTGTTAAGCTTCCGGGTGCCTATCAAACCGTTACAACTTGAGAACTTGAATCACACAAGTCTCAAACAACCTTGCTCGAGGATACCTCACCCCAAGACTTCAAACGAAGGAATAAAATATTCCTTCTTACAACAAGGGAATATAAAATCTCCCTTCAAGTGTATGAAAACACTTAACACTCACTTAAACAGAACTCTCTTTATAGAGTAGATATGAGTAAACAAGTACGCTCAAGAACACAATAATAAATTCAAAGAATTGGCTCTCAAAATATGATTAAATATGATAAAATGAATGTAGAGAGTATTTGAAAGCTTATGAATGTTTAGATCAGATGTTGTGTATCAAATGAGAGTTTTTGGGGTGTATTTATAGCCCCAAAAGCTCTCCTATCCATTGCTAATTGATTAAACAATATTTCTGAAAAACAGCTAAGTTATTCGAATAACTTATAGGTTATTCAACTAACTAGTTCAAATATTTAAAAAATTAGTCGTTGGGCTGGCAACAGACAGAAGGTTATTCGAATAACTTATAGGTTGTTCGACTAACCTGGGCAACGGTCTTCAGGTTATTCGAATAACCAAATCAGTTATTCGAATAACTGACCCTGCGGAAATGGCCCAGATTTATTCAATAAAAAATAAGTTATTAAACATTTTTCATTGATTTGTTTGAAGATAATAAATATTATAAATATCTTACACATGAAAACAATTTTAAGGACCATTTTGGATCAATAAAAACATTTAAAAACGTTTTGTTTTAAATGCAATGAAAATATTTATGATATAACATTTAAAATCCATTTGTTTTAAATGCAATAAAATATTTATGATATGCAATAAAAATATTTATGATATGTATATATTGTAAAATCATTTTCGAGAGAAGCCAAGACTCAAATTTAAAGTCGGATCAAGATCACAATAAAGACAATATAAATAAGACTCAAAAAATATCTTCATTTATTTTCATTGCTTCATTTCTTCTCTTGATCTTGTCTTGAACTTCTTGGACTCCAATTCTCGTCCGTTCAATAATTTCGCATATCATTTTCTTCCCCTTATATAATTTTGCATATCTACAAAATAAACACACTTTAGTTAAAATATAAATCAAAGTGTATTTCTATAATAACTCACATTTATTTGGCATATATTTATTTTCCATCTAATTCGGTTTGTCAATTATCAAAACATATAAATATGAACATACATATATGTTCCAACAATATGAAATTGTGGACAAACAAACAACTATTAAAAGGAAATCTAACATCTAAAAGCTAAAGAAATGAAGCAAATGTACAGAATACTTAGCTTTTTCTTATGCATGTCCTCCTTAAACCATTTCATTGGTTCTTTACCCCTTTTGTAGAGGTTTTTAACCTCCTAGGATAACTGGCGATGTTGTGCAACAAGTTTGGAGTTCAGGGAAGGCTTCGTGATTCTGAGACCCCAATGAGGTCTCATATCTGGATTTATTCAGTGATTGAGGTCGTTTAGGAGTCGTGGGTGGCATGGTTGGGGAGGGGAAAGGGAAAGGATTTCCTGGGAGAAGCTTAACTAAGTTCCTACAGGGTTGGGATTTTAGGGTTAAGCTTTAAATCAATATTCGACATGTTTTGACTGGATTTGAAGGGCGTGACACATATGGTTGGAAAGAGGAGACTAAGGTATTTCAGGGGTGTAAGTTTGGAGGGATTTGGAGTTGGGTCGCCGGAGATGCGGTTTCAATGACCTTTTGTGAATATTTGAGACGATGAGGGGCATTCGAAGGGAGTGGGATGCAGGACGAGGAAGGGGAGGTACTAATGGTTCTAGGGTGTAAGGCTGGAGGGGTTTGGAATAGGGTCTCCGGAGACGGTGGTTCCGATGAGCTTGTTTTTGCATATTCGAGACGGAGGGGGTTTATTCGACGGGAACTAACCACAGGATTGGAAAGAGAAGGTTGTGACGGTTTAGTGGTGTAAATTTGGGGAGGTTCGGTTACCGGCTGTTGCCGTGAGGCGATTTCTGGCGGCTATGTTAGGGTGGTAGGTGGGTGATAAATGGTGGTCGTGGGGTGGTCAAAGGGTGGTCAGCAGCGGTGTTGCGTCAGGGAAGATGGTACGAGTACGGGGAGGGTTTGGTCTTTATTGTATTAGTGATGTTTGGAACTATGTATATTATAGTTGTGAGGGTTTCTCGGCCGTTGGATGATGTGAGATCAACGGTCGTGATGGCTGGGCTCTTAAACGGTGTCGTTTGGTTTGGTATTATGTAGACTGGACAAGGGTCAATGGTTTAAGCTGGGGCTGCGTCTGCTTTATGAAAGGGAAAATCCTTGGGCCACTCAGGTATGGCCGAATTGTGGCTAGCCTGAGTGGCTGTATATATATACAAACATATACTTTTTGTCCTTTTCCTTTTATTTAAATTAATTTCTAACTATATTTAAAAATCAAAAATGCCTAATTATCACAAATAAAACTACACTAAGTTATAATTAAATAAAAATAATTTCAAATGCCGGATATATATATATATATTTTGTATTTTAATTAGTAGAACAAATATATTTAACAATTAAATCCTAATCAATCTTAAACATGCACTAACGAACATGCGCAAGCAATTAAATCCAAAAAATTAACATCCTAATATTTTAAAGAAAATCCCAACTTTAAGAGTCCTGTAGGAGCTTGTTTCAACCGGGTAAAAATCATATGCTCACAGCTGCACCTTTTTGCGCAGTAACTCGAAGAGTTTTCGTGCAAAGACAAGCAAGCAAATTTGAGCGATTTCCATTCGATTGAGTTCTCCACGTGAAGCATTTTGAAAATTTTCTGACCGAACCCTGCTTCAAAGGGTTGCCTACATATCCTTGGCAATAGAGGAATCATGTCAGTGTAGTTCTGCAAGTTTTGGTAGCTGGGACTATCGGGGGACGGTGGTTGGCTGTTGTTGCTACTGTCTCTGCTTGCTAAGCTCCTGATTACACCAAAATAAAATACAAGCTAAGCTAGCTAAGCATATCAATTGCAAGTTACAAGATTCCTATCTATGTGTCTCTTGAAGCTTGATCTTGAGTCTTGGATATCTTTTGTTGCAGACTCCGATCTGAATCTTGATGCTCATAAATTGCAACTGCTGGCTCAGTTTTCAATTTTGAAATAAAGCGGGATATGCTGAGCTTGTGACTTCGATTGTATTTCGAGCAGTCCGTGTCTTTGTCTGCCACAGCACTTTGAGTTTACCTTTTGTCTCTTTTTTTTTCTTCTGTTATGAATTGACACTCATGCTTTCAATCATGTCGAATCTTGTGCCTTAAGGTGACACCTGCTCAGACAGCAAAACAAGCAAACGAACAAAATTTTCTGCCCCAGTTTTCACTGGAAATTTTTTTTAGTTATTTGCAACACTCTATGCTACTCTTCATTGAAAAAAATAAAAATCGGAATTGTGTATCCCTTGGAAAAATTGCCAGGTTATTTTGGGAAATAGAAAGAGTTCCTACTGGGGATAAGATGAGAATACTCTGGTTATGCCGGGATAGGAATGAAAAGGTCTCTATGAGGATGGAAAGAGAAGATTCGCGGGTAATGCGAGGATAGGAAAGTTCCTGCTAAGGATGGGTTTTGAAGAAATTCCAGAGTTATGCCAGGGGATCCACGGGTTATGCCGGGATGCATGAAACATTCATAGGTTATGCTAGGGGGATCCCCGGGTTATGCCGGGATGAAAAGAGATCCTGAGTTATGTCAGGGCAATCCACGGGTTATGCTGGGATTGGAAGGAGATCCTAGGTTATGCCAGGGGAATCCACAGGTTATGTCGGGATAAATGAAAAATCATAGGTTATGCTAGAGAGATCCGCGGGTTATGCCGGGATGAAAGGAGATCCTGAGTTATGTCAGGGGAATCCACGGGTTGTGCCGGGATTGGAAGGAGATCCTGGGTTATGCCATGGGAATCCGTGGGTTATGACGGGATGAATGAAAAATCCTAGGTTATTCTAGGGAGATCCGCGGGTTATGCCGAGATGGAAGGAGATCCCGGGTTATGGCAGGGGAATCCGCGTGTTATGCCGGGATGAATGAAAAATCATAGGTTATGCTAGGGAAATCCACGGGCTATGCCGCGATGAATGGAGATCCTGGGTTATGCCAGGGGAATCTGTGGGTTATGGCGGGATGAACGAAAAATCCTAGGTTATGCTATGAATCCACGTGTTATGTCGCGGTTGGAAAGATATCCTGGGTTATGCCAAGAAAATCGACGATTTATGCCGGGATGAATGAAAAATCCTAGGTTATTCTAGGGGAATCCACGGGTTATGCCGGAATGAAAGTAGATCCTAAGTTATATCAAGGGAATCCACGGGTTATGCCGGGATGAGTGAGAAATCCTAGGTTATGCTAGGGGAATATGCAAGGCAGTGGAGGACGTCAGAGATCCTTTGACTGTGCTGGGGATAGAGGAGGAAAGGAATAACTCTTAGGTTATGCTAAGGGTAGGGGAGTGTTAACTCCTAGACTATGCTGGGGAGCAGAAAGTGCAGGGAGGGAATCCTCACGTTATGCTAGGGATGTAGAGGGAAACTTCCTCGGTTTATGTTTGAGGGGATGGAATGCGATCCTTAGGTAATACCTAGGAAACCCACAAGCTGCACAAAGGGTAACTAAGGATTGGGATCTGGTGCTATCTTGCTCATTTACGAGTTTGCAGAAAAAATGAAAAGAAAACATCCCTTTTGTCACTGACGCACCACCAGCTTGTGTCCTTGTGCCTTTCCTTTGGTTGTTTTTTCCCTATGTTCCTTTTTGTTTTTCTAAGTTGCACCTGCATCTATTTTAATTCAGAAAAGAAACAAACTGTTAGTTTGGACAATGAGTTGTTTTGCGGCCTTGTGACGCTTGATTTCGACTTCCTTTGTATTCAAAAGTGAACCCTTGGCTTTCAATCCCTTAATTTGTTAATTTTCTAGGGGGTCCTTATTTCGGATTGGTCTTTATTTCTCGGGCCTTGGGTCGTGAGTTTTGTCCTGCCTTTGATTTTATGCTTGCTTTTGGGACTTTTGATAAGAATCAATATTCTGTTCGGCTTAAAACCCCCGATTTTGCCTCAACTTCATGCCTCTTTGACTTTGAATTTCCTTTCTTTTATTTCTTTACTTTGGGATATTAACTATCATGATCAACTGGGATTGGCCAAGCGTACTAGACGATGTCAGTCATTTCCCTAATTCATGCTAGGAGAAACCGCGAAGCCGGCCTTGCTACCTTTCTTTAAGGAATAGTGAGGAAATTAAAGTGGAAGGAAATATGAAGTAAGAGAGGGATGCTCTTTGACGGAAAATGGGGAACGTATCTGGAATTATGAGCCGACTTTAAATGGTGACGACATGCTTCTTCGACTAGATACCCGGCCCAAACCCCTTTCTGTTTTCTGACTTCAACTTTTCCGAAAGCCAAAGAAACTTATTCAGACCCGGGCAGAACTATTTCCTCTTTTTGGCCGACGGCGCCCTTTGCAAGTTTTCGCCAATCGGCCTCTCTCATTTCTCTTCTCCCGTCGCCTTATGGTGCCCGGTTTTCGCCGATAAGACTATCTCATTTTATTTCTCTCAAAATTTTTATTGGTGCCCAATCCAACGACGGTATTTTCTCCCCGGGGATCTATTACTTTATGACCATTCGGACGGATTTGTAACTGGACCAATGCATTTCTGCCCCAGTTTTGATTCTCTTGGGTCAATTGGTTTTTCATTTTGATATGACTGAACCTCAGGGAGAGGCTACCTACATATCCTTTCGGAATCATGTCATACATAGTTGAGGAAACTTGGTCCTAAACTAATTTTGTATGTATTCTTTTTTTTTCTACATTCATTTCTTCTTCTTTGTTTTTTTTCTTTTCTTTATTATTTGAATTTCTCTCCTTTTTTTTGCATTTTCTTTTCTTTTCTTTTTCTTCTTTTGAACAACATTTCTGGGTTACAAAGAGGGGTAGGGATAGAGAGTAAAGTCTTCTTCATCTCGATCCACCGTGGTCATTACTGCAGGGGATTTAAACGTAATACCTCTTAATGGCGTCTGTATTTATCACTGCCTCGGGCTCATCTCCTTCAATATCGCCCAAGTACAAGGCTCCTCTAGGCAATATCTTTCTGATGATGTATGGACCTTTCCAATTTGAGGCGAATTTTACATTGGATTCCTGATGAAGGGGAAGTATCTGTCTCAAAACCAACTGCCCGACTTTGAAATTCCTGGGGCGCACTTTCTTGTTATAGGCAGGGCCATTCTTTGTTGCTACAACTGCCCGTGGTATACCACGGCCATTCATTTTTCATCGATTAATGCCAACATCTCTAATCGGGTTTTGACTCATTCACAATCTTCGATTTCTGCTTCGACAATCACTCGGAGCGAAGGAATTTCCACCGGCAGGTATAACAGCCTCAGTTCCATAGACCAGCATTTCTGCTTGAATTGTTCACATATCTCCCCCATCAGCCGACTGTTTAGATTGATTGCATTTTCAGTAATGATGATAGTTGGGATCCTAAAGCGGCAAATGATGCTGGAATGCTCAAAATCACTACCGTTTTCATGGTAACAGACTTGAGGGTGATGGCCTCAACCCATTTTGTGAAACATTCGAGGCTTTTGGCTCCATCGTCCCAATGAAATCCATACCCCAAGCAGCAAATGGCCAGGGTGCTGACATAGGATGCAGCTCATTTGGTGGTGCGTGAACTAGATCACCGTGCACCTGGAATTGATGGCATTTCCGAACAAAGCTGAAACAGTCTTTCTCCATGGTCATTTAATAATAACCAGCTCGGAGTATCTTCTTTTCTAGTACATATCCATTCATATGGGGACCATATACGCCCGTATGTACTTCGTGCATAATTCTACAAGCTTTTTCGGCATCCACACATCTCAACAAGTTAACATCTGGAGTCCTTTTATACAAAGTGTCACCACTTAAGAAGAAATTGCTCGCACGCCGTCGGATGGTTTTCTTTTGTTCTCCAGTGGCTTACTCAGGGTACTCCTGTGTTTTTAGAAATCTCAAGATGTCGTAATACAAAGGTTGTGGGCTAGGCTCTGCTTCGGTTGCATTATAATACCCATGTCTTTCTTTGATTTGGATTTGTAAAGGATCAACATAGGCATTCCAAGGGTATGGCAGCATGGTGGCTAAGGTTTCAAGTGCATCTGCTAACTCATTGTGGCAACGGGGAATGTACCTGACGGTACCGACCTGAACCGTTTGCTGAGGTATTCGACATGCTGTCTATACGAGAGGAGTCCCTTGTCTCCCATTTTCCTTGATCTTGTCGGGTGAGTAGATCTGAATCTCCCATGATTAGCAACTCCTCGACATCTTGGTTAATAGCCATGTTCATGCCCATAATGCAAGCCTCATATTCAGCAGTATTATTGGTGCAGAAGAACCGAAGTCTGGCTGTGGCTCGATAATGTTGGCCTGTAGGTGAGATTAGGATTGCCCCGACCCCTACGCTCTTTGCGTTTGCTGCTCCGTCGAAGAACATTTTCCAGACGGGGTGTCTTCAACTGCTATTTCCAATGAGTTCACTTCTTCGTCAGGGAAGTAAGCATTTAAAGGCTGATACTCATCATCAATGGGGTTCTCTACCAGATGATCTGCCAGTGCCTAAGCTTTCTTCGCCATACGAGTGACATAAACAATGTCGAACTCAATAAGCAGGATCTGCCATTTAGCCAGTCGCCCTCTGGGCATTGGCTTTTGGAATATGTACTTAATGGATCCAGCCTGGTTATGAGGTACGTGGTATGAGCTTGCAGATAGTGCCTTTGCTTTTGAGCTACTCATTTCAAGGCGCAACAGGTTCTTTCTCACAATGTGTACTTGTCCTCATAACTAGTAAACTTTTTGCTCGTTAAATAAATGGCCTGCTCTTTCTTTCCCGTGGCGTCATGCTTCCCGAGAATACAACCGAAAGAGCATTCGAAGACTGTTAGATAAAGAAACAGTGGCCTTCCTGGTTCTGGCGGAACTAAAACTGGTGGGTTGGGCAAGTATTGTTTGATTTTATCAAAAGCTTCTTGACACTCGACAGTCCACTTAACTGTTGCATCCTTCTTTAGTAGCTTAAATATGGGCTCACATGTTGAAGTCAACTGGGCGGTGAACCGGCTGATGTAATTTAATCTTCCCAATAGACTCATCACATCCTTCGTGGTCCTTGACGGAGGCAGCTCTCGAATGTATTTGATCTTGGTTGGATCTAATTCAATGCCTCTCCGATTGACGATGAACCCTAGAAAACCGACGGAACTCCAAATGCGCAATTTTTTGGATTTACTTTCAAATTGTATTTGCGGAGCCATTCGAAGAATTTCCTCAGATCCTTAACATGATCGCCCTGCATCTTGGATTTTGATAATCACATCATTGACATATAGCCCTATCTCTCAATGCATCATGTCGTGGAATATTGTGGTCATAGCCCTCATGTATGTTGCCCTAGTGTTTTTCAATCCAAAAGGCATAACTCTATAACAATACGTCCCCTAACGTATGGTGAAGGTGGTTTGCTCAGCATCTTCCTCATCCATCAGCACTTGGTGATACCCTACGCAGCAATCTACAAAGGATTGAATCTCATGCTTGTCACAATTATCGACAAGGATGTGGATGTTGGGTACATGGAAGATATCCTTGGGACTCGCCTCGTTCAGATCTCTATAATCCACACACACTCGGGTTTTCCTATACTTCTTCGGCACTGGGACCACATTAGCCAGCCATGTGGTGTATCGCACTACCCGGATTACCCCTACTTCAGGCTGCTTTGTAATTTCCTCTTTGATTTTATCACTGACATCAGGCTTGAACTTTCTTTGCTTTTGTTGTACTGGAGGGCATTCGGGGTATGTATGAAACTTATGAACCACCAAATCTATATTCAGACCAGGCATGTCATCATAGGACCACGCAAATACATCTTTGAATTCCAACAGGAGTTAACCGATGAATTCCGTATCTCTTTATTTATGTGGATGCTTATTTTGATTTCTTTGATTTCATCGAGATTCCCAGGTTAACCGGTTCGTTATCATTTAAGTTAGGCTTAGGTTTTTTTTCAAAGTGTTCCAACTCTCGAGTGATTTCCCTAAAATCTTCTTCTTCATTGTATTCCAGTTCCTGATTTATTATTTGACAGACAGGCAGTAAGTTTGGGTCGTTGCATGACGTCCACGAGCATGTCATTTATTTAAAGCCACATTATTGGGACTGAAAGAAAAGATGAAAAATAAAGAAAGAAAAAAATCAGAGAAAGGCAAAGAAATGCGAGTGACAAAATATTGATATTATTGCTTTGAACTTTAAAGATAACAGTGTTTACAATTGCGAGTTAAAGTACTAAAAGGAACAAACAACCGAGCTACACCCTAAAGTAGCTCATAATGTGGGAAGAGGTAGCAAGACGAGACTACCGGGTCTCCCGCTGGTTTTATAAAGGTTTTGTACAAGTGAGGTAGGGGTCGTGGTAAAGCCCATCCGTTGCGCTTTCTGGGATTAGCCCAGGTGATATCTTCTGAGGTTGGATGAAAGTCCAATCCAAATAACTTTCTGTGGCAGGCATGGGGACCGGCTCGGTTATGCCTTATAGGGAGATTCCAAGTCCCTTGCCTGGCTTGAAGCCTTGGCGCGTCATTTCCTTTCTACCATAATTGAAGCATTTAATAGGAAAAGTTGAGGGAGCGGCTTGCCCTCTTCATGGTGTTCAGCTACTATGACTTTAAAAGCTTGATAGACTATGTGTTCACTCCTTTCCTTGGCTTATAGACAGGGAACAGAGGGGTCCCGGTAAATCGATTGTTTGTCCTATCCATAAACTACAATCTCCTTATTTTCATACTCAAATTTCCGCATTTGGTGCAGGGTCGAAGGCACTGCCTTTGCTGCATAAATCTGCGGCCTTCCGAGGAGGTAGTTGTAAGTAGTATCCATGTCCAACACCTGCAATGTTACTTCAAAGTTGACTCAACCAATGGTGAGCACCAAATCGATTTCACCTATGGTATCCCTTTTTATTCCATTGAAGGCTCGGACACATATATTGTTAGGACGGATCCTCCCTGTCCCGATATCCATTCTCTGTAAGGTAGAAAGTGGACGTATGACTACTCCGGAACCTCCATCTAACATCGCTCTCTTGACATAATATCCCTCACATTTGACAGTGAGGTGCAAAGCCTTGTTTTGAGCAGCTTCCTCCAGGGGTAAGTCATTCTTACTGAATGATATCTTGTTAACAGCAAAGAATCTCTCCTCCATTTTATCTATTTGTTCTACATAGGTCTCAGTTGGCACATAAGCTTCGTTCAATGTCTTGGCCAACACGTGTTGATGCTCGGGAGATTTCATCAATAGTGACAGTAAAGAAATCTGCTCAGGGGATTTTCGGAGCTGATCTACCACTTCGTACTCCGGCATTTTCATTTTCTGAAAAAGGGCTTCTGCTTCTTCAACATTCACTGACCTCTTTGGCAGGATTCGTCGGTTGGTAGCGGCGTTCACCTCTTCCATGTTTAAGTATTTCTTCGTGGGACATCCCTTTTGGGCTTCTCCGAGGACTTATTTCTCTTTGTACGTAATAATGGTTTCCTAATTGTTCCAAGGGACGGCTAAGGGGTTGGTCACGGGCTTCTGTGGCGCGCGACTGATAACCACGGGCTCATTCAGCACCGGTGGTTTAGTCGACCCACGTACCACATAGACCTTCTTGGGCACATATAGGGCTTTGTTTAGCTCAAACCTTTTTGGGGGGCTTAAAGTGTGTTGTTTTGATCAATCAAGTCCTCCACTGCTCGTTTTAAGGTCCAACAATTTTCAGTATCATGTCCCTCTTCCCAAGAGTGGTAAGCACATCGCACGCCCCTTTGGTAAGAAGTTGATTCAAGATTCTATCTGTTTGGGGGAACAGGCAGGAGGATACCCATGTGGACTAGCTTTAGGAACAGGCTGGCGTAGGATTCCCTTATTGGGGTGAAGTTCTATCTCCTGGGTGGCTCCCGGGGATGATAATTATTTTGCTGAGGGCGGGGATTGTAATGATTCTGAGGAAGTTGATTCCTTCGAGCTTGATTTCTATTGTTTTTCGGTTGAGGTCGGGAAAAGGGCTGAGCGTTCATAGCTGCGTAGGGCAAAGGGACATAGTGCGTGTCTTGGTGAATGCATGCCTGTGAGTATATTGTTTCCTCATCCCGGAGGCTGCCATAGATGCTTCATCTTTTTTATTGTTCCTTGGTATTCCTCCTGCCCCTCATTGTATGGCTTAGGATGTCGCTCTTATGGCAGATTGACTTAGAATCCTCCCTGTTTTGAGGCCATTCTCTACCATTTCCCCAATCATTATTTCCTCGGCGAATGGTTTGCCCATTGCGGACATCATGTTCTGGAAATGGTCTGCCTCTTGTGCTTGCAGAATCGCGGTGACCACGTTGGTTTCCTCCATTGGAGGCTTCACTCTTGATGCTTGCTCTCGCCATTTAATAGCATACTCTATGAAGATTTCAGCAGGTTTCTTCTTCAGGTTGGCTAGGATATTCCTATCTGGGGCGATGTCGATGTTGTACTGGAATTGTCTCATAATGCCCCGGGCGAGGTTATCCCATATGTGCCATCGGGTAATTCTTGATCTATATACCATTCGGATGCAATACCCACTAAACTCTCCCCAAAGTATGCCATCAGGAGTTCTTCCTTTCCGCCGACTCCACGTAATTGATTGCAATACTTTTTCAGATAGGCGATGGGGTCGCCATGACCATCGTATTTATAGAATTTTGGCATTTTAAACCCTAAAGGAAGATGTACAGGGGGAACATGCACAGGTCTGAATAGGCTACACTTTTCTGACCATTGAGCCCTTGCATGTTTTTCAGGCTTTGCTCAAGGATCTTCATTCTCCTTGTGATTTCATCCTGCTCAGACATTTTGGAAGTTTTGTCGGGAACATGGATCAGTTCATATGTTGGCTGAGGGTAGCTATATGTAGGGTGCGTGGGAGGCTCATTTTGGTAGTTAGGAGTTTGGAATGTAAAGACTGCAGGGTAAAACACGAGCCTCGGTTTTGGAATGTAAAGACTGCAGGGTAGGACACGGGCCTTGGCACTGTAGGCTGTGTAGTAGCTGCGCATGGAGGGGTCGTAAAGATATTGGGAACTGGCCCGGATGCAAATATTGGAGGATGTGTTTTAGAAGGCGCCCTAACAAAATTGGTTAAAATGGTGGGCTGCCCCAGGACAATACTCAAGTGACTGATAGGAATAGTAGAGGTACCCTCTGACCGTGGAAATAGCTCGGGTAATCCAGGGATGGCGCTGGGAGGTTCCTTCCCATTGGTCCATGCATCCAAAATTTCCATGACCCGAAGCCGTATGATCTTATTCTCTTCGGCCGCTGCAGATTCGGAGGCCGATACTCCTATGATTGGACTGTCTTCTAGAATAGGGACGGTGGGTAGAGCCATTTCAGTCGACATCTATATATTTCCCTTTGACCGTGTCAAGTATCCGTGTGAAGCGAGTTTACTGCAAAACCAACCGCTGCTCTAAGCACCTGAACTGTAATTGTAGAAAATGTAGTTAGTTCGGGGTAGATGATAAACACGAAATCACATGTTGAGCATGATGCACCTACGCAGATAATGGGTTTCTCTATGCTGGCCATAGTCGCTTGCGTCATCCAGGCACTTATTTCAATTTCCTTTTGTTTCTTTCCTCTTATTTCCTCTTTTTTTATTTTTATTTTATTTATTTTTTATTTTTAAAGAATACAGTCGAATCCTATAGAGATTGCCTACGTATCATGACTTTGCATGAATCAGACCGAGCAAAGTTCATGGAAACAAAAGGTGAAGTAATTTTTTTTGAGATTTTCAATTTTGATAAAGATATAAACCTTGATTACAATGGCTAATAAAACAAAAAGCAACTACCAGACTGGGACTTAATACCCTTACAGACTCGAAAGGACAACAGACAGACTCTTTTTAAGAAAAATACAAATCTATGAATACATTAACACTTCAAATGCTTTTGGAGCTTGCGGGGCATCACTCGGCCTTGCTGCAAGTTTGCGAGCTAGGCTTGCTTTGGAGATAGTGGACATCTTCCATTACTTGTCCGACAAATGTCATAGCAGCGGCAAAAAACATGGATTTTGTCATGTCTTCACAGTGGTTGCATTAAGTTGTAATTGTCTGCAATGGCCCGCACCTTTTCTCTGAAACCCCATTTTTCTTGGAGCAGACGCCTTATTTGTTCGGCCTGTGCTTCTAAAGTCCGTCCAGCCGCCTGATTTAGCTTTTGAAACTGCCGCAAATCTCTTTCCAATCCCGCTATTACCGCATAGCAATTCTCTCTCTTGGCTTTGAAATCCTTGGTTTGCTTGGCCATTTTGCTTTCAGCTATGATAACCCTTTGTTTTAGACCAGCGCTTTCATTGCATCTTCATTGGTTATGGCCTTGATAAATTTCGTTATAGGCTATATGATCCAATTGAGAATAAGGTCGTGAGAAGTCGTTATCTTATCTTCGTGGAATAATCATACCATTAAAGATATTAACAACAGGGAAACTAAAAACTCAACGTTCTGAAGGTTTAATTAATCTTGATAAAATTCCTCCTACAAATGCGGACGACGATGTTGGTGGGTTCAATAATGATGGTGACGCCCAAAACTATATTCCAGATCAACATATTGATGGTGATGGTGATAGAATGCTAAAGCTGGTGAAGTAAATGCTCCTACTTACGAAGCTGTGGACGAGTTAAATATTACACTCAGGAGGTCTTCTAGACCTCGTACTCCTTCCTCCCCCTATTTACCCAACGAGTATGTATTACTCACTGATGGGGGGATGTAACCTAAATATTATGCAGAGGCCATAGAAGATAAGAACAAGGATCAATGGATTGGATGCGTGCAAGATGAGATAAAATCTTTGCATGAGAACTATACTTATTAATAGTACAATTGCCTAAGGGCATGAAAGCTTTGAAGAACAAGTGGGTGTTAAAAGTTAAAGCTGAAAAACATAGTTTGAAGCCAAGATACAAAGCTAGATTGGTTGTCAAGGGATTTGGTAAAAGGAATGGTATTAACTTTGACAAAATAATTTTTCTTGTCGTGAAAATGTCCTTCATTCGGACAGTTCTTGGATTGACTGTCAGTCTCGATTTGGAGATTGAGCATATTGATGTGAAGAATGCTTTTCTTCACAGTGACATAAAATAGGAGATCTATATGGAAAAACTTGAGGGCTTCAAGGTAAAAGGTAAAGAAAAACATGTATGCAAACTTAAGAAGAGTCTATACGGAGTGAAGCAAGCTCCCAAGCAGTGGTAAGAAGTTTGAGTCTGTTATGGGAAGCAAGTCTACAAGAAGACTTTTTCAGATCATTGTGTGTTTGTACAAAGATTTTCTAATGATGATTTTATCATCCTCCTGCTATATGTGGATAATATGTTTATTGTGGGCAGGAATGCTTCCAAGATTGACGAGTTGAAGAATCATTTGAAAAAGTTTTTTGCAATGAAAAACTTGGGTCATGCTAAACAAATCGTAGGCATGAGAATTACTCGTTCGAGAAACTAAATAATGCCTTACTTGTCACAGGAGAAGTACATCGAACGTGTACTGGAGCGCTTCAATATGAAAAGTGCTAAGTTGGTTCACATACCTCTTACTGGTAATCTGAAGTTGAGGTAGAAGATGTGTCCTAAAATAATGGAGGAAAAAGAGAGAATGGCTAAGATTCCCTATTCCCCCGTTGTTGGAAGTTTTGTGTATGCAAGGTATGCACTCGATCAGATATTTCTCATACAATTAGTGTTGTTAGTAGATTTCTTGAAAATTTAATAAAACAATATTGGGAAGCAGTAAAGTTTGTTGGAAACACGTTCTCAATGCAATATACTAAAACGTGTGTTCTTTTGTATAGGTTTTGATGAATGACAAACGAAGCGAAAATTGATATATGACGAAGTTCAAGAAACAAGCGCACAATTGATATACAACGAGATTCAAGCTCAAGACAAAGTTTTATAGTTTAATTGAGTCATTCTTATTTGTGATCTTGATCCTACAACTTGACTTGTAACATGGCTTCTCTCATAAAACTATTTTCCAAAATCATGCATATTTAATTTAACGTCAAATGATTTTAAATCACGCATATTTACAGTAGTCAACAATCTGGACTAAGATAATCGATTATGTACTTATGATAATCGATTGTTTTAAGCCAAGACTGCATGACAATCGATTGTGAACTAATGACAATCGATTGTGAGTAAGGCAGTGAGCATCAGGTTTTTCAAACCTGCATGACAATCGATTGTGAACTAATGACAATCGATTGTGACTGAGGCAGTGTCCATCAAAGTTTTTCAAAACTCAGAATAATCGATTATGAACTAATGGTAATCGACTATGTTGAGACAGTGTCTTCCAATGATTTTCAAATTTATTAAATAATCGATTGTTACATTGGACAATCGATTGTCAAAGAGACAGTGTCTAAAATGTTTTTCAAAAACTGATAAGTAATCGATTGTTGACTTTGTGCAATCGATTGTGAAGCTGACCATTGTCGTAAAGTTTTCAAATACCGTCAGGTAATCGATTATTGATTCTGTATAATCGATTGTTTTGATTAAAATCCGGAAAAGATTTTTTGAACGTTATCGGGTAATCGATTATTGATTTTGTATAATCGATTCTTTTGATTAAAATCCGGAAAAGATTTTTTGAACGTTGCTGAGTAATCGATTGTTGATTCCGGACAATCGATTGTTTGTGGTAAAATCTGGAAAGGATTTTTTGAACGTTGCCAGTAATCGATTATGGATTGTAAGTAATCGATTATCAAGCGTAAAATCTGGGATTGAATTTTGATCTGACTGGCAGACAATCGATTGTTGGGGTTTGACAATCGATTGTCAGTGAGTAAAATCAGCAACTCTTAATTGGCAATTAGGCAACGGTAATGCCAAGTTTTTCAACTATAAATACAACTTCATTTCAGTGTTTTAAACACAACAACATACTACAACTGAACATTACATTGCTATAAGCTTGCATACTTTTGTTTATCATTTTATATTCAATTTCATAAAGCTTTTGAGAGCCATATTCTTGTCCAAAGTTGTTGTGATCTAGAGCTTACTTCTTTTACTCATACCTACTCATAAAGGAGTATTTTGTTTGAGTGTTTAGTGTTTTATACACTTGTAAGAGAATTATGATTCTCTTGTTGTAAGGAACTTGTGTTTCCTTGGTTGAAGTCTTGGAGTGTTGTATCTCCGAGCAAAGGTGTTAAGGCTTGTGTCCTTAAGTTGTAAAGGTTTGTTGAGCACCCGTAAGCTTAACAAGTTAGTGGAAAATCTCGAGAGAGTCTCTCGGGGACTGGACTAGCCACGTGTTGTGGTGAACCAGAATATATCGGTGCGTTCTTTCCTCTTTGTTTATTTAACGCACTTATTTATTTCCTGCAAATTTGAATTTCCGCAAGTTTACGCTAAATTTTATTATAACGCTATTCACCCCCCCTCTAGCGTTAAGCGTATTTTCTAACAATTGGTATCAGAGCCATACTCTCTAAAGACTTAACAGTTTGAGAGAACCATCCATGGCTTCTACTCGTGATTCTTTTGCAGGAATTGATGAAGGACAGTGCTCCACACGACCACCTCTATTCAACGGTACAAATTACACGTACTGGAAGGAGAGGATGAAGATCTTCATTCAGTCCAACAGCTTTCACCTTTGGAAGGTGATAATGAAGGGAAACCAAATTCCAACAAAGAAGGTGGAAAACGAATGGGTTCCCAAGTCCGAGGATGAGTATGACGCGGATGACATCCGAAAGGTTCAAAATAATGCTAAAGCAATTAATTTATTATATTGTGCTGTTAATGCTGACAATTACAGGAAAATATCGTGTTGCACAAGGGCAAAGGAGATGTGGGACAAGCTAGAAGTTACGTACGAAGGTACGGACAAGGTAAGGGAAGCAAAAATTGATTTCCTAACCCATTCTTATGAATTATTTCACATGAAGGAAGGTGAAAAGGTGGACGAAATGTTTGAGCGATTTTCAATAATCATAAATGACCTACATACTCTCAAGAAAACATTCACTGATAGAGACCTCGTTCGAAAAATTCTTAGAAGTCTCACACCGGCATGGAGATCAAAGGCCGATGCAACTCAAGAATCCATTGGCGTTTAAAAAGTCACCATCGACGCACTAAGAGGTAACCTTAAGACCTCTGAATCTACTATTCTTAACCCTTTTGTTGATGATCAAAGGAGGCAAAGAATAGCTCTAAAGGCGAGCACAAGCCAACAGCAAATTGATGAGGAAGGAGACAACGAGTTTGGACTCGTTATCAAAAGATTTCAAAAGTTCATGCGCAAGGAGTATGAACGCAAGGGCAAAAAGCAAGGCGAACAAATCAAGTGCTATGAATGTGGTGAAACCGGGCACATCAAATCAAATCGCCCAAACATCAAAAAGGAGAAGAAACCTTTTAAAAAGCAACGTGCATACATATCTTGGGGAGGCGACTCCGGAGATGTGTCAAGCGAAGGAGAAGAAGACGAAGCAGCAAATCTTTGCCTTATGGCACAAGAAGACAACAAAGATGAGGTATGTCAAATTTCGTCTAAAAACTTCTTTACTCTTGAAGAAATGCGAACTGCTTTTGATGAATTATATGCTGAGTTTATTAAGGCTTCAAAAACTTGTTGGAAATAACGCTTTACGCTAGAGGGGGGGGTGAATAGCGTTTTAAAATTATTAAGCGTTTTAGTGCGGAATTTAAAACTTTGCAGAAATTAAGACAAGTGCAGTAAAATAAACTTACACAAAGATGTATCCTAGTTGGCCACAAACGTGGTTAGTCCAGTCCCCGAGAGACTCTCTCGAGATTTCCACTAAACTTGTCAAGCTTACGGGTGCTTAACAAACCGTTACAGCTGAGGACACAAGCCTCACCTAGGTGCTCGGGGATCACAATCCCAAAGACTTCAATTGCTCGGGGATACCAATCCCAAAGACTTCAATTGCTCGGGGATAACAATCCCAAAGACTTCAATTGCTCGGGGATAACAATCCCAAAGACTTCAATTGCTCGGGGATAAAAATCCCAAAGACTTCAATTGCTCGGGGATAACAATCCCAAAGACTTCAATTGCTCGGGGATAACAATCCCAAAGACTTCAACCGAGGAAACACAAGTTCCTCAACAAACGAGAATCGCAATTCTCTTACAAACACAAAGACACACTCACTTTACAAAGTACTCCTCAATGAGTAGATATGAGTAGAAATAGTACGCTCAAGATCACAACAACTTAGCTCAATAGAATGGCTCTTCAAAAAGCTTTATAGATGAATGAAAATGATGATCAATGTAAGAAAGCTTTTAGCAATGAAAATACTTAAATTGTATGTGTTGTTGTTGTGAAAACACTGAGTTAAACCTGTATTTATAGGTGAAAAACTCAGTCTTACCGTTGTCTAATTGCCAATTAAGGATTGCTGAAATTACTCAGTGACAATCGATTGTCAGGACTAAACAATCGATTGTTTGCCTATCAGATCAAAAAATCAATCCCAGATTTTACGTTAACAATCGATTACTTCAAATCAATAATCGATTAATTATAACGTTAAAAAATCCTTTCCAATTTTTGGCATAAAACATCGATTATCAGGAAATCAATAATCGATTATTTTAACAACGTTCAGAAAATCTTTTCCAGATTTTACGCTAAAACATCGATTGTTAAATATCACAATCGATTACCTGAAGGTAATTTGAAAAAAATATGACAACGGTCAGCTTCAACAATCGATTATCAAATAGAACAATCGATTATTAATTAATTTCAAAACTTACTGTCTCATATATAATCGATTATCAAAAGCCACAATCGATTATTAATTAATTTCAAAACTTACTGTCTCATATATAATCGATTATCAAAAGCCACAATCGATTATTAATTAATTTCAAAACTTACTGTCTCATATATAATCGATTATCAAAAGCCACAATCGATTATTATTTTACTTAAAATCACTGGGAGACATTTTTCTCATTCCAATCGATTACCATTAGTTCATAATCGATTTTTATGAGTTTTGAAAACTTTGCCTCAGTTAACAATCGATTATCGAAAGTACACAATCGATTGTTATGCAGTTTGCAAAAACCTGATGTTAACTGGCTTACTCACAATCGATTATCATTAATTCACAATCGATTGTCATGCAGTCTTGGCTTAGAGATACTCGATTATCATAAGTACATAATCGATTATCTTAGCCCAGATTTTTGAGGCATGTTTGGAAAACATTTTAACAAATGTAAATATGCATAGTTTAAAATCATTTGACACTTACTTTAAATATGCATGATTTTGGAAAAATAATTTTAGTAGAGAAGCCATGTTATGAGCCAAGATTGAGGAATCAAGATTACAATTAATATTGACTCAATTATAACATTTCCAAGCATTGTCTTGAGCTTCTTGTAATGCATCCATTTTGTGCTTGTCCTTGAGCACTGCTATATATCGCTTATTGCTTTGTTTGACATTCATCAAAACCTACAAAAGAACACACGTTTAGTATATTGCATTTGAAACGTGTTTCCAACAATTTCCCCCTTTTTGATAATGGCAAACATAGGCGGGATATATGCAATAATTATTTTGATAAACCAAGACAAGTGTCATGTTCCCCCTCAATTCATGTTCCCCCTCACTTTAAGCATGAATGAAGTTGAGAGCATATAGCATAATATAGCATACTTCTTGATATCCCGTTTCTTCCCCCTTTTGCCATTAGCAAAAAAATGTACACAAGGGAAGAATAACAAATATGAAATAAACACAAGTTTATTTATTGGAAAAAATTATGCCTGAAGTCAACTCAAAAACGGTCGAGTTTTGGAATTGACCGTTGAGACAATCGATTGTATACCTGAGACACTCGATTGTTGAACAGTGTTATGCCAGTTGGATTGACTGATAAAAACTGATAATCGATTAACGAGAGCTGCAGGACTCAGAATGGTAAGAATTTTTGAATTAATACCGTTGGACAATCGATTGTGTGATAGAGACAATCGATTGTGTCAAGTTTGACACTTAGATTCTGAGAATTTGGCTTGAAACAGAATGTTTTTGAAATTTCAGAAAATCACTGACAATCGATTGTGGAACTTGACAATCGATTGTGTACTGGGCAAAAATGGTCTTAAGTCCTGAAAATTGATTTTGGAAGTATGGTAATCAATTTTGAATATATTATAATCAATTTTGGATTTATGACAATTGATTATGAATGAAACAACGTCATCAACACATGGTGGAAGATAATGATTCTTTAGATGAAAACGTTTTTATGAAAATAGATTTTCCATCATGAATACATATAATCAACACCAATTGTTATAAATACCAATTTAGAAAATCAAAACTCAATACAATTTATGCACTTAATCAATTATGCAATTTATCAAAATAACATTCATATCAATACTTGTGACATATAATACCAATTCAACTAGCTAAAGGGTAGAGTAAGGAACGATCATACCCGGTTTGTCTTGATGTCATCCTCCATTGTTGACATCTCAATTTGCTAGAGATTGAATTGAATGCTTCATGCGAGCACATTAGCATTTCCAACACTTAATCAAGTGAAGCCATTTCCGATATATATATATATAAACAATTTATCACCATAATAACAATTCAAAACCCAAACAGATATTTGTTAAGAGAATATCATCAATAAAATTTATGCAATCAATTCTTTCAAAGCACAAGATCCCTCTTAAGTAAGACAAAATGGAATGTAATGAAATTCCTCTTACTTGTAACAAATTTGCCTAAAATATTTCTTCTTTTGATAAGAAGATTGTATTAAGGCTAATTCCTTTTACCATATTCACATAAGAATAGGAAGGATATTGAGGAATATACAATATGACGATTTCTATAAATTTATCAATTATATAAAAAAAAATACCTATTGTTATTTTGAAAGGCATTTGTCAAAACATATATTGCATGCTGTTTCAAATAGATAGTCAAATCATGAATCAACCATCTTATCACCTGTTTAAGCACAACACATCAATTTGACATTTTTCAGGAAATACCGATGGTTACACAAGCAATGAAAAATCCATTTGACGGAGAGCATAACAAATGCATCAAATGTTATTTTATTAACAGTGATACACAAGGTTATTTTCAGCAGTCCATATTGCAACAAATGTCAAATATTTCAATTAGGTGCATTTGCAATAATGAGAACCAAAACAAAGCATGATTCAAGGAGAATTGATACGAATGGTTTAACAAAGACATATCAACACATACAATTGGGCATGATAAAGATGAAAGCCTAGCCTTTAAAAAAGAGTTCAAGAACGTTTATGCCTATTTTGAACTGACTCGATGATAAAAGATAGCTGTCAAGTTCAGAATTTAGAAAGGTAACAAATCTTGAGATTTTTACCGATTGACAATCGATTGTTGAAAAGGGACAATCGATTGTTGGACTATTTGACACTAGTTTCTGAAAAATTTACAAGAAACAGAAAGTTTTTGAAAACTCAGAAAAACACGGACAATTGATTGTGCCTGTGAACAATCGATTGTGGACTAGACCAAAAAGGTTTTAAGTCCTGGAAATCGATTATGAGAGAAAAAAAAAACATTTATCAAAACATATATTGAAACATGATTTAAAACACTTTGCTGTTTGAAAAGATTGCCAAGACATAATTCAACTAAGCATGATTCTAGTAGGTACTCATTCAATGCACGAATCAACATTTGTCAAAGCATGGATGAAGCATTTAATAGTTGATACTAGTAATCAAAAATGAATTTTCAGCATGTCAATCAACAAGTATAGTCAACAAGAAATTTCACAAATTGATTCTTACAATTAACGCATGTCAACGTTTTTCAGGGTGAGAATCAAGTTGACAACTTATATGTTAATAACACCAACTGCCATATATCAACAGATCTGTCAACATTAATAGTTTGCACATATTCGGTTTTATCAAAAAGAATAGCTAACCGAAATTCCTCTCGATGCCTTTGGGTGTCGTGCTTGGCGCATCTACTACAATTTTGTAGTCTTCAAGCACACCTGCAAAAATACCTACGGAGAGGTTTTTGGTACCCATATCTTTTTGGGTCCTTTGGGGTTAGGCAAATAATAATTATAACCAAAAGATAAATCTCTATGTTTAGCAAAACACACGGGTGCAATGTGACCTATCCGATTGCAATAATGGCATACTACGTTCGGATTGTGCCAATGCCTAGGTTGCGCCAAATACATTCTAGGTGATCTAGAGTCATTCCTAGAGGCGTTGAGAATCCTAGAGTCATTTCTAGGTAGTCTAACGTAGTTCGTTCTAGGCTTATCAACAATAGTCTTAGTATTGATTCTAGGCGATGTAAAGTGATTAACTCTAGATTCATTATTCCAATTTCTAGAGTTGTATCTAGGTGATCTAAAGGCGTTAGTTTTAGACTTGTTTTCATACATCCTAGCGTAATGTCTAGGTGGTCTAAAGGAATTTGTCCTAGACTCATTTACAGCCCTAGAATTATTTCTAGGTGGAGCAGTAAAATTTCTAATGGGATTTCTGCTTTTATGCCGTTGATTATTCTTCGACGTTTCCTTTTCTTCAATAACCTTAGGGACATCTATACTTCGTGATTCTAAAGTTTTCCTAAGTTCTGCGTTTTCTAACTTCAAAGAATCGCAGGAAGTACAAGTAGAGCATTCATCAACATAAGAAGCTTCATGCATAGTCTTAATGACTTGTCTAAGTTCTACACTATCATTTTGCAAAAACTGATTTTCATTTGCAAGATTCTCGTTATCACGAGACAGATTTTCAACACCTTTTTGAGCTAAAGAAAGACGTTCTTCAAAGTCCTTGTCTTTTAAAAAGAGTTGTTTTTGAAAATCCTCTTCTTGTAAAGAAAGAGTTCTTTGTAAATCTTTAATAGTCTTAGAAGCATTTACCAACTCATCATGCAGTTTGTTATAAGCAATTTGCATATCGTTAGATGTACTTACCTCGTCTTTTTCGTCTGCCATGAGGCACTGACCAGTTGATTCATCGTTTGTGCTGACCGCTTTTTGAGGCGTGTTTTCGTGCAATTCCTCAAGTTTGTCCCACATTTCCTTAGCAGTTTTATAGTGGGAGATTTTTCTCCAAAGTTCCTGATTCAAGGCGTTATGAAATATATTCATAGCTTTAGTGTTGTATTCACTTACCTTATCTTTCCCGACTTTTGTCGTCAGTTGATCACTGTGTTTAATAGCTTGCCATAGATACAAATCGTTTGCCATTGTAAAAACTTGCATCCGATATTTCCAGACTGAGTAGTCGTTTTCGTCTAATATTGGAGGTGACATGCTGCATTCTCCTTCACCTATTCCTGCAAAGAAATTTAGAGTAGAAGCCATGGATGGTTCTCTCAAACGGTTAGGTTTTTCAGAGAGTATGGCTCTGATACCAATTGTTGGAAATAACGCTTTACGCTAGAGGGGGGGGTGAATAGCGTTTTAAAATTATTAAGCGTTTTAGTGCGGAATTTAAAACTTTGCAGAAATTAAGACAAGTGTAGTAAAATAAACTTACACAAAGATGTATCCTGGTTGGCCACAAACGTGGTTAGTCCAGTCCCCGAGAGACTCTCTCGAGATTTCCACTAAACTTGTCAAGCTTACGGGTGCTTAACAAACCGTTACAGCTGAGGACACAAGCCTCACCTAGGTGCTCGGGGATCACAATCCCAAAGACTTCAATTGCTCGGGGATACCAATCCCAAAGACTTCAATTGCTCGGGGATAACAATCCCAAAGACTTCAATTGCTCGGGGATAACAATCCCAAAGACTTCAATTGCTCGGGGATAAAAATCCCAAAGACTTCAATTGCTCGGGGATAACAATCCCAAAGACTTCAATTGCTCGGGGATAACAATCCCAAAGACTTCAACCGAGGAAACACAAGTTCCTCAACAAACGAGAATCGCAATTCTCTTACAAACACAAAGACACACTCACTTTACAAAGTACTCCTCAATGAGTAGATATGAGTAGAAATAGTACGCTCAAGATCACAACAACTTAGCTCAATAGAATGGCTCTTCAAAAAGCTTTATAGATGAATGAAAATGATGATCAATGTAAGAAAGCTTTTAGCAATGAAAATACTTAAATTGTATGTGTTGTTGTTGTGAAAACACTGAGTTAAACCTGTATTTATAGGTGAAAAACTCAGTCTTACCGTTGTCTAATTGCCAATTAAGGATTGCTGAAATTACTCAGTGACAATCGATTGTCAGGACTAAACAATCGATTGTTTGCCTATCAGATCAAAAAATCAATCCCAGATTTTACGTTAACAATCGATTACTTCAAATCAATAATCGATTAATTATAACGTTAAAAAATCCTTTCCAATTTTTGGCATAAAACATCGATTATCAGGAAATCAATAATCGATTATTTTAACAACGTTCAGAAAATCTTTTCCAGATTTTACGCTAAAACATCGATTGTTAAATATCACAATCGATTACCTGAAGGTAATTTGAAAAAAATATGACAACGGTCAGCTTCAACAATCGATTATCAAATAGAACAATCGATTATTAATTAATTTCAAAACTTACTGTCTCATATATAATCGATTATCAAAAGCCACAATCGATTATTAATTAATTTCAAAACTTACTGTCTCATATATAATCGATTATCAAAAGCCACAATCGATTATTAATTAATTTCAAAACTTACTGTCTCATATATAATCGATTATCAAAAGCCACAATCGATTATTATTTTACTTAAAATCACTGGGAGACATTTTTCTCATTCCAATCGATTACCATTAGTTCATAATCGATTTTTATGAGTTTTGAAAACTTTGCCTCAGTTAACAATCGATTATCGAAAGTACACAATCGATTGTTATGCAGTTTGCAAAAACCTGATGTTAACTGGCTTACTCACAATCGATTATCATTAATTCACAATCGATTGTCATGCAGTCTTGGCTTAGAGATACTCGATTATCATAAGTACATAATCGATTATCTTAGCCCAGATTTTTGAGGCATGTTTGGAAAACATTTTAACAAATGTAAATATGCATAGTTTAAAATCATTTGACACTTACTTTAAATATGCATGATTTTGGAAAAATAATTTTAGTAGAGAAGCCATGTTATGAGCCAAGATTGAGGAATCAAGATTACAATTAATATTGACTCAATTATAACATTTCCAAGCATTGTCTTGAGCTTCTTGTAATGCATCCATTTTGTGCTTGTCCTTGAGCACTGCTATATATCGCTTATTGCTTTGTTTGACATTCATCAAAACCTACAAAAGAACACACGTTTAGTATATTGCATTTGAAACGTGTTTCCAACAAAACTGTTAAGGGCATAAAAGAAAATGCTTCATTAAAAGAAAAGGATTTTCAAAAAACAGCTTTCTTTGAAAGAAAAGGATTTAGAAAAACTAGTTTTAGAAAATGAAAAGCTGAAAGAGGAAAACAAGTTTTTTGGAAAAAGAAGCGCCGATAAGCCCGAAAGTTCTACTAAAAATTGTTCTTCTTGCTTGCATCTCAAAATGAGGTAGATAGACTCAAAGGTACCTTAGATAAGTTTAATTCTTCCCACAAGAATTTGAATGAGGTCCTTGTTAATTTGAAATCAACCAAGCATGGCATAGGATTTAAGAATGAGGTTAAAGAAAAGGTTGAAGCCAAACCCCAACCACCTAAGGCTCAAACTAGGACTAATAAAACAAATGCTTATCCTAGAAATAGCAATCCTAGAACAAATATGCATGCTAGACAAAATGTTGAACATTTTAGGAGACCTAGAAATGACTTACCACCTAGAAATAGTTACCCTAGAAATGATGCATATTTTAGGCCAAATGTTGAACCTTTGAGAAGACCTAGAAATGGCCCTCAACCGAGAAACAATCACTCTAGGAATGTTTCCCATCCTAGAGCTCATAGTAGGAGAAATAATTCTCATGAAATGCGAAATAGTCGTAGTGTTCAAAACAGAGTAAGAAATTTTCATCCGTCTAGTTACTATGAACCTAGAAGGATGCATAACCCAAATGTGACTTGTCATTATTGTAGACGTATTGGTCATATTGCTCCTGCATGCTTTACACATCATAGACATATTACTCAATCGCATCATTATAATACGCCTAACCCCCAAGGACCCAAGATGGCATGGGCACCTAAAGAACATTAATTTGTTTTGTAGGTGTGCTTGAAGGGATTACGTGTACTATGGTACCTTGATAGTGGATGCTCCAAGCATATGACGGGAGATGAATCCAAATTCCTTCAATCAGAGCACAAAGAAGGAGGAAGTGTTATCTTCGGTGATAACAATAAAGGAAAGATCATCGGCATAGGCTCGGTCGGTAAGGATGAAAATTCCTCTATTAAGCATATATTACTTGTTAAAGGATTAAAGCATAATCTCTTGAGCATAAGCCAATTGTGTGACAAGGGAAATCTTGCTTTATTTGATTCGGATGAATGCTTATTGTTCAGACGTAGTGATTTCAAAATTACCCTCCGTGGTTTTAGAGTGGATAATATTTATATGGTTGATCTTGCTAATTCCTCACCCGATTATGTTGATTGTCTAATGAGTAAAGAGGATGATACTTGGCTATGGCATCGTAGAGTAGCACATATCAATATGCATCTTTTGAACAAATTGATTTCTCAAAACTTAGTTGCTGGTCCTCCCAATTTAAAATTTGAAAATGACTCTATTTGTGACTCGTGTCAAAAGGGGAAGCAAACAAAAGCATCTTTCAAATCTAATAACATTGTTTCAACTTCTAGACCATTGCAATTGCTTCACATGGATTTATTTGGTCCCTCTCGCATTGAAAGTCTAGGAAGAAATAAATATGCTTTTGTGATTGTTGATGATTACTCGAGATTTACTTGGACTTTATTTCTTGCCAATAAAAGTGATGCTTTTCAAAATTTTAAATATTTTTCTTAAGCGTGTTCAAAATGAGAAAGAAACAACCGTCACTTCAATTAGAAGTGATCATGGGGGAGAGTTTGATCACAATCTCTTTGCGGACTTTTGTGACGAACTCGGAGTCGAGCATACCTTTTCCGCTCCACGTACACCACAACAAAATGGGGTGGGGGAAAGGAAAAATAGGTGTCTCGAAGAGATGGCTAGAACCATGCTCGACGAAGCTAAGATACCCAAACATTTTTGGGCGGACGCCGTGAATACCGCTTGCTATGTTCTAAATAGAGTAGTAATTCGGCCGATACTCATGAAAACCCCTTATGAACTTTATAAGGGTAGAAAACCAAATATTTCCTATTTTAGAGTTTTTGGTTGCAAATGTTTTGTTCATAACAATGGCAAAGACCAATTGGGTAAATTTGATGCTAAGTCGGATGAAGGTATTTTCATTGGATATTCCTCACGTAGTAAAGCATATAGGGTCTTTAATAAAAGAACCCAAATTGTGGAGGAATCCCCTCATGTTGTATTTTCCGAAAATAATGCTCGCTTGGCGAGAAAGGATTCCGGTTTTGATCTTGCAGGTATCTTAGATAGCTTGAAAAACAAAATACAAGAGGAACCACCCAAGGAAAATAAAGATGAAACTGAGGAACAACCAACGGAAGAAGCGCCACAATTGAAAAAAGAAACAAAAGTGCCAAATGAGTGGAGGACGATCAAAGATCACCCTCTTGAACAGGTAATTGGCAACGTTGGAGACAAGGTAAGTACCCGAAACTCTCTCAAAAATACCTTAGAACATACTGATTTTGTTTCTCAAATTGAACCCAAAACCATCTCAGAAGCAATTGGGACCTTGGCAATGCAAGAGGAGCTTAACCAATTCGAACGCAATGACGTTTGGGATTTGGTGCCAAGACCCGAAGGTCATACCATAATTGGTACGAAATGGGTTTTTCGCAATAAACTAGATGAAAATGGTATAATCACTAGAAACAAAGCTAGGCTTGTAGCAAAAGGCTATAATCAAGAAGTGGGTATTGACTATGAGGAAACATATGCTCCCGTAGCTAGATTAGAAGCTATTCGCTTATTGCTTGCATTTACATCTTCTATGAATTTCTTTTTATATCAAATGGATGTGAAAAGTGCTTTTCTAAACGGTTTTATTCAAGAAGAAGTATATGTTGAACAACCCCCCGGTTTTGAAGATTTTAAATCTCCCGATCATGTTTTCAAACTCAAAAAGGCTCTTTATGGTTTAAAACAAGCTCCCCGAGCTTGGTATGAAAGATTGAGTAAGTTTCTTTTGGAAAATGATTTCATTAGGGGGAAAGTTGACACAACTCTCTTTGTTAAGCATAAAAACAATGATATTTTGTTAGTTCAAATATATGTAGATGATATTATATTTGGTGCTACTAACAATGTTTTATGCAAGGAATTTTCCGATTTAGTGACAAGCGAATTTGAGATGTCTATGATGGGTGAGTTAACATTCTTTTGGGGATTACAAGTAAAGCAAATGAAAGAAGGTATATTCATTTGTCAAACCAAATATTGCAAAGAATTGCTGAAACGATTTGAGATGAACAATGCAAAAGAAATGGCAACTCCCATGAGCACATCCGATCATCTAGACAAAGATGAGAAAGGTAAGGAAGTCGACACCAAAAAGTATCGAGGTATGATTGGCTCTCTTCTTTATCTTACTGCTAGTCGTTCGGACATCATGTTTAGCATGTGCTTATGCGCTCGTTATCAATCGTGTCCGAAGGAGTCTCACCTTACTGCGGTAAAACGTATTTTAAGGTATCTTGTTGGTACTACAAATGTGGGTCTATGGTACCCCAAAGGCTCTTCATGCAAACTTGTTGGCTATTCCGATTTCGATTTTGCTGGATGCAAATTGGACCGCAAGAGCACTAGTGGCACTTGCCATTTGCTCGGTAGCTCTCTCGTTTCTTGGTTTAGGAAGAAACAAGTAAGTGTTGCGTTGTCCACAACCGAGGCTGAATATGTAGCCGCGGGGAGTTGTTGTGCTCAAATCCTATGGATGAAACAACAACTCTTGGACTATGGCCTAAGTCTTAATCATATCCCTCTTAGATGTGATAATACTAGTGCCATACGCTTGACGAAGAACCCCGTTCTTCATTCGCGAACGAAACACATTGAAATTAGACATCATTTTATTAGAGATCACGTTCTCAAAGGCGATGTCGAAATTGAATTTGTTGAAACCAAAAACCAATTGGCAGACATCTTTACAAAGCCTTTAGAGAAAGAGTCCTTCTTCCGAATTCGCAGTGAACTCGGGATCCTTGACTCCACGTTGATCTAAGTCATGCATTGCATTTTTTTTGTTACATGATTTCTAACTTGAGCGTCGGAGACGTCTAACGATTTTTGCAGGTATCGCCCCAAAGGAAAGGGGAATTATAAAGCATGACGCGCAAGAATCGAGTCTTCCTCAGAAAAATCTGTTTCCCTCATCTAATAATCGATTATCTCGTATCAATAATCGATTGTAATGCTATCATTTGAGCTATTATACTCTCTTTAAATAATCACACCTTCTTTCCAATAAATAAACAAGGTTTATTTCATCTTTGGAATCTTATTATTATTTTTGCTAATGGCAAAAGGGGGAAGATAACGGGTATGATGCACTCTCAAATTATAAGCTTAAATTGAGGGGGAATTCTCAAATTGAGGGGGAACAAATTGCATACTTGTTGCATGTATATACTTGTCTTGAATTGTCATTATAAATTGCTTGTCTTGCATATCCCGCTTAATGTTTGCCATTATCAAAAAGGGGGAAATTGTTGGAAACACGTTCTCAATGCAATATACTAAAACATGTGTTCTTTTGTATATGTTTTGATGAATGACAAACGAAGCGAAAATTGATATATGACGAAGTTCAAGAAACAAGCGCACAATTAATATACAACGAGATTCAAGCTCAAGACAAAGTTTTATAGTTTAATTGAGTCATTCTTATTTGTGATCTTGATCCTACAACTTGACTCGTAACATGGCTTCTCTCATAAAACTATTTTCCAAAATCATGCATATTTAATTTAACGTCAAATGATTTTAAATCATGCATATTTACAGTAGTCAAAATAATTTTTAGACATGCCTTAACAATCTGGACTAAGATAATCGGTTATGTACTTATGATAATCGATTGTTTTAAGCCAAGACTGCATGACAATCGATTGTGAACTAATGACAATCGATTGTGAGTAAGGCAGTGAGCATCAGGTTTTTCAAACCTGCATGACAATCGATTGTGAACTAATGACAATCGATTGTGACTGAGGCAGTGTCCATCAAAGTTTTTCAAAACTCAGAATAATCGATTATGAACTAATGGTAATCGATTATGTTGAGACAGTGTCTTCCAGTGATTTTCAAATTTATTAAATAATCGATTGTTACATTGGACAATCGATTGTCAAAGAGACAGTGTCTAAAATGTTTTTCAATAACTGATAAGTAATCGATTGTTGACTTTGTGCAATCGATTGTGAAGCTGACCGTTGTCGTAAAGTTTTCAAATACCGTCAGGTAATCGATTATTGATTCTGTATAATCGATTGTTTTGATTAAAATTCGGAAAAGATTTTTTGAACGTTATTGGGTAATCGATTATTGATTTTGTATAATCGATTGTTTTGATTAAAATCCGAAAAAGATTTTTTGAACGTTGCTGAGTAATCGATTGTTGATTCCGGACAATCGCTTGTTTGTGGTAAAATCTGGAAAGGACTTTTTGAACGTTGCCAGTAATCGATTATCAAGCGTAAAATTTGGGATTGAATTTTAATCTGACTGGCAGACAATCGATTGTTGGGGTTTGACAATCGATTGTCAGTGAGTAAAATCAGCAACTCTTAATTGTCAATTAGGCAACGGCAATGCCAAGTTTTTCAACTATAAATACAGCTTCATTTCAGTGTTTTAAACATAACAACATACTACAACTGATCATTACATTGCTATAAGCTTGCATACTTTTGTTTATCATTTTATATTCAATTTCATAAAGCTTTTGAGAGCCATATTCTTGTCCAAAGTTGTTGTGATCTAGAGCTTACTTCTTTTACTCATACCTACTCATGAAGGAGTATTTTGTTTGAGTGTAGTTTTTTATACACTTGTAAGAGAATTGTGATTCTCTTGTTGTAAGGAACTTGTGTTTCCTTGGTTGAAGTGTTGGAGTGTTGTATCTCCGAGCAAAGGTGTTAAGGCTTGTGTCCTTAAGTTGTAAAGGTTTGTTGAGCACCCGTAAGCTTAACAAGTTAGTGGAAAATCTCGAGAGAGTCTCTCGGGGACTGGACTAGCCACGTGTTGTGGTGAACCAGAATATATCGGTGCGTTCTTTCCTCTTTGTTTATTTAACGCACTTATTTATTTCCTGCAAATTTTAATTTCCGCAAGTTTATGCTAAATTTTATTATAACGCTATTCACCCCCCCTCTAGCGTTAAGCGTGTTTTCTAACAAAGTGTATACTCGAGTATCTAAGAGGAAGCTCACATGAATACTTATATTTTTGAGGATCAAATCCAATTCAGAAGGGCTATATAAATTCTGATATGGCAGGTGATTTTGATAACCGAAATTCCACTAATGGATATTTGTTTACTTTTTCAAGGGCAGCTATATCATGACAGTCAAAGTTGCAAAAGTGTGTCGCACTATCGATAACTGAAGTGGAGTTTATTGCGGCTACTGAAGCTGGCAAAGAGATGATATGGCTCAAGAGATTTCTTCAAAAACATGGATTGCAACAGATGGAGTATGTTGTGTATTGCGACAATCAGAGTACAATAGACCTGAGCAAAAACTTCATGTAACATGCGAGAACAAAACACATCGATGTTAGATATTATTGGATTCCGAAGAAAGTGGAGAACGAATCACTTCAAGTCAAAAAGATTCACACGAGTAAAAATCTTGCAAATATGTTGACCAAGGTAGTACCAAGAGACAAGTTCGAGCTTGTAAAGAACTTGTCGTCATTCGCTCAATATAGAATCTCCGATTATACCTCTTTCAGGTGAATAGGATTGGAGGGGAAGATTTGTGGTGTTCATCCCATAAATTAAGAAAGACTTCTCTTCCTTTGTTGGTTTTTCAAAGTTGGCAGCAACTTTTTTTCTTCTGCATTATCAAAAAGGATAGGCTGCGAAAGAAAACTGTCATGTGTAATAGGCGAGGTTTTACCTATAAAAGGAGAGTTTCGACTCTCATTTCTATACACCAAAAAAAGCTCAAACAATACATTAGAGTGAAAGATGGAGCAAGATATTCCATACGCAATAAAAAAAGTCTATGAAGAAAAATAGTGTAGGAGATATTATTGTGAGGTCAAAAAAGCAAAAGAATATATTTTTCTTTAGAGAGTGTAGTGGTCTTACGAGTATTTGTACTCGTTATAACACAATATAACATTTCTTGCTATAGTGATATTAGTCGATTTTCTTGGCCGTGATTTTTTTTCCTTATACGGAAGAATTTTCACGTAAAATTTTAATATCATTTTTTACTGCACTTTTATTCTTGCTGATTTAACCATAATTTAATGGTCTGTGTTTATCATTAATACCGTTAACATTATTTTATGGAGTTTATTCCCAACACTTTTTTAAGGTGGAAGTACATTATCTAAATCACTTTTGTGAAACTGCAACCATGTGTCAAGTTGCTGCTTTCTTTGTTAGTTAGGCCATTGATAGCTATATAACGTAACTATGACTTTCAACTATGAAAAGGACAAGTAAGGCTTGCTAGTTGGTAAACCACTTTTACCTACGATCGTTAGGTTCTGCGTTCGAGTCACCAGGAAAGGAATATGTGAAAACACTATAGATCCTCTTAAGAATTTTAAAAATAAATAAATAAATAAATAAAAAACTATGGAAAGACTTGAAATTTGAAATTACTGAATGATGACAACAAATAACTCAAGCACCACTTATTCACTTTTAAAACAGTTTGGAATCTTCAAGCTGTACCTTTTTGTATATCGAATTAATTTAAAAAGTTGCTCACTAAATCGCGTAGCTAAAATAGTCGGCAAATATATATATATATATATATATATATATATATATATAACAAGTATATAATTTAGTATATTTACTTAGAAAAATAAATAGTGTTATACGAACAAAAAAAGTTGTAATTATCTAATCAAGAAAGATTATGTTCTAAGAAATGTCTTTGTACGTCATGAAGGAATCATTTGTAATTTCTCTTTATTTTATAACGTCTTTACCTCCAAGATCATTGACCACTTGAAAACATTATCGGTATATCTTCTTTTTCTCATCTGCATTTGCCTTTTGCCGGCCATTTCTGAACTAGAAGACCTAAAAGAGAATAGAGAAAAGGAAAAGAATTTGACACATTCTAATAAAAAATGCTTAAGTAACACTGTTGTATTAAAAAGAGTAGAGGAAGATTATACAAAATTTCAAAAACCAAATTTTGTGTTGGCCGAATACATATTGAGACACCTAAAATTATCACCACTCATTATTTAAGCACCTCAAATAAGTCTTAATATTCCGATTAAATACCTATAGTTGGCCCAAAATGTATCAATTAGTCATATCAATTAATATATCCATTTATTAGGAATAGTCACCTAAAAATATTTTTTTTAAAACTAAACTGATGTCTAAAGATTCTTTCTCACTATTGGTGGATAAAAATGATCTCATTAAAATCGTATCTAGCAAAGCATATAGACCTGCTGAATCTATCTCCTTATCTTTCGGAACATTTCATGACCAATAAAGGATCCTTCAATTCCTTTATCCCAGTTGTTTCAACCACTAGATAGAATCTTCAAAAATGCATCTCCCTTTATATTCACAAATTCCCTAGTTATAGCTTAATTAGTTAGTAAAATGTTTTATTTTATGTAGGTATGTTTGAGTGGACCGGAGTTTAAAATAAAAAGAAAGACTTTTGAAAATTGTAATCTAAAATAATTTATATAAATTATATTTTGTCAATTAAGGTATACTTTTGAGTTACTAGCGTTTAGTTCGAGTTATAACTAATTATAATGATTATGGGTAATTATCTTTAATTATTTTGAAGAATTAACCCAAATAATCGCCCACATAATCACTTAAACTAAAATAGCCGGTGAAAGTATAGTATATGCATAATTTGTATATTATATGTATATTGTTATATATAATTAATGTATAATCTACATATATTATTAGAAAAAATAAATGATGAATATGACCAAATATTTTTTTTTATTATTATAAACATTCCATATGGAGCACATATATTCAGGGGCGAATTTAGGGTGGGGGGAGGTGCGATAAGGCAAAATCTGCTTTTTATCTCTATATTTTAAGTTTGGAACCCTTTAATAGAATATATAAATATAGTTTATAAGTGGTCTAGAGGGTTCGAAACCTTCATAGATCATAAGTTCAATTCCTAATAGCCACAAATTTTTCTTTTGAACTACTCCATGAAGATCGGCCTCCACCACTCACGTTCTACCCTTGGTTGACTGCAAATGAAAATTTAACGCAAGCATAGAAATTAACCAATCAAACGAAAAGGAATTTGTGAGCAAAACAAACACACAGTTACAAGTGGGAAGCTAATTAATCTACATAATATTATTATATATTGTGATGTGATGTAGAAGGAATTTCAGATAGCACAGATTCTATTTATCACAAAGCTTTACGCTGTATATCAACATATATATTTCAACTAAAATGTTCCCTTAATATCAGAACATGTAAGCCAGTACCTCAAAGACAAGCCCTGAGCAAGTTGTCGACATATATATATTTCAACTAAAAGGCAAAATAATTCTCTCTTTTTTGGCTGATCAGTTAAGAGATTAATTTCCAGAGCACGTACAATATGAGAACTACATTTACATAATAGCGTTTACAATTTCAGCTTTTACGTTATGATCAAACTTCTCAATAGTATTAAATATAACTGTGAATTCATTATTTTATCTGTACTTAGTTTCTAGGTTTTGTACTTGTAAACACTCATGGATTTGTGTAGTACTCTCACAATTTTCATACAATAGAAAAGAAATTAATTTAACTTTAGTGAAAGTGCATATCACAAAATATGTATAGTACACACACAAAACATCTCCATCCAGAATATATGAAACAGATATCACATCTCAACCATGATTTCAGACCATGCATGCATGGGTATACGCGATAATGCAAGCATCTTATCTCGATATATAAAGGAAAAAGGTGACAAATATATTCAATATCTACAGGTCAAATATAAAGAATGAACTAAAAACTAATCTTTACTCAATTGCATTTAGTTATACTTAGGCCGTTTCATTATATGTAGTAGTTTGAATATGCACAAAATCAAGAAAATTAATTAAGTAGACTTTTGAATCTTTTAGTTTTAAGGTAAATAAGTGTATAATGTTACCAACATAGTTTTTGAATTTTGTTCGAAAACATGTCATATATGTGATGCTCGAAACTAAATGTTGCTAACTATAGGAAATGATAACCTTTTCTAGACAGATACAAAAGGAAAGTAATCCACATAACTTGAAACAAAGGAAGTATAACTTAACAAATTAATTAAAAGCGTAGGTTTCAACAGTCAAAATCAGTAAATAGGTAGAGACCAGATTTTTGGCTTTTGAATATTTTTATGCTATGTGATGTCTTATAGTAACTTCTAACTTTCCTTTAAAAGTTGCATCTTTTACGATAAACTTTTAACTTCGTTGCTAAGTTACACGATACATAAATATAACAGTCGGGTGCACTAAATTTTTACTATATATATAAATTCCGGAAAGGTTTGAATGACAATTTATCTATTGTAGCAATATTTCCTTACATTTCTTTTGTTGTTTCCGCGTTGTGAATTTCATAAAGTATAAAAGAAAAATTATGATTTTTAACTGAATAAATCAAATGATTGGTGATAGAATCCCAAACTTAATCCCATAAAGTTCAACCTGGAACCATCTTTGAACAAAAAACGTTTTATAAGTTCAACCTGATTCATAAAGTGCACGAGTTTACTAATATCTTCCTAATAAAACTTAAAGAGTATTCGAGCAATTAAGAATATTAATCTTGCACCATAGCAAATTAGAGTAGAGAGCATGAAGAAACTCAGCGAAAAAGACGTATTTGATAGATTCCAAACAACGGGAATAAGTTATCTTTAAGATGCTTTAAGCTTAAGAGCCGTTTTGATTTGTACTTTAAATGTTTTTAAGTCAAAACCACTTTTAACTATTTTGTAGTTTTTGGATAAAGAAAATAGTGATTTTAAGTACTTATTTTTAAGTTAAAATGGCAAAAATAAATCAAAACCTAAAAATTAGAATTCCTAACTTATGACTTTTGATTCAAAAATCACTTAAAACAAAACCATCCGAACGAGATCTAATCTTAACCAAATCAACCATGTAGAACAATGTTCACTATACATGGGCTGTTATAAATAATTATCTAATGGTGAATGAACATAACTCATAGAGAAGTAATTGTTGAGATGAAGGATTATACATGATTGTACACATTGTATATACGTTGTATATTTATTATATTTTCTAGTATACAATGTATTGGGCTGTGATGAATTTGCTGTTTGGTTATATATTTCTGAGCCCACTTTCGTTTTGTAATTGGGTCGTCTGACCCAACCCAATGTTAGATGTATATATCCCATGTAACAGAGATATTTTTAGTTGAGTATTTCATTTTTCCTTCTCGAGTTTCCTCCAGAAGGTTCCCAATCTCTCTCTCTGCTTCTCACAGTTCATCTTCATCTTCTCTAGTTTTATCCCTCAAATCTCCATGTTTTCATGGTATCAGAGCAAGGAAACCTTCCGATCCTTCCCTGTCATGTGTTATCGATGCTTGATAAAGAGTTTTTCTTCGATTATCTGAGAAAAATATTTTTTTTTTCGACGAATGTTAATCAGTTAATCGGGACTTTTATGCCTGTTTGAGGATCCGATCCTATATAAGTAGATGTTTTGGGTGATTTTCCGACATCTCTGACTTCGTTCCGATGAGTTCTTCAAATTCTAGGGTTTTCCGACTTTCGGACCTAGAGTTTTTGTGTTATCCGATGACTTTTTCTTCGCTTGGTTGACGTTTTGGGTGATTTTTCCGACGTCTATGACCTTACTCCGGTGAGTTTCAGAACCTAGGGTTTCCGGTGTTGGACCTAGGGCTTTCTTTGATTGATTGAAGGCCGATCTTCTCCGGTCGCGAAGAAGGAGGGTAACTCTATCCTTATTTTGACTATTGTATGCTTTGTATGTGAGTATCTGGTTCTGTCATACTTTGATTGCCGATACTGTTTTTACGTTGACTTACTAATCATGGCTTCAAAAAACACTGTTGGTACCTCCTCCTCGGCAGACTCTACCAGCCCCCTTTTTGTATATTCCTCTGATGTCCCTAGGGTCTCTCTTGTTCCCACTCCCTTCTCGGGTAGTGGTTATGGGGGTTGGAGGCGTAAGATGATTGTTGCTCTATCTGCTAAAAACAAAATCGAATTTGTTGACGGTTCATGTCCTCGACCTACCACCAATGTGGGTCAACAGAGACTGTGGGATAGATGTAATAACATGGTCATTTCCTGGTTGACCTCTTCCCTGTCTCCTCAGATTGTTGATAGTGTCCAGTATTTCGATACTGCACAGAGTATATGGTCCCAAATTGAGAAAATATATGGTACCCCTAACAAGACCAAAATCTTTGAATTAAAAAGGGAACTTTCCCACACATCTCAAGGCTGCTTAGACGTAGCCTCATACTTTAACAAGCTCAAAAGCTTGTGGGATGAAATGGGCACAATGTGCACGAATCATGGGCAGAGATGTGTGTGTGCTGCTAAAAATGGAATAGTTGAGGAAGATGATGAAAACAAGGTATTCCGGTTCCTTATGGGGTTAAATGAAGCATACATGGGGGTTAGGAGTAATCTGTTGATGATGCAGCCATTGCCTTCCCTTGACAGTGTTTACAACATAGTGCTTAATGATGAAAAGCAGAGACAAGTTCAATCTATTTCTCAAATCAGTCCAGACTCTATGTCTTTTAATGCTCATGCAAACAAGCACTCGGTTGGGTTTAATCAGGCCACAGTGCCTAGACCCCCTATTTTCAGACCCAGAGTTAATTTTGTGCAAAGCAGAGGGCCCTTATTTGCAGATACTGCAAGAATCTGGGCACTTAATTGATAAGTGCTACAAGATCCATGGGTTTCCTCAAAACATAAATTACAACAAGGGAAGGAAATCTGCAGCTGCTCATGTCTCCACTGGTGAGGAATGTGTGTCTGTTAATCATGGGAATCCTAATTTGTACGTTCCTCTTGGGGATCCTCCTGCCAGCCATCATAGTGTTACACACATAGATGGTCACAGCTCTATGATACCAGGGTTGAGCAGGCATCACTATGATCAATTGATGAGCTTGTTGCAACAGACCAAGTTAGGGGATTCCAGTGATCAAGCTCCTCCTCCCATGTGTGCTGCTAATTTTGCTGGTACTATGTTGACTGAGAGTCTTGTTTCTGATTCCAAATTATGCATGCTTACACATATTAATTCTGTCACTTGGATCATAGATTCAGGGGCATCTAATCATATGACACATGATAAAAACCTACTCTTTAACATCATACATTTGACTGTTCCTTATATTGTAACTCTGCATAATGGTTACAAAGTGAAAGTAACTTGTACAGGTTCTTTTGCATTAACTTCTTCCCTTACTCTTCAAAATGTGCTTTTGGTTCCTTCCTTTAAGCACAACTTGATTTCTGTTCATCATTTGATAAAACAGTTGCATTGTATAGTTTTGTTCACTCCAACTTCCTGTTTACTTCACATGATACAGGACCCTTCTCTGAAGAGGCCTCTGGATCTTGGTAAAGAGGATGCTGGCTTATACAAACTGTCTTGGGTGCCTTCTTCCACTTCTTTCTCTCCTGGTTCTCCTTTTACTTCTGTGTGCTTTGTCTGATTTTTGTAATGATGACAATGTGCCTGACAGTAAAATTGTTGGCTTGCCTCCAATTGTAAATAATTCCATTTGTAATAATGTTGTTACCACTGATATGAATTACTTTTGGCATTTAAGACTAGCACATACTCCTTTTGCAAATATGAGACATATTTCTGGTTTGTCTTTTCCACTTGCTTCTAAACAACCTTTTCCTTGTTCTGTCTGCCCTATGGCCAAATAGACTACACTCCCTTTTCATGACAGCAGTATCAGTACCACTTGACCATTCCAGTTAATACATGTGGATACTTGGGGGCCCTACCACACTTCTACTTCTTCTGGTTATAAATACTTCCTTACTATAGTTGATGATTTTTCTAGGGCAACCTGGACACACTTAATGGGATCTAAAAGCACTACTTTTTCCTTGCTTAAGTCTTTCATCTCTTTTGTTAAAACTCAGTTTAACACTGTGGTCCAGACTGTTAGAAGTGACAATGCCTTAGAATTGGGATCCAACAATGAGGGCATATCTTTCTTTAGTAGCCAGGGGATTATTCATCAAACCTCCTGCCCTCATTCACCTCAACAGAATTGTGTTGTTGAAAGAAAACACAGAACACTTCTTGAAACATGTAGAGCCCTGCTTTTTCAATCTGGCCTACCTGTGTCTTTCTGGGGGGATTGTCTGTTGACTGACACCTATCTTCTTAACAAAATACCTTCCAGAATTCTTCACAATAAGTCTCCTCATGAAATTTTGTATGGAAAAGCTCCTTCCTATTCTCATTTGAGGGCATTTGGATGCCTTGCTTATGCTGTTGTCCCTATTCCTCAAAGGGACAAGCTGAAACCTAGAGCCCACTCTTGTGTGTTTCTGGGTTACCCCTTTGCCCAAAAGGGTTATAAACTGTATAATTTGGTTTCCAAGAAGTGTTTTGTCTCAAGAGATGTTATCTTCCATGAAAATTATTTCCCTTTTAAGAATAAACCTACTTCTGCTCACCATTCTCCTTCATCCTTTCCTTCTATTCCTCCTGCTGATCATTTCACTGACACAGACTTTCCTATACATGCTTCCCCTGATTCTCCTGTTCCTCTTTCTACTTCTGATTCTCCTTTACCTGATTTTCCTAATGCTGGTCCATCTTCCCTTCCTTATTTCAATCATGATCTGCCTCCTCCTGTGTTACCCCCTTCACATCCTCTTCCCACTCCTAGAAAGTCCACTAGACAGCATAATCCTCCTTCCTATCTTAAGGATTATGTCTGTCAACTGCCTGCCTTTTCTGGTTCCTCTTCTTCCACTTTGTAATCTGAACCTATGTATTACTCTCAAGCTGCATCTGTCCCAGCATGGCAGGATGCAATGAGACAGGAGTTTGATGCTTTGGAAGCTAAACATACTTGGGATATTGTTCCTCTTCCTCCTGGTAAGAAACCCATTGGCTGTAAGTGGGTCTATAAAATCAAATACAAGTCTGATGGTTTTGTTGAAAGGTATAAAGCAAGGCTTGGGTGATACACAAGTTAAAGGGATTGACTTCACTGACACTTTTTCTCCTGTGATTAAGATGACCACTATGAAATGCCTTATTGTTGTGGCTGTCAAGAATAACTGGCCTCTATTTCAGCTTGATGTCAATAATGCTTTTCTCCATTGAGATTTGGATGAGGAAGTTTACATGAAACTTCCTCCAGGTTTGACACTGTCTGCTCCTCTTTCTGGTTCTATTTCTCCTCCTTCTTCTACTTCTTCTCCTCTAGTTTGTAAACTCAAAAAATCCCTATATGGGCTAAGACAAGCATCCAGACAATGGTATGCCAAGTTGTCTTCTGCTCTTTATTCCAGGAGGTACAAACATTCTTTGAATGACTATTCTTTGTTCAACAAAGGTAAACCTGGCTCCCTTGTGGTTGTAGCAGTCTATGTGGGATGATATTATCCTTACTGGGTATGACAGTGATGAAATTACTGCCCTGAAACTGTTTCTGGATGATCAGTTTAAAATCGAAGATCTAGGTTCTCTGCATTATTTTTTGGGCCTTGAAGTGTCAGTTATTCCTGGTGGAATGATCCTTAATCAGCATAATTATATTTCTGATTTATTGCATCAGTTTGACTGTGCAAATGTCTCCTCTGTTGTTTCTCCTTTGGACATTAATATCAAACTTCATGCTGATTCTGGTGACCTTTTATCCTCTCCTGACCAGTACAGGAGTCTAGTTGGTAAGATGTTGTTTTGGACACATATTAGGCCTGACATATGCTTTGCACTTCAACATCTGAGTCAATTCCTCAAATTCCCCAGACTTCCCCATATGACTTCTGCCTTGCATGTTTTGAGATACCTTAAAGGCACTTCTTCTATGGGATTATTTTATTCTGCCCATGCCGATTTCTCTGTTACTGGCTATTCTGATAGTGACTGGGCTGCATGCCCTGATACTAGACGATCTATTACTCGATTTTGTGTGCTTTTGGGTGGTTGTCTAATTAGTTGGAAAACGAGTTGTCTCTTTGTCTTCTGCTAAGGCAGAATATAGAGCCCTCAGCAAAGTTGTTGCTGAGTTGACTTGGCTTTCTCGTTTGTTGGTTGATCTTGGGGTATCTGTTTCACCTCTTTTTTCTGTATATTGTAACAGTCAGGCTGCTGTACATATACCTAACAATCCTGTTTTTCATGAACGTACAAAACACATCGAGGTGGACTGCCATTTTGTTCGGGACCTACTACAAAGTGGTTTTCTCAAGCTGCTTCACGTTCCTACTTCTCGTCAACTGGCTGACCTGCTCACTAAGCCATTGCCTGGAACTTTGCTTCATCCACTGTTATCCAAGTTGCAGGTGGTTTCCCCCTCCAACTTGGGGGGGGGGTGTTGAGATGAAGGATTATACATGATTGTACACATTGTATATACGTTGTATAGTTTTTGTATTTTCTGGTATACAATGTATTGGGCTGTGATGAATTTGCTGTTTGGGTTATATATTTCTGAGCCCACTTTCGTTTTGTAATTGGGTCGTCTGACCCGACCCAAAGTTAGCTGTATATATCCCATATAACAGAGATATTTTTAGTTGAGCATTTCATTTTTCCTTCTCGGGTTTCCTCCAGAAGGTTCTCAATCTCTCTCTCTACTTCTCACTGTTCATCTTCATCTTCTCTAGTTTTATCCCTCAAATCTCCATGTTTTCAGTAATACTTACTACTTTGATCTTCATTATCTCTATAACTCCCTCTACTCCAATAGTAATAGAATTTGTAACTCTCATACCTTTATAATTTTCCCATGATCTTTCTTCATGATTTCAAACATTTAATGTCATGTTTATGATATTTTCTTGCATACCCTTATGTAATACTATAAATAGAGGATGACAAGTAATATTGTACACACTCGAATACTTGATAAAATAAGAAATTATCTTTTCTTCTTTTATTCTATTACTTATCATCTTGTTATATATTGTAATTTTAAACTGCATTTTTTAACATGGGCCATGAAATAATTCTTTAGCCAGATTCTTTGTGGAAGTGCTGAAGTATTTGGAGCTCTTTTTTCAGCCTATTTGAACCATGGACAAGACTCAAGAAGGTGTTCTTTGAATTATTAGCACACTTGTGATTAATTTCACTAAGTAAATGGAAATCACCTAAAAGTAAGAATTTAATTAATTCCCTGTGAAAAGATGGGAGATACCCTAATAGATTTTTCTAGCTACTACCTAGGGACTATTATTCTGTCTCGGTGCATTTACCTTAGCTACTAGCCTACTACTCACTCGGTTTTGTTTGATATTATATTTTAGTGAATTCCAAAAAGAATTAATGATATATTTAGTAATTTAATTTTAAACTTATCATTTTAACTTCATTTTATATATATATATAATTACATTACTAGCAGTCGTGTTGTTATATATATCTTGAGTTCTATACAATTACATTTCAAAATAATTTTAACACAATTAGGTTATCTAAAAAACAAATAAAGGTAAGTACTACCTTAGCATATATGGAAAACTAGCTAACTAGAAAATAATATAGGCAACCAGTTAAAATTATACTTAAATTACACAATGAAGTAAAAAAAAACTATACTGTCAAATGTATGTTGTTGTCGCTACTGTGTTAAAAAAAATTAAAAAGACTGTTAGAAAAAAAGGGGAAAAACAGTAAACTATAAAAAATATTCCGAGTTCACAATTTTCTTGTACGTGTTTAAGTATTTTTAACTCACTCACATGTTGCTAAAGTAATGGATTAAATCCTCCCAGGATTAAACGCAATAAATTTTCCTGCAATAGTGGCAATACAAACTGCAGGATACCAACGAACTCAAAAGAACGAAGCAAAAAGTACGCTTATGAATTTGAAAGAGAAACCGCAAAATAGAATGCAAGAGTTTCAGAAGGAAGGAAGTTGTGTATTTTTCAATGTATGAAAAGAAAACCATGCCTCGGAATTTATAGGTAATTGTCGGAAGATGTGTGTCTGTTCATAATGTAAATAGATATTTGAAAGGAAGAGGTGTCTGTTCAAAAGGGCAACGTTCATAATTCTGTTAATGAACTGACTGGTTCGAATTCCAGTTAATTCTGTTAATAAACCGACTATCACTTAATTAATTCTTAAATAATTAATTAAATAAACGTTTTCAAAAAATTAATCAAATCAATCAATTGACAAATCCGAAGATGAGCCGAACGACGACGACAATGACGACGACGCGAGGCTTCATTCTTTTCAACATATATTAAGAACTTTAAGAAGTGATCATATATTTATACACACAAATGTAGTTGTCCCTCAATCAATGAGGGACAAAGTTCATTTTACAAAGCTAAGTTGATTCTAAATTTTCCAAATTTTTATTTTCCTTTATTTTATTTCTCACCAATTCTCAATTCACATTTCTAATCTTTAAAGCCCAATGGCGTACAGTCAAACCTACGTAAGTTAAATAAGAATTTGGATATATTGACTATTATTCAGTTATTCTCTCTCCACCTCCCCGTTAATTTTGCTTCATATTAGGCTCATATGCATCACATATACTTGCAGAAGAAAGAAAAAAGAAAGAAAAGAAAGAAAAAAGAAAGAAAAGAAAAAAATCAAAAAGATATTCGCCAGCTTGCTCCAACTAAATAATACCTTCTTCTCCAGCATATAAAGAGCTTAAAAACTCTCTCTTTTAATCAAACCATACCCTTGACTTAGGTCATTTTCCCTTCTTGTACAATTCAATAAGCAGCAGTTTACAAAAATGACCACTAATTGGACAACAAAGCAAAACAAGAGGTTCGAGGAGGCTTTGGTCATGTACGACAAGGGCACTAGTTCTGAAAGATTGCAAAACATAGCCAAATATGTTGGTGGGAAATCAGTAGAGGAAGTTAGAAGGCATTATGATCTCCTCGTTAAGGATATAACCCAAATTGAAAATGGTCAAGTCCCTTTGCCTAATTACAGGACTACTACCGCACCAGAAACCAACGCTAGAGGAGGATATGCTAATGAACAGAGGTAAATGGCATTTTCATATTATAGATAATACATTTTTCATTTTATATTCTCTACGGTCGAACATTAAGGTAACAAGTATCTAAACTGTTTTAAAAATATATAACTAACTTATATACACCATCAGACTTATAAGATATACCCTACGTACAACAATAGGGAATTGACTATAATTGTCCAAATTTGGTAACCTAAAATTGTAATAAATACCTTGTTATAACTGGTTAAAAATACTGATAGTGTAAAATAAAAAAAATTAACACGTGTAAGTTAAATTAAACCCTAAAAGTTAGGGAAGATTCTTCATTTTCAACTTCTTGTGGTACTTCTTGACAAGTCAACACCTGTAGTATATCTTATGAAGTCTTCATGTTGTGACTAACGCATCCATGTCAGTTGAGCTTAGGTCTTTCATATGACTACTATTGAAAACACATTGTGGTTACGGAAAATTTATTTTGTATCTCATATAATTTATATTAGTTGTATGAGGTAATTTTTTGTTTAACAGTTTTGTAAATCTATAATTTTGTCAATTCAGAAGTGTAAGATTGAGGTCGACAATTTTATAAGACAAAAAATGGACAAAATAAAATTATCCTATGGTTACTCACGAGTGAGAAGTTAAAATTACGTAAAATATACAATAGATTGTATAATTCCGTACACGGTTACGCATAACAGAACGTATACGTGTAAAGTTAAAATTACCAAGAGATTTCAGTTTCAATCCATTGCACACATAACAGAATGTATAATCGACAAATATTTTTAAATCGCACGCTTATGGTCATCTTCATCTCTCCAAACAATAATCTCTAATATAATCTCTTAACTACTAGTACTATTAATTATTTTATGATAATATAATAAACATCTTTTTCTTACGTGGATATATCTTCACCTTTCTTTGCTTTTATTCTTTGTGTCAGATGCATATCCTTAGAAGGATGACGATTTAGACATCCACATGCAAAAAGGTTTCTTTTATATTCACATTTGGCTTGAAAGAAAAGCTAACTTCTATTATCTAGTTTTGACATAAACAATCAAAATCGTAGTATTATCTTGGGATCTAATTATATAAAATTACAGTGTGAAAATTTTTGAACTATCATTTTCAGCAAAAATTGTAGATGTGTATGGATAAACTTGAAAATTTTGTATAACTGTTAAGTTTTGTACTCATATTTCTTAAAAAACTGAAAACCTTAAACCATTAAGTCAAAATATTGAAACTGTCTGATATAGCAACGAGGATATAATGGATCCATACACAGTGGCGAAGCCACGTAGTCATAAGGATGGTCCGGCCACCCTTCATTGAAAAAGTGCCATGTTTATATAGGTAAAATATTACATTTTAGAGATATATATCACATTAAATATTCTTTGTCGGAAATTTCTTTTCACTTCTTCAAATTTGAATATCCCTAAAAAAAATTCATGATTTCACTACTGTTCATACAAATAGTTAAACAGTTCGTACTTTTTATAAAAAAAATTTGATTGTTTATTCTCTTCACAGGCTTCTGAAGAATCTATCCCTACAGTGAGAATAAACTTGGACTCATATGCACTTGTCAACACTCAACACCATCTATCCAAATATCTGTATAAAATTCCAAAATCTGGATCCTTAACTGTAAATTCATATTTAAGCGTTTTCTATCTTCTGTTTTAATTAAATTGTTGCCAAATTAAGAGAGAAGGAAATCATCTGTAACTTCTGTCTTTCAAGTTTCAGCTACGTACCTTTGTTCCTGTTTAAGCTATCAGCTTATGATATATATATATAAATTGAGATTTTCTAGCATTATTCATTCCAGTAGGCATTTTATATTTTACAACATGGGATATATGACTTTTCCACGTTCACGAAAGCATAATAGATATTTGTGATTTAATGAAAAAAATGACTTATTTAGAACATCCATTTTTCAAAGGGGGGGGGGGGGGGGGAATCTTTATCACGAAAATCAGTGTTAGAGACGAAATGTTGCAACCTATTACCCAATATGTATATCGAAATACAAATGATATATAAGAATAACGGAGACTCTATAGTTAGTTGAAAGACATTCGATGTACAAAAAGCAAAATTCTGGTGTCCACAAATAATAAATTTGGATATTTTTATAATTCAAATAACTAAAACATGAATGCTATGCGTAAAAAGACAAAAATTTAAAACAAAAGTCACGTTTTAAAGTCACTTATTTAAGGGGGCAAAAAATAAAAAGAGGTTTTTTTGCATTCAAATTTTACGTTATATAGGCGTATTAAGGTTGAGGAGCTCGTGGGAGTAATGTGTAAGATGAGTAGAGGCAGAGCGATCGAGCAAGACGAAATTTTGGTTGAATTTTGAAAGTATGTGGAGGGAGCATATATGGAGTGATTGACTGGCTTGTTTAATGATATTTTAAGGCGGGGAGGGTGCGAGATGAATGGAGGTGGAGTATGGTGGTTCCATCGTATAAGAACAAGGTGATATCCAGAGTAGTAACAATTATAGGAGTATTAAATTACTGAGTCATACCATGAAAGTGTAGGAAAGGATGACTGAAGCGTGTGTATCCAGAAACCAGTTCGGGTTCATCCCGGGTCGTTCTGCTACAGAAGCTATACACCTTGTTAGGAGGTTGGTGGAACTGTGCAGAGAGAGGAAGAGGGACCTACACATGGTGTTTATTGACCTAGAGAAAGCGCATGATAAGGTTCCTAGAAAAGTTCTCTGGAGATGCTTCGAGACAAAAGGCGTGTTGGTTCCTTATATTATGAAAATTAAGGACATGTATGATGGTGCTAAGACTCGGGTTATCATAGTCGGAGACGACTCTGAGTATTTTTCGATTGTAATTGGACTACACCAATGTTCTGTCAACAGTCCGCTCTTATTTTCCCTGGTGATGGACTCGTTAACACACTATATATAAGGTTAGGTGCCATAGTTCATGCTATTTTTGATTACATAATTCTGATTGATGAGTCACGAGCCGGAGTTAATGAGACGCTGGGAGTTTCTAGACAGACTCTTGAGTCTAAGGCTTTCAAGCTGAGCAGGAAAAAGATGGAATACTTGGAGTGCAAGTTCAGCGCTGAGCCGAGGGAAGTGGGCGTGGATATGAGGCTTGTATTTGTGACGACTCAAAGGGTCATCACCTATTTTTTTTTATTAAATTATGTGCTTCTGAGGCCTTTAAAATCTTATTTAGATCTGCCTCAATTTTTGTGCGCAGTCCAAGCGCGTAGCCGAAAAGCTTAAATACAAAATTATGTTAAAAATGATAAGTTTTGATGTTAAAATGAATCAATTTAACTTTGGTCAATATTTTGGAAAAACGAACCTGGACCCGTGATTTGACGGTCACAGAGGGTCTGTAGGAAAATATGGGACGTGGGCGTATGTCCGGAATCAAATTTCGAGGTCCCAAGCCCGAGAAATAAATTTTTTGGAAAAAATATTTTTTGTAAATGTTTAAGGAAATTTAAAAGGAAATCTGATTCGAAAACGATGGTATCGGGACCTTATTTTGGTTCTAATGCCCGGTACATGTCTTATATATTTTTTATGACATTTATGTATAATTTTTTTAGAACGGATGTCGTTTGATGTGATTCAGACATAAAATGAAAAATTTGATGTTTTGAAAAGTTTGAAACAATTCATAGATTTTGCGGTTTAATTCGATATATATGATGTTATTTTGGCTATTTGATCGCATGAATAACTCTATAAGATATTTTTGAGGTTCTGCATATATTTGGTTTGGAGCCCCGAGAGCTCGGATCAGCTTTGGATAGGCCACGGGTGCATTTTTAACTTTGAAAAATAGCTGATATGTTCTGAGATGCAATGCGAAGCCATTCTTACAAATGCAAGCTTGGGAATGCGAGCAAAGCGTCGCAAATGCGAGACCACGCCTGGGCAGCCTTTTTCGCAAATGTGTTCCAAGCCAGCAAGGGTTAGGGTTCGCAATTGCGAATCCCTATTCACAATTCCCACATCCGAGACCTGTATTTTTCTATGCTTAGCCAATTTTTAAGTCATTTTTCACATCTTTTTCAAACACAAACTCCTTTTTTATAATTTTTCAATAACAAGTCTTTTTCCCGTCACACCTCTTTTTTCGCTTACACATGGCTACCCCAAAAGGCGACACATGTATTGGAGTTTTTCCAATTAGAGTGACATTATTAGAGATGTGATTCAGTATTTTATTTATGAGTCGCCACTTAGGATAGGTTTGGCTTTTGGTGTCCCAAGTCACCAATTTATATAAAATCCCAAATCGAGGAAATTTGGACTACCCAATTGGAGTCTGCGAACCAGAAATTCTTGAGTATGGAATTCGGTTGACCTGAGGGAAGGTGTTAGGAACCCTCAGATCCCGTGGTTATAGCACAGTTGCTTAAACTCATTATAAGTGGTTAAAATATGATTTGCTATACCTGTTAATCCTTAATTTTAGATTATTAACCGCTTTTAACATCTTTTAGGAAAATTTGCAATATTATTAAATCACGTCGCGAATTGCGTCACATAAATGCACCCGCAATTTGAGACATATTTTAATTCCATTGAGAATAGGATTTGGGTCACAGAAATGCACACCCGAAAATAGGAAGGTATTTTTATTAAACACGTGCCAATAGAAACTACATCTTGAACATTTTTGGGAAGGCCGTGAAATTTGCTAAACGACACTTCCTATTTTTTATGTGTTTTAATAAATTAAAGAGCCAAATCATGGTATTTGCTTGAACTAACGCGGCTCACTTTGTTTTATCAGGATATTCTAACATATGCTAGATTTTCTACTCTTGCTGATGCATAAATGCCTTAATCGCTTTATGTATAACCTGGGTACTTGAGCAACATTATGTGCGTCCTAGCCTCATTCATGGCCAATTCCATATGATATGTCAAATTTGGACTAGCCCAGGAGCATATATTGCTCAGGCTGCGACTGATAACTATGGTGGATGGGTTGGGTTTTTAATTACGCAGCCCAGAAAACACATAGGGTTACATACCCCTGATGCATACTAGGCCTCCCATTTGGGCCCAGTTTCGACTTGGACGGAAATGTACAATTTGAACAACTCATTGGTTTGAAAATATATACAAAAATTGCATATCTACACATTCATAAAAGAATATTAACAATCATTTTTGTTGGAAACACGTTCTCAATGCGATATACTAAACGTGTATTCTTTTGTAGGTTTTGATGAATGACAAACAAAGCACAAATTGATATATGACGGAGTTCAAGTACAAGAGCACAAATGTTGAGATTGAAGCCCAAGACGTTGTTTTTAATTGTTATTATTGAGTTATTCTTAAATGTGATCTTGATCATATAACTTGACTCCATAACATGGCTTCTCTCATAAAACTATTTTCCAAAATCATGCATACTTATTTCTGTATCAAATGATTTCAAATGATGCATATTTACATTAGACAAAATGTTTTCTAAACATACCTCAGAAATCTGGGCTAAGAATAATCGATTATGTACTTATGATAATCGATTGTTTATAAGCCAAGACTGCATAACAATCGATTATGAACTAATGATAATCGATTGTGAATAAGACAGTTAACATCAGGTTTTTCCAAATCTGCAAGATAATCGATTGTGAACTAATGACAATCGATTATTGATGAGGTAAAGTTTTCCAATACTCAGAATAATCGATTATGAACTAATGGTAATCGATTATGTTGAGTTGATGTCTCCCAGTGATTTTAAAATTACTTAAGTAATCGATTAGTAACTAATAGTAATCGATTATGTTGAGTTAATTGGGTTTAACAATCGATTGTCTATGTCCAACAATCGATTGTCAAAGTTTATACTTAGTCGCAAAAACTTTGGCTTGAAACAGTGTGATTTGAGATTTTCAGAAAATGACAAGTAATCGATTGTTGCAAGGGACAATCGATTGTTGAAGCTGACCGTTGTCAAATGATTTTCAAATACCTCAAAGTAATCGATTATTGGTTTTCTGTAATCGATGTTTTGCTCAAAATCCGGAAATAATTTTTAAAACGTTAATGAGGTAATCGATTATTGATTTGCTATAATCGATGTTTTTGATTAAAATCTGTAAATGATTTTTTGAACGTTGCTGAAGTAATCGATTATGGATTTGGTATAATCGATTATCTGAATTTGAATTTTGCCAGTAATCGATTATGGATTGTAAGTAATCGATTATTAAGCGTAAAATCTGGGATTGATTTTTGATCTGACTGGCAGATAATCGATTGTTTGGTCTTGACAATCGATTGTCACTGAGTAAATTTAGCAATTCTTAATTGGCAATTAGACAACGGTAAGACCAAGTCTTGCACCTATAAATACAGCTTCAACTCAGTGTTTTAAACACAACAACATACACTAACTGATCATTACATTGCTTTAAGCTTTCATTCAATTGTTCATCATTTTCTACTCATTTCATAAAGCTTTTGAGAGCCATATTATTGTTCAAAGTTGTTGTGATCTTGAGCGTATTATTTTACTCATATCTACGCATTAAGGAGTACCTTTGTTAAGTGAGTGTTCATGTATTTCAAATACTTGTAAGAGAATTTTGATTCTCTTGTGTTGAGGAACTTGTGCTTCCTCTGTTGAAGTCTTTGGGATTGTATCCTCGAGCAAGTGAAGTCTTTGGGATTGTATCCCCGAGCAAGTGAAGTCTTTGAGGTGAGGAACCTCCGAGCAAGTGAAGTCTTTGAGATTGTATCTCCGAGCAACTGTAAAGGTTTGTTAAGCACCCGTAAGCTTAACAAGTTAGTAGAAAATCTCGAGAGAGTCTCTCGGGGACTGGACTAACCACTGTTGTGGCCAACCAGGATATATCCTTGTGTAAGTTATTTTTATTGCACTTATTTACTTCCTGTAAAATTTAAATTCCGCAAGAAAACGCTAAATTTCATTAAAACGCTATTCACCCCCCCTCTAGCGTTAAGCGTAGTTTCTAACAATTGGTATCAGAGCCCAACTCTCTGAAAAACTTAACAGTTTGAGAGAACCATCCATGGCTTCTACTCTAGATTCTTTTGCAGGAATTGAAGAAGGACAATGCCCTACACGACCTCCTCTATTCAATGGCACAAATTACTCATACTGGAAGGAGAGGATGGAAATCTTCATTCGGTCAAATTGTCCCTACCTTTGGAAGGTGTACACAAAGGGAAATGAAATTCCAGTCAAGAAAGTGGAAGGCGAATGGATTCCCAAATCCGAAGAGGAGTACACCACAGAGGACAATAGAATGATTCAAAATAATTATAAAGCTGTAAATTTATTGTATTGTGCTATTAACGCTAACGATTACAGGAAACTTTCATGTTGCAAAACAGCAAAAGAAATGTGGGACAAATTAGAAGTCACTTACGAAGGGACTGACCAGGTAAGAGAAGCAAAAGTTGATTTTCTTACTCATGCTTACGAATTGTTTCATATGAAGGAAGGAGAAAAAGTAGATGAGATGTTTGAGCGCTTTTCAACAATAGTAAATGATCTACACGTCCTCAAGAAGATGTTCACGGATAGAGAACTTGTTCGAAAAGTTCTTAGAAGCCTCACACCGGCATGGCGATCCAAAGCCGATGCTATCCAAGAATCAATTGGAGTCTCAAACGTCACCATCGACGCACTAAGAGGTAATCTTAAAACCTATGAATCTACTATTCTTAACCCGTTTGTTGATGATCAAAGAAGGCAAAAGATTGCTCTAAAAGCAAGCATAAGCCAACCAAAGATTGAAGAGGAAGAAGACAACGAGTTTGGATTAGTCATTAAAAGATTCCAAAAGTTTATGCGCAAGGAATATGAGCGCAAAGGGAAAAAACAAGGTGAGCAAATAAAATGCTATGAATGTGGAGAAACTGGACACATCAAAACAAATTGCCCAAACATCAAAAAGGAGAAGAAATCCTTTAAAAAGCAACGGGCATATATCTCGTGGGGAGGCGACTCCGGAGATGAATCAAGTGAAGAAGAAAACAACGAAGCTGCAAACCTTTGTCTCATGGCACAAGAAGACAACCAAAATGAGGTACGTCAAATTTCGTGTGAAAACTTTTCACTTGATGAAATGCGTAATGCTTTTGATGAGTTATATACTGAATTTTTAAAGGCTTCAAAAACTGTCACTAGCTTAAGAGAAAACGCTTCTCTAAAAGAAACGGATTTTCAAAAACAGATTTCTTTAAAAGAAAAGGAATTAGAAAAACTGGTTTTGGAAAATGAGAAGCTACACGAACAAAACAAGTTTTATGGAAAGAGAAGCGCCGACAAACCTGAAAGTTCTACTAAAGGTTGTGTTTCTTGTGTGAACCTTAAGAATGAAGTAGGTAGACTTAAAGGCACACTAGATAAGTTTAATTCCTCGCATAAAAACTTGAATGTTGTTCTTGATAACCTAAAATCAACTAAGCACGGAATAGGTTTTAAAAATGAAGAAAAGGTTGATGCTAAACCTCAAAAACCTAGAGCTCAACCTAGGAACAACAACAAAAATGTGTATCCTAGAAATAGCTATCCTAGAACAAATTTGCATGCTAGACCAAGAAATGACCCTCCGCCTAGAAATAGTCACCATAGACATGATGCATATTTTAGGCAAAATTGTGAACCTTCTAGAAGACCCCAAAATGGTCCTCAACCTAGATATCATCACTCTAGAAACACTACCCATCCTAGAGATCAAAGTAGGAGAAATGATAGCGTTCAAAATAAGGTAAGCAACATTCATTCATCTAGCTACTATGAACCTAGACGAATGCATAATCCGAATGTGACATGTCATTATTGTAGACGCATTGGTCATATTGCTCCCGCATGTTTTACTCGTCATAGACATGCTACTCAAACATATTATTACAATATGCCTAACCCTCAAGGACCCAAGATGGCATGGGTACCCAAAGAAAATTAATTTGTTTTGTAGGTGTGCTTGAAGGGATCAAGCGTACTATGGTACCTTGATAGTGGATGCTCCAAACACATGACGGGAGATGAATCCAAATCCCTTCAACTAGAGCACAAAGAAGGAGGAAGCGTCATATTTGGAAACAATCATATTCAGATCGGTTGATATTTTAAGCAATTTGAAAAACAAAATACAAGAAAAGGCATCGAAGGAAATCAATGATGAAATTGTGGAACAATCAACGGAAGAAGCTCCACATTTGGGGAGTGAAACAAAAGAACAAAATGAATGGAGGACGATCAAAGATCACCCTCTTGATCAGGTAATTGGCGACGTCGAAGGAAAGGTAAGTACCCGAAACTCTCTTAAGAACACTCTAGGACACAATTCTTAAGAGTTCACGATATCACTTGATAACACTAGAGTAATTTATTCACGTCACTCTAAATTACCGACTTGAGCGTCGGAGACGTTTAATTCCATTTTGCAGGTACTTCCCCAAAGGTAAGATAAATTATGAAGTCTTAGCACACCGCAATCGATTATCCCAAGAAAATAATCGATTATCTACTGCGCAGTACATCGATTATCAGTATCAATAATCGATTGTTTTGACTGATTAGTTTTATTATGCAAATGTGTTTAATTTGTTAACTCCTTATATTGCATAATTGATTTCCGTCTCAGTCATTCAACAATACTTTTCCAGACAATCCATTATTTCTTCCTATAATCGATTAGTTGTCATATTCAGAAATTCTCCGAGTTCTCTGTATCAACCATATTTCAATAATAATCGATTACCAAAATTGACAATCGATTATTTCTTGTTTAAACTTTGTTACCGTTTGGCTCCAACATGGATTGCTGTCAGGACATAAATGCTCCATAATCGATTATTTTGTGTTGATAATCGATTATCTCATTCAAATTTTTTTACCGTTTGTCTCTTAAATCGATTTTTCAGTTTCAAAATTCAATCCAACAGTAAATACAATCGATTATCTCTGCCAAATAATCGATTATCTAACGGTCAGTAAATCTATTTCTTACCGTTTTTGACTGTTCCAACTTTCAATTTTCAGCAGGTATCTTTAGTAAATGGCTGATCACTCCTTCTCTTATAAATAGCCCTCATATAGGATCATTCTCACTCACTCAAGCACCATTTCTAAAAATCAAAGGTCAATTCCTTGCATCTTAGTCTCAAAAATTCAGCAGTAAAAATTTTCTAATATGTCTGGACGCTCCTCCAAACGTTCTCGTTCCAGGCAAGGTGCCTCAGCCTCAACAGTCCCTCCTCCTCTAAACTTCCTATATGAAGACGGGTCCGTTTTGTTCTTCGAAACTCAAGCTGAACTTTCTAGGTTTCTCTCCAAGTTTGAGAAGCGATTTATTCTTCCTCCTCGCTTCTCAACAAGCAAGCTTCTTGAACCTTTCGCCCCTGCCGCCAACATGCTCAAAGAGTGTCAACTCTATGATTTCTTGCTCCTTACCCATCCTCATATTAACACAACTTTAGTTGAAGCATTCTATTCAAATCTTCACAAAGATGAAGATGGTGAGGTGGTCACCTCCATTCACATTCTCCTCTCTGACGAGAACCTTCACACCATCGCCCGCATTCCAAACGATGGTGAAGATCTTATCCGGTATATTGATGAGGCCGGCTCTCTCTTTGATGAATCCATTCTTTTCCGCCAAGCCGGAATCTCTTATGATCAAGCTTCTTCTCGTCGTCCTACCATCTCGGGCATGGACCCAAATTATCGATTTCTCCTCTACTTCATCACCCGTGTCCTAAGACCTCGTAGGCACAATCATACCACCATATCCCAAGAGGACTCCAAGCTCTTACATGCCATTGTCACTGGAGCCAAGATCAATTGGTGTCGGCTCATTAAAATGCACATGCTCGATGCCGTCGCCGATAACATGCCCCTTCCTTATTCTCTCCTCATCATGAATTTTCTTGAAGCATCCGGATTTGTCACTGAAAATGGTCCTCTCAAAAGGAGTACCAAAATCTGGGAAATCTCGGAATCATCCTTCCATCATGATGGTGATCATGCTCCAGCTCCTCCTCCTACCCGTCCTGCCCGTCGTGCTCGTCCATCTCAGGAGCCCACTCTCCAAACTATATCCGACCAGCTCTCTCAGTTGACACACGAGATCCATGGTTATTTTGACCATGTCCATTATCCCTATGCGGGTCTCGTTCCCTTTGAAGCTGCGCCGGATGACGAGGCGGATCATGACGGAGATAATTGATATTGTATTGTTTTTTTTTCTGTTTTTAATTGTATTGTTGGATGTCCCTCTGCTGTACCCCTTTAATTTTCAATAAATAAACCTTGTTTTATTTCGTCTTTGTGTATCTTTCCTTACTATTTTTTTGTTAATGGCAAAAGGGGGAAGATAACGGGATAACGGGTATGCACCACCTATGCACCACCTCTACATTGCTTAATTGCTTATAAGCTTAAATTGAGGGGGAATTCTTAAATTGAGGGGGAACAAGAACAAATATGCATACTTGTTACTTGTCTTGAATCGTCAATATTATTTGTCAAAATTGCATATCCCGCTTAATGTTTGCCATTATCAAAAAGGGGGAAATTGTTGGAAACACGTTCTCAATGCGATATACTAAACGTGTATTCTTTTGTAGGTTTTGATGAATGACAAACAAAGCACAAATTGATATATGACGGAGTTCAAGTACAAGAGCACAAATGTTGAGATTGAAGCCCAAGACGTTGTTTTTAATTGTTATTATTGAGTTATTCTTAAATGTGATCTTGATCCTATAACTTGACTCCATAACATGGCTTCTCTCATAAAACTATTTTTCAAAATCATGCATACTTATTTCTGTATCAAATGATTTCAAATGATGCATATTTACATTAGACAAAATGTTTTCTAAACATACCTCAGAAATCTGGGCTAAGAATAATCGATTATGTACTTATGATAATCGATTGTTTATAAGCCAAGACTGCATAACAATCGATTATGAACTAATGATAATCGATTGTGAATAAGACAGTTAACATCAGGTTTTTCCAAATCTGCAAGATAGTCGATTGTGAACTAATGACAATCGATTATTGATGAGGTAAAGTTTTCCAATACTCAGAATAATCGATTATGAACTAATGGTAATCGATTATGTTGAGTTGATGTCTCCCAGTGATTTTAAAATTACTTAAGTAATCGATTAGTAACTAATAGTAATCGATTATGTTGAGTTAACTGGGTTTAACAATCGATTGTCTATGTCCAACAATCGATTGTCAAAGTTTATACTTAGTCGCAAAAACTTTGGCTTGAAACAGTGTGATTTGAGATTTTCAGAAAATGACAAGTAATCGATTGTTGCAAGGGACAATCGATTGTTGAAGTTGACCGTTGTCAAATGATTTCCAAATACCTCAAAGTAATCGATTATTGGTTTTCTGTAATCGATGTTTTGCTCAAAATCCGGAAATAATTTTTAAAACGTTAATGAGGTAATCGATTATTGATTTGCTATAATCGATGTTTTTGATTAAAATCTGTAAATGATTTTTTGAACGTTGCTGAAGTAATCGATTATGGATTTGGTATAATCGATTATCTGAATTTGAATTTTGCCAGTAATCGATTATGGATTGTAAGTAATCGATTATTAAGCGTAAAATCTGGGATTGATTTTTGATCTGACTGGCAGATAATCGATTGTTTGGTCTTGACAATCGATTGTCACTGAGTAAATTCAGCAATTCTTAATTGGCAATTAGACAACGGTAAGACCAAGTCTTGCACCTATAAATACAGCTTCAACTCAGTGTTTTAAACACAACAACATACACTAACTGATCATTACATTGCTTTAAGCTTTCATTCAATTGTTTATCATTTTCTACTCATTTCATAAAGCTTTTGAGAGCCATATTATTGTTCAAAGTTGTTGTGATCTTGAGCGTATTATTTTACTCATATCTACGCATTAAGGAGTACCTTTGTTAAGTGAGTGTTCATGTATTTCAAATACTTGTAAGAGAATTTTGATTCTCTTGTGTTGAGGAACTTGTGCTTCCTCTGTTGAAGTCTTTGGGATTGTATCCTCGAGCAAGTGAAGTCTTTGGGATTGTATCCCCGAGCAAGTGAAGTCTTTGAGGTGAGGAACCTCCGAGCAAGTGAAGTCTTTGAGATTGTATCTCCGAGCAACTGTAAAGGTTTGTTAAGCACCCGTAAGCTTAACAAGTTAGTAGAAAATCTCGAGAGAGTCTCTCGGGGACTGGACTAACCACTGTTGTGGCCAACCAGGATATATCCTTGTGTAAGTTATTTTTATTGCACTTATTTATTTCCTGTAAAATTTAAATTCCGCAAGAAAACGCTAAATTTCATTAAAACGCTATTCACCCCCCCTCTAGCGTTAAGCGTAGTTTCTAACAATTTTCATATACATTTTTAGTATTAGACTCGAACTAAATAATTCACATACGCATCAGTCAGAGCATCCGAATACAACTTTAGAATTCAAGTGCGATTCTGGTTACACTACATGAAACAAATTTGAAAACAAATTATTGCTAAACATTTTGAGATTTAAATGAACTGAAACATTTCATATCATTTTAATCTTCACATGATTATTAAAACCACTACTTCCTAAGTCCAGTATCTCTAAGTGTACAGGATTAGCAATTGAACCAGCCAGACTAAAATTGAAATCGACTATTAACTATACATATAAAAGAGAAAACGCAGTCAAACGTTCAAGTTATTACATATTGAAAGAGTCCCAAATGTCCAATTATTACAAAAAGGATCAGTCTAATATTGAACTATAACATTATGATCATCTTATTAATAAACCTATATTCAAACTAAATAGGGAAAATGGGGGTATGATCCGAAAATATAAATACAGGTGAGGATCTTCACATTTGAGAATATATTTCACTTTGAACTTCATATATACATGAGCTTTGAGTGTGCCTGTAATGCAGTAGAGGAAACAAGAGCCTATGAGTAAAATGTAATGAGTCAGTCAAGCAAACAGCTAACCAATCGAACAGTATGCCCAGGGTTTCAACAGAATTGTGAGAGAATTAAACTCAAAAATGATCAAATTCAGCACTGATAGATTCTCCAAGATATAACAAGATGCTAATATGTATTTTTATCTCTAGGATTCTAAAGGAAAGTTCGTGATCCCTTTACAATGCCCAGATGGTCCATTTTATTGTAAAGCTCTTAGGGCATCAGATTTTTCCATGTTTTCTTTTTAGTCCTTAACTCAAATTGCATTTTGTCTAAATGATCCTTCAATTCCTGACTTGTGCATCAAGTTTTAGGCAAGAATTATATCTTAGTCCTTTCTAGAAGGTTTTAAGGATTCCTATCGGATTTTTTAAAGGTCCAAATCCCTCTTATACCCTCACTTCCTTTCCTACATTACCCCCTCACCCCCTGAAGTTTTGTCCGTAGTCAATTCCTTGACCCTAGTTTAGTTACAATTGACCCTGGTCAATCAAACCTAGGTCACATTTCAACCTTAGACTAATAAGCTCATGAAAGTTCAATCAACCAAAATTATCAAGGTTCAACAAAATGCATTAATGTAGACTTTCACATCCAAACATTGTACAGGATTAACAAGACAAAAGATCAAAATAACCAAAAGAGTGAATACATCTATCAACACTTAGCTTTCAGAAATAGTTCAATCAAGGTGCTCAGAAATTCTTAAGAATGAAAAGCACAAAACAAGGGGGGTAAGTACTTAGTTGATGAGCAGGATTATGAAGCAAGTAGAAGTTCAACGAGAGAGAAAATCTTAATCGTGCATTAGTACTGAAGACCAAAGCTATTCTGAAATAATGATCAGGCACTCAGTAGCATAAACAAACAATCAAGCCAATCAGACTATCAGTGAATCAAACGAATGGAGATCGTGAGATATAGTTCATCAAATTAGGAGAATCACACCGTTCAAAAGCTAATATTAACAGGATGTTAAGCCATTCCAAAGACGAAAAGGTTCCTAAGCTAGTACACAAAAAGCATATAAATATTGAAAACTCTTTCAGGCGAGATTGTGGACCGACAATTATCTAAAAGAAAACATCTAAGAGCTAATAGCTCATAGCTAATAGAAATACAGAAAAGATGAATCACTTAAGCAAATTTATACAGAAGAAAACAAACAATCAAGAAAAATATATATATAGAAAAGCTAAGGTACTTAGCTTCTTATGCATGTCCAATATAAACCAGTCCAATAAACTTTTGGCCCCTTCCACAAGGGTTTCGGGCCTCCTAGGATGATTTATGACCAATTTTTAATAGTTCAAGGGAGGCTTTCATGGTTTTGAGACCTCAGTAAGGTCTTAGATTTGGATTTATTCCATGGTTGAGGATGTTCGGAAGTCATGGCTGGTATGGTTAGTGTCAAGAAGGACTAGGGATTACCCACGAGGAATTTTAGCAATTTATGATGGGTTTGAGATTTAGGGTTAGGCTTTAAAATGATATTCGAAGGGTTTCAGGTAGATTCGAGAGGGTTTACCTACACGGTTGGAACGAGGAGATTGAGGTGCCTTAGGGGTGTATATTTGGAGGGCTTTGGAATATTTGAGATGATGGAGGGGGTGGGGGATTCGAAGGGAGTGAGATGCAGGATAGGAAAGGGGGTGTCCTAGTGGTTCTAGGGTGTAAAAGTGGGAGGGTTTGGAACTAGGTCGCCGGAGACGGTGTCTCCGACGACCCTATTTTTGAAGATTTGAGACGGAGGGGGCATGTTCGACGGGAACTGACCATAGGACGGTATAGGGGAGGTCATGGCGGTTTAGTGGTGTAAATCTGGGGCGAGTTGGTTGTCGGCCTCCGCAGTGAGGCGATTTCCGGCGGCAGCAGTAGGGTGGTTGGCTGGTGGTCAAAGGGCGGTCATGGGATGGTCAATAGGTGTTGTTCGGTCGGAGAAGAATGGTACGAGGAGGGGAGTGTTTCGTCTCATATGTGTATTATAGACGTTTGGACATATGTATACAAAATTGGGGGAGGGCTTCCGTGGCTGTTGGATGAGATGGGGATGGACGGATGTGATGAGCCCTTCTACTTGAAATGGTGTCGTTTGGTTCGTTGGGTGTGGACTGGACCGGGGCAATGGTTTTTTGGGCTGGGTAATGTCGTTTGTATGGAAAGGGGGGAAGCCGGTTAGGCCACTCAGGTCTGGCCCAATTGTGGCCAGCCTGAGTGGTTATATATATGTATGCATATGTATTTTTGCCTTTCTTTTTTATTAAAAATAATAACAAACTTTAATAATAAAACAATAAATTCCTAATTATCACAAATACACTAAACCAAATAAAAATATAAAAAAATAATATTAAATGCCGGACAGATATATATATATATATATATATATATATATATATGTCCGGCATTTAATATTATTTTTTTATATTTTTATTTGGTTTAGTGTATATATATATATAATTTATATTTATATTGATTATTTGTAAAACAATTTTATTTTAGGAATTAAATCCTAATCAATCTTAAACATGCAGTAATGCACATGTGCATGAAATTAATTCCTATGAATTAAAAAACCCAATATTTAAAAGAAAATCGTCAACATTAAGAGTCCTGTAGGAGCTTCTTTCAACCGGGTAAAAATCATATGCTGACAGTTGCCCCTCTTTGCGCGGGAACATGAAGAGTTTTTCAAATGAGCAAATATTAGAGATTTTTGTCCGATTGAATACTCCAAGTGAAGCATTTTGAAAAATTTCTGACCGAACCTTACTTCAAAGGTTGACTAGATATCCTTGGCAATAAAAGAATCAGGTCAGTGTGGTTCTTGAAGTATTAGTAACTGGGACTACCGAGAGACTGTGATTGGCTGTTGTTGCTGCTGTTTCTGCTCGCTAAGCTCCTTATTACACCACAAGAAATTCAAAAACTAAGCTAGCTAAAGCTATCAACTACAATTTACAAGATTCCTATATATGAGTATCTTGAAGCTTGATCTGGAGTCTTGGCTATCTTTTGCGGTAGACCTCGATCTGAATGTTGGTGCTCGTTAGTTACAACTGCTGGCTCAGTCTTTAATTCTTGAAATAAAGCGGGACATGCTGATTTTGTGACTTCAATTATATTTCGAGCAGTCCGCGTCTTTGTCTGCCTCATCACTTTGAGTTCACCTTTTGTCTCTTTTCTTGTCTTCTGCTCTGAATTGACATTCATGCCTTCAATTATGCCGGATCTTGTGCCTTAATGTAACACCTGCTTAGACAGCAAAACAAGCAAACGAACGATTTCTTCCCCAGTTTTCACTGAAAATTTCGTGAGTTATTTGTAACACACATCTATGCTATTCTATATTAAAACAATAAGGATCGGAATTGTGTATCCCTTGGAAAGATTGCCAGGTTATGCTGGAGAGGAGAAATGTTTCCTGCTGGGGAAAAGATGAGAATCCTCGGGTTGTGCCAAGATGAGAATGAAAAGGTCTCTGTGTGGTTGGAAAGAAACAATCCGCGGGTTATGCCGGGATAGGAAAATATACTAGGTTATGCTAGGGGACTTAATGGGTTATGCTGGGATGAATAGAGGTTCTGAGTTGAGTTAGGGGTATCCACGGGTTATGCCGGGATGAAAGAACAATCCAAGGTTATACTAGGGGAATCCACGGGTTATGCCGGGATGAGAATGAAGGGTCCATGCTGAAGATGAAAGGAAACAATTACGGGTTATGCCGGGATGAAATCAAAAATGATTCCTAAGTTATGCCAGGGAGATCCGCGGGTTATGTCGGGTTGAATGAAAAAGGTTACTTAGTTATACCAGCGAAATCCGTGGGTTATGCCGGGATGAGTGAGAAATCCTAGGTGTTGGTAGGGAGATCCGCGGGTTATGCCGGGATGAAGGAAAATCCTGAGTTATGTTAGGGGAATCCACGGGTTATGCCGGGATGAGAGAACAATCCTTGGTTATGCTAGGGGAATCAAAGAGTTATGCTGGGATGAAAGAACAATCCTTGGTTATGCTAGGGGAATCCATGTGTTATGCCGGGATAAAGAGAGATCCTGAGTTATGTCAGGGGAATCCACGAGTTATGCCGGGATTAAAGAACAATCCTAGCAAAACAAACTATTAGTTTGAACAGTGATTGATTTTGTGGTCTCGTGATGCTTGATTTCGACTTGCTATGTATTAAAAAGCGGACCCTCAGCTTTCCGTCCTTCCTTAGTTGGTCAGGGGGTCCTCATTTTGGATTGGTCTTTGTTTGCTTATGGGGTTCTGATAGGAATCAACATCCGACTTTGCTTAAACCCCTAATTTTGCTTCAACTCCATGCTTTTGACTTTGAATTTCCTTCTCCTATTTCTTTACTTTGGGTCATTAACAATCATGATCATCCAGGATTGGCCAAGCGTACTTGGCAACGTCGGTCATTCCCCTAACTCTTGCCCGGAGAAAACCGCAAAGCCGGCCCTGTTACCTTTTCTTTAAGGAATTGTGAGGAAATTAAAGTGGAAAAGTGTGAAGTATGAAATTAAAGAGGTATGCCCCTTGCAGGAAAAAAAGTAACTTATTTGAAAATACGAGCCGAGTTTATATGGCAACGACATGCTTCTTGGACTGGATACCCGGCCCAAATCCATCTATGCTTTTCTGATTTCCACTTTCCGAACACCAAAGAAACTTTCTGATACCTGGGCAAAAATATTTCCTCTTTTTTTCTGACGACGCCCTCTGCGGGTTTTCGCCAATAGGCCTCTCTCATTTCACTTCTCCCGTCACCCGATTGCGCTCTTATGAGTTTTCGCGAAACTGACTCTCTCATTTTTTTTGCTCACTGTCGCCTTATGGTGCCCAAAGGTTTTCACCGATAAGACTCTCTCATTTATTTTTCTCACAAGTTTGATTGGTGTCGAACCCTAACAAATGATATTTTCTTCTCCGGGGATCTATACTTTGTAACTATTCTGACGGATTTCTAACCGAACCGATACATTTCTGCCCAAGTTTTACTTTTCTTGGGTAAATGGGGTTTTTATTTTAATGTGACTGAACCTCAAGGAGAGGCTGCCTATGTATCCTTTCGGAATCAAGTCCGTAATTCGGGAAGTGTTTCCTAAAGTAATTTTGTTTTGTATTCTCTTTTTTTTTCAATTTTCTTTTCTCTTCTTCTTTTTTTTCTCTTTTTTTTTAACTTTTCTTTTCTCTTTTTTTCTTCTTTTTTTTTTTAAAATTTTTTTTGAATTTCTTTTCTCTTCTTTTTTTTTTGAATTTATTTTCTCTTCTTTTTTTTTGAGCTACAAAGAGGATGAGGATAGATCCACCGGGGTAACTGCTGTAGGGGATTTTAAACATAATAACTTTTTACTGCGTTGGCGTTTACTGCTGCCTCACGCTCATCTCGTTCAACGTCTCCCAAGTACAATGCTCCTCTAGGCAATATCTTCCTGATGATGCATGGGTCTTTCCAATTTGGGGCGTTCCTTTGGCCTCCTGATGATGGGGAAGTATCCGTCTCAGAACCATCTTCCCGAATTCGAAATTTCTAGGGCGCACTTTCTTGTTGTAGGCACGGGCCATTCTTTATTGGTACAATTGCCCGTGGCACACATCGGCTATTCGTTTTTCATCAATTAAGGGCAGTTGCTCTAAAAGGGTTTTAACCCATTCACTATCTTCGATTTCTGCTTCGGCAATCACTTGGAACGAGGGGATTTCCACCTCGGCAGGTATAACAGCCTCGGTTCCATAGACCAGCAAGTAGGGAGTGGCTCCTATAGATGTGCGTACTGTTGTACGATATCCCATCAATGCCAAGGCAGCTTTTCATTCCATTGCCTCGAGCTTTGAATAATTTTCATCAAGATTTTCTTGATGTTCTTGTTGGCTGCTTGGACCACACCATTAGCTTTAGGTCTGTAGGGAGTGGAGTTTCTATGCGTTATTTTGAATTGTTCACACATCTCTCTTATCAGCTGACTATTTAGATTAGCTGCATTGTCAGTAATGATGGTAGCCAGGACCCCAAAACGGCAAATGATGTTGGAATGCACAAAATCCACTACCGCCTTCTTGGTGATAGACTTGAGGGTGATGGCCTCAACCTATTTTGTGAAATAATCAATGGCGACCAATATAAATTTGTGCCCATTTGAGGCCTTTGGCTCGATTGGCCCTATGGTGTCCATTCCCCAGGTTGCAAATGGCCAGGGTACTGACATAGGATGCAACTCATTTAGTGGTGCATGAATCAGATCACCGTGCACCTGGCATTAATGACATTTCCGTACAAAACTGAAGCAGTCTTTTTCTATGGTAATCCAATAATAACCAGCTTGGTGTATCTTCTTTGCCAATACATAGCCATTCATATGGGGCCCACATACGCCCACATGTACTTCGTGCATAATTCTCCCAGCTTCTTCGTTATCCACACATCTCAACAAATTAAGATCCGGAGTCCTTTTATACAAAGTGTCACCACTTAAGAAGATATTGCTTGCATGCCGTCGGATGGTCTTCTTTTGTTCTCCTGTGGCTTGCTCAAGGTACTCCTCTGTCTTTTGGAATCTCAAGATGTCATAATTCCAAGGCTGTGGGCTAGGCTCTGCTTCGGTTGCATTACAATACCCATGTCTTTCTTTGATTTGGATCTTTAACGGATCAACCTAGGCATTCCCAGGGTATGGCAGCATGGAGGCTACGGTTGCAAGCGCATACGCTAAGTCATTGTGACAATGGGGAATGTATCTGAACTGTACTGACCTGAACCATTTGCTGAGGTCTTCGACATGCTGTCTATATTGGAGGAGCTTAATGTCCCTTGTCTCCCATTCTCCTTGAGCTTGTCAGATTATTAGATTGGAATCCCCCATGATTAGTAATTCTTCGACATCTCGGTTAATAGCCATGTTCATGCCCATAATGCAAGCCTCATATTCTGCTATATTATTAGTGCAAAAGAACCGATGTCTGGATGTAGCTGGATAATGTTGTCCTGTAGGTGAGATTAGGATTTCCCCGATCCCTACGCCTTTTGCGTTTGCTGCTCCGTCGAAGAATATTCTCCAGGCGAGAGTGTCCTCAGCTGCTATTTCCAATGAGTTCACTTCTTTTTCAGGGAAGTAAGTGTATAAGGGCTGATACTCGTCATCAACGGGGTCTTCTACTAGATGATCTGCCAGTGCCAGAGCTTTTATCGTCGTACGAGTGACATAAACAATGTCAAACTCGATAAGTAGGATCTTCCATTTAGCCAGTCGCATTGTGGGCATTAGTTTATGAAATATGTACCTTAATGGATCCAGCCTAGATATGAGGTACGTGGTATGAGCTTGCAAATAATGCCTCAGCTTCTGAGCTACCCGTGTCAAAGCGCAACACGTTCTCTCTAGCAATGTGTACTTGGCCTCGTAGCCGGTAAACTTTTTGCTCAGATAATAAATGGCCTACTTTTTCTTTCCTGTTGCGTCATGCTGCCCTAGAATACAGCTGAAAGAGCCTTCCAAGAGCGTGAGATAGAGACTGGTGGATTGGACAAGTATTGTTTGATTTTGTCAAAAGTTTCCTGACACTCGATTGTCAACTTAATTTCGGCATCCTTCTTCAGCAGTTACAATATAGGCTCACATGTTGAAGTTTTAGGACATCATTCTATCCATGATATGTGTGATTTGGTTGTATTAGCATGATTTCCAGGTATAGGTTTTGATGAATGACAAACAATGAAGTCAACTGTCAAACAATGTTATTATGTGACAAACAATCAAGATTGAATGCCAAGAAGCATATTAATGAAGGGATTGCACAGAAAAACCAAGACGAGCTCAAAAGTTCAAGACCGAAGACCCAAGGCGTAGGTCGTTAGGTAGAACCAATGTAAGAGCAACGTTTAAGTTATCTCGTCTTTTGGCTCAAAATAAGTCATCATAATTATGCATAAAATCATTTTATCAAATCATATTTATCATAAACATATTCCATACACTTCAAACAAAATGATTTTAAAGTTTTCATTTTAACCAAAATGGTTTTTGAAGTAAGTTTTCATTTCTGGACAGAATGGGGGCATAATCGATTATGCCATATACATAATCGATTATCTGAAATTTCCAGCAAAGCTGGAAATTCCAGAGAGCCTCATCGATTATGCAATAGGCAATAATCAATTATTCACAGTCCGTTGCCTTCCAACGTCTAGTTTTATGAACGTTGAGAAGATAATCGATTATGTAAAGTAGATAATCGATTATCCTTGCATAAAATCAGCATTATTGATTGTCAATTAAGCAACGGACATACAACCTCTACCACCTATAAATAGAGGTCTTTTTGACTCATTTCATATGAACAATATCTCTCATTATTCTTGAACATATTGATAACATTTATACATCATATTTAGAGCTTTTGTTGAGCCATTTGAGAGACAACTTTTGTGTTGTTCATAGAGCTAATATTGTATCTCTTTATCTACTCTTCTTAGAGAGTTCTTGTTGTAAAAGAGAAAGGTTCTTGAGAAGACCATACCTTCTCATTGAGCATTGGGTTTGCTATGTACCATTAATCTTAGTGTGTGAAGTTTAGTGGTGCGGTATCCACGAGCAAGGTGAAGTCTTGAGGTGAGGTATCCTCGAGCAAGTTGAAGTCTTGTAGAGTGTACATCTACGAGCAAGTGTAACGGTTTGTTAGGCACCCGTAAGCTTAACGGAGTTAGTGTAAACTCGAGAGAGTCTCTCGGGGACTGGACTAACCACACGTTGTGGTGAACTAGTATAAATTCGGTGTGTCCTTTCCTTACTCTTTTAATTACTGCACTTACTTTACTCCTGCAGTTTTAATTCCGCAAAATTTACCGACATTCTCGTGCCTCACTATTCACCCCCCGTCTAGTGAAGGGCATAAATCCTAACAGTTGGTATCAGAGCCTAACTCTCTGAAAGCCTTAACCGGTTGAGAGAACGATATAAATTTTTTGTTGAGAATGTTGAACGCAGGTATGATGAGCGAAGGACACTCTACCATAAGGCCTCCACTATTTGATGGAACAAATTACACATATTGGAAAGAGCGGATGAGAATCTTCATCCAATCAAATAACTTCCATTTGTTGCAAATCATCAAGAACGGTGAACAAATGCCGACAAAGAAAGTTGGGGAAACCATGGTTCCAAATGAGGAAGATGAATATAATGCCGAGGACATCAAGAAGGTTGAAAATAACACAAAGGCCGTTAATTTGTTATATTGTGCGGTGAATCCGGATGACAATCGGAAGATTTCTTGCTGCACAACCGCCAAGGAGATGTGGGATAAGCTTGAAATCACTTATGAAGGTACGCCTCAAGTCCGAGAGTCAAGAGTTGATTTTCTAACACATGAATATGAACTCTTTAGAATGAAGGAGCCGGAAAGCATCGATAATATGATAAAAGGGTTCTCAATGATCATCAACGATCTCCATGCTCTCGGAAAAGTATACTCAAACAAAGATCTAGTTCGAAAAATCCTACGGAGTCTCACTCTCGAATGGCGCTCAAAAGCCAATGCCATCAAAGAATTGGTAGGAATCTCGGACGTCACAATTGATGAACTACGAGGTAACCTCAAAACATATGAAAGCACTATTCTTAGACCTTCTTTTGGAAATAAGAAAAGTTCGACCATTGCCTTCAAAGCTTCATCTTCTAAAAGAGTAGAAGTAAGTGATTCGGAAAGCGATGACGATACTTCTTCAAATGATTTAATTGAAAAGTTTTATAAGTTTATGAAGAAGGAAATAAAGAAGGAAGAACCAAGTCCTTCATTCCAAAATTGTGGAAAACTTGGCCACACCAAGTCACATAGTCCAAAACCCAAGGACAAGAAGAAGAAGAAACACCAAAAGCGCGTGACATGGGATTCGGACAGCTCGGGTGATGAAACCGCCGCCCTATGCTTCATGGCCAACGAGGAAGAAGAGGTAAGTACTCCTAACTCTTACTCTTTTGAAGAATTACAAGAAGCTTTTCATGAATTATATGGTGAATTGAAAAGAACTTCAAAAATATCCAAAGAGGCCAAGGCTAAAATTAACGTTTTAGAAGAGGAAAATAAATTTTTAGAAAATGATATTATTGATCTTAAAAATAAAATTAAGGAGATGCATGAAGATTCTTCAATTGATCAAAATTCTAATTGTTCATCTTGTGATTCTTTGAAATTAGAAAACATAGATCTTAGAAACACACTAGAAAAATGTAGTATAGACAATCCTAAAATAGTTGAAGAAATTAAAAAGAAAAGGCCCAGGAAAAATGAAAGGCGTAAAAAGAATAAGAATCATGTTAGAAATTGCGATGCACAACCTAGAAATAATTCTAGGAATTTTGTAAATGAGTCTAGAATTAATCATTTTAGACCGCCTAGAAATGTCTCTAGGAATTTCAACGCTTCTAGGAACAACAACTTTAGATCACCTAGAACGTTTTTGGCTCAACCAAGACATATGCACAACCCGAATGTTATATGTCATTATTGCAACCGGGTAGGACACATAGCACCCGTATGTTTTGGAAAACATAGGGATTTATCTTTTAGCTATGATTATTATTTGCCTAACCCCTAAGGACCCAAAAGTGTTTGGGTACCTAAAACCTATTTTTAGGTACGTTTGCAGGTGTGCTTGAGGACTACAATATCGTAGTAGATGCACCAAGCACGAAACCTTATTTCATCGAGGGGGAATTTCGGTTAGTTATCATATTTTTGATAAAAACGTAATAGTTGATATGTGTTAACGATTGATATGTCTTTGTTAACAATTGGAATCAATTATTTTTGTTAAAAATAATGATTGATTCATGTTTTGATGAGTATTATTTTTGGTTTGAATAACAGTTGGTATAGTATTGCAAAATAAATGATTCATGGTTTTAATGCATCTATTGGTTTGTCAAAAATTAACAGTTGATATGTTGTTAAGTAATATGATTTGCTAAAAATAACCGTTATTATGGTTGTTATATTTTTGCTAACATTTGGTATCATTTTATATTGGTATGATTTTTTTTGAAAAACGTCATCATGTATATTCCTCATTGTATTTCCTATCTTATGTTTGACACTAACAGTTGGTATTCCCAAAAGGGGGAAGTGTCAAAAGGGGAAAGTAGCCTGTGTATACTCTCTTTTTGCTAATGCCAAAAGGGGGAAGAAATTAGGCGATATGCATCTAATAAGGGGAATGTCTCCACCTTCTAGTATGCTTTAATTGAGGGGGAATACTCAATTAAGGGGGAATGTTTTGCATAACTTGTATGTTGAGATATAGCATGAACTTAGGGGGAATCCGATATGCATATCTCTTATTGTTTGTCATTATCAAAAAGGGGAAAATTGTAGGAAATCATTCTATCCATGATATGTGTGCTTTGGTTGTATTAGCATGATTTTCAGGTATAGGTTTTGATGAATGACAAACAATGAAGTCAACTATCAAACAATGTTATTATGTGACAAACAATCAAGATTGAATGCCAAGAAGCATATTGATGAAGGGATTGCACAGAAAAGCCAAGACGAGCTCAAAAGTTCAAGACCGAAGACCCAAGGCGTAGGTCGTTAGGTAGAACCAATGTAAGAGCAACGTTTAAGTTATCTCGTCTTTTGGCTCAACATATGTCATCATAAATATGCATAAAATCATTTTATCAAATCATATTTATCATAAACATATTCCATAAACTTCAAACAAAATGATTTTAACGTTTTCATTTTAACAAAAATGGTTTTCGAAGTAAGTTTTCATTTCTGGACAGAATGGGGGAATAATCGATTATGCCATATACATAATCGATTATCTGAAATTTCCAGCAAAGCTAGAAATTCCAGAGAGCCTCAATAATCGATTATGCAATAGGCAATAATCGATTATTCACTGTCCGTTTCCTTCCAACGTCTAGTTTTATGAACGTTGAGAAGATAATCGATTATGTAAAGTAGATAATCGATTATGTAAAGTAGATAATCGATTATCCTTGCATAAAATCAGCATTATTGATTGTCAATTAAGCAACGGAAATACAACCTCTACCACCTATAAATAGAGGTCTTTTTGACTCATTTCATATGAACAATATCTCTCATTATTCTTGAACATATTGATAACATTTATACATCATATTTAGAGATTTTGTTGAGCCATTTGAGAGACAACTTTTGTGTTGTTCATAGAGCTAATATTGTATCTCTTTATCTACTCTTCTTAGAGAGTTCTTGTTGTAAAAGAGAAAGGTTCTTGAGAAGATCATACCTTCTTATTGAGCGTTGGGTTTGCTAAGTACCTTTAATCTTAGTGTGTGAAGTCTTGTGGTGCGGTATCCACGAGCAAGGTGAAGTCTTGAGGTGAGGTATCCTCAAGCAAGTTAAAGTCTTGTAGAGTGTACATCTACGAGCAAGTGTAACGGTTTGTTAGGCACCCGTAAGCTTAACGGAGTTAGTGTAAACTCGAGAGAGTCTCTCGGGGACTGGACTAACCACACGTTGTGGTGAACCAGTATAAATTCGGTGTGTCCTTTCCTTACTCTTTTAATTACTGCACTTACTTTACTCCTGCAATTTTAATTCCGCAAAATTTACCGACATTCTCGTACCTCACTATTCACCCCCCCCCCCTTCTAGTGAAGGGCATAAATCCTAACAGAAGTCAATTGGGCGATGAACCGGCTGATGTAATTTAATCTTCCCAATAGACTTATGACATTCTTTTTGTTCCTTGGCGGGGGCAACTCCCGAATGGATTTGATTCTTGTTGGATCTAATTCAATGCCTCTCCGACTAACGATGAATCCCAGAAGTTTGCCCGACAAAACTCCAAATGGACATTTCGCTGGATACAATTTCAAGTTATATTTGTAGAGCCTTTCGAAGAATTTCCTCAAGTCCTTTACATTATCGCCTTGTGTTTTATTTTTGATAATCACGTCATCCACGTATACCTCTATTTCTCTATGCATCATGTCAAGGAAGATGGTGGTCATAGCCCTCATGTACAATGCCCCTGCGTTTTTCAATCCAAAAGGCATAACTCTATAATAATATGTTCCCCAAGGTGTGGTGAATGCGGTTTTCTCAACATCTTCCTCATCCATCAACACTTGGTGATACCCCGCATAGCAGTTTACAAAGGATTAAATCTCATGTTTTGCACAATTATCGACGAGGATGTGGATATTGGGTAGAGGCAAGTTATCCTTGGGACTCTCCTTGTTCAAATCTCTATAATCCACACACACTCGGGTTTTCCCGTCCTTCTTTTGGACCACGTTTGCCAGCTATGTGGTGTATCGCACTACTCGGATTACCCCTGCTTCAAGCTGTTTTGTAATTTCCTTTTTATTTTATTACAGATTCCGGGCTTCATCTTTCTTTGCTTTTGTTGTACTGGAGGTCATTTGGGGTATGTAGGCAACTTATGAACCACCAAATCCATACTCAGACCAGGCATGTCATCATAGGACCACACAAATACATCTTTAAATTCAAACAGGAGTTGAACCAATGAATCCGTATCTTTTTATTTACGTGGATGCTTATTTTAGTTTCTTTGATTTCATCGAGATCGCCCAGGGTAACTGGTTTAGTATCATTTAAGTTATTCTTAGGTTTGTTCTCAAAGTGTTCCAATTCTCGAGTGATTTCCTTAAAAGCCTCTTCTTGATTGTATTCTTGTTCCTGGTTCACTATTTCACAAACTGGCAGCGGGTTTGGGTCATGGTAAAAATTCTGCAAGCATGTCGTTTTATATAAAGCCGCCATATCGGGACTGAAAGAAAAAATGAAAAATAAAGAAAGACAAAAATCAGAGAAAGTCAGAGAAATGAAAATATAGATTTTATTTCTTTGAACTTGAAAGATAAATAGGGTTTACAATTTAAGATTTAAAGTGCTAAAAGAAAAACAAACAACTGAGATACACCCTGAAATAGCTCGTGATGTGGGAAGAGGTAGCAAGGCGAGACTACCGGGTCTCCTGCCCGACCGGAAATGGTGTGGACTTCCAATTTTGAAGATTAGCATATGGCCCCATATACATCACTTCTGCGGCGCTTGATCCTTCTCCCTGTGGGACCATGTTTATATCATAGAGAAACTCTCTTATAGCCCTGCAGATCTCATCAATATCTTCTGCCGTGAAGGTTTCTTCTTCCTCCTCTTCACCGTACTTTGGTTTTATGAAGTTTTGTACAAATGAGGCAGGGGTCGTGGTAAGGTCCATCCATGGCGCTTTTTGTGATTAGCCAGGTGATATCTTTTGAGGTTGGATGAAATCCCAGTCCAAAGAACTTTTCAGTGGCAGGCAAGGCGACTGGCTCGGTTATGCCTTGTAGGGAGCTTCCGAGTCCCTTGTCAGGCTTGAAGCCTTGGCGCGTCATTTCCTTTGCAACCATAATTGAAGCATTTGATAGAAATGGCTGAAGAAGCGGCTTGCCCTCTTCATGCTGATCAGCTACTACGATTTCAAAAGCTTGTTTTATATGGTCAATTTGATTGGTTTGCGTTTGTAGTGGATTTGGAAAGAAATGAGACACTTAGTCTCTTTTAAGAAGATTTAAGTTAAAATGTCAAATGGATGTTAACTTATGAGTTTGAGGGCTCGGATGGGAGTTCTTATTGTTCGGTTTGCTTTGGGAGGTGATTTATGACTTAAGAGTGTGATCGGAATTTGTTTAAGAGGTCCGGTATGAAATTAAGCTTGAATTGATGAAGTTAGTGTTTTGGCTATTCCCATTTGATATTTGAGATTTTGAAATGAGGGTCGAAATGGAATTCTGAAAGATTTAGTAGGCTTGTTATGTCATTTGGGATGTGTGTGCAAAATTTATGGTCATTCAGACATGGTTTGGTTAGGTTTTTTGTCAAAAGTGTATTTCCAAAGTTTTTAGAAAACTTAGGTTTGAATTCGATGTGAATTGATGGTTTTGGTGTTGTTTGAGGTTTGTGGATGATAAGAACAAGTTTGAATGAGATTTTACGATGTGTTGATACTTTTTTTAAGGTCCTAGGGCCCTCGGGGTGATTTCGAATAGATAATGGGAAGTTTTGAGCGTGGGGTCATTTACTGCTAGGGATTGTGACGTGGTCCGTACTGATTTGATAATTTTTATTGTATATTTGATTGAAACTTATTTTTTATCGTCATGATTTGGTCTTATTGCCATATTTAGGCTTCGTGCAAATTATTTGAAACATTCATGGATTTTAATTACTATTCCCCCACTGTTTTGATTTATTACCTAAACTTAGTCATGTTAATATTTAGTGTTTTACAAATTCAGCCACTTTCACTCGGATTTGAAACTTAATGATATTTTTGGCTGAGAACTACTGTTTTACTAATGCCCGAGGGGCTTGTGATGATGATTTTGGACTGAGTAAGGCCGAAGGACATATGTGAGAATATGGAATGTGATATGAGGCAAAGGTCCTGAGATACATTTATACACCACGAAGTGGCTTGAGTGATGTAAGGCCGAGTGTCGAGTGATAATGCCACGAGGAGGCCTGATATAACGCTTGGGCCGTAGGGGGCCCTCCAGAGTCTGTATACCTATAGTGAGTGCGGGTACCCATCATGTTCTCAGTGATTGATGTTGTGACTGAGGGGTTGATACTGTACTGAGAGTGAGTCTAAGGGGCTGATACTGCCGAGTGATGATACTATGCCTGAAGGGCAATTCCTACTTGTTAATTACCTGGTAAATTACCCATTTTATTTACTTTAAAGGACATTCATTTCACTTCTTCACTTATTTACCCTTTTAAGTGATTATTTCTGCTTGATATAGAATTCCTTTGTGCCTTTTCGCATTTTCTTGCTCTCAGTCATTATATATAATTATTACTCACTAGGTCGGAGTACTCACATTATTCCCTGCACTGTATGTGCAGATTCAGGCATAACAGATTTCGCTCTTGAATGTTGATCCTCTAAGTCGAAGTGTCTAGGAGACTATGAGGTAGCATTTGGCGTCCGCAGACCCGTGACTCCCTTATCTTATTACTATATGTCTTTCAGACTTTTGTATCAGATTTCGTATTTTGTAGACTTGTTTCAAGATTAATTAGTTGCTCACGACTTGTGCCACCCCAGTTAGGGCTATGTCGAGATGTTCCTCCCCTACTGTTAGCACTATATTTCGTAAATTTGGGTATTATATCATGATTAGAACTATTATCTATTATATAACTGCTAATCAGAGGTGTTCAATTTTGGTTTGGCTGGCCTTGTCTTCACGAGAGGCGCCATCACAATCGGGTTCGAAAAGAGGGTCGTGACAGTTATCTGTATAATAGGCCACCTAATGCACTCCAAAAACCATTAGGTAGAGACTCTTCTCCATTAGCACTCTACCTCCCATCAAAAATAGTTGTCACGACGTTAAAACCTACTTTTTCGAGAAAAAAGGTGTGACACTGGGTGCTGTCATGGTGTACTCATACGATGCTTCTGCATATTTTAGTGCAGATCCAGGTATTATGGAGTCAATCTATCGCTTGCTAGCTGTTCAGATCATGCTGTGGAGACTTAGGGTAAACATGCTTCTTTGTTCACAAGCTTCGGAGTCACCTTATGATACTGTTCTTGTAGTGTTGTATCTCTATTTTGAAACGGTAGTATTTAGGGTGTTTTCTAGCAAACTCAGTAGAGCTTATGACTTGTACTACTGATTTTAGGATTTTAGGTTTTGTATGGAGATTTCTATTTCGTGTTTGTCATTTGTATGTTAAATATAGTTATTATTTCGGTGAATGATAGGCTTGCCTAGTCCGTAAGACTATATGTCATCACGACATCCTATGGAGGGAAAATTTGAATCATGACAAGTTGATACCATAGCTCTACGTTCAGAGATGCTACGAGTCATAAGTGAGTTTAGTAGAATATCACTGATAGGAATGGAGACTTCTATTCTTATCTTCGAGAGGCTACAACACTATTAGAACAATCTCACTTTTTTCATTCCTATAGTGTGAGTGTATTGATCCACATATGGTGAAGACATGATCCTTCGGCTGCTTAGGAGGTTGCCCCTTGGAGCAGGTGTCTTTAGGGGCAGAGGCAGAGGCTGGGGCTCAGTAGGAGAACCTGTCATAGCTAGGGAACCTACCAGAGAAGCAGTTGAGGAGTTGCTAGTAGGTCTAGTTGGCAGACATGTACCGGAGGTTCTTACTATTACCGTCGGACTTCAAGAGATGTTAGCACAGTTCATGAGCATGTTTGGAACTTTGCCTCAGGCAGGGTTTATTCCAGTTGCACCAGCTACTTCATAGACCTGGGGAGGAACTCAGACTCCTGTCACTCGTACTCCACGACAGGGAGTTCTTCTTGGTCAAGTTCCAGGTGTCATGGTGACACATCCTGAGTTCCAGTTCATCTTGTGGTTAGGGCATCAGCATCACAAGAAGATCAACTTAGACGTGCAAAGTTCAGGAATTATCACCCTCCTACTTTCTGTGGTTCTTCTTCAGAGGGTGCACATGGTTTTATGTAGAAGTTCCACCACATTCTTCACACTATGGGTAATATGAAGACGAGTGAGGTTGCTTTTACATTCCAGCTGAAGGGAGCGGCATATCAGTGGTGGCGAGCAATGAGTTGGGTAGCCTAGCCGAGTCAACTTCACTTTTATGGGCTATACTTTCGAAGATATTCCCGAAAGTGTTTGTCCATTGGATACTTCAAGATGCATGTTGTGCAAATTTTGCATGGAGTTCAAAGTTTGCTGTTAGATTCAATGGTTTGTCTAGAAATGCACATGTATTAGTTACTACAATTCGAGAGCGAGTCTGTAGGTTCATTGAGGGGATCAGACATAATATTTGATCCAGCATGGCTCAGGAGTCGGAATCTGATGTCCCATTTCACCATGTGGTAGAGATCACTCACCGATAAGTGGGAATGTGGACCAGGAGAGGACAAGAGGGGCTAGGAGAGAGAGGACAATTGGGGTCAAGACTGAGAGAGAGGATAGGGAGGCTCGGAGGTCCCCAAGACTAGATAGGTCCATTGGTCCTTATTTTGGAGGCAGCGTAAAGCATGGAATAGGTTTTTTGGGTCAGCTAGTTTAGTTTGCATTTCAGGATTCGCACGATGTTTCAGGTGCCCATGGGTCTCAAAGTACCGTACCGCATAGTTTCCATAGCCCTTGTTCGATTTTTATGTATATTTCATGATTTTATTTTGAGTTTTAATATTAAAATGGTGAGAATCAAAGTGATAAAATGGATTTTTTTAACAAATCTTTCAAAAAGTAAAATGATGATCCGAGGGACAAATTGCTATTGGAAATTAATAATTTTTGTATGGTTGAACTCGTAATGGTATGGGTGTTCTGGTATTGTATATTTTATCGAGTTTTGAGGTGAACACATGGGGATTCTGTTTTGTCTTTACTTTTATGTTTTTGTTAAAGATCAAAGCTTTATTATCCAAAATTGTATACTGAGTTTTATCTATTATATCTTGTTTAGAACAATTATCTATCATATAACTGCATATCAAAGGTGTTCAATTTTGGTCTGGCTGGCCTTGTCTTCACGAGAGGCGCCATCACAATCTGGTTCGGAAAGAGGGTCGTGACAGTTATCTGTATAATAGGCCACCTAATGCACTCCAAAAACCATTAGGAAGCGACTCTACCTCCCATCAAAAATTGTTTTCACGACGCTAAAACCTACTTTTTCTAAAACCTACTTTATCTAGAAAAAAGGCGCGACACTTGGTACCATCATGGCGTACTCATACGATGCTTCTGCATAAATTAGTGCAGATCCAGGTATTATGGAGTCAATCTATCGCTTGCTAGCTGCTCAGATCATGATGTGGAGACTTAAGGTAAACATGCTTCTTTGTTCACAAGCTTCGGAGTCACCTTATGATACTGTTCTTCTAGTGTTTTATCACTATTTTGAAATGCTAGTATTTAGGGGGTTTTCTAGCAAACTCAATCGAGCATATGACTTGTACTACTAATTTTAGGATTGTAGGTTTTGTATGGAGATTTCTATTTCGTGTTTGTCATTTGTAAGTCAAATATAGTTATTATTTCGATGAATGACAAGCTTTCCTAGTCCTTAAGACTATACGTCATCACGACATCCTACGGAGGGAAAATTAGAATCATGACAAGTTGGTGTCATAGCTCTATGTTCATAGATGCTACGAGTCATAAGTGAGTTTAGTAGAAAATTACTGATAGTAATGGAGACATCTATACTTATCTTCGAGAGGCTACAAAACTATTAGAACAGTCTCACTTTTTTTCATTCCTATCGTATGAGTGTATTGATCACACAGATGGTGAAGACATGATCTTTCGCCTGCTTACGAGGTTGCCCCTTGGAGCAGGTATCTCTAGGGGCAGAGGCAGAGGCTGGGGCTGAATAGGAGAACTTGTCACAGCTAGGGAACCTACCAGAGAAGCATTTGAGGAGTCGCTAGTAGGTATGGTTGGCAGACATGTACCGGAGGTGCTTACTGTTACCCATGGACTTCAAGAGACATTAGCACAGTTCCTGAGCAAGTTTGGAACTTTGGCTTAGGCGGGGTCTATTCCTGTTGCACCAGCTACTTCATCGACCAGGGCAGGAACTCAGACTCCTGTCACTCGTACTCCACGACAGAGAGTTCTTGTTGGTCAAGTTCCAGGTGTCATGGCGCCACATGCTGAGTTCCAGTTCATCTTGTGGTTAGGGCATCAGCATCACAGGAAGATCAACTTAGACATGCGAAGTTCAAGAATTATCACCCTCCTACTTTCTTTGGTTTGGCTTCAGAGGGTGCACATGTATTTCTGTAGAAGTTCCACCACATTCTTCACACTATGGGTAATATGAAGACGAGTGAGGTTGCTTTTACATTCCAGCTTAAGGGAGCGGCATATAAATGGTGGCGAGCAATGAGTTGGGTAGCCTATCCGAGGCAACTTCACTTTTATGGGCGAAGATATTCCCGAAAGTGTTTGTCCATTAGACCCTTCGAGATGCATGTTGTGCAAATTTTGCATGGAGTTCAAAGTTTGTTGTTAGATTCAATGGTTTGTCCAGAAAAGCACATGTTTTAGTTACTACAATTCGAGAGCGAGTCGGTAGGTTCATTGAGGGGATCAGATATAATATCTGATTCAGCATGGCTCAGGAGTCGGAATCTGATGTCCCATTTCATCATGTGGTACAGATCACTAAACAATAAGTGGGAATGTGGGACCAGGAAAGGACAAGCGGGGCTAGGAGATAGAGGACAATTGGGGTTAAGACAAAGAGAGAGGATAGGGAGGCTCGGAGGTCCCCCAGACTGGATATTTCTATTGGTCCTTATTTTGGAGGTAGGGTAATGCATGGTAAAGGTTTTTAGGGTCAGCTAGTTTAGTTTGCACTTCAGGATTCGCACGGTGTTTCGGGTGCCCATGGGCCTCAAAGTACCGTACCGCATATTTTCCAAAGCCCTTGTTCAATTTCTATGTATATTTCATGATTTTATTTGAGTTTTAATATCAAAATGGTGTGAATCAAAGTGATAAAATGGAACTTTTTAACAAATCTTTCAAAAAGTAAAATGATGATCGGAGGGACAAATTGCTATCGGAATTTAATTATGTTTGTATGGTTGAACTCGTAATGGTATGGGTGTTCTGGTTTTGTATAATTTATCGAGTTTCGAGGTGCAAACATGGGGATTCTCTTTTGTCTTTACTTTTAAGTTTTTGTTAAAGATCAAAGCTTTATTATCCAAAATTGTTTACTGAGTTTTATTTATGGATTGAAATTATTTTGGTTAGATTTGAGCCGTTCGGAGGTTTTTTTTCTTGATGGACATTTTAGAGTATCGTCCTATCTTCTTTGAGGTAAGTATCTTGTCTAACTTTAAGTGGGGGAACTACCCCTTTATATCTGTGGCCTTGGTGCTAATTGTGACATGTAAATTTCATGTACACGATGTGACGAGTGTGTTCTCGGGCTTACTTGGGAAAAGTTTACTATATAGGGCTCTTAGGTTCTTAAGATCATCAAATATGAAGTTGTTTGGTTATGTGAAGTTACCAATTTACAGGTTTTACCTGTATGTATCTTTATTGGAATTAATGATTTCACATCCCACTCTTATTGCTTATTTGACTTTTGTGTGCCTCAATTGAAGTGTTGCCTTTTTGATTACCATGCTATCCTTTCCTAATACCTTATCCGTAATTGAAATTATTATTATCACTGTAAGGATGTGATTTTTCCCTATATGAATTTTTCCCATAAATTCAAAACAAAATAATTTTCCTTGTTCATTTGCGACTTTTAATTTTTCATGGTATTTTCTATTAATGGTTTGCATTTGTTTGTGCATATTTATTTTATCCTAATTAAAGAAAAATACGAAAATATGTGGCATGTGCATTTAGGATTCAATCTTGCATTTTGAGAATGAATAAGTAATGGTCCGTTTTCTGAAAAAGAAAATTCATAAATAGTTTAATTTAAACTTTTATTCTAATTTTGATATTTAGGTGATTTCTTTTCTTTTAATTTTTCTTTAACGAATTATGATAATTATTACTTATGATTAATTAGCATCTCTTATAGGTCAATTATGCATTTATTTTGTTTTAATTTATGATTTTAGTTTAATTTTGAAAATGAAAAACAAAAAGAGAGAAAGGAGAATTAAATCTGAAAATTGATGCCTAAATTGGACCTAAAATTCAGCCAAATCAACCCAAACCGCACAGACCCAAACCAAGCCCAAGTCCCTTAAACCGGTCCGGTTCTCCAGCCCCCAAAACGACCTCGTTTAACCAATAATCAATCCCAACCATTGATTTAATTTGGTCAAATGGTCAAGAACTAGGGTCCTTTAGGTATATAAATGTTCCAAATAGACCCTCCCCCACCCAAAATCCTCGTACCTTGTCTAATCCTAACGTCGCCCCCTCCGTCTCACGCCTTTAGTGGAAGTCGCCACCGCCGACGACAGTGTTCCGAATCATGTCAAAATAACACCGTATGCTCCTCTCCACCTCCCTATTACAGATCTATGCTTGTTTTCCTTCGAATCTTCCCCAAACATGTTGAATATTCAGTTCAGTGACCGCCGGCTCCGCTGTGTCCTGTGGCGCCACTTCAAATTTGCGCCAAATTAACAACAAAGGACCACCATCCCCCTCATTCCAAATATCCGATTCACTTCCCTCGAATCACCCTAGAAGTTCTCAAATCTTGAGTCAAGTTTAACCCAAAAGTTTCAGGTCTTTTCAATTGGGGTGCTCGTCGAAGTGTTTGGCTCATTTTTAAGGTTATGCTTCAGTCTTTGATGAAGAAACACATGCTTAACCTCATAAGTGAACCAAGATCTAATTTGAAGGTTCATCGCTATTTCTTGTCCAAGACTTTTAGTTAGTTTTTCTTCGCCCTACGTTATTAATTTTTTTTTCTCTGCTTCGTTTGTTTATTCATTTCTTCTGATTTTCAATTGCTTCTTTTTCTATTTTTTATCATTTCAAAAATCCATGTTTGCATGATTAATTTCAGAGTTATGTGGTTAAGTAATTGTTGGGATTTCTATTTTTTACGCGTGTTTTCATTGTTATTCCTCTTTGAGCCCAAATTCCACGAGTCTTTAAGATTCTATGGACCGGCACTTGGGAGTTATGGACTTTAATGGTAGGTGTAGGCTCTAAATTCATTAAGCCAAAAGAAATTGAACCGAGTCTAGTCCAAACCCATTTATTTGGGTCATTTGGACTCGGGGTTTACTTGGTTGGCATGGTAAATAATAGGGTTAGAGTGGTAGTTTAGGAATAGGACATGAGGAATATTTTCTCCAATAGCTTGGGAAGCTTCTAGGAGAAGGTCCAATCGAAAAATATAGGTCTAACTTGGTCCACAAGTTAAAAAAGAAGAGACTAAAATGCAAACTCAAAAATTTGAGATACCCTACTCTGTTGCATATAAAGACATCATTCCTTGCCATTGAACGAGAGAAAAAGGGATGACAATCCAAAAACTTTAAAAGTTGATAAATTCAACTGTTTCATAGATTAAAAGAGATACTGGACCTTCATAAAATCTAGAAGGAATTAAAAAAAAACATTGAAAAAGATACTAAAATTCAGGGGATTAATGTCTAGGAAATTACTATTCTATTGAATGTTTTAAGATTAGGTTTTAGAGATTCTTGAGGTTGTTCTTGAGTTAAATCCAGTCCTTTCAAGCTGATTTAAACCTGTTTACTAGTGATTGAAAGCACTCTTTCGGTTATTTAACCATACTACCTGCTGGGCTTTGAATTTGTTTTGTTGCTGATGTTTGTTGCTTGCCTAACTGACCTCCGATTCCCTTCACTTTGCTCAATTTCCAGGTACACCTTTATGACTTCCAACATGTAAAGGGGGCTCATAAAGTGCCCATTAATGAAGAAATAGTGTGATTATTTTGTCTGATCTTGTTCCCTTTTTGATTCTACCAGTTTATTGTTCACTTTCAACCTGCTTTGAAGTTACACCATAATAGGGCTTTGATGTATTAATTGTTGATTTCTGCTGAAATATGTTGTTCTTAGAGGTGGCTGTCAATGTTGAGTTTTATTCCTTAATAGCTTGCTTGCTCTGTTTATTCTAATGGATTCCATGCATTGAGTATTGATTGTTGTAATAGCTTAGTCTAACGGCCATTTCAATCTAGTAATTTGCAAGAATATTATTTTCATTCATTTGTGTTAAGGTCAGTAATCAGGACAGTTTCAAGTGTTGTTTACTTGTGCTTGCTTCTGGTGCTATATTTGTGTTTAATATCATCATTTGGGACAACTGTAACTGCTTTCAGGTAAAATTCTGGTTTTTGGGTTTTCGTTTGAATAAATAAGGTGTTTGAGGTTATCTTCTATCTAGTTTACACAACTACTCAATTCCATTGTATAAGTATAATATTGCAAATTCATCATTATGCTATTGTTATATGATAAAATCAACTCATAATTAGTTTATTTTCTAGTATACGTGTCGACATCCCACCTGGGTGCTCTTCATTTTCCAACCTTGGACTTTTAGTTGAATGAATATTAATTTCAATAGATTGTAAATTCTTGGAATATTTGCACTAGTAGCACACACGAATTCTCTGACAAGTAATGTTGGTCTATTTCCATAATTCAGCTAATAGAAAAGTTAAGTCTTAAAATATGATATTCAGTGTTGTACCATTTTTTTTACATTATAAGTAGGATTGTATCAGTTGGGTTCACTTGTTATGCGCGACTGGTTCATGAGTAAATATATGGTCACAAATTTATTTTCATAATCCATAACCTCAAGGCAATTTCAATGTAGTTCGGGACAAACAGTTAACAATATCCGTAGCAAAGACTTTTAGGATCGTTTGAAAACACAATTGTGATTATGTACGTTCACGTAACATGATGATGATTCTACAAATTAATTTGGAGTGTGTGTTTGCGCAACTTAGATCAAATCTTATTAGTAGTACAAATGGATTTTCATAGGCTGCTCACTAAATTCAATTCATAGTCCAAGGCGTGTCATTTAGCTAATTTTCATGTCCCTCGCAGATTTAATGACATGTTAGTCTCTTTAGGCACGTATTTTAATAATATAATTTCCTAAATACAGGTGTGCATTTATGTGACCCAAATTCAAATCCCTACGAATAGAATATGTCAAAAGCCGCGTGTGCATTTATGTGACGTGGCTTGAGACATGTTTTAACGACGTTGCAATCCTCTTAAAATTGAATAAAAGCGGTTGAAGTTAAGATTGGCGCATAGGAGCAAATGCACTTAAATCAAGTTATTAAGCCGAATACAATAGTTGAGCGGCCATGCTAGAACCACGAAACTCAAGAGTGCCTAACACCTTCTCCCGGGTTAACAGAATTCCATACCTTGATTTTTGGCTTGCAGACTGTATACATAGTCAAACCTTCCTCTATTCAGGATTTAAACTGGTGACTTGGGTCATCATTAATTGTCCCGAGTGGCGACTCAAAATTTATTAAATATATGAATCTCGTTTCGATTGTTTGTTAATTGAAAAACTCCCTGATCTACGCCTTTTGTCGGGGGTGTAGTGGTTAAAAATGAGGTGTGACAGCTCTAGCGACTCTGCTGGGGAGAATTCCCAAAATCTCGGGTTCAGGGTTCAAGAATTCGAGCTTTTAATAATTATTGTATATGGATCTCATTATCTGATTTTATTGCATCATTATGCCCAATGTCTTAAATGTTGTTTTACCACTTTAATATCATCTGGACTGTATACAAATGGCCGCTAAACCCTTCTCTTCTCATTTCTGGGGATCTTCTCGCTGGTTGAGACTCCCTATTCTATTAATGTTATACCTTCAAATAAGAAAGAGGCTCTTTATTCTCAAAGAGTGTGAGATAGTTAAGTAACCCCCATTGGGTCCAACTTCATTTTTACAAAAAAAAAACAGGTTCTGTTTGTGACCAGTAAATAAAGCAGTTTTTGTCAAAATTAACCTAGTATCCTTAAAGGGGCGTCGGAAGGCTGTTTTTGCAAGAACAGACGCCTTGGATTATATTTTAATGTTTTGGGCGGTAGTAGGCGCAACTTTAAAATTTTCCCCCGGAAGTAAGGATTTTTTTGTTCGGTCTCATTATATAAAGTCCAGAAGTCCCCAAGCAAGAAACTGGGTAGAAGTTATGGTTGTTGTAAGAAATGTGATTCTAAAAGTTGTAATTTTGAACCCATTTGAATTATTTTGAGTCCTTGATACCACTTCTTTATAACCCTATCAAAAAGCCTACGTTACGGTCCAAAGAAAGGCCTTCTAATAAGTCTTCAAGAAATGTCAAGTCAAGCAAGAAGAGGTGATGCATATCAGGGGAAACACTCTAGGGCAAGCAAGAAAGTAATGAAAAATGAGAGATTCTTATTGGTTAACACTCTCACAGGTACCATAAGGCGATAGTAAGATTGAGAGAACGACGAAAATGAGAGAAGCTTGATAGTCAAAACCCCACGGGCACTACAAGTTGAATAAAGATTGAGAATCAGACCACCGGATGGAGATTTTGAATGATAACTAACAAGGGAGCATCAAAGCCCAGTTTCATGGTTAAGAGTATAGCAAGAGCTGAACATCAAATTTGCTTGATAGGATGGACTCCATGAGCATGTCAGGATCATTAGAGCCAGTATCCACATCCGATAAGTTTCTACATCGCAGTTTTCTTGTTTGGAATCATCTCTTTGTTCATTTCTTGTTTGCTTCTTCTCCTTGAGTTTGTTGGGTCAGAACTAGTATGAAATGACTTCAAAATTTTCCAACAGCTTTTCAATTGCACAAAGGGGGATCTGGTAAGCACATCAAAGTATCGTAAGTCCGAAAAAAACAACAAGTGCGCTAAATTTATAACAATCAACATGCTTTGGAATTAATGCGGAATACAAAGGCTTGGTATTTATCAATTCATAGACAATACAAGAAGGGCTAGGGTGAACATATAAAAGGTGTTTTCCGTAATGAGATTGACAAAAATGGTGGTAACCTAGTGGCAAGCGAGATCTTCCAAGAAGAAATCGAAGTTATCATGGCTAGCAATGGAGCAATAGACCTCAAGGCTAGAGCCGATGATATAAGTCGAGAAAGAACAGCATACACACTGAGGTTGGTAACAATTAATATGCTTTGGGGATCATATGAAACACAAAGGTTCGGTAGATGTCGATTCAGGAGCAATGCAAGAGATAGAAGTATTCGGTTCAAACGGGAATAGGTATATTCTGGGTTAAGGTTTACAAAGGAAGTGGTTAGTCAAGGAACAAGCAGGGTCTTCGATGGAAATCAGTTATCATGACAAGTGAAGGAGAAACAGACCTTAAGGTCAAGGCCAGTGGTTTAAGTCAATAAAAATAGCATACGCACAGAGTGGGGGGCAATGGACGTGCTATGGTATTGATGTAAGACAAAAATGTTGGGTAGATGTCAGTTCATGAGCAATGCAACAATTAGAGGATATTGGGTATGAATAGAGAAGAGGTACTCTATTTGATAATGGTGACAGAGAAATTGGTTTGTCAATAATCAAGCAATCGCTTTAAGGTGAAATCAAAGTTACCATGGCAAGTGAAGGAGCGCAACTCAAAGATGGGGAAGGCCACAAAGGTCCAGGGGTCAGACAAGCATCGTAAGCTGACACGGTAATCTTTGGAATGATGCAAGAGTTCTGGCAGAAGGATCAGAAGGGCAACACAAAGATGGCGGGGCAAAGTAACGCCACAAGGGCTCAGAGGTCAGCTAGGTATCGAAAACTGACTCGTTAGTCTCAGGAAAGATGTAAGAGTGCTGGCAAAAGGGTCGGAAGCGCAATACAAAGATGGGGAGCAGAGTAAAGCCACAAGGGTTCAGGGGGGCCCGTCGAGCATCGCTTACTAACTCGTTAATCTTAGGAAAGATGCAAAAGTTCTGAAAAAAGGGTCAGAAGCATAACACAAAGATGGGGAGCATAGTAAAGCCACAAGGGTTCAGGGGCCAGCATAGCATAGTACAATGACTCAATAATCTCATAAGAGATGCAAGATTTCTGGCAGAAGAGTTAGGAGTGTAACACAAATATGGGGAGGTCACAATGGTTCAGGGTTCAGCGGAGCATAGTACACTAACTCAGTAATCTCAGAAGAGACGTAAAAATTATGGAAAAAAGGGTCAGGAGCATAACACAAAGATGGGGAAGGTCACAATGGTTCAGGGGTCAGCCGAGCATAGTACACTAACTGAGTAATCTCAGAAGAGACGTAAGAATTCTGGAAAAAGGGTCATGAGCACTACAAAAAGATGGGGGAAGGTCACCAGAGTTCATGGGTCAGCCGAGCAACTCAAGCAACTCATCATCCATGCGGAAATTAAACATAATGGAACACGAAAATGAGGAGGCCCTTTCAACAAGAATCTCGCAAGCTAACCACCACTTTTCAAACTTACAAAATTTTCTTTGATTGAAATAGAGGTAGAGAACTCCAGAACATCCAAAAGAAAGGCCTCCACAGGGGGAGGCAGGCATATGGCAGGTATGATAGAAAATCTTGGGACCCTCCTGGATAATGGGGCTCAGTAAAAATTTGACAAGGAACACAATCCGACATAAGTATTCTCCCCAGCAAGAGTCGTCAAGACCCGCCTGAATAATGGGACGAAACTTTAACTAGCAATCAACAACAAAAACAACCGAAAGTTAAAATTGGCATTTAGTTTGGAACCCTCAGAACCCTCATGGAACATGGGACTTATTTAGAGATAGGAGATAATCATGAATAGAAAAGAGCATAAAGTGACTTGCATGTTGAAATAAGATTCATTTAAGAGTTGTTAGGATACTCCTTCAAAATAGGACCCAGTTTAAAACTCAAACAGTCACAAATATTTCCCCAACAAGAGTCGTCAAGACCCTCCTGGATAATGAGATTTTATTGTATGAGTTGTCAGGACCCTCTTGGATAATGGGATGTAGCTCTAAATACTAATCCCCAGCAGATATAATTTTTCATCGAATTAAGAGTTGTCAGGACTGTCTTGGATAATGAGATCTAGCTCTAAATACTAATCCCCACTCGACATGATTTTTCGTCTAATTAACAGTTTTCATGACCCTCATTGATAATATGATGTAGCTTCAAGTACTAATCCCCAGCAGACATGATTTTTCATCTAATTAAGAGTTGTCAGGACCATCCTGGATAATGGGATGTAGCTCTAAATACTAATCCCTAGAAGACATGATTTGTCATCTAATTTAGAGTTGTCGTGACCCGCCTGGATAATGGGAAGTAGCTTTAATCACCAGTCCCCAGTACATTCCAGCAGATATAACTTAGATAACAAGACATTGTGGAAAATAATATCTTTCGAGAAACATAACCTAATTTTAAAAGTTGTCACTAGTTAAAAGCTGTCAGGACCCTCCCGAATAATGTGATATAGGTTTAAGATTTCGGTAATCAGGCGCCCACCTGCAGAACAAGGGAATACTTTTCAAATTTCAAGTTTTAATAATCAAGCGCCTACCTAGAGAACAAGGGAATAATTTTCAAATTTCATGTTTTGGTACCCAGGCGCCCACCTGGAGAACAAGGGAACACTTTCAGATTTCAAGTTTTGGTAATCAGGCGCCCACCTGGAGAACAAGGGAATACTTTTCAAATTCCAAGTATTGGTAATCAGGCGTCCACTTGGAGAACAATGGAATACTCTTAAAATTTCAAGTTTTGGTAACCAGGCGCTCACCTAGAGAATAAGCCAATACATTTAAAATTTCAGGTTTTGGTAAACAGGCCCTGGAATATATTCCAAGATTCAAGTTTTGGTAATCAAGCACCCACCTGGAGAACATGGGAATACTTTTCAAATTTCAAGTTTTGGTAATCAGACGCCCACCTGCAGAACAAGGGGATACATTTTCAAGATTCACGTTTTGGTAACCAGGCGCTCACTTGGAGAACACGTGAATACTTTTCTAATTTCATGTTTTGGTAATCAGGCGCCCACCTGGAGAACAAGGGAATACTTTTGAAATGTCAAGTCTTGCTAATCAGGTGCCCACCTGAAGAACAAGGGAATTCTTTTCAAACTTCAAGTTTCGGTAATCAGGCGCCCACCCGTAGAGCAAGGGAATATATTTCAAATTTCATGTTTTGGTAATCAGGCGCCCACCTGCAGAACAAGGGAATACATTTCAAGTTTCACGTTTTGTCAATCATGCCCCAACTGGAAAACAAGGGAATACATTTCAATTCCTACTATTCCACATCTAACATAGAAGAAGAGAAAACAAGAAGTTTTACCAGAAGAAATACAAGTCAACAAGAAGTTTTACAGGAAGAAATACAAGGCAACAAGGGTCAAAAGCAAGTTTACAGATATAGATTTTTTATTTTATAACTCATAGTTCATAGCTTAGTCTAGCTTCTTTTTATTTTCACAAGGTGTAATAACGGGGTCTAGCAACAGTAGCAGCAGCAGCAGCAACAGTGAGAGATCACAGCTTCGGTAGTCCTAGCTACCAAACACTCCTGAACTATACTAACCTGATTCCTCTTTAGCAAAGGATATGTAGGCAATCTCTGAAGCAGGGTGCGGTCAAGCTTTTCAAAATGCTTCTGAAGGAGTATTCAAATGGGCAAAAATTGCTTTTCACTTATCTTTGCATGAAAACTCTTCGTGTTTTCGGGCAAAGAGGGGCAGCTGTGAGCATGTGATTTTTTTCCTATATGAACCATTCCCATAAATTCAAAAATAATAATTTTCCTTGTTTATTTGCAATTTTTTATTTTCGTGGCATTTTCTGTTAAAGGTTTGCATTTGTTTGTGCATATTTATTTTATCTTAATTAACGGAAAATACAAAACTATGTGGTATATGCATTTAGGATTCAATCTTGCATTTTTAGAATTAATTAGTAATTGGTAAATTTTATGAAAAAAGAAATTCAAAAATAGTTTAATTTGTACTTTAATTCTAATATTTATATTTAGGTAATTTTTTTCTTTTAATTTTGCTTCAACAAATTATGATAATTGTTACATGTGATTAATTAGCTTCTCTTATAGGTCAATTGTGCATTTATTTTTTTAGATTAGGATTTTTAGTTTAAATTTGAAAATAAAAACAAAAAGAGAGCAAGGAAAATAAAATCTGATCCATGTTTGTTTTCCTTCGAATCTGCCTCAAACCTGTCAAATATTCAGTTAAGTGACCACTGGCTCCGCCGTGTCCAGTGGCACCACTTCAAATTCGCAAAAAATTAACAACAAAGGACCACTGTCCCCCCTCATTGCAAATATCTGATTCACTTCCCTTGAATTACCTAGAAGTTCTCGAATTTTGAGTCAAGTTCAACCATAAGGTTTTGGGTCTTTCCAATTGGGGTGCGCGTCGATGTTTTGGGCTTATTTTTGAGGTTATGCATGAGTCTTTGATGAACAATCACATGCTTAACCTCATAAGTGAACCAAGATCTAATTTGAAGGTTCTTCGCTATTTCTTGTTAAAGACTTTTAGGTATTTTTCCTGCGCCCTAGGTTGTTAATTTTAGTTTTCATTTCTCTGCTTCTTTTGTTAATTCCTTTTACTGATTTTCATTTGCTTCATTTTCTATATTTCATCTTTTCAAAAATCCATGTTTGCATGATTAGATTCAGAGTTATGTGGTTAAGTAATTATTTCAGATTATGTGCGTGTTTTCATTGTTGTTCCTATTTGAGCCAAAATTCCACGAGTCTTTAAGACTCTATGGACCGGCACTTGGGAGTTATGGACTTTAATGATAGGTGTAGGCTCTATAATCATTAAGCCAAGAGAAATTGAACTGAGTCTAGCCCTGACCCTTTTATTTGGGTCATTTGAACCCGGGGTCTACTTGGTTGGCATGGTAAATAACTAGTGTTAGTGGGGTAGTTTAGGAATGGGACATGGGGAATCGTTTCTCCAACAGCTTGGGAAGCTTCTAGGAGGGGGTACATTGGTAAAATATAGGCCTAAATTTGTCAACAAGTTAAAAAAAAGGGACTGAAATCTAAACTCAAAAATCTGAGATGCCCTACTTGGTTACATATAAAGGCCTCATTCCTTTCCTTTGAAAGAGATAAAAAGGGCTGAAAATTCAAAAAATATTAAAGTTGCATAATTCAACTGTTTCATAGATTACAAGAGAGACTGGACCTTCTGAAAATCTGGAAGGAATAAAAAACAAATATTGGAAAAGATATTAAAAGTTAGGGGATTAATGTCTAGGAAATTACTGTTCTATTGAATGTTTTAAGATGAGATTTCAGAGATTCTTCAGGTTGTTATCGAGTTAAATCCAGTCCATTCAAGTTGATTTTAAGCTGTTTACTCGTGTTATTTGATTGAAATCAGTCCTTGGGGTTATTTAGCACTACTTCCTGGGCTTTGAATTGGTTTTGTTGTTGGCTTAACTGATCTCTGATTTCCCTCACTATGCTCAAGTTCCAGATACACTTTTTTGACTTCCAACATGTAAAGAAGGGCTCATAAAGTGCCCAGAAATTAAAAAATTGTGTGATTATTTTGTCTGATCTTGTTCCCTTTTTTATTCTACCAGTTTATTGTTCACTTTCAGCCTACTTTGAAGTTACACCACAATAGGGTTGTGATGTATTAATTGTTGATTTCGGCTGAAATATGTTGTTGTTAGAGGTGGTTGTCAGTTTTGATTTTTGTTCCTTAATAGCGTGCTTGCTCTGTTTATTTTAATGGATTCCATGTATTGAGTATTGAGTGTTGTAATAGCGTAGTATATGGGCAATTTCAATTTGGTTATTTGCAAGAACATTATTGTTATTCGTTTGTGTTAAGGTCAATAATAGGGACTGTTTCAAGTGTGGTTGACTTATGCTTGCTTTTGGTGCTGTGTTTGTGTTTAATATCATCATTAGGGACAACCGTAATTGCTTCCACGTAAAATTCTTGTTTTTGAGTGTTCGTTTGAATAAATAAGGTGTTTGAGATTATCTTCTGTCTTGTTTACACAACTACTCAATTCCATTGTGTAAGTATAATATCGTATATTAATCATTATGTTGTTGTTCTATGTTAAAATCACCTATAATTAGTTTATTGTCTAGCATACGTGTTGACATCCCACCTAGGTGGTCTTCATTTTCCAACCTTGGACTTTCAGTTGAATGAATTTTAATTTCAATAGATTGTTAATGCTTGGAATGTTGGCACCAGTAGCACATACAAATTCTCGCACAAGTGATGTTGGTCTATTGCCATAATTCAGCTAATAGTAAAGTTGAGTCTTAAAATATGATATTTAGTGTTGTACCATTTTTTTTACAGTATAAGTAGGATTGTATCAGTTGGGTTTGCTCGCTGTGCAAGACTGATTCATGAATAAATATTTGGTCACAAAGTTATTTTCATAATCTATGACCTCAAGGAAATTTCAATGTAGTTTGGGATAAATAGTTAACAATATCCATAGAAATGCCTTTTAGGGCTGTTTGAAAAGACAATTGTGATTATGTACGTTCACATAACATGATCATGATTCTAAATATTAATTTGGTGTGTGCGTTTGCGCAACTGATATAAAATCTTATTAGTAGTAAAATGGATATCATAGGTTGCTCACTAAATTCGATTCATAGTTTAAGGCGTGCTATTTAGCTATTTTTCATTGCCCTCGTAGAGTTAACAACATGTTAGTCTATTTAGGCGCGTATTTTAATAATATAATTCCCGAAATACACGTGTGCATTAATGTGACCCAAATCCAAATCCCAACGATGTTAGAATATGTTAAAGGTTGCGGGTGCATTCATGCAACATGGCACCGAGACGTGTTTTGACAACGTTGCAATCCTCTTGAAATTGAATAAAGGTGGTTGAAGTTAAAATTGGCGCCTAAGAAACAAATGCACTAAAATCAAGTAAGTAAGACTAATACAACAAGTGAGCGACCGTCCTAGAATCACGGAACTCGGGAGTGCCTAACACCTTCTCTCGGGATAACAAAATTCCTTACCGGAATTTCTGGCTCGCAGACTGTATACAGAGTCAAACCTTCCTCGATTTGGGATTTAAACTGGTGACTTGGGACACTATTAATTATCTCAATTGGTGACTATTAATTTATTAAATAAATGAATCCCCTTTCAATTGTTATTTAATTTGAAAAACTCCCTTATCTACGCCATTTGCAGGGGTGTAGTGGGTTTAAAAGGAGGTGTGACAATCACTTCTAAATTTGTATATCCTTAATTGAGGTTATTATTTTCCTTTCTGTTTGTTGGTCATCCTTAATTTAATTTGTTGTATCTCTTTCATAATTGTTCAGTCTTAAATCATGTTTAGTTAATAGTTGGCTTATCCTTATTTGGAATTATTGACTTATATTATCTCCTTATTGTCGAATATTACTTTTTTGAATTATTTGTTACATATTATTTGTCCTTTGCTGAGCTATTCTTGTTGAGACTAGTATTGTTTATTGTGTTCATTCTTTGTGGGCTCTTTCTACCACTTCTTTTTGTTTCAAAGATCATAAGTTGATTTACTTGCCATATTTTTGTGCTATTATTGTTGTTATTGTGCTCATTTTGTTGAGACGAGGGCTATGCACAGTGGTTGTATTGACATTGTTTAGAGGAAATATTTTGGAATATGGGTATATGTTGTGAAGTTCATTCTATTGTCTTGTTGTTTTTTGGCACATAATATTGATGGGGGAATGTGTTTGGGTGTTTGCGCATGGTTTTTGTGGTGCTATTATTATTATTATTATTTATGTTGCACATACGGTGTGACAAGGAAGGATATATATATGTGTTTGCGCATGTGGCGAGATTAGATGAAAACATTTCCATGCGCGTGTGGCTAGACAAGGCAGCCATTTACCTTATCATTGTGCATGTGATGAGACAAAATGGGCTATGTCGGGGATTGATTTGTGGTGTCCTGGTGGCGTTGTCATTGTTAACATTTATGTAGTGGCGTGCCTAACTTGTATGAATTTTACCTTGTAGAAAATGGTGAGAATTGTTTCGTATATGTCGTTCATTTCCTCTACTCTTACTCATTGGCCTGAATTGTGATTCAACACTTGCTTAATCATACACGTTATTAACCACCCCTATCGGTTCAAGAGGATAGATCCCGCTGTTATATCATTCACACATATCCTCATCTACTTGCCTTCTATGTGAGAATTGTTCTATTGGCATGCGAGTTGTCCGTGTACTTACCAGCTGTAATGAGGCCACGAGATGCCAAGTGATTAGGGTTCACGAATTTAGGAATTGTGACTATTTTGAGGTTTCATACCTCGTGGAGATTATTGAACAACCTAGCGTGAAAGTGGTTATTCATATCGAATTATTACTTGTCTTTCCTTTATTTTTTTCACCGGTTCTAAACTGTGTTCTGTTGAATCACGTTCTCAAAGCATTAAACTAAACGTGTATTCATATGTGCAGGTTTTGATAAATGACAAACGACGCGCAATTAACATATGACGAGGTCCAAGCACAAGCGAACAATTTTCATATAATGAAGCTCAAGCACAAGATGGACAAAGATCAAGATTAAGCTGAATTAAAGTTATATATGAGTTGTTCTATAATTGTGATCTTGATCCGACACTTAACTCAAGACTTGGCTTCTCTCGTAAAATCACTTTTTATCAAATCATGCATATTTAATTTAGAGCAAAATGATTTTCAAACATTAAATCATTTTTGTCAAATCATGCATATTTAGTTTAAAGCAAAATGATTTTCAAACATGTTATGTTAGCCAAAATGATTTTTAAATATAGCCTCTCAAATCTGGACAAAGATAATCGATTATGTACTTTATGATAATAGATTATATTAAATCAATGTACATTCAAAACTGCAAGATAATCGATTATGTACTTATGATAATCGATTATGTTAAAGGCAGTGTACACCAGATTTTTCAATGTTATAAAATAATCGATTATGTACTTATGATAATCGATTATGTTGAGGCAGTGTCCATTAAATTTTACAAGACTGAAAAATAATTGATTATATACTTATGACAATCGATTATGTTAAAACAGTGTAGTCTGAAGTTTTCAAAATATAGAAGATAATCGATTATGCATATAGAACAATCGATTATGTTAATGACCATTGCCAAAGATTTTTTTAACTGCTGTCAGGTAATCGATTATGGGATTTTGATAATCGATTATGTTAAGTAAAAATCCGGAATTGATTTTTTGAACGTTGTCAGGTAATCGATTATGTGATTTAGATAATTGATTATGTTAAGTAAAAATGCGGAATTGATTTTTGAACGTTGTCAGGTAATCGATTATACGATTTGGATAATCGATTATTTTGAGGATGATTGAAAAATAATCGATTATGCAAATCAGATAATCGATTATCTTAGCTTAAAATCAGCAACTCTTAATTGGCAATTAGGCAACGGTTGTGAAGGTTTTTGACACTATAAATACACCTCAAAATAAGTCTTCTAAGTACAACAACTTACTACAACTGATCATTATATTGCTAAAGCTTGCATTCATTATTTTCTATCCATTTCATAAGTTTTTGAGAGCCAAAATTCTTGATGAAAGTTGTTGCGTTCTTGAGCGTATCTGTTTACTCATATCTACTCTATTAAGAGAGTCTTGTTTAAGTGAGTGCTAAGTGTTTTATACACTTGAAGGGAAGTGTTAGTCCCTTGTATTGTAAGAAGGAACTTGTGTTTCCTTTGGTTGAAGTCTTGGAGAGTTGTATCTTCGAGCAAAGGTTGTTGAGGCTTGTGTCCTCAGTTTGTAAGGGTTTGTTGAGCACCCGTAAGCTTAATAGTGTTAGTGGAAATCTCGAGAGAGTCTCTCGGGGACTGGACTAGCCACGGGTTGTGGTGAACCAGGATAACATCGGTTGGTTTGTTCTTTATTGCATTTAATTTCCGCACTTATTTTTCTTGCAAGTTTTTAATTCCACAAAGTTTATCGTTAATTTTATTATAACGCTATTCACCCCCCCTCTAGCGTTAAGCGTATAAACTAACAATTGGTATCAGAGCCCAACTCTCTGAAAACTTAACCGTTTGAGAGAAGCTATCCATGGCTTCTACTCGTGATTCTTTTGCAGGAATAGGTGAAGGACAGTGCTCCACCAGACCGCCACTATTCGATGGCACAAACTATACGTATTGGAAGGAAAGGATTAGAATATTCATCCAGTCGAACAATTTTCATCATTGGAAGGTTGTAACAAATGGAGAACAAATTCCAACCAAAAAGGTTGAAAATAACGATGTTCCAAAGTCCGAAGATGAATACGATGCGGATGATATCCGAAAGGTGCAATACAACGCTAAAGCCATTAATTTATTATATTGTGCTGTAAATGCTGATGATTACAGGAAAATATCATGTTGCACAACGGCGAAGCAAATGTGGGACAAGCTGGAAATTACGTACGAAGGTACGGACCAGGTAAGGGAAGCTAAAATTGATTTCCTAACCCATGCATATGAATTGTTTCATATGAAGGAAGGCAAAAAGGTCGATGAGATGTTCGAACGATTTTCAAAAATCGTTAATGATTTACATGCTCTTAAGAAGACCTTCACGGATAAGGAACTTGTCCGAAAAATTCTCCGAAGTCTCACTCCGGCATGGCGATCCAAGGCCGACGCGATTCAAGAATCTATTGGCGTTTCAAATGTCACCATCGACGGATTAAGAGGTAATCTTAAAACTTATGAATCTACTATACTTAACCCTCTTGTTGATGATCAAAGGAAACAAAAGATCGCTCTCAAGGCAAGCACAAGCCAACCTCAAGATGATGAGGACGGAGGCAACGAGTTCGGACTCGTTATTAAGAGATTTCAAAAGTTCATGCGAAAACAGTATGAACGAAAGGGCAAAAAGCAAGGAGATCAAATAAAGTGCTATGAATGCGGAGAAACTGGGCACATTAAATCAAATTGCCCAAATGCCAAAAAGGAGAAGAAACCCTTCAAGAAACAACGAGCATACATATCTTGGGGAGGCGACTCCGGTGACGAGTCGAGTAAGGAAGAGGAAGACGAAGCCGCAAATCTTTGTCTCATGGCACACGAAGGCAATCAAGAAGAGGTAAGTCAAATTTCTTCAAAAAATTTCTTTACTCTTGAAGAAATGCAAAATGCTTTTGATGAATTGTATAGTGAATTTATTAAAGCTTCCAAAACTGTTAGAGACGTAAAGAAAAATTTTTCTTTAAAAGAACAAGATTTTGAAAAACAACTCTCTTTGAAAGAAAAGGATTTTGAAAATTTGATTTTGGAAAATGAGAAGTTGAAAGAAGAAAATAAGTTTTTCGGAAAAAGAAGTGCCGACAAACCCGAGACTTCTAGCAAAAATTGTACTTCATGCATGCATCTAAAAGATGAGGTAGGAAGACTTAAGAGCACCTTAGATAAGTTTAATTCTTCCCATAAAAATTTGAATGATGTTCTTGTTAATTTAAAATCAACCAAGCATGGCATAGGATTCAAAAACGAGCCAAAAGAAAAGGTTGAAGCCATTATCCAACAACCTAAGGCTCAACCTAGGATAAATAAAACCAACGCTCAACCTAGATACAACAATCCTGGAACCAACATGCATGCTAGACCAAACACTAGAGGAAACCTTGAGCATTTTAGAACATCTAGAAATGGCTTTCAAAAACCGCAATCTAGACACCCTCAAACTAGAAATAGTTATTCTAGAACTAATTCATAACCTAAAACAAACATGAGAAGAGACGATTCTCAAAAATCACGCAATAGCCATATCATTAATAATAGTGTAAACAATTTTCTCCCATTCAACTACTATCAACCTAGAAGGATGCATAATCCTAACGTGATTTGTCATTATTGTAGACGAATTGGACATATTGCTCCTGCTTGTTTCACACGACATAGACATAACACTCAATCACATCACTATGATTTGCCTAACCCCCAAGGACCCAAAATGGCATGGGTACCTAAAACTCATTAATCTGTTTTGTAGGTGTGTTTGAAAGGGTCAAGTGTACTTTGGTACCTTGATAGTGGATGCTCCAAGCACATGACTGGAGACGAATCCAAGTTCCTTCAACTAGAACACAAGGAAGGAGGAAGCGTTATTTTTGGTGATAACAACAAAGGAAAAATTATCGGCATTGGATCGGTCGGTAAGGATGACTCCTCTTCCATTAAGCATATATTGCTAGTTAAGGGTCTAAAACATAATCTCTTGAGCATAAGTCAATTATGTGAGAAGGAAAATCTTGCTTTGTTTGATTCGGAAGAATGCTTAGTCTTTCGTCGTAGCGATTTTATAATTATCCTTCGTGGTTTTAGAGTTGATAATATCTATATGGTTGATCTCGAAAATTCTTCATCTGAATATGTAGATTGTCTTATGAGCACAGAAAATGATACGTGGTTATGGTACCGTAGAGTAGCTCACATCAACATGCATCTTTTGAACAAATTGGTTTCACAAAATTTAGTTATTGGTCTTCCAAACTTGAAATTTGAAAAAGACTCTATTCGTGATTCTTGTCAAAAAGGGAAGCAAACAAAAGCATCCTTTAAATCGAAAAATATTGTTTCAACTAGTAGACCTTTGCAATTACTTCACATGGACTTATTTGGACCATCTCGCATTGAAAGTCTTGGTAGAAATCGTTATGCTTTTGTTATTGTTGATGATTATTCTAGATTTACATGGACCCTATTTCTTGCTCTTAAAAGTGAAGCTTTTCATAATTTCAAATATTTTCTTAAACGTGTTCAAAACGAAAAGGACACAACCGTCACTTCAATATGAAGTGATCATGGGGGAGAGTTTGATCACAATCTTTTTGCGGACTTTTGTGACGAACTCGGTATTGAGCACACCTTCTCCGCTCCACGAACACCACAAAAAAATGGGGTGGTGGAAAGGAAAAATAGGTGTCTCGAAGAGATGGCTAGAACCATGCTCGATGAGGCTAAGATTCCCAAACATTTTTGGGCGGATGCCGTGAGTACCGCATGCTATGTTTTGAATAGTGTAATCATAAGGCCAATACTCATGAAAACCCCTTATGAACTCTACAAGGTAAGGAAACCAAATATCTCCCATTTTAGTGTATTCGGTTGTAAATGCTTTATTCATAACAATGGAAAAGATCAATTGGGAAAATTTGATGCCAAATCCGATGAAGGAATTTTTATTGGTTTTTCCTCACGTAGCAAAGCATATAGGGTATTCAATAATAGAACCGGAACTGTGAAGGAATCCCCTCATATTGTGTTTTTAGAAAATAATGCTCGCTTGGCGAGAAAGGATTCTGGTTTTGATCGTACACTAAATAATATAATCCCTCAAGTCAAAGTATATGATGAAAATTCAAATGAAAATCAAGATGAAATTTTGGAGCAATTATCGGAGGAAGCTCTACAACTGGAAGAAGAAACCAAATTGCCCAACGCATGGAGGACAATCAAAGATCATCCATTCGACAAGGTAATTGGCGACATTGGACAAAAGGTAAGTACTCGAAACTCTCTTAAGAACATCTAAGAACGCACAACTTAAGAGATCACGTTCTAAATTGGCCGACACCTTCTCAAGGCCTTTAGAGAAAGAGTCCTTCTCCGACTTTATAGTAAACTCGGAATTCTTGACTCATCATTAAATCACGCACTACAATTCTTTTTCAATTACTAATTTGAGCGTCGGAGGCGCCTAACTTCTCTTTGCAGGTATCACCCTAAAGGCAGGGGGAATTATAAGACGATGGTGTAGAATAATCGATTTCTCTATAGCCAATAATCGACTATTAGTTCATTATGTTTTATGCTTACTGAGCCGGAAAATCGATTAGCAAGTATCACTAATCGAATACTTATGTTTATACAATCGATTTTGTTGATATATTTGTTTTAACTATAGCAATAATCAAAGTTGTGTTAAAATCGATTTCTGTCTCGGCCATCCAGTGTTGAACATCCTAATATAATCGTTTATTTCAAAGGCACAATCGATTATTTCCAGCGTCAGAAATTGTTACCGTTTTTCTGTGTCAGAATAATCGATTACCATAATTCAATAATCGATTATCCTCAGTAAATGCATCAAAATGTTACCGTTTCCTGACCGTTTTTGCTGTCAATTTCTGCAGAATTCTTGCTACTCCATACTTACCACTTCTCTCTTTATAAATAGGGACTATCTATCTCAAATTTCTTCACTCAAACATCAATCCTATCTCTCAAACTCTCTAAAATCTCTCAAATTTCTTGCTAAAGACTCTCTTTACTTATTAAATATGTCGGGCAGAAACTCCAAACGTGCTCGTGCCGGTAAAAATGGTGCATCCTCTTCCGCCAATCGGCCACTACCCTATTGTTTCAACGACGACTCCTATTTACGTTTCAATAGTGAAGAGGAACTTTTGCGCTTCATAGAAAAGTTTGAAAATCGGGAAATCCTCCCTCCTCGATTTTCCACCGAGCGGTTCCTAACTCAAAATGCCCCTTCCACAGCAAACATGCTTACTCAAAGCCGACTTTTGGAATTCCTATATCTTCACACCCCTTACATTCACCCATCCTTAATTCAAGCCTTCTATTCGAATCTAAAGAAGGACGAAGATGGTGAACTCTTCTCAACCGTCAATGGAGTTCAAATTCCCATTTCTGAGGGTAATTTTCAAGCTATCTCTAAACTTCCGCGCAATAGGGAAGACATTATTCATTATACTAGGGAAGAAGGCGCTCTCTTTGACGAACAAATTCTTTTTCATCAAATCGGCATTGGTGAATTTTCTCCAACTCCGGATCATCATCGTCCCACCATCACAAACATGCTCTCAGAATACCGGTTGATTTTCTATTTCATCACCCGCATTCTAAAACCGCAGAAATTCAATCACACAACTATTTCTCATGAGGATTCAAAACTCATGCATGCCATCATTACCGGAGCTCGCATCAATTGGTACAAGTTCGTCATGACTCATATGTTTGATGCAGTTGGGGAAGATAAGCCTCTCCCCTATGCTTTTGTTGTTATGAGCCTTCTTGTTGCATCCGGCGTCGACACCTCCGTCGGTCCTATCAAAAAGGCGACGAAGCATTGGGAAATACAAGAAACTTCATTTCCCAACATTGGTGAGCATCTTCCTCCTCCTCCGATTCAACGACGTCGTCCTCCGGCCCGTCCGACGTAACTCTCCAATCTATTTCCGAGCAAATAAGTCGCATCGACATGAATGTCAATCGTCTCTCCTATGAAATTCATGGATATTTTTATTATGTCAATTATCCATATGCCCAAATTGTTCCTAGGGAAAATGTACCGGATGCAGAGCCGGATAATGATGAATAATTTTTTTTCTTGTTTCCTTCATGCAATTGTTTATCTGTATAAGTAAAAATTGACCCTTCATTGCAAACAATCGATTTTCTTCTAAGTACCTGATAATCGATTATCCAGTATCAATAATCGATTATGTTGACATTATTGCAGTTTTTTAAACAAATTCTTTGCCCCATTTTTTTTGCTAATGTCAAAAGGGGGAAGATTAAGGGCTATGCACTTTATATTTATTGGCACAAATTGAGGGGAATTAATATATTGAGGGGGAACTAATTGCATGCCTTTATATACTTGTCTTGGATCGTCATTATGAATTAGCTAACATGCATATCCCGATATTAGTTTGCCATTATCAAAAAGGGGGGAAATTGTTGAGTCACGTTCTCAAAGCATTAAACTAAACGTGTATTCATATGTGCAGGTTTTGATAAATGACAAACGACGCGCAATTAACATATGACGAGGTCCAAGCACAAGCGAAAGATTTTCATATAATGAAGCTCAAGCACAAGATAGACAAAGATCAAGATTAAGCTGAATTAAAGTTATATATGAGTTGTTAGATAATTGTGATCTTGATCCGACACTTAACTCAAGACTCGGCTTCTCTCGTAAAATCACTTTTCATCAAATCATGCATATTTAATTTAGAGCAAAATGATTTTCAAACATTAAATCATTTTTGTCAAATCATGCATATTTAGTTTAAAGCAAAATGATTTTCAAACATGTTATGTTAGCCAAAATGATTTTTAAATATGCCTCTCAAATCTGGAAAAAGATAATCGATTATGTACTTTATGATAATCGATTATATTAAATAAATGTACATTCAAAACTGCAAGATAATCGATTATGTACTTATGATAATCGATTATGTTAAAGGCAGTGTACACCAGATTTTTCAATGTTATAAAATAATCGATTATGTACTTATGATAATCGATTATGTTGAGGCAGTGTCTATTAAATTTTACAAGACTGAAAAATAATCGATTATGTACTTATGATAATCGATTATGTTGAGGCAGTGTCTATTAAATTTTACAAGACTGAAAAATAATCGATTATATACTTATGACAATCGATTATGTTAAAACAGTGTAGTCTGAAGTTTTCAAAATATAGAAGATAATCGATTATGCATATAGAACAATCGATTATGTTAATGACCGTTGCCAAAGGTTTTTTTAACTGCTGTCAAGTAATCGATTATGGGATTATGATAATCGATTATGTTAAGTAAAAATCCAGAATTGATTTTTTGAACGTTGTCAGGTAATCGATTATGTGATTTAGATAATCGATTATGTTAAGTAAAAATCCAAAAATTGATTTTTTGAACGTAGTCAGGTAATCGATTATACGATTTGGATAATCGATTATTTTGAGGATGATTGAAAAATAATCGATTATGCAAATCAGACACTCGATTATCTTAGCTTAAAATCAGCAATTCTTAATTGGCAATTAGGCAACGGTTGTGAAGGTTTTTGACACTATAAATACACCTCAAAATCAATCTTCTAAGTACAACAACTTACTACAACTGATCATTATATTGCTAAAGCTTGCATTCATTATTTTCTATCCATTTCATAAGTTTTTGAGAGCCAAAATTCTTGATGAAAGTTGTTGTGTTCTTGAGCGTATCTGTTTACTAATATCTACTCTATTAAGTGAGTCTTGTTTAAGTGAGTGCTAAGTGTTTTATACACTTGAAGGGAAGTGTTAGTCCCTTGTATTGTAAGAAGGAACTTGTGTTTCCTTTGGTTGAAGTCTTAGAGAGTTGTATCTTCGAGCAAAGGTTGTTGAGGCTTGTGTCCTCAGTTTGTAAAGGTTTGTTGAGCAATTGTAAGCTTAACAGTGTTAGTGGAAATCTCGAGAGAGTCTCTCGGGGACTGGACTAGCCACAGGTTGTGGTGAACCAGGATAACATCCGTGCGTTTGTTCTTTATTGCATTTAATTTGCGCACTTATTTTTCTTGCAAGTTTTTAATTCCGCAAAGTTTATCGTTAATTTTATTATAACGTTATTCACCCCCCCCTCTAGCGTTAAGCGTATAAACTAACATGTTCAACTTAATCTATTGTGTAATTATTTGTTGTGTCTCGCTACTAACTATTGCTTCTACTTCCTATTGAATGTACCATATTATTTTTGTCATCATGGCATAGCTTTGTAGTTATATCGTACTCTGTTAGTTTTACAGCTATACTTGTCCAAGTTATTTAGTCCAGTAGGTGCCTTGACTTTCTCTCATCACTACTCCACTAGGGTTAGTATTGATACTTACTGGGTCATCATTGTGGTGTACTCATACTATGTTTCTGTCCATTTTTGCATAGATCCAGGTATTTTTGAGTCAGTCGATCGCTAGCTAGCTATTCAGATCCTGCTGTAGAGAATCAAGGTAAGCCTACTGCTGTGTTTGCAGGCTTCAGTGTCACCTACTGATATTGTACTTGAACTATTTTATCTCTATTTCGAATTAGTTGTCCATAGAGGGTTTTCTAGCAAACTCAGTAGAGCTTATGACTTGTACTACCGGTTTTAAGACTTTAATTTTTCGATGGAATTTCTATTTGGTATTGGTCAATAGTTTGCAAAATATGGTTATTATTTCAAAAAGTGTTAGGCTTACCTAGTCCCTAAGAATAGGTGCCATCACGACATTCTACGGAGGGAAAATTAAGGTTGTGGCAGTAACGGGAACGAACACTTGAAATTGGGTTACGTATCATAACCATGCCACGAGAATCGTACCCATAGTCACGATGATTTATTATTAATCTCACATAAAACATACTATGAATATTTAAACATTATTTCCTAAAGTAGTGATTATTATACGGATAATAGTTTACATATGTGGAGTTAGAAATTATTTTTACATCTATTACCAACTCATTTGGTATAACAAAATTGAAATTGTCTTTATTTTGTTTCAACATGACTCAAGTCTTATACCACATGGTCCTTAAATATATCTATGCCCCATTTAATCACCAAATAAATAAGTTCTTTAACACCTCATGGCCCAAATATCTTAGCCAATAGTCCGTTTTATTATCCATCCTCGACAGGTGCCTCGATGCCCCCTTGTTGGAGACCACCTCCTTGCCGACCCGTACCTCCTTACTGACCACCACGACCTTGTAGGACGACCATACCTCGAGCAACAGCCCTACCTCATGGCACACCCACGTCTTGTGGCATACCCCTGCCACGTCGACCACGTTTAGGCTTCACTTCTTGCCCACGAGAGTAGTGCTCTAGCCCCATATAATCAGCCTCGTGTGCTAAGCATTCACTATCTCGGGCTCGCTTCAATGTTCGGGCAACCAAATTTGTAGCCATCCGACCATAATCGTGCAAAGCGGCCGCTCCCTCACCGGCGTTTTATGCATCTGCAGTCCTAACTAGTCGAAAATATGAAGACCAATAAGTATTCATGAAAATGTAATTTTTTCAAATAACATACCACCGCCTCATGCTCCTGGGAATATGGAGCAAACCGACCGCCAGCACGATGAACTGGATTCTCAATGATAAGTTGGGTAATGATGCAATACTCGTTAGTATATGCATTCTTATCATCCATAAGATGGGCTGGAGAGGGTGGTGGAATCAGGTCATGTCGTTGGTCCCAACTCTCGATAGCCATGCTTCATGTGCCTGCTCAACCTTTGAACGATCATCCTACTGGTAATGAGTCTTAACCCAAGCGGGTGGTGGATATACATACTGTGGATGGCCAAATAGGCAAAGTGTTAGCTCGGTAGCATGACGCTCGACAATATGAGTACATACCAATATGATGGAAGAGCTCAAAATAAGTCACCCAGTCGAGCAATAATCGGGCAAACTACCTATTAGTGCGTCGCCGTAGAGAGTCCAAATACATTTTCACATAAAAATAAGAACCATGAGCATACAAAACATATATAAATCTAGGCCAAGTGAACTTAAGTATATAATTACCTCTGCATTTTCCAGCAAATCTGAAAATCTCAACATTACGGGAGATTATGTTGACCCTCGTACTCGCGTCTGTATCCCCGCCTCTAAACCCAGCTCCTACCCAAAGGTAGAAATAGTGGGGGTGGTGCATCCTGAGTTAAGGGTGGTAAAGTTGACTTAAACTGTAGGAATCGCTTCCACTGCCAAACCTAATATACAAGTTGGTAGTAAAATTTAAGGTATATATTTATGATATATGTTACAATGAAGAGAGTATTGACTATGTTTTCACCTGCCAAAATAACCTTAATTAAGTAACATTTCACTGGGTGCCCGTGCATGCCCGAAATATTTGTCGATACTAGTAACAAAGAATAACAACACCCAAGATATACTAAGGTAAATCTTCTAGTAGCTCAAGATGATCAAGAAATCAAAAGTTGACTAGGTTTCCAGAAGTGTTCGGGAACAATACGCCTCCAAACATAAGCAGAAGCAGCGACCTCTTGTACCACCTAATATGAAGCTCTGGTGTATCATGAGTAATTTCATCATGCGTGGCCTAAAAATATTGTCGAATGGGCGTCAATGAAATACAACTAGCCCCAACCAATAGACCCTCTTCATCTGGCCAGAAACTTGTGAGCCATTACAAGTTTACAGGTAAGGAGGTGCTGTATAATCTCTCATGCCTCGCGACAAAGCAAGAGCAAGTCCATCAATCGACAACCCCTAAAGGACCTCTATGTCCTGCCATGTGATAGTGGCCTCACAAATGGGAAAATGGAATGTGTGCGTCTCCTGTCTCCATCTCTCTGTAACAGCCGTGAGCAATGACCAATCCAATTGCAGACGGTCGATCTCAATGTTCCTTGTCACACCTCCTTTTTGACTTACTCGTGGTTACCCCGAAAGATGACACGTGTGTAGCATTTTTTCCAATTAAAGTGACATTATTCGAGATGGGATTAATTATTTATTTCCAGAGTCCCTGCTTGAGATAGGCTTGTCTTTTGGTGTTCTAAGTCACCGGTTTATTTAAAATTCCAAATCGAGGAAATTTTGACTGCCCGATTGTACTCTGAGAACTAGAAATTTCTGAATAAGGAATCTTATTGACCTGAGGGAATGTGTTAGGTACCCTCGGATCCCGTGGTTGTAGCACAGTCGCTTAAACTCATTATAAGCGGCTAAAATTCTTATTTGCTATGCCTGTTTAGACCAATAATGCAATTTTAAATTATTAACCGCTTTTAACATCTTTTTGGAAGTTTTCAATGTTATTAAAATACGTCGCGAATCACGTCACATAAATGGGCACGCAATTTTAGATATATTCTAACTCCATTGAGATTTGTATTTGGGTCACATAAATGCGGGCCTGGATTTTGGGAAGGTATTTTATTAATAACTTCGCGCCTATAGCAACTATATCTTCAAAATTCATGGAAGGCTGTGAAATTCGCTAGACGACACTTCCTATTTTTCTATGTGTTTTAATGAATAAAAGAGTCACCGCATGGTATTTGATTGTTTAACGCGGGTCACCTTATATTGCAAGGACACTCTAAGGCATATTAAATTTTGTACTATTGTTGGCGTTTAAATGCACTAATGATTTTTGTATAGACTGTGTATTTTTGAAAATAATACTTGCATCCTAGCCTCATTCATGGCTGATTGTATACACTAGGCTTCAAGTGTGGGGCAGCCTAGGAACATACATCGTATCTGGCCACTGCTGGGACTCTAAAATAGGTCCAGAGTTAATTTGGACTGAGGAGTCCATATGAACAAATTTCAATAATGTTTCTTTTTATTTGAGTATATATACAAGACTAATTATTAAGTATATCTACATTGTTCACATGAAGTTACTAGGGATTATTTTACATCAATTTTCAGCCTTAAATCTGGACTAAACGATTCATATGCTCGTCAGTAGGAGTATACGAATCCAGCTTTCAAAATTCAATTATGATTCTGATTATAACATATTAAATAAATATGAAAGGAATCATTGCTAATGTTTTGAAACTTAAATGAATCAAAATTTTACACAGTGTTTTGATCTTTGAATGATTACCAAAGCTAATATTCCCTAAATCCAGTATTTCTAAGTAAAAAAAGGAACAACATCTGAACCAACCATACCATTAACTAAACTTACAATCAAATATACATGTTATAGGTAAAAAACTCAGTCAAATATCCAATTATTACACAGTACATAAGTCTCAAATGTCCAATTATTACAAAAATGAACTGATTGAAATGTCTAACCGCTACAAGGTAATTAATCTATCATTGGGTATATCACAACTAGTGGAGAGGGAAAACAGGGGGGATACGAAAGGTAAATCATATGTGCCCATCTTCAAATTTAGGAATGCATTAAACTTGAGCTTCATACATCAATGGACGACAAGAATATACCTAGAATTCAGCAAAAAATAGAAGCCTATGAGTAAATACAATTCATCAGCCAAGCAAAATAGCAACCAAATCAAACAGTACACCCAGGACTTCAACAGGGTTTTGAAGGAATTAAAATCTCAATAGAATAATCACAACACTAATCGTCTATCATAGATATAGGAAGAAAAAATATGTATTTTTTTCTCTAGATTTCAAAAGAAAGGTTAAGGATATAGGAAGAACCAATATGTATTTTTTTCTCTAGATTTCCAAAAAAAAGGTTCAGGATCCTTCAAAAAATGCTCAAATGGATTCTTTTATAGTGGAGCCTTAGGAAACAATTTTTCCCTTGTTTTTCTTTTTAGTCCTTTCTTCAGATTTCAGCTTTTCTTAAATGATCCCTCATTTCTTAGCTTGTGCCTCAAGTTTGAGGCAGAAATTGTGTTTTAGCCCCTAACTAGAATGTTCTAGTGGGGTCACTACCAGATTTGTTACAGCTCAAATACCCCTTGTACCCCTATGTCTTTTCCTAATTAACCAACCTGAGGTTTTAACCTTAGTTTGTCATCTAGTTAGGTCAATTATGTTCAAGTTTTGGGTCAGATTTGGTCTTGGACTAACAGGATTGTTAATGTTTAAAATTAGCCATAACTAATTAAGTTTTAAAACCAGTGCCTTAATGGATTCTTAGTAATAACCAAACATTGTACGGGATGATCATTCAGCATTAAAACAATGAATCAAAATGCCCAGAAGAGGGACACCATCCATTAACACTTAACTTGTAGAAATAACCCAATTAAAGTACTTAAATATCTTTGAAATGAGAAGCACACAGCAGGAAGTGAACACTTAGTTCATGAATCAAATCAGAAAAGTAAAGGCTAACATTAGCAATTAAAGGTTCAACAAAACAAATCAGCCTAAACTATGCCAGTACTGAAGATAAAAATTACTATGAAAATCAAACACTTAGTAGCATAAACACCTAACAAAACGAATCAGAATATCAGGGAATAAAACAAATGCAAATCATGAGATGAAGGTCAACAAAACATTGGAATCACACTACTAAAGAACCATAAAACCAAGATTTCAGAATCAAGGAGCTAATATTAACAGGATTCAAATAATTCAAGAGACGAAGGGACTTCAAACTAATAACAACCAAAGGCATATGACTACTAACCTATTTTAGATGAGATTGCGGAAAAAAAATATAAATCAAAGCATCTAACAATTAAAAAGAATGAAGTAAATATATACAGGCGAAGATAGAACACATAGCTTTTGTTTTACACATGCAAATCCACTTGAGACCATTTCGTTGGTTCCTGACCCTTCTGTAGAGGTTTTTACCAACTCATTTTGGACTGATGGGTTTTAGGGGTTCAGTACAGGGGTTCTGGTGGTTCTAAGACCCTGTGATGTCTCAGATCAGAGTTTCCTCAATGGTTGATAGTATTTACCGGTTGTGGGTGGCATGTTTGGGGAAGGGAATGGCGAGGGATTGCCTTGGATGAGTTTGACCAAATTCCGACAGGGTTTGGTTTTTAGGGTTAAGCTTATAATATACATGGTTGGAAAGAGGAGGTCGAGTTGTATCAGGGGTGTGATTTTGGAGGGATTTGGAATTGATTTGTCGGAGATGGGGGGTTCTGACGATCTTCTTTTGAAGATTCGAGATGATGGGGGGTCATTTGAAGGGAATGTACTGACAGACGGGAAAGGGGTGGTCCTAGAGGACCAATGGTGTAAAGCTGGGGAGGTTTGGGACAAGGTCGCCAGAGGCGGTGGTTCGGGCGACTCGATTTTGAATATTCTAGAAGCGGTGGACGGGAAAGAGGAGGTTGTGATGGTTTGATTGTGTAAACTTGGGGAGGTTTAGTGACTGGCTGCTGCTGAGAGGCGATTTCTAGCGGTGGCATTAGGGTGGTAAACGGGTGGTCAGCGGTGATCAAGGGGTGGTCAACGATGGTCAACGGTGGTGTTGCATCGGGGGTAGATGGTACGAGGAAGAAGAGGAGTTTGGTCTCTGAGTTTATAGAGGTGTTTGGACATATGTATATGATTTTGGCGGGTTTCATGGCCGTTGGATGATCAAATGATCAACGGCTAGGATGCCTGATCTTTAAACGGTGTCGTTTGGGTTGGTCTTTGTGTGGAAGGGACCGGGGTTGGTGATTGGGCTGGGTCTGTGGGTTTCAAAAGGGTTAAATTGTTTGGGCCACTCAGGTCTTGCCCAATTGTGGCCAGCCTGAGTGGCTGTGCGTGTTTGTATATTTTTTGTCTTTTTTTTATTTTCATTAATTCCTAATTTTATTTGAAACAAACACTTTTAATTAACACAAATAAAATGCAGCAAGTTGAAATTAAACAAAAAATAATTTAAAATGCCAGAAATACTACTTGCACACATATTTGTTTTGTATTTTAATTTCTAAAAATAAACCTATTTATCAATTAAATCCTAATCAATTTTAAACATGCATTAATGAACATGCACTGACACACGTAATTGATCTCTAAGACTAAGTCCATTAAAAAACAAATATAAAATGTAAAATCCTAAACCTGAGGGTCCTGTAGGATCCGTTTCAATAGGTTAATAATCATATGCTCACAGCTGCCCCTCTTTGCGTGGGAACACGAAAATTTTTCGTGCAAAGACAAGTGAGCAAATATGAGTGATTTTCGTCCGATCGAATACTCAATGTGAAGCATTTTGAAAAATTTCTGACCGAACCTTGATTCAAAGGTTGCCTACATATCCTTGGCAACAAAGGAATCAGGTTAGTGTAGTTCTGGAAGTTTTGGTTGGGACTACCGGGAAACTGTGATTGGATACTGTTTCTGCTTGCTGAGCTCCTTATTAAACCAAAGGAAAATAAAAAGCTAAGCTAGCTAAGCCTATCAACTACATGTTACAAGATTCCTATCTATGAGTCTCTTGAAGATTGATCTTGAGTCTTGGATATGTTTTGCGGTAGACTCTGATCATAATCTTGATGCTCGTTAGCTGCAAATGTTGGCTCGATCCTCAGTTTTGAAATAAAGTGGGACATGCGAAGCTTGTGACTTCGATTATATTTTGAGCAGTCCGTGTCTTTTTCCACTTCATCATTTTGATTTCACTTCTTTTTCTCTCTTTTCTTGTCTTCTGTTCTGAATTGACACTCATGCTTTCAGTCATTCTGAATCGTGTGCCTTAAGGTGAAACCTGCTTAGACATCAACACAAACAAACTAACGTAATGTGTCTGCCCTAGTTTTCACTGGAATATTTCGTGGGTTATTTGCAACGCACGTCTATGCTACTCTTTCTTGAAAACAATAAAAATCGGGATTGTGTATCCCTTGGAAAAATTGCCAGGTTATGCTGTGAAAGAGAAAATAGTTCCTGCTGGGGATAAGATGAGAATCCACGGGTTATGCCGGGATAGGAATGAATAGGGGTCTTTGTGGGGATGGAAAGAAACGATGTGCGGGTTATGCCGGGATAGGAAAGTTCCTGCTAAGGATGGAAGGAGAGTCATGGGTGATGAAGAAATTACTGGGTTATGCTAGGGGATCCACGGGTTATGCCGGGATGAATGTAGGTTATGCTAGGGAAATCTGCGGGTTCTTCCGGGATTGGAAGGAGATCATGGGTCATTCCAGGAGAATCCCCGGGTTACGCCGGGATAAATGAAAATATCCTAGGTTATGCTAGGGAGATCTGTGGGTTATGCCGGGATTAATGAAAAATCCTAGGTTATGCTAGGGAGATCCGCGGGTTATGCTGGGATTGAAAGGAGATACTGGGTTATGCCAGGGGAATCCGCGGGTTATGTCGGGATAAATGAAAATATCCTAGGTTATGCTAGGGAGATCCGCGGGTTATGCCGTGATGAATGAGATCATGGGTTATGCTAGGGGAATCCGCAGGTAATGCCGGGATGAATGAAAAGATCCTAGGTTATGCAAGGGAGATCCGCGGGTTATGACAGGATGAATGAAAAATCCTAGGTTATGCTAGGGAGATCCGCGGGTTATGCCGGGATTGGAAAGAGATCCTGGGTTATGCCAGGGGAATCCGCGGGTTATGCCGGGATAAATGAAAATATCCTAGGTTTATGATAGGGAGATCCGCGGGTTATGTCAGGATGAATGAGATACTAGGTTATGCCAGGGGGATCCGCGGGTTATCCCGGGATAAATTAAAAAATCTTAGGTTATGCTAGGGAAATGCAAGGTTGTGGAGGACCACAGAGATCCTTTTGATCATGCTGGGTATAGTTTAGAAAAGGGACAACCTGCAGGTTATGCTAAGGGTAGGGGGCATCCACTCCTAGACTATGCTGGGGAGTCGGAAGTGTAGGGGGGAATCCTCAGGTTATGCTGGGGATGTGGAGTGAAGCTTCCTGTTTTATGCCAGAGGGGGTGGAATGCAATCCTTGAGTCATGCCTAGGAAAATCAACAAGTTGGACCAGGGCAATCTAGGGAATGGAATTCCTTGCTATCATGCTTATTTATGAGTTTGCGGGAAAATGAAAAAGAAACTTCCCTTTGGTTATTGACACAACACTTACTTTGGTCCCTGCGCCAATCCTTTGGTTGTTTTTGGCCCATTTTCCTTTTTCTTTTCTAGGTTGCACCTGCATCTATCAGAAACAAAACAAATTGTTAGTTTGAACACTAATTGGTTTTGCGGCCATGTCACGCTTGATTTCAACTTCCTTTGTGTTCACAACAAAACCCTTGACTTTCAGTGCTTGCTTTGTTGATTGGTCAAGGGGTCGTTATTTCAGATTGGCCTTTGTTTCTCGGGCCTTAGATTGTGAGTTTTGTCCCGACTTTGATTGTGGGCTTATTTCGGGACATCCTGTCTGGTTTGAAACACTCCGATTTTGCTTCACCCTCATGGACTTTTGACTTTGAATTTTCTTTCTTTTATTTCCCCACTTTTTAAGCATTAATCGTCATGGTCAAAAGGGATTGGCTAAGCGCGCTTGATGATGTCGGGCATTCCCTTATTTCTTGCAACGAGGAACCCGCAAGGCCAGCCGTGCTACCCTTCTTTAGGAATGGTCAGGACATCAATACTAAAGTGGAAGGGAGTGAAACATGAATTTAGAGAGGTATACTCTTTTGAGGGAAAAAGAGGGAACTTATCTGGACATATAATTCGGCTTTAAATGGCGACGACATGCTTTTTGGACTGGATACCCGTCCTAATTCCATTACTTTGTTCAGACTTCAACTTTTCCAAAACCAAAGAAACTTATTCAGGTCTGGGCTGCAATATTTCCTCTTTTACGGCCGACGGCGCCCTTTGCAGGTTTTCGCCAATCGGTCTTTCTCATTTCTCTTCTCCCGTCGCCGATAGCGATCTTTGTGAGTTTTCGCTAAACGGACTCTCTAATTTTTATTTTTCTCTTCTCACCATCGCCTTATGGTGCCCATAGGTTTTCACCGATAAGACATCTCTCATTTTATTATTCTCACAAAATTGATTGGTGCTGAACCATAACAATGGTATTTTTCCTCCCTGGGGATCTATAACTTTATATCCATTCGGACGGATTTATAACCGAACCAATACATTTCTGCCCCAGTTTTGATTTTTGTGGGTGAATGGGTTTTTTATTTTGATATAACAGAACCTCAGGGAGAGGCTGCCTACGTATCCTTTCGGAATCAAATTAGACGTAGTTGAGGAAGTTTTTCCTAAACTAATTTTGTTTTGTATTTTTCTTTCTTTTTTTTCATTTTGTCATTTTAATTTTTCTTTCTTTTTCTTTTTTTGTTTGTTTTTATTGTTTTTCTTTTCTTCTTTAGTTTTGTTTTGTTGAAAAGCATTTCTGGGTAACAAAGAGGGTGGGGGTAGTGGGTAAGCAAAGTCTGTCATTTCAATCCACCGGGGTTATTGCTGCAAGGGGTTCAAACATAATATCTCTTTACTGCGTTTGCGTTTACAGCTGCCTCGGGCTCATCTCCTTCAACTTTGCCCAAGTACGCTCCTTTAGGCAATATCTTTCTGATGATGTACGGGCCTTTCCAGATAGAAGCGAATTTTCCTTTGGCTTCCTGTGCTGAGGAATTATCCGTCTCAACACCAACTGCCCGACTTCGAAAATCCTGGGACACACTTTCTAGTTGTAAGCACAAGCCATTCTTTGTTGGTACAACTGCCCGCGACATACCGCGGCTATTCATTTTTAATCAAATAATGCCAGCTGCTCCAACTGGATTTTGACCCATTCACTATCTTCAATTTTTGCTTCCACAATCACTCGGAGCAAGGGGATTTCTACCTCTGCGGGTATGACTGCCTCAGTTCCATAGACCAACATATAGGGGGGTTGCTCCTACTAATGTACGTACTGTGGTGCGATATCCCTTATGTGCAAAAGGCAGCTTTTCGTGCCATTGCCTCGAGCTTTGAATCATTTTCCTCAAGACCTTCTTGATGTTCTTGTTGGCGGATTCGACCGCACAACTAGCTTTGGGCCGATAGGGAGTGGAGTGTCTATGTGTTATCTTTAATTATTCACATATCTCTCCCATAAACCGACTGTTTAGATTAGCCACATTTTTAGTAATGATTGTAGAGGGAATCTCAAAGCGACAGATGATGTTGGAATGCACACAATCCACTACCTCTTTCTTGGTAACAGACTTGAGGGTGATGGCCTCAACCCATTTTGTGAAATAGTCAATGACGACCAATATAAATTTGTGCCCATTTGAGTCTTTTGCCTCTATCGGCCCAATGACGTCCATATCCCAGGCGTCGAATGGCCAGGGTGCTGACATAGGTGCAGTTCATTTGGTGGTGCATAAATCAAATCGTCGTGCACGTGGCATTGATGGCATTTTTCGGACAAAGCTGAAACAGTCTTTCTTCATGGTCATCCAATAATAACCAGCTCGGAGTATCTTCTTTGGTAGTACATAGCCGCTCATATGAGGCCCACACAAGCCCGCATGTACTTCGTGCATAATTCGCCCAGCTTTTTGGGCATCCACACATCTCAACAAATTAAGATCTGGAGTCCTTTTATACAAAGTGTCACCACTTAAGAAGAAATTGCTCGCATGCCGTCGGATGGTTTTCATATGTTCTCCGGTGGCTTGATCAGGATACTCCTGTGTTTTCAGGAATCTTATGGTGTCATAATACCAAGGGTGTTGGCTGGGATCTGCTTCGGCCTCATTACAATACTCATGACTTTCTTTGATTTAGATTTGTAAAGGATCAACATAGACATTCCCAGGGCATGGTAACATGGAGGCCAAGGTGCAAGTGCATCTGCTAACTCAATGTGGCAACGAGGAATATATCTAAACTGTACCGACCTGAACCATTCACTGAGTTCTTCCACATGATGTCTATATGGGAGGAGCTTAATGTCCCTTGTCTCTCATTCTCCTTGAGCTTGTCGGATGATTAGATCGGAATCTCCCATGATTAGAAACTCTTCGACATCTTGGTTAATAGCCATGTTCATGCCCAAGCCTCATATTCAGCTGTATTATTGGTGCAGAAGAACTGGAGTCTGGCTGTAGCTAGATAATGCTGGCCTGTGGGTGCGATTAAAATTGCCCCAATCCCTACGCCTTTTTCTAGATGGGGGTGTCTTCGGTTGCTACTTCCAATGAGTTCACTTCTTCATCAGGGAAGTAGGTTTTTAAAGACTGATATTCGTCATCAACGGGGTTCTCTGTCAGATGATCTTCCAATACTTGAGCTTTTATCGCAGTATGAGTGATAGAAACAATGTCGAACTCGGTGAGCAAGATCTTCCATTTAGCCAGTTGTCCTGTGGGCATTGGTTTTTGGAATATGTACCTTAGTGGATCCAGCCTGGTTATGAGGTACGTGGTATGAGCTTGCAGATAATGCCTTACCCACGTCAAGGTGCAACAAGTTCTTTCTAACAATGTGTATTTGGCCTCGTAGCCGGTAAACTTTTTGCTCAAATAATAGATGGCCTGCTCTCTCTTTCCCGTGGCGTCATGCTGCCCGAGAATATAACTAAAGATCTTTCAAAGATCTTCCGATAGAGAAACAGTGGCCTTCTTGGTTCTGGCGGAGCTAATACTGCTGGATTGGACAAGTATTGTTTGATTCTATCAAAAGCATCCTGACACTCGACCGTCCACTTAACGGCAGCATCCTTCTTCAGTAACTTGAATATAGGCTCACATGTTGAAGTCAACTGGGCGATGAATCAGCAGATGTAATTCAATCTCCCCAATAGACTCATTACGTCCTTTTTAGTCCTTGGCGGAGGCAGCTCTCGAGTGGATTTTATCTTGGTTGGATTTAATTCGATGCCCCTTCGGCTGACAATGAACCCCAGAAGTTTTCCTTACGGAACTCCAAATGTGCATTTTGCCGGATTTAGTTTCAAATAATATTTGTGGAGCCTTTCAAAGAATTTCCTCAAGTCCTTCACATGATCGCCCTGAGTCTTAGATTTGATAATCACGTCATTCACATATACCTCTATTTCTCAATGCATCATATCGTGGAAGATGGTGGTCATAGCCCTCATGTATGTTTCCCCGGCGTTTTTTAATCCAAAAGGTATGACCCTATAACAATATGCTCCCCAAGGTGTGATAAAAGCGGTTTTCTCAGTGTCTTCCTCATCCATCAACACTTGGTAGTATCCTGCATAGCAATCTACAAAGGATTGGATCTCATGCTTGGCACAGTTGTCGACAAGGATGTGGATGTTGGCAAGAGGGAAGTTATCCTTGAGACTCGCCTTGTTCAAATCTCTATAATCCACACACATTCAAATATTCCCGTCCTTCTTTGGAACTGAGACCACATTGACCAGCGATGTGGTATACCGAACTACCCGGATTACCCCCGCTTCAAGCTTTTTTGTACTCCTCTTTGATTTTGTTGCTGATATTGGGCTTGAACTTTCTTTGCTTTTGTTGTACTAGATAGCATTCGGGGTATGTGGGCACCAAATCCATACTCAAACCAGGCATGTCGCCGTAGGACCACGCAAATACGTCTTTGAATTCCAACAGAAGTTGAACCAATGAATATCGTATTTATTTATTTACGTGGACGCTTATTTTAGTTTCTTTGATTTCATTGAGATTGCCCAAGTTAACCGGTTCAATATCATTTAAGTTAGGCTTAGGTTTGTTTTAAAAGTGTTCCAACTCTCGGTTGATTTCCATAAAACCCTCATCTTAATCGCATTCCGGTTCTTGGTTCATTATTTCACATATGGACAGCAAGTTTGGGTCGTGGAATGAAGTCCACCGAGCATATCATTTTATTTAAAGCCGCATTATTGGGACTGAAAGAAAAGATGAAAAAATAAAGAAAGACAAAATCAGAGAAAGATAAAGTGGTGTAAATAACAGAATATTGATTTTATTTCTTTGAACTTATAAGATAACAAGGTTTACAACTGAGACTAAAAGTGCTAAAAGGAAAACAAACAACCAAGCTACACCCTAAAATAGCTCGTGATATGGGAAGAGGTAGCAAGACGAGAAAGCCCAATCTCCTGTTTGACCAGAAAAAGGTATGGCCTTCCAATTCTGAAGTATGGCATCTGACCCCATATAAAGCACTTTTCTGCGCTTGAAACTTCTCCAAGTTGGACCATGTTTACTTCGTAGAGAAACTCTCTCATAGCCCCGCAGATCTCATCAATTTCTTCTACCGTGAAGGATTTTTCCTCTTCACTGTACTTTGGTTTTATAACGATTTTTGTACAAGTGGGGTAGGGGTCGTGGTAAGGCCCATCCCTGGCAGTTTCTGCGATTGGCCCAGGTAATATCTTCTTAGGTTGGATGGAAGCTCAGTCCAAAGAATATTTCTGCGACAGGCAAGGCGACCGGCTCGGTTATGCCTTGTAGGGAGCTCCCGAGTCCTTTGCCGGGTTTGAAACATTGGTGAGTCATTTCCATCGCTACCATAATTGAAGAATTTGACAGGAAAGGCTAGGGAAGGGGCTTTCCCTCCTCATGCTGATCGGCCACTACAACTTCAAAAGCCTGATAGATTATATGCTCACTCCCTTCCTTGGCATATAGACAGGGAACAGAGGGGTCCCGGTAAATCGATTGTTCGTCCTCTCCATGAACTATGACTCATGGTTTTCATGCTCAAATTTCAACATTTGGTGCAGGGTAGAAGGCACTGCCCCTGCTGCATGAATCCACGGCCTTCCTAGGAGGTAGTTGTAGGAGGTGTCCATGTCCAACACCTGCAATGTTACTTCGAAGTCAACTAGGCCAATAATGAGCACCAAATCAATTTCACCAACTGTCTCCTTTTTAATTCCATCGATGGCTTGGACAAATACGTTATTAGGACGGATCATCCATATCCTGATCTCTATCCTTTGCAAGGTAGATAGTGGGCATATGTCTTCTCCGGAACCTCCGTCGACCATCACTCTTTTGACGTAGTATCCCTCACACTTGAAAGTGAGGTTCAAAGCCTTGGTTTGAGCCGCTCCCTCTGGGGGTAAATCATTCTTACTGAACGATACCTGGTTAACTGCAAAGAATCTCTCTGCCATTTTCTCTAGTTGCTCTACAGAGGTATCAGCTGGTACATAAGCTTCGTTCATAGTTTTGTCCAGCACCTGCTGATGCTCAGGAGATCTCATCAAGAGTGACAATAAAGAAATCTGCTCAGGGGATTTTCGAAGATGATCTACCACTTCGTACTTCGGCATTTTAATTTTCTGGAAGAAGGCATCTGCCTCGTCAGTGTTTATTGGACTCTTAAGCAGAAATCGCCGTTTGGTGGCGACGTTCACCTCTTTTAGGTCTGAGTATTTCTTTACGGGATAACTTTTTTGGGCTTCTCCGAGTACTTATTTGCCCTTGTATGTAACGATGGTTTCCTGATAATTCCAAGGGATACCGGAAGGGTTCGTCATGGGCTTGTGCGGTGCACGATCGATAACCACAGGCTCATTCAGCACCGATGGTTTAATCAATCCCCGTACCACATATGCTTTCTTGGGCAGATACATGGTTTTGATCAACTTGAACCTTTTTGGAGGGCTTAAAGTGGGTTGCTTTTCTTTGCATCCTCATCGGATGTAGAGTATTGTTTCCTTGGTAGGGGTCGTCTCAGCTTCGACCTCAGCCTTCTTTTCTTCTTCAGGGCTTTTGGCTTCATTCATTTTTTTTCTCTTCAATCTTTTGTTGGGTGACTATTGGTTTTCTATCTACCTCGGCAATGGCTGTGATGGCTTTTAGAGCGTGATCAAATTCTTTGTCCTCGCAGATCATTCTGATGACCGACCCGTTGTTGTCAGCCGGTAACGGGATATCAGTTACATTTGGGACCTCTTCGTCTCTTAGTACTATCTTTTTTTGATCTATCAAGTCCTCCACTGCTCCTTTTAAGGTCCAGCAATTTTCAGTATCATGCCCCTCTGCCCCAGAGTGGTAAGCACCACGCAAGCCCCTTTGGTAAGAAGGTGATTCGAGGTTCTGTCTTTTTGGGGGTACCGGCTAGAGGAGACCCATGTGGACAAACTTTGGGAATAGGTTGGCGTAGGATTCTCCTATTGGGGTGAAGTTCTGTCTCCTAGGTGGCTCCCTGGGACAATAATTATTTTGTGCAGGGCGGGCATTGTAATGATTCTGAGGAGGTTGATTTCTCGGAGCTTGGTTTCTATTGTTCTGCTGTTGAGGTCGAATAAAGGGCTAAGCGTTCATAATTCCATAGGGTTGAGGGACATAGTGCATGTCTCTGTGAGGATAGTAATGTTGAGGTGCTCTTTCGGAGAATGCATGCTTCCTCTTTTTCTTGTTCCTTGGGATTCCTCCTGCCCATCCTTGTATGGCCTGGGAGGTCGCTCTTATGGCAGATTGACTTTGAATCCACCCTGTTTTGAAGCCATTCTCCACCATCTCCCCAATATTAATTGCCTCTATGAATGGTTAGCCCATTGCGGATATCAAATTCTGGAAGTAATCTACCTCTTGAGCTTGCAGAAAGATGGTGACCATCTTTGTTTCGCCCATCGGAGGCTTCACTTTCGATGCTTGCTCTCTCCATTTACAGCATATTTTCCAAAGCTTTCAGCAGGTTTCTTCTTCATGTTGGCTAGGGAATTCCTGTCCGAGGCGATGTCGATGTTGTACTGGAATTGTCTTACGAAGTCCCGAGCGAGGTCATCCCAGATGTCCCATCGGGTAATGTCCTGATCTATGTACCATTCGGATGCAATACCCACTAAGCTTTCCCCAAAATACGCCATCAGGAGTTCTTCCTTCCCACCGGCTCCACGTAATTGATTGCAATACTTTTTCAAATGGGCGATGGGGTCGCCGTGGCCATCGTATTTTTCGAATTTTGGCATTTTAAACCCCAAAGAAAGATGTACGTGGGGGAACATCCATAGGTCTGAGTAAGATACACTTTCCTGTCCATTTAGTCCTTGCATGTTCTTCAGACTTTGTTCAAGACTCTTCATTCTCCTTGTGATTTCATCTTGGACGGGCGTTTTGGATGTTTTTTCTTGCACAGGGGTAAGTTTATATGCTGGCTCTGTGCTAGCTGTGCACGGAGGGGCCGTAAAGATGTTGGGAACTGGCCTGGATGTAAACATCTGAGGGTGGGTTTCAGAAGGCGGCCCAACAAATTTTGTTGGTATTGTGGGCTTCCCTAGGAGAATACTTGGGTGACTGATAGGAATGGTGGAGGTACCCCCTGACCTTGGAAAAAACTCGGGAAATCCAGGGATAGCACTGGGAGGTTCTTTCCCATTGGTGCAGGCATCCCACCTTTCCATGACTCGGAGCTGCAGGATCCTCTTCTCTTCAGCCGCTGCAGATTCAGAGGCGGGTACTCCTGCAATTGGGTTGTCCTCGGGAATAGGGACAGCTGGTAAAGTCATTTCGGTCGACATCTCTGTACTTCCCTTTGACCTAGTAAAGTATCCGTGCGATGCCAATTTACCGCAAACAAATCACTTTCCTTAAAACACCTGGACTAGGACATTTTAATATGCAGTTAGTTCGGGGTAGATAACAAACAGGAAATCACACGTTTGGTATGATGCACCTATGCAGATAATTGATTTCTATTTGCTTGCCATAGTCGCATGTGTCATCCCGGCATTTACTTCAACTTCCTTTTTGTTTCCTTCCTCTTACTCCTCTTTCTTTTTTTTCTATTTTTTTAAAGAATATGGTCAAATCCTATAAAGATTGCCTATGTGTCATGACTTTGCATGTATCAGAAAAAGCGTAGTTCATGGAAACAAAAAGGTTAAGTACACAGTAAAAATATTATTTTGGGAATTTCAATTTTGTTAAAGATATAAATTTGATTACAATGGCTAATAGAACGAAAAGCAACTACTAGACTAGGACTTAATAACCACATAGCCTCAAAAAGACATACAGAAGGACTATTTTTTTCAGAAGAATACAAAATTATGAGTATATTAGAACTTCAAATGTCTTTGGATCTTGCGGGGCATCATTCGGCCTTGCCGCAGGTTTGCGCGCCAAACTTCCCTGAAGGTAGTGGAGATCTTCCATTACTTGGCGGACGAATGCCATGGCGGCAGCGAAAAACATAGATTTTGTCATGTCTTCATAGTGATTGCATTTAGTGGTAATATATTCTACAATTACCCGCACCTTCTCCCTGATAACCCTTTTTTCCTATAGCAAGGGCCCTATTTGTTCGGCCCGTGCTTCTAATGTCCGCTGAGCTGCCTTATTTAGCTTTTGAAACTGCCGTAAATCTCTTTCCAATCCCGCTATTACCGCATGGCAATGCTCTCTCTCGACTTTCAAATCTTTGGCTTGTTTGGCCATTTTGTTTTCAGCTATGACAACCCTCTGCTTTAAACCAGTGCTTTCATCGCTGCTTCTTACTTTTTACTGCTCATGTATGCGGCCCCTTTCTTCTGCACTTTTAATTAATTGTTTCCGAGCATTTGACAATTCCCCCTCTGCATTATTTAGGTCGAAACCGTATTCAGTTACTTTTTGACGTAGGTTTTCTATGAGCTTTTCATCTTTTGTACTCCTCGTAGGATTTTCTGTGGCCGCCTTCATTTTCTAAATCTGGGCTCGTAGGGCTTCATCTTCTTTAACCAATATCTTCTTTTATTCCTCACTGGATGCGGCTTGCAGACAATTTTCGAATTGCAATTCTTGAATTTTCTTTTCCAGCCTTCCAATAGTAGCCCGGTATTCTGTTTCTTTTTCTAACCAATCTCACTGCTCTTGTGATGTCTCAGTAAATTCCTGGAGATGGGGTCTTTTTGCCGGCCTCCCAGGCTCTATATCCCTCTTGTACCAAGTAACATACCTTGGTGCAACCTCACCGTTAGATACGTCACGTACTCGAGTATCAGCTGTCAAGTATTGGCATTCGCTCGGCATACCACAGCTTTGGAGAATTGACCATTCAAGCTTATCTCAACTATATGGCGGTTGATATCCTCGTCTCTGGGAATTATTTGGCATCTACCCAATTGCCTGAGTACTCTATATGGCGTATATGGTTGGATGCTTCGGATGCCCATCAAAAGGAAATAAGGTCCGGTGGCGGGCATGTACACAATTTCGTCTGTTGAGAGCCAACCGAATGTCCATTCTATTTGATTTGCAGTAATGACCCGGAGAATGTGACACCCACTTTGCGACACCCTCTGGTAATTTAAAGCCATTAACCATGTTGACAAATTCTTCTATGTAACAGCCTGTAATTGCTGAACCGAGGCCTGTGACATAACTCAATCATCCAGATTTGTAGCAGCAACTTACAGCCTTCAAAGAAATCCCCTCCTGCTTTAAAGATGGTAAGGGCTCGGAAGATATCAGACAGAATAATCTGATCAAGAGTACTCTTTGCCTGGGTCATCAAAGTACTAACGATCCCTGCTATCCGTATGTCGATGTTCCCGTCCTTTCGTGAGAATGCTAAATGACCCAAGAAAGACACCATGAACGCGAAGCATCGATGCTCCTCCCACTTGAGCCGATTAACCTTGCTACAGATAAGATTTTCAGGGTTGTAGAATTATCCGATGTGGCCATATCTTTCGTATATAAATTGGAGGGTGCAAAAGACAGCCGGTAAGTCGGGATTGTGAACTTTTCTGCTGATTTTCAAAGAATTCAGGAATTTATGCACAGCGAAGGCTCTGGGTGGAATCAAGTATTGATGTCTCAAAGGGATTCTATGGGTCCCGATATATCCGGTCATTTCTTCTAAAGTCGGGGTTAGCTCAAAATCCTAGAAGTGGAAGACGTTGTGGGCCGGGTCCTATAAGGTGAATAAGGCCTTTATGATATCTCCCATGGGATTAATTTTTAATAATCCCGTGAAGCCTCCCTGATGTGCGTCGACCTTTTTCTGTACTGCTTCTCCGAGATCATTCCACCATAGGCGCAGCTCTAAGGGAATTTTGTTCATTATTGTGCTCATTCATCACATTTATTAGGGAGAATAAGTATTCTCAAAACCTTAAAACTGACATTTTTAGAAATTTATTTTAAAACCAGGACCGGCTTGGCGAATACGGCCTTTCAACACTTCGGCTAGAAGTTTTTCATGCTGTGCTTGCTTACCAGTCAGCATAAAATTCAGAGGTAGCCATTTGAGCAAGATCAGCCTTCTGGCGTCCCTTGTCGCAACATTCAACTATTATCGCAATAATGGTACCATCCGACGTATTTTCAAAACTAGTTAATGAACTCGGGCCTTTTTGACAATTTTGAGAAAGGGGTTGGACCTGACCAAAATAATATATCAAAACCCACGGACATTATTGAAAAACTCCAAAATTTGGTGTTTGTTGTTCTTTTTTTTTTGAAAAATTCGGCAGCATTTCGACGCTATTTGAGCATTGGTTTTAATGGTGACTACCCTAGCACTGCTATTTTCCTCTATTTATTTGTTTACAAGCCGGTCAACATGAGAATCCAAGGCAAATAATTGCGCAAGTAGCATGTAAAATGCATCAGGATTTTCTTTTACTTCAGGGCACGTGTCCTAGACGGACCTAACCCCTATGTTGAGTCTGCTAAGTAAAAATGCATGATGCTGATAAACCTTCCTACTAGGGATCTGGCATGAGGTTTTGTTATACTAAGTTTAAAAACTCGGTACAGAGTCTAGACTGTGTACCCGAGCAGACAATTCGAGTCGAGGAGGGGGCTACGTACCGGGAACAAAAAGGCCATCCATCTTTGTAACTTGTCCGGCCTCTTTCTTACTTCAGGGTATGACACTAACAGGATAAGGAGTCTCAACCAGTAAGCATATCCCCAAAGGTGAGAAGTGAACGGTTTCTAGCAGTTCATATATATAATTCAGGTAATATCAAAGCGGTAAAACATGCGGCACTTACCAAAGAACATGTAAGCAAATCAGAAGAAGCCAAATATAGCAGTTATTGTAAGCTCGAATTCCTGAACCCTGAACCAGAGATTCTGGGCTCCTAATCCCCAGCAGAGTTGCCAGAGCTATCACACATCTTTTTTTTACTTACACGTGGTTACCCCGAAAGATGACACGCGTATAGGAGTTTTCCCAATTAAAGTTGTATTATTCGAGATGGGGTTAATTATTTATTTTGAGAGTCGCCACTTAGGATAGGCTTGGGTTTTGGTGTCCCAAGTCACTGGTTTATTTAAAATCCCAAATCGAGGAAATTTTGACTGCCTCATTGGAGTCTGCGAACCAGAAATTTCTGAGTAAGGAATTCTGTTGACCCGAGGGAAGGTGTTAGGCACCCTCAAATCCCGTGGTTCTAGCATGGTCGCTTAAAATCATTATAAGTTGCTAAATTCCGATTTGCTATACCTGTTTAGACCTATAATGCAATTTTAAATGATTAACCGCTTTAAACATCTTTTAGGAAGTTCGCAATTTTATTAAAATACGTTGCGAATCACGTCACATAAATGCACACGCAATTTTAGACATATGCTAACTCCATTGTGATTTTGATTTGGGTCTCATATATGTGCACCTGGATTTTGGGAAGGTATTTTATGAATAACTTCGCGCATATAGCAACTACATCTTCAAAATTCGTTGAAGGCGGTGAAATTCGCTAGACAGCACTTCCTATTTTTCTATGTGTTTTAATGAATTAAAGAGTCATCACATGGTATTTGATTGGATTAACGCAGCTCACTCTATTTTGCAAGGACACTCTAAGGCATATAAAAAATTCTCTACTATTGCTGGTGTTTAAATGCACTAATCATTTATGTATTGATTGTGTATTTTGGAAAATAATACTTGCATCCTAACCTCATTCATGGTTGATTGTATACAATGGGCTTCAAGTGTGGGCCAGGCCGGGAACACGCATCGTATCTGGCCACTGTTGGGCCTCTCAACTAGGCCCAGTGTTAATTTGTACTGAGAGGTCCATATGAACAAATTTCAATAATGCTTCTTTTGGTTTAAGTTTATACACTAGACAAATTATTAAGTATATCTACAATATTCACACGAAGTTACTAGGGTTTATTTTACACCAGTTTTCAGCCTTAAAATTGGACTAAATGATTCATATACTCGTCGGTCGGAGTATACGAATCCACCTTTCAAAATTCAATTATGATTTTGATTACAACATGTTAAATAAATTTGAAACAAATCATTGCTAATGTACAGAAACTTAAATGAATTAAAATGTTACACAGTGTTCTGATCTTATAATGATTACCAAAGCTAATATTCCCTAAATGCAGTATTTCAAAGTAAGAAAAAGGAATAACAGCTGAACCAGCCATATCAATAGCTAAACTTACTATCAATTATACATGTAAAAGAAAAAAAATCAGTCAAATGTCAAATTATTACACAGTAAATCAGTCTCAAATTTCCAGTTATTACAACAGTGAACCGATTCAAATGTCTAACTGCTACAAGGTAATTACCCTATCATTAGGTATATCACAATTAAAGAAGAGGGGAAAACAGGGGGAATTCGAAAGGTAAATCATATGTGCACATCTTCAAATTTAGGAATGCATTCAACTCGAGCTTCATACATCATAATTGATAAGAATATACCTGGAATTCAGCAAAGAATAGAAGTCTATGAGTAAATCCAATTAATCAGCCAAGCAAAATAGCAACCAAGTCAAACAGTACACCTATGACTTCAACAGGGTTTTGAGGGAATTAAAATCTCAAAGAAATGATAACAACACTGATCGTCAATCACATATATAGGAAGAACCAATATGTATTTTTTCTCTCTAGATTTCAAAAGAAAGGTTAAGGATCCTTCAAAAAATTCTCAGATGGTTTCTTTTATAGTGGAGCCTAGGGCACCATTTTTACCTTGTTTTTCTTTTTAGTCATTGCTTAAGATTTCAGCTTTTCTTAAATGATCCCTCATTTCCTGACGTGTGCCTCAAGTTTGAGGCGGAAATTGTATTTTACCCCTCACTAGAATGTTCTAGGGGGTCACTACCAGATTTTTTAAAGCTCAAATACTCCTTGTATCCCTATGTCTTTTCCTAATTAACCAACCTGAGGTTTTAACCTTAGTTTGTCATCTGGTTAGGTCAATTATGTTCAAGTTTTCGGTCCGACTTGGTCTGGGACTAACATGCTTGTTAAAGTTCAAAATTAGCCAAAACTAATAAGGTTTTAAAACAAGTGCCTTACTGAATTCTTAGGAATAACCAAAGATTATACAGGATGATCATTCAATATCAAAAAAATGAATAAAAATGATTAAAAGAGGGAAACCATCCATTAAAACTTAACTTGAAGAAATAACTCAATTAACTGAGGGATCTTAGAAAATTAGAAGCACACAGCAGGAAGTGAATACTTAGCTCATGAATCAAATCAGAAAAGTAAAGTCTAACATTAGCAATTAAAGGTTCAACCAAACAAATCAGCCTAAAATATGCCAGTACTGAAGATCAAAATTACTATGAAAATCAAACACTAAGTATCATAAACACCTAACTAAACTAATCATACTATCAGAGAATAAAACAAATGAAGATCGTGAAATGAAGGTCAACAAAACATAGCACTCACACTACTGAAGAATCATCAAACAAGGATTTTAGAATAAAGGAGCTAATATTAACATGATATCAAATCATTCAAAAGATGAAGGGATTTCAAACTAATAACAACCAAAGGTATATGACTATTGAACCTATTTCAGATGAGATTGTGGAAAAACAAACAAGAAATCAAAGCATCTAACAATTAACAAGAATGAAGCAAATATATACAGGCGAAGATAGAACACTTAGCTTTTGATTTACACATGCAAATCCACTTGAGACCATTTTGCTGGATCCTGACCACTTCTATTGAGGTTTTAAGCAACTCATTTTGGTCTGATGGGTTTTACGGGTTCAGGAGTGGGGTTCTAGACCCTGTGAGGTTTCAGATTTGAGTTTCCTCGGTGGTTGATGGTATTTGGGGGTTGTGGGTGGCATGTTTGGGGAAGGGAATGGACAGGGATTGCCTGGTACGATTTTGACCAAATTTCGATAGGGTTCAATTTTTATGGTCAAGCTTCAAATTAATATTCGAAAGGTTTCAGGCAGATTCGAAGGGTGTAATACACATGGTTGGAAAGAGGAGGGTGAGTTGTTTTATGGGTGTGATTTTGGAGGGTTTTGGAATTGAGTCACCGTAGATGGGGGGTTCGGACGATCTTCTTTTGAAGATTCGAGAAGATGGGGGGTAATTTGAAGGGAATGGACTGCAGGACGGGGAAGGGGAGGTCCTGGTGGTCCTATGGTGTAAAGCTGGGGAGGTTTGGGATAAGGTCGCCGGACGCGGTGGTTCTGGCGACTCTGATTTTGAATATTCGAGAAGCTAGGGTCTTATTTGACGGAAACCAAACACATGACGGGAAAAAGGAGGTTGTGATGGTTTTTTGGTGTAAACTTGGGGAGGTTTGGTCACCGGCCGCCGCCGTGAGGCGATTTCCAGCGGCAGCATTAGGGCGGTGGACGGGTGGTCAACGGTGGTCAAGGGGTTGTCAAGGGTGGTCAATGGGTGGTCAAGGGTTGTCAAAAGTGGTGTTAAATCGGGGGTAGATGATACGAGGAAGAAGAGGAGTTTGGTATCTGAGTGTATAGAGGTGTCTGGACATATGTATATGATTTTGGAGGGGGAGGGGGGGTCCATGGCCGTTGGATGATCAAATGATCAACGGCTGGGATGTCTGCTCTTTAAACGGTGTCGTTTGGGTTTTATCTTTGTGCGGACCAGACCGGGGTTGGTGTTTGGGCTGGGTCTGTGGGTTTGAAAGGGGTTAAATTGTTTGGGCCACTCATGTCTGGCCTAATTGTTGCCAGCCTGAGTGGCTGTGCATATGTGTAATATATATTTTGTCTTTATTTTTAATTAATTCCTAATTTTATTTAAAATAAAAATTTCTAATTAACAAAAATAAAATGCAGCAAGTTGAAATTTAACCAAAAATAATTAAAAATGCCAGAAATACTACTTGCACCCATATTTTTATTATTGTAATTTTTAAAAATAAACCTATTTATCAATTAAATCCAAAACAATTTTAAACGTGCATTAATGAGCACGCTTTGGCACACATAATTGAACTCTAAGACTAAATCCTTTAAAATATATATATAAAAGGGAAAATCTTAAACCTGAGGGTCCTGTAGAAGCCGTTTCAACAGGGTAAAAATCATATGCTCACAATCCTATAAGAGCTTGTATCCTACAGGAGTCTGACTACACGAGGATGGAGCTGAGCGTTCCTTACGAAAGTCCCAGACATCGTCTATTCTTCTAAAACATAAAGTTTGGGCTAATAACTCCCAATCCCATATGTCGGAGGGCCTATGCTCAGCATGTAGTTGTAGTAGCTCTAAGGAGGCGGGTCCCGAATTGAAAAGCGAAACCTCCATGACGACTACTGTAAATTAAATTAATTATATTATTTTTCTTTTTCACTACTTAAATATATTACAATATCTTGAATATAAAAATTTTGTTTGATATTTTTTTCTAATGTTTAATTAGGTTGATATATTTTCAATATTAAACTTTTATTTTTTATACATTATTTTAATATGCTTATTTTATTATTTTATATGTTAGTTTTATTATTTTATAGGTTTGTTAGTTATTCACCTATTTTTACTACTCATAATTTAATTATTAAATTTTCATATTTTAGTACCAAACACAATATTTGAAGACTAATAGCACCAATATAACCGTAATTCTTATGTTCACTATGACAAAAATTTGCCGATTTTTCACTCAATAGGTCTGTTATTTTATATGTTAGTTTATTATTGTACATGTTATTTTTATTATTTCTTAGCTTATTATTGTATATCATAGTTTTATTATATAATATGTTGGTATTATTATTCAATATGTTAGTTTATTATGTTTGTGTTAGTTTTCGTATTTAATAGGTTAGTTTTTTGTTTACCATGAAAATGATAATAATAATTAAATTTAATTATGAGACTCTAAAAATAGTGATCTATTTTTATGCTAGTTGTTAAGCAGTTGATGTTAGAATATACGCTTAACGCTAGGGGGGGGGGGTGAATTGCGTTATAATAAAATTTGCGGAATTTAAAATCAAGTTGCTGAATTAAAAGCTGCAGGAATAAAATAAATGCGGAAATTAAAAGAGTAAGGAAAGAACACACCGATGTATCCTGGTTCACCACACCTTGTGGCTAGTCCAGTCCCCGAGAGACTCTCTCGAGATTTCCACTAACACTGTTAAGCTTACGGATGCTCAACAAACCGTTACAACCTGAGAGCTTGAGTCACACAAGCTTCAGCAAACCGTTAAGTTTACGGGTACCTAACAAATCGTTACACTTGAGAACTTGAATCCCACAAGTCTCAAACAACCTTGCTCGGAGATACCTCACTCCAAGACTTCTCAAGAAGAAATACAATATTCCCTCTTGCAACAAGTGTATGCAAACACTTACTACTCACTTAAACAATACTCTCTTAATAGAGTGGATATGAGTACAAAATAATCAGCTCAAGATCACAACAACTTAATCAAAGATTGGCTATCAAAAATAATGAATTTAGATGAAAATGATTGCAATAATAAAATGTGAGCTTTGTAAGAATTATGCTATGTTGTTGTACTGAAAAGAGTGTTTCAGGGGAGTATTTATAGGCTTAAAAGAGTATCAAACCGTTGCCTAATTGTCAAAACAAAATTCCTGAAATTGTGATGTGACAATCGATTGTCAGGTCTTCACAATCGATTGTCTGACCATTTTTCAAAAAAATCTTAAGACTTTTTAGCAGAAAATCGATTGTTTGAAAATCTATAAGTCAACAATCGATTGTTGGAAGACCACAATCGATTGTGGTTCATATTTTCAAAATATTTCGGTCAGTTATTTGAAAAATGGCAGATTTGTGTGATCAAAATTCAACAAACAAATCCCTGATTGAAGGAGTGATTGACTGATCAATAATTTAGTTTAGGACTTTGTAAAACGGATTTGTAAATAATTTTCAACCACCAAATCTTGACTTTAAGAAGATTGAAAATATGTTTTTGGAAATCTGAAGCTTCAGCAATCGATTGTTAAGTCCTCACAATCGATTGTTGGCTTAATAAAAGCCTTTTGATAACACACTGCCTCTCTGACAATCGATTGTTGAACCTCGACAATCGATTGTTGGCTTAATGAAAACTCGGTAACATACTGCCTCACTGACAATCGATTGTTGAACCATAAAAGCTTAATTTTGAAAGTTCCGGTGTTCAAAGCTTTGGCAACGGTCGATTATATACCTTGGATATACATGTGATATACATTCTGTATACCAGAGTATACCAGAATTGAAAACTTACTTCAAAACCCATTTTGGTTGAAATGAAAACGTTAAAAACATTTTGTTTGAAGTATATTAAAAATATTTATGATATATGTAATTTAATAAAATGATTTTATGAGTGAGCCAATATTAGAATATGTCGTTGAGTCAAGATCACAAAATAAAATGACTCAAACAAAAGATCTTCATTTATTTTCATTGCTTCATATATTCTCTTGATCTTGTCTTGAACTTGTTTGGACTCCAATTCTTGTCCGCTCAATTAATGACGCATATCCTTCCTCTATGAGTATTGAAAATTGCATACTTTCCTCCTTGTATGCTTTTGCATATCTACAAAATAAATACACTTTAGTTAAATATAAATTAAAGTGTATTTCAATAATAACTCACATATATTTTGGCATATATTATTTTCCATCTAAATTGATTTGTCAATTATCAAAACATATAATTATGAACATACATATGTTCCAACAATTTCCCCCTTTTTGATAATGGCAAACCTATATGGGAATATGCATATTACTCGTAAAAATATGCCAAATTTAAGACAAGTTATTATTGAGTTCCCCCTCAATTTATGCAATAAGTATTTAAAATAAAATTGCATAATATGCTTATAGAAGGTATCTTCCCCCTTTCAATAAAATATGCATATAAACAAATAAGTATGCATATACCCTTATCTTCCTCAAGCATATAAATAAATATACCATTTATCTTCTAATGCATGAACAAGATAAATATGCATATACCCTTAATCTTCCCCCTTTTCACATTAACAACAAGATAATTTCATTAATGAAGAAGGAAAATTACAATGAGAGTAATTGGAAAAACATTTCACTAAATGAAAAATACAAATCAAATAATGAAAATACAATGAAAATACAAATCAAGAGTTTTCATTGTCGTCAAAATCATCGTCATCGCTAGAAGTACTTGCGGAGTAGACATAAGAATACGAATAATTGACATGGTCAAAATATCCGTGGATTTTGTCACTAAGTCTTCGCACATTTCTTTCCGTGCTAGACACATTTCTATCAATTCGATTGATTGATGTTGATAGAGAAGCAAGTTGATCCAAGATGGTTTAAGACACATCCGGTTGAGCACGAGGACGACGAGCTTGAATTGGAGAAGGAGGATTTGGAATTTGATCATATTGTTGATCATGGCCATGAAAAGAGGTCTCTTGAATTTTCCAATATTTGGTACGAGATTTCTTGATACCAACATTGGTATTGATTTGAGACGCTTCAAAAAGATGCATTATAAGTAATGCATAAGGAAGAGGTTTGTCACTTCCTATTGAATCAAACATGCATGTAAGAACAAATTTACACCAATTTATGCGTGCTTTAGAAATGATAGCATGCATAATTTTTGTATCTTCACGGCCAATTGATGCGTGATTGCTCTTTCTTGGTTTGAGAATCCGAGTGACAACATAAAGAATCTAATGAAATTCTGGAAAGATTCCTCTAATGGGAGCTCTATTTTGAGCTTGAGTGAAATCAAAATGTCCAATTCCAATAACGTTGAAGAGGACATGTTCATTATAGAGTATTCCTTCGACACCGGTATAATGTTCGATGTCTTCTCCATCACGAGGAAGATTTGTGATGGCTTGAGTATTTTCTTTACTAAGAAGAATAGGAATACCATTATCTTGAGTAGAAAGGACTCCATCTTCATCTTTCTTAAGATTCGAATAGAATGCTTGAATCAAAAGAGGATGAATGAAATCATACTTCAAATAAACAAAGTTAAGAATTGAACTTTCGAGAAGTATATTGGAATGAGAATAATCCGCGAGATACCTAGCGGTTGTGAATCGAGGTGGAAGAATAACCCGATTCTCAAACTTTTGAACAAATCCTTGAAGTTCGATTTCATGTTCGAACCAAATAACCGAACCATCATCATAACCGAAAATTGATGGAGGGATATTGGAAGAATAACTCGATTTTCAAATTTTTGAATGAAACGTTGTGGCTCATTTTCTTGTTCAAACCAAAGAATGGATCCATCTTCATAATAATGTATAGAAGGAGGAGGGTTTGAAGAAGAAGGGACATTTTTCCGGCACGAGAACGTTTAGAACTTCTATTTGCCATTGAAGATTGTAGGCAAGAAGAACTATTGGAAGAGTCTAATTTGAAGACTTTTGAAAGAGAATTCTTGAATATGAAGGATTTTGGTGTGAAACAAAGAATACACACTATTCTTATTTATAGAGTTGAAGAAATCATAGCAATAAATGACATGCAAAAAAATCAGATTTTTGGATTGATTGGAACGGCTATAGAACGGTCGGATTTTTGAATTTTGACCGTGGATAGTCGAATATCTTATGTGATAGTCGAATATCTGGGAGCCATATTCAAATATGTTATGTAATATTTGGAAACAGATATACTCGAATAATTTCTGATTATGCGAATATCTGGAGAAATAGCTTGATTTTCTGGATAATCAAGTTATTCGAATAACTTCTAGTTAGTCGATTAACTTCGACGACTTGAAAAATCGTTTTCAACAGAAAATATTGGAAAATAATGTTTATCTTATGAAATTTATTTGAAAACATAAGAATAAACCATATATTTGATAAAAATATATATATCATAATAATTTTATCAAAAATATGCTATTTCAAAAATCAAAGATTCACAATCCAAAATAACTATTGACTTGAACTTAAAAGGAAAACTTCCTGTTGGTTCCCCCTGTCTCATAGGGCGATACCTGCAATAAAGAAAATATGCGTCTTCGACGTTCAAGTCAGTAATGTTCAAAATATAAATGCAACTTAAAATATATGCATTTAGATCAACGTAGAGTCAAGAATTCTGAGTTCATTTCGAATATGAAAGAAGGACTCTTTATCTAAAGATTTTGTGAAGATGTCGGCTAATTTAAGTTTAGTTTCAACAAACTCAATTTGGACATCACCTTTAAGAACGTGATCTATTGTAAAATGGAGCCTGATTTTAATATGCTTTGTTCTCGAATGAAGAATTGGATTCTTCGTCAAGCTTATGGCACTAGTATTATCACATCGAAGAGGGACGTGATCAAGACTAAGACCATAATCCAAAAGTTGTTGTTTCATCCAAAAGGATTTGTGCACAACAACTCCCCGTGGCAATATATTCGGCCTTGGTTGTGGACAAAGCGACACTGACATGTTTCTTGCTAATCCAAGAAACTAAGGAGTTACCGGGCAAATGGCAAGTGCCAATTATGCTCTTGCGGTCTAATTTGCATCTAGCAAAATTAGAATCGGAATAGCCAAGTAATTGGCATGAAGAATCTTTGGGATACCAAAGTCCCACATTCAAAATTTCTAATAATATACTTCATTTTCCGTTTAACCGCATTAATACGTGACTCCTTTGGACATGATTTATATCTAGCATATCAATAAGCGCTAAATATTATATAAAGTCTACTAGCAATAACGTAAAGTAGGGAGCGATCATACCTCGGTATATCTTGCTGTTCAACCTCCTTACCTTTCCCATATTTGTCAAGATGGTCACATGAATTCATTGAAGCGGCCATTGCATTGGTGTTGCTTGTTTCAAATATTTAGCAAGTCCTTGCAATATTAAGTTTGACAAATGAAGGTTCCTTCTTTCATTTGTTTCTCTTGCAACCTCAAGAAGAGTTTGAGCTCGTCCATCATTTGACATCTCAAATGGCTAGTAATGAGTTTTACAAACTCCTTGCATACAAACGAATTAGTAGCTCCAAAAACAAATATCATAAAAGTATTTTTGAAATACCAAAAATACTATCAACAAACGTTTTGGAATGCAAAATAATATTAATAACATAACAGTTATCAACATAAAAATTATTTTGAAATATTATCAACATAGAATTTATTTTCAAAAATAATATAATCAATCAAAAATATTTTTGAAATACAAGAGATATTTTCAAGAAAATATTATCAATAAAATTCATGCAATATATTTTTCCAAAAAAAATTCCTCCTCAAATAAGGCAAACTAGAATGTGAAGACATTCCTTCTTATTTGAAACATATCGCCTAAACACTTCTTCTTTTGGCATTTAGCAAGAAGAGAGTATATTAAGGCTACTTCCTTTTTCGACATTTCTTGAATGTCAAAATAAATAGGAAGGACATTGAGGAATATGCAATATAAAGATTGCTAGAAATTTATCAAGGTATATCAACAGAACATATCAATAGATATTTCAAAATATATCAATTGTTTGAAAAGCGTATCAATTTAATATTTTTCAGAAATATACCGATTGTTATAAAAACAATGGTAAAACCGTTTGTTGAAACATAACAAATGTACCAAATGTTATTTTATTAACAGTGATACTAATTGTTGTTTTTAGTAAAACATATTACTAAAATATGTCAACAAAACAATTTATTGGAAACATGAATCAATTTTGAAAAATATACCAACTATTTTTCAAACTAAAAGATATATTCATCAAAAATAATTTTTGACAGAAATACTTTTACCAATTGTCAAAAACATGAATCATTTGTATCAATTATTTCATATCAAAAATAGCATTTATTAAAAAAACACGAGTAAAAAGTTTTTAACACAAATATGCTAACAATTAATACACACAAAAAAATTATTTAATTTTCTAGTATATATCAACAGTTATTTAAACCACAAATAACAATTATCAAAACATAAATGAAATGTGTTTATCAGAAGCAAATTAACAGTTAATACAAACCAACTGTTATCAATTGTTGCACAAATATTTCAAAAGTTATTTTGATCAAAAAGATACTAATTGTTAACCCATATCAACAATTAGATTTTTATCAAAACAACTAACAGAATATGGATCAATTATTATTTTTAACAAACATAATTGATACCAATTGTTATTTGAAAAGATTATCAAAACATGAATTAATAAAAATAATTGATACCAAAAATAATTATCAAAACATGGATCAATCATTTAATAATTAATGCCAATTGTTGAATCAACAAACATAATTGATATTAACAAGGATATCTCAATTGTTAACATATATCAACTATTACGATTAAGCACATCAAACATTTCAACAATATAGGAACCAAATTAACAACAAATATGTTAATATAGGTTGCTGGCACATATCAATAATTCGGTTTTTATCAAAAAGTATAACTAGCCGAAATTCCCCCTTGATGCATTGAGGTGTCGTGCTTGGTGCATCTACTACAATATTGTAGCCTTCAAGCACACCTGCAAAAGTACCAACGAAGAGGTTTTTGGTACCCAAACCATTTTGGGTCCTTGGGGGTTAGGCAAATAATAATCATAGCCAAAAGATAAATCCCTATGTTTCGCAAAACATACGGGTGCTATGTGTCCTACCCGATTACAATAATGGCATACAACATTCGGGTTGTGCCTATGCCTAGGTTGTGCCAAATATGTTCTAGGTGATCTAAAGTCATTCCTAGAAGCGTTGAAATTCCTAGAGTCATTTCTAGGTGGTCTAGTGTAATTAATTCTAGATTTATCAACAAAAATCCTAGAATCATTTCTAGGCGGTCTAAAATGATTAATTCTAGACTCATTAAAAGTCCTAGAATTATTTCTAGGTTGCCTAAAATTATTATTTCTAGGCTTATTTGTAAAAATCCTAGATTCGTGTCTAGGTGGTCTAAAAGTGTTAGTTCTAGACTCGTTGGAAATCCTAGAATTATTTCTAGGTGAGCACCATGATTTCTAACATGATTCTTCTTCTTTTTACGCCTTCTATTTTTATTAGGCTTTTTCTTCTTAATCTCTTCAACTACCTTAGGAACGTCTACACTACGTGTTTCTAGCGTTTTCCTAAGTTCTACGTTTTCTAATTTCAAGGAATCACAGGATAAGCATTTAGAACATTGACCAATTGAAGATGCTTCATTCATCACTTTGATCTTATTTCTAAGATCAACAATGTCATTTTCAAAAAATTTGTTTTCTTCTTCAAGCTTCTCGTTGTCACGAGTCAATTTTTCAAAATCTTTTTGTTTCAAAGAAAGTTGATTTTCAAAATCTTTTTCTTTTAAAGAAAATTGTTTTTCAAAATCTTTTTCTTTAAACGAAAGTGTTTTCTGAAAATCTGTTTCTTGCAAAGAAAGTGTTTTCTGCAAAGAAAGTGTTTTCTTCAAATCTTTTATCATTTTGGAAACATTAACAAATTCACTAAGTAGTTCATCATATGCATTTTGCAATTCTTCAAATGAGTAAGAATTAGAAGTACTTACCTCTTCTTCATCGTCGGCCATGAAGCACCGGGCAGTCGGTTCATCACATGGACTGTCCACTTTTTGAGGCATATTTTCATACGTGTCCTCAAGCTTATCCCACATTTCTTTGGCAGTTTTGCAGTGGGAAATTATTCGATAATTTTCCTGATTCAACGAGCTACACAACATATTTATTGCCTTGGTATTATATTCACTTACCATGGCTTTCCCAACTTGTGTCGTCATCTGCTCACCATACTTGATGATTTGCCATAGACGAAAGTTGTTCGACTGGATGAAAATTGTCATCATATCTTTCCAATATGTGTAGTTGTTTCCATCAAATATTGGAGGTAAAAAGGTGCAAAATCCTTCACCTATTCCTGCATAATCACTACTAGAAGCCATAGAAAGAATCTCTCAAACTGTTAAGTCTTAAAGAGAGTTAGGCTCTGATACCAATTGTTAGAATATACGCTTAACGCTAGAGGGGGGGGGTGAATAGCGTTATAATAAAATTTGCGGAATTTAAAATCAAGTTGCTGAATTAAAAGCTGCAGGAATAAACTAAATGCGGAAATTAAAAGAGTAAGGAAAGAACACACCGATGTATCCTAGTTCACCACACCTTGTGGTAGTCCAGTCCCCGAGAGACTCTCTCGAGATTTCCACTAACACTGTTAAGCTTACGGATGCTCAACAAACCGTTACAACCTGAGAGCTTGAGTCACACAAGCTTCAGCAAACCGTTAAGTTTACGGGTACCTAACAAACCGTTACACTTGAGAACTTGAATCCCACAAGTCTCAAACAACCTTGCTCGGAGATACCTCACTCCAAGACTTCTCAAGAAGAAATACAATATTCCCTCTTGCAACAAGTGTATGCAAACACTTACTACTCACTTAAACAATACTCTCTGAATAGAGTGGATATGAGTACAAAATAATCAGCTCAAGATCACAACAACTTAATCAAAGATTGGCTATCAAAATAATGAATTTAGATGAAAATGATTGCAATAATAATATGTGAGCTTTGTAAGAATTATGCTATGTTGTTGTACTGAAAAGAGTGTTTCAGGGGAGTATTTATAGGCTTAAAAGAGTATCAAACCGTTGCCTAATTGTCAAACAAAATCCCTGAAATTGTGCTGTGACAATCGATTGTCTGGTCTTCACAATCGATTGTCTGACCATTTTTCAAAAGACATCTGACTTTTTAGCAGAAAATCGATTGTTTGAAAATCTGTAAGTCAACAATCGATTGTTGGAAGACCACAATCGATTGTGGTTCATATTTTCAAAATATTTCGGTTAGTTATTTGAAAAATGGCAGATTTGTGTGATCAAAATTCAACAAACAAATCCCTGATTGAAGGAGTGATTAACTGATCAATAATTTAGTTTAGGACTTTGTAAAACGGATTTGTAAATAATTTTCAACTACCAAATCTTGACTTTAAGAAGATTGAAAATATGTTTTTGGAAATCTGAAGCTTCAACAATCGATTGTTAAGCCCTCATAATCGATTGTTGGCTTAGTAAAAGCCTTTGATAACACACTGCCTCTCTGACAATCCATTGTCGAACATTGACAATCGATTGTTGGCTTAATGAAAACTTTTGGTAACATACTGCCTCACTGACAATCGATTATTGAACCATAACAATTGATTGTTGAACCATAAAAGCTTAATTTTGAAAGTTTCGGTGTTCAAAGCTTTGGCAACGGTCGATTATATACCTTGGATATACACTTGATATACATTGTGTATACCAGAGTATACCAGAATTGAAAACTTACTTCAAAACCCATTTTGGTTGAAATGAAAACGTTAAAAACATTTTGTTTGAAGTATATTAAAAATATTTATGATATATGTAATTTAATAAAATGATTTTATGAGAGAGCCAATATTAGAATATGTCGTTGAGTCAAGATCACAAAATAAAATGACTCAAATAAAAGATCTTCGTTTATTTTCATTGCTTCATATATTCTCTTGATCTTGTCTTGAACTTGTTTGGACTCCAATTCTTGTCCGCTCAATTAATGACGCATATCGTTCCTCTATGCGTATTGAAAATTGCATACCTTCCTCCTTGTATGCTTTTGCATATCTACAAAATAAATACACTTTAGTTAAATATAAATCAAAGTGTATTTCAATAATAACTCACATATATTTTGGCATATATTATTTTCCATCTAAATTGGTTTGTCAATTATCAAAAAATATAATTATGAACATACATATGTTCCAACAGTTGATACTATGTATCAGGCTTAGAAACGAGATGAGAATTAGGAATAAGATGACCATCAAACTGATAAGTTAACAACCGGGGCCTCGAGCTTGTCGATTCGGGGGCCTCGAGCTTGTTTCTGATGCTCGATTGGGAGCCATCGAAGGCAGTTTAAGGGCGACTAATAGTTATAATAAAATCAACAAAGGCTCTTTATGGCCAATGATAAGCAATAAATGGTGAACAATAATGAAGATAATAAATGGAAGTAACAATATCAAGAGGATGTGTTAGAGAGCAGAGCGAATATTTTTGTGTATTTAATACGGATCAACAAATGTCTAAAAAATGACAAGGATCCTCTTTATATATAAGGGGAAGCCCAACATAGTACAAAATACATTAATTATAAATATATGTAGATGGGACAACTAGATGACACCCTAATTTATAATTAGAGTAGTCCATTATGCTCTATCAGTCCTAACCGTTTACCATGAGAACTCCCCATTTCAACCATAACTGTGATAATTATTGTCTCGAGGTTGAGTGTCGATGAACCTCGAGGGAGGAGACTCGGCCCTGGCCTCGATCCTTCAAGGTGATCTTTCAAAGTTCCTTAATGACGAGAAATTAGGCCCTCCGATTTCATCCTATATAGATAGTCCTTGCATTTTCTAGAAGAAAGCAATAGGAAACGATTTTGAGCTCCAATTCTGAGGATATCATCGTCATGACGTCAGCCCATGAGCACTAAATGCCATGCTCAAAAAATCACACAACGGCTGCTGTCAAACTCGACAATCGAGAAGCCTATGAACCACTGTTGATTTTTCCCTTCTGCTACCCACACGGCGCCTATAAATGCACCAATCATTTGATAATTCTTACTTTCTCAACATCTTCAATTTTTCAAGGCCAGACCCATCTATTTTTGCATCATTTCTTCTCACCTACTTAGAGAAATTTCACCACCATCATTGCTAGAACTTCTAAGATGGTTCCTCGGAACGACGAGGCTACCTCTTCATCTCGATCATCCCAAGGGAAAACCAAAGTAATACCCACTATAGAACACTGCACTCCTACCAAACTCAATATTATGAAGGATTTTATCATCGACAGACCCTCATCTACATCGGGCCAATGCGAACACGTGTCCCGATACAATAGTGTTGTGACCAACATATGGAAGGTAAAGAAAGACTGCCGATGGGGGGAGACAATAGAGGTCAAGGCTTCCTGCCCTGATGAGAGCATAACAAATTACAAAGTTTGTTTCCTTCCTGTATATACTTACCCATTAAATTTGGGTACGGTCGATTCTACTAAATCCCCTTCCAAGAGATAGATCCAGTTATTTTTGATTTCTGCAACAAATACCAAGTGATGGTCGGTCAAATCTATCCATCTTTCCAGAGGATAGTTCTGATGCTTCGCCATTTTTTGTGAGACCTTTACCCTTGATCATTTGATTAGGTTGTACAACCCTCGATTTTATTAGGATTTTATTAAGCTTCACCACCAATCCAAAAAAATCATTTTTTCTCGAGCAACGATAAGGACAAGGATTGAGGGTGGATGAGTAGGTTCATCCAGGTGAGGACTTTGGACATCATTCCCGCCGGGAGGATTCCATTCCCAAAGAAGTGGAACACACAACGTAAGTATTTTTTCCCTTGGACATGTTTTGTGATATTTTTTCCTTCCTTGAGAAAAATTTGACCACATTTTGGTCTCTATAGCTACCACTTGGTATCTTGAAGCGGTTCAAGATCTGTCGAGACGGATAAGGAGGTTGGATACCTCGTTCCTACATCGTGTTCGGTCTTGGCCTGACCTGGCTAGGACACGGTGGGTGGCCAAGAATCATGGTACATTTTTCCTTGTCGCCTATATCTTAGCCTTATGTTTCTCCCCGTATCTTTTGTTCTGATGACGTATAGACACTGTGTTCGTACATGCCTTAAAGACAGTGTGCGGATGAGACTACCTCCTAGTGGTGAGATGGAGACTTCAAAACTCGCTAAGGGCAAGAAATGGAAGGGTAATGAAGGTGTTGATTCTTCTACAGAAAAGAAATCTAAGTCACGCGGACCTCGAGCCACCACTTGGACTTCGGCTTCAGCTTTTGGGGAAAGCCTTGGCGCTGGGGATGAAGATGATTATCAAGGCGAGTGTCGTTTGGCACAGAGAACTAGGTCGAGCGTGGGAGTATCACAGTTGCCTCGAGTGGAAGCCACTAAATAAGGAACAGCTAATTCAGGTCGGTCTCGTGCGATGAAGACCCTCAAGAAGGACGTTAATATGGTCCTGAATCCCATGACTGGATATGATGCAGTTTCTGTTAGGGGGACAATTACTGCTGATCCTGAAGGGTCTGAACCTAGAGCTTTATTCGGGGCAGGAGTTACCCATCGAGGACATTGATGCCTGGATGATTTCAGTTTAGGCCCTCAATTTTTTTAGGGGAGCTAAGGGATGCTCAGGATATGAATACCACCAAAGTTGGGGGTCCCCATAAGGGGGAGGTGCGCTTGGAACATTCTTGATGATGTTAGCGAGAACGTCGATCTCGATGCTCCCGATGTTATCAAGGCAGTGAAAATATTCCAGCGGCAGATGATAGCTATTTTATATATATATTTTTAGTCTCAAACATTATTCTTTATTTTTCTAATTATTCTATTTTTCCGTAATGCAAGGAGATGTATGACCATTCTCTCTCTAAGCTCCAAGAGGAGATTTCATGCTGTTAAAAGGAGCTCGAGAGGCTTTCCTTAGGACTGGGACAGTCGGAGGCATACTCCACTCGAAAGGACAAGGAGTCAAATGAGCTTCGGCCTGCTTTTGAGGGAGCACTTAGAGAAAAAGATGATCTTGCTGAGCATGCATTTTTGTCATTCGTGAATCCACCCTTCATTCCAATAATTTGATACTGACTGTCTTACTTTCCCTTTGTAGATCAGGCAAAAGAGATTCGCAAATCAGGAAAAAGAATGTTGCGATCCTCGCACTAAGGGACTGAAACAAGGTAGAGACCTCTAAGTTAGCATTGAACCATGGCCTTCCCCAAAATTCTCGAAAGGTTGATGCACTTGTTACAGCCAAGTCCGAGATCAAAGGAAAAGTTGCTACTTGTCTTAAGGAAATATCGATAGAGGCCAAGCTAAAACTAGCTTGGGTTGTCGCTCATGCTACTGGGAAGGCAAAGAGGGAAGCCTTAGAGGGGGTCGGAGCCAAAGGTGTTGATCTTTCAGCCGAGGTTGAGGAGGCCCAAGAGTTGCAGGGAAAACTGGTGCTCTGGTCGGTTTAGATGAGGATCCAAGAGATGGTTCAGAGGATAATGGCAATGAAGAGTAGGCCTTGTGTCAATTTTGCTTTTCATATTTCTTTCTGTGTATGTACTCCCAGGGAAACAAGTCTTGTAATGATGCCCCTTGTAAATATGTTTTTAGCGATGCAAGAGAGTCTTTCTGCTCCAAGTCTTTACATTCTTTATATTTTATCGTTCCTCCGAGTTAATTTTCTAATTTTATCATTAATTCTTTGGAGCATATACTTGGAGTAATCGAGGCCCCGGAAATTGGGACCTATCTTGAAATTAGGTCGATCGCTCATTTAGGGTCGATGCTTGTGATAGCAAGAAACCCTTGAGGTCTCAATACCTCTAGAATTTTGTGGGATAACCGTATTTATGCAAACTGATAAAAGGAACCAGGGTGGTCCTACCAGTACATTCCCCAAGAACATGGTATGACTATGACTATGCTACTATTCCAACATGGTATGCTATTTTACTAGTTAATTTTCGGTAACTATATGACTATGCTACTATTACATAACACGCATGCATAAAGAGAAAAATTAAAAAAATAGTGCACCACATATTAATATAATAAGGTATTTCAAGATATTGTACTATATTATTATTATTAAAAGATAATCAATATTGTACCAATTAAATATCGCTAATACAACTAAAAATAATTCAGCTAGCATATAATACCAATATAGTATATAGCTATGCTAATAGGGTGTATAGTTGGAATTAATTGTACACTAAAATGGTATATTTAAATACTATTTGGGTATACAATACAAATTCATCTTCTTCTCTGTTCAACTATATTTCAACCCAAATTTTTAAAATTTACTATAAAATCTCCACTAAATTAACTAAAACTTTAGCTACAACCTCCAATAAACTTTTCAAATTAATCAACTTTAAACTAAAACTCTATTGAAACATTGAAAAAGGTTCCAATGAAAAATATATCAACCTAGTATATTCATATAATAATAGAGTATCATGGAGGACTCGTTCATTCCTTTAACAAAAAAGAATACTCGACAGTCCTTTATGATATACCCCTATGGTATATATCATTACTGACATGATATAGGTATGATTCATTCCTTCAAAAAAGAGCTCAGTCCTCTATGATACCAAATTGGTATACATATATACTATTTTGCTATATGGTATAAATTCATCTTTTTTCGCAAGTTCAACTCAACTTCAACCCAAATTTTATAATTTCAGTTTGAAAACTCCATCAAATTTGCTTAACATTAGCCACAACCTCCATTCAACATTTGAAAGTAAATATTGTTGTTCAATAAAAATTTAAAAAAGGTGTGAAAACTCTAGTAAACATTTAAAAAAAATTCCAATAAAAAATGAAATAAATTTAAAAAGGACCAAATTATAAAGGGACCGTAGAGCCCACCCCTGGTTGCACCTAACAACGATGTGGGTGTTGATAATCTGGTGATCAACTTGGCTAGCTTATAGGCTGGGATTGCAAGGAATTCATATGGAAATGATTATAGTCACACCTCCTTTTTAACTTACACGTGGCTACCCCGAAAGATGACACGTGTATAGGAGTTTTTCCAATTAAAGTGACATTATTCGAGATGGGCTTAATTATTTATTTCAAGAGTCGCCACTTGGGATAGGTTTGGCTTTTGGTGTCCCAAGTCACCGGTTTATTTAAAATCCCAAATCGAGGAAATTTCGACTGCCCTATTGGAGTCTGCGAACCAAAAATTTCTGAGTATGGAATTTTGTTGACCCGAGGGAAGGTGTTAGGCACCCTCGGTCCCGTGGTTCTAGCATGGTCGCTTAAATTCATTATAAATGGCCAAAGATTTGATTTGCTATACATGTTTAAACCTACAATGCAATTTTAAATTATTAACTGCTTTTAACATCTTTTAGGAAGTTTGCAATGTCAATAAAATACGTTGCAAATCACATCACATAAATGCGCATGCAATTTTGGACATATCCTAACTCCATTGAGATATGGATTTGGGTCACATAAATGCGCACCTGGATTTAGGAAGGTATTTTAGTAATAACTTCGCGTCTATAGCAACAATGTCTTCAAAATTCATGGAAGGCCGTGAAATTTGCTAGACAGCACTTCCTATTTTTTTTATGTGTTTTAATGAATTAAAGAGTCATCGCATCGTATTTTATCGGATTAACGCGGCTCACTTTATTTCATAAGGATATTCTAATGCATATCAAATTTCTTATCACATTTTTTGTGTATGAATATCCTAATTGTTTATGCGCAGGTAACATATTCTAGGAAAAATCAATATTTTCCATATTAGCCTCATTCATGGCTGATTGCATATGACGGGCCTCAAATTTTGACCATCCCATATACATACATCGCGTCTGGCCACTACTGGGCCTTTCAATTAGGCCCATAGTTAATTTGAACTGAGGAGTCCATATAACAACTTTCGATAATGCTTCTTTTGGTTCGAGTTTATGCACAAGATTAATTATCTACAAATTCGGAAAGAGGATACTAACGATATTTTTATATCAGTTTTCAGTACTACCTGAACTAAATGATTCATATACTCGTCAGTCGAAGTATATGAATCCAGCTTTCAAAATTCAATTACGACCCTGATTACAACATGTTAAATAAATCTGAAACGCATCATTGCTAATGTGCTGAAACATAAATGAATTGAAATGTTATACAGTGTTTTGATCTTTAAATTTTTTCCAAATCTAATATTTCCTGAATCCAGTATTTCTAAGTACAAAAGGAACAACATCTGAACCAGCCATACCAATAGTTAAACTTGCTATCAATTATACATGTAAATGAAATACTGAGCATAGTGAATCAGTCTCAAATGTCCAGTTATTACAAAATAAACCAATCAAACGTTTAATTACCACAAAATGATTATCTTATCATTACATATATTCAAACTAGAGAAGGGGGAAATAGGGCGAGGGCTCAGAATAAAAATAACAAACTTATATCTTCACACTTAGGAATACATTATCCTTGAGCTTCATATATCAATGAACATCGAATGTACCTGTAATTCAGCAGAGGATAGAAGCCTATCAGAATGCAATTAATCAGCCCAGCAAAACAGTAGGCAATCAAACAGTGTACCAAGGATTTCAAAAGATTTTTGAGAAGATTAAAATCTCAAAGGAAAAAAAAAGCACTAATTGTTATCACAGATATAGGAAGAGCTAATAGGTATTGCTATCTCTAGAATTCAAAAGAAAGGTTCCGGATCCTTTCAGAAAATGCTCAGACGGTTTCTTTTATAGTGGAGCCTTAGGACATCAGTTATTCCTTGTTTGTTCCTTTAGTCCTTGAGTTAGATTTCAGCTTTTCTTAAATTATCCCTCATTCCCTGACTTGTGCCTCAAGTTTGAGGAAGAAATTGTATTTTAATCCCTCACTAGAATGTCATAGGGGGTTACTATATGATTTTTGAAGTTCAAATACCTCTTATACCCCTATTTCTTTTCCTAAATAACCAACCTGAAGTTTTAACCTTAGTTATTCCTTGACCCTGGTCGATTGTGCTTAGGTTATGGGCCAAGGTTTGGTTTGGATTAACACGTCCATTGGATCTATACAACTAAGTGTCCTAATATGGATTGGTTTATCAGTTATTATAACTATCATAAAGATTCAGGTATCTTTGTATTAAAACCAATGGATCACTATCAACCAGAAAACCAATCAACTAATTCTCATTATAAGAAAATACTAATTAAATAACTCAATAAAATCTTGAAGCAGGGATTGAACACTTAGTTCACGAACAAAATTAGGAAGCAATTAAAGATTCAACCAAACAAATCAGCCTAAACTAAGCCAGTACTGAAGATCAAATATTACTATGAAAATCTAACACTTAATAGCATAAATGCCTAACCAAACTAATCAGAATATAAGGGAATAAAACAAATGAAGATTATGAGATGGAGGTCAACAAAACATGGGAATCACACTACTGAATAATAAACAAACTATGTTTTATGAATCAAGGAGCTAATATTAAAAGGATATAAAATCATTCAAGAGACGAAGAGATTTCAAACTAATAACAACCAAAGGCATACAACTACTGAACCTATTTCATATGAGATTGTGGAAAACGAACAAGAAATCAAAGCATCTAACAATTAACAAAACTGAAGCAAATATACACAAGCAAAGACAGAGTACTTAGCTTTTGTTTTACACATGAAAATCCACTTGAGACTATTTTGTTGGTCCCTGACCCCTTCTGCAGATGGTTCTAGAAACTTATTTTGGACTGATGGGTTTTAGGGGTCCATGACCGGGGTTCTGGTGATTCTGAAACCTGTGAGGTCTCAGATTTGAGTTTTCTCGGTGATTGGTCGTATTTGGGGGTTGTGTGGGGTATGGTTGGGGAAAGAAATAGACCGGGACCGTCTGAGATGAACTTGACCAAATTTTGACAGGGTTGAGTTTTAGGGTTAACCTTCAACTTAATATTCGAAACGTTTTTAATGGATTCGAAGGGTGTAACACACATGGTTTGAAAGAGGAGGTTGAGTTGTTTCAGGGGTGTAAGTTTGATGGGGTTTGGAGTTGAGTCGCCGGAGATGGGGAGTTTCGACGGCCTTTATGTGAATATTTGAGACGATGGGGGTCGTTTGAAAGAAATGGATTGCGCAATGGGGAAGGGGAAGTTCTGATCGTCCTACGGTGTAAAATTGGAGAGGTTTTAAATAGGGTCGCCAGAGACGGTGGTTCCGACGACCTTATATTGAATATTCGAGGCGGAGGAGACTTATTCGACGAAAACTAATCACAGGATGGGAAAGAGGAGGTTGTGATATATTGATGGAGTAAATCTGGGGAGATTTGGTGACCGGCCGCCGCCACGAGGCGATTTCTGACGGTGATGTTAGGGTGGTTGATGGGTGGTCAGCGGTGGTCAAAGGTTGTGTTACATTGGGGGTAGATGGTAAGGAAGAAGAGGGGTTGGTCGCTGAGTGTATAGAGGTGTTTGGACATATGTATATGTTTTTGGGGGGAAGCTTCAGGGTTGTTGGATGATCAAATGATCAACGGCTAGGATGTATGGTCTTTGAACGGTGTCGTTTGGGTTGGTTTTTGGTGTGGACTTGATTAGGGTTTATTTTCGGCTGGGTCTGTGGGTTTTAAGGGGTCAATTTGTTTGAGCCACTCAGGTCTGGCCCGATTGTGGCCAGCCTGAGTGGCTATGCCTATATGTATATATTTTTATCTTTTTATTTTTATTTCAATTAACAAGAATTTCTAATTAACACAAATAAAATGCAACAAGTTGAAATTAAACCAAAAATAAATAAAAATACCAGAATTATTACTTGCACACATATTTTTTTGTACTTTAATTTGTAAAATAACCTATTTAACAATTAAATCCTAAACAATTTAAAACATGCATTAATGAACACGCACTGGCACACGTAATTAAATTCTAAGACTAAATCCTAAAAAACAATTGTAAAAGGGAAAGTCCTAAACCTGAGGATCCTGTAAGAGCCGTTTTAACAGGGTAAAAATCATATGCTCATAGCTGCCCCTCTATACGTGGGAACACGAAGAGTTCTTGTGCAAAGATAAGTGAGCAAATATGAGCGATTTTCGTCCGATTGAATACTCAATGTGAAGCATTTTGAAAAAATTCTGACCGAACCTTGCTTCAAAGGTTGCCTATATATCATTGGCGATAAAGGAATCAGGTTTGTGTAGTTCTGGAAGTCGTTGTAGCTGGGACTACCGGGAAACTATGATTGGTTGTTGTTGCTGCTATTTCTGCTTGCTGAGCTCCTTATTACACCAAAGGAAAATCAAAAGTTAAACTAGCTAAGCCTATCAACTACAAGTTACAAGATTCCTATCTATAAGTCTCTTGAAGCTTGATCTTGAATCTTGGCTATCCTTTGCGGCACACTCCAATCTGAATCTTGATGCTCGTTTGCGGCAATTGCTGGCTCAATCTTCAGTTTTGAAATAAAGCGGGACATGCAGAGCTTCTTACTTTGATTATATTTTGAGCAGTCCGTGTCATTGTCCGCTTCATCACTTTGAGTTCACTTCTTCTGTCCTTTTTTTCTTTTCTTCTGTTCTGAATTGACACTCATGCTTTCAGTCGTTCCGAATCTTGTACCTTATGGCGAAACCTGCTCAGACAGCAACACAAATGAAAGAAAGAAATTTTTTGCCCCAGTTTTCACTGAAAAATTTCGTAAGTTATTTGCGAAACACATCAATACTACTTTTTATTGAAAATGATAAAAATCGAAATTGTGTATCCCTTGGAAAAATTGCCAGGTTATGCTGGGAAAAGGAGAAAGGGTTCCTTCTGGGGATTAGATGAGAATCCACGGGTTATGTTGGGATAGGAATGAAAGGGGTCTCTGTGGTGATGGAAAGAAAAGATCTGCAGGTTATGCCGGGATGGGAAGTTCCTGCTAAGGATAGAAGGTGAGTCATGGGTTATGAAGAAATTCCTGGGTAATGTCAGGGGATCCAGGGGTTGTACCGGGATGAATGACACATTCCTAGGTTATGCTAGGGAGATCTGCGGGTTATGTCGAGGGAATGAAAAATCCTAGGTTATGCTAGGGGAATCCGCGGGTTATGACCGGATGAATGAAAAGTCCTAGGTTATGCTAAGGGAATCCGCGGGCTATGCCAGGATGAATGAAAGGTCTTAGGTTATGCTAGGGAAATTTGTGGGTTATGCCGGGATGAATGAAAAATCCTAGGTTATGCTAGGGAAATCCGCGAGTTATGTCAGGATTGGAAGGAGATCCTGGGCTATGCTAGGGGAATCCGCGGGTTATGCCGGGATGAATGAAAATATACTAGGTTATTCTAGGGAAATCCACGGGTTATGCCGGGATGAATGAAAATATCCTAGGTTATGCTAGGGAGATCCGCGGGTTATGCCGGGATGAACGAAAAATCCTACGTTATGCTAAGGGAATCCACGGGTTATGTCGGGATGAATAAAAAATCATAGGTTATTCTAGGGAGATCCGCGGGTTATGCCGGGATGAATGAAAAATCCTAGGTTATGCTAGGGAAATCTGCGTGTTATGCCGAGATAAATGAAAAACCCTAGGTTATGCTAGGGAAAATCGTAGGTTATGCCGGGATTGGAAGGAGATCCTGGGTTATGCCATAGGGATCAGCGGGTTATGCCGGGATGAATGAAAAATCCTAGGTTATTCTAGGTAAATCCGCGGGTTATGCTGGGATGAATGAAAATATCCTAGGATATGCTAGGGAAATCTGCAGGTTATGCTGGGATGAAAGAAAAATCCTAGGTTATTCTAGGGAAATCCACGGGTTATGCCTGGATGAATAAAAAATCCTAGGTTATGCTAGGGAGATCCGCGGTTTATGCCGGGATGAATGAAAAATCCTAGGTTATGCTAGGGAAATCCGTGGGTTATGCCGGGATTGGAAGGAGATCTTGGGATATGCCAAGGGAATCCGCGGGTTATGCCGGGATGAATGAAAATATCTTAGGTTATGCTAGGGAGATCCACGGGTTATACCGGCATGAATGAAAAATCCTAGGTTATGCTTGGGGAATCTATGGGTTATGCCGGGATGAATAAAAAATCCTAGGTTATGCTAGGGAAATTCACGGGTTATGCCGGGATGAATAAAAAATCCTACGTTTTGCTAGGTAGATCCGCGAGTTATGCCGGGATGAATGAAAATTCCCTGGTTATGGTAGGGAAATCCGCGGGTTATGCCGGGATTGGGAGGAGAACCTGGGTTATGCTAGGGGAATCCGCGTGTTACGCCGGGATGAATGAAAATATCCTAGGTTATGTTAAGGAAATCCACGGGTTATGCCGGGATGAATAAAAATCCTAGGTTATGCTAGGAAAATCCACGGGTTATGCTAGGATGAATGAAAAATCCCAGGTTATGCTAGGAAAATCCACAAGTTATGCCGGGATGAATAAAAAATCCTAAGTTATGCTAAGGAGATCTGCGGGTTATGCCGAGATTGGAAGGAGATCCGGGGTTATGCCAGGGAAATCCGCGGGTTATGCCGGGATGAATGAAAATATCCTTGGTTATTCTTGGATGATCCGCGAGTTATGCCGGGATGAATAAAAAATCCTAGGTTATGCTAGGAAAATCCGCGGGTTATATCGGGAGTAGGAGGAGATCCTGGGTTATGCCAGGGGAATAAAAGGCATTGGAGGACCACAGAAATCTTTTGACTGTGCTGGGGGTGGAGGACGAAAGAAACAACCCTTAGGTTATGCTAAGGGTAAGGGAGTGTTAACTCCTAGACTATGCTGGGGAGTAGAAAGTGCAGGGAGGGAATCCTCGGGTTATGCTGGGGATGTAGAGGGAAACATCCGGGTTATGCCGGGATATGAATGAGACCTATTGGTGTATGCATGGAGGGGATCGAATGCTATCCATAGGCAATGCCTAGGAAATCCACAAGCTTCACAAAGGGGAACTATGGATTGGGATCTTGTGCTATCATGCTTATTTGCGAGTTCGCAGAAAAATGAAAAGTAAACTTCCCTTTTGTTATTGATGCAACACCATACTTGATTCGATGTGCCCATTCTTTGGTTGTTTTTGCCCTATGTTCCTTTTGCTTTTATAGGTTGCACCTGCATCTATTTTAATTCAGAAACAAAACAAGCTGTTAGTTTGAATAGTGATTGGCTTTGCGGCCTTGTCACGCTTGAATTCAGCTTCCTTTGTGTTCAAAAGCGAACCCTTGACTTTTAATCCTTGCTTTGTTACTTGGCCAGGGGGTCCTCATTTCGGATTGGTCTTTTTTTCTCGGGCATTGGGTTGTGAGTTTTGTCCCGACTTTGAATTTGGGCTTGCTTTTGGGATTTTTGATAAGAATCAACATCCTGTTCGTCATAAAACCCCTCCCCCCGATTTATCTATACCTTCATGCCTCTTTGACTTTGAATTTCCTTTGTTTTATTTCCTTACTTTTGAGACATTAACTATCATGATCAAATGGGATTGGCTAAGCGCACTTGACGTTGTCGGGCATTTCCTTAATTCTTGCCAGGAGAAACCCGCGAGGCCGACCCTGCTAAATTTCATAAGGAATGATCAGGACATCAAAATTAAAGTGGAAAGGAGTAAAGTATGAATTTAGAAAGGCATGTTCTTTTGAGGAAAAAGAGGTAACTTTTCTGGAAATATAAGTCGGCTTTAAATGGCAACGACATGCTTCTTGGATTGGATACCCGGCCCAAATCCATTTCTGCTTTCTGACTTCAACTTTTCCAAAAACTAAAGAAACTTATTTGGACCTGGGCAGCAATGTTTCCTCTTTTCGGCCGACAGCGCCCTTTCGGGTTTTTGCCAATCGGCCCCTCTCATTTCTGTTCTCCCATCGCCCGATAGCACTCTTTGCGAGTTTTCGCTAAAAGAAATCTCTCATTTTGATTTTCTCTGCTCGTCGTCGCCTTATGGTGCCTGTAGATTTTCACCGATAAGACTCTCTAGTTTTATTTCTCTAAAAATTTGATTGGTGCCAAATCCCAACAACGGTATTTTTTCTCCCCGAGGATCTATAACATTATGACCATTCAAACGGATTCGTAACCGAACCAGTACATTTCTGCCCCAGTTTTGATTTTTGTGGGTGAATGGGGTTTTTATTTGGAAGTGACTGAACCTCAAGGAGAAGCTGCCTACGTATTCTTTCAGAATCAAGTCAAATGTAGTTTAGGAAGTGTTTCCTAAACTAATTTTGTTTTGTATTCTTCTTTCTTTTTTTCCATTTGACAATTTTCTTTTGCTTTTTTTTTTGATTCTTTTTCTTTTCGTCTTTCTTTTCTTCTCTTTTCATTATTTCTTAACAGCACTTCCGGGTTACAAAGAGGGAAGGGATAGCGGGAGAGCGAAACCCTCGTCATCTCAATCCACCAGGGTTCTTGCTACAGGAGATTCAAACATAATACCTCTTTATTGCGTCTGCATTTACCGTTGACTCGGGCTCATCTCCTTCAACATCGCCCAGGTACAATGCTCCTCTAGGCAATATCTTTCTGATGATGTACGGTCCTTTCCTGTTTGGAGCGAATTTTCCTTTGGCTTCCTGATGATGAGGAAGCATCCGTCTCAACACCAATTGCCCGACTTCAAAATTCCTGGGGTTTGTAAGCACGGTCCATTCTTTGTTGGTACAACTGCCCGTGGCATACCGCAGCAATTCATTTTTCATCAATTAATGTCAGGTGATCCAACCGGGTTTTGACCCATTCACTATCTTCGATTTCTGCTTCGACAATCACTCAGAGTGAAGGGAATTCTAACTCGGCAAGTATAATAGCCTCAATTCCATACACCATCAAATAAGGGGTTGCTCCAACCGATGTACGTATTCTGGTGCAATATCCCATCAGTGCGAAAGGCAGCTTTTCATGCCATTGCATCGAGCTTTGACTCATTTTCCTCAAGATCTTCTTCATGTTCTTGTTGGCTGCTTTGACCGCACCATTAGCTTTGGGCCGGTAGGGAGTGGAGTTTCTATGTGTTATCTTAAAATTTTCACCTATCTCTCCCATCATCCGACTGTTTAGATTAGATGTATTGTCAGTAATGATGACAGCAGGAATCCCGAAGCGGAAAATGATGTTGTCATGCACAAAATCCACTACCGATTTCTTAGTAACAGACTTGAGGGTGATGGCCTCGACCAATTTTGTGAAATAATCAATAGTGGCCAATATAAATCTGTTCCCATTTGAAGCTTTTGTCTCGATCCGCCCAATGACATCCATATCCCATGCGACAAATGGCCAGGGTGCTGACATAGGGTGCAGTTCATTTGGTGGTGCATGAATCAAATCACCGTGCGCCTGGCATTGATGACATTTTCGAACAAAGCTAAAACAGTCTTTCTCCATGGTCGTCCAATAATTACTAGCTCGGAGTATATTTTTTGCTAGTACATAACCATTCATATGGGTTCCACACACGCCCGCATGTACTTTGTGCATAATTCTCCCAGCTTCTTCAGCATCCATACATCTCAACAAATTAAGATATGGAGTCCTTTTATACAAAGTGTCACCACTTAAGAAGAAATTGCTCGCATGCTGTCGAATTGTTTTCTTTTGTTCTCTGGTGGCTTGCTCAGGGTACTACAGTGTTTTTAGGAACCTCAAGATATCGTAATACCAAGGCTGTGGGCTGGGCTCTACTTCGGTCGCATTACGATACCCATGTCTTTCTTTGATTTGGATTTCTAAAGTATCAACATAAGCATTCCTAGGGTATAGAAACATGGAGCCCAAGGTTGCAAGTGCATCTGCTAACTCATTGTGGCAACGGGGAATGTACCTGAACTGTACCGCCCTGATCCGTTTGCTGAGGTCTTCCACATGCTGCCTGTACAGAAGGAGCTTAATGTCCCTTGTCTCCCATTCTCCTTGAGCTTGTCGGATGATTAGATCGAAATCTCACATGATTGACAAATCTTCGACATCTTGGTTAATAGTCATGTCCATGCCCATAATGGAAGCGTCATGTTCAGTTGTATTATTGGTGCAAAAGAACCGGAGTATGGCTGTAGCTGGATAATGCTGGCCTGTGGGTGAGATTAAGAATGCCCCAATCCCTACACCATTTGCGTTTGCTGCTCCGTGGAAGAACATTTTCCAGATGGGGGTGTCCTCAGCTGCTTTTTCCAATGAGTTCACTTCTTCATCAGGGAACTAGGTGTTTAAAGGCTGATATTCGTCATTAACGGGGTTCTCTGCCAGATTATCTGCCAATGCCTAAGATTTTGTCGCCGTATGAGTGACATAAACAATGTCAAACTTCGTGAGCAAGATCTTCCATTTAGCTAGTCGTCCTATGGACATTGGTTTTTGGAATATGTACCTTAGTGGATCTAGCCTGGCTATGAGGTACGTGGTATGAGCTTGCAGATAATGCCTTAGCTTCTGAGCTACCCATGTCAAGGCCAACATGTTCTTTCAAACAATATGTACTTGCCCTCGTAACTAGTAAACATTTTTCTCAAATAATAAATGACCTGCTCTTTCTTTCCCGTGGCGTCATGCTACCCAAGAATACAATCGAAAGAGCCTTCCAAGACCGTTAGATAGAGAAATGGTAGCCTTCCTGGTTCTGGCGGAACTAAAACTGGTGGATTAGACAAGTATTGTTTGATTTTATCCAAAGCTTCCTGACACCCGACCGTCCACTTAACCGCTGCATCCTTCTTCAGAAGCTTGAATATAGGCTCACATGTTGAAGTCAACTAGGCGATGAATCGGTTGATGTAATTCAGTCTTCCCAATGGACTCATTACATCCTTTTTGGTCTTTGGCGGGGGCAGCTCCCGAATGGATTTGATCTGGGTCGGATCCAATTCGATGCCTCTTCTGCTAACGATGAACCCCAGGAGTTTCCCCGACAGAACTCCAAATGCGCATTTTGCCGGATTTAGTTTCAAATTATATTTGAGGAGCCTTTCCAAGAATTTCCTCATATCCTTTACATGATCGCCATGAGTCTTGGATTTGATAATCACGTCATCGACATACACCTCTATCTCTCAATGCATCATGCCGTGGAAGATGGTGGTCATAGCCCTCGTGTATGTCACCCCAGCATTTTTTAATCCAAAAGGCATAACTCTATAGAAATATGTTCCCCAAGGTGTTGTAAAGGCAGTTTTCTCGGCATCTTCCTCATCCATCAACACTTGGTGGTATCCTCCATAGCAATCTATGAAGGATTGGATGTCATGCTTGGCACAGTTATTGACAAGGATGTGGATGTTGGGCAGAGGGAAGTTATCCTTGTGACTCGCCTTGTTCAAATCTTTGTAATCCACACACACTCAAGTTTTCCCATCCTTCTTTGGCACCGGGACCACATTGGCCAGCCATGTTGTGTACCGCACTACCCGGATTACCCCTGCTTCAAGCTGTTTTGTAATCTCCTATTTAATTTTGTCGGTGACACCAGGGTTAAACTTTCTTTGCTTTTGTTGTACTGAAGGGCATTCAGGGTGTGTAGGCAACTTATGAACCACCAAATCCATAGTCAAACCAGGCATGTTGTCGTAGGACTATGCAAATATATCCTTGAATTCCAACAAGAGTTGAACCAATGGATCTCGTATCTCTTTATTCACGTGGATGCTTATTTTAGTTTCTTTGATTTAATCAAGATTGACCATGTTAACCGGTTGAGTATCATTTAAATTAGTCTTAGGTTTGTCTTCAATGTGTTCCAACTCTCGGTTGATTTACCTAAAAGCCTCTTCTTGGTCGTATTTCGGTTCTTGGTTGATTATTTCACAGATGGGCAGCAAGTTTAGGTCATGGTATGAAGTCCGTGATCATGTCCTTTTATTTAAAACTGCATTATTGGGAGTGAAAGAAGAAATGAAAAAAAAAGAAAGACAAAAATCAGAGAATGATAAAGAGGTGTGAATGACAAAATACTAGTTTTATTTCTTTGAACTTATAAGATAACAGGGTTTACAATTGAGATTTAAAGTGCTAAAAGGAAAACAAACAACCGAGCTACACCCTCAAATAGCTCGTGATGTGGGAAGAGGTAGCAAGGCGAGACTACTGGGTCTCCCGCTTAACCGGAAAAGGTGTGGCCTTCCAGTTTTGAAGTTTGGCATCTGGCCCAATATAAAGCACTTTAGCGGTGCTTGAACCTTCCCGCGGTTGGACCATGTTTACTTCGTAGAGCAATTCCCTCATAGCTTCGCAGATCTCATCAATTTCTTCTGCTGTAAAGGTTTCTTCTTCCTTCTCCTCATTGTACTTTGGTTTTATAAAGGTTTTTTACAAGTGAGGTATGGGTCATTGTAAGGCCCATTCTTGGCGCTTTCTGCGATTGGCCCAAGTGATGTCTTCTGAAGTTGGATGAAATCCCAGTCCAAAGAACTTTTCTGTGACAGGCAAGGTGACCGGCTCGGTTATGCCTTGTAGGGAGCTTCCGTGTCTATCGCCTGGTTTGAAACCTTGACGCATCATTTCCTTCGTTATCATAATTGAAGCATTTGACAGGAAAGGCTGGGGGAGCGGGTTGCCCTCTTCATGCTGATCGGCTACTACGACTTCAAAGCCTGTTAGATTATGTGTTCACTCCCTTCATTGGCTTCTAGACAAGGAACAGAGGGGTCCTGGTAAAATGATTGTTCGTCCTCTCCATGAACTACGATCTCCTGGTTTTCATGCTCAAATTTCTGCAGTTGGTGCAGGGTGGAAGGCGCTGTTCTTGCTGCATGAATCCACGGCCTACCTAGGAGGTAGGTGTAGGAGGTGTCCATGTCCAACACCTGGAATGTTACTTTGAAGTCGACTGGACCAATGGTGAGCACCACATCAATTTCACCTATGGTATCCCTTTTTATTCCATCGAAGGCTCGGACACATACGTTGTTTGGACGGATCCTCCCTGTCCCAATCTCCATTCTCTGCAAGGTAGAGAGTGGGCATATGTCTACTCCAGAAACTCCATTGACCATCACTCTCTTAACATAATATCCCTCAAACTTGATAGTGAGGTGCAAAGCCTTGTTGTGAGCAGCTCTCTCCGGGGGTTAAGTCATTCTTACTGAATGATTCCTGGTTAATAGTGAAGAATCTCTCCGCCATTTTCTCTAGTTGCTCTACAGAGGTCTCAACTAGTACATAATCTTCGTTTAGAGTTTTGTCCAACACATACTGATGCTCGGTGGATTTCATCAAGAGTGAAGAGAAAGAAATCTGCTCAGGGGATTTTCGGAGCTGACCACCACTTTGTACGCCGGCATTTTCATTTTCTTGAAGAAAGCTTCTACCTCCCAAGCATTTACTGGCCTCTTTGGCGGAAGTCACCATTTGGTAGCGGTGATCACCTCTTCCATGTCTGAGTATTTTTTTGTGGGACAACCCTTTTGGGCTTCTCCGAGGACTTTTTTGCCCTTGTATGTAACGATGGTTTTCTGATAATTCCAAGGGACGACTGAGGTGTTGGTTATGGGCATCTGTGGCGCGTGACCAATAACCACGGGCTCATTCAGCACCAGTGGTTTAATCGATCCCCGTACCACATAGGCTTTCTTGGGTACATACATGGTTTTATTCAGCTCGAACCTTTTTGGAGGGCTCAAAGTTGGCTACTTTTCTTTACCTCCTCGCGGGATGTAGAGTATTGTTTCCTTGGTAGGGGTCGTCTCAGCATCGACCTCAGCCTTCTTTCAGCTTCGGGGTGACTTTTGGTTTTCTATCTGCCTTGGCGATGGCTATTATGGATTTCAGAGAGGGATCAAATTCTTTGTCCTCGCAGATCATTCCGATGACCGACCCGTTGTTGTGAGCCGGTAACGAGTTATCAGTTACATTTGGGACCTCTTCATCTCTTAGTACTATCTTTTTTTGATCTGTCAAGTCCTCCACTGCTCGTTTTAAGGTCCATCAATTTTTAGTATCGTGCCCCTCTGCCCCAGAGTGGTAAGCACAACGCATGCCCCTTTGGTAAGAAGGCGATTTGGGGTTTTGTCTATTTGGGGGTACAAGATAGAGGAGACCCATGTGGACCAACTTTGGAAACAGGCTGGTGTAAGATTCTCTTGTGGGAGTGAAGTTCTGTCTCCTGGGTGGCTCCCTAGGACGATAATTACTTTGCTGAGGGCGTGGATTGTAATGATTCTGAGGAGGTTGATTTCTTGGAGCTTGGTTTCTATTGTTCTGCTTTTGAGGTCGGGTAATGGGCTAAGCATTCGTAACTGCATAGGGTTGAGGGACATAGTGCATGTCTCGGTCAGGATAATAATGTTGAGGCACTCTTTTAGAGAATGCATGCCTATGAGTATGATGTTTCCTCATCCTAGAGGCTGCCATGGATGCTTCCTCTTTTCACTTGTTCCTCGGGATTCATCCCGCCCCTCCTTGTATGGCCTGGGAAGTGGCTCTTATGGTAGATTGACTTAGAATCCCTTCTGTTTTGAGGGCATTCTCCACCATCTCCCCAATCTTAATTGCCTGTGCAAAGGGCTTGCCCATTGCGGACATCATATTCTTAAAATAGTCTGCCTCTTGTGCTTGTAGAAAGACGGTGACCATCTCCATTTCGTCCATTGGAGGCTTCACTATCCATGCTTTCTCTCGCCATTTAATAGCATATTCTCTGAAGTTTTCAGCAGGTTACTTCTTCAAGTTGGCTAAGGAATTCCTATCCGGGGCGATGTCGATGTTGTACTGGAATTGTCTTACAAAGCCCCGTGCGAGGTCAAACCATATGTGCCATCGGGTAATGTATTTATCTATGTACCATTCAGATGCAATACCCACTAAGCTCTTCCCAAAGTTCGACATTAGGAGTTCGTCCTTCCCTCCAGCTCCTCGTAATTAATTGCAATTCTTTTTCAGATGGGCAATGGGGTCGCCGTGGCCATCGTATTTTCTGAATTTCGGCATTTTAAACCCCAAAGGCAGATGTATGTGGGGGAACATGCATAGGTTTGAGTAAGATACGCTTCTCTGTCCACTTAGTCCTTGCATGTTCTTCGGGCTTTGCTCAAGACTATTCATTCTCCTTGTGATTTCATCCTGTTCGGGCATTTTGGAAGTTTTGTCTTGCACAGGGGTAAGTTCATACGCTGGCTGAGGGTAGTTGTATGTAGGGTATGGGAGAGGCTCATTTTGGTAGTTAGGAGTTTGGAATGTAAAGGATGAGGGGTCGAACACGGGCCTCGGTACCGCAGGCTGTGTGGTAGCTGTGCACGGAGGGGCTGTAAAGATGTTGGGAACTAGCCCTGATGTAAGCATTAGAGGGCGGATTTCTGAAGGCGCCCCAAACAAATTGATTGATATAGTGGGTTGCCTCAGGATAATACTCAGGTGACTAAAAGGGATGGTGGAAGTACACCCTAACCTTGGAAAAAGCTCGGGAAATCCAGGGATGGCGCTGGGAGGTTCTTTACCGTTTGTCAAGGCATCCCACATTTCCATGACTCGGAGCCGCAGGATCCTGTTTTCTTCAGCCGCTGCAGATTCAGAGGCTGGTACTCCTGTAATTGGGTTGTCCTCTGGAATAGGGACGGCTGGTAGAGTAATTTTAGTCGACATCTCTGTACTTCCCTTTGACCGAGTGAAGTATCCGTGTGAAGCCAGTATACCGCAAACTAACCACTGTTCTTAAACACTTGTACTGTACACTGAAAAATGTAGTTAGTTCGGGGTAGATTTCAACAGGAAATTGCACATTGCGGATGATGCACATATGCAGATATCGGGTTTGTATATGCTTTCCATGGTCGCGTGTGTCATCCCGACATTTATTTCAATTTACTTTTGTTACATTCCTCTTCTCTTTTCCTTTTCTTTTTAAAGAATACAGTCCAATCCTAGAGATTTCCTACGTATCATGACTTTGCATGAATTAAACCGAGCGTAGTTCATGGCAACAAAAGGTTAAGTACACAGCAAAATAGGTTTTTTGGAATTTTCCATTTTGATAAAGATATAAGCTTTGATTACAATGGCTAATATAACGAAAAGCAATTATCATACTGGGACTTAATACCCTTACAGACTCGAAAGGACATACGGGCAGACTCTTTTTTTGAAAAATACAAATTTTGAGTACATTAAACTTCAAGTGTCTTTGAAGCTTTCGGCGCATCATTCGGCCTTGTCGCAGGTTTTCGCGCCAAACTTCCCTGGAGATAGTGGAGATCTTCCATCACTTGAAGGACAAATGTCATAGCACCGGCGAAATACATAGATTTTTTCATGTCCTCACAGTGATTGCATTTAGTGGTAATATATTCTGCAATTGCCCGCACCTTCTCCCTGATAACCACTTTTTCTTGTAGGAGACGCCCTATTTGTTCAGCCCAAGTCCATTCAGCTGCCTGATTTAGCTTTAGAAACTATCTCAAATCTCTTTCGAACCCCATTATTACCGCATAGCAATGCTCCATCTCAGCTCTGAAATCTCTGGCTTGTTTGACCATATTGTTTTCAGCTATGACAACCCTCTGTTTTAAACCAGTGCTTTCATTGCCGCTCCCTTCTTTTAACTGCTCCAGTATGCGGGCCCTTTCTTCTGATATTTTAATTAATTGCTTACGAGATCTAGACAGTTCCCCTTCTTCCTTGTTCAGGTTGAACCCGTATTCAGTTACTTTTCGACGCAGGTTCTCTTTGAGCTTTCCATCTTTTAAACTCCTCAGAGGATTTTCCGCGCCTGCCTTCATTTTCTGAATCTGGGCTCGTATGGCTTCGTTTTCTTTAGCCAATACCTTCTTTTCTCCCTCGCTGGCTGAAGTTTGCTGACTGTTTTCGAATTGTAATTCTTGAATTTTCTTTTCCAGCCTTCCTATTGTAGCCCGGTATTCATTTTCTTTTGCTAAAAAATCCCACTGATCTTGTGATGTCTCAGCAAATTCCTGGAGATGGGGTCTTTTTGCCGGCCTCCCAGACTCTATTTCTCTCTTATACCAGGCAACATACCGTGGTGCAACCTCACCCTTAGATACGTCACGTACTTGAGTATCGGCTGTCAAGTACTGCAATCGCTCCAAATTTGGCGTACAACAACTTCGGGGAATTGACCAATCGGGCTTATCGCAACTACATGGCGGCTGATATCCTCGTCTGTGGGAATGATTTGGCATCTTCCCAACTGCATGAGTACTCCATACGGCACATAGGGCAGGATGCTTCGGATGCCCATCAAAAGGAAATGAGGTCCGGTTGCGGGCATATACACAATTTCATCCAAAGAGAGCCAACCGATTGTCCATTTTATTTGATTTGCAGTAATAACCCGGAGATGCGATACCCACTTTGTGACACCCTCTGGTAACTCAAACCCATTCACCCTGTTGTCAAATTCTTCTATGCAACCTTTTGTTGGCAGCCTGTAATTCATGAACTGATGCCTGTGACAAAAATGCTCAATTATCAAGATTTGCAATAGCAAGTTACAGCATTCAAAGAAATCCCCTCCTGCGTTACAGGTGGTAAGAGCCAGGAAGATATCAGACAGGATCATTGGAGCAAGAGTACTCTTTGCTTGGGTCATCAAAGCACTAACGACCCCTGCTATCCGTATGTCGATGTTCCCGTCATTTCGCCGGAATACTAAAAGACCCAAGAAAGACACCATGAACGCGAAGCATCGATGCTCCTCCCACTTGAGCCGATTAACCTTGCTACAGATAAGATTTTCAGGGTTGTAGAATCATCTGATGTGGCCATATCATTGGTATATAAATTGGAGGGTGCAAAAGCCAGCCGATAAGTCGGGATTGTGAACTTTTCTGCTGATTTTCAAAGAATCCAGGAATTTATGCACAGCGATGGCTCTATGTTCAATCAAGTATTGATGTCTCAAAGGGATTGGATGGGTCCCAATATATACGTGCATTTCTTCCAAAGTCGGGGTTAGATCAAAATCCGAGAAGTGCAAGACGTTGTGGGCCGGGTCCTAGAAGGTGATTAAGGCCTTTATAATGTCTCCCATGCGGTTAATTTTCAATAAACCGGTTAGGCCTCCCAGATGTGCATTGACCTTTTCCTGTCCTGCTTCCCCAAGATCATTCCACCACAGTCGCAGCTCCAGGGGAATTTTGTTCATTATCGTGCTCATTCTGCACATTTATTAGGGCGAATTAGTATTCTCAGAACAATAAAACTGACATTTTATGAAATTTATCTATTAAACTAACTGGATTTACGAATACGACCTTTCGACACTTCGGCGATAAGGTTTTTAAGGCTCTGCTTTCTTACCAATTAGAATAAAATTCAGAGGTGGCCATTTGCGCAAGATCAGCCTTCCGCCGTCCCTTGTAGTAACATTCAGCTATTATCGCAATAATGGCACCATTCGACTTATTTCAAAACAAGTGAATAAACTCGGGCATTTTGACAGTTTTGAAAAGGGGGGTGGACCTGGCCAAAATAATTTATCAAACCCGCAGACATTATTGACAGACACCAAAATTTGGTGCCTTTTCTTCTTTTTTTTTTGGTTGTGTTTTTGAAAAATTCGGCAGCATTTGGGCGCTATTTTAAGCATTGGTTTTAAAGGTGACTATAGGACGGTCAACATGCAAGTCCAAGGCAAATAAATGCGCAAGTAGCTCGTAAAAATGCATCAGCACGGTCTTTTATTTCAGGGCACCTATCCTGGACGGACCCAACCCTTGTGTTGAGTCCCGTAAGTCAAAATACATGATGCAGATAAACATTCCTACTAGGGATCCGGCATGAGGTTTAATTATACTAAGTTTAGAACCTCGGTACAGGGTCTAGACTGTGTACCCGAGCGGACAACTCGAGTCGAGAAGGGGGCTACATACCGGAAACCAAAAGGCCCTCCGCCTTAGTAACTTGTCCGGCCTCTTTCTTATTTTAGGGTAAGACACTAACGGAATAGGGAGTCTCAACCAGTAAGCACATCCCCGGGGTGAGAAGTAATGTGTTTCGCAGCAGTTCATATATACAATTCAGATAATATCAAAATGGTAAAACATGCGGCATTTAGCACAGAACAGGTAAACAAATCAGAAGAAGCCAAGTATAACAGTTATTGCAAGCTTGAATTCTTGAACCCTGAACCAGAGATTCTGGGTTACCTCCCCAGAAGAGTCGCCAGAGCTGTCACACCTCCTTTTTGGCTTACACGTGGCTACCCCGAAAGATGACACGTGTATAGGTGTTTTTTCAATTAAAGTGACATTATTCGAGATGGGATTTAATATTTATTTCAAGAGTCGCCACTTTTGATAGGTTTGGATTTTTGTGTCCCAAGTCACCGGTTTATCCCAAATCAAGAAAATTTCGACTGCCCTATTAGAGTCTGTCAAACAAAAATTTCCGAGTAAGGAATTCTGTTGACCCTAAGGAAGGTGTTAGGCACCCTCGGATCCCGTGGTTCTAGCACGGTCGCTTAAACTCATTATAAATGACTAAAGATTTTATTTGCTATACCTATTTAAACCTACAATGCAATTTTAAATTATTAACCGCATTTAACACCTTTTAGAAAGTTGGCAGTGCCATTAAAATACGTCGCAAATCACGTCACATAAATGCGCACGCAATTTTAGACATATCCTAACTCCATTGAGATATGAATTTGGGTCACATAAATGCGCACCCGGATATTAGGAAGGTATTTTAGTAATAACTTCGCACCTATAGAAACTACGTCTTCAAAATTCATGGAAAGCCGTGAAATTTGCTAGACGGCACTTTATATTTTTCTATGTGTTTTAATAAATTAAAGAGCCATCGCATGGTATTTGATCAGATTAACGCGGCTCACTTTATTTCATGATATTCTAATGCATATCAAATTTCTATCCTAATCGTTTATACACAGGTAACATATTCTAGGAAAAATCAATATTTTCCATTTTAGCCTCATTCATGGCTGATTGCCTATGATGGGCCTCAAATTTTGACCATCCCATATACATACATCGCATCTGGCCACTACTGGGCCTTTCAGTTAGGCCCATAGTTAATTTGAACTGAGGAGTCCATATGGACAAATTTCGATAATGCTTCTTTTGGTTCGTGTTTATACACAAGATTAATTATCTAGACATTCACAAAGAGGATACCAATGATCATTTTATATCAGTTTTCAGTCGGAGTATATGAATCCAACTTTCAAAATTTAATTATGATCCTGATTACAACATGATAAATAAATCTGAAACGAATCATTGCTAATGTGCTGAAACTTAAATGAATTGAAATGTTATACAGTGTTTTGATCTTTGAATGATTACCAAAGCTAATATTTCCTGAATCCATTATTTCTACGTACAAAAGGAACAACATCTGAACCAACCATGCCAATAGTTAAACTTACTATCAATTATACATGTAAAAGAAAAACTCTGTCAAATGTCAAATTATTACATAGTGAATCAGTCTCAAATGTCCAGTTATAACAAAATGAACCAATCAAATGTTTAATTACCACAACATGATTATCTTACCAAAACTTTTATCACAGATATAGGAAGAGCTAATATGTGTTGTTATCTCTAGAATTCAAAAGAAAGGTTCCGGAGCCTTAGGGAATCAGGTTTTCCTTGTTTTTTCCATTTGTCCCTGAGTTAGATTTCAGTTTTTCTTAAATGATCCCTCATTCCCTGACTTATGCCTCAAGTTTGAGGCAGAAATTGTGTTTTAATCCCTCACTAGAGTGTTCTAGGGGGTTACTATCAGATTTTTAAAGTTCAAATACCCCTTATACCCCTATTTCTTTTCCTAAATAACCAACCTTATGTTTTAACCTCAGTTATTCCTAGACCTTGGTCGATTGTGTTTGGGTTATGGGCCAAGGTTTAGTTTGGATTAACATGACCATTGGATCCATACAACTAAGTGTCCTAATATGGATTAGTTTATCAGTTATTATAACTTAGTATCATAAAGATTGAGGTATCTTTGTATTAAAACCAATGGATCACTATCAACCAGAAAACCAATAGCCTAATTCTCATTATAAGTAAATCCTAATTAAACCACTCAATAAAATCTTGAAGCAGGGATGAACACTTAGTTCATGAACAAAATTAGGAAGCAATCAAATGTTAAACCAAACAAATCAGCTTAAACTATGCCACTACTGAAGATAAAACATTACTATGAAAATCAAACACTTAGTAGCATAAATGCCTAACCAAACTAATTACAATATCATGGAATAAAACAAATGAAGATTATGAGATGGAGGTCAACAAAACATAGGAATCACACTACTGAAGAATCAACAAACTAGGCTTTTAGAATCAAGGAACTAATATTAACAGGATATCAAATCATTCAAGAGATGAAGAAATTTCAAACTAATAACAACCAAAGGCATATAACTAGTGAACCTATTTCATATGAGATTGTGGAAAAACGAACAAGAAATCACAGCATATAACAATTAGCAAAATTGAAGAAAATATACACAAGCAAAAAGACATAGTACTAAGCTTTTGTCCACTTGAGACTATTTCGTTGGTCCCTTACCCCTTCGCCAGAGGTTTCTAGCAACTTATTTTGGAATGATGGGTCTTAGGGGTTCAGTACCGAGGTTATGGTGATTCTGAGACCCTGTGAGGTCTCAGATTTGAGTTTTCTCAGTGGTTGGTGGTATTTGGGGGTTGTGTGGTATGGTTGGGGAAACAAATAGACAGGGACCGTCTTAAATGAACTTGACCAAATTACAACAGGGTTAAGTTTTAGGGTTAACCTTCAACTTAATATTCGAAATGTTTTGAATTGATTCGAAGGGTGTAACACACATGGTTGGAAAGAGGAGGTTGAGTTGTTTTAGGGGTGTAAGTTTTGAGGGGTTTGGAGTTGAGTCGCCGGAGATGGGGGGTTCCGATGGCCTTTCTGTGAATATTTGAGACGATGAGGGGTCGTTTGAAAGAAATGGATTGCAGGATGGGGAAGAGGAGGTTCTGATGGTCCTACGGTGAAAAGTTGGAGAGGTTTGGAACAAGGTCGCCGGATACGGTGGTTCCGATGAACATATTTTGAATATTGGAGATGAAGGAGACTTATTCGACGGAAACTAATCACAGGACGGGAAAGAGAAGGTTGTGATGATTTGATGGTGTATATCTGGGGAGGTTTGGTGACTATCCGCCGCCGTGAGGCGATTTCCAGGGACAGAGTTAGGGTGGTATACGGGTCGTCAGCGGTGGTCAAGGGGTGGTGAAGGGGTGGTCAAGGATGGTATTACATCGGGGGTAGATGGTACGATGAAGAAGAGGGGTTTGGTCTTTGAGTGTATAGAGGTTTTGGACATATGTATATGCTTTTGGGGGGAAGCTCAAGGTCGTTGGATGATCAAATGATCAACGGCTGGGATGCCTGGTCTTTGAATTGTGTCGTTTGGGTTGGCATTTGGTATGGACTATATCAGGGTTGATTTTGGGCTGGGTCTGTGGGTTTTAAGGGGTCAATTTGTTTGGGCCACTCAGGTCTGGCTCAATTGTGGCCAGCCTGAGTGGCTATGCCTATATGTATATATTTTTGTCTTTTTCTTTTTATTTTAATTAACAAGCATTTCTAATTAACACAAATAAAATGCAACAAGTTTAAATTAAACCAAAAATAAATAAAAATGCCAGAATTATTACTTGCACGCATATTTTTCTTATTTTTATTTGTAAAATAACCTATTTAACAATTAAATCCTAAACAGTTTTATACATGCATTAATGAACACGCACTGGCATATGTAATTAAATTCTATGACTAAATCCTAAAAAATAAATATAAAAGGGAAAATCCTAAACCTGAGAATCATGTAGGAGCCGTTTCAACAAGGTTAAAATTATATACTTACAATTATTACAAGGGAGAAGCAGATGCACCATTGGACGGTACATCTGCTTGTCCTGGGGTCTATGCTAAAGGTGTTTACCCTGACTATGCTTGGGATTTGTTGGTTGACAAAACTACAGGTTCAAGCTACAATGCACGTGGTACAAATGGAAGGAAATACTTGCTTCCTGCATTATATGATCCTGCTACTTCCTCATGTTCAACTTTGGTCTAGAGAGAGAACTAGTATTTTTACAAAATATAAGATACTGCAATCGAGCATAGAATTGTAAAATAGAAATTTGTTGATTCATTCATTTGTTTCATGTATGATAATTTAAGAGAAAATTATTTTGTTACTTCTACCTGCTAATCTTCCTGGTTTCTTTCCCTTTTGGTTTTTTGCACTTCATATTTTCACTAAAAAAACAGGTAATGTGACAACAATATTCATTTTTCAGTTATACAAGTTTATAAGGACAAATCCAGTTAATGAATAAATGAATTGGGAAAAAACAAAAAAGCTTCAGAAGAAAAAAAAGTTTAGGAAATAGTGATGGAGTAATAATAATTTGTAGAATACATCAACAATACCTTTAACTTACCAATATATTGCATTTGGATACACGAACTAAGACTTATTTCAAATTGAACACATGATAAAGTGTTCTATATATGTGAAATCTAAAGCAATTGTTTTACTTTCTTCTGGAAGGGCCGCTCCTAACTACGCCACTGGTTCGAAGCACAATGGTCGATGCATCTAACTTTTGTGCGTAGTTCGGTCATTGATTTTTTTAAAATTATAAATTAAAAAAAGAGTTATATTTATGTAATTTATGAAAATACTGTAATTACAAATTTTCATAATTTAAAATATGTAAAATACGTACCGTTTTATAATTGTCTAACCGATAAAAATATTGTTTGACTCTGCAACTAATTATGATCAAGGAAAATATTTATATATTTAATTTACACAATATTATTAAATTATTCCATTAGCTAGGGTCATTTTGCACATTCATATATAATTAAAATCATGAGTACACCAGAAAAGCTCGTACCGTGCATTATTAAAACATGTAATTTTACCTTTTCTTTAAAAAAAGCTGATGTAGGAAAAAGGAAAAGCGAGCCTCTTTAGTCTTCATTCGATGTTAAAGTAATTAAGCCTAGCTAGGTAATCTAATGTGGGCGGGTAAATATATTTATTGCATAGGTAGGAAAAGTAAATAGTTTAGGTATGGGTATTTAAGGGTAAATAGTTTGAATTTAATAGGTATAAAGTGAGATTTTCTCTTAAACTCGATGGGAAAAATTTGGGCCAAATGTGAAATCAGCCCACCTTTCAAGATATGTAATTCGTTTTTTGTTTGGGAAAATCTCACTTTATGCCTATTAAGGCCAAACTATTTACCTTTTAATACCCATGCCCAAACTATTTACTATTCCTACCCAATCAGCCCAATTTATATACTCGACCCAAGCTACCCAAAGACTAATCATCGATCTTTGGTGTCATTTTCACGAAACAGGAGAAAACTTGCTAAAACTCACCATTAGCAAAAAAGCAAATAAGATGAATGTGAGAGAGTAATTAATACCTGCCAAGTCCATCCACCTAGGCCGTGAGGATCCAAATTGTCGTTTAGATCAAAACAAAAGGCTTTCTTTGTACTTTTGTGAATCAATATCTATAGATTGTGTTTTCTCTATGGGTTGAAAGTATTGTGCGCGTACATGGTGGCTGGTGAACAATATCATTCTTCAACACAAGTAGATGCTGAATCTGTCGCCTTAGGCATGTCTGGTCCAAGTTTTTCCTTATTTTCTGATTCTCTGTCTCTATTTAGTCATAACCCTAATAGTAGTCATGTAGAAAACACAATAAAAAATGTAGAATTAGAGGGTAGAAAAGGCAACAATATTAATGCTTCATCAGTCGAAGCAACTCCCTACCTGTCATTACCCGACAAAAATTTCGAACCAGTCATAGGAGGTGTTCCTTAACTGATAAGTGAAAAGGTAAAGTTGTTGAGGATTCTTATTTAGGGGGAATTTGATGTGAATTCGTGCCTAAAATAGAGACTCAACTAGTAGATGTTGATTGTAGCGATGATTCTAAGTTAAAGAAGAAAAAAATTGGTGTCACGCCCAAGAAGGTAATTCTCTTACAATTATGATATATGAGATTTTGAATGTATAGTACATTGTTATTTTTTGATTTCCTGTTATGCTTTTGTATTATATTATAGTTATAGTCAGTTGTGTTAATTTTAAATGAATTATATTTCTTCAAGTTCATTTTGTACATTTAATAGAACTGTTGTAAATTTATTACGATTTCTATTTATTGTTTATTCCATCTATCTGTTTCATCAATGTTCAGTGCAAATTAATAGTGTTTATTGCTATCAAAATCCATCACTAGATGATTAACTAAGAGAAAATCAAGTAACAACACACAAGGGCTTGTACTGTAGCATAAGTACCTTGAATATGTAGCTATCTTGTAGTGCAATTTGATGTGAGTTTATGCTATTCTTTTACATTCTTAGTAATTTCAAGAATATGCAAGATGAAAAGTATTTTGCTACTATCCTCTAAAATATGTATTTGATTGAATAGTTTCCGGATACTCTAGATTAAATAGCTAAGTTTCTTTTGCTTTCCCTCCCTACTAATATTGAATATGCATCTTCAAATTAAACAACTTAAAGTAAGTTTATGCATTAATGGTCACTTGGTATTGCCACAAATTGTTCCACACTATTTTCCTTTTGTTTTTTTATAAGTAAAATGTCCTGTATCCATGTTCAATACTATTGGACACAGAATTCATTTAAATGATTGTTCTAACCTTTTGGACATGTGTTGGAGGATGCGAAAAACCTATTTGATGGTGTTCATTCTTTGCACTCTTATCTCCCTGCATTAATGTTGTTAATTCAATTGTTGCATAACTAATGTTTTGTTGCAGTGGCAATGGCACGTATGATGTTTCACATAGAAGTCTTGTGCCTATATACATACTGTATGTGTGCTATGTGATAGTTTTCATAGTTATAGACATTGATTGGAACAATCTCGTACAACTATTTATCCTGTTAGTATAGCTATATACTAGCATATGCTTCTGGATCCTTTTTTGGTTGTCTTCGCTATTTGTTTTTCCTTTAATAATAATAGTATCATATAGTATCTTAAAAATACGTTTTAGCTACATACCTTTTTACTTTTTCTTTTTTCCTATCTGTTATGTTGGTATAGTTATTTGTAGTTGCCGGAAATTAGTCAGTAGAATTGTATAACCTACTGATATAGTATATGCCGTGTTGGTATCGTATGGTAGTTGTAGTATTTTTAGTTGATTTAGTTGTATTATTAAGTGAATTCTATTTCTAAAATTATTTTATATGACCATATTTTGCAGTGTTGGGATTTTCTTGCACCTATGGACTTAGATAATAAACCAATGGTTGATTGGGATACCAACTGCCATATTATTTATCAACTGAAAGAGAATTTAATAAAGAGGAAACTTTGACTGTTTAAGAAAATATGCTTTGGCTATTTTTTGGATATGCCACTAGTTACTGTGCATATTCAGGTCATCCGCCATTTGCTTATTAGAGAAGTACATCATGAGGTGAAAAATAAGATGCGGTTTATAATGAATGATTCTAGGTTGCGCTTTGGTTTTGGTGAATTTGCACTTATTACTGGGTTGAAATGTAAGGGTAATAAAAGTATAGAGTGCATAGTAAAGAATAGGTTGATTTCAAAATATTTTGGGACAGCATCCGTAACATTTCCCTAACTAGCAGATTGTTTTAAGAAGAAGAAATGGGAAACAGATGATAATGCATTGAAGAGAGCAGTTCTTTATTTTGTGAACAACTTCTTACTTTCAACCCAAAACAAAGGTTATTTCACAGTCTTATATTGACTTGGTTGAGTGTAGTGGTTTTAATAATTATCCCTGGGGTATAAACACTTATAAAGCTACTATTGACTCGTGTTCCAACAAGTTTCAAGATAAGCCTTCTTTTTATAGACTCGGTGGCTTTCCATTGGCTTTACAGACTTGGTTGTATGAATGCTGCCCATGTCTAGATGGTCACTTTGCTGATCATATTGGAGACAAACTTCCAAGAATTTTGAATTGGGTAGTCATGGGTCAAATACCGAATGAGAGAGTTGCTTTGCTGATGTCTAGCATGCAATGCGAGCAGGTAACTTTTTCATAGTTTTATTGCCTCTCTTAATATGTTGGTACAATAGTTTAGTCACAGTTATAGCAATATTCTAGTTCAGTGATATACTCTGTTGGTATACATGTACTGTATTGGTATCATGTATACTATATGCCAGTTTATTCCTTCTTCTCTTCTCGCTCCTTTTGGGCTTCTTCTGGTAAAGCCCTCCAGAGGTTTGCCTCCCCTTCCTTAAATTTTTTTTCTTTTATTGTAAAGTTTCTTCCCTTTTTACCTTATTAATACTAGCCATAGTTTGGTTGATTACACAGTGCAAGAAAGAAAAAGTATTTTTAATTGCTTGTTTTATTTGGTTACTCTTGCCCCCTTGTTTTGGAATGCAGGGTGAGTACCATTTAAGATTTTGTTTCTTTATTTTCTTGTTAAACTTGTGTATTGTAAACTTTAAATGCTTGCAAAAGTATTTCTGTAAACGATTTTGAGGATATACTGGACTTTATGCACTTCTTAGACACTTAGAAACAATTCGAGTGATGTTTTTCTACACCCATAATATACCTCCTTCCTTCCGAAGCTGTTAATAGAAGTACTTAGTAAAAATTATTAGTATATAGCTGGCATTACAACTAGGATGAAGATGACGGACCAATTATCAGTTTTCTAAGGAAATGTAAGGTCATAATGGAGAATTATTCTAGTATTATTTCTTATGTTATACTTATTATGTGTGGAGGGTACTGACATTGTGCTGATTATAGAAATTTGGAATATATTGCTCATCATGAAACATCATCCCATCATATTATTTTGTTAAAAAATGACACTTATTTTCTTCGATGAAGAGGAATTTTTAATTCTTTTCTTACCACTCACCACTGTAATGCAAACAAATACTCTATTGGTATACATATATACTATATTTGTATCATATGGTAATAGGGATCTTTTATTTTTCCATACTTTATTATTATTTTTATTTCTAACTAGTATGCTTAATAATTGCAGCTTAAGAACATCACCTCAACTGAAGATGAGAAGCAAATATTTGAAGTGCGTGGTCTAAACTTTGAAACTGAAGTTGAGTGAACTGACAGTCAGCCCACTAGCTTTCAAGTTTTTGGCACTCAATTACCAAAGACACAAAGTATGAATGAGAGTACTGGAGGTGATTCTCAACCTACCAATTCTGAGGGAATGAAGGAGTTACAAGCTTTGAAGCTTTTTGTGGAGACCAAGTTTGAGAAGGTGCTTGCAACTATTGGTAGGCAGTCAATGAAACTAGAGGGAAATTAAGCGGTACTGATCTTTTATATAATATAATGATATAGTATATTGTTCAAAGATGCAATATATATGTATTGGATACTATTACATTCTTTACTTTTAGCGCACATAGTTTCTTGTAATATACATAATAATAAAATTGTTAGTTTCTCATTTTCAGCATAACCAACAGGATAATGATCCTGGCTCTCTTGAGATACATAATGATTATATCCAATTTGAAAGTGGACACATTGGGAATGATCCTATAGTTATTGGAGATAGCACGCCCAAAGCGCCTTCTAGTATGTAAATCACAGATTTGATTGATTTTTTTTTGCTGTTATTTTTTGAAAATAGTACTCATGCTTATACTTTTATATGCTTAGTATCTGGTTTTATTAAGGTTGGTCAAGATGGAGGTGCCACTAGTTTCAATGTGAAGAACATCACAACAAGTCCTGTCGTAGTATGATGATTTGTTTTCAGGTAAAATGTTGTATATGTAATTTTTTATTCTTTTTTTATATATTTAATTCTATGTATTTGTGCATTCACTAACCTTTTTTAAAAAAAACTTTTTTCCAGCCCCTTTGTAAATGAGTATGATTTTGGCTTGGATTCTAACTTGAACTGCCTGCATCTACAACTGATCAAATCACCGCCATTACACAACAAGCAACATATAAGCATTTATCTCATGATGTTAAAAAGTCGGGTCCTGCTCCGCTGCCATCAAGAATCCCTGTACAGACACGAGCAGATGTTGTTATTGAGTCTAATACTGCTCCACATGATACGATATTGATGTTACTAATTTTGTAATTAGTATGTAAATGATAGGTTCTTGATAGTTTTTTTTTATTTAAGTAATGATGCTGATAATGCTTTTATATGTTCGGCATGTCGAGTTGATGGTATTGTTCAAGTGGATGTTGGTGGCAGTAATGTGAATTTGCCTTCTGGTAATCTCTTCTATATATAACTTTTCATTTTTTTCTAAATTTTTTAACTTAGTATATTTATCTATTCACTAGCATTTTCTAATTTAAGCTCCATGTTGATACGGGGGTTATCTTCCCTTGGATTCTGATTTTGAATATATTGATTCTCAACTTGATCTAATTGTTTCCATTACACAAGGAGGGAGACATAATGTAAATCAATCTGGAAATGAACTGACAACTCGCACTGCAAATATGTCTAAACCCGATCAGTCAGTATTAAGAAGTATTGTCCAGATACAAATAGATGTTGAATCTACTCCAGCAATTTTCACAGGGAGAAGGCGTCTGCAGTTGTAAAACAGTCGTCGTATATGAAAGACTGGCAATCTGGTGTTAGTGCAGTTGGGGGATCCTCGAAGGTTATCCAAAAGAAGATTTCCATTTGCAAATGACATTTTAGTGACTGTTGATTTTAAGCTTATGACTGCATTCTCAAACTTTGTCGAAGCAAACATGCAATTGGGAGAGTACGTATTCGTTTCCATGTACTTTTGTTTTTATTTTTTCTTAATGTTTGTTGTTATATGTCCTATCCATATCTTATTTTATACGAAATAGGGAAGTGGATTTACCTAGTGATCAAAATCTAGAGCCTTGTTTTGACTTTGAAGTTGAACAGATTGATGATAAAACGTTTTTCCATACCTTAAACTATTCTAGCAAGCCGCTGTCTAATTCATATTGTTAGTGTTAGTCATGTTTTCTTCCTCTCTTTTTTTCAACACTTGAATATTATATTCTACTATCTTAGGAAGAAGGCGAAATATGGAATTAATATGCCAATCAAAGTTTGCAACAACAGATACTCTTTTAATACAATCATTCAAAAGGTTTTCACAGAATTTGTAAACGGTGGGGAAAAAGATCATTTGATTGATAGATCAGACGATATCATGGAGTACATGAAAGGATTTAGGATGCATTGCAACACTCCATGGCACCAAGTTCATCATGTGCTTTTACTAATAAATTTGGCAGAAAAGTGGCATTGGATATTAGGGTGTGTGTCATTCCACAAGAGATGTTTTAACGTATATGACTCGCTTTGTAGTCGAAAGCACAAAAAAGCCATTCAAAAGGTGGCAGAGGCTTATGCTGTGTTGATCCCCCTATTTCCAGTTAGAATAGAATTTTATAATCAAAGAAGTGACATTGTAGTAGAAAATGGTCTACACATGGGAAGAAGTTGACTGATCCTTTTGAGATTGAACTGATTACAAATCTACCAACACAGCAAAATTCGTAAGAATAGTTACTTTTTTCTTACTTTGTTTTCCTCATTCATATTAACATTTTCACTTCTAATTATTTTTATGTTCTGTTAATTTGTTTGATTTTAAAGATTGTGGAGTATATGTTGCTTGCTTTGCTTAGTATATTATTGAAGATCTTCCAATCTATGTTACCAATTTTGATGTGGATGGTCTTCGAGCTAGGTTTGATATTCTGTTGTAGCACTATGGGAGGAACAAGCAGTTGCATGGCAATCAAGTGAATTTGAGGCTCCAGTAGCACCTAAAAAGACTCGTGGAAAGAAAGGCAAGAATTTGTATTGGTCTCTTTTTTATTTTAGTTAAGCATATCATAAAAACTTTGTAGGATTTTAATAGTTTTTGGTGAAGTACGTCATTATTAGGAGTAAATGACTTTCTATTGATTCAATACTGTAGGAAACTTGTGCCTTTATAAATATATGCAGTTTCTAATGTTTCTTTTGTCATATTTAAGTATTCTGGTTCAGATGTTGAGAATATTAGTTATATCTCTTGATGCTGAGAATTTTCGTATTTAATTATTCTAGTCAAGTCATTAGTGTAGAACATGGCTGTTACAGCACCGCTGTTAGTTCCTACTACTACTGCCATTTGTAGTATGAGGAGCATTATTAGTTCGTTATAATACACCAGCAGAAGTTATTTTTGGAGGTGTATTTTTAAGGGAGTTACGATGTTTAAAAAGAAGAAATATTTTGTTATTTTGTTGAAGAACAGGACGAGCATTGATTTGAATGAGAAGAAATATTTTTCAAAAGTGAACTAATTTGAAATTATATTGAAAGTAGTTGTTTGTTGTAGTTGAATCTAAATAAAATATATGCATAATTTGTGTTGCTGCACCAATTGTATTCTGCCAAGATTTTGGTTCAAGTATATTAGTGCAGTAGAACTATTTACCAATCAGGTATACTGATATACCATTTGCGTATTACGTTGTATTTGAGTAACTTTTTTCCTGCAACAACTAGATGTAAGTACTGACATGAGTTGCAAAGCGTGCGCATTGTGGGTAGCACATTATATTTGATGCACCATTTGTATTTTTGCGCATATTTTGTTTTGGCCATATTAGTGCAATACCACTATATACCAGCGAGGTATACAAATATAACATTTGAGTATCACCTTGTATTAATGGCCCTGATGATGTACAATAAGTACATGTAAATGGCTTCCAATTTGTTATACTTCAATAAGAATATGAGCGGCAAAGTGTGTCCATTTTGTTAACGAAGTATGCAAAAAGTGTTATATTTGTGGCACCACTTCTATTTTTGCACATATTTGACACTAATAAGATATACATGTATAGCAATAAGGTATACAGATATACCACTTGGATATCACATATATATTTTAGCATCTTTTTTTTTTCTGCAGCAACTAGATGTAAATGCATCACATCTTTATGTACTAAAATAGAAAGTAAATAGATTCTTATTGAAAATAGAAGTAGCCATATAAATTTGTTGCCAAAAAATAATTTTGCAAAGAATCAACATACCAAATATATGTTTAGTGCAAGAAATGCATTTTATTTCTTTTCAATTCAAATTCTATGATTCTACGATATATGAGTTCTATAAAAACACTGAAGCATTATATCAATCTCTTTTTGGAATATTTTGGCATGTTCTTCGGTTGTGTCCTTTTCTCCCGCATAGTGAACATGTAACTGTATTTCCTTCTAAGCCTCCTATGCCTCTCTTCTTTTTAGATCTTCCTAATTTGATTTTTTCTTTTGGTGGCAGTACCACTTGCGAAGAGACATGTTCTGGAATTTGCCACTTTATTTCATCAGGCAAAGGATTTACTAATATCTCATATATTTTCAGCAAGTAGTATATGTTGCAGTAATTCGAGCAATACTTATATGAATTCATATGGAATTTTTGTATAACTGCCATTGCATATGGACATGGAATATCGTCTAGCTGAAACCTCCCATAAGTGCAGTTTCTTTCATGTAGGCGCACCACATTTCTTGTTTGGCCATCAATTACAAATTGTAAGAATTCAGTTGAGGGCAACACCTAGTATAATTTTAATTAAGAAAAGTCATTAGTTATACGAAGTAATAGTATTTTTTAAATAACAATATTCAGTTGTTTAGTGAAATCATTAATGTAAAAAGGTAAAAATATAGTACATGCAGTGTTTTTATGATTTTGGAAATGCATATCGTCATCGTCTGTGATAAGATAGTATTATCTGCCAATATTTTTTCATACTTTGCACCAATCTTCTTAAATGATTCCATTGCATCCTTCCTATTGGTGTAATTCTATTTTTTAATCAATGTTGTCATAAAGTCAAGCAAATTCACAACTGGGAGGTTTCTTCCATGCTTAATTGCTGCATTTACTGATTCCGCAATATTCGATGTCATGGTCATGGTTCTATTCACCTTGGAATGCGCTCGGGACCACTTATCATATCCAATATCCATCAGGTATGTTTTTACTCTACTATCAGTAGCTTCTAACTCTGCCATATGCTGAATTCTTCAACAGTGTATGCTCTTGCTAACGCAAAGTATACTTCTTTGATATGTTTTTGGCTCTTCCTGAAGTTTGTCTTAATGTTGTTCCACAGATGGAACATACATTCACAATGAGGGACTTCTGGATAGACAATTGAAATTGCGCTCTATATACCATCATGTCTATCTGATACAATGCACATTCCCTCTTTATGTCCATAGATATCTTTGAACTGCACGAAGAACCACTCCCGCGATGCATCATTTTATGAATCAACAATTGCATATGCAAGGGGTAGAATTTGTCCTGTAAACCCAAAGAACAAAATATCAATTACTACACACAATAATAATTTAGCATTTCATATAATAGTATAGTCACAGGTAGGTGCAGGTATGTAGCAACATAACTATACTCTGTTGGTATACTTGTATACCATACTGGTTTCATATAATATTTGAAAATCTTTTTTGTTTCTATAACTGAATGTAATTGGATTGTACACAATATTAATTTAGTATTTCATATAGTACTATAGTCATAGGTAGGTGCAGGTGTATAGCAAAATAACTATATACTATATTGGTAAACTTATATACTATACTGGTATCAGATAATATTTGAAAATCTTTTTTGTTTCTTTAACTGAATAAAATTGGATTGTATTCTTACCCTCTGCGTCTTGCGTGGAAGCCGTGAGCATTGTGTCTCTATATGTTGACTTTAAAAAACTTCCATCACCCACAACTATTAGCCTACTAGTGTATGACTCACTAGGTGTTCCTCTCAGTAATTGTATTGCTTTTTCTTTTAATCTCTATGCTTGCATGTAGCTTAAGTCCATACCATATGTTTTTTTGGATGTCTCTCTTGATACCACTAGATATCTGTTGGTGTAGATACGGTTTTCCGGTAGACAAGTTTATCTTGTACCACAACTGCAACAAAAGCTGAGACAACTTGCTTTAGTGAACAAAATCTCTTATCAGTTAAATAACTGTGGACAGAATTGAAATCTGTCACTTTGAAAAGATTTGATGCTCGCGGGTTTTATGCTTTAAGTCTCCAAGTGTATCTTTCATCCGCGCATTCAAGGATATACCTATTTATAATACAATTACAGTTATGTATCATATTTTATTGATAAAAAACACACACAAAAATCCATTCAATTATATACTCACATGGTATCTGTTGGTATACTTATATACTGTATCCGTATAATATTTTGCTGATAAAATATATAGACAAAGAAGTACAATTTTATACTCACATATTATATATATATATATATACATACATATATATATGTATGTATATATATATATATATATACATACATATATACATATATACGTACATACTATATTGGTATTATGTTTTACTAATAATAACAAAGACAAACTAATACAGTTATATACTCGCATAGTATACTGATATAGCATACTTATGTACTATACCAGTATCACTGATAAAAAAACACATACAAACCAATACAATTCCATGCTCACACAGTAAACTGATGCAGCATACTTATATACTATATAGGTATCACATAGTTTTTTACTTGAAAACATGTAGACGAACCTTCTTGGGCATGATTTATGAACCCGATATTGATATTTTTCTCTAACGGCATACTGTTTCATAACAAGACCCGGCATGTTCTTATCTTTGTAAATTTGTCCTTTTTCAACATTTTGATGAAATTGACCAGTTATGATGTTTGCATCATCAAGTTCTAAAATAGCGTCTTCTCCTTCTTGCACATCAAACGTAGTAATCGTATTAGTGCTTCCAAATTGTGCAATTTCTGATATAATTGGAGCAATATCGAAACTGGAGGTGTTTGCAGCTATAGTGTTTAGCAAATGACACACACAGGGGAAGTGTTGTCATTCCTGCACTTGATTTTTTCAATTCCATGTAAACACCAACACTCATATCACTGCAAATTGTAATTGGTGGATATCCTTGAGTAATAGCATACTGAATAACTATTGTGTTACTGTCCTTTTGCAGTTGCTTTGCAATTTCTCTAAGAAGTTGTTCAATTTTTCAATAGGCCTTTATTAGAATTGCATCAACATGAAAATTTATGAAATTATTGTTATCATCCCATTCTCCACTATGCTGCAGCAGAATTTATATATTTTCCATGATTCTGAAGTTATAATCACTTATATGACCAAAATTGAATCTCAACAATGCAAATTTCAACAATTGATGTCAAATATTGAATTTCAACAACAGATTTTTCGAAATCAGACCTCTAGATCTTCAAATCTCCAAACCTATATTAGAATTTTCAGCTAAAATTCAGAAGTTTAGCTCCGAAAACAACAGCGAAATCAACATCTCAAAACAACATCAAAATCAAAATCTGAAAACAAGATGCGAATCAACATCTTCGATCTATTTTATTAAACTTAGCGATCGGTCAAAATCTCAATTTTGTGCATTGCTTTTCTGAAATTTTGAGCAATTTTTGGGTTTTTAATTTTTTTATAGGTAGCGCATTAAGTGTAGAGTAATTATTTTGATATTCCCAGATTTATTTATTTTGATATTCCCATCAATTTAGAACTAAGAGTATAAACAAGAGTGTACCTTCTTGAAAGCGAATCAACACTTATATTGTCTTTACCTTGCTTGTAGCTAATCACATATGGAAATGTCTCAATAAATTCAACCTAATTGGCATGTCTTCTACTCAATTTACCTTGGCTTTTCAAGTATCGTAAGGAATCATGGCCAGTTTTTAGTACAAACTCCATTGGTCACAAATAATGCTGCCATGTAGCAAGAGCCCTTACTAAGGCATACAATTCTTTATCATAAGTAGAATAATTCACTGCAACCTCATTCAACTTCTCACTAAAATAAGAGATTGGTTTAGAATCTTACATTAAAACAGCACTAATACCTCTACTAGATGCATCACTTTCAATGTCAAATGACTTATTAAAATTAGGCAATTGTATTAACGGAGCAGGACATAATTTATCCTTCAAAATATTAAATGAATGCTCTTGTTGTTTTCCCTAATTATATACCTTATCCTTCTTAATGACTTCAGTTAAAGGAGCAGCAATAGAACTAAAATCTCCAACAAATCTCCTATAAAAGCTAGCAAGTCCATGAAAACTTCTAACTTCAGTAATGCTCTTAGATGTAGGCCAATCTTTAATTGCTTTGATTTTATCTTCATCTACCTAAAAACCTCTAGAACTCACAAGAAAACCCAAGAAAACTACCTTATCTACACAAATAGTGCACTTGGATAGATTTGCATACAATTGTTTCTCCCTAAGCACATTACAAACCTATTCCAAATGTTCGACATGTTCATCCAAAGATTGAGAAAAGATCAGAATATCATCAATATAAACAACTACAAATTTTTCATGAAAATCCTTAAAGATATGGTTCATTAACCTCATGAATGTACTAGGTGCAGTAGTTAACCCAAACGATATCACTAACCGTTCATACATTCCATATTTAGTTTTAAAGGCAGTTTTCCACTCATCTCAATGATTCATTCTAATTTGGTGATATCCACTATTCAAATTAATTTACACAAAATATTTGAGAACCATGCAATTGGTCAAGCATATCATCTAAATGAGGAATAGGATGGCGATACTTTACCATTATTGTATTGATGGCGCGGCAGTCCATGTACATCATCCAAGTGCCATCCTTCTTTGGCACCAAAAGCACGGGCACAGAATATGGACTCATACTTTCTCTTACAAATCCCTTATAAAGAAACTCCTTTACACCGATCATATGAGTCTTCAGTATCTATTCAAGCAGAAGGAGTTGAATCTGAGGCAGTGGAGGTGGTTGGAGTTGTTGAAAGATTATGATGTTACCATCTCGTATCACCCTGGGAAGGCCAATGTAGTGGCCGATGCATTGAGTAGGAAGTTAGCCAGCATGGGTAGCCTTGCTTATACTCCGGTCAGCCAAAGACTGTTTGGTTTGGATGTTCAGGCCTTGGCCAATCGATTCGTGTGATTGGATATTTCTTAGCCTAGACGAGTGTTAGCTTGCATGGTCGCTCGTTCTTCATTGTTGGAGTGTATCCGTGAGCGGCATTTTGATGATCTGCATTTGTGTGTCCTAAGAGACACGGTACAACGTGGAGGTGCCAAGCAGGTGACCTTAGAAGATGGTGGTGTCTTGAGATTGCAAGGGTGAGTTTGTGTGCCCAATGTTTATGGGATTTGAGAGTTGATCTTAGCATAGGCCCACAGTTCTCAGTATTCAATACACCCGGGTGCCGCGAAGATGTATCAATATCTGAGGCAGCATTATTAGTGGCGCAGAATGAAGAAAGATATTATTGCATATATGGATCGATGTTTGAACTATCAGCAAGGTAAGTATGAGCATCAGAGGCCTGGTGGACTACTTTAGAGGATAGAACTTTCCGAGTGGAAGTGGGACAGGATTATAATGGATTTCGTTATTCGACTCCCGTTGACCCAGAAGAAGTTTGATGGGATTTGGATCATTGTTGATAGGCTGACAAAGTCAGCACATTTTGTTCCTGTGGTAGCCACTTATTTATCCGAGAGGTTAGCTGAGGTATATATCAGAGAGATTTTTCTCCTTCATGGGTTGCCGGTATCTATCATTTTGGACCGACATACGCAATTTACCTCGCGCTTTTGGAGAGCAGTTCACCGAGAGTTGGGCACCCAGGTTGAGTTGAGCATAACATTTCATCCTCATACGTATGGGCAGTCCGAGCGGACCATTTAGATATTGGAGGATATGCTTCGAGCCTGTATCATTGATTTTGGAGGCTTGTGGGATTAGTTTTTACCATTAGCGGAGTTCGCCTACAACAATAGCTACTAGTCCAGCATCCAGATGGCTCCTTATGAGGCGCTACATGATAGGCGATGTCGAACTCTTGATATCTTTTAACATTATTTCAACCTCAATCAAAGGTTTTTAATGGGGAAATTTAGGAATTTCGGGTAGAACCTAGGTTTTCTAAAATTTGGGGTTTTGGACCTCAATTCGAGGTCCGATTTCAAAATAAATCATACAAATGAGTTTAGGGGGGAATGGGCAAACTAATTTGGTTCGAACCTCGGGTTTTGACCACGTGAGCCCGGGGGCATTTTTTTTGGCAAAACTTTTGGAAACCCATTTTTATGCATTCAAATTGATTTCAATAGTATTTATTAATGTAATAAAGTGATTTGTTACTAGATTCAAGCGGTTTGTTGGTGGAAGCAAGGGGTAAAGCCATAATTGAGATTTGAATTGACTTTGATGCATCGAGGTAAGTGTTCGGTTTAACCCTAGCTTGAGGGATTAGTAGTTGAGTCATACTTGCTACGTGTTTGTATTATGTACGACTATGGGTATGGTGACGAGTATCCGTATGTTGGTGTCGAGCATGACCATAGGTCTTAAATTGATAGTTGTGAAATGATCCTATAGAAGCCTTGATTGATAAATCCTTGATACTGAGCATTGGTTTTAACTGTGCCGAGTAGATCGGTTATAGCTGACTCTCCCTTGCCGGGTCATTTGAATTATTGTTATTTTATTCCCTTGGCGGGAAGTGATTACTTGTCTTGTTCCTTTGCCGGGATTTATTTTGTGTAATATGTTGGAAGTAATGGGATCGGGTCGTATGCCTACCACGAGATATTTATTGAAATGGGATCGGGTGATACACCTACCACAAGATACCGATTGAACTGGGATCGGGTGGTACACCTACCACGAGATATTGATTGAAATGGGATCGGGTGGTACACGAGATATTTATTGAAATGGGATAGGGTTGCACGCCTACAACGAGACGAGCATTTAAGTAAAAGTTGTTTGATATATTATTATTCGTGTTAGTAGCTTTATAGTAGGTTATTTGTCAGTTTATGAGAATGTTGTCCATATTTCTATCCCGAAGCATGTTTTCCCTCCCCACTTTTACTTGCTATTTCCTGTTGATTACTTCGCCATATATTATGTACTCGTATAGGTTTATCTGGAGTCTGGTCCTAGTCTCATCATATTCGTCGGGGTTAGGCCAGACACTTACCAGCACATGGGGTCGGTTATGCTGATGCTATACTCTGCACTCATGTGTAGATACCGGAGTAGCTTTTGAGGCGCAACAGAAGATTGGGAGTAGACTTCCAGACAAGAGACACTGAGGCAGCCTTGCTGACGTCCGCAGGTCCAGAGTCTCCTCTACCTTTAGTTCTGTTTGTTATCCTTGTGTCGAGACAAACAGATTATGACTTCTTTCAGTCTATTGTGTGTAGTAATTCTTAGAAGTTCGTGAGTATTTGGACACACAGTCTTGGGTAGAGTTTTATATTGGGATTTCGTATTTCTTTTCAGTTATTTCCATTCGAGACTTTTGTTTTATCATTATATGCTTTGTTTATTTTATAAAATTTATTGATGTTTGCTAAATGAGGTAATTAATAAATGGCTTGCATAGCTCCTAATAGTAGGTGCCATCACGACTCCCGAGGGTGGGAAATTCGGGTGGTGACAGTTAAGGCGGAAGAATCCAAAGCCTATCTGGTAGTTCTAACTACGGAAATAGCGGGAAATCCTAATGTCAAAGGTGAGGGGCAATTAGCTTTTCGATATCTCCCGAGGGATGTATATACCTAGTCGATCCTTCGTCCATAGAGGTGGTGCAGAGCTTGATGTTTTTGTGGTCCTGCTTCATAGCGGGGAGACAATTGATGAAGTATCGAGTATTGCTCCAAGGTGGCTAGTGGCCAGGGTTCCTCTTGGGGTGAGCTGCCTTTTATATTCGGTTTGGAAGATACAAGATCTGTGCCTTGAATGGACAAGGGATGGCCCCAATTCATGCTAGTGTTGTGGTCATGATCGATTCCCCTCAGGGAATGACCCTATCTCCTAAGAGAGAGCAAGATGCCCCACATAAGGAACTCCCTGATGCATGGATACCAGTCAAAGGTGGAGAAGCACTTGAGAGGCTTCCAACCATTCCCAAGGGACTCCCTAATGTCAATGCCTCATTCGTCTTTAGTGAGATGAGCAGGCTCTACGGTTATGAGATTTGTGTGAATCCCGTCTATCGCTTTGGACTCGACTACCTTGACCTTTGCCTTTCTATATTATTTTTTTTGGCTTCAGGTTAAGATGCTTTATTGTTAGACTTTCAATCGGTATTACGGTGAGGTGAACCATCATGAGCGCGAGAATGCTTACCTTACTGAATAGGTTATCTAGTCCCTGCTTACCATTATATGAATTTTTGCTAAATCCCAGTTTTTAACATCTTTGATCTGATTCGTGCAGTTTGAGAAGGAAGGTGCCTTGCTGAGGGAGGAGCTCCGGGCTAGAGATTCAGAAGTCTCTGAACATAAACTGCATGTGAGGGAGATATCTCCCGGGAGGGATGCTCTCCTAGAAAAGATGACCTTAGTTGGGTGCCATCTTAACGACACGAAGGAGGATAGTGACAAGTATAGAGGTATCTATTATGAGCTGGTAGTTGCACTATCCGGGATCAAAAATACAGCGGAGGTGCTCATATCTTTACACAAAGATGATGTTAGTACAACAGGTGCTCACACCAATAGAGCATCTGAGGAGGCCAGTCAGAAATCAACTCAAGTTGTGGAACATGCTCGCTTGGGAACTCGAAGGCACGCTTTAGGAGGTTCGTCGGGCGGTGGGTCAAGAGATGATAAAAATAAGGTCAAAGCCATGGTAGGGGAAGATGCCGTCAAAAAGGGGGCCACTGAAGGACCCGTAGTTGTTGGGACGCAACCTTTGGCGGAGCTATAGAGAACATAGAGTTTGTGACAAATTATGACTTTTTTGTTCACCTCTTTGTATATAGTACCTTCACAGTATGCCGTAAATAGATATTTCACTTTTTTAATATGTAAATAAAAGAAGCTTCTCTCCTTCTGTATTCGTTTTTATCTCAAATTCAACCAGGCGAACTGGCCTATGAGTTGGTAGGAATCCTTAGATTTGAGATATGTCGCCGATGTTCATAAGGCTTGAGACAATGGCTCTTACACATTGGGTCGAATCAACCTTTTATGAATGTGGCCTTGAGGCTTATTAGGCTGGAAACAATGGCTCTTATGCTTCAGGCATATGTAGTTAGCTATTTTGGGTTCAGTCTCTGAGTCGGGAACCAACTCGAGCTCATTCAACCCTCAAGTTTTTGCAATTGTATGGGCTAGTGACAATGGCTCTTTTGCTTTTGATCGAAGCGATCTTTTATGCGGGCAGGCGACTATGGCTCTTACACCTTGGGTCGAAGAGATATTTTATACGGGCTAGCAACTATGGCTCTTACGTCTTGGGTCGAAGCAATCTTTTATGTAGGCTGGCGATTATGGCTCTTATGCCTTCGGTTGAAGCGACCTTTTATATGTGTGGCCCTGAGGCTCATTAGGCTAGCGACAACGGCTCTTACGCTTCGCTCTTAGGTGTATTTACTGAACTATTTTAGGTTTTGTCTCCAAATCGGGTTACGAATCGAGCTCATTTGACCCTCAAGTTTTTTATTTATACAGTCTGGCGATATGGCTCTTACGCTTTGGGTCATAGCAACCTTATATGTGGGTTGGGAACTATGGCTTCTACACCATGGGTTGAAATGACCTTTTATGCAAGCTTTTTTTCCCTCGATAAGGATATTTGAAATAGTGTTTTCCTGGCTTTCGATGGCTTAAAATCCCCGATTGTGAGTCATTATATAGTGATGATCGAGATCCTCGGGAGGTTTTGGCTAGGAGGTTGAGTATCTCGAAGTTGATGTTTAGGAGCTGACATAGTCAAAGCCCTTTTGCATGTATCAAAGGTAGCCTATTTAGTCGGTTTATTATAAAGTAGATTCGAAGTAATTGAAGGCCTGTGATATTGTAGCGATGGTCGGCCGTCCCCGTGGCGCATTTGTTTGGCTGGCACAGCCATATGACCGTAGTCATTTGTGCTTGGCCGAGCCATTTTTGTCCCGAATGAAGTAGTTTAGGTATCTATATCGATTGTATGCCCTTTTAGGGGTCTTGCAAATTCGATAAATAGCCTAAACTTCGGGTTCAAGTTAATGCCAGTAGTAAGGTCTTACAAATTCTTCATGCCTCTGAGGTCTTGCAGTTTTAGATACTTGGTACAAGTATTGTTCATGCCTTGCTTAAGGTCCTATACATATTGTTGTTCCCTTATGTAGGTCATACGAGACCGAGTCTTCCCGCTCAGGGTCTTATGGCCTTAAGGGTTTTTCTTAATGGAGATTGGTGACAGTCCTCGAATCAATAGAGATTGGCGACAGTCCTCGAGTCTTCGAGGGTATTTTGGCTCGATAGCCGTTGCTCGTAAACTTGGCATTTGCTCATTGAGGGCTTATGATTTTGGAGACTCTGACTCTGAAGTCGTGCAATTTTTGAGATATCGATGCCAGTCTGCTAGTGTTCGGGACACCTTCAGTTTTGGAGATTTTCTTTAATTTTGATGTTGCCTTGTTAAGGGCTCATGATTTTGGAGTTCAGATCTGGGGGTCGTTCCGGTGTCAAGCTGTTGACATCAGTCTTTGAGTGTTCGGGGCCCTTTTGATAAGGCAGTCCTTTTTGCTAGAACATTGAGTTTCATTTGAAGCGTGAAATGCTTTGATGAAACGTATTCAATGATTACACGGTACAAGTGTACATATTTTTGAAGTCAAGGGCTCAGTTGTTTTATACGGGCACAGTTCAGTCGACCGTTTGCCACGGTACATTACTTTCCTATTGAGGTCCCACTTGAGATATCTTGGCTTTCACGAGGAGGTGACCTTTTCGAGAAGGGGGGTGGGGGGGTGCCCCTAGTATTTGAGGTGGGATGCAAAAGAAATATTGAATACTTGTTGAGTATACTTAGGTAGCATATTATTGTTGCCTCATTAAAAATCTTGCCGGTAACGCCTGTTGAAGGATGTTTACAGGATTTTCAATCGGATGCCCAAGAAATAATATCGTTTTAGCATTGATATATTCCATTTTCTCGGAAGATATTCGCCCTCCATGATGCCAAGCTTATAAGACCCATTGTCGACGACTCTGAGGACATGGTACGGTCCTTTCCAGTTTTGGCCTAGCTTTCTTTTATTAGGGTTTCGGGTGTTGTGAGTGGCTTTCCTTAGGACTAACTCCCCAACCCCTAAGTACCTAAGGTTTATTCTCCTATTATAATACCTTTTGATACTTTGCTTCCGGCGGCCATTTGGACCAGTGAAGTTTCTCATTTTTCATCTAGTAGTTCAAGGTCGTTGTCATGGCCTCGTTGTTCGAGCTCTCGGTGGTGTGTTGGAATATGGCACTCGATCCCAACGTCCACCAATATCAAAGCCTCGGTGTCGTATTCTAGAGAGAAAGGTGTTTCCCCTGTGCTTGATTTTGAAGTTGTTCGCTATGCCTATAGTACTTCAGGAAAAGTTTCTATCCACCTTCCTTGGCGTTTTCCAGCTTCTTTTTAAGTTCTGGATAATGTTTTTATTTGTATATTCGTCCTGGCCGCTTGCACACGGGTGGTAAGGCATTGATAGGATTCTCTTGATTTTGTGGTCTTCAAGGAACTGCGTTACCTTGCTTCCAATGAACTGCCTCCCGTTGTCGCATGTTATCTCAGAAGGAATCCAAAATTGGCACATAATATGATCGCATATGAAGTTAATGACTTCTTTTTCTCTTATTTTCTCGAAGGCCTGCACCTTCGCCCATTTTGAGAAATAGTCAGTCATATATAAAATAAATTTAGCTTACCTGGTGCCACTAGTAGGGGCCGACGATGTCCATTCCCCATTTCTTGAATGGACATGGTAATAAGACCGAATGTAGTTGAATGCTGGATTGGTAAATCATGGGGGCGAATATCAAGAATTTGTCATACTTTCGGGCGAAGTCCGTGGTGTCTTTTTCCACGTTGTCCCAATAGTATCCTACTCTGATCAGTTTTTTGACTGAGGAGTCAGTGCTGGAATGGTTTCTGCAAGTACCCTCATGAATTTCCTAGAGTACATAGTCCGCATCACCTGGTCCCAGGCATACTACCAGGGGGCCATCGGAAGTTCTTCTGCATAGAGACTCATTTTCATTGAGCGAGAAATGGGCCGGTTTGGTTCACAGGGCCCTCGATTCTTTTGCATCCACGAGCAATTTTCCGTCTCTTAAATAATCAATATATTTATTTCTCCAATCTTATGTTAGGTTGGTGGAATTAATTTCAGTATGACCTTGCTCGACCATTGATTTCGCAATAGTCCCGAGGAGTAGGTCATCTTCTTCAACAGATGATCCCAGGTTCGCGAGGGAATCTTCTTCGTTGTTCTGCTCTCGAGGTACATGGACTAAGTTCCACTCATTAAAACGACGCAGTGCAACTTGGATTTTATCCAAATATCTCCATATCCTGTCTTCCTGAGCTTCGTTGCACCCATTCACCTAGCTTACTACCAGGATTAAATCGCATTTTGCCTCGATGGTCTCGACATCCAAGCTTTTGGCCAGTTTTAAACCTGCAATCATAGCCTCGTACTCGTCTTCATTGTTAGTCAAATTGTAGTTTTTGGAGATTGTCTGATTATACCGCTAACAAGTGCTTAAGAACTATACCAAGTATGGATCATCTTACATTTGTGGTGCCTTTAGGGAACAGGGTCCATACCCAGAAGACGGGCCTGATTTTAGCAAAAGTTCCTTCTTTATCTCGGGTATGAGGGAGGATGAGAAATCGGCCACAAAGTCCGCAGAATCTAGAACTTTATTGCCGTTCAAGGTTGATACTCGATATCTTATCCCTCGAGTTCGATGGCCCATTTTTCCAATCGGCCCGATAGCTTTGGTTTATGAAATATGCTTTGGAGAGGGTATGTTGTCAAAACCAGATACAGTGGCATTGAAAATAGGGTTTCAGTTTTCACGAGGCACTTATTAGCGTGAGAGCCACTTTATCTAGATTTCGATACCTAGTTTCGTCATCTCCTAGGTTTCGGCTTACATAATAAATAGGAAAATGTGTACCTTGTTTCTCTTGAACCAGTACATGGCTTATCGCTATTTTGAATACAGCCAGGTATAGGTATGATGATTCATCCTGCTTTGGCATATGGAGCAGAGGTGGGCTAGTTTGATATCGCTTTAGTTCTTCTATGGCGTGTTGGCATTCCGGAGTCCATTCAAAGCTATTTTTCCTCTTGAGCAAAGAGAAGAAATGATGGCTCCTCTCTGATGTCCTCGATATGAATCTTCCTGGGGCCGCTATTCGCCCTACCAGCCGTTGCACGACCTTGACGTTATTTACCACCGTCATTTCTTCGATGGCTTTGATTTTATTGGGGTTGATCTTGATCCCCCTAGTTGATACCATGAAGCCCAAGAACTTTCCTGAACCTGAAGGCACATTTCTCAGGGTTGAGCTTCATGTTGTAACTTCTAAGGATGTCGAACATTTCCTGCAAATGAGTCAAAGGGTCATTTGTGCGCAGGGACTTAACTAGCATGTCATCAATATAAACTTCCATGGATTTGCATACTTGATGCTCAACCATTTTTCTAACTAGGCACTGGTACGTAGCCCCCCCCATTTTTCAATTTGAAGGGCATTACGTTATAACAATATGTACCATATTTCGTGATGAACGAAGTCTTCTCCCTATCCTAGGGGTTCATTTGAATTTGGTTGTCCCCCGAGTAGGAATCAAAAAAAGGTGAGGGTCTCGTGGCCGGCTGTAGCATCGATCAGATGATCGATGTTGGGCATTGGGAACGAATCATTGGGACATGCCTTATGTAAGTTTTTATAATCTAAGCACATTCTGAGCTTATTTCCTTCTTGGGTACTACTACTACGTTGGCCAGCCATTTGCAGTATTTTACCTCTCTAATGGACCCTATTTTAAGATATTTCATTGCCTCTTCCTTGATGAATACGTGTTTCACCTCAGACCTTGGTCTTCTTTTCTGCTTCACTTGTTTAAACCTGGGGTGGACACTCAGTTTGTGGGAGGTTATTTCTGGCGGTAATCCTGTCATATCTATGTGGGACCAAGCGAAACAGTTGATGTTGTTAATAAGAAATTGAATGAATTTTTTCCTAAGTTTGGGGGTTAAATTCCGTTCGTAGGTATACCTTACGATCCGAAAGGTGTTCGATCAAGATGGCTTGTTCCAAATCTTCGATTGTGGAGTATGTTGAGTATGCGACGAAGGTTCGAGGGGCGAAGAAATCTTCCTTGTCATCCTTGGGGGTCTGTATGCTTCTAGACTCATCCGAGGTTGCATGTGTTGGGGTCTACACCTTCTGACAAACTGCGAACATTTCTTTTGCCGCCCACTGTTCTCTATATATGGTCGTTATGCCGTCCTTTGTGGGACGTTTTATCACCTAATGTAGGGTTGACGTTACTACCCTCATGATATGTATCCAAGGCCTACCAAGAAATGCATTGTACCTCATGTCACCCCCGATGGCTTGGAATTCGGTGTTCTGGACTATGTCGTAAGTGTCGACATGGAGGATGATCTCTTCTTTTATTGCTTCGACAGTCATGTTGAAGCCATGGAGGACCCAGGAAGTAGGTATGACTCGATTGAGCAGCCCAAGTTGTTCTATTACCTCTGATCTAATTATGTTGGTCGAGCTTCCTGGATCCACGAGCACACGTTTGACTTGACTGCTGCTCAAAAGAAATGATATCACCAGTGCGTCCTTGTGTGGTTCCGTGAATGTCTCGAAATCCTCCTCGCTAAATGCGAGGGTGTCTTTAGCCATGCGATCTTGAGTCGACCCTTCTTCGGCAGTGGATATTTTTTTCAGTTTCATCATGGGTCCTTGGGGAATATCGGTCCCTCCAATAATTATATGGACGTTGTGCCAAAGAATATCATCTTTGGTCAAGGTTGGGTTTTGTGGTGGTATACCGCCACCCTGAGCAACCACACCGTTCTCTCTGTGGTTTTTAAGATTGTCGTTTTCAACTCTATTTACCGAGCTAGACATTTTAACCTGAAATCAAAGATCTTGGACAAGAAAAAGCGTAAAAGATAACTTACGTCATTTAATGAAATCGGCAAGAAAATAATCACTATTATTTTTAGCCCAACGGTGGGTGCAAAACTATTTACTATGAAAACGGTAATAACAATCAAATTTGTTGATGGGACTCTAAAAATATGTGATATACTTTTATGCTAGTTATTTAGCATTTGATGCTAGATATGTGAGACTCAGAGACAAAATAAAGATAAGGAGATAACTATAATCATCAGATAAGCTAGTTATTCGGCGCCTCGAGCTCGATCCCAAGGATCGGCTACAAGCTATCGAGGGTAATCGGGGTAGGGCTTAACAGTTATAAAATAATCAACGAAGGCTCTTTATGGCCAATGATAAGCAATAAATGAAGAACAAATACGAAGATAATAAATGGAAGCAATAATATCGAGAGAGTATGTTAGAGAGCAGAGAAAAGTTCTTGTATATTTCGTGTGGAGTAATTGGAACAACAGACTTTTCAAAGTGGCAAGGATCCCCTTAATATTTGAGGGGAATCCTAACATAGTACAAAGTACATTAATTGCAAGGATATGAGGATGGTACAATTAGATATGACACCCTAATTGGGGTTTAGAGTATACCGGCAGGCTCTGTCAATCCTAGCCATGTACCATAGGAACTCCTCTTATCTTTAATATAGTTGTTGATCTGCACTGCCCCAAGATCGAGCCCTGACAGCCCTCGAAGGTGAGCCTAGACCTCTCGAATCTCGAGAAGCATATTTGCGGGGCACCATAATAACAGGGAAATCGGACCCCTGATTTTACCATACACAGGCTGTTTGGTTAGAGAAAAGGATAGGTTTGGGTTTAAGGTGACACGTCTTACTTTCCTTTATTTTATTTATTCGGGTAGTTTGGGGTAATGTTTAGTCCCGATTACAGGTTGGATAGGCAGACGCTAGGCCCACTTAATTGCTTGTTTATTTAGGAGGAATTTTCATAAACTATTATACTTTAGTGGCTAGTAATTATAATTTGTTTGATTATTAGACGTATTTACAATTTAATAACTTGTATCACTTGTATGCAAACGCGCAATAAATACAGTTTGTGTCAATTGTATTCATTCGGCGCAACATATACAATATGTATCGACGCAACGAATATAATATGTATCAACAACGAATACAATATGTATCAAATGATATAGGAATGTATATAAGGATACAACATCTATCAATTATATTTTTTGCGCAACCAACAGAACTTGGATGAAATACAAAAAGATAAAATATTTATGTTAAGAGTCGAATGCAAGACATTCGCTAACTAAGCGTGCGATCTAACTAACAAAGCTACGAAGCTATTCAAAATAATTAATTTCTTATTTCATAAATTTGCTATATAAAATACAAATATATCTACAAATGATAAATTTGCTTTATTTACTTGCATAATCTCATGTACCATTTTTTGGGTGGAATATCTCGGAAGAAATCAAACGCATTTTGGAGGCCGTTCAAAGACAAGAATAAAGAATATCAGAATACATAGATCTGATAGTGTAGGAATTTCATTTGTTTTCGGTTGTAAATAGTTTTGCTTATTAGCAAGTGTTTGCTTTTGTGTGGTCTTGGCCATATATTTTGAAGCCAATTAAGGTCAAGTGAGCAACAATGTTCAACGCAGAGAATTGAGGGTATCTAACGCCTTTTTTGTCAACTGAACCTCCTTAGTTGCGAGTTTTGGTGAGCTTAGTAACTAGTAAGAGTCAAATGATTTCAAAATGGATTTTCCCTTAAAATAAGTGTATTCATTAAATAGGTGATCTATCACACCTAAGTAAAAAAATTCAATGTTCGGTGGCTACATCTTACTATATAAACCTTATTTAAAATTATTAATTTTGTCACTTTACTTTTTCAAAAGCATTTCCCTTAATCTCATTTTTCTACAACTTCACTAAAGAGTTTAGAGATTTTCGGGGACTAAGTATAAAAAAAAAAGAGTGATATTGCTGCTACTATTATGCACTTTTGAAGGAAAATATTTCTCGCCGTCCAATTTGTACACTACACTATATGAAGTTATCGTAAGTAATTATTAATAGACGCGAGAATATTTATATTAAGGAGATGATAGTTTAGGCGGTCATTCAACTTGGCATAATTGGTCATTAAAGTTATCTATCTTTTTCTGTATTTTATAAGTCATTTTACTTTTCATTGATCATCTTCATCGGATTTTGTATTTTTTTGTGGGATGTAATAACACCAAAACTTTAATTTTATGAAAAAATTGTTAAAATATTATTTAAGAAGTTATACCAATTTTAATCCCAACCCAACCCTGAATCGACCCAATCCACTTTAGGTAGGAGTTGCGCGATTAAACCCATAGCTGATATTATACTTCCGTACCCTGAATACAAAATAATATGGTTCATTTTCTTGATTTTGTTTTAAAGCCATAGAAACACGCAGCAGCGAATTAGCGTAGCATTCCCGTAAAGTATTATACAAATTACAATATTGGATATAACTGTTCAGTAATGACATACACAGAGACACAACGATCTATATAGTTGTGTCCATGACAAACTTTCACATGAATAAAAATAATCGAAAAATACTCGTAACTTTAAAAGTATATATTGCACATACAACACCCATATCTCGTCATATGTAGAAGTGACAGAAGTTTATTCGAAAAATCAATAGAAGGTCACAGTAAGACGAGTCATTTAACACAGGAATCTTGTATATTAATTCTAGAATATACGCTTTACGGCTCCGGGGAGATGAGTATTCATGAAGTAATCTTCCCATATAATGCATCTTGGATCAAAGTTGAGCACATCATCCATGTTGCATTCTTTCATTGCCATTCTCAACCTCTCGGTATTAACATCATCAAAGCTGAAAATTTTAAGTTTATAAATAATTAAATTGCTTTTAATCAGTCGCACCGCGAGTTGATTAAATGATGCTTAAGCTATAGAAAATAATTGGGAAGAAATACAAAATATAAACATTCACATACCTGCCTTGGAAAAGCAAGTAAGGTTTGTAGAGTTCAGTTAGACGTATAGCCATATCAATCTTCCTTTTCATAGTTTTGTAGGTTTTGTCAAAACACCGCCATGATAATAGATTTGCCCACTCTAGTATCTAAAAACATATTAAACGACAAGTTACTGTCATTGAATGTGTACATCAACATTAAAGAGTGTTAGCCACACATGTAATATACTATTTTAACCATAACAAATTATAATTTGCTTAAGACGTTGATAATAAGACTAACAATAAATTCCTATGCAAAATACTCCTTTACTATACAAAATATCTTAACGTTAACTTTCATTATATTATGGGGGCAGCAAATTGTCTTGGTATTTCCTTTGATCCTAAGAGACGTCCAACATGAAGTATAACACAACAACAATAACAACAACTACCAAGTATACTCTCATCAGGTGGGGTCTGGGGAGGGTAGACGAGCCTTACCCTTACCCGAAAGGGCAGAGAGGCTATTTCCAATCGACCCTCGGCGCGAAGTATAACATAAAGTAATACTAAATAATAGTCAAAAGTAAGGGGATAAATTTTGATTTTTTTTCCAAATACTTTCACACGCGAAAACTATCAACTCGATGTGAGAGGTCCGTAAAAGTCAACGAAAAATGAAATGATCTACGTCTATCTGCAAGCATACGCATGTCTGCAATATAAATTAACTACACAATATAGCCGCTCTTAAAAATAATTGCCAAAATTTTTATATGTATTTATATATAATATACATTTAATTTATTTGTTTATATATTTGGCTAGAGAATTAAATTATTTTTGGCTGATTGGCCAAATGTGTAACTTCTGTTGAGTTGTCCCACATCGGAGGGATTTGAGGTCCTTGGTCTTCTTATATGGCTTGGGTAATCCTCACCTCATAAGCTAGCTTTTGGGGTTGAGTTAGGCCCAAGGTCCATTCTTATCATGGTATCAGAGCCAGGCTCATCCCAATTATTGTTACCGATGTTGGGCCCCCATTTATGTTGTCCACGCTCCAGAGATCTGGGCGTGAGGGGGGTTGTTGAGTTGTCCCACATCGGAGGGATTTGAGGTCCTTGGTCTCCTTATATGGCTTGGACAATCCTCACCATATAAGCTAGCTTTTGAGGTTGAGTTAGGCCCAATGTCCATTCTTATCAACTTCAGCACTAAAATCTGTATCAAAGATGAAAATAAAATGTTATATTGATGAGAAAAATACCTTTAACAATGGCAAATAATAGGTTGAAATGTATTTTTGAAAGCTATCCATGCTGCTAAATAGCGTAGGCATTCCCACTTTGATGATGTTCCCATCTTTGTTGATCCATGGATTTTTTGTGAAGTAATGAAACAGAAACAATTGAATATCACAAGATTTTAGAGGATTTTTTTCGGAAGAGCTAATGTGAAATATTGATTCATGAGAAGGATAATATTGATTTCCATGTGCTATAATTGCTGCAAGTATGGAGTTCACCACCATATCACCTGGAATCTGTAATAAATTAAAGAGATTAAAAAATTAGCAGACCTCATTTGTAGTTGGTAAGAATAATGTTATAAATAATTTCTTTATAATGATTAAAAAAAGAAAGCTTTGGAAATTCCACCAGCATAGTGAATTAGTACATACCGCGTCTACTTTTGTGTTTGGGTCACCAAAGCAGAAACTCACTATGCCTTTACCATATCCCAAGATAAATGAATCCACTGTTCTGCAGTTTCAAATAAAAGTTATTTATAAATATATGAGATATGAATCACTTCTTTATATGCTTTGCTTTAATTTATCTCAAAACACAAGAACAACAACAATTATATGCCCAAGATATTCTTATATGTGTAGGGTCCAGAAAAGGTAATATATATGTTGATCTAACTCTTATTTTATGAAAAGAGTATTTTCGATAAACCTTCCAAAAAAAACTAATGAAGAAGCCATGTTGAAAATAATGAAGACTTTTATCTCAAGAACTTGAGTAAAATATTTAGTTCGTCGAATTACTCTTGGTAGTGAAATAATGCAATGAACTTTACAAGCAAAAAAAAAAAAAGAATATAAATTCACGAACTTACTTGACTCCTTCAATCCATCCTGGAAATGGCTCTTTATACGTGCTAGTGATAATTGTTGGACGTATTATAACAAGTTGTAAATTCTCTTTCAAATGTCCTAAAAGCATCTCCCCCATTGCCTTTGTGAAGGAATATGTGTTTGGCCACCCATGCAAAGTTGCCCTAAAATGATCAATATATGCCGGTGTTAATTAGAAAAGCAGTATTGTGCGTAATTTCTATGCACTGATAAGTTGGACTGGTTTGGATTTTATAATTATCAAATTAAACTAATTGTATCGGGTTATTAAATTTAAAAATCACACCAAATCAATAAAATTCAGACTTTACACTCTCGGTTATTCTCGGATTTTCGGGATTTTTCGGATTTTTTCCGGTAAAATTTTCATAGAACAAAACATATAAATTGTTGTCAAAATATTTCTTTAATCCTAGTAAGATACAACTATATAAGGTATTTTGCAAGAAAATAATACAAAATATGAGATGTGTCATGACATTATCCTAAAATATTCAACAATAAAGACAATAAAATTATGTAATATAAATATTGCTAATTAAAAAGTTATAATAAAAATAAACATAATCTAAAAGTACTACGCAATGCTAAAATAAGTAAATTAATAAGGAAGTATTATTTACATGGCTAAATGCTAAAGAAAAATAAAAATAGGTTATGTATTTTTATCGGAATTATTGCAAAACAAGAATAGACATTCAATACATTCACATTCATAGTATTGAATTGAATATCTTTTGTTAGCATTAGTATTGATTTTGTTTTGGTTTGGCCTTTTGTTAGCATTATTTAATTTACTAATGTTAATGGTTATAAAACTTATTGGAAAATTCAAACGTTCTAAGTCCAACCTTGAAATAATATCATAAAAGATAAAATTATGATTTTTTAAAATAAATATTTATTAATTACATCACAACAAGTATATTCATATATTAAATATATCTAAGATTTCTAAATATATATGTAGTGTCGGGTTGGTTTGGTTTCGGTTTAATTTTCTTTATTTAAAACCAAACCAAACTAATTATGGTCGGGTATTTTTGTAAACACCAAACCAAATCATAATCGGATTTTTTTTCCTCAATTTGACTCGGATTATCGGGTTGTGTGATTTTGTCGATTTCTTTTGTACACTCCTAACTGACGGTATAGAAAATACATATGCAATTAGATTACTTAAATCAGGAAAATAATGACTGACTTTATTGATTCAACAACAATAACAAGAATAACAAAAAATTCAGTGTGATCATACAAAAGAAGTATGAGAAAAATAGTAAATACTCAAATTTTATCCAATATTGAATAGGTGAAAAGACTATTTCCAATAAGACACTCTCATTAGTTCAACAACAAAGATATATTATCTCAATACCACTAAATGAATTAGACCTTTTCTAACCTTTGAATGCCAAGGTCTTTCATGGCTATCGTCACTTCCTTTGATGTCAAAGTTTGACCTTCAAGTTCCCTAAGTTTGTCTTCTATCACCTTCCTTTCCACATCAATGTCTAAGTAGGAGTTTTTGTTGAGTGTCTCACCCAAAATGAATGATTTCTCTGGTATAACTCCTTCCCCTTCCCCACAAACATAAGCTGTGACGAAGACATCGAACTAACTAATCAATAAGGCAAGATGTTTAAGCAATAACAGTAACAATAGTACATGAAAAAAGAATCACACGTTTGCTTTTTTTAAAAACTGACCAGTGGATACGTGGACAATAATCTTCACTTTTTCACATCTTTTAGCAAACTTGAGGACGTTGACGGCTCCTAGGACATTGATATTCATGGCAATATCATATCTACAAGAAAAAAGGAAACTAATAAGAGTCAACGATAACATATAATCGAGGACTGACAAACTGAAAAAATAGCTATTGCTATCGATATTATAGAGGGAATTAAATAAATGTCTTGCATCAAAATACTTTATAAATATTTTTACAATCATACCTCTCATCAAATCTAGTAGTTGCAGCTGAGTTTATAATTATTTCGATTTCTTTGAACATTTCATCTTTTATCTTCGGATTTTCAATTCCAAAATCCTCAAATGAAATATCACCAGCAACTGGAAATACCTTCTCTTCTACGAGAGAGTTTAGTTTTTTTGCACCTATCTTTTCTCTTAGAACCTTAAACAATTCAGTCTGCATAACCTGCATAAAAACTTGCAAAAATATTACTATATTGCTCCATACTAAATAACAAATAGCCTAACCCATTTTTGCTAACAATAAAAAAGAGAATGCCTAACATTTATTAAATACAAGTCGTAAAACGAGCAATATTTACAGATAGCACCCAAAGTTTACAGTTATTTAGGTTAGGTAACTCTAACATGATTATCTTGATTGGCTTTGTTACTGATACTAGAAAACTAAAATTAGAGTTTAATTTAATTTTGAATAAATTTCACGCAAAAGGTCCCATTAATAATAAAAACCAAAACAACCAAAAAAAGTATTGCATGAATGTAGACGGAAAATCAAACTTCCATTTAAAAAAAAATTAGATACTCTTTTGACACTTAATAAAGTACAAATGCAGGCTGTAGTACAACATTTTCCTTATAGTCTTGTTCAAATGAAACGGACGAAGCAAGTAACTGTTTTTATTATTATATATAAAAGTGCGTACTATGTTTTACCTCGTCATATAAACGCTTGTTGGCTGATTTGGTGTCCGAAGCTCTTAGTAAAAGGTATAATTTTTTTACGTTTGGTTGAGTCCGAAGTATCTTCTCCACCAAAACTGCATTAAAAAGGTAATTGGTAACTAAAATAAATAGTAAATAACATGCTATAACGAATTAAATTACAGTGGTGGTGTAAAAAAACTAGATAATAAAATAGCTAGAGAGGAAATACTTTTTGCTAGGAAACCAGTGGCACCCGTAATGAAAATAGTTTTGCCATCTAGAAATTGTTGAATTTTAGGTGATTCCATTGGTAAGGAATTTGGGCAGCTAAATTTTGTGGAAAAACTTGATATTTGATATTGAAATTGATATTTGATATGAACTCATGCACTCATTTCTCAATATATATAGAGGTAAACTTGAGACAGATTTGCTAATAGATATTTGGAGAGGTCTTTCAACGATCAATTATGTATGTTTACCATTACCTAAAATTTAGGTTATCCCACTATTCCTTAAAGTCAATGGTAATAAATCCAAGAGTAGAAGCAAACACTTAACCCTTACTACAAAAAGCAGCATCTGTAACTATTAAAAATAGCACTTATTAGTGATAATTTTCCAAATATCTTGTCCTGAAATATCCAGAAAAAAAAAAATTACTATGACAGCCTAACAACCTTCCATTCTTTTTGGTATTTTTATGATTTGTATCTTGTTAATTCTAAGTCTAAGAAAGATCATCTTAGATTAGTAGAGAATCCATCTAATTGTATGCCATGTGAAAAGCTTTAGTTGTGTTTTGTCCAACTCTGATAGAAAAAATTACATTATATAACCGTTCTCAAGATTTTATATACACATGGTTACTGATTTGAACAACACATATATCAATTTGTTATATACAAAAAATATACTCTCCCGGTTCATTTTCACTTGGCACGTTTTAACTTTTACGTCTCTTAAAAAATAATAAATGAAGTGTATAATTTACCATATTAATTGATGAATATTTTATTGGATTTGAGAAAATAATGTGAAATGAGTAATAAATACTAGTATAAATATAACAAGAAAAACTTTTTGTCGTAAAGTAACAAATAAAAATAAAAAATTATTTTTAGTATATTGACCAAGTATAAGTGAACGGAAAAAGTATAAATTATATATATTTCTGCACCTATTCGATATAAATAATTTCAGCTGCAAAAGTGGTCTTTTCCAATTTGAAACTGTTCGTACCTAGAGTTAGTATTATAAGAAGAGGAAGATTTGGGCAGCGCCAATCAAAATATACATGCGCGCGGTACTGTTTAGGTTTGTTAGGGGAATATGTTGTTAACTTGAGAAGTCCCTCAAATGTTGGTTTTAGCTACATGTGTACTTAATCATCCTAACTCAAACAGAAGTACAGCAGGATTTTAAATTAATTGAAGAAATGTATAGCGTTCATAAAAATTATGTACTACAAAATCTCTGGCCGGTTAAGCGTCTAAATCTTTAAAATGCTGTCGACAGAATAGTATGATGTTTTCGTTAGACAGGAAGAAGTAGACAAATTAAAACAGATTTATTTATCTTTGGATGGCTAAATGCGAAACCAATACGGGCATACCTTGGATATGGCGCCACAAATTGGGTGCGGAAGTTTGACTAACAATATTAGTTGAGCGGTTAATTAGACCATAGGTTTTGGCCATACTCTTTTTGGCTCACACATTTTTTAGGCCTCTGAATAAGTAATACATGCACATCTGCCTCGAGGTCCCTTTTTTCTTCGAGTAGGTAAAACCATGTGGTTGGTTTTAAAGGTCTTAATGTCCCCTTAAATGTAAGTGTAAAACAAACAGTAATGATATATGCAGTGTTTCTTACAGGTGAAATTCAGGTTGGGACTATCAACTATGAAAGCAAACATTTACCCTTACATTACAGAGGTAGAAAATTTTTTTTCGGGAGGTAACCGGCCTCAAGAAAAGCACCATTATAATAATTATAACAAAAAATTAGACAAAGAAAAGCAGTAGCAACCATCAGAAAAATAATATAATTGAAGCAAAAGAAATAGCAAATAGTAATAACAATCTAAGAATAGAAAATAGGGAGATAACACTTGTACTACAAGTATAGAAAAGAAAAACAAGTTGAAAAAGAAATGCACGCGACTATTTGCTAATTTAGTATCCTAATAGTCGACCTCCACTTCTTCTTATTAAGGGTCATGTCGTCCTCAGTAAGTGTGACGATCCAGCCAGTCGTCTCATGAGTTACTGCTCCGTTTTTTCCATATCTGCTACTTTATGCTTCATTATCCGTGTTTCATGTGATTGAGTTGATTAGTTTGCGTTCGGAGAGGATTTGGTAAGAAATGAGATACTTAATCTCTTTTAAGAAGGTTTAAGTTGGAAAAGTCAACCGGAAGTTGACTTATGTGCTAAAATGCTCGATGAGAGTTCCGATGGTTTAGTAAGCTTCGAGAGGTGATTTGTGACTTAAGTGCGTGATCGGAATTGGTTTCGGATGTTCGGAATAGAATTAGGCTCAAATTTGCGAAGTTAATATTTTGGCGATTTTCGGTTGGTAGGTAAGATTTTGATCCGAGGATCGGAATAGAATTTCAAGAATTGTTGTAGTTTGGTTATGTCATTTGGGATTTGTATGTGAAATTTAGGTCATGTAGACGAGGTTTGATAGACTTTTTGATCGAATTCGAAATTTGGAAGTTTTTGAATTCTTAGGCTTGAATCTGTGGGTAATTCGATATTTTTATATTTTTTAGTGTTCCGAAGTTTGGATCAAGTTTTAATGATGTTATGGGGCATGTTGGCATATTGGGTCGGGGTCCTATGAGACTCAGATAAGTTTTGGAAGAGTTTTGGGAAAATTTTGTCATTTTGAGTATAAGCATGTAATAATCCAAAGGTCCATTATTAGTTTTACAAGGCAAAATTTGATTTCGAGACTTTCAGAATTTAAACAATAAATTATAGGAGTGATCTGAAAAGTTTGGTGTAATTTCATTAAGTCGCGATTGGGTTTTTGACACGAAATATGAGTTAATTGTTTAACGAGCGAAATGGGTATGGAACTGAGTAATGAGCTCTGAATTGTGCTTCGATTGAAGGGCTATGTTTGTATTATTATTTGTGACTCATAGGAATAAGAATCATCGAATTTTGAGTTCGTATGATGAAGTTAAAGCTTTTTTAGTGAAAAGAAAAGCTACTGCAATTGCTTTGGATAGCTGCTGGATTTTTTATAGCAGCTTGAACAGTGACGCATTAACAGTACCCGCAAACATGAACTGTACCCTCGAATATTTCTGGGCAGTGAAAGGGCGAGCAATCCATTTTTTCCTTTTTTTTTAGTTCCAAGCTTTTGGGCAATTTTGAACAAAAAATCACGAAAATTCTTGAGGTAAGTCCCTTATGATGATTGTTGGTCAATATTATTGAATTATCATTGAATATTCCAGCTAGATTACGTATTTTTAAGGTGTAAATCTGGAATTTGGGCCTACGGATTTGAAAATAAGATTTGATGGTTTGGAGGCCGAATTGTTGTTGGATTTTGGAAAAATTTATTTGCATAGACTCGTGGAGTGATAAGGAACCCGTTGATGTAAAAATTTTTGAGTTTCGAGAATTGGGCCTGGGGCTCGGGTTTTGCTATTTTCGATATTTTTCAATTGTTTTCGCTTGGATTTGTTTCCTTAGCATATTGTGACGTATTCGTTCTGATTTTGGTTAGATTCGATGCGCGTGGAGGCCCATTCGAGAGGCAAAGGTATCGTGAGCTAGAGATTTAGCCGGTTCGAGGTGAGTAATAATTTGTAAATGATATTCTGAGGGGTTGAAACCCCGAATTTGCACATCGTAGTGTTATGTTTAAAAGCCTTGCACGCCGAAGAGCGAGCGTGTGGTAGAGCACCATTGTGGATTGTGACTTAGTCCATCCCAATTGATAAATTTACTGCATATTTGTCTGAAATTTACTTGTTATCATCATAATTTGGGATGATTGCCATATTTGGGCTTCGTGCCAGCTATTTCAACCCTTCGAGGATTGTTGTTGATATTTTCTCACTGTATTAATGTTATACTTGAACTCAATCATGTATTTTTTACTACTTTTAAGACTAAGCCAAGTTTATTTTGCTTTAACACTTGTAATGATATTTCAAATAATATTTCGGCTAAGTTCATGTTTTACTGTTTCCCTAGTGGCTTATGTGATTTTTGACTGAGTAAGTCCTAGGGCCTGTATTGTGAGGATACTTTTGGATCGGGCTGCACGCCGGAGTAGTGAGATACTGATTTTGTATGAGGCCGAGGGCCTAGATTTGATTCCACGAGATGCCACGATATTACGCTTGGGCCGTAAGGGGCCTTACCCGGAGTCTTCACACCCCCAGTGAGCGTCGATGATGAAATATATGGATCGGAGTGCACGCTGTAGCGATATATGGATGAAAATGCACGCCACAACGGTACTAGAATTGTTCTATGTGTTTACTTAATTTCACTATCTGCCATTATCTGTTATTTGTGCTACTTCATGTGATACCTACGGGATTGCCTAACATTATCTATTAATTGAGTGTGGTGCCCGAGGGACGGACTTCTGTGTTTATCTGCACTATTTGTTTTGCAATCATTTTCATAACTGTTGAAAAAGTCATTTTCTAAAGAGGTTTTAATCTGAGCTAAGATATTTCTAAAGATTTCACACCTTCAATGCTTTTGTCAAAGGGTTTTACACTGCTTCTATACAATATGATGATTTTCTTTACGTGATTTCCTATTGCTCAGTTGTTTTTTACCTTTATTACTCACCGAGTTCGAGTATTTACTTTACTCCCTGCACCTCATGTGCAGATGCATGTATTTGTTCACCCGGTAGCGGGCTTTGAGCTGGTTGAAGGCTAAGTTATACGAGTTTAGTAAGGTGATTGCCAGCGTTCGCAGCATCGCATTTCTTCCTTTTGTTTATCAGTCTTATTTTGAATGTTTCAAGCCGTGTAGTTGTTGTTATACTAATAGATGCTCGTGAATTCTGACACCCCGATTTGGGCTGCATCGGGTTGTACTTTCATTAATAATTATCATTAAAGCATGTATAGACTGCTTACGTGACAAGTTGGTATCAGAGCCTAGGTTACATAGGTCTCACGAGTCATGAGCGGGTTTAGTACAGTCTCACATATATATACGGAGACGCTTGTATTTATTTTTGAGAGGCTGCAGAACCATTAGGAAAAAATTCACATTCTTGAATTCTTATCGTGCGTCTTTTGATTCAGCTTGAAAAGTAACCCTTGAAATTCCTTTCACACATTCGTATGCACACATGAGCACGCAAAATTAGATGTGTCTTTATGGCTTGTGATTCCCTAATCGGGAGGCGAGATGTGATGTTTGTGAGTTTGATGCTGGGCCAGTCTGGAGGACATGAGGCTGGCACGACCTCCTTCACTTGTTTATCTGATCTTTCTCATTCCCTCATTTGTCTGTCTCTCTACCAATTATTGGTGTTAGATCTGCTTACATACGTGTTTTAGTCATATTCATTATTTTTTCCAGAAGAACATTAATATGTACTATTTTAATACACTTCAATGTAGGGGTGTTCAAAACCGATCCGAAACCGAAAACCGATCCAAATCGAAGCTTAACGGCATACTGGTAACGGCTTAACGGCTTAACGGACGGGGAACGGATTGATTTTTTTTAATTAACGGCTTATCAGTTTGGGGATGGATTATTCAATTTTCTTAAAGGCTAATCCGTTAACCCGTTAAGAATATAAATATATATATATATATATATATATATATATATCTTCCCAAAGATAAATATAAAAAAACAAAAACACTTGAAAATGATTAACAAAAGTTTATTTCTACTTCTAAGAATTTTTAATCTCGGGATCTAGATGATTTGCAGGTACTCGCCCAACATAAAGGAGATGAAGGTGCTGGACAAGAAAAAAGTGAGGAGGGAAAAGCTATACTACCTCAGGGATAAAATGAATGTCCTGAAAAAACATTAACAAGCTAGCTCATATGAAGGTATATTGGAATAGGTGTTTGATCTATAATTACCTGAAGAGATCTATCAAATTCTAGTAACATGCATGTTAGGCCGATAAGCCGCCCAATAACCGCCGTATAAGAGCTAACCCAATACCAATCCGCCTGATATCTTATCGGGTGGCTAACGGATTAATACATTTAAAAGCCGATAACCGTTAAGCCAAACCGTTAAGAGTAAAAAACCGCTCAATCCGCCCGATGAACACCCCTACTTCAATGGCTATTAAAGTCTATCTTTTTGGTAGCTCAGCAGCCTATTGATTATAGATATTAGTGGATAGATGTGTCACTTTATTAACCTTGAGAATATAATGCTAAAGCCATTTTCCACATCTAGATCTTGTTCCATGTGGAAAATGAGGTTGTTGAGGTGGGGTAGGGACTTAAAGGGAGAAGAAGTAACGTGGAGAGAGAAGAGAAAAAGAAAATTAATGCACAGAAGTGTAAATTGCTTTGATTATGGCTTCTCCCATATGCTCAAATGGCCCTGCAAACACGGCAGATTATATGCCATGTGAATTAAAGGGAATATTAGCCTGGTGGAAATAAAAACCCCAAAATTGAATACGAGTTTGAATGGTCTTTAATTTCACTTTAATTTTCCTAGAATTGAAATCACATAACATATCATGATCTGGGTTTTTCATACTAAGGATCGTGATGACGCCTACTTGTATAAAATAAGCAACTCATGAAATCATAAACTCCTAACTCTTTTATTTAAATCCTTTTGTGAATCATAACAACAAACATTAAATAGTTCAATAACAACGGAATATGAATACTTAAATTAAATAAGCTAAACAATACTGCGGAAATCAACATATGTCTCTACCCAAGAACTGGTGTCACAACATCCACGGACTACTAAGAGTACTAAATACAACCATTTGAAAGAAATAAAAACCATTTGTCTCGCAAACATGAGATAACAGAATGAAATATAAGATAGTAGAGACGTCGGGCTTGCGGACACCTGCAAGGCTACCTCGGAGTCTCGGTGGACTGAAGGCTGGCTCATGAACTAATGTTGTTGCCTAAACGCTGCTCCGGTATCTACACATAAGTGCAAAGTGTAGCATTAGCACAATCGACCCCCATATGCTGATAAGTGTCTGGCCTAATCCTGGCGAGGTAGTGACGACGCTAGAACCAGACTCCAGAAAAACCTGTGCAGTTATATTATACATTGCAAAAAAGTAAATAGATAATAAACATTTAAAGCTAGGGAAGGGGAACATGCTGCGGGGGTGGCAGATAAACAGAATATCAAAGAACAATAAAGAAATTGTAATTTAACTTCTAAAGTAGATAAAGAAAAATAAAGGCAACTTCTACTTTCAATTTCATCTTGTTGCAGGCGTGCAACACGATCCCATTTCTCATATCTCGTGGTAGGCATATTATCCGCTCCTATTTTATTATATCATGTTGTAAGCGTACCACCAACTCTTATTTTATTATACTTCGTGGTAGGCGTACCACCCGCTCCCATTTTATTATATCTAGTGGTAGGCGTACCGCCCCTCCTATTTTATATATCTCGTGGTACGCGTACCAGCCGCTCCCATTTTATTTTATCTCGTGGTAGGCGTATCACTTGCTCCCATTTTTTTATATCTTGTAGTAGGCATATCACATGCTCCTATTTCATCATCACAACGTAATCACAAGAAATCCCGGCAAGGGAACAAACAAATATAATAATTTTCTGGTAGGGGAACAACAATATCAAAACAATCATCCCAGCAAGGGCGAATCAGCTATAACAAACGTTAACTTAGCTTGTACTCAGCTCAATTAATGAAAATGATTAATTATAAATAGGATATACGAGGATAAAAAAATCTTTGCTCGATATGATAGATCATTAGTTAAGGCATCCAAAAGATCATTTAAGAAAACAACAACTTTCAATTTAAGGCTCACGGTCATGCTTGACACCAACGTATAAATAACCGTCACCATGCCTATACATCGTACTCAACAAGAAGCAAGTAGCAAATATGACTCAACTCGTAATCCTTAAGCAAAGGTTTGACTGAACACTTACCTCAAACTTCCACGGCCAATTCAATCCTCAATTATCGCTTTTCCTCTCGAATTTGGCTCCAAATAAATTGTATCTATACATAAATGACTTCAATACATCAATAAATGCTAAACAATCGAACCCAATGCCTAATTATATCTTTCCAAGCATTCTTCCCAAAACCCAAAAATTTACCCTAGGCCCAATTGGTAAAAATACGAGGTTCGGACCAAAATCAAATCACACATTCATCCACGAGCCCAAATATATGATTTATTTTATAATTCGACCCAAAAATAAGGTTTAAATAAAGAAAAATTAAAAAGCCTAACTCTACCCAAATCCCTAAGTTTCTACTCTTAATCACATATTTTAGGCCTAGAAATTTATTAGATGTTGATGAAAATAGAAGAAAACGAGTTAAAGATTACTAACACAAGAAATTATGGTGAAGGAAAGCTTCAAGAATTAACCTAGAGCTAAGGTTTATGAAGTTTTATGAAAATCCCGTAATGGATTCTATTTTATAGGATTAAAATAACTGAGCGGATTTGTTCTACACGATCGTGAACAAGAGATTGCGATCGCATAGGGTAAAGTTTGATGGGCACTATGATCGCGGACAACAGGTTGCGATCACAGGGTAGAACTGCTGAGTATTACGATTGTGGACAATAACATGGGATCACATAGAAGAAAAATGAAAGCTGGGGCTTTACACAACGCGATCGCGGAGGTAAGAATGCGATCGCATAGAACAATTTATGAAGCCCTAATTTTGCTCTATGCGATCGCATAGAAGAAATCCATAGACAACAAAAGACAATTATTTCTGCAACCTTTTCTAAGTTCAAAACTTCCCGAAACACATCCGAAACACCCGAGCCCTCTGGGCTCCGAACCAAATACATGTACCAACTCATTAACATCATATGAACTTATCCCTGCGCTCAAATTGCAAAAATAACCTCAAAATCACGAGTTTCTCTCAATCTTCATCAAGTTCGAAATTTTGGAATTCATATCCAAATCACATCAAACGACGCTCGATTTAAACCAAATTTTATAGAAAGGACTTAAACCATATATAAGACCTGTACAGAATTCCGGAACCAAAATACGGGCCCGATACTATTGCTTTCTAATAAGATTTCCTTTTAATTTTTCTTAAACATTTTAAGAAAATAATTTTATAGAAAAACTCATTTCTTAGGCTTGGGAACTTTAATTTCATTTCGGGCATACACCCAAGTCCCATATTTTTCTACGGGCCCTCCAGAACTGTCAAATCACAGGTCCGAGTCCGTTTACCAAAAAATTTGACCGATGTCAAATTTATTCATTTTAAAATGAAAACTTAGCATTATTCACAGAATTTCATATTTAAGCTTTCCGGCTACTTGCCTGGACTGCGCACGTAAAATTGAGGCGACTCCAAATGTGGTTTTCAAGGGCTCAGAAAAACAAAATTTGATTAAAAATAGGTGATACCCATTGAGTCGTCATATCCTCCACCTCTAAAACAACAGTTTGTTCTCGAACGGACAGAAGAAGGAAGTACCTGAGTCGGGAAAAAGATGAGGATAACGACTCCACATATCAAACTCGGACTCCCAGGTCGATGCCTCGGTAGGCTAACCTCTCCACTAAACATGAATAGAAGGGAAACTTTTCGACCTCAACAGACGAACCTGCTGGTCTAGAATATCTACCGACTCCTCTTTATAAGACAAGTCCTTGTCCGACCGGACAATGCTGAAATTCACACGTGGGATGTATCGCCGTGATATTTCCGGAGCATGGGCACATAAAACACTGCATGCACGGCTAATAGGCTCGGCTATAATGCAAGTTTATAAGCTACCTCTCCCACAATCAAGAATCTCGAATGGACCAATGAACATAGGGATAAGCTTGCCCTTCTTCCCAAATCTCATCATGCCCTTCATAGGTGACACTCTGAGCAATATCCACTCACCAACCATAAAAGCCACATCTCGAACCTTGAGGTCTGCATAGCTCTTTTTGCATGCACTAAGCTCTACGAAGCCTATCCTGAATGATCGTGACCTTGTTCAAATCCTCCTGAACCAGATCCGTACCCAACGACCTAGCCTCCCCCGGCTCTAACCATCTAACCGGATAGTGACACCGCCTACCACATAAAGCCTCATAAGAAGTTCTTTGGACTCTCGACTAGTAGCTATTGTTGTAGGGAAACTCTGCTAAAGGCAAAACTGATCCTACGAGCCTCTAAAGTCAATGACACACGCTCGGAGCTTATCCTCCAAAATCTGAATTGTCCGCTGGGACTTACCATCCATATATGGATGAAACGTTATGTTTAGCTCAATCCGCGTGCGCAGTTTTAGTTGAACTTCTCTCCAGAAGAGCGAGGTAAGCTGCGTACCCCGGTACGAAATGATAGATACAGGCACACCATAAAGGCAAACAATCTCCCGAATACAGATCTCAGCTAACCTCTTAGATGAATAGGAGACTGCCACAGGAATGAAATGCGCTGACTTGGTCAATCTATCAACAATGACCCAAACTGCGTCGAACCTCTTCCGAGTGTGCAGGAGTCCGGAAACAAAGTCCATAGTGATCCATTCCCACTTTCACTCGAGAAGCTCAATCCTCTGAAGCAAACCACCAGGCCTCTGATGCTCATACTTAATCGGCTGAAAATTCAAACACCGAGCCATATATGAAATAATATCCTTTTTAATTCTACGCCACCAATAATGTTTTCGTAAGTATTGATACGTCTTCACAGTTACCGAATGAATAAAGTACCTGGAGTTGTGGGCCTCCTCAAAAATCAACCCTCGAAGCCCATCCACATTAGGCACAGAAACTCACCATTGCAATTTCAAAACTCCATCATCATCTAAGGTAACTTTCTTGGCATCTCCACGCTGCACCATGTCTCTAAGGACACATAATGGGGATCATCAAACTGCCGATAACGGATACGCTCCAATGATGAAGAATGAGTGAGCATGCAAGCTAATACTCAAGTAGGCTCAGAAATATCCAACCTCACAAATCGATTGGCCAAAGCCTGAACATCCAAAACAAGTAGTCTCTCACCGACCGGAATATAAGAAAGACTGCCCATACTGGCTGACTTTCTACTCAAAGCATTGTCCACCGCATTGGCCTTTCTTGGGTGATATAAGATAGTGATGTAATAATCTGTCAACAACTCCAACCACCTTTTCTGACTCAAATTCAACTCATTTGCTTGAAAAAGTAATGAAGACTCTTGTGATCAGTGAACACCTCACATACCACGCCATACAGATAATGCCTTAATATCTTTAATGCATGAACAATGGCTGCCAACTCTAAATCATGCAACAGATAGTTCTTCTCATGAATCTTCAACTTCCTCGAAGCATATGCAATGACCTTGCCATCTTGCATCAATACTGCACCAAGCCTAGTACGGGAAGCATCACAATTAACATAATAAGGTCCTGAACCTTTGGGTAAAACAAACACCGGTGCCGTAGTCAGAGCTACCTTAAGCTTCTGAAAGCTCGCCTCACACTCATCCGACTACCTAAATTGGGTACCGTTCTGGGTCAATCTAGTCATCGAGGTTGCAATAGAGGAAAACCCCTCCACAAACCGTCGATAGTAGCATGCCAACCCCAAGAAACTCCGAATCGCAATAGCTGATGCCGGTCTAGTCCAGCTTTTGAGTGCCTTAATCTTCTTTGGGTCCACCTGAATACCCTTTGCTGATACAACATGACCTAGAAATGCAATTGAACCTAACCGAAATTCACACTTTGAGAACTAAGCATATAAACGGCTATTCCTAAGAGTTTGAAGAACCATTGTAAGGTGTTGCTCGTGCTCCTCTTGACTGCCGTAACACATCAACATATCATCAATAAAGACTATCACGAGCGAGTCCAAATAAGGCCTGAACAATCAGTTCATCAAGTCTACGAAAGCTGCTGGGGCATTTGTCGACCCGAATGACATAACCAAGAACTCATAATGCCCGTACCGAGTGCAGAAATCTGTCTGAGGGACATCGGATGCCCTAATCCTCAACTGATTGTAGCCAGGTTGCAAGTCAATCTTGGAAAATACCTTAGCACCTTGAAGCTGATCAAACAAATCATCAATCCTTGGTAACATATATTTATTTTTGATCGTTACCTTGTTCAGCTGCCGGAAATCAATGCATATTCTCATCGAACAACCTTTTAATTAATAAATAACACCGCGCACCCCAAGGGGATACATTGGGTCAAGTGAAACCTTTCTCAAGCAAGTCATGCAACTGTTCCTTTAACTCTTTCAACTTAGGCGGGGCTATATGATATGGTAGGATAGAAATAGGCTGGGTGCCTGGAGCCACATCAATGTAAAAGTAAGGTCTAAAAGAAAAACATCAGGGAACTCACGAACAATGGGCACATAATAAATAATAGGGACCTCAGCATTAGAATGACGAACATATGCCAAATAGGCCAAACACCCCTTCTCGACCATAGGTCGAGCCTTCACATACGAGATAACACAGCAGGTATAATGACCAGGAGTCCCTCTCCACTCAAAACGAGGCATACACGGTAATGCTAAGGTCACATTCTTGGCATGGAAATCCAAAATAACATGGTAAGGTGATAACCAGTCCATCCCAAATATAACATCGAAGTCAACCATATCTAAAAGCAACAAATCTATGCTAGTCTCGAGACCCCCAATCACCACAATAAATGAACGATGGACTTGATCAACCACGATAGAATCACTCACCAGTGTAGACATATAAACAGTAACACTAAATGAATCATTAGGCATAACCAAGTATGGTGCAACATAAGATGGCACGTATGAATAGGTAGACCCATGATAAAATAGCACTGAAGCCTCTCTATCACAAACCAGAATGGTACTTGTAATGACTACATCTAAAGCGTCAACCTCGGGCTTTGCTAGAAGGCCATAACATTAGGGCTCGGCCCACCACCCTAACCTACCTCTCTAGGACGGCCTGCTGCTGGCTGGCCTCCAACTCTAGAGGCCTAAGCTCTACCTCTAAGACCTCTACCTCTACCTCTATCACATCTAACCCCACCTCTAACCCCACCTCTAGCTAGCTGGGCGGGCTGTGGAATATCTGGTGCCTGTACTATAGCACGAGAACCCTGATGTGGAGAATTGCTCGAAGCTCAAGAACAATACCTAGCAATGTGCTTCGTGTAACCACAAATAAAACAAGACCTCTGCTGAAGACCCTAGAAACTTTTGAGAAATGGTGCATTGATATGTGCTGGTGGTGAACTGAAGGACTGTTGATCCGGATACTGCATTTGAGGACCATGGCTACCTGAAGCACTGTGAGAAACTTGAAGAGCTGGCTTAAAGGGCCTAGAAGGATGCCCTCTACCACGTGAATCTCTACCTCCAGACGAGGTAACACTGAATCTGCCTAAATGGCAGGGCCTCTAGTCTGACCCATGACAACCTCCCTGTGACCAAACCATCTCAACTCTGCAGGCCACATTGGTCGCCTCCTAAAAAGTGATCTCACCTCTAGCCTCTTTGGTCATCTCAAGACAAATCAGCTAAATGAGTCCATCAATAAACCTCGTCACCCTCTCTCTCTCTCTCGGTAGGAAGTATGACAAGAGCATAGCGAGCTAAGTTAATAAACCTGGTCTCATACGGGGTGACCGTCATGGAACCTTGCTGGAGGTGCACAAACTACCTCCGATAGGCTTTTCTGTAAGTCGCAGGGAGAAATTTCTCCAGAAACAATGCTGTAAACTGCTCCCAAGTCAAGGATGGTGACCTCGCTGGCCTTGCTAAGCAATAATCCCTCCACCAAGTCTTGGCGGATTCAGACAAGTGGAATATAGAAAAATCGACCCTATTGGTCTCAACAATGCCTATGTTCCCGAGAGCCTCGTGGCAACTATATAGGAAATCCTAGGGATCCTTAGAAGAAGCATCGCTGAAAGTAGTAGTGAAGAGCATCGTAAACCTATCCAGCCTCCACAAAGCATCAGCAGACATCGCCGCTCTATCGCCGGTCAGAACCACTACACCCGGCTGAACTACTCCAATTGGCTGAACCGCTAGAGTCTTAATATAGGGAGATACCTACTCTAGAGTACGAGTAGTAGGATTCTGAGCCCCTCCTCCAGCCTGAGAAGTGGCTGGTGCTACAGAAAGCAAACTAGCTTGGGTGACAATCTCCATGAGGCCCACCAATCAGAGGAGAGCGTCATGAAGAACCGGGGTAGCAATAAACCCTCTGGGATCTGAGTTGGGCCCATTGATACTACTGGGGCCAGAACCTCCTCCTCAAAATCAACCTGTGGCTCTGACATTGGTACTGCTCCTCGAGGTTGAGCTCTGCCCCTACCTAAGCCTCTAGCACGGCCTCCACCTCGCCCTCGACCCTTAGTGGAAGTTGCTACTGAGGGCTCGGGCTGCTAAGTGGTAGATGAGGAAGCACGTGTTCTAGCCATCTGCGAAAGTACAGAGTAAAACTTTAATTAGCATTTGAGAAAAAAAACCGCATGACAAGAAAGAACAAATGTGAAGTTTTCCTAACCTTGTAGCCTCTAGGGGATAAATACATATGTCTCCGTATCGATCCCTCAGACTTTACTGAGCTTGTCCATGAGTTGTATGACCTATGCGACCTATAGCTCTGATACCAACTTGTCACGACCTGGATTTTCCATTATCGGGGTCGTGATGGCGCCTACTTGTAGAAGCTAGGGAAGCCACGAAATCATAAACTCCTAACTATTTTATTTTAAATCTTTTTGTGAATAATAACGATCGTTAAATAGTTCAATAACAACGGGATATGAAATTAAAATGGGAGACTTAAATTAAATAAGCTAAAAAATACTGTCGAAATCAACACATGCCTCTACCTAAGAACTGATGTCACAAAATCCACGGGCTACCAAGAGTACTAAATACAACCGTTTGAAAGAAATAAATATTGTTTGTCTCGAATACATGAGATAACAAAATAAAATATAAGATAGAGGAGACGTTGGCCCTGCGCACACCTGCAAGGCTATCTTGAAGTCTCGGTGTACTGAAGGCTGGGTCCCAAACTAATGCTGCTGCCAAAATGCTGCTCCGGTATCTGCACATATGTGAAGAGTGTAGCATCAACACAACTTACCCCATGTGTTGGTAAGTGTCTGTCCTAACCCCCGTGAGGTAGTGACGAAGCTAGGACCAGACTCCAGAAAAACTTGTGAAGTTATATAATATATGGCAGAAAAATAAACAGATAATAAACATTTAAAGCTTGGGAAGGGAAACATGCTGCAGGGGTGGCAGATAAACAAAATATCAAAGAACAATAAGGAAATTGTAATATTTCTAACACGGATAAAGAGAAATAAATGCAACTTTCACTTTCAATTTCATTTTGTTGCAGGCGTGCAACCCGATCCCATTTCACATATCTCATGGTAGGCATTGCACCCGCTCTCATTTCATCATATCTCGTGGTAGACGTGCCACCCACTCCCATTTTATTATATCTCGTGGTAGGCGTACCAACTGCTCCTATTAAATTATATCTCGTGCTAGGCGTACTATCCGCTTCCATTTCATTATATTTAGTGGTAGACGTCCCACCCACTCCAATTTTATTATATATCGTGGTAGGCGTACCAGTTGCTCCCATTTTCTTATATCTCATTGTAGGCGTATCACCCGCTCTCATTTCATTATCACCTCATTGTCACAAAAAATCCCTGCAAGGGAACAAAGCAATATAATAATTTTCCGGCAGGGGAACAATAATATCGAAACAATTATCCCCGAAAGGGAGAATCAACTAATACTAACCTTAATTTAGCTTGTACTCAGCTTAATTAATGGAAATGCTCAATCATAAATATCATCTACGAGGATAAACAAATCTTTGCTTGATATGGTGGATTATTAGTTAAGGCATCCGAAATGTCATTTAAGAACACAACAACTTTCCATTTAAGACTCACGGTCATGCTTGACACAACGTATGGATACTTATCAAAAAGCAAGTAGCAAATATGACTCAACTCCTAATCCCTCAAGCTAACGTTAGACCGACACTTACCTCAAACTTCCACGGCCAATTCAATCCTCAATTACCGCTTATCCTCTCGAATTTGGCTCCAAATCGATTGTATTTATACATAAATGACTTCATCACATCAATAAATGCTAAATAATGTGAATCTAATGCCTAATTATATTCTTCGAGGCACTCTTCCCAAAACCCAAAAATCGGCCCCGGGTCTGCTTAGTCAAAATACGAGGTTTGGACCAGAATCAAATCACCTGTTCACCCACGAGCCCTAATATGTAATTTGTTTTCAAATTCGACCCAAATAACAAGGTCTAAATCAATAACAATTAAAAAGTCCTAACTCTATCTAAATCCCTAATTTTTTACTCTTAACTATATGTTTTAGGCCTCAAAATTCATTAGATGTTGATGAAAATGGAAGAAAACGAGTTAAAGATTACTTACCCAAGAGATTATGGTGAAGGAAAGCTTTAAGAATCGCCCTAGAGCTTCGGAGAAGACAAGGTCTATGAAGTTTTGTGAAAATCCAGTAATGTGTTCTGTTTTGGTAGGTTAAAATAAGTGGACGAATTTGTTCTATGTGATTGCGGACAAGAGGTTGCGATCGCATAGGGTAACGTTTGATGGGCACTACGATCGAGGACAACATGTTACGGTCGCATAGGGTAGAACTGCTGAGCACTGCGATCGCGGACAATAAGACGCGATAGCATAAAAGAAAAATGAAACCTGGGCTTTACACAACGCGATCGCGAAGGTTAGAATGCGACCGCATAGAACAATTTATGAACCCCTAAGTTTACTCTATGCGATCACGACCTTTTTTATGCGATCGCATAGAAGAAATCACTAGACAATAGAAGACAATTATTTTTGCAACCTTTACTAAGTTCAAAACTTTCTGAAACACACCCGGGTTCTCTGGGCTCCTTACCAAACACACGTACCAACTCATCAACATCGTACAAACTTATATGTGCGATCAAATCACCAAAATAACCTCTAAAATAATGATTCAAACCTCAAAATCAAGAGTTTCTCTCAAACTTCATCAAGTTTTAAATTTTGGAATTCAAGTCCGAATCACGTCAAACGACGTCCGATGTTAACCAAATTTTACAGAAAGGACTTAAACCATATATAAGACCTGCACCGGCACCAGAACCAAAATATGACCTGATATCATCGCTTTCTAATCAGATTTCCTTTCAATTTTCCTTAAACATTTTCAGAAAAATAATTCTATAGAAAAATTCATTTCTCGGGCTTGAGAACTCGAAATTTGATTCAAGGCATATGCCCAAGTCCCATAATTTTCTACAGACTCTCCAAGACCGTCAAATCACGGGTCTGGATCTGTTTACCCAAAATATTGACCAAAGTAAAATTTATTCATTTTAAAATCAGAACATAGTATTTTCGCAGAATTTTATATTTAAGTTTTCCGGCTACGCGTCCGACTGTGCATGCAAATTGAGGCGACTTTAAATAAGATTTCAAAGGCTTCAAAAATATAAAATTTAACTAAAAATAAGTAATGACCCTTTAGATCGTCACATAAAATAACGTCACATCTCTTTTTTCTAACTTACTAAAAGTGATCTATTTCGCTTAACTTGGATATGTCGGCGACTTTCGTTTAGTTTATCAACCATTTCCTCGTTTCTAAAAAAAAAGAAAATTATTTCCTCGTAAAGCTGAAATAAGAAAATACCAAAATTTTAGGGAAAGTCCAGAATCTTAAATATAGGGAGAACTTGAGAAGGGTATTACAAATCGGTGTGGGTATCTTGTATCTCACATGCTAAAATTAAGGGGTCCTGATTTTTTTTCTTTTTTTAACATTTTATATATAACTTTTAAAAATAAATATACTGGTATGAAATAATATAAAAACAAGAACAATAATACAAGAACAAGAACAATATAGAGAGAGTAGGGAGAGGAGTATTCTTATTGATACTTTGGGATGATTTACAATAGAATAGAACCCCTATATTTATAGGGAGGTGGTGACTTAGCCACCAAGTAGTAAACTCTAGAATCTCTCTAAATATAGACATTCACCTTAAATAGAGTTCTATTTATAACACTCCCCCTTGAATGTCTATTCAATAATGTGTCTCGTTAAAACCTTAACTAAAACAAAACCCAATGGGAAAAAATTATAGAAAAGGAAAAAGAGTACACATTTGAATATTTGCCTATTGGTTGCCTCGTTAAAAACCTTGCAAGGAAAACCCATTGGGACAAAACCTTGTAAGGGAAAAAGAGTGCAACGCGCATTAACTCCCCCTGAAGAGAGCATCAATTCACATCCTTGAATCTTCACATTCAAATCTTGTGTACTTGAAATTATCATTCTTGATAGATATGAACATCTTCATGTAATGTCGTGGAATGACTCATCAGTATCTCCATAGAGGTATTCTCGATGCCATCCTGCTCATAGTTATAGCAAGATACATATGTACACAAATTGCACTTAGGATGTGGTACTTCAGGACCAAGAATTGTGTATGCTTCAAGCAACTTAAATCTTTCAAGTTAAGTCATATAATAGACTTTAGATGCATATCAAATTTTCATGTCATGCCAAACAAATAGATATCGAAAACTGATGGCACATACCATTGACTTTATACTTTCAAGTATTTGAACTACATGTCCAAAACTACATGTCTTTCATGATTGAATTGTATCTCTTCCATTTAGCCAATATTTTGTTTCTATTCGAAAAACATAAGATCCTCATCGATATTTAGGCTATCATAGATGACGTCGACGGACATTTTATATCGGTTCCAGTAAAATTTTATAAAGACATAACATGGAGATTTCTTTATTCATATATTCAGGTATCTGAATCTCTCATGAGATTTTATGAAGTGTTATGTCATGTGATCTTCTAGATCACTTGCCTCCTTATTATGATCACTTCGATCATTTGCTCATCTTCTTTATTAAGAAGTTATTTTGAAACCGATTTGTCTATACGCTTTAAGCGTATCAAAAACTTTGTCCTTCTGGGACTTAATATGAGCATTTGCAGTGAGAATATAGTTACTTTCTTTGGGTCAGCAAATGCGTATGGCATGCTTTGCAATATGTTGCAATTGAATTATCCTTTTATGAACTTCAGGTTCATATTATGATATTCGAGGATCTATATATACAAATGATAATTCATCCCATGTAACCTTTTCTCAAGTGTTTATCATGTCTCCCCCTCATGTTAGAAAAGCTAACTTGTTTCCTCAACTTTGAGAGTCCATCTTTATGCATTATGGTGTTAATGAAAATATACACCGCACATCAATAATAAGATGGAGTTATTTGGTTCCTGACCCTGAACCACTTGTGAGGGGAGAATATAATATACTCTCGTATACAACGTATATCAAACTGATATATATAACTTTGTTCTCATAAGAAACAGTTTAGATATTAAGTGGAGGCACTCAATAATTATCTTGCTAAACTAACTATGATGTAAACCAACTTATCAAGATGAACTATCTTGAATTGAAAATCTGGAAATTATGCTCGAAGTTATATTACTGAGCAATTTACCTCGCAAGCACCGGCCAGGCTGCGGGTTAATAACAATCGCACATGTAACCATATCATAGATGCATCATATGTGGTATACATGGCAGGTGAATCGGCCCATATTCACCTTTGATATTTTCAGAATTTATGGGATTCAATCCGAACTCTTTAGTTGGTCAATCAATTAACGAGAACAAGTAATATAAGAGAATTCGTGAAGAACTTTCTAGTTCTTTAATATTTACCCATGTGAATTCTCTATTACTGCACATCATACTTAAAATGAGATGGCTAACCCGAATGCCAACTGAATAAATTATCAATATTGATAAACTTCAAATTTACACCATGACATGTGCAATTATCAATAAACTTCAAGTTTATTATGGTATGGGTTTTTATACCAATAAATATCCACTTTATTGTGGCATTCCTTTGTTTGTGTAGTACAAACTGGAGAATGAAGTGGGTAGCTTTTCATATACAAATTATCCCGCTACAAGTTGTAGTAATAGAAGATATCAAATCTTTCCTTTATTTATAGTCTCAATATAATCAATCGCTTTCGCATATACTTTGGAAACTGAATAAGTTTCTTTGAGACTTACTACAACACAATACCTTATTGGTAATCAATTGTGTTTCTCCAACATAGTAATAATTGGCTCTTCTAGAGCTCTCAATTAATTTTGTACTACCACAGATTCATCAACATCCATGTGGTGAATATCTCTTTTAAAGAGAAAGTTATACCATTATGGTCATGGTCAAATTATATGCAAGATATGTTTCTTGCATTATCGTTGTCCTTTAATAGTCATATTTCCAAAATATTTTGGCGTACAATAGGTACGTGACCAACAATCATTCATGCCATAATAATGACATTATTTTCATATATCATCTCAAACCTCCTTCTAGGGGTGAATGTGGTATATTCAATACCAATAGTCTGGCATTCGATTTGCTATTCTTTGCATATGGATAATATTTTGCACCTCTTTTTCACAAATAGAGGTATGTAGAACAAGATGAGATAATGATGCATTTTTCCACAAAATTTCCCGTTTGGTTTCACCAACTACTCCCCCTAATTTTGGGAAAAGTGTCTCACCGAATTGACAGTCTGCAAATCGTTCAGTGTACAAATCCCCTGTCAATGTTTCGAGGTAGCGAATAATGGAGGGCGATTCAAAACCCAACATATATTCCTAACCTTCTTTGCAGACCCATTTTGGTGCAATATGGCGGTGCTACAGGCACATATACTGCACATCCAAAATTTCTTAAATGGGATATATTAGGTTCATGACCCAAAACTAATTGCAACGGGGAATATTTGTGATAATTCGTAAGTCAGAGACGAACTAGCATTGCTGCATGCAAAATGGCGTGACCCCAAACCGAAGTGGGCAGCCTCGTTTTCATGAGTAAATGAGGTATTCAAGATTATACTCATGTATTGTCTCAATCTGATATCCATTTTGAATGATATCTGTAAAACTCAACAAGTTCCTTTTAGACTTGGAGGAGAACATTGCATTCTCTAAAATGTTGTTCCTTTAGGCAGAGTTATAGTTGCTCTTCCGGAGCCTTCAATCAATTTACTACTACCAGAAATTGTAGTAACATCTGCCTTACACATACTTAAATGAGAGAAATATTTCTTCTCTTTGAATATCGTATGTGTGGTACATGAATCAATTAAACATAATAGTTTCAGTGCGGTTATTATAAAAAAAAATATCTTATATTTCATAATATAAGTGTATTATAAGGTTGCACACAAAAGCTGCCAACAAGTAGTATGATGAATTACGATGCAATGTACGATGAGCGTTAAAGATGATACTGCTGTATGCTAAACCTAGCAATCATGAATATACAAATGCACAATATAAAATCCACATACTACAAATGAATTCATACAACTTTTTCGCATTTGAATTGATATGAAGTATTTGCAATGTTGCACAAAATATATATACGTCACGAGTAAAACAAACTAGAATTACACCATTACACACTTACTATAAAATCCACATACTACAAATGAATTCATACAACTTTTTCGCATTTGAATTGATATGAAGTATTTGCAATGTTGCACAAAATATATATACGTCACGAGTAAAACAAACTAGAATTACACCACTACACACTTACATATGACACTATGTAGAATTATTATTGTGTTAATGCGTAGTTACAGATAATGCGTGGTAATTGTGATACTAACATACAAACAATTAATTATTTTTACACATGAATGATGCGTAACTAACGTAAAATACACATATACTTAACATTACATAACCATTGTGTATAACAAAATAAGGATTCCATGTATTTTTCAGTACCAATGATTATTAAATTTAAATTCATATAATACTTATATTAACATGAATATAAGCACAACATTATTATAATAACGACTTAGTATATCATCTTTGTCCACGTCCACGGCCATGACCCCGATTACGACCACGGCCATGATTAAAGCCATAGCCTTTTCCATGCTTAGCATAATGGGAATACACCTTATCTACTTCAGGCAATGGTGTAGACCCAGTGGGTCGATTTTCGTGATTTCTCATGAGCAGGTCATTGTTTCGCTCAGCCACAAGGAGAAGAGAAATCAGCTCAGAGTACTTTTTAAACCTTTCTCTCTGTACTGCTGTTGCAGAACCATAATGGAGGCATGAAACGTTGTAAACGTTTTTTTTTTATTTTTTCAAGCATATCATAATCAGTGATATTATCTCCACATAGTTTCAATTTAGAAGTAATTCTGAACATTGCAGAATTATATTCAGAAACAGACTTAAAGTCTTGGAGCCTCAGATGAGCCCAATCATATCGTGCTTGTGGCAGAGTGACCAACTTCAGGTTGTCATATCTCTCCTTTAAGCCATTCGACAAGATAAGTGGATCTTTTACTGTGAGATATTCAATTTTCAAACCTCCATCAAGGTGACGGCGCAAGAAAATCAAGGCCTTAGCACAGTCTTGGGTGGATGCATTATTTCTGTTTTTAAAGGCGTCTCCAAGACCCATTGCATCCAAATGGATTTTAGCATCCAACACCTATATCATGTAATTCTTGCCCGAAATTTCAAGGGCAACAAATTTTCTTTTCATAATGTCAATGAAAGCACCATTGCTACTGCTAATAGCATAGTAGCGTTAAAGTTCATTGAATAATATTTAATAATGATGAACTGCAGAACAACTAGTTAATTATTAAAATATCTTTCCACATTATAAATGATCAAATAATAGATGGCGCATCTTCTAGAAAATCATATACATAGTTCAATAAAATACAAATAGCTAGCCGAAAGAAAGCTCAAACTTGAAGCGGCAAGTGGTAAAAAAAAACCACAAATTGTATTACTTACCTGACTTTCGGCAATATCAATGCCAACATCATATCCAATCTTTGTTGTATCCCATTTAATAAGATCATCAAACTTCCGGCATGCAAGATTAAGGACTGCATCCCCTCTTTTGGCATAAAGTTGAATCAAGACATTGTTGATCTTCTGGGTTGTGCTCTCAGAGTTTGACCCATTCTAAGTTTCAATCACTTAATTTTCTCAAAGAGATTCTTGAGATAGTAGAGCTTCGTGCTGATAACGTGGTATGAAATAATATAAAAACAAGAACAATAATACAAGAACAAGAACAATATAGAGAGAGTAGGGAGAGGAGTATTCTTATTGATACTTTGGGATGATTTACAATAGAATAGAACCCCTATATTTATAGGGAGGTGGTGACTTAGCCACCAAGTAGTAAACCCTAGAATCCCTCTAAATATAGACATTCATCTTAAATAGAGTTCTATTTATAACATATACAGAATAATTAATAAAGAATCTAAATAAAGTTGGTAAATAAATTTCTATTAAAGTATGGCTAAAATTCTAGGGAAAGTCCAGAATCATAAATATTGGGAGAAAGGTAATAGAAATTGGGGTAGGTATTGCGTACTTAACATGTTAAAATTAAGGAATCTTGAATTTTATTATTTTTTATTATTTTGTATATAATTTGTAAATACAAATATACAAAGTTATTAATAAAGAACCTAAGTAAAAATGGTAAGTAAATTTCTATTATAGTATCACTAGGTAAAAATTCATTGTATAAATGATCATCTTTTTATTTCACGATGAACCTCTTAAACCATGATCTAAAGATCATTTTGAGCAAACTAAATGTCCTATAATAAAAATATCTGACTACAGTCTAAAATTTTGTAATATTATTGTAAAATCAGACAACAATTTAATTATTTGTGAGAAAATTTAAAGTTGATTGAGCAAATATTTTATCCGAGTCTAACGTTGTCCAAAAAAAATCCCAAGAGCTACAATATTTAAAATAGGGACAAAATTTGAAGGGAAAGATCGCTTTTAGCTTGAGACCAAAACTATTTATATTCAATAATAACAAAAGCATATAAAATTTGCATATTTATTTATATAACTCACACACATACATACACGCAAAATATATACATATATATATATATATATATATATATATATATATATATATATATATATATAACAGTGTATTTAAATATTATCCAATTTACCCAAACTTCAAGATTACGTATCCTGAATTTGAAATCAGGATTTCGAGTCCTGAATTTTTAAGGTGCTAATTTGAAATTTAGGAGTAAGTGCCTGATTTTCTTATTGTGAACACTAAATTTTACTATTTTAACACCTAACTTTTTACTATTTTAAAACCTTCTAAAGTCATTAATGTATTGTTATTCTCAATTTTTGTATCTTTAATTGCATATTTCCTATCAAAAAAATACCAACAAAAAATTGCTTTCTTCATTCATGCATCTTAGGAGTTAACTAAGTACTCAATTGGTGAATTAATCTAGTTATTTGATCATTTAAATAAGTTGTTTAATTAATTTATTTGTAGAAAATTAGTTAAAATTAATAAGTAGGATTAAGGAAAAATGGTTAAAATTAAAATGATTGGGTGACTAAGAGTGTAATATCATGTTTAATTAAGTGGGTACCAGGAAAATATTCAAAACGACATAGTTTCAAGGTAAAACTACATCACCTTGTTTATTGAAACTAAGACCAAATTTCAGCCCTTCATCATATTCTAATTCAATAGCCCTTATTCAATATCCTCAAAGGTATATAAGGCCCCTAAAATCAGATTTTTGGCCTTCTCTTTTACTTTAACCAAACCCTAAAGCCGCTATCCTTTCCCCCCTCTCTGGCCGCCGCACCGCCCATCTCCATCGCCACTATCGCCATCCGCCAGCGTTGTCGTCGCTCCAAATGACCTCAAAATCTCACCATATAATTGACACAACCTCCTCTTTCTGTATCTTCAAATAAAATCCTTCAAAACCACCTAAAATTCCACAAATTCTAGATCTAGGAAAGCCCCAATGATAATTTTTTGTCAAATTCGTGAAGCTCCAGCCACCACCACCCTATCATACGTACATGAACAGATATAGCTCCTTCAACTCTATTTTTTCCATTGATTTAACTCCGACCACCAGTGTCCGGTGGCCTTTTAGGCAACCACCACTGCCACAACTGACCGCCCAACATCGCGGCTCCTGCCTCTCATCTTTATCTCTAGCCTCGTGTAGGTTTCTAATATTGACAATACCAAAACCATTTTTCGGTTTGTACGAATTTATGATTTTGGTGTATATCAACAATAAAAGCATGCCTGAGCCCGAACCACTGCCTATTGTTATTATTATGACATTGCCCGGGTATTCGAGTTTGGTAAAATTCCTAATCCTTTTTTCTTTGTCTTAGATTTTTTTGTTTTTTCTTAATTAATTTGTTAGTTTGTTTAGGTTTTAGTTCTGATAATGATCGATCCACTAATTTCTATAGTATTGTTTCTGATTTCGACGCTCAGTTAGGTACTTCACTATAATACATCTCTTGCCTAATCATAGATTTTTTATTTTTCCCTTATATTGATCATATAAACATTAGTTTAATTGGCTAAGTTGAATGCTGAATTTTCTGCTTTTACATCGGCTTGAATTGGTTAGTTAGTTTGATATTAGATTGTGAAGGGTAAAAGGTAAATGATGAAGTAGAATACATGTTTGGTTTATTTGACTGTTTTGGAATTGTTGGGAGTACATCTACTTTTGTATTTGTCAGAAATTTGTGAAAAAAGTCAGTTCTTTTTCTTATTTTTTGGACACATTTTTTGTTAAGGCAGAACCTAACCTCAACGAACTTCTACTACTATAAAGAGAGGGTCCCTCCTTCACAAAATATCAACATCTAAATACATTACAGTAAGCTGAAACCAAGAAAAAATCTTCCAAAAAATAAAAGTAGTAACTTTAGTTTCTTTGAAAGTGCCTGAAGTTTCTGGGTTTGATTTTCTGGTTTGTTTTGGGTGTCTTTTGCTGGTTTTTAGTTGTCGTTGCTGGTTTAACTAGTCGTTTTTCTCTACCTTAAGGCTGCGTTTAAAATTCTACAATCTAGGTAACTTTCAACCTTGTAATTTTGTTCTATTCGACTGTGTGAAGACCCAAAGGGATCATCACTTATTTTGTTACCTATTATGTACTTTCGAGGCCTTAAAAACCTCATCTGGGGTTGCCTTAATTTGCCTGCGTAGTCTGAGCACATAACCAGAAAGTTTAGATATGAATTCTGTGAGAAAAATACTAAAATTTGATATTAAGTTGAATAAGTTTTACTCTGGTCAACTTTTTGAGTAAACGGACCCGGAATCATAATTTGACAGTCCTGTAGGGTCGGCAAAAAAATATGGGACTTGGGCGTATGCCCGGAATCGAATTTTGAGTTCCCAAGCCCGAGAAATGAATTTTTGCGTAAAATTATCTTCTGGAAATAATTAAAGAAATTGAAAATGAAATTTGATTAAAAGACAATGGTATCGGGCCCATATTTTATTTTTGGCCCTCGATACAAGTCTTATATATGGTTTAAGCACTTGGTTGAAAATGAATGTCATTTGACGTGTTTCGAACTTACAATGAAATATGCTGTTTTACGAAAATTTGGAGGAAATAATGAGTTTTGAGTCTTAATTTGATGTATATGATGTTATTTTGGCAATTTGATCGTGCTAATAAGTCTCTAGGATATTTTTGAGGTTGTGTGCATATTTGTTTTGGAGCCCCGAGGGCTCGGGTGAGGTTTGGATAGGCGTCGGATTGCATTTTTAAATTTTTGAAAAATCTGGTATGAACATGCTTGCATGGGTCTCATTTGCGCATCTTGGTTTGTAAATGCAAACTCGCAAATGCGAAGGCCGGATCGCAAATGGGAAACCAGCCAAGCGTGCCTTGAATCGCTAATGGGATAAAACGCTTCGCAAATGCGAAGGTTAGACGTTCGCAAATGCGATACATTAGTCGCAAATGCAAAGTCCTCCAGTTGGTTATGAGTTTGCAAATGCGTACAAAAGTTCGCAATATGTATTATTAGTTGGGGTTCGCAATTGCGAACGCCAGTTCGCATTTCCCACATATGCAACTTGCATTTTCCATACTTAGTCGAATTTGAGACATTTTCACCCCATTTTCAAAACACAACTGATTTGGGGCATTTTTGAAGAGCAAATTTTACTCATTTAGTTCAATCATCAACATCTTCAACTTAAAATCAAGGGTTTTCATTGGTGAAATTGGATGTTTTGGGTAGAACCTAGGTTTTTCTAAAATTAGGAATTTGGACCTCAATTTGAGGTTTGATTACAAAATGAATCATATATTTGTGTTCGTGGGGAATGGATAACCGGGTTTTGGTTCGAACCCTGGGTTTTGACCATGTTGGCTTGATGGGTATTTTGGTTATTTTACCTAAATTCGCGTCTTAGCTTGAACTAAATAGTAGAATTAGTTTCTTGAGATGTTATTTACAATGCGTGATTGAATTGAATAGATTTCGGATATTTGTAGTTGAGTACTCATGGCAAGAACGTGGTTGCTATTTTATTTTAGCTAGTTCGAGGTAAGTATCTTTCCTAACCTTATGCAGGGGACTTCCCCTTAGGAATTGAGTCTTCTTTGTTGCTTTAATTCCTTGTACATAAGGTGACGAGTGCGTGCTCGGATCTATTTGTGAACAATTTGTCCCTTTTAGGCTCTTAGATATTTGTAATCACCGAATATGAAGTTGTTCTTGATACAATTGAGTTCCCTGTTATTAGTTTCCCCTCTACATGTCTTACCTGGAATTTCTTTGTCCGGTTTGGTTTGTTCTTGTTGCCTAATCGACTTTTACTTGATTAATTATGGACACTTACCCTTCTATTGTAGCATTATCATTCCTAACTGCTCGTCTTTATTTGTAAAGTATTGTTTCTATCTCTCGTGTAATTAATTGGTCTTAAATGAAAAGAAGTTAGATAAAATATGTTTAGTTGATACTTCCTTAATTGTAATTATTTGGTTCATGTTAACTTCCTTGTTGTTGAACTGAGTATTATGGAATCGTTGTTTCTTATCATTTATTCCTTTTTGCGCTTTGTATTTCTCTGTTACAGGTATTCCTTATGAGTTAGTTGTACTGTCTTTTGGTGAACGGAAATACCTTAGTGATTCTTTTGCTTCATTCCAATATATATTGCAATTGTTGCAGTTGTACTTGATATTGTGATGCATGAGATTTATGTCGTGCTACTATTAATATTATGGTGCACGAGGTTTGTGCCGTGCAGTTGTTGATACTGTGATGCACGAGGTTTCTGCCGTGCTACTGTTGATATTGTGGTGCACGAGGTTTCTGCCATGCAGTTATTGATATGTGATACATGAGGTTTCTGCCATGCGATTTTTGTTGAGAGTTTGCACGAGGTCTTTGACATGCCACTGCTGCCATTGATTTATTGCACGTGCGGTGTAATAAGGCGAGAGATGTTCATACGCTTATATGTGGGTTGTGCATGTGGCGAAATAAGTGGGGAAATACTATGATTCACGAGTGGCGAAATAAGGTGGTACTTATTATGTTATTTATTGCACACATGGTGACCTAAGGTGGGCTATGTTAGAGATTGATTATATTGATTGTGACGGCCTCTGGAGGCATTCCTATCTTCGTTTAATGTTTTTATTCTGTTTCATTTCCTTTATGAGATTTATCTTGTAGATGCGGTGAGGAAACATTGAGAGTGCTGCCGCTCTTCTTCTTATCTTTATTAGCTGGTGGAAAACATGTTAAAGCACTTGCACATGCATACACGTAGTTGAAACACCCCTATTGGAGGTGAAGTTCCCTTGGTTTTTCTAAGCATAGAGGTACTCCTCGTTTAATCAATTTATATGTAAGAGTGGCCGTAGTTGGCTTGTTAGTGGCTAGCATGACTGTGAGTCTAATGGGGCACAGGATGCCAAGTGTTAGATATCAGATGCTGGGATTTTATGAGTTGAGTTTTGTCCAAGATTTGGTAAACTTGTGGAAACAGTCGAATAAGACCTTAAGTGAGCATCATCGTAGAACATGAGTTATTGGTTTGTTTTTCCCCTTACTATGTTGTTATCTTAGTAGATGGATTATGTCTGCCGTCAGTATGTATCATCACTTCTTATATTCTAATTGTTGCTTGTTGTTCTTCCCTTTTGTGATTTTAGTATTATTAATCACTCTGTGCACTCCTTAAATAAATATATGTATATCATTTCAGAAGTTCCTATAATTGTACAGTTTATTTGACCGGTAGGTGTCTTCACTATTTCTCTTCATTATTCTATCGAGGTTAGTCTTGATACTTACTGGCACCGCTATGGTGTGCTCATGCTACTCTTCTGCACATTTTTGTTGTGCAAATACAAGTACTTCCGCTCAGTTCCGTCAACCTTGGAAGAAGGCATATCGGTTGAGACTTCGAGGTATATCTGCCACGTCCACAAACCGATGAGTCCCTTTCTAGCTTTCTGTAATACGTATAGCTTTTCCAGTATTATTTCTTTGTATAGATATTATTGAGTCAGAGCCTCTCATATATCCCATAGCTTGTGATTTGTGAGATTCCAAGTTTTGGGATATGTGCCAAGCGGCACCTTAAACACATGGTTATTTTATTAAATCAGTTTTAATTTTTTTTCTGCAATGTTATGGTTTATCTTCCGCATTATTAGGATTACCTAGTCTTAGGGACTAGGTGCCACCATGATATATTCACTGAGGGCGAGTTAAGGTCATGACAAGTTAGTATCAGAGCTCTAGGTTCATAGGAGTCACATATCACAAGTCGATTTATTAGAGTCTTGTGGATCGGTATGACGACGTCTGTACTTATCTACAAAAGGCTATGTAACCATTAGGAAAACTCCACTTACTACCCAATGTGATCAGAAACCTGCGCCCCTTGCTGCAACCGTCGAAGGTCGGGGCCGGGGTAGAGTTCGAGGACGCAAACGTTGTGCAGCGAGAGAACCTGTGCGAGCGGCCGCCGAGGTATAATCAATAGATCCAGCCAGAGTCCAAGCACCTGACACGCCTACTACTACTACTACTACTCCAACCGTTCAGGAAACTTTGGCACGGTTCATGAGTGTGTACACCACTTTGGCTCAGGCAAAGTTGCTTCCCCTTGTTGAAGCCACACCTCATGCTGGGGGAGAAGCACAGAATCCCACCGCCCGTACTCCTAAGTAGCGAGTGCGTGTTGAGCAGGTCCTTGAGATTATTCCGGCATCCCTTGCAGCACTAGTTCAGCCCGAGGGCATGGTAACGACTTTCGAACAGGAGCAAATGAGATTAAAGAGGTGCAAGAAGTATGATCCTCCGGTATTTAGTGGATGAGAATCGTACGACGCCTTGGGGTTTCTTTCACTACTTTCCAGGTTCGAGGAGCCACTTATGATTGGCGGGGAACCTATGAGTTAGACAACCCAGACAAGGTAGCTTAACTTACTTGGGCCCAGTTTTCAGTTATGTTTCTGAGAGAGTTTGTCATTTAAAGCCTCGCAGATGCATGACACACGGAGTTTGAGCATTTGCACCAGGGTACTATGACCATCTCGGAGTATGATGTCTGTTACACCAGTTTGGCTAGACATGCCCCAACCAATGTTTTTACTGTTCGCGAGAAGGTTCACCATTTCATTGAGGGGCTTATTCCCAGCATTAGGTCTACTATGGCTCGCGGTGTTGGAGATGGATATCTAATATCAGCAGGTGGTGAACATTGCTAGGAGGATAGAGAATATGCATGCTAAAGAGAGGTAGAGTAGGCAGGGTCATGAGAGAGGGAGCAGATAAGAGCAGAAGAAAGAGTTTGAGGAGGCCTCGTAGACCGGGGAGATATAATGGTCCTTATTATTGAGGTAGGGTGAGTCACGGTAGAGGTTCTACGGGTAAGCCAGTTCAGTTCGGTGCCATGCTTTGCATAGAGACTCAGGTGTTCATGGGTCTCGGAGTACCTGTACCGCACAGTTCCCATCGCCTCATCAGCAGAGAGGATCTTTGAGTGTGGAGATATTATCCACATGGTGAGAGATTGTCCTAGACTTCAAACCGATGTGTCACAACAAGGTATTCGGGCAGGTAGAGGGCGCCCAAGAAGGGAAGGCCCGACTCGTGGATGTGTTTCATATATTAGGTTTGAGGTCGGTGTACCAGCTAATGTCATTTAGGTATGAATTCAGTTTGTTTTAGAGGGCACTCTCTGTAGTTCATCACAGTTCTGCTTATCGGGGTGAGTTCCTTTATCTGTTGTTCCATTGTGGGTGCATTTCATGATTGTACTCTGTTTGCGTGATTAATCTGTTGGGAGGCTATGTGAGTAATAGCCGTGTCTATCGTCTATTTATAGTTGATGCTGAGAGTTATGAGACTAGTAGTAAATTCCTATTGTCCGTCTCGATAGGTTTTATGTGATTTCGGGGTATCCTTAGTTACGAGCTGTGATTTCTATGCTCCACCGGTGTGGGAGCCAATCTGTGCTGGGAGTGGTAGACAAAATTGATCTGGTGAGAGTCTCCAGATGGGTTGATGTGTACCCTACTTGTGATGCAGTGTTGAAGGCGGAACCCTCGTGATTTCAAGTGATTTGATAGGCCGAGAGCGGGCTGTGTACCGCGATAAGAGTTATATCAGTAAACATCCTTGTGAGTCTTTTATATGTTTCATTCCTTATTGTTAGATGTGTTTAGATTAGTGTTTTAGAAGAACTTGTGTTAGTTTGACTTGCTTGATAATTCCCTTATGTGTTTTTCCCTTCCCATATTCATCCATCTTCGTTGCATGCTTCTTGAGTTCTAGTTTGTGAGGTGCGTGCCTATTGGTATTAGCTGGGATTTGGTTATTTGGATGGTTTGAGGTGGGAAAGGCTCATTTGTTTTGTACAGATTTGGTTCAGGAGGCCTTGGACAAGGTCAAGATCATTCAAGGTAGGCTTCATTCAGCTCAGTCTAGGCAAAAGAGTTATGCAGGCTGCAAGATTCAAAATGTGCCACTGATGGTTGGTGAGCAGGTATTGCTCCGAGTGTCGCCTATGAAAGGCGTGATGAGATTTGGAAAGAAGGGAAAGCTTAGCCCTAGGTTTATCGGTCAATTTGAGATTCTTGATCGACTAGGAGAGGTGGCTTATAGACTTGCATTGCCACCCAGCTTATCAGCCATGCATCCAGTTTTTCATGTATCTATTGTGCGGAGGTATCATGGCCCCCAGCCCACGTATTAGATTTCAACTCCGTCTAGTTGGACAAAGACTTTTCTTTTGAGAAGGAGTCGGTAGCTATTTTAGACCGGCATGTTCGTCATTTGAGGTCCAAGAGTTTTCCTCCTGTTTTTGTCAAGTGCAGAGGTCAGCCTCCTGAGGCATCAACCTGGAAGTCCGAGTCTGATATGCGAAGCCGTTATCCCCATCTTTTTCCCGACTTAGGTGATTCCTTCTTTTGTCCGTTTGAAGATGAACAATTGTTTTAGTAGTGGATGATGTGACGACCCAAAGGGGTCATCACTTATTTTCTTACCTGTTCCATACTTTCAAAGCCTTAAAAACCTCATCTAGAGTTGTCTCGATTTGCGTGCGCAATCCGGGCCCGTAACCGGAAAGCTTAGATATGAAGTCTGTGAGAAAAATATTAAAATTTGATATTAAGTTGAATAAATTTGACTCTGGTAAACTCTTTGAGTAAACGGACTCGAACTCATAATTTGATGATCCTAGAGGGTTTGCAGGAAAATATGGGACTTTGACATATGCCCGGAATCGAATTCTGAGGTCACAAGCCTGAGAAATGAATCTTTGCGTGAAACTATTTTCTGGAAATAATTAAGGAAATTAGAAATGAAATTTGATTAAAAGATGATGGTATCGGGCCCGTATTTTGGTTCCTGCCCCCGGTACAAGTCTTATATATGGTTTAAGCGCTTTCTGTAAAGTTTGGTTGAAAACAGACGTCGTTTGACATGTTTCGGACTTAAAATAGAAATTTGATGTTTTATGAAAATTTGGAGGAAATCATGAGTTTTGAGGCTTAAATCGAGGTATATGATGTTATTTGGCGATTTGATCGCATGAGTAAGTCTGTAGGATGTTTTAGAGGTTGTGTGCATATTTGGTTTGGAGCCCCGAGGGCTCGGGTGAGTTTTGGAAAGGTGTCGTATTGCATTTTTTAATTTTTGGAAAATCTTTTATGAACAGGCCTGCAGGCTTTGAATTTGCGAAGCCCAGTTTGCAAATGCGAAGGTTGGATCGCAAATGCGAAAGTAGCCATGCCTGCCTTGGATCGCAATGCGATGAAACTCTTTGTAAATGCGAAGGTCGGACGATCGAAAATGCGATACATTTGTCGCAAATATGAAGTCCTCCAGTTGGTTCTGAGTTCGAAAATGCATACAAAAGTTCGCAATTTCCATAAATTGTCGGGGTTCCCAATTGTGAACCCCAGTTCGCAATTTTCAAACTTAGTCGAAATTTAGAAGTTTTTCTCCCTATTTTCAAAACACAATTCCTTTGGGCGATTTTTCAAGAGAAAACTTTCTTCTAAATACATTCTAAGTTGATTTTTACTCATTTCTTTCAATCATTAACATCATTTAAGATGTTTTAAACTTAAAATCAAGGGTTTTCATGGGCTAAATCAGGTGTTTTGGGTAGAACCTAGGTTTTTTTAAAATTGGGGATTTGAACCTCAATTTGAGGTCTGATTTCAAAACGAATCATATATTTGGGTTCGTGGGGAAATGGGTTGTTGGAAACACGTTTCAAATGCAATATACTAAACGTGTGTTCTTTTGTAGGTTTTGATGAATGTCAAACAAAGCAAAAAGCGATATATAGCAGTACTCAAGGACAAGCACAAAATGGATGCATTACAAGAAGCTCAAGACAAAGTTTAGAAATGTTATAATTGAGTCAATATTAATTGTGATCTTGATTCCTCAACTTGGCTCATAACATGGCTTCTCTACTAAAATTATTTTTCCAAAATCATGCATATTTAAATTAAGTGTCAAATGATTTTAAACTATGCATATTTACATTTGTTAAAATGTTTTCCAAGCATGCCTCAAAAATCTGGGCTAAGATAATCGATTATGTACTTATGATAATCGAGTATCTCTAAGCCAAGACTGCATGACAATCGATTGTGAATTAATGATAATCGATTGTGAGTAAGTCAGTTAACATCAGGTTTTTGCAAACTGCATAACAATCGATTGTGTACTTATGATAATCGATTGTTAACTGAGGCAAAGTTTTCAAAACTCATAAAAATCGATTATGAACTAATGGTAATCGATTAGAATGAGAAAAATGTCTCCCAGTGATTTTAAATAAAATGATAATCGATTGTGGCTTTTGATAATCGATTATATATGAGACATAGAGTTTTGAAATTAATTAATAATCGATTATTCCATTTGATAATCGATTGTTGAAGCTGACCGTTGTCATATACTTTCAATTACCTTCAGGTAATCGATTGTTGATACTTAACAATCGATGTTTTGCGTAAAATCTGGAAAAGATTTTCTGAACGTTGTTAAAATAATCGATTGTTGATTTCCGGACAATCGATGTTTTATGCCAAAAATTGGAAAGGATTTCTTAACGTTATAAATAATCGATTATTGATTTGAAGTAATCGATTGTTGACGTAAAATCTGGGATTGAATTTTTAATCTGATAGGCAAACAATCGATTGTTTAGTCTTGACAATCGATTGTCACTGAGTAATTTCAGCAATCCTTAATTGGCAATTAGACAACGGTAAGACTGAATTTTTCACCTATAAATACAGCTTCAACTCAGTGTTTTCACAACAACAACATATACACTTTGAGTATTTTCATTGCTAAAAGCTTTCTTACATTGATCATCATTTTCCATTCATCCATAAAGCTTTTTGAAGAGCCATTCTATTGAGCTAAGTTGTTGTGATCTTGATCGTACTATTTCTACTCATATCTACTCATTAAGGAGTGCTTTGTAAAGTGAGTGTGTTTTGTGTTTGTAAGAGAATTGCGATTCTCGTTTGTTGAGGAACTTGTGATTCCTCGGTTGAAGTCTTTGGGATTGTTATCCCCGAGCGGTTGAAGTCTTTGGGATTGTTATCCCCGAGCGGTTGAAGTCTTTGGGATTGTTATCCCCGAGCAGTTGAAGTCTTTGGGATTGTTATCCCCGAGCAGTTGAAGTCTTTGGGATTGTTATCCCCGAGCAATTGAAGTCTTTGGGATTGGTATCCCCGAGCAATTGAAGTCTTTGGGATTGTGATCCCCGAGCACCTAGGTGAGGCTTGTGTCCTCAGCTGTAACGGTTTGTTAAGCACCCGCAAGCTTGACAAGTTTAGTGGAAATCTCGAGAGAGTCTCTCGGAGACTGGACTAACCACGTTTGTGGCCAACCAGGATACATCATTGTGTAAGTTTATTCTACTGCACTTGTTTTAATTTCTGCAAAGTTTTTAAATTCCGCACTAAAACGCTTAATATTTTTAAAACGCTATTCACCCCCCCCTCTAGCGTAAAGCGTATTGTCCAACAATTGGTATCAGAGCCATACTCTCTGAAAGACTTAACCGTTTGAGAGAATCTTTCCATGGCTTCTACTCTAGACTCTTTTGCAGGTATTGATGAAGGACAGTGCCCCACAAGACCTCCTTTGTTTAACGGGACTAATTATTCATATTGGAAAGAAAGGATGCAGATATTCGTCAGATCAAACAGCCCTTACTTGTGGAAGGTGTACACCAAAGGAAATGAGGTTCCTGTCAAAAAGGTGGAAGAAGAATGGGTGCCAAAATCAGAAGAGGAATTCAACGCCGAGGATAATCGAATGGTCCAAAATAACTTTAAAGCTATTAATTTATTACTTTGTGCTGTTAATGCTAATGATTACATGAAAATCTCCTGCTGCAAAACAGCGAAAGAAATGTGGGACAAGCTTGAGGTCACTTACGAAGGGACTGACCAGGTAAGAGAAGCTAAAATTGACTTTTTAACTCATGCTTACGAATTGTTCCATATGAAGGAAGGCGAAAAGGTAGACGAGATGTTTGAGCGGTTCTCATCAATAGTGAATGATCTCCACGCGCTCAAGAAGACGTTCACAGACAAAGAACTAGTTCGAAAAATCCTTAGGAGTCTAACACCGGCATGGCGATCAAAGGCCGATGCGATTCAAGAGTCAATTGGAATCACGAACGTCACCATAGACGCTCTTAGAGGTAATCTTAAGACTTATGAATCCACTATTCTTAACCCTGTTATTGATGAACAAAGAAGGCAAAAGATTGCTCTAAAGGCGAGCACAAGTCAATCACCAATTGAAGAGGATGGAGATAGCGAATTCGGACTCATCATCAAAAAGTTCTAAAAATTCATGCGAAAAGAATATGACCGCAAAGGGAAAAAGCAAGGTGAGCAAGTTAAATGTTATGAGTGTGGTGAAACAGGGCATATCAAAACAAACTGCCCAAATCTTAAAAAGGAGAAGAAACCCTTCAAGAAGCAACGAGCATACATATCTTGGGGAGGAGATTCCGGAGACGAATCCAGTGAAGAAGAAAATGAAGAAGCGGCAAATCTCTGCCTCATGGCACAGGAAGAAAATCAAAGTGAGGTAAGTCAAATCTCTTCTCAAAATTTTTATACTCTTGATGACATGAGAAATGCCTTTGATGAATTGTATGCTGAATTTCTCAAAGTAACAAAAACCGTCACTAGTTTAAGAGAAAGTGCTTCTCTAAAAGAACAAGATTTTCAAAAACAGTTTTCATTAAAAGAAAAAGAATTAGAAAAATTGGTTTTGGAAAATGAGAAGCTACTAGAACAAAACAAGTTTTATGGGAAAAGAAGTTCTGACAAGCCCGAGAGTTCTACAAAAAATTGTGCTTCTTGTGTAGACCTTAAGAATGAAGTAGGTAGATTAAAAGGCACACTAGATAAATTCAACTCCTCTCATAAAAACTTGAATGTGGTGCTTGATAACTTGAAATCAACCAAGCATGGAATAGGCTTCATAAATGAAGAAGAGGTTGATGCAAAAACCCAACCACCTAGAGCTCAATCTAGGATTAATAACAAAAATGCCTTTCCTAAAACAAACATGCATGCTAGACAAAATATTAGGAGACCTAGACATGACCTTCCGCCTAGCAATCGTCACCATAGACATGATGCATATTTTAAGCACAACAGTGATCATGCTAGAAGATCCCGAAATGTTCAACCTAGAAATGATTATGGTGCTCAAATTAGGAGAAATGAAAATAGAGTAAACAATGTGCATTATTCTAGCTACTATGAGCCTAGACGCATGCATAATCCAAATGTGACATGTCATTATTGTAGACGAATTGGTCATATTGCTCCCGCATGCTTTACTAGACATAGACATGCTACTCAAACATATCATTATAGTATGCATAACCCTCAAGGACCCAAAATGGCATGGGTACCAAAAGAGCATTGATTTGTTTTGCAGGTGTGCTTGAAGGAATCAAGTGTAGTGGATACTCCAAACACTTGACGGGAGATGAATTCAAAATTCCTTCAATTAAAGCACAAAGAAGGAGGAAGAGACGGAAAAGTCAATTTAGGCATTTTTTTCAAAATCGGAAGTATTTTCGAAAAATTTAAAAGACAAAATACAAGGAAGACAAAGGCAAAATTGTGGAAGAAGCTTCTTAAATTGAAGAATGAGCCAAAAGACCAAAATGAACGGAGGATGTTCAAAATCAGGTAATTGGCAAAGTCGAAGGGAAGGTAAGTACCCTAAATCCTCTTAAGAACATCCTAGGACAAAATTCTTAAGAGTTCACGTTTTTCACCCGACTACACTAGTTTCAAAGATTATTATTTCATTTATAGATTACTGACTTGAGCGTCGGAGATATTTAATTCTATTTTGCAGGTATCCCCCAAAAGGTAAGAGGAAAGTATAAATTGTCTTGATACAAGAAAAATCGATCATAATCGATTATTTATGCTTACAATCGATTATCAGTATCAATGATCGATTATTTGTTGATTCAATTTTTTTGTCATGAAATCTTGTTGAATGTTTACATTGCTTGATAGAATTAAGTCTCATCATTTTAGCATTCCCCTTCCAAACAATCGATTATTTGTTCTGCCAATCGATTAGTTGCCAAAATCCAAACTCTCTGTGAGTGAAATAATCGATTACTATATATTGACAATCGATTATCTGTTTTAAACTTATGTTACCGTTTTGGCTCTACAATCGATTCCTGTCAGGTCATAAATATGAAAAACAAACGATTACCAAGTTTGACAATCGACTATCTTTTTCAAATTTTTTTCCGTTCTGGCGTGTAATCGATGTGTCAGATCATTTTCATTAATGACAATCAATTATTCTATTCAAACAATCGATTATTGAACGGTCAGTGAATTTATTTTTACCGTTTCAGACTTCAAAGCTCTTCAAATCTCTTCAAATCTTTTCAAATAAGTGTAAGATTCATTCCTTCTCTATATATAGGCTGCACATATGCTCTTGTATACTCACTCAAGCCTCCCAAGCATCAAATTATCTTGTTATCTTTGAAAAATCCTAGCACATCTTTTTCAAAAATGTCAAGCCGCAACTCCAAACGTGCTCGTTCCAAACAAGGTGCTTCTTCTTCTCGCCATCCATATTAAGATGGATCGGTTCTATTCTTTGAATCCGATGAAGAGCTCACCCGTTTCTTAACCAAATTTGAGAAACGCCTTATTCTCCCTCCTCGCTTTTCAACAAACGCTCTTGTTGCACCATTCATTCTAGCCGCGAATATGCTAAGAGAGTGCCAACTTTTCAATTTCCTACTCCTTACTCACCCCTACTACAACATTACTTTGGTTGAAGCTTTTTACTCCAACCTTCACAAAGATGATGAGGGTGAACTCGTTACCAATGTTAACGGCATTTCCATTCTAATTTCTAAAGATAACCTCCACCTCATTGCCGGCATTCCGCATGATGGTGAAGACATCTACCAGTACATAAATGATGCCGGGGACATGATTGATGAAGCTAATCTCTTCCGCCAAGCCGGAGTCGCCTATGATGAGTCTTCTTCCCGTCGTCCCACCATAAAGGGTATGGACCCGAATTATCGTTTCATTCTCTATTTCATCACTCGTGTTCTCAAACCCCGTAAACTCAATCACACCACCATTTCCCAAGAGGATGCCAAATTTCTTCATGCCATTATCACCGGTGTTAAAATCAATTGGTGCAAGCTTATTCAATCTCATATGTTCAATGCCACCAGAGATGACATACCTCTCCCCTATGCCCTCTTAATAATGAAATTTCTTGAAGCTTCCGGGGTCAATATTGCTAATGGTCCTCTCAAAAAGAGCACCAAAATCTGGGAAATTTCGGAGTCTTCCTTTCATCATGATGGTGATCATGCTCCCGCTCCTCCTCAAAATCGACAAGCCCGTCGTGCTCATCCTCCTCAGGAGCCTACCCTCCGGACTATCTCTGACCAAATTACTCAATTAACCCGTGAGGTCCATGGTTACTTTGATCACGTGCATTATGCCTATGCTCAGGTGGTGCCATATCAAGCGCCTCCCAATGATGATGAAGGGGATGGGGGTGATGAATGATGAAATTGTTGTTTTTGATGATGTGAAATTGGTGTTTTTGATTTGTCTTTCCTTGGTTGGTTAGTTGTTGTTCGTTTTATTGTGTTTGGTTCCACCCATGTAATGTTATTTTCCAATAAATAAACTTTTGTTTATTTCATATGTTTTTTTTCATATTCTTCCCTTGTATATATTTTTGCTAATGGCAAAAGGGGAAAGAAACGGGATATCAAGAAGTATGCTATATCACTCTCAACTTCATTCATGCTTAAAGTGAGGGGGAACATGAATTGAGGGGGAACATCAAATTGCATACTTTACACTTGTCTTGGATTATCAAAATAATTATTGCATATATCCCGCTTATGTTTGCCATTATCAAAAAGGGGAAAATTGTTGGAAACACGTTTCAAATGCAATATACTAAACGTGTGTTCTTTTGTAGGTTTTGATGAATGTCAAACAAAGCAAAAAGCGATATATAGCAGTACTCAAGGACAAGCACAAAATGGATGCATTACAAGAAGCTCAAGACAAAGTTTAGAAATGTTATAATTGAGTCAATATTAATTGTGATCTTGATTCCTCAACTTGGCTCATAACATGGCTTCTCTACTAAAATTATTTTTCCAAAATCATGCATATTTAAATTAAGTGTCAAATGATTTTAAACTATGCATATTTACATTTGTTAAAATGTTTTCCAAGCATGCCTCAAAAATCTGGGCTAAGATAATCGATTATGTACTTATGATAATCGAGTATCTCTAAGCCAAGACTGCATGACAATCGATTGTGAATTAATGATAATCGATTGTGAGTAAGTCAGTTAACATCAGGTTTTTGCAAACTGCATAACAATCGATTGTGTACTTATGATAATCGATTGTTAACTGAGGCAAAGTTTTCAAAACTCATAAAAATCGATTATGAACTAATGGTAATCGATTAGAATGAGAAAAATGTCTCCCAGTGATTTTAAATAAAATGATAATCGATTGTGGCTTTTGATAATCGATTATATATGAGACAGAGAGTTTTGAAATTAATTAATAATCGATTATTCCATTTGATAATTGATTGTTGAAGCTGACCGTTGTCATATACTTTCAATTACCTTCAGGTAATCGATTGTTGATACTTAACAATCGATGTTTTGCGTAAAATCTGGAAAAGATTTTCTGAACGTTGTTAAAATAATCGATTGTTGATTTCCGGACAATCGATGTTTTATGCCAAAAATTGGAAAGGATTTCTTAACGTTATAAATAATCGATTATTGATTTGAAGTAATCGATTGTTGACGTAAAATCTGGGATTGAATTTTTAATCTGATAGGCAAACAATCGATTGTTTAGTCTTGACAATCGATTGTCACTGAGTAATTTCAGCAATCCTTAATTGGCAATTAGACAACGGTAAGACTGAATTTTTCACCTATAAATACAGCTTCAACTCAGTGTTTTCACAACAACAACATATACACTTTGAGTATTTTCATTGCTAAAAGCTTTCTTACATTGATCATCATTTTCCATTCATCCATAAAGCTTTTTGAAGAGCCATTCTATTGAGCTAAGTTGTTGTGATCTTGAGCGTACTATTTCTACTCATATCTACTCATTAAGGAGTGCTTTGTAAAGTGAGTGTGTTTTGTGTTTGTAAGAGAATTGCGATTCTCGTTTGTTGAGGAACTTGTGATTCCTCGGTTGAAGTCTTTGGGATTGTTATCCCCGAGCGGTTGAAGTCTTTGGGATTGTTATCCCCGAGCGGTTGAAGTCTTTGGGATTGTTATCCCCGAGCAGTTGAAGTCTTTGGGATTGTTATCCCCGAGCAGTTGAAGTCTTTGGGATTGTTATCCCCGAGCAATTGAAGTCTTTGGGATTGGTATCCCCGAGCAATTGAAGTCTTTGGGATTGTGATCCCCGAGCACCTAGGTGAGGCTTGTGTCCTCAGCTGTAACGGTTTGTTAAGAACCCGCAAGCTTGACAAGTTTAGTGGAAATCTCGAGAGAGTCTCTCGGGGACTGGACTAACCACGTTTGTGGCCAACCAGGATACATCATTGTGTAAGTTTATTCTACTGCACTTGTTTTAATTTCTGCAAAGTTTTTAAATTCCGCACTAAAACGCTTAATATTTTTAAAACGCTATTCACCCCCCCCTCTAGCGTAAAGCGTATTGTCCAACATGGGTAACTGGGTTTTGGTTTGAACCCTGGTTTTTGACCATGTTGACCTGGGGGAATTTTGGTAATTTTACCTAAATTCGCGTCTTAGCTTGAATTAAAGAGTAGAATCAATTGCTTGATATGTTACTTACAATATGTGATTGAATTGAATAGATTTGGGCCATTTGGAGTCGAGTACTCGTGACAAGAATGGGTTTGTTAGTTGATTTTAGCCAGTTCGAGGTAAGTATCTTGGCTAACCTTGTGTGGAGGACTTTCCTTTAGGACATGAGTCTTCTTTGTTGCTTGTATTCCTTGTAAGCGAGGTGACGAGTGCGTGCTCGAATCTATTTTTTAACAATTTTTCCCTTTTAGGCTCTTAGATCATTGTAATCATCGAATATGAAGTTGTTCTTGATACAATTAAGTTTCTTGTTATTAGTTTCACCTCTACATGTGTTACTTGAAATTTATTTGCCCGGTTTGGTTTGTTCTTGTTTCCTAATCGACTTTTACTTGATTAATTATGGATACTTACCCTTCTATGGTCACATTATAATTCCTAAATGCTTGTTTTTATTTGGAAAGTATTGTTCTGTCTCTCGCGTAATTAATTGGTTTTAATTGAAAAGAAGTTAGATAATCTGTGTTTTGTTGATACTTCCTTAATTACAATTATTTGGTTTATGTTAACTTCCTTATTTTTGAACTGAGTATTATTTGGAATTGTTGTTTCTTATGTGGTTTATGCTAACTTCCTTAATCTGTGTTTTGTTGTTTCTTATCAATTTTTGTTTCTTGTGAGTTAGTTGTACTACCTTTTGGTGAATGGAAATATCTGAGTGATTCTCTTGCTTTGTTCCTGTATACATTGCAATTGCTGCTGGTGTACTTGATATTGTAATGCACGAGGTTTGCGTGCGGTTGTTGATACCGTAATGCACGAGGTTTTTATCGTGCTACTGTTGATATTGTAGTGTACGAGGTTTCTACCATGCAGTTATTGATATTGTGATGCATGAGGTTTTTATAGTGCGATTTTTTGTGAGGGTTTGCACGAGGTCTTTGCCGTGCCATTGTTGCTATTGATATATTGCACATGCGGCGTAATTAGGCGGGATATGTTCAAATGCTTATATGTGGGTTGCGCAGGTGGCGAAATAAAGTGAGAAATACTATGATGCATGTGTGGAAAAATAAGACGGTACTTATTATATTATAAAATGCACACATGGTTAAGTGAGGTGGGCTATGTCAGGGATTGATTGTACGGATTGTGACGGCCTGTGGAGGCATTCCTATCTACATTTAATATTTTCATTGTGTCTTCTTTTCTGTATGAGATTTATCTTGTGGATGCGGTGAGGGAACATTGTGCATGTTGTTGCTCTTCTTCTAATCTTTACTAGCTAGTAGAAATCTTGTTAAAATACTCGCACACGCATACGCGTAGTTGAAGCACTCCTATTGTAGGTGAAGTTCCCTTGGTTTTGCTAAGCATAGAGGTACGTCCTCATTTAATCATTATATATGTAAGAGTGTCCCTAGTTGGCTTGTTAGTGGTCAGCATGACTGTAAGACTGATGGGGTAGCACAAGATGCCAAGTGTTAGATTTCAGATGCTGGGATTTTGTGAGTTGAGGTTTGTCCGAGATTTGATAAATTTGTGAAAATAGTCGAATAAGACCTTAAGTGAACATCATCGTAGAACATGAGTTGTTGTTTTATTTTTCCCTTTACTGTGTTATGATTCTAGGAATTGGATTGTGTTTGCAATCATTATGTATCATCACTTCTTATATTCTCGTTGTTACTTGTTGTTATTCTTCCCTCATTGTGATTGTAGCATTATTAATCACTCTGTGCACTCCTTACATAAATATATGTATATCATTTCAGATGTTCCTATAATTGTACCATTTATTTGACGATAGATGTCTTGACTGTTCGTTGTCACTGCTCCATCGAGGTTAGTCTTGATACTTACATGGCACTGTTGTTGTGTGCTCATGCTACTCTTCTGCACATTTTTGTTGTGCAGATACATGTACTTCCGCTCAGTTCCATTAGTCTTGGAAGGAGGCGTATCGATAGAGACTTCGAGGTATATCAGCCACGTCTGCCGACGGAGGAGTCCCTTTCCAGCTTTCTGTAATAAGTATAGCTCTTCCAGTATTATTCCTTTGTATAGATATTCTTAAGTCAGAGCATCTTTTGTATCCCTTAGCTTGTGATTTGTGAGATTCCGGGTTTTAGGAAATTTTGTTAGCTTCGAGAGTTGTTATTGTATGTGCCAAACAGCACCTTAAATACATGGTTATTTTACTATATCAGTTTTAATTATTTTTCCGCAACTTTATGATTTATCTTTCGCATTGTTAGGCTTACCTAATCGTAGCCATCACGACATATTCATGGAAGGCGAACTGGGTCGTGACAGATTGAAAGTGAAAAAGAGTTGTATATCCAGGTTCCTTTCAGTTTTTTTTGTTCTTATGCTACTTCCAGCTTGTTAAAAGAATGCATGAATGCTGAAATTATTATAAGTAGGCAATGAAGTAGACTAGTTTATTTTACATTCATTTAAATTTGGACTAAAAATATGTCGGCTATCATAGAATTACTTCTGATTAACATAATTATTATACTAGTTAATGTTATGAACTTGGCTCAAGGTTACCATCATTCTTAGTTGTTACTATTATGTTGTTTAGTATAGATAAAAAAAAATACATTCTAAAAGGTCCAAACTTTTCACCGCTCTTTTACATAAATGTGCTTGAAGCATTACGTAAAATAATGGAATTGAAATTTTTAGATTCATGCGGTTCTTGAATTTTTTGATAATGTAATATTTTTTAAATTTATTTCTATGTCTTAGCTTGTTCTATTTTATATTATTTTTCCATTGGATGATGAAATCTTTGTTTACGTGTCAGCCGTTGTTAGTTTCAATGAGTATATGATTTTACGATTGGAAATTTTGAAAATTTTTGTTTGATTGATTTATTCAGAGTTTGGTTTAGTATAATAATAAAAAAGGAAGTATTCTTTGTCATTAGCATATCTATGAGGCTTTGTATGCATTCGGACTAATTAAATAAGTTTTTTTCAGCCCAACTAATAAATCAAGAGGTTGACTCATTTTTATATCATAAGCCGGTCTAATATTACATACTAATTTAGTCAAACAATTTCAGTAACAATCTGATTTTTAATATATAGTTAAAATGATGCGAGGACTTAATCCCTTTAATAATTAATATAAGTGTCAGGCAATTAGTAGGTCTCCTTTAATATTTTTTATTTTACGGAATCTTGCGTATAGCGTGATATTCAACATTCAACAATTTATTCAATAATCTCATGCCATATTAGTTTTAGTTAATTTTTAAATTAATAAATCTTTTGTTAAAATCGCGAATTCGTTTGCGTAGCGCGACAGTTGACTTTTAATAACTTTCCAGAATTGATTTTCTCAAAAGTATAACAAATGATTGATTGTCACGATCTCGGATTCGCTTGCGAGGTGCATTTATGATAAGTTAATTAATTTTTTTTATTCAGTCACGAATTCGCTTTCGTAGCGTGGTTATGCCAACGCAATATTATCTAAATTATTTTGTTTAGTAATTCTAATAATCAAGAAATTAAAGTAAATATGTAAAACATAAAAATCATAAAATCGCATTTTGCAAAATTAATTCAAGCCAAATTTTAAGTTAATAAAGTGACTGTACTAGAATCACGGGACTCGGAGAATGCTGTCACGATCCCAATTTGCCATCCGTAAACTATCGTGATGACACCTAGTCTCTACGATTAGGTAAGCCTAACAAATGTGAAAAAAAATTTGCGAAAAGAAATAATTAAAATCGAAATAACAAGGTGAAACAGTGTTTAAGATGCCGACTAACATATGATGGTACAAGATCTCAACTTAACACTTCCAAAACCTGAAATCCCATGAATCACAAGCTAAAAGATTACATAAAAATCTCTAACTCCCGAAATGTCTATCAACAAGAAAACACAGAAGGGCTATACTAGTACTGAGAATAGAAAGGGACTTTTCAATTAATGGATGCAACAGATATATCTCAGAGTCTCTGCAAAAGCACCTCGCCTCAAGTGTGATAAGAATGAGTGGAAGTACCAGGATCTGCACCTGAAAAACAAGTGAGAAAGGGAATGAGTACACCATAACAGTACTCAGCAAGTTGTAAACCTAACCTCGATCGGGTAGTAACAAGGAAAGTCAGGGCTCTACTGAGGTTAAATGAAATAGAATGTATAACTATATAGAATAATGTAGTATAATCAAGTGCAACAATAAAAGTAACAAAAGATAGAACGAACAACAACAGCTATAACAGAGAAAACGAAGTCATGATAAGGGATACAGCTCAACATAGAGATAACAACTAGGGATCTCCCAGGATACAGTCCTATTGTCCCAAATATAAATATCTAATGGATCTCTCACGATACTGTCTTGTAGTCCAACTTATAGTGGGCAGGGATCTACCGGAATTCCGATCCGTAGTCCTAAATATAAATACCCAGTACTAGAGGAATCTACTAGGTGCAGTCCTATAGTTTTAATATAAAAGTGCATGAGGATCTCCCGGAATACAAATCCGTAGTCTCAAAGTAAACATACATGGAGATCTCCTCAGTTACCGTCCCGTAGTCCAAAATATAAATACACAGCAGCAACACGAAGAATACTCAATTCAATTCAAATTCATACCAAGGTAAAATAGGTATTTCTAATCTAGCATGCTACACATATCAAAATAAGGCAGTTGAGCAAATAAGCAATTAAGTCAATTAGACATGCTTCCCTAAGCTAACAACAGACTTAAACTGCAAGTAGTGTAAATAGGAAAGGGAACAAAATTTTAGTTTTAATGAAAACGTATTTTCACCAATAGCTCAAGTACGAACTCGTCAGCTTACATACAAGGCATTGAAAATATCAAAAATACCAAATCTTAAGGGGGAGTTCTCCCAAGTAAGTCTAGACAAGACACTTACCTCAAGCCGTCTCAAAATCAACCTGAAACTACATTCTTGCCCCGAGTACTTGATTCCAAATGGACCAATTCCATTCAATTCAATTGCATTATGTAAATAACACTTCAAATAACTGATTATATAAATAAATTCTAAGCTAATATATGAAATTAGGTAAAATAGCCAAAATGCCCCTCGGGCCCACGTCTCGAAATCGGGTAAAATTTACGTATTAAGAATCCTCACACTCTCACGAGTCTAGAAAATACTAAAATTATTTAAATCCAATATCAAATCACCAATCGAATTCGAAATTTAGGTCTAAGAACTTTATTCAAAATTCTCCCCAATTTTCACTCCAAATCCGAAAATGGATGACAAAACTAAGATTAGATTATAGGAATACAACTAGAAAGGAAATAAGAATTGTTACCCACTGATTTACTCTTAGAAGTCATTCAAAAATTGCCCTCTCCTGAGCTCCAATTTTCTAACGTTTGAAACTAAACCATTGAAATTCTTTTTTTTTCCTTGTAAATTTGCATTTGTGGTAAAAATTGTTGCTTTTGCGCTACCACTTTTGCTGTTGAGGGAAATGATAATGCGGTTTTCACTAAAACTTCCAACTCCGTACCTGCGACCCAGTTACCGCATATGCTTTCACGCTGGTACGGTAACCCTACCGCTTTTGCGGGTCCACCGCCTTCACTTATGGCCACATATGTGTCTCCATACGCACTTTTCCGATTGTGTACCTGCGGTCCCCTAGCCGCCGATGCGATTATGATAGCAATGGAGAAGCTTCAGCTGCCAAACAAAACTAAAAATATCCCCCCCTTAACCATCCAAAACCACCTCGAGGCCGTTGGGACCTCAGCCAAAGGCACAAGCATATCATATACCACTATTCAAACTTATACAAATCTTAAAAACACCTCAAACAACATCGAATCAACCAATTAACACCGGATTCAAGCCTAAGAACTAAAAAAACTCTCAAATAACATTTTCGATAAAAAAGTCTATCAAACCTCATTCGAATGACCTCAAATTTTGTAATCACATCACATTTAACAGTAAGGAGCTACTCCAACTTCCAGAATTCCATTTCGTCCCTTTGATCAGAATGTCACTATCGAATCAGAAACTTCAAAAATTTAACTTTCTGCATTTCAATCCTAAATTTATTATGGACCTCAGAAACGCAATCTAAACATGCTCCTAAACCCGAAATCACCCAACAGAGCTAATGAAACCAATAAAATTCCATTCCAGGCTATCTTCACACCACTTCGACTACGGTCCAAATTCGAAAACTAAAGCTCTCATTTAGTTAGTAAGTATTCCAAAACTTTTTGGAACTCCAAATAAATCCTTTCGGCAACTCACAACAACTAACAAACACGGGGAATACAGTTATTAGGAGATAGGGACATTAATTCTTGAAACGACCGGCCGAGTTGTTACAAATGCCTTATACCTTCTTCCCAGTCAATAGAATTCCTTACCCGAACTTTATTTTCGCGGCCGATATAAAAAAGTCAAATCTTCTTTTAATATGGATTCAAATAAAAGATAACTTCGAACACCCAAAAATCGATTCGAAGTGACGATTCCATAAATAAAATAATTCCTATATTAAAATTTTCACTTTAATTGAAAATATTCTTTAACCCACAAATCAAAAGACACTATTTCTTAACGACCAAAAAAGGGGTGTGACAACGTTGACGACTTTGCTGGGGACTACTAAGAATTCGAGCTTGCACATGTTGATTTTTTATTTTTCTTTATTAGTTTTGTAAATATTGAATTTGTTTGTGCCTAATGTGCTACGTATTCACTTTTTATCATTTTGATATTCTTGAACTGTACATATAAACTATTTTCTCACGCACCTCTTCTGAGTCTTCTTGAAATTAAAAATTGGGTATTTTTTTTGACATAGCCCTGTTTATTTGAGATTGCCGAAGTGCTTATCACCTAGTGAAGGATTTTAGTCACACATGTTTTAGGCGGAGAGCACCACCAATTAAGCGGGAAAGTAATGCTACCGGTATACTGACCCTCCTCGGCTCGAGTTGTCTGCTCGACTTAGCTAGTCTAGATATCTTCTCCACCACGTAAGTTCGCTTTATGTGCATCACGTGCATTTGACTTAGCAAAACTTGGCACCGGGACCGAGTCCGCATAAGACATGTATCATCTTTGAGACTATCCTGTTCACTTATAAGCTACTTGATTCATCATTTGGAAGGCTTACTTGCATTGTCGACTAGCTTTTAAAATCAGTGCAACGAAATTATTAGAGAAAAGAAAAAAGAAAAAAAGGAAATCATTCTCCTAGTTTACAGCAAATAAACCTTTGTTTTTTTAAAACTTTTTTCTTAGTAGTCTGGCGTGAGGTGTAAATATTAATTTTCATTGAAATCAAAAGACAAAAGTACCTATTTTCGCCAAACTACGCATGATTTGATTCTCACTGGATGTGAGGTACGTAGGCAATATTTATTGGGTCTAGCCCACAAATTTAAATAATCTAAAAATATTTTCCTTTAGTCTCAGATACATCAAATTCCAAAATCAGCGACAAACAACAAAAAAAGAATTTGATTCCAAAATATTTTAGCTCTTCTTCAGAAGTTTTCTTTTGGAAATTTAAAAGAAAACTCAGAATATAAATTATTTTCGAAATTCAAAGGCATATATTCAAAATCCAAAAATATTTTCTTTCTTTTTTAGTAGTTTTCTTTTGAGGATTCAAAAAACTCAAAATTCGAAAAAAAATATTTTTTCTTTAGAAGTTTTTCAACGACTCTAATATGAGGGATGTAAATGAGGAAAGTTAAAAGAAAAGCGAAAAATGAGAGAAGAAAATAAGAGCATCAATAAGCAACAACCTTATATGCCAGGATGAAACATGAAGCCTTCCAAAAGCATGTTAGAAATGGTAACAATGTTAGGAACATGGCATATTACGTGTGATTCAAATATGTAAAATGTAACCCTAACACGTTTATTGTCTCTTATATCTAGTAAGCTCTAGGTGGTAGGTTTGTTGTGAAACTGACAGAACATCATCACTTCACCAAATCTAAGGGAAAGATAGTAATGACTAATAATGATAAAATCGAGCTGGTCGTGACGACCCCTAGGGTCAGCCAGTTGAGCAAGAGTCAGAGGAAGTAAGAAGATTGAAATAACAACTATCTATGTGTATCGGGCTTGGCTCTCCGGTTAGCCTCTACCTCAGGGTTCCTCAGAAGGAACTTGCATCGTACCCCTAGCCAAACGACCACCACCCTATGCAATAAGTGACAAAATTTTATGCCACAATCCCAATTCGCGCTCCATGAACATGTCGTGATGGCACCTAGTTCCTATGACTAGGTAAGCTTTGCAATGCAGAAAACAACATAGCTTGTGAAATAATTAATTAAAAACTAAACAACTACAAAAAACTGTATATAAAGGCCGCTTGGAATATATAACTAAAAATGCGGAAGTCCAAAATATAATCTCAAAACCCGAAAATTCACGGGAATGCAAGATAACAAATAGTAATACATGGCACTAACTCTAGAACATCTAAAGCAAAAGTACGAATGAAGTCTAAATACTACGAATAGAGTAAAGAAGGAGATTTCTTGGTCTGCAGACGCTGCAGAAGTACCTTAACGTCTCCGTAGTTCTCCCAGCCCCAAGGATAGTGTGCCTGAGATGAAGTACCTGGATCTGCACATGAAATACATGTGCAAAAGAGGCATGAGTACACCACCGCAGCACTCAGTAAGTGCCAAGCCTAACCTTGGTTGGGTAGTGACGAGGAAATGTCCGGGCACTACTGAGATACAACATAATAAATAATAAGATGAGGAAAAAACATTATGGATAAAGTGTACAGCGAGAATCTAAACAAGATAATTACAGAAACCGTAATAGAAAGAAGAGAAACAAGACAATATTACTAAATACTACTCACAATAGGAACAGAACAGGGGATCTCTTGGTATCCCGAGGACCTCTTAGTATTATCAAATCTTACGATTTCATGTGCCAGGGGTCTCTTGGTATGCTGAGTATCTCCTGGTATCCTCAAATCTTACAACTTCATATGTTAGGGATCTCTTGGTATCTCGAGAATCTTTTGGTATCCTCAAATCTTATAATTTTCATGTACGAGGGATCTCTTAGTATCCCGAGGATCTCTTGGTATCGTCAAATCTTACAATTTCATTAGCTAGGGATATCTTGGTATCCTCAAATCTTATAACTTTGTATTCCAGGGATCTCTTGGTATCCCGAGGATCTCTTGGTATCCTCAAGTCTTACGGTTTCATGTGCCATGGATCTCCTGGTATCCCGCACCCTCAGTCCAGAACATATCGAGTGTAGGGGGATATCCCGGGAGGCCAATCCGTAGTCCCAATTTAAAAACACACAATACCAACTTAAATATTAGGAAATATACTAATCAGGACAATAAATAGAAAAATACTAGCCAAACATACTACACAGAGTACAAACAAGACAGTTTAAGCACTTAGGCAAGTAAGTCAATGAATATGCTTCTCTAAACTAGCATAGAATATCTTACAATTTAAAATGAATAGGTAAGCAAGAAATCTCAATTTAAATACTTTAAATCAAAATGGATTTCCAACAATTTTCTCAAGTACGCGCAAGGCATTCAATTACCAAACATCATATCCTAAGGGGAAAGTCACTTACACAAGGTTAGACAAGCCACTTACCTCGAACCGGCTCCAAATTCAACTTGAAATCACACTTCTGCCCCGAGTATCCGACTCCAAATGGACAAAAAAAATTCATTTCAATTACATCTCGTAAATAACACCTCAAACAACTGATTCCACTATTTAATTTAAACCTAAGACGGAAATTTAGGTGAAATGACCAAAATGCCCCTAAAATCAATGTGGTAAAAACCCGAGGTTTGAACAAAAATCTGGTTACCTATTCCCCCCATGAACCAAAATATATGATTTGTTTTGAAATCAAACCTCAAAGATGCCCAAATCCTCAATTTTAGAAAAACCTAGGTTCTAACCTAAACCTCCAATTTCACCCGTGAAACTCATTGATTTTAAATTTAAAAAATGTTAAATTATGTTAAACATTGAAAGAAATAAGTAAAAACTAAATTACACACAATTTGGAAGGGTGTTGTTCTCAAAAAATCTCCCATAGGAGTTGTGGTTTGACAATGTGGTGAAAAATGTCCAAAATTCAACTAAGTATAAAAACTGCAGATTGCAGACATCGCAATTGCAAACTGGGGTTCGCAAATTGCGAACCTCGAATCTGCTAGCTTGGAAATTGTGAGATTCTTGTTTGCATTTACAAACTATGAGGAAAGTGGGAGGTTCGCATTTACGAACCATAAGGTAACATTTGCGAAGACCTCACCTTCGCATTTATGATGGTATAGTTCGCATTTGCGAACTCTGGCAGGAATTAAGGGCTTCACATTTGAGAGCCTAAAGTTGCATTTGCGATAAATTCAGGTCTAGGGCATTCTCGCATTTGTGAGATGACCTTTCACGATTGCAATTTCGCATTTGCGAGTCAAGTTATGGAAGCAATTTTCCAACATAAAAAATGCACTCCGACACCTATCCAAAACTCACCCGAGCCCTTGGGGCTCCAAACCAAATATACGCACAACCTCAAAAACATCCTATAGACTTATTCGTGCAATCAAATCGCTAAAATAACATCATATACATCAAATTAAGCCTCAAAACTCTTAATTTCTTCCAAGCTTTCATAAAACATCAAATTTCAATATTAAGTTCGAAACACAATAAACGATGTTCGTTTTCAACCAAGCATTACATAAAGCACTTTAACCATATATAAGACTTGTACCGGGCACCAGAACAAAAATACGGGACCGATCCCATAAATTTTTAATCAAATTTAACTTTCAATTTTCTTAATTATTTGCAAAAAACAATTTCATGCAAAAATTCTTTCTCGGGCTTGGGATGTCGGAATTCGATTCCGGGAATACGCCCAGGTCCTATATTCTCCTACGGACCATCCGAGACCATCAAATAACCGGTTCAGATTCGTTTACCCAAAATATTGACCAAAGTTAAATTATTCAATTTAATATCAAAATTTTAGTGTTGTTCTCACAAAATCCATATCTAAGCTTTCCAGCTATGCACCCTGATTACATACGAAAATCGAGGCAACACCTAGATGAGGGTTTTAAGGCCTCGGAAGTACAGGATAGGTAAGAAAACACGTGATGACCCCTTTGGGTCATCACACTTTACCACTAGGGTATATGCCAAACTATAGCTTTCCTGGCACCCCTGGTACCTTTAATGTGCGACCTCCAGCTGCACCAATCAGGAACACCCCTTTTGTCGCATTTGGCGCACTGGTATAAAGAATTCCTCCACCACCTCTATGACAACTCCAAACAACGAGCCACCATTTCATGCTTATGATGGCCAATACTACTCTCCAAATATGGCTTTTAGAGTCTTGGCTCTATACAATGAGACTTTTCAATCCGAGTCACCAGTAGAAAATGAAAGGTCTGGCAAGACAGGTGAGCTAGATGAGATGGCCAGGAAAGTGAAAAGTCTTGAACAGAACATAAAGAATATACTAGGGCTACGTGGTCACAAAATTATTTCATTCAGTGATCTATGCATGTTTCCTCACATCCATTTGCGTCGGGGTTTAAGAACCCAAAAAGTTGAGAAATATGATAGACACGAAGACCCTATCACCCACATGAAAAGGTACTGCAACCAGCTGAGGGGTGCAGGTTGTAAAAAAGAATTACTGATTAATTAATTTGGGGATAGTATATTGGGGGTAGCCTCTAAATGGTTCATTGAGCAAGTACCCATTAATAGTATGTTTAGGACGACATGGCCAAAGCCTTCGTCAAACAATTCAAGTACAACATCGATACTACACCAAATCATAATTCCCTATCCAATATGAAGAAAAAGCTTATTAAAAGATTTAGGGAATATGTAATCAAGTGGAGGGAGGAAGCGGCTAGAGTCAAGCCACCCATGGATGACCATGAGTTAATCAATATCTTTCTTTAGGCTCAGAATCCTGATTATTTTCAAAATATGATGGCCGCAATAGACAAATATTTTGCTGATGCAATAAAGATAGGAGAAATGTTCGAGAATGGCCTCAATACTGGCCGAATTAGAAGTCAAGAGGCTCTCAAAGAAACCACGCAAAAAACTAGAATAGGGGGGACAACCTTGTTAAGCAAACAATGAAAGATGAGGTGGCCATGATGGAATCACAACTAAAAAGAGGACAAAGGGGATATATCAACCCCTGGATCCACGATGCTCAGCTGTTACAAAGTATACAACATTAAATGCTGAGTCTTATGCCATAGTATTCAATCGATAACATATGCCGGCCCCAGCTTTAACATACCTTCATCCGCGATAGCAGCACTCTCAATCAACCTACAACCCTTATCCAAAACAAGAGTATCAAAGGGAAATGCAGAGGGACAATTTAACGCCAATCATAAAATCCTTCACAAGTCTATTTGAAAGGTTGAAATGTTGTGGAATTATTGAGCCACTTCACGGATATGTTCCTAAATCATATACAAAAGGTTTTAACCGTGTTGTATAATGTGTGTACCATTATAATGTCATGTGTCATAACACTGAGGATTGTCAGGATTCAAAAAAGGAAATAGAAATGATGATTTAAGAAGGGATGGTCTTGGTTCAATATAATGGCACCCTAAACGTCATGATAGAGCATGAAATGTTTGCATCACTTAGAATGTTAACGAATATGGGGACAGTTTGTCAAAAAGGTCAATAACACGTCCACAGAAGGCAAGGCAGTCAAAGTTATTAAAGGTCTTTTTTAATGCTAATGTGCAAATGCATAGCTAAGAGGTCAAGCTTGGTAATTGGAAAGTCACTCCCCTCCTTGTCGGAAAGAAGTCTTGGTAACTTATTTTGTCATAATTTCTATCATCTAGATTACTTCGAGGTTGTGACCCAAATGTTGTTTGTTTGTCTTGTTATCAAACCTCTCTACCCTCTAATAAATGAAATGCAACTTTTCACTTTGTGTCATTTAAATCCATTGTGTTTATTTCTTCTTGAATATATAGTTCTTTTCACGCCAATTTTAGTGACATAAATTATATTTAGAATTTTCAGCTAGATTTTAGAAAGCCTGTCCAAGTTCGAATTTAATCAAGAAAAATACTTGGAGGATAAATAAGAGGTTGAAGAACTTCGATGATAAGGCTGTCACATGGAACCAAAATATCATATCCGTGGAGGTTTAAGATGTTTATCTCAAACCTATCATATAATCTTAAGGATAATTGAAAGTTTTTGTTGGGCTAATCGATGAAAGAATTTTTGCCATGGCCTGCATAATCTGATCATATCAAGGAAGATGAACTAAATCCCAAAGAAGGTGCATTCTAGGGAATTTAAAATAATTAGCTGGTACTGAAGTGCACTCTTCTACATCAGGACAAGGACCAAGAAAAGGTAGCATCAAATTGTCAAAAGTCATTTGTCACAGAACTATACAACTGACAAAACCAATAAGAGAGTCATATCAATCAATGCTGAATTTGAGAAAATACAGAATGTTTGTCATTCTTGAGGATGGGAGGCCCTTTTTTCTACTACCCAAATACTTTATACCCATCATTATCCCTTTTGAGTCTATTTTATTTTTATTTGACCTCCCTCTTTTCAAATCAAGTATAGAGTCAAAAAAAATTGAAGATCCATGCCATTAGAAAATATGAGTTGGGGCAATTTGTTAAAAAAAAGAAAAGAAGAGAAGAAAAAAAAAAGAGAAAGAAAGAAAGAAAAACTAAAAGAAAAATAACAAAGGAATCTTTCATGTTAATACGAACTACATTTAACTTGATTCCTTTAAAGGATACGTAGGCAGCTCCACACTAGGGTTCAATCTAACCAAATAAAAGACAAAAATTCTCCAGTATCTTAAACTGGGGCATAATTCTTTTTTTTTTTATGAAGAGTCGATTCCAAGAGTTGTAAATATACAACCCTATCATCTTAAGTCTATTTTGAGCCTTAACGTGACCCTTTCTTTCTAACCATATCCAAAAGACTTCCGAATAAAGACCTTCCAATTAGTCTTTATGAATGCCAAGGGAAACACGCAATAAGCAACAATTTTCACATGACGTAGAACGATGTCAAGTTGTTCGCACAAAAAGAAAAACAACAATAATGAATGAAAATAAGAGATTCTTATTGGTGAAAACCCACATAGGCACTGTAAGGTGATGGTAAGAGAAATAAATAAGTGATAGAGGGCAGTTGGTGAAAAACTTTTAGGGTACTACTGGTCGAAGATGAGCTGTGATTTGATGCAAATAATTGGCATAAAGAGGCCAACTTCAAAAACGAAAAAGAACAACAAGATGAAATGATAGATTGGTTGGATATATTTGACTGATCAATCCAAAATGTTTTTCATGATCATTAAAGTTGGCTACCATATTCAAAAGGAGCCCCTTTTTCCTTTCTTTCCCCCTGAAGTGGCGTTTTCAGTTAAATACTATTCCTTCTCATTGCGTAATTGTGTCCATTTATATAATTATTTTAAGTCAATCTTTATTAAAACAAAAAATAAAATATTATAAAGTCTGAAGCACATCAAGAGGATATACCCTGCAAGCAACATGCACAATAAGTTTGTTAAAGTTAAACAAGATTTGAGGATTCATGGAGACGGAAGTTCCAAAACATTGCTAGTCTATCTACTTTGAAGCCAACAAAGAAAGGGTAACAAAATTTGTCTTTGTTTCCTGAAAATGCAAAATAAAGGATGTGGGGCATGCACGACATTGACAAAGGCCCAAATCCAAGTGTGATTTCCTTTTATAAGATGAACAAAGTGTTTTGAAGAAATTGAAAAGGTTGCTAAGCAAGACATTCTTCTTGGGCAAAGCTGATAGCACCACAGGCACAAACTAATATCAGGGTGCAAGATAATCAAGTTTGATTTTTAAAGAAAAAATTGCCAAATAGTGTGTGACATCGAGCTAGGAAAAAATCGAGGGCGATGATAGAAAGCCAAGGTCTCCATAATGAAATACAGAATATCCGAGAAATATGTACCACATTAAAAAAATTAGTTCTTCTTTAGCAAGGTGGCCGCATATTCAATATACTAAGGCCATCAATGCCACACACTGACCACCACTTTCAAACTTACAAATATTTCTTTGTTTGAAGAAGGAAACAAATTAGTGTAGAAATAAAGTTCTCAAAGGAAGAATGTCACCAAAGGTAAATTCTTCAAATTCTCTGCTTGTTCTTTCTAGATATTTCTATAATCACATCATCAACCACTGCGTTTTCCAGCATAAGTTACATCAGTCCTTAGTTGAGGTCCCATTTTGACATAGGGCACACCACTCCCTCGTTGCATGTTTAGTATAGGGTACACCAATCCCTAGCTATATTTTCCAATATAAGATAAAACAATCTTTAGTGAGGTTCTATTTCCGGACAAGGTATCCTATCCCCTGGTTACATTGCACAATCCCTTGGTCTTAGCGATACATGGTGCCAACACCTAGTTGTATTCTTTCTTAGTGATACATGGCGCCAACCCCTAGTTAACTTCTTTTTCAGTAATACATGGCTCCAACCCCTGGTTACAATTCCTCCAAGTCTTTCAACCTCACTCGTAGGCGACACACTTCTTAGTTTGAGTTATTTCAATAGAAGACACACTTCCTAATCTATACCACCAAGCCGAGGAGATGCACTTTCTAGTCCAAGCTATTCAACCTCAATCTTAGGAGACACACTTCCTAATTTGAGTCATTTCAATAGGAGACACACTTAGGAATCGGCATCATTAATCCTAGGAGACGCACTTCCTAGTCCAAGTCCTTTAACCTTATACATAAGAGACGCATTTCCTAGTTTGAGCCATTCCAATAGGAGACATACTTTCTAGTTTGAGTCATTCTAATAGAAGACATACTTCCTCATCAGAACAAATCCTAGGAGGCACACTTCCTCATCAGAACCATCAATCCTAGGAGGCACACTTCCTAGTCCAAGTACTTCAACCTCACTCGTAGGAGACACACTTCCTAGTTTAAGCCATTCTAATAGACAACACACTTCCTAGTTTGAGTCATTCCAACAAGAGACACACTTCCTAATCAGAACCATTAATCCTAGGAGACGCACTTCCTAGTCCAATTCCTCAACCTCACTCGTAGGGGACGCGCTTCCTAGTCGGAGTTATCCAATTAGGAGATATACTTCCTAATACAAACTACCAATTCTAGGATATGCACTTCCTAGTCCAAGTCTTTCAACCTCACTCGTAGGAGACACACTTCCTAGTTTGAGTCGTTCCAATTGGAGACGCACTTCCTAATAAGAACATCTAATCTTAGGAGATGCACTTCCTAGTCCAAGTACTCTAACCTCATTCGTAAGAGACACATTTTCTATATTGAGTCATTGCAACAAGAGACATACTTCTTAATGTAAACCACTAAATCTTAGAAGATATATTTCCTAGTACAAGACTTGCAACCTCATTTAAAGGAGACTCATTTACTAATCTGAGCCATCAATCCTAGGAGATGCACTTCCTAGTCTAACCATTTTAACCTTACTCATAGGATACACACTTTCTAGTTTGAGTCATTCCAATAGGAGACACACTTCCTTACCAGAACCATTAATCCTAGGAGATGCACTTCCTAGTCTAAGTCCTTCAACCTCTCTCGTAGGAGTCACACTTCCCATTTTGAGTCATTCTAATAGGAGACACACTTCCTAGTTTGAGTCTTTCTAATAGTAGACACACTTCCTAATCAGAACTATTAATCCTATGAGACACACTTCTTGTCCAAGTCCTTCAAACCTCATGCATAGGAGACACAATTCCTAGCATGAGTCAACCTTGCTCATTCCTATATAAGACACACTTTTGTACTATGAGCCATCAATCCCAGAAGACACAATTCCTAGTTCAAGTCCTTTGATCTCACTGTAATTCCAGTGCTTCCCATGTCAGATGCACCTCATAAGTCCAAGTTTTATTAGTCTTACACCTAAGATAAGAACATCCTTTTCGAAGCCTTTAGTTTTATTTTTTCATCTTTCAAATAAAATAAGTTGATTTGCAACTTTACCCAATAACTCACAAAATCTCATAAATGCCAAACTGGAGCAGAAATTTCTATTCATTTTGTTCGTCTTGGGTGACTTTGTAGGCCCCGCCGTAGAGCACAGGTTGTGACGATCAGAGCTTGCTCTTTTAGTTATCATCAAATGGAAGAAGTCTTTTGATCACTTGATAGTTGGAATTATCTTTGACAATGTGTCAGCAACCAAACTTCTCAAGATTCATCTTCTAAATTTCAAATTGAGTAAGTAAGCAAGTGTGACTGAGTCATAATCGTTTTTCAAACAGAATCAAGATCAAATATAAGGTCAACATAAGCGAACAGGTCAAGAATCCAGATATGACTCCAGGAGGCACAAAGATATTAATTTTGTGACTCATAGATTGTAGATATTTGTAGTTTTTTTTCTTTTGATGTAATAGGAAACAAAAAGCAAAAGCAACAGTAACAACAACAATAATAATAATAACAACAACAACACCAACAGTCTTAATTCTAGTGTCGAGTAGTCCCAACTACAAAAATTTCTAGAACTATACTGACCTGACTCCTTTATAGTCAAGGATATGTATGCAACCTTGGAAGCAAGGTTCTGTCACATTTTTTAAAAAAGCTTCCATCGGAGTGATATGAGAGCAAAAATTAGATATGGCATTCACTTTTTTTGCACGAAAGCTCTTCATGTTATCGAGCAAAGAGGGGCACTTGTGAACACCTAAATTTTGCACTATTTTAACACTTTATAAAGTCATTAATGTTTTATTATTTTATTATTTTTTCTCAATTTTTGTGTCATAAAATACCAATAAAAGATTATTCTTTCTTCATTTATGTATCCTAGGAATTAACTAACTACTTAATTGGTGAATTAATCTAGTTAATTGACCATTTAAATAAGTTGTTTTATTAATTTATTTGTGTAATATAAGTTTAATAAGTAGTACTAAAGAAAAATGGCTAAAATTAAAAAGATCAGGTGGCTAAGAAAATATTTCAATGAGAGGATGCTAGGAAAAGATTCAAAAGGATGTTGTTTCAAGGTGACACTATATCACTTTATTTAATGAAACTAGGACCAAATCTCAGCCGTTCATCATACTAAGATTCAACGTAATAACCAACCGGTCGTTTTGAGCTTTTGCGCATTGATCTCTAGTTCTCGGGCATGACTTGACCCATGTAATGTATTGTGGCTGATATAGATTATTGGTTTTTATTTCAGGAAAAATCAGAATGAATTTGGAAGAATAGTTTCAATTAAAAGCTTGGAACTTGAAAGGTTTGACCAAGAGTTGAATTATTTGTATATGAGTGGGGATAAAAAAATTTATGATTTGATGTGCTTCTTTAGGTGATTTATGACTTAGGAGGGGGATCAGAATTTGTTTTGGAGGTCCGGTGTGGAATTTGGTTTGAATTGATGAAGTTAGTATTTTGGCCCGGTTGGTAGGTGAGATTTTGATCCGAGAGTCAGAATGGAACTCCGAGAGTTGTGAAAGATTTTTTATGTCATTTGGGATGTGTGCGCAAAATTTTAGATCATTCAAATATTGTTTGGTCGAGTTTTTGATTGAAAGCGTATTTAAGAGGTTTTAGAAGAACTTAGGCTTGAATTCGGTGTAATTTGATAGTTTTTGTATTGTTTAATGTGTTTTGATGATTGGAACAAGTTGGAATGAGGCTTTAGGATGTATTAGTTCTATTGGTGTAGTCATGGGGGCCTCGAGTGAGTTTCGGATGGTCAATCAGACCATGTTTGGCACTTTGGAGTTGCAGATTTTTTATCCCAACAATTGTTGGTTTTTAATGCTTCGCGATTGCGGGAGGTCCCCCGCATTCGCATAACAAGAATTTGGTTGGCCAACTTTTTCTCTTCACGTTCGCGGCAATAGGGTCGCGTTCTTATAGCATTGGAAGTGGAAACTTCGTGTTCGCGTGGTAAATTTCGCGTTCGCGTAGGAGGATTTGTAGGGGTTGCTATGTTGTTAATCGCGTTCGCATAGTATAGCTTACGATCACATAGTTTAGGTTAATGTTCTTGGTGAACGCGGTTGAGGCATCGTAATCGCATAGAGTAAAGTGGACCTGAGGTATTTGATTTGAAATTGTTCATCGCGAATGCGGAGTGTGGTCCGCAATCGCATAGTGTATGTTGGCAGTGCATTGCGTTCGCATGGAATATGTCATGTTCCGCGATCACATAGAAGAAAATACCACTGGGCAGAATGTCTTTAAAATCATCTTGTTTGCGAATGTGGGTCTATTTTTACCCATGGCTACCCATTTTTGGAGGTTTTTGAAGGAAATAAAAGTGGGATTCAAGAGGAATCGACTTGAGGTATGAATCTTGGTCTGAATCTCGATTATATTGTGAAATACACCTAGAAATTCATGGAGACTAAGCCCTAATTTGAAGAACTAGGGCTTGAGAAGTTGGATTTTTAAATTTGGGTTTGGCGGACCATTTGAGGTCAGACTTTAGAACTTTTAGTATGTATGAACTCGTGAGAGGATAGGGAACCCATTGATGTAAAACATTTTGTGTTTTGAGAAATGGACTCTGGGCTCGGGTTTGTGTAATTTCAGGATTTATTCCTATTATTGACTGTTTTTGCTTGGGTTTTATTCCCTTAGCATATCGTGATGTATTAGCTCTGATTTTTTATAGATTCGACGTGCATGGAGGCTCACTTGAGGGCAAAGGCATCTCGAGCTAGAGATTTTGCCGGTTTGAGGTGAGTAATGATTATAAATGATGTTATGAGGTTTTGAAACCCTAGATTGTATATCGTAGTGCTATATTGAGGTCACTTGCACGCCCGACATCGAGCGTTGGGTAGAGCACCATTGGGGATTGGGCATGGTCCGTCCCGATTTATGATTTTACCTTGTATTTGACTAAAACTTGTTTGTTATCATCATGACTTGGACAGATTGCTATATTTGGGGTTCGTGCCAGCTATTTGAACCCTTTCAGGGATGATTGTTGACATTTCCTCACTGTTTTGATTTTATACTTGAACTCAGTCATGTTTTTTCCACTGTTTTCAAAAACTCATCCAAGTTTACTTTTCATTAACACTTGAAATGATATTCCCAACAATATTTTTGGACTGAACATCATGTTTTATAGTTGCCCGAGGGGCTTATGTAATTTTTTACTAAGTAAGGCCGAGGGCCTATGTTGTGAGGATACTTTTGATCGGGCTGCATACTGCTCCAATGAGATAGTGATACTTATATGAGGCTGAGGGCCTAGATTTTATGTTATGGGTTGGCTTGATATTGCGCTTGGGTCGTATGGGGCACCTCTCGGAGTCTGAACACCCCTTGTGACCGCCGTCGATGATAAATGGATCGGGCTGCAAAATTGCATATGGATCGGGTTGGATGCCGCAGTGGTACCAATACTATTTTATGTGTTTACTTATCTAATTGTCAGCCATTATCTGTTGTTGTGCTATTTCATGTGATATCTACGAGATTTCCTAGCATTTTCTGTTAAGTGAGTGTTGCGTTTGAGGGACGGATTTCTGTGCTTATCTGTACTAATTATTTTACATTTCTTTGTATAACTGTTCGAAAAAGTCATTTTCAAAAGAGATTTATATTGGGTTAAGATGTTTTCTAATGATTTCACAGCTTCATTGCTTTTCTTATGAGGGTGTTAGATTTCTTGTATATAGCATGATGATTTGCCATATGTGATTTCTTACTGCTTAGTTATTATTTACCTTTATTACTCACTAAGTTGGAGTATTCACTTTACTTCATGCACCTCGTGTGCAGATGCATGTATTTGCTCCCTTGGCAGCATGCTTAGAGCCGATAGGAGGCTAAGTAATTGGAGTTTAGCGAGGTGACTGCCAGCGTCCGCAGCACCACATTTTATCCTTTTGGTTATCAGATCTATTTTGTTTATTTCAGGCTTTGTAGTTGTATTTATACCATAATAGATGCTTATCACTTGTGACACCCTGGTTTGGGCTGTGTTTGGGTTATATTCCGCACTTAATAAAGAAATATTTTGCTTAAACTATGTTATTTAATTATGCTAAAACTTTTTACAACTATTAACAATTATGAGAAGGCAAAATGGGTGGATTGGCTGGCCTTGTCTTCACGAGAGGCGCCATCACGACCGTATCGGGGTTTGGGTCGTGACAAGTTTGTATAAGAGCCTAGGTTACTAGGTCTCACGAGTCATGAATAGGTTTAGTAGAGTGTTGTGGATTAGTACAGAGACACCTATATTTATCCTCGAGAGGCAGCAGAACCTTTAGTAAAACTCCACATTCTTGAATTCTCATCATGTGTCCTTGATTCAGCTTGAAAGGTAACTCTTGAAATTCATTCCACGCGTTCGCATGCGCGCATGGCCGCTTCATATCAAACGTGCCTTAATGGATTGTGGTTCCTCGATTGGGGGCTGAGATGTGATCTCTGTGAGTTTGATGTTGGGCCAGTCTAGAGGACTTTAGGCAGGATCTTTGCCTATGGCTTGAGCACAAAAGTTCTGATTGTGTGTGCAAGTGTTTTAAAACTAATATATGTTTGATATTGCCCCTTTTAGTGAGAAGGATGGTTAAATAGCTACATGATGAGTATGGTAGTACTGCGAGGTGTATCTATGTGACTTGGAAGTGATGAGGAAGGTCTGTTGGATGATAGATGAACTATTAAGTGTTTGATTTCCATTGTGATCGTATATGTAGCCCCGAGTTATGGGAGCGTGAAAGATCCTTTCGTGTTTCCCAATTGTGAGAAAAGTAAATTTCATATTGCGGTATGAGTTCAGACTAAAAACTAAGTGGCTGCGGACAATTTATGACAATAGAAGGTATACGAGAATATTATATTGAGGAAAATCAAGTGGGTTATCTCCTACGGAGTGTTCTAAAGTGGTGTGATCTCTATTGTATGTTAGAAGACCCCATGTGTAATTGATGAGTAGGTGTTGAAATTTGAAATTTTGGGTTTCTTGAGAGAGTGGGCTTAACTATTGCAGGGATGAATGCGAGATTTGTAGAAGATTTGCAGTAGTAGATGATATGTGTTTTCAAAACTTATAAATGATTTGAGTTTAATCTCACTAAGGTATTGTGGCATTGATAGAGTAAAAGTGTTATGGGCTATTGAGTGTATCTTGATCCATGGCTTCGAGCCAAGTGGGGGAGTCAACTGTGAGAAGTTGATTGCGTAGTTAAGTGCTATGTTGGTTCCAGTCTAGGGCATGCAAATGAATTAGCTATGGCTAGGGTAAGGGAAAATTTTGACGAAGGTTGTATTATGCTTCATAGGGTTTGAGGATTTCATACTGTGGTGCAAGAGTTCTAATGAGGCACGGGTGGTTTTGTTCACTTGATCAGGCTAATTGCAGTGTAAATAGAGTAAGTGACTCTCGAGAATGGTTCTAATGTGTTAAAGATTCTACATGCAATAGTTGGGAATCTTAAAGTTATATATGTGACTAGAAACCGAGATTTTCATTGTAAGAGTACAAGACTTGTGGTCTTTCTATGTTAATTATAGGATTCTATGTATTAGTATCAAGAAGATAAAGATAATGGGTTCAGAATTGCTGGAAGTTCTTTTGAGTAAGGTGTTTTGGAATGTGATGCTTTTGGGAATAATTAAGAGAGTATTCAGCGACTTATGAGCCTTAGACATTGTGGTTTTATGCTTGGGTCTCACGTGATGAATCTGAGGTGAGAAATTGTTGTACTATAGCAAGGGAGAGTATCAAGTTGAAGGTGAATCAGAAGGAAACTTAGATAGCTGGAGTAGCTTGATAGTAGATCGGACTGGTATAGTATGGATATGATTAACTCCTTGTGTGTGTTCTAGGTGATGAGTTCTTACATGTATTTTTCAACAATTTTCTTTGGTGTTGATGGCTTACTTAGCTTAGTCGAGTTAGAAGGATTCAGTTCTGGCAGTTCTGATTTGTGCAAAGAGGACTTAGAGAGTTCCTGATGGTTGTTACTGTGATTTGGAGATGTATATCTTCTATGGGCATGCACAACATGGGGTGTATAGTGACTTTCTTCTAGATGGGACCAATGGAAAGTTCTTGACTAGTTGAGTACGTAGATGTTTGTGGCTCAGAGGGGAGATGAAGTTATCATGATTACACCAGGGTGGTATGGTATATGCGGTATGTTGTAGAGGATTGGGATTTGCGTGTATAAGGTTATGGTTCAGTTCCGAATGGAAAGTCATGAAATTCTTAGGCAACACGGGTAGTTTTATATGATTAGAGAAATGAGTTCAGATGATTAGGGTGAATGATCTTAAGATGATTAAGGAAATGGTATTGCTAATTATAGAGATTATACGAGGGTATACGTTTCGGAAAATGAAATTTGATTAGGTTGATAGAACTTCGGTATTATTGTGGAGCTCTCTTGATTGGATCGACTGCCGATATTCGAGTTTGCTTGACGGAATAGGGGAATTTCAAGATATCTTTTATGGAATGATTGGGTACTTGAGGTGATATATATTCGGGCGGCAGAATTTGGGATCAGGCATGGTGATTTGTGTACTATATGGAGTTGGAGACTAGGTGTTCTCATGTTTAGGCTATATTATTGTTATGAGTCGCGTGTATCTATTGTTTAGTGACTATTGGGATTTGAAGACCCGAGTGTATCTTTTGTTGCTTAGTATGTTAGATATTGGATGTGGTATTGGGTTCAGACTAGTGGTTTCCATGTTGTGTTATTCAGGACTATTGCGTTAAGACGAGGCTGTTGGCTATGTTAGAAAATGCCACAGGTTAAGTGGAGATGTTCGGCGAGTTATATCCCATTGGGAATTCTTACATTTCGAACACCCAACGGACGAGTGGGGAGGAATTGTCTTTCTTAATTGGCTCTTGTGATGAGTATTAGCGCTGAGGCTCCTCATATTTATTTAGTTTTGATGGTAAATGATTTATTGGATGGGTTTCTTGTGGACGGGTATGTCACCGGGCAAGGTTGTCGATTTCGGTATTGATTTGGTACCTTGCACCGTAGAATGGCCGGCAAGAGTTATAGTAGTGGAAAGAGCAGCTATAAGCTTCCTTGTTGATGAGTTTGTTGGCAAGCCAATGTGGATGCGTGTTCTAGCTTGAGTCGGCTTGATTGGCTGAGGGATAGGTTGATTCGATCGTTATTCAGCTTACTAGAGATCTGGGAGATCTAAGAGTGGCCTTTATGTGTTACGAGACGTTATGATTGCGGTTCTATTGAGGTTTATAGCAGAAGTCGAGTGAGGAAAGTAATTGTGTGTTGCTCGGTGGATAGCGTATTAGGTATGTTCTGTCGGGTTGGCGTTGTATATGTTGTTTGTTTCACCAAGGTTGTAATGATTTGCCTTGGTTTCAGACATCAGATTGTGCATGGTTGTCAATTTCGAGCATAGTGACTTGGGGTGTTTCATGTTGAATAGTGTTTGGATAGGACAACGCATCTACGGCGAAGCTGCGTGGAGATATGAACTTGCGGGTTAGGTTCGCGTTTTCTATTTCTATGATGTGAGACCAGTTGTGATGATACTGGTAAGCTTGAAGTACAGCTCTTTAATTTGAGTCAGCTTCATGATGTGAGTATGTCCAGATTGTTGCTTAATGGTGCACGTAGTGATGCAATTTGTGTCTTCGGCCCTTATTGATGTATCATGTCACCGGGATGGTGTGTACGGTCAGAATAGATCGTTGGGATTACTAACGAATACAAACGGATTCGATTTTAGCATGTTGATGGAGAACTATCGAGGTTCGGTTCAAAAAGTTTCTATGGTAATTGCCAGTGGAGAAACGGGCTCATGAATGGTTGATCTAATAAATGGTTATGGTTTATTGTATGTTTCATTTCTCGTTTGCAGTATATAAAAGTGTTGGAATGAGACTTTACTTTATAGGAGTTTTTCCATCGGTATTTGGGTGTTGTGTACAGCTGCTGTGAATAGAAGTTATTGCTGCGAGTGTTAGAGTTACGTTGTTGATCACGTAATAGAACCTAAGGTTGCAGGTATGGGTTATTACAGCTGGTTCGGGCTTATTCAGAGTATTAATGTGAGATTTTATAAACATTGCGGATTTTAGAAGCAGAGATGTGGTTAAATGGTTTATGGACTAGGATGGATTGTGAAATTCAAGTTACATTGTATTATCGAACCTATATGAGATAGGGTGACGTGGGATCACCCCCGAGTATATGCATGGTAAAGTTATTCAACTATTGGTTGGCTTCTAGAACAAATCTGGGTGCTTTCAAGAATAAATGCGTGTTTAAGTGGTGGAGTATGTAACGACCCGACCGTTCATTTTGAGCTTTTGCCCTTTGATCCCTAGTTCTCCGTCACAACTTTCCCCGGGTAATGTATTATTGCTGATCTAAATCGTTGGTTTTGATTTCAGGAAAAATAAAATAAATTTGGAGGAATAGTTTCAGTTGAAAGTTTTGAATTTGCAAGATTTGACCAAGAGTTGACTTATTTGAATATGAGTCCGGAACGGAATTTTTATGATTTGGTTAGCTTTGCCAGGTGATTTATGACTTAGGAGGGTGATCAGAATTGGTTTTGGAGGTCCGGTATGGAATTTGGCTTGAATTGATGAAGTATTTTGGCAAATTCCGGTTGGTAGGTAAGATTTTCATACAAGATCCGGAGTGGAATTCCAAGAGTTGTAGTAACTTCATTATGTCATTTGGGATGTGTGTGCAAAATTTTAGATCATTCGAACGTCGTTTGGTTGAGTTTTTGATCGAAAGCGTATTTCGTAGATATTAGAAGAACTTATGCTTGAATTCGATGTAATTTGATGATTTTGGTACAGTTTGAGGAGATTTGATGATTTGAACAAGTTGGAATGAGGTTTTATCACGTGTTGGTACTATTGGTTGAGGTCCCGGGGGCCTCGGGTGAGTTTTGGATGGTCAATCAGACCATGTTTGGCACTTTGGAGTTACAGATGTTTCATCCCAACAGTTGCAGCATTTTAATGCTTTACGATCACGGGAGGTCTCCCGTGTTCGCATAACAGGAATTGTGTGGCCAGCTTTTTCTCTTCACATTCGCAGCCATAGGGTCGCGTTCGCATAGTATTGGAAGGGGAAGCTTCGCGTTCGTGTGGTAATGCTCGCGTTCACATAGAAGGATTTGTGGGGGTTGTTTTGTTGTTCATTGCATTCGCATCGCATAGCGTGTGATCACATATTTTGGGGAAATTTTTTTTCACAAACGTGGTTGAGGCATCGCGTTTTACTATTTCCCGAGAGGCTTATGTAATTTTTGACTGAGTAAGACCGAGGGCTTGTGTTGTGAGGATACTTTTAGAACGTACTGCATACCGCAACAGTGAGATACTAATACTAATACGAGGCTAAGGGCCTAGTTTTGATGCCACGAGAGGGCTTGATATTGCGCTTAGGCCGTAAAAGGGCCCCTCTTGGAGTTTGCACACCCCTAGTGAGCGCCGTCAATCATAAATGGATCCGGCTTCATGTCGCAGCGGTATATAGATCGAGTCGCATGCTGCAACAGTACCGGTATTTTTTTATGTGTTTACTTATTTAATTGTCTGCCATTATCTGTTGTTGTGCTATTTCATGTGATATCTACTTGATTGCCTGGCATTTTTTGTTGAGTGAGTGTTGTTCCCGAGGGGCAGATTTATGTGCTTATTTGCACTAATTGTTTTACATTCATTTTCATATCTATTCGAAAAGTCATTTTCAAAAGAGGTTTAAACTGGGTTAAAATGTCTTCTAAAGATTTCATAGCTTCATTGCTTTTCTCAGGGGGTTTTATACTACTTCTATGCAGAATGATGATTTGCCATACGTGATTTCTTACTGCTCAGTTATTATTTACCTTTATTGCTCACTGGGTTAGAGTACTCACTTTACTCCCTGCACCTCGTGTGCAGATACTAGTATTTGCTCCCCCAGTAGCAGGTTTTGAGCCAATCAGAGGCTAAGTTATCGGAGTTAAGCATAGTGACTTCCAATGTTCGTAGCACCGCATTTCATCCTTTTGTTTATTAGTTCTATTTTGTTTACTTCAGACCTTCTAGTTGTATTTATATATTAATAGATGTTCATGACTTGTGACACCCCAGTTTGGGCTGTGTTTGGGATGTATTCTGTAGTTAATAAAGAAATCTTTTCCTTAAACTGTGTTATATAATTATGTTAAAACTGTTTACAACTATTAACAATTCTGAAAAGGAAAAATGGGTTGGTTGGCTAGCCTTGTCTTCACGAGAGGCGCCATCATAACCGAATTGGGGTTTGGATCGTGACATCCAATGGCCCTTATTCAATATCCTCTGTGATGACCCAAAAGGTCATCACTTATTTTAGAAATAAATTTTGTGTTTCGCGGCATACTTCGATTTTCATGTGCAGTACGGGCGTGTAACCAAAAAGCCATTATGTGAAAATCTGTGAAAAATGATAAAACGTTACCTGTAAATGAATTTAAGTTGACTTTTGTCGAAGTTTTGAGTAAACGGACCCAGACCTACAATTTGATAGTCTTGGAGGCTCCGTAGGAAAATATGAGACTTGAGTGAATGCCCGAAATCGAATTCCAAGGTACCAAGCTTGAGAAATAAGTTTTTAAAGCAAATTGTTTTATGGAATATATATGAGGTTTTAGAAATGAAAAATATTTTGATGTTGATGGTACCGGGCCCGTATTTTTTCTTGGAGTCCGGTACATGTCTTATATGTGATTTACGTTAAGTCTATGATATTTGGTTAGAAATGGAAGTCGTTTGATGTGATTCAAATCCGAAGTTGTGAAAAATAAGACTTTGGAAGTTTTTTGTTTTTTCTTAGATTTCTATTCTAAAATCATTATTTATGATGTTATTTTTGCGATTTTATCGCAGGGATAAGTTCATATGATATTTTTGAGTTAGTATGTATGTTTATTTGGAGACTTGAGGGTTCGGGTGAGTTTTGAATAGGCATCGGAAGGTCTTTAAACTTAGAAATGTTGCAGGATTTCAGTTTTTTGGTGCAGAGGGGTTTTGTGCTTCGCGTTCTCGTGGCTTCACTCGCAGGTGAAAATTGTTCTTCGTGAATGCGAAACTTGGGAAGAGAACAGAAGGCTGTGGGACGGGGGAGGGGAGATTACCCTTTGCGAATGCATCCCGGCTCGCAAAAGCGTAAGGTTAATGGCTTGCGGGAGGGATTTCACATTTTTCTAAGCGAACGCGATCATCCGACCGCGAACACGAAGGCTCTGGAAGTTGAAGCTACGCGAACACGAGCCTATGATTGTGAAAGCGATAGTTAGGTGGGCCTCACCCATTACGATCGCGGCAGGCCCATAGGAAATGCAATAAAGACCTACCCAATTATTTTAATATTAGTAGCAAATATGGGCAAAACCCATTTACTTCATAATTTCGAAATTTGGGAGCATTGAGACGATTTCTAAAGAACATCTCTTCCCCAAAAGATTGTTAGATGATTCTAATCCTTTTTCATTCGATTTCCCATTGCATTTCATCAATTTTCATGCTACAGTCTAGGGTTTTATGGTAGAAATTAGGAAATTTGGGTAGAGTTACGGATTTTTGATTAATTGGGATTTAGACCTCTTTTTGGGGTTGGATCCGAAACTAATTGCTTATTTGGGTTCGTAGGTTATTAGGTGATTGTGTTTTGGTCCACCCCTCAAGTTTCGACAAAGCAGGCCACGGGTCGATTTTTGACTTTTTGGGGAAAATGATAGAAAACCTGTAATTTAGCGTTGGGATTGGATTACTTAGCAATTATTGATGTTGTTAAATTAACTTAGATTAGATACAATATATTTAGAGGCGAATTCTCAAGGAAAAGCGGTGTTTGAGGCTTGAGTTGGCCATGAAAGTTTGAGGTATGTGTTTGGTCTAACCTTAGCTTAAGGGATTTGGAGTCAAGTCCTATATTCTATGTGTTATTCGTTGGGTACGGAGAATAGGCATGGTGACGAGTATCTACATCGTTGTCAAGCATTCCCCGTGAGTCTTAAATTGAAGCTGTTGTGTTCTTAATTAGTACGACACATGCCTAAGTTATAAATTCTCTATGTTGAGCAAGGATTATGAATATTCTCGTGGAAATCGCTTATGGTTGAGTAGTGTTGCTAGTGGAGGTTTCTTTTGTGAAGTTAATGTTCGAACAAGTTTGGCTATAGCTAATTCCCTTGCCGGGACATACTTACTTCTGACCGTCGAATCAATTGCCGGGACATTGTTGTTCCCTTATTATTCCCTTGTCGGGACTCTTTTGTGACTTGTGTTGAGTAGTATATAAGGATCAAGTTTCATGCCATAGCAATATTATATTGGGGTCGGGTTGCAAGCCGCAATAATACTATATCTGGATCAGGTTGTACACCGTAACAATACTATATTTGGATTAGGTTGCATGCTGCAACAGTGATATATGATATTGATCGGGTTTCAAGCTGCAACAATGTTTGTATGATTTGGATCGGGTTGCACGCCGCAACAACAAAATGATAAAAGTGGTTATTGATTTGTTCTGATTTCTTTATTCTTTTTGCTAAGAATTTTAAGTTGTTCTTTGTGATTTTCTCCTGAGTTAATGTTGGTAAGTGATATTACCCCAAACATGTTCCCCCCAGTCATCCTTAACTATACATTTCTGCTTTTACTTTCCGCTATATATGATATAACTGCACAGTATTATTTTGTAGTCTGGTCGTAACCTGGTCATTACTTCGCTAGGGTTAGGCTAGGCACTTACTAGCATATGGGGTTGCTTATGCTGATACTACACTCTGCGCAGTGTGCAGATCCCATGGTAGCAGCTTTCTGGCCATAGCTTTGGGTGGTTGCCTTCAGTCCATTCGGAGACTTCGAGGTAGTCCTACAAGCATCAGCAGGACTTGACATTTGCTTCTATCCTTTTAGTCTATTTCTTTTATATCTTTTAAGAGACAATATTGTAATAAATCTTCAGACTTTTATTTGTAGTATTCCTAGATAGTCTGTTAAATTGTGACCCAAGTCTTGTGTAGTTATTGCATGGAGTGGTATTGTCATTTTTCTTATACTATCACACTTCAGTCCTCTACTCAATATATATCCAATGTTTATCCATTGTTGGTTATTAATTGTAAAAGGACTAAAACGGGAAAGAGGTAGACAATTTGAATGGTCAGCTTAATTAGCTTCTACTAGTAGGCGCCATCACGACTCCCAATGGTAGGAAAATTCGGGTAGGGTATCAGAACTCTAGGTTCCATTGGTCTCACAATCCACAAACAATCTTAATAGAGTATGAGGGATCCGTACAAAGACGTCTATATTTATTTCATAGAGGCTACAGAGTTAGGAAAAACTTCACATTTTTTATTTCCTGTTGTGCAGTTTTGTTTCTCAATACTAATTGAAATTCTACTCTACTCTTTCACAGATGGCGAGAACACGTGCTTCCTCTGCCACCGATCAGCAGTCGGAACCCCTAGCAGCAGCTCCCTCGAGGGGTAGAGGGTGAGGCTGCCGTTATAGAGGCCGAGGTAGAGGCGGAGCTCAACCCAGAGCAGCAATACCAGCGGCGGAGCCTCAGGGTGAGTATGATGATAAGGTTCCGGCCCAAGCAGTTTCGGTGGTCCCAAATCAGGTCTTAGAGGGGTTCATTGCTACCCAGTACTCTAGGATGCTGTGGTCCGTCTTGTAGGCCTTACGAGAGTGTCACCCGGCCAGACTTGCTTCCATAGCACCTGCCATCTGTCACGCTTGAGGACGAGGAGCCCAAACTCATGCTACTCGCATTCTGGAGCAGGTTGCTCCCAGTTTCAGACTCCAACAGCTCAACCAGTTAGAGTAGCTTAGCCAGCTGTAGCTCAGCCTGGTGATGGTGTAGCAATGTTTGCCGATACTTTGTTGGAAATTGGACAAGTTCACCATTCTCTTCACTAGTTCTTTCAACACTACATCTTTTGAGGATCCCCGGGATTATCTAGGCAGCTGTCATGAGGTTCTCAAGAACAAGAGAATAGTGGAGATCAATAAGATCTACTTTTCTACTTTTCGCTTGTTTGGATCCACCAAGACTTGGTGGAGAGATTACTGTTTGGCTATAGTAGTCGGATCAATAGCTTTGACTAGGAAGGAATTTACTCAGCTATTGTTGGAGAGGTTTCTCCCTATCACTTAGAGAGAGATCTGTCAGAGGCGGTTTGATTATCTCTATTAGGGTTCTATTACTGTTACTTAGTACAAGAGTAGATTCATCGACTTGACCCGTCATGCTCTTATCATACTTCCCACCGAGAGGGAAAGGGTGAGAAGGTTCATTGTGGGACTCATTCATCCAATTTGACTTCAGATGGCTAAAGCGACGGGGAGCGAGATTTCTTTTCAAGAGGTGGCCAATGTGGCCAGGAGAGTTGGATGGTTTTATCCCAGGGAGGTGGTCAAGGGTTTGGCAAGATGCCTCGTCATTCAAGCATATTCAGTGGCGCCTTATCTGGAGGCATGGATTCACATAGTAGGGGTCATCCTCCTAGGCCTTTTCAGTCAATACTTCAGGTTTCTCAGAGTGCATCAGGTAGCCGTGGATACCATGTGCAATATTCTTATCGACAGCCTTACAGTGCACCACATGCTCCTATCAGCGCACTGCCGATAAAAAGTTTTCGGAGTGGTCATTCAGGTTGCCAGGGTTAGTCTCAGTTTCCTCAGTCGCATCACTTAGGTGGATGATTTGAGTGCGGTCAGTATGGTCATATCCGGAGGGTTTTTCCTAGAATAGTGGGTATTTAGTCGCAGCAATATGATTCTGTGCTATAGTTTAGGCACCAAGTGTTCCACTGCCCATTCCGCTAGCTTGGGGTATGACTAGTGGTGCTAGAGTTAGAGGTAGAGGTCAGGCCACTAGAGATGGAGGCCAGCCAACAGCAAGCCGTCCCAAAGATGTAGTTTAGGGTGGTGGGCCCCAACCCCCATGTTATTCTCTTCCAGCCATGCTTAAGTCTCAGGCTTCAGAGTCAGTTATCACAGGTACTGTTCTGGTTTGTTGAAAAGATTCTTAGTTTTTTTTTATCCAGGATATACATACTCCTATGTGTCATAATATTTTTCATCATACCTGGTCATGTATAGGGATTCTTTGAGTGTTCATATTTATGTGTCTACACCCGTGGGTGATTCTATTATGGTAGATCATGTCAGTTGTTCGTGTATAGTTGTTTTTGGGGGTCTTGAGAGTCATTTAGATTTTTTACTGTTGGACATGGTTGATCTTGATGTCATATTGGGGATTGAGTGGTTATCACTATACCATGCTATCTTGGACTGCCATGCCACGACTGTGACCTTGGCCTTGCTGGGTTTTCCTCGTTTAGAGTGGATAGGGACTCATGGTCATTTTATCCGTAGTGTTATCTCATATACGAAAGGTCGACGAATGGTCAAGAAGGGATGTTTGGACTAATTGGAATATGTTCGTAATTCTAGTGCCGAGGTTCCTTCTACTGATTCTATCCTTGTTGTTCGCGAGTGTCCTGAGGTATTTCCTTCAGACTGCCAGGTATGCCACCCGACAAGGATATATTAACTTCTGCATTGATTTTGCTCTAGGCACTTAGCCTTTTATATTCCGATGTGGCGTATTGCCCCGCCTGAGTTGAAAGATTTGAAGGATCAATTGAAATAATTGCTTGAAAAGGTTTCATTAGACCTAGTGTTTCGTCTTGGGGTGCACTGGTGTTTTTTGTTAAGAAGAAGGATGGATCAATGATAATGCGTATAGATTATTGGCAGTTGAACAAGGTTACAATTAATAGTAAGTATCCATTGTCGAGGATTCATGATTTGTTTTATCAGGTTCAGAGAGCTAAGGTATTTTTGAAGATGAACTTGAGATCTTGCTACCATCAGTTGAGGATTAGGGCATCCGATGTCTTTAAGACAGCTTTCACACTCGGTATAGGTATTATGAGTTCTTGGTAATGTCATTTGGGTTGTCCAATGCCCTAATAGCTTTTATGGATTTGATGAACCAAGTGTTCAAACCATGCTTGGATTCATCCATGATAGTCTTTATTGACGATTTTTTGATTTATTCCCGCAGCTGGGAGGAGCATGAGCAGCATCTGGGAGTTGTTCTTCAGACTTTGAGAGATAGTCACTTGTATGCTAAGTTTTTGAAGAGCGAGTTTTGGTTGGGGTCAGTTTCTTTCTTGGGTCATATTGTTTCAGCAGAAGGTATTTAGGTAGATCTGAAGAAGATAAAGGCAGTCAAGGACTTTCTTAGATCCGTATCAGCTATAAAGATCCAGAGATTCTTGGGTTTTGCAGACTATTATCATCAGTTTATGGAGGGGTTTTCGTCTATTACAGCCCCGCTGATCAAGTTAACTAAGAAGGGTGCCCATATAAGGTGGTCGGACGAGTGTGATGCGAGCTATAGAAAGCTCAAACCAGCTTTTACTACGGCGCCAGTGTTGGTTTTTCCCATAAGTTCAGGTCCATATACAATTATTGTGATGCATCTCGTATTGGACTTGGTTTGGTTTTGATATAGGATGGAAAGGTCATTGCCTATGCTTCGTGGTAGTTGAAGATTTTGTGAGAAGAATCCGGTTCATGATTTCGAGTTAGCAGCTATTGTTCACCCATTGATGATTTGGAGGCATTATCTATATGGTGTGTTATGTGAGGTTTTTACGGATCACAAGAGTCGATAGTACTTGTTCAAGTAGAATGAGCTGAATTTGAGGCATAAAAGGTGGTTAGAGCTATTAAATGACTATGATATCACCATCTTATATCATTCTGGATAGGCCAACATGGTGGCCGACGCTTTGAGTAGGAAGTCAATTAGTATGGCCGGTCTTGCTTATATTTTGGTCGATGAGAGACCGTTTCAGGCTTTGGTCAATCAGATCATGAGATTGGATACTTCTGAGCCCAGCCGCGTGTTAGCTTGCTTAGTCGCTCGTTCTTCATTATTTGAGCGTATCCGAGATTGGTACTAGGATGATCCTCACTTGTGTGTCCTTAAAGACACGATGCAGTACACAGCTGCCAAGTAGGTTACCTTAGGAGATGATGGAGTTTTGAGGCTGTAGGATCGAGTTTGTATGCTTAATGTGATGGGCTCCGGGAGTGTATTCTAGAGGAGGCCCATAGATCACTGTACTCTATTCATCCGGGTGCCGCTAACATGTATCAGGATATGTGACAGCATTATTGATGGAGAAAGATGAAGAAGGATATTTATGTATCTAGGTGTTTGAACCTTCAGCAGGTGAAGTACAAGCATCAGAGACCTGGTGGTTTATATTAGAAGATTGTGCTTCTGAGTAGAAGTGAGAGTGTATCACTATTGACTTTGTTGTTGAACTTCTACAGGCCCAGAGAAAGTTCGATGCAGTGTGGGTTATTGTTGATAGGCTGACCAAGTCATTTCATTCCTATGGCAGTCTCCCATTCTTCTGAGTGGTTAGTTGAGATCTATATCCACGAGATTGTTCGTCTTCATGGTGTGCCGTGTCTATTATTTTTGATCGAGGTAGTTGTTTAGCTCGCATTTCTGGAGAGCAGTTCAACATGAGTTGGGCACATGGGTTGACTTGAGCATAACATTCCGTCCTCAAACAATTGGGCAGTACTAGCGTACTATTCAAATTTTGGAGTATATGATCCAAGTTATTGTCATTGACTTTAGAGGCTCTTGGGATCAGTTATTGGATTTAGCATAGTTTGCCTACAACAACAGTTAATAGTCGAGTATTCAGATGGTTCCTTATAAGGCTTTGTATGGTAGGCGGTATCGGTCACCAGTTGGATAGCTCGAGCCAGGAGAGGCTCGGTTGTTGGTACAAATCTAGTACAGGATGCCTTGGACAAGGTATGGATTATTAAGGATAGACTTCGTACAGCTTAGTGCAGGCAAACGAGTTATGCCAACCGTAAGGTTTGTTATATGGCATTCATGGTTGGCGAGCAGGTGTTACTTCTAGTGTCGCATATGAAGGGCGTGATGAGACTTGGAAAGAAGGGAAAGCTTAGCCCTAGGTTCATTGGCCCGCTTGAGATTCTTGATCGAGTGGGAGAGGTGGCTTACGGACTTTCATTACCGCCAAGCATATCAGCCGTGCATCCAGTGTTTCATGTGTCCATGCTTTGGAAGAATCACGGAAATCTATCCCACGTGTTAGATTTCAGCACTATCCAGCTGGACAAGGATTTGTCATATGAAGAGGAGCCGGTAGCTATTCTAGATCAACAGGTTCGTCAGTTGAGATCAAAGGGTTTTCCTTCTGTTCGTGTTCGGTGGAGATGTCAGCCTGTTGAGGCATCGACTTGGGATACTTAGTTCGATATGTGGAGCCATTATCCCCATCTTTTCCTCGAATCAAGTACTTCCTTCTTATGTCCGTTTGAGGATGAATGGTTGTTTTAGAAGTGGAGAATGTAATGACCCAAAAAGTCATCCCCTGTTTTAGAAATAAATTCTGCGTTCCGAGGCCTTAAAAACATAATTTTGCATCACCTCAATTTGCATGCGTAGTACAGGCGCGTAGCCGGAAAGCCATTATATGAAGATTTGGGAAAGTTGATAAAAAGTTGCATTAATAAAGAATTTAAGTTAACTTTGGTCAATATTTTTTGTAAACGTACCCGGACCCATGATTTGACTATCCTGTAGGGTCCACAAGAAAAATATGGGACTTGGGCGTATGCCCGGAATCGAATTCCGAGGTTTGATGCCCAAGAAATAAATTTTTAAAGAAAATTATTTTCGGGAATATATATGAGCTTTTAGAAATGAAAAATGTTTGGTAGTTGATGGTGTTGGGCCTGTATTTTGGTTCCGGAGTCCATTTCAAGTCTTATATGTGATTTAAGAACGGTAAAATTTTGTAAGAAACGAAAGTTGTTTGATAAGATTCAGATCCGTAGTTGTGAAAATTGAGACTTTGGATGTATTAAGTTTTTTCTTAGATTTCTATGCTAAATTCGTTGTTTAAGATGTTATTTTGACGATTTGATCCCATAGATAAGTTCATACGATGTTTTTGAGTTAGTATGCATGTTTGGTTTGGAGCTCTGAGGGCTTGGGTGAGTTTCGAATATGTATCGGAAGGATTTTAAACTTAGAAATGTTGCAGGTTCTCAGTGTCTGTGCACATGTATTTTGTGCTTCACGTTCGCGTGACTTCGCTCGCAAACATGGAAGGCAATATCCCTCAGGTACAAAATTATTCTTCGCGAACGCGGAACTTGGGACGCGAACGCGTGATTGGGGAAGGGGAGTACTCTTCGAGATCATGTCCAGGCACTCGTGAATACATAAACTCAATGGCATATGGGAGGGATTTCACATTTGCTCTATGCTGAGGCTGCAATCAAATTGCAAACGCGAAGGCTTTGGGAGGTCAAGCTCCGCGAACGCGAGCCTGTGATCACCAATGCGATGGTCAGCTAGGCCAGACCCATCGCGAATATGACAAGCCCATCGTGAAGATGATAAAGGCTAGTCCAGTTATTTCACAACAGTAGCAAAAACGAGCAGAATCCATTTACTTCACATTTTCGAAATTTTGGAGCATCGAGACGATTTTTAAACAACAATTTCTTCCCCAAAAAATTGGTAAATAGACTCTAAACCTTTTTTTCGATTTTCCATTGTATCTCATCAAATTTTATCCTAAAATAGGGTTTTTATGGTTGAAATTAGAAATTTTGGGTAGATTTAGGGTTTCTTGATTAATTGGGATTTAGACCTCGTTTTAGGGTCGGATTCGGAAACTAATTGCATATTTGGGCTCGTGCATTTCGACCAAGCGGGCATGGAATCAATATTGACATTTTGAGAAAAATTATAGAAACCCTATAATTTAGCCTTGGGATTGGATTATTTAGAACTTATGATATTGTTAAACTAATTTGTATAGATACAAGTAATTTGGATGTGAATTCTAAAGGAGAAACAATGTTTAAGGCTTGAGTTGGCTGTGAAAGTATTAGGTAAGTGTATGGTCTAATGTTAGCTTGAGGGATTAAGAGTAGTGTCCTATTTTATATGCGTTATTCGTCGAGTACGATGTATCGGCATGGTGACGATTATTTAAACATCGTAGTCAAGCACATCCGTGAGCCTAAAATTAAAGTTGTTTTGTTCTTAATAAGTACTACACATGCCTACGTTTTAGATTCTCTGTATTGAGGAAGGATTATAAATATTCTCGGGAAAATTGTTTAAGGTTGAGTAGTGTTTCTAGTGGAGGTTTCTTTTGTGAAGTTAATGTTGGAACAAGTTTGATTATAGATGATTTCCTTGAGGGACGTACTTACTTATTACTGTCGAATCCCTTACCGGGATATTATTGTTCCCTTATTGTTCCCTTGTGGGGACTCTTTTGTGATTGGTTTTGAGTAGTATATTGGGATGGGGTACACGTCGCAATAATATTATATTTGGATCGGGTTGCATGCTGCAACAGTATTGTATCTAGATTGGGTTGCATGCTGCAATAATACTATATTTGGATTAGGTTTCACACCACAACAGTAATATATGATATTGATCGGGTAAAATGCCGCAACAATGTTTTTATGATTTAGATTGGATTGCACGTCGCAACTATAAAGGATTAAAGTGGTAATATTTTTGTTATAGTTTCCTTATTCTTTATGCTACAAATTATAAGTTGTTCTTTATGTTTTTCTCCTAATTTACTGATGGTAAACGATATTTCCTGCAGCATGTTCCCCCTTCCCATCCTTAACTGTATCTTTCTGCTTTTATTTTCTGCTGTATATGATATAACCACATAGGTTTATTTTGTAGTCTAGTCCTAGCCTCGTCACTACTTCACCGGGGTTAGGCTACTCACTTACCGGCATATATGGTTGGTTGTGCTAATACTACACTTTGCACTGTGTGCATATCCCGAAGCAGCAGCTTTCAGACCATAGCTCTAGGTGGCTGCCTTCAGTCCAGTCTGAGACTCCGAGGTAGTCTTGCAAGAGTCGGCAGACCCTGGAGTCTTCTCCTATATTTTTAGTCTGTTTCTTTTATATCTTTTCAAACACAGTTTTTGAATAAATCTTTCAGACTCTTATTTATAGTATTCCTAGACAGTTTGTGAAAGTGTGACACCAGTCTTGGGTAAGAATTGTACGAATTGGTATTGGAATTTTTCTTAAAGTATTATATGTTAGTGTTCCACTTATTAGATTTCAACTATTTATCAATTATTGGTTACAAATTGTAAAAGGACTATAATGGGAAAGAAATAAATAATTCAAATGGTCAGTTTAACAACCCGACCGGTCGTTTTGAGCTCTAGAACGTCGTTCAGTAGTTTGAAGACATGAGTGTGTCGCTGGAATTCGGTTTCAGGAAGTTTTGTTTCAGATATTATGACTTGTACGCGTCACTGGAATTCTATTTCGGGAAGTTCGGAGTTGATTTGGATAGAGAATTCTCATTTCGGAAGCTTAAAGTTGAAATAATTACCTAAGATTGGATTTTTAAGTAAACAACCTCTAAAACAGGATCTAAGGGTTCCAGCAGGTTCGTTTGACGATTTGGACTTGGGAATATGCCCGGATCGGGTCTTGGATAGCCCAAGAGTGTTTTGGCGCATATTATGAAAGATAGTGTTTTAGAAGGAATTTTATATGTTTGGCTTGAAGTGTATTTCTATATAATCGATGTTTGTTTGGGATTCTGTGCCGGGGAATAGCTTCATACGGTGATTTTGGAGTTGGGAGCATGATCGGAAGTGAACTCGGAGGCCCGTAGGTCATTTTGGAGTCATTTGACTAAAGATAGAAATTTGAAGGTTTTGAGAAGTTTGACCACAAGTGAAATTTTGGATATCAAGGTCAAAATCTAATTCCAAAAGTTGGAGTAGGTCCCTAATGTCGAATATGACTTGTGTGCAAAATTGAGGTCAATAGGACGTGATTTTATAGGATTAAACATCGAGAGTAAAGTTTGAAGTTCTAAAGTTCATGTAGCTTAGATTGAAGGTCGATTCATTATTTTAGCATTGTTTGATATGATTTGAGGCTTCAATCAAGTCAATAATGTGCTTTGGGGCTGGTTGGTATGATTAGTTGGGGTCCCAGGGTCCATAGGTGGATTCCGGGTGGTTAACGACTCGAATTTGGGTAAACATTGTCGTTGGTTGCAGGAATCTATTTTCCTTCTTCGCTAACTCGACTAATAAATATGCGGAAACGATTGGTCTGGGCAACTTTCTTTTGTGAATGAGATCATTGGGTCGTGAACGCGGAGAAGGATCTGCTGGCCATGAAATTTTAGAGCTTTGGGAACGCGAGGGATGTTCGGGTTCGCGAAGGAGGGTCTCCTGGGCAGTATTCTTTTCAACATCGGTCTTTTGGCTCATTCTCAGTTTGTTTCTTCCATGGGAGCTGATTTTGGAGAAAATTTGGAGTACCATTTTCATAACCGAGCATGAGGTAAGTGATTTCTACTAGTTTTCAATAAATACATGTTTTATATATGGATTTAGACATGGGAATTTGTAGAAAACTTGAGATTTGAGGGAAAACCTAGAAAATTTATATTTTTGTAATTTGGCCACGAATTTTTGTATGGAATCTAGAGAATGTTTTATATTTGAGTTTGTGAAGCTATGGATAAACTTATTCCTAAATTATTTTCAGAATCCCGGCACATGGGCCTGAGGCATCTTTGTTGACTTTTCGATTGGGGTTATAAATTGCTATAAATTTGAATTGTAATGGTATTGAGCTTATATTAATTTAATTGCATAATTGTTGGCTAGTTTTGGAGCATTTAGCATTGATTCGAGTCCTCAGAAGGCCGTGAAATGCCGATTATGGATCTTCGAAGCGAGGTGGGTCTCCTTTGTAACCCCATAGGTGAATTAATTGGTTATGTGATCCTATTTTTGGTGGCAGAGGTGGCGAGAGTCCATCCGTAGCTACTACTATGCTATTGTCCGGGTAGTCTAGGACCAAAAAACATGTTGTACTTGGATTATTTGTAAACTTATTGACAACTTGAACTGCTTAAATCACATCGAATCAGCAAATGAACTTCAAAAAGCATTAAACATCATTTTCTTAACTGTTAAAAAGAATTGCTATTTCTTTGGGTAATTATTTTTCCTTGATGAAGTCTTGACTGACTGTTTTAATGCCTTTTTCAATGTGTACCTGATTAGCATGGATGATTGGTGAGCGGGGTGCTTGCTTATTTCTATTTGGCTGTGTCGTATGGATGAATCACGAGCATGGTGTTGTTTATATATATTTGACCGCTTCAGATGGATGATTCGCGAGTGGGGTAATAGATGCATTTATGGTTCGACACCTCGGCAGTGTAAAATTTACTTTTATGTTGGATCGGGTCGTATATCCCACGGTGATTTTTTATCCATGCTTGTATTGTTTGCCTTGAGATGATTTGAGATTGATATTTTCTCTCCCCAACTTGAGATAATTGTCACATTATGGATTATGAATCCAGAGGCTTTTAATTAAAATGAACTTTTACCTATTTCATCACTTATTTGAATTTACTATTGTTAATAAATTCGTGAATCATCACATTAATAATATATCATTATTTGACCCTAGTATGTGTCAAATTCCACCATCTCGTCTCTACTTCATCACGATTAGATAAGATACTCATTGGGTACACATTATTTTTGTACTCATTGGGTATACATTAATAATATATCATTATCTGTGCATTTTTGTTGCACAAGCACTAGTATCTATAGTGGCCAACTAGGCATAGCATCATGGTTGATACAGAGACTCAGATGAGCTGCTCCTCTCGAGGCGACCCGCAGCTAACAGAGTCTCTTTCATTTTTTGTATTTATTTTTGTCCAATAATGTACTCCGATTGATTGTTATACTTTATTATTTTATAGAAATTGCTTATGCACTTGTGACACCAGGTTCTGGGATGATATTTAAATTATTCAATATTCAGCTCTTCGAAGACTTCATGGTTATTCTTATAAATTTCATTTTTTATTATTTATTGTATAAAGATAAAGGATTTTGAAAAAGTACTAAAGTTGGGATTTAATCAAGTATTTTGGTTGGCCTGCCTGACAGCGGTGTTCGGCGCCTCAACGACCCTTAGTGAATTTTGGGTCGTGACAACATGGTATCAGAGCACTAGGTTCCTAGGATCTCACGAGTCATGAGCAAGTCTAGTAGAGTTTCGCAGATCAGTACAGAGACATTCGTACTTATCCTCGGAAGGCTGCACGATTTTAGGAGTGCTTCCCTTCTTGATTCCTTATCGTGCTATTTGATTCCTCGAGGCTTATGCCTTTGTTTCTTTCCTACTCAATCTTATGCGACACAAACCACTTGTTATAAATTGAGAATTGAAGAATTGTAAATAGTATAATAGATGTGGTGCGGAAGTTTCTCCCGGTATAGCTTACCGGACTATTATCATCGCTTTTTAGAAGGATATTCTGTCATTTTAGCTTAGTAACGGTACCTCCGAGGGCTCTAAGTCTAGGGACAAGTAACCATGATACTTATGAACGATTGTTCCACAATATTAATTTTATTGTGGGATTTTTTCCTACGTGTAGGGGCAGTGAATGACTTAAAGGGAGGTTTACTTAGTCCATGGTATACAGATTTGGTAATTAGTCCAGGCAAGAGAAAAGCAATTGGCCTTTGAATGTCCAGAGTTAGGTTGATGGTGTAGCGAGGCTTGGTGTTGCAAGCGTGGTGGAGTTTTCTCCTATGATGAGGCGTAATTCTCCCTATTAAATGTACTAAGTTCGTCGGTGTTGTAATCTTCTACAATACGCCTTTGTAGCAGAAAATGGTGAGATAGTATTGAAGAAGTGACTATCAGAGATTGCGTGGTGCGGTTGTTCAATATTGAATCGGTGTTTCTAATGTTGACAACTTGAGAAAGATGATCTCCAAAAAGGTTCAAGTCAGTAGCATTTGTGGATCCATGATCTATGAAGAAGGATTTTGTCTAAGTCAACAACTGAAGCACAAACGACGAGGAAGGACATGTGGGAAGCGTTTGGCGGTGTTTAAAGATTCTAAAAGGCTAGGTATATGAAGCTAAGGCCGAGTAGTTTATTAAGAAAGCGGGTTTTTCCAAAGTGGGAGAGTGGAAGAGTGTCATATGGGCTTTGCAATAGGATGACCACGTACCTTAAGGAGGGTTTGGAGTCATTTGGGAATATTAGTGATTGGTGATTGGGCCTACATAATTAATTTTTAAGTATGGGCTATTATGCGACATTAGACTTTATATAACGGTAAGGAGATGCTTGAATGAAGAAGGATACAACTTGACTTTGAATCGTAAGAATGTCGCCGCACATTTAATTGATGTCCACGATGAGTGAATGGACTTGTGCAGCTAGAGAATGAGCTCGGACTCAGGAGGACTTATTGATGTCGTAGTGATTGTTCTGCATACACTAGCGTTTGAAGATGTTGGGAAATGATTTCCACAGGTGGGTTATTTCATGTGAGCAGGTTAGTGGTCGTGCGGTTGGCGAAGCCTCTGCAAAGAATTCTATTGGTTATTCAGCGAAGAGATCGGTAGTGCAGATGTGATCGATGATTCTTAGTATTAAAGGGGGGTTACACCGATCGTTTTTGAGAATTTTAGCGTTTGATTGCATGAGGTTATGCCAATAAGAAAATAAGAATCATGGTGAATTCTAGACCTCTTTAATAGTGGCCTCGAGCTAAGTGGGAGAGTCCCACCGCTTACTACTAGGTTGCATAGTTAACTACTTACGAGGTTTCTAGTTATTTTTATGTTGATGGGTAATTTCAGCTATGGGAAAAGGAATTAAGTGGCAAATTTGGAAAAGTGATTGTTAATGGTGCGCTATGGTTGGCCTAGTTGGCTCATGTTCAAATTTGAGAAAGGATCCAGGGTTTATACCTCGTATAAGTGTGGGTTTCAAGGGAAGTGATTCAGCCAGGTGCTTCATCGATAGGGTATTCATGTGCTAGAAGATATATGGAGTTGATTATATTCAAGGCTAAGTCAGAGCGGATGGCTCTCAACAACGGTCCTAATGGATACAAAAAGGTAAGGTGCGCTATCTAATGAGTTCGATCCTATAGATATGGTTTAGAGTCCTATTTTTATAGCAGCCTATAAGAATATGCATAGAATGTTCTATGATGTTTTAGCTTGCAAAATAGCAACTGGGAGGTATGAAATGATTTATAGGATTTGAGACTGCATGGTCCGAGGTCACTCGGGACGAGTGCGGATGGAGTGTGTTAAGTGTTGAATGGAATTATTACTGTTTCTATGGCAATCAAAGATGAATTAGAAAGAAATAGATTGGTTAGCCATAGTTGAATTGGCATATTAGTGGTAGTGATCAATTCGTTCAGCGTGATCAAGGTATGCAAGTGATTTGTGAAAGTGCGCGTGAGGCATGTCAGCCGCCGCAATTAGTGTTAATGAGAAAGTAATCAACTGTTGTGTCCTGTTATGTGGAGGTGGGTCCTGGAAGGGCTATGGTGGCTTATACCAGTACTTAGAGATTTATATATTCTATGGCTTTGAGAATTCACCTGCATGTTGCTATGGTTCTCCTGAAGTGAGTTAAGTGGAAAGTTTATATGATGAAGTGTTAATCTAATAATGTTTCGGAAGCTATTATGAAAAACCTGTTCTATCCTATATAGGTATGTTGGGTGTAGTGAGTAGTATGGAATTTGAAGTGAGGATCAAGGTTATGGTTTGGTAATGACAAGGATGTGATGAGCTCGAATGAGAAGGAAAGGAGTTTCGATGTTTGAAGTAAGCAGGTATTGTCCTCAGCGTTGCCTAAGATCGGTATTTTTTTAAAAACGCTTTGCATCCCGGTTGATGATTCTTGGTCGCTTTTCATCATGCGGCCGGTGGTTTGGAGGTACGAACCAGTCATATGTTATGGTAGGTTGGGAGAGTGTGTCCCACATGGAGATTGTATAAGTATGGCATGTAGTCACTTGATTGATTAAAAATTCAAACCGAGTATGAAGGTTGTAGTAATGTTGCTAAATTTAATGCCTAGAAGGCACATGACTTATTGAGTTGTGGATTATGGATGATTACTCTGGTTATGATGGTTGTTCTTAGATGTTACGGGAGAAAAGGGAAGTGAGTATAGACCTTTGAAAGATTATTGGCCTAGATTGGTACGATCAGGATCGACTTGAGGTCAGTGGATGAAATTAAATGTAAATATGGGATCTATATCAGGCCAGATGTGATTGTTCTAGCAATGTGCTCCTTATGGAAGAATAGTAAGGGTCTCATTTTATCGTCAGCTATTTCATGTAATGATATATTGCACCGTGAGATTTGTGAGGCAGTTTGGTAAATTTCTTATGTGTTGAGGCTCCACGTAGAGAAGATGTTGTATAAGCGGGATGGCTTTTGAGATTTAGATCATTATCGCACTCAGTTGTTCTTGGGTTTTGTAGCTTATGGAACTATATGTTACCTCAAGGATGATATTATGCACTTAGATTGCTTGTGACCGATGCTTGGTATTTTGTTGTAATAAGAAATTTAGCTCGATTTATATCTCCTTATGTGAGTTCTATGTGCGGATCGGGTGGCATGCTGCCATGGTTATGTTGCTTGGATCGGGTTATGCACCGCAACAGAGTGATATTAAGTATAGTTCCACGTATCCGTTTTTATTTTTTTGGTTTCCTATTTTTGTGAGGAAAGCTCATACTAGATATGCGCCCGCGGTGCATGTATGATTCCCGAGCGGGATGTTTGTTAAATTATGTTGACTGTGTCGCATGTATGATTTGCAAACGGTGTAATTGGATTTCCTTTCCATAGTTAGTTTGTTTTTATCGCATTCGAATTGGTAGCCTATTGGTATATTGTGCCGTCATACGAGAATTTTGTTCTTGTTTGGGGTGGCTTATTGCGGTAGCATTTTGTACTGGGTGAGACGAGATAATTGAATTTGGGATCAGTGCAATCTGATTATATCAAGTATATTAAGGAACTAAGACCATTATTTAGTTCAGAATGGGGTGGTCGTTCTTGTCAGGAGTATCAACCCAATCATTTGTTGATTTAGTAGTTGGTTATTAATTTTTACATATCTCATCTGTCGTATCGGTAGTGTAAGAGTTAGGGAAAGACATATGTATCTCATGAGATGCAATGGGAGCATTAGATTCGTGGAATTTGGACTAATTAGATGAGAAAATATTATCGTGGTCCTATGAGTAAAGCAGTGAAAGATGTGAGTTTAGCAAAGATATGCAGTCATGTTCTAGGGCATCGTATGGTGATTGGTACGGAATTCATATGTTGGAAATAGGCCTGACAGAGAATTTCGGATATTGGAATTGGGTTCTAAGGCTTGAGTAAAAGGGGTTATCTTCATAATTGATTGAGCTGATATGCTCAACTAAGTTGTGGAAGCACGGCAGGGGAAAGGGGGAAAGGGTGGGGGTGCGCAAGTTGTTAAAGAGTAATTTCAAACTACTTCGGTGTAGTTCTCAACACGTTCGAGGTCGAACATATGATTAAGTGGGAGAGAATTTACTGAACGATCGTTTTTAGTTCTAGCGCATCGTTCAACAGTGTGAAGCCATGAACAACTTCATTTCAAGTATTATAACTTGTACGTGTGGCCGAAATTGGATTTCGGGAAGTTCAGAGTTAATTTGGAAAGAGAATTCTCATTTCGGGAGTTTAAGTTGAAAGAATTACCTAAGATTGTATATTTATGAAAAAGACCTCGAAATCGGGATCTAAAGGTTCCAGCAGGTCCGTATGTCGATTTTGGACATGGGCGTATGTCCGAATTGGGTTTGGATAGCCGGGGAGTGTTTTGGTGCCTATTGTGGAAGATATCATTTATAAAGGAATTTTATAAATTTGGCTTGAAACGCAGTTCTGCGTTATTGATGTATGTTTGCGATTATGAGCCTGGGAATAGCTTCGTATGATGATTCTAGAGTTGGAAGCGCAATCAGAAGTGAATTCGGAGGTTCGTAGGTCATTTTGGAGCCATTTGGCTAAATATAGAAATTTGAAAGTTTTGAAAAGTTTTATCAGAAGTGGACCTTTTGATATCGGGGTTGGAATCAGATTTCAAAAAGTTTGAGTAGAATCGTCATGTCGAATATGACTTGTGTGCAAACTTAGAGGTCAACCAGACGTAATTTGATAGGTTTAAACATCGAGAGTAGACGTTTGAAGTTCTAAAGTTCATAAAGCTTGGATTTGAGGCTCATTTGTGGTTTCAGCATTGTTTGATGTGATTTGAGGCTTCGAGCAAGTCCGTAACATATTTTGAGACTAATTGGCATGATTGGTTGGGGTCTCGGGGGCCTCAGGTAGATTATGGATGGTTAACGGATCAAATTTGGATAAACAGCTGTTGTTGGTTGCTGGTATCTTGTTTCCTTCTTCGCGAACGCGAAGGGAGTCTCACGAATTTGAAGAGAAAAGTGGGAACTGCGTGAATTGGCCCATTGCGAACACGAAGGGGCGGGCTGAGTCGCCTTAGCGAACAAGACCAAGGAATATGCGAACACATTTGGTCTGGGAAGCTATCTTTTGGGAACGCGATCAGCGGGTCACAAACGTGGAGAAGGATCTTCTGGGCGTGAAATTTCTGAGCTTCACAAACGCAAGGGATATTCCGTGTTCGCGGTGGAGGGTCGCCTGGCTAGTGTTCTTTTAAAAATAAGAGTTTAGGCTCATTATCACTTTATTTCTTCAACGGGAGACGATTTTGTAGCAACTTTGGAGTGCCATTTTCATTACCAAACATAAGGTAAGTGATTTATACGAGTTTTCATTAAATACCAAGTTTATATACGGATTTAGCTGTGGGAATTTATTGAAAACTTCTGGTTTGAGGGAAAACCTAGAAAATTTTTATTCTTTTAATTTGGCCACGATTTTGGATATGGAAGCTAGATAAAGTTATATATTTGAGTTCTTGAAGCTATGAGTAAACTTATTCTTCGAAAATTTTCGAAATTTGGGCACGTGGATCCTAGGGCATTTTTGTCAACTTTTAGATTGGGGTTAGAAATTGTTAGAAATTGGAATTGTAATGAGTAATTGAGCTTATATTAATGGAATTGCATAATTGTTGGCTAGCTTTGGAGCATTTAGCATCAATTCGAGTATTCGGAAGGGCGTAGAATTCCGGTTATGGATCTTCGAAGCGAAGTGAATCTCCTTTCTAACCTTGTAAGAGGGAATTGTCCCCGTAGGTGAATTAATGGGTTATGTGCTCCTAATTGTGGGGGCTGCGTACACACGATGTGATGAAAGTCCGTGTGAAGCTACTATTATGCTATTGTACGGGTAGTTTAAGGACCCAAAACATGTTGTACTTGGATTATTTGTAAACTTATTGACAACTTGAATTGCTTAAATCATATCGAATCAGCAAATGAATTTATAAAATGATTAAATATCATTTTCTTGACTGTTAAAGTAAATTTATATTTCTTTGGGTAATTATTTTTCCCTGATAAAATCTTGATTGACCGTTTGAATGCATGGTTCTATGTGTACCTGCATAGCATGGATGATTCGGGGGTGGGGTCCTTGTTTATTTCTATTTGACTGCATCCCATGGATGATTCGTGAGCGGGGTATTGATTAATTATATTTAACCACGTCACATGAATGATTCGCGAGCGGGGTAATAGATGCATCTGTGGTTCGAGCCGTTCGAGCCTCACTAGTGCACATTTTACTTTTATGTCTGATCAAGCCGTACATCCCTCGGTGATTAATTACGCATGCTTGTATTGCTTGCCTTGAGATTATTTGAGATATTATATTTTCTCTCCCCGACTTAAAATAATTATCGCGTAATGGATTACGAATACGGAGGCTTTAATAAAAAAGAACTTTTACCTGTTTCATGACTTATCTGAATTTACTGTTGTTAATAAATTCATGAATCATCACATTAACAATATATCATTATTAGAGCTCTAGTAAGTGTTAAAGTCGACCATCTCGTTTCTACTTCTTCGATATAGATGAGATACTCACTGGGTACACGTTGTTTTTTTACTCATAATACACTTCTGTGCATTTTTGTTGCACAGGCACCTGTATCTCAAGTGGCCAACTGGGCATAACAGCATGGTTGATACGGAGAATTAGGTGAGCTGCTCTTCTCGAGACGACCCGTAGCCAGCAGAGTCTCTTTCATTTTTCTATATTTTTTTCTTTCAAATAGTGTAATACGGATGGTTGTTGTACTTTACTATTTCATAGAAATTACTCATGCACTTGTGACACCAGGTTCTGGGATGATTTTTGAATTATTCAATATTTAATTTGTAGAAGACTTTATGGTTATTCCTGTAAATTTCATTATTCATTATTCATTATTTATTGTATAAAGAAAAATGATATTAAACAAGTAGTAAAGTTGAGATTTAATCAAGTATTTTGGTTGGCTTGCCTGACTGCGGCGCCTGATGCCACCATGACTCTTAGTAGATTTTGGATCGTGATAGCGTCTTGCCTATCTTCCACTAGTAGGTACCTTCACGACTTCCGATGGTGGGAAAATCTGGGTCGTGACTTCCTCAATGGTATATAAAGCCCCTAATATTTTTGGCCTTCATTTTCCTTCAACCAACCCCTAGAGCCCCTTTCATTTCCCCTCATTCTCAAGGCGTCGCACCGCCTATCTACACCGCCGCTGCGACTCCCGCCACCGACTGGTGGTTTGGAATGACCTCAAACTCTCACCATATAATCTACAAAACCTCTTCTTTCCATATCTTCAAACAAAATCCTTCAAAACCTCCTCAAACTCTACAAATTTTGGATCTAGGACAACCCTAAACACACTGTTTTGTCAAATTCGTGAAGCTCCGGCCACTACCACCCTACCATAGATACATGAACAGATAAATCTCCTTCTACTATATCTTTTCCGATTGGTTTAACCCTGAAATCCGACCATCGATGTCCGATGACCTTTCAAGCGACCACCACTAGCACAACTGACCGCCCAACATCGCTGCTACTGGCTCTCATCTTTTCCTCTAGCCACGTGTAGGTTTCTAATATTTGTAATACCAAAATCATTTTCCGGTTCATCAAAATTTATGGATTTAGTGTACATAAACAATAAAAGCATGCATGAGGCCGAACCACTCCCTATCGTTATTGTTTCTTTATTGCCCAAGTACTCAAGTTTGGTAAAATTCCTAATTCCTCTCTCTTTGTCTTAGATTTTTTATTTTTCTTATTTGTGTTAGTTTGTTTAGGTTTAAGTTCTGATATTGATTGATCCACTACTTCGTGTAGTATTTTTTCTGATTTTGACGCTCAGTTAGTTACTTCATTATAATACGTGTCTTGCTTAATCATAGATTTTTTTATTTTTCCCTTGGATTGATTATATAAACATTAGTTTAATTGTCTAAGTTGAATGCTGAATTTTGTGGTTTTACACTGATTTGAATTGGTTAGTTAGTTTGATATTACTTTGTGAGAGTTAAAAGGTAAATGATGAAGTAGAGTACATGTTTGATTTCTTTTACTATTTTGGAGTTATTGGGAGTATATCTACTTTTATTTGTGTATCAAGTTAGTTAAAATGGACAGCCCTTTTATCATTTTTTGGATAGATTTTTGGTTAAGGCAAAACCTAACTTCAAGGACCTTCTACTACTATAATGAGATGGATCCCTCCTTAACAAAAGATCAACAGCTGAATACATTACAGTAAGCTGAAACAAAGAGAGAATCTTCAAAATAATAAAAGTAGTAATTTTTTTGGGCTTTAGTTTCTTTGAACGTGCATGAAGTTTCTGGGTTTGATTTTCTGGTTTGTTTCGGATGTCTTTTGCAGGTTTTTTGCTGCTATTGCTTGTTGGTTTTGGCTGGGTTTAGTTGCCGTTTTTCTCTACCTTGTTGTTGCGTTTAAAATTCTGCAATCTAGTTAACTTTCAACCTTGAAATTTTGTTCTATTCGATTGAAAATGAAGAAGAGTCGTATATCCGAGTTCCTTTGAGTTTCTTTGGTTCTTATGTTACTTCTTGCTTGTTAAAAGAATACATGAGTGCTGAAATTATTATAAGTAGGCAATGAAGTAGATTAGTTTATTTTAAGTTAGTTTAAATTTGGATTAAAAATGTGTTGGCTATTATAGGATTACTTCTGATGAACCTAATTATCACACTAGTTAATATTGTGAACTTGGCTCAAGGTTACTACCATTCTTAGTTGTTATTATTAGATTGTTAAGTATAGATAAAAAATATATTCTAAAAGGTCCAAACTTTTTACTGCTCTTTTACATAAATGTGCTTGAAGCAGTAGGTGAAATTAAAGAAATAAATTTTTTAGATTCATGCTATTTTTGAATTTTTTGACATTGTAATATTTTTTTTTTATTTCCATGTCTTTGCTTGTTCTATTTTGTTTTGTTTATCCGTTGCATGATGAATTTTTGTTTACGTGTCAGCCTTTGTTAGTTTGAATGAGTATATAATTTTACGATTGAAAATTTTGAATACTTTTGTTTGATTGATTTATTTAGAGTTTGGTTTAATATAAAAATAAAAAGGGTACATTTTAAGCATATCTATGAGGCCTTGTATGCATTCAAGTTTCTTTAGCCCAACCAATAAATCAAGTTATTGACTGATTTTTATATCATAAGCCGGTCAAATATTGCATACTAATTTAGTCAAATAAATACAATAACAATCTGATTTTTGTATATATAGTTAAAATGATGTGAACACTTAAATCCCTTTAATAATTAATTGGAATGCTAGGCAATTAGTAGGTCCGTTTTGAATATTTTTTAATTTTGCGGAATCATTCGCATAGCGTGATGTTCGACATTCAATAATTAATTCAATAATCTCGTACCATATTAGTTTTAGGCAATTTTCAATTTAATTAATCCTTTGCCAAAATAACAAATTCGCTTGCATAATGCGATAGTTGACTTTTAATTTTTTTCAAGAATTAATTTTTTTAAATGTAGTAATTTCTCGAATGTATTACAAATAAGTGATTGTCACGATTTCGGATTCGCTTGCTAGGTGCAATTATGACAAGTTATTTTATTTTTTTGTTCAATCGCGCATTTGCTCTCGTAGCGCGGTTATGACAATGCAATATTATCTAAATTATTTTATTTTGTAATTCTAATAATCAAAAAATAAAAAAGGATAGAGAAAACATAAAAATTATATAAACTGCATTTTGTTCAAAATTAATTGAAGCTATTTTTTAAGTCAATAAAGCGAGCGTACTAGAACCATTGCACTCGGGGAATGTCTTACATCTTCTCCCTGGCAAACAGAATTCATTACCCGAACTTTATTTTCGCGGACCGATATAAAAGAGTCAGATAATCCTTTGAATAGAGATTCAAATAGAAGGTGAATTGGAACATCAAAAAATCAATTCCAAGTGGCAACTCTGTAAACAAAATAATCCCTATTTCAAAATTGTCACTTCTATTGGAAATAAATTTTAACCCACAAATCAACACACATTATATTTTGGGGGATAAAACAAGGGGTGTGAGACTTATCTAACTTGAAATTTATGACAAATTGTTTTGAATATAATTTTCGAACTTTAGGACACAATATTCTAAAGTTTAAATTTTCAGATTTTATACTTCGGTAAGGGTCAAATATATCCTTATACTATTAAAAATAGGTCATATTTATCCTCCGTTTGAATTTTTTATCAAAATGTCCCCACCGTCGTACATTAGGGCCATATTTATCTCTCAGCCGTTAAAACACCATTCCAGATTTATTAGTAACACGTGGCATGTTATGATTGGACCAGACAACCCGCCCCTTTCATTTATTTAAAACTCGCCCCAACCCAACGTATTACACTCGCCCCGACCCAGCGTATTAAACACTTTGCACCAGCGTTCTTTTTTTTCTTGGATTTTGAAGATCCTTCAGTTGATATCAGGTGATCTTTTTTACTTGTTGCCTTATTTATCTTGCTTTCTTGTTTTCTTTCTACTGAATTATGTGCCATTTTCATAGTTTAATTTGAGTATACTGTTTCGAGTCTTTTCCAATCTGGTAATTTCCTTGATCTTTTTTTTTTTGTAATTATTGTGGGATTTCTGTCTGATGATCTAGTCACTGAGCAAATTTGAATCTTTCCTTAATTCTTCTTCAAATACGTGTTTTGGTGTTAAGGGGAAATTTCCCCTTTTTTTTGGGTAAGTTTTGGTGTTATTTGGAATATCAGATGAGTAGTAAATATGGTAGCGGCACTTGTACTGCTTTGCCCAAGACCGAAACTTCATCACAGGAAATCATTTCTGAAGACTCAGCAAAGATTTTATGTACAGAGGCAGGGAAAAATCAAGTTATCAACGGAGAAACACCGGATGTTGTGCAGAGTCGAATATAACGCTGGTGCAAAGTGTTTAATACGCTGGGTCGGGGCGGGTTTAATTAAATGAATGGGGCGGGTTGTCTGGTCCAATCATAACATGCCACGTGTTACTAAAAAATCTGAAATGGTATTTTAATGGCTGAGGGATAAATATGCAACGGTGGGGACATATTTGATAAAAAATTCAAACGAAGGATAAATATGGCATATTTTTAATAATACAAGGATATATTTGACCCTTAACTGTTTAAACTTTAAGACGTCGTGTAATTAAATTTATCGAACTGAATAATCTTTAAATACATCTTAAACTATAAATATATATTTAAAGAACAATTTAAAAGTTGATTCCTAGTGTCATTTCCATTCTAAGCAACAACCAAAAAGAGACATTTTCATCAATCAGTTGTCCAAATAAAGGAAAAGGAAGGTCTAAACTCCATTCGTTCATGGGTACCTCAAACCTTTATTGGACCCCAAGCCCCTTCTGGAGCTCAATAACTTCATCACAATAGTGCTGGCCGTTGGTAAACAAATACTAGCCGGCCACAAAATCAAACTATCCATATTCGCGGGAAAATTAAAAATAATCACTTTTAAACTTGTCATTATTAGCCGGTTGTAAAATTTATTATTTTTCCATTTAAAAAAGAATAAATTTATGTGAATGTGCACAAAATTAAATAAAGAAAAAATGACTTGTTATACTTGTGATTTAAAATAATAGCGGCAACAACATACGCACTGTAATCCAACAAGTGAATTTCGGAGAGAATGTGGTGTATGCGGACCTTATATCTACATTGTGTAAGGTAGAGTGGATTTTTCCCCATTTCCTTGGATTATTGATCTGAGTTACTTGAAACGTCCTTTCTTGGGATGAATTTCGTATCAGTCGTCACTTTTACGCTCGCCTCATGTGATGCATCAATGAACTTGCATTTCATGTACTCTATTTTAGTCATGATCAATTAGAAACCTTTAAATGTTCTATCTTTAGACTTCCTGTATATCGTTAACTTCACCGCTTGTCTCATAAATCAATACTATAAATATTTATGTGGCTATAAATCATCTCAATAAAGGTAAAATAAAAAATTTAAAGTTATATTTTTTTATAATTTAGAAAATAATCATTCTTTTTTAAAACAAATTAAATAGGAAATAGTTTGATTTCTTTTGAAATTGAGGGAGTAGCATTTATCCATTTTTTTGACACGAAATATTTTTGAATAAAAATATTCCCAACTAAAACAAAAAAGTTCTAGGAATGACTATAGGACTTTGAACATTTATAAGATCAAATTCTAAGAATTGTTCCAGTATAGGGTGCTAAAGTTCATAACTTTTTAAAATTCTTCTTTGTTAATTCATTTCACCGTCTAGGTCTAGCAACTCAGCGGCATCGTAACTCCGTTACAGAAATCGATTGTTCGTCATCTTTGACATTAGTATTTCTTTGTTAACGAAGTTTCACATACTTATTCCTTCGAGAAGTTATAGTTTAGTGTAAATATCTAATTTTTGCTATTTCTATTTCTCTTAAATTTTATTTTTTCTAGGTTTATTGTGTGTTTATAAAATTTAGCATAAGACTATTAATTAATTTGTTAAGGGGTTTAAGGTATTGAATTAACGTCCATTACAGAAAAGTTATGCACAAAATAGGCCTAAAATTTAAGTCCTATTAGGCCTTACGTGGTCCAATAAATGGCTGGCTAGAACATGGTTCAAGATGACATAGTTTTATTAGATGAAACTACGTCGTTTCAACGGAAGGAACAACATCAAATCTTCGTTCTCTATCCATACAATTTTGCCCCATTTTCCCCCTTCTTTGTCTTCTTCCTATCTTTTTTCACTCTTTCCCCTCTCCCTTAGACCTTTGAGTGCTCCGCCTACTATCGCCGCCCACTGGAAATCGCCTACTGGCGGATGTCCACCTCCAATCACCACCAATCTTTCATCACCCTTTACTCTCATCTGCTCTTTCTGATTCCATCCTCCAGATCCCCTATGTGTTGACTAATCTCCACAAATTCAGCCGAATTTGAAATAATAGCCACTCAAATTTTCCTCTTTTCTTTCTCAAATTAGTGACAAATATGACAACCCTACCCGACAAATCATACATAAACGTGTAGATCTCAAAGAGATATACGGTTTCCCTCTAGATTCACCCCCAACAGCTCCACCACTACCACCAACGGCTCTGCTGCCATCCACCATAGAAATGCCACACTTTCCTCTAGTTTTTTGCCGCGTCTCTTAAGCGTTCTTTTATTTGTGATACAATGATCGTGCCAAGGCTGTGGTTTCAAGAATGGCCGAATCATCATCTATCATCAATAAAATGGTGCTCGAAAGTCGGAACCATCTCCTCGAGTAGTGGTAAATAGCAAATTTCGCTCTTTTGCTCTATTTTTCTTATTCTCGGTCAGTATGCCATACTTTGGTTTTCAATTCATCTTTTCTAATTTTATCATTCAATTGTTTGTCTTTGCTATTTATTAGTGCTCATATATGATCATTCCTTATCTTAGTATAGATATATTTGGAATTCTTGTTGTCCGACTTAGCAGTCGATTATATCACTTGCCAATGTGTTAGGCTAGTCCAAATCAAAACTAGTTAGGTGCTTAATTCATTTTAATGTCACCTTTGAAGGTTTATCAGTTAAACAATTACTACTAACCAATGGTTCAATCGTTCAATATTAGTTCGCATATTTTAATTTGGTTTAATCTTGTCAATATTGAGATTAACCGAGAAAAGTCACAGAAAAAGTAGAGAGAGAAAGTAGAGAGAAGGAGGAGAGATTGAGAGAACCGAGAAGTCTGTATTGAAGAAATGAAAAATATCTGATGTCTCGAATGTTCCCCTACCTTGTTGGAAACACGTTCTCAAGGCATTATACTAAACATATGTTCATATTTGCAGGTTTTGACGAATGACAAACTATGTGCAAATTGACATATGACGAGGTCCAAGCACAAGACAAAGATCGAGATTAAGTTTTATATGAGTCGGTATTTAATTGTGATCTTGATCCGACAACTTAAACTCAAGACTTGGCTTCTCTCGTAAAAATATTTTTATATCATGCATATTTAATTTAAAGCAAAATGATTTTAAATAATGCATATTTACCTTAGTCAAAATGACTTTTAAACATGCCTCTAAAAATCTGGACTAAGATAATCGATTATGTTTAAGTCAGCTACTTGACAATCGATTGTGAACTTATGACAATCGATTGCGTTAAGGCAGTGAGCATCAGATTTTTCAAATCTGCATGACAATCGATTGTGAACCTTATGACAATCGATTGTGAACCTTATGACAATCGATTGTGATGAGGCAGTGTCCATCAAAAATTTTCAACGCTCAAAATAATCGATTGTAAAGTTAATGACAATCGATTGTGAAGAGACAGTGTCCATCAGATTTTTCAAAGTCACAAAATAATCGATTGTGAACATATGACAATCGATTGTGTTGAGGCAGTGTCTTCCAGACTTTTTCAAAGTTATTAAATAATCGATTGTGAATATATAACAATCGATTGTCACGAGGCAGTGTCTAAATTGATTTTTCAAGACTGGTATATAATCGATTGTTAACTTAGTATAATCGATTGTATAACTGACCGTTGCCAAAATATTTTCAAATACCGTTAGGTAATCGATTGTTGATCTTCTATAATCGATTGTTGAAATTAAAATCTAGAAAGGATTTTTTGAACGTTGCTGAATAATCGATTATTGATTTTGTATAATTGATTGTTTTACGTAAAATCTGGAAATGACTTTTTGAACGTTGCCAATAATCGATTATTGATCTTAGATAATCGATTGTTAAGCGTAAAATCTGGGATTGATTTTTGGAACGATTGGCAAACAATCGATTGTGGCTTCTTGACAATCGATTGTCACAGAGTAAAATCAGCAGTTCTTAATTGACAATTAGGCAACGGTAATACAAGGTTTTTCAACTATAAATACAGCTTCAATTCTGTCTTTTAAGTACAACAACACACAACAACTGATCATACAATTGCTAAAGCTTGCATACTTTATTGCTTATCATTTTATATTCATTTCATAAGCTTTTGAGAGCCAAATTCTTGTCTAAAGTTGTTGCGATCTTGAGCGTATTCTTTTGCTCATCTCTACTCTTAAAGGAGTGTCTTGTTTGAGTGCTAAGTGTTTTTGTACACTTGAAGGGAAGTGTTAGTCCCTTGTGTTGTAAGAAGGAACTTGTGTTTCCTTGGTTGAAGTCTTGGAGTGTTATATCTCCGAGCAAAGGTTGTTGAGGCTTGTGTCCTCAAGTTGTAACGGTTTGTTGAGCACCCGTAAGCTTAACAAGTTAGTGGAAATCTCGAGAGAGTCTCTCGGGGACTGGACTAGCCACGGGTTGTGGTGAACCAGGATATATCGGTGCATTTGTTCTAATTTATTTACTTATCGCACTTATTCATTTCCTGCAATTTTTAAATTCCGCAAGTTTACGCTAATTTTTATTATAACGCTATTCACCCCCACTCTAGCGTTAAGCGTATTATCTAACATAGCTAACTATACAAATACATATACAAATGATAAATGGACGGGTCGGGTATTGGGTCAGATGACCCAGGCTCAGATATGACCCATTAGGCTCATAAGTGTCAGTGGCCCAACACATGAGCCCAAAACATATATCATCACAGCCTACCTGTATACACTCTATATACATCAGATATACAACATCAATACACAACTATACAACTATTGAAGTGGCTTGGAGGCCATGTAAGCTTGTAAGTCAACACCCCCCCCCCCCTCAAGTTGGAGGGGGACACCACCTTCAACTTGGACAACAGCGGATGCAGGGCAGTACCGGTAAGAGGTTTGGTGAGTAAGTCAGCCAGTTGCCGAGAAGTAGATACATGAAGCAACTTAATGAAGCCACTGTTAACCTGATGCCATACAAAATGACAGTCTACCTCAATGTGTTTGGTTCGTTCATGGAAAACAGGATTAGTAGCAATGTGTATGGCAGATTGGCTATCACAATAGATAGAAATGGGAAGGGAAACAGAAACACCAAGATCAGCTAATAAACGAGATAACCAGGAAAGTTCAGCAACAAGTTTGCTCAAGGCTCGATATTCTGCCTCAACAGAATACAGAGAGACAACAGGTTGTTTCTTGGATTTCCCGCTGACCAAGGAACCACCCAGAAGGACAGAAAATCCAGTAACAGACCTTCTGGTATCAGGGCAAGCAGCCCAATCACTGTCAGAATATCCGCTTAAAGAGAAATCATCATTGGCAGAGTAAAAAAGGCCCATAGAATGAGTGCCTTTAAGATATCTCAAAACATGCAAAGCAGTAGTCATATGAGGGAGTCTGGGGCACTTGAGAAACTAACTCAGATGTTGCACAGCAAAACAGATATCAGGTCGAGTATGTGTCAAAAATAAGAGCTTACCCACTAAGCTCCTAAACTGATCAGGAGAGGGTAAGAGGTCACCACAATCAGCAAGAAGTTTGACATTTGTATCCAAAGGACAGACAACAGAAGAACATTAGAGCAGTCAAACTGATGCAACAAGTCAGAAATATATTTCTGCTGATTGAGGATCATTCCACCAGAAACATGAGACATCTGAATACCCAAGAAATAATGCAAGGACCCTAGGTCCTTGATTTTGAACTGATCATCAAGAAACAGTTTCAGGGCAGTGATTTTATCATTGTCATCCCCAGTGATAATAATATCATCCACATACACTGCCAGAATCACTAAAGACCCAGATGTGCCTTTGATGAATAAAGAATAGTCATTAAAAGAGTGTTTATATCCTCTGAGAGAGAGAGAGCATGAGACAACTTGGCATACCGCTGTCTGGAAGCCTGTCTCAACCCATAAAGAGATTTTTTAAGTTTGCAAACCAGAGGAGAAGGAACAGGAGAAATAGAATCAGAAACAACAGAAGAGACAGTCAAGCCAGGGGCAGTTTCAAGTAAACCTCCTCATCCAAGTCACCATGCAAGAAAGCATTATTAACATCAAGTTGAAACAGATTCCAATTCTTTTTCAGAGCAACAGCAATCAAACATTTAACAGTGCACATTTTGACCACAGGAGAAAAGGTTTCTGAGAAATCTATCCCTTCAACTTGAGTATCCCCTCTAATAACAAGTCTGGCCTTATACCTTTCAATAGACCCATCTGCCTTGTATTTAATTTTGTAAACCCATTTGCAACCAATGGGTTTCTTACCAGGAGGATGAGGAACAACATCCCAAGTTTGGTTTGTGTCCAAGGCTTCAAACTCCTTTCTCATGGCATCCTGCCAAGCTGGAACTGATGCAGCCTGAGAATAATACATTGGTTCAAACTCCAAAGAGGAGGAAGAAGAGCCAGAGAAGGCAGGGAGTTGGCAGACATAATCCTTAAGATAGGAGGGAGGGTTATGCTGTCTGTTAGATTTTCTGAGAACAAGAACAGAAGGAGATGAATGCAGAATGGGAGGAGAAGGAAGAATAGAATCAAACGAAGCAGAAACTGGAGAAGGTTGATGCACAGATATGGGAGAAGGTTGATCTACAGATGAGAGAGAAGGTACATGCACAGATGTGGAAAGAGGAGGAGTGGAAATGGGTATGGGAGAATCAGACAGATCATCATTTTCTCCAGAAGGAACATAAGGAAAAGAGGAAGCAGAAGGGAGAACAGCAGGAGAAACAGACTTAAAACTAAAACATGATTCATGAAATATGACATCTCTGCAGACCAAATATTTCTTGGAAGCAAGATCATATAATTTGTAACATTTTTTGCAAAAGTGTAGCCCAAGAAGACACAAGGGATAGCTCGAGGCTTCAATTTGTCCATTTGAGGGATTGGTACAGTGGCATAAGCAAGGCAACAAAATGCCCTTAAATGGTGAAAGGTAGGAGGTTTCCCATACAAAAGTTCATGAGGAGATTTATTATGTAGCAATCTGGTGGGTATTCTATTAAGTAAGTATGTAGCAGTTAATGAACAATCTCCCAGAAGGATGCAGGCAACCCAGATTGGAAAAGCAAAGCCCTACAAGTCTCAAGGAGGGTTCTGTGTTTTCTTTCAACAACTCCATTTTGTTGGGGAGTATGAGAACAGGAAGTTTGGTGGATGATTCCCTAGTTGCTAAAAAATGAAATATCCTCATTGCTAGAACCCAACTCCAAGCCATTGTCACTTCTAACAGTTTGAACCATAGCATGAAATTGGGTCTTAACCAGAGAAATAAAGGACTTAAGCATAGAAAAGGCATTGCCTTTAGATCCCAGCAAGTGTGTCCATGTTTCCCTTGAAAAATCATCAACTATTGTGAGAAAATATCTATAGCTAGAAAAGGTTGGAGTGTGATCAGGTCCCCAGGTGTCCACATGAATCAGTTGAAAGGGTCTAGAGGATTTAATAGAACTGTCAGGAAAGGAAAGCCTAGTCTGTCTGGCCATAGGGCAGACTGAACAAGGGAAAGATTGTTTGGAAGAAAAAGGGAAAGACAGACCAGAAATACATCTCATATGTGCAAAAGGAATATGACCAAGTCTTAAGTGCCAAATGTAATTCATATCAGAATTCAAATCATTATTACAAGTGGAACTATTTACATGTAAAGATGATGAAACAATTTTATTGTCAGACAGAATGGCATCATTACAAGAAATAGGCATGGAAGACAAAACAGTGACCTTGCTAGCATCACAAGAAGTAGAAGCAGAGCACACAGAAGTAGTTGAAGAGGGAGAAGGGGAAGGAGGAACCCATATCAGCTTATACAAGCCAGCAGCTTGTTTACCAAGATCCAGTGGCCTCCTCAGAGAAGGGTCCTGTAGCATGTGGAGTAAACATGAATGTTCAGTGAACATAACTATACAATGTAACTCCTTTACCAACTTATGAACAGAAATTAAGTTGTGTGTGAAGGAAGGAATCAACAGTACATTGTGAAGAATGATAGAAGGAGTTAGTTGAAAGGAGCCTGTGCATGTTACTTTTACTTTGTATCCATTAGGAAGAGTCACAAGGTAAGGAACAGTTAAAGGTGTAAGGTTAAAAAGTAATTGTTTGTCATGGGTCAAGTGATTAGAGGCACCTGAATCTATTATCCAAGTGACAGAATTAATACTAGTAAGCATACAAACTTTGGAATCAGAAATAGGGCTCTCAGTTAGCATAGTACCAGCAAAATTGACAGCACACATGGGAGAGGGATTTTGAGCATTGGAACCCCCTAACTGGGTTTGTTGTAATAGATTCATCAGCTGATCATACTGTTGACTGCTCAACCCAGGTATCACAGAACACTGACCATCTGTTTTTGAGACAGATTCATGGCTCGCAGGAGGATTCCCTTGAGGGACAGACAAATGACCATCAGAATTTGAAGCAAACAACATTAGCAGCACCAGGTTTCCTCCCCTTGTTAAAAGTTGTATTTTGTGGATACCCATGAAGTTTGAAGCACTTATCAATTAAGTGTCCAGACTTCTTACAGTATCTACAGAACAATGACCCTCTACCTTGATCAAAATTGACTCTTTGTTTGAAAGAAGAGGAAGCATTAGGCATTGTAGCCTTGCTAGAGTCAACTGGCTTCCTGTTAGTGTAGGCATTGAAAGATACAGATTCCGGATTAAAATGAGAGGGAGACTGGACATGCCTTTGCTTCTCATCATTCAGGAGCAAATTATACCCACTGTCAAGGCTTGGAGGAGGCTGCATCATTAGAATATTGCTCCTCACCCCCATGTATGTGTCATTGAGGCCCATTAAAAACTGAAACACTTTATTTTCATCATCCTTTATTATACCCTCTTTGGCAGCACAAACACACCTTTGGCCATGGTTCACATACATAGATTCAAGTTCATCCCATAGACCTTTGAGTTTATTAAAATAGGATGCTATATCTAAGGACCCTTGAGAGGTGTTTGACAACTCTCTTTTCAATTCAAAAATTTTGGTCCTATTGGCAGTGCCATATCGTGCCTGAAGTTGTGACCATATGCTTTCAGCAGTATCAGAATAATGCACAGATTCAACAATCGTAGGAGAAATAGAAGCAGTTAGCCATGAAATTACAATGCTATTACACCTATCCCATAACCTTTGTTGGGCCACATTAGTGGCTGGTCGAGGACATGTTCCATCTACAAAACCAATTTTATTTTTGGTAGTCAAAGCAACAACCATTTTTCTCCTCCATCCCCCATAACCATCACCCGAGAAGGGAGTGGGGACAAGAGATACCCCAGGAACATCAGAGGAGTATAGAAATAGAGGACTGGTAGAGTCCAAAGTACCAGCATTGGTGTTAACAGCCATGACACATCAACAAAGAAAACAGGTTCAACAACCAGAGTGCAACAAATCAAATAACCACACACAAAGCCAAGTACTCAGATACAGAACCAATTTAGTACACACAAATCACGTAATACTGAATTTTAAAACAAAGTTACCCTCCTTTTTCGCTACCGGAAGAAGATCGGCCTTCAAATAATAGGGAAAACCCTAGGTTTAAACGTTGAGTCTGTCCCCGGAAAAGTGAGAAACAATGTCGGAAAAGTACCCAAGCATCCATCAGATGAGAATCGGACCACCGGAAGGCGGTAAAGCAGCAAGTCAAACCACCAGAAACCCTAGATACCGATAACTCACCAAAATCACTCAAAAAAAAACCAACAGAGATTCTTAGAACGTTGAGGTAACGAAAATACACCCGGATATCATGATGAAAAACACTCTGAACCATGTCCGATCAAAGTCGGAAGCATCATCGACCAATCGGTCTCGGAGAGATCCTCAAAAACAGTCAGACAAAGGCTCAAAAGAGAGACACCGATATGCAAATAAACATGTTCGGATCGTTGTGAGGCTCTGATACCATGTCAATATTGAGATTAACCGAGAAAAATCACAGAGAATGTAGAGAGAGAAAGTAGAGAGAAGGAGGAGAGATTGAGAGAACCGAGAAGTCTGTATTGAAGAAATGAAAAATATCTGATGTCTCGAATGTTCCCCTACCTAACTATACAAATACATATACAAATGATAAATGGACGGGTCGGGTATTGGGTCAGATGACCCAGGCTCAGATATGACCCATTAGGCTCATAAGTGTCAGTGGCCCAACACATGAGCCCAAAACATATATCATCACAGCCTACCTGTATACACTCTATATACATCAGATATACAACATCAATACACAACTATACAACTATTGAAGTGGCTTGGAGGCCATGTAAGCTTGTAAGTCAACAAATCTAGTTAGTTAAGAATACTTAGTTTAGTTACGACTGAAATTATGTTTAATTTGTCAATTCAATTAGTGAGTTAAGTTCTAGTTTGAGTTTGGTTTATATTGAGCAAGTTAGTTTGGTGTTGATAGTTTAAAGCTGAATATTAGACAATCAATCATGAAATAGGGTACATTAGTAGCTTTCTTTTGTTAGTAGGGTCGCTGAAAAAAATCTATTTCCTCCTTTTGCCACAACAAATTTTGAGGTTGTCCTTTCACCTTTTGAACAGTCTTTTAATAATGTTTAGCATACAGAGCCAGTATTTAAAGGACTGCTCTTTCCTCACATAATAGACGCTCCATCACACCATATATGCACCTTTTACATACTAATAAAATAACTTTGACTGTTAACAACAAGAAAGTAAGCTGAAATTGTAAGCTTTGTAAGCGCTTCTTAGGGTGAAAAATCTTTCAGTAAGAGAAGTCTTTTGGAGTTGGTTATGGCATTCTGCTCTAAGATTTTTCGGCTGTTTAAACACGAATCTGCTGCCTGTTTTTTGTTGTTTTTTTGCTATTTTTTACTGTTTCTATTGCTGAGCTCTTATTATTCATTGATGTATTTATGTTCTGCGACCCATGTAACTTTTAAACTTTGTATTACAGATTTTTAATAGCAATTGATGAAGATTTGAGCATATTTAGATTACTTGAAGCATCTTCAGAAAATTTACCATATTGATAAATGTTGAGGTTTCGGATTTTAATCTACAAGTCAAGCTTGGGGTCATAATGTTAAATCCATGACTTTTTTTTTATGCTTTTTATTGCCTTATTTTATTCTCTATTAATCTTTACGTAATATTTCATTACAACCTTGGTCATCTTGTAGATAAGGAAAATGCTAAAAGCTTCATGAAGATTTTGTGCGAAAAAGTGCTATGTTTGGTGTAGGTTCTTTACCCTTTTCTTTGCAGGAAGTTTTATTTGAAGTACGAATGTTATCAAAAGGTCAATTAATGGTCCATTTAATTAATTTACTATAGCAGTATTCATATTCTTGCTTTAAAGTTAGTTTCTCATTACCTATGTTTGCTGTCTTTTTGTTTTTTAGTAATGCGCTTTACATATTTGTTTCCTTTTCTTAATTTGCATATTTCCTTTGTTAGCTCTTTTTAATATTTTTGTCACGATCCAAAAATCACTAATCGTGACAGAACGTAACTCGATTCGCTAGGTAAGCCAACTAGCAGTTAATAGTTTCCAAATGAGATTATAGCAAAATAGTGAAGAATTATCTTAACATTTATAGATTAACCCAAGAACTATCAGTACGAATCTCGAGCTTGTAAGAATTGAACTTTATAAAACTGATACAAATAATTACACTATCTGTTTGAAAGTTACATAAGCAGATTGGAACAACCTAAAGCTATTAAGGATAAGTGCCAGCTATATGCGAAATGCACGAACATCTACAAAGTTGGCTCCCGACATCACCAGAAGCTCCGCTCCAATAATTTGCATGTAAAGTGCAGAAGTGTAGTATGAGTACAACTAACCCAATATACATAATACGTATCTTGTCTAACCTCGTCGAAGTAGTAACGAGGATTTTTAGTTAAAAGATACCCACTAATAAAACTTGCACTATAAATCGGCAATAGAACTATACCACAATATAAAAGAAAAGAATACATGAAACGAGTACGTAAAATAATAATTGCGTGCTAACAGAGATCGTAGTTTAGCAACTTGCAATACCTCGATCAATGTTTCCCTCAGAATAAAAACCAATAAACCTTGATAGTCACTCCTTAACTTTCATAGCATAAGGAACGTACTCAAATATTAAGTCAATTATACAGCAACACTCTTCGTGCTTTTATCTCATCCGAACCAAAATCATATAATAGTACCAGCCGAATGAAGAAATACCAGCCGAATGAAGAAATACCAATTACGAAGATTACAAAGTAGAAAATATGCATGCACCAATAATGAACAAGGATAATACATGTGGGAAATAATAATAGACTAGGCAAAAGGCATATGAGTAATGACGGCAATTGGAAGACAGGGAATACTAACTACAACAAGCTATTATGGTTGTGGCCTAGATATGGGTATAACATATAAGAAGGAAACACATTACAAGTTAACAAGCAGAGGCATGAATGACTAACATGGAAAAAGACTTGTACTAAAGAGTAACAAAATAGATACAACGTGGATGTAATTATAACAACAGTAAGTAGGCATGGTGTTTGCAAGTTAAGCAAGTAGAACATATGAGCAACACAACAACAATTGAGATAGACATCATGGACAGGACAATAACAACAAGTCACACAAGATGTATAAGTATAATAATAACAAATCAAGGTAAAGGTATGAACGTATACACGTGGAACATATATCACAACATAATGCATGCCCTTCATCCTCGTCGGCACGAAAACACTTATTATGCCATGAACTCATTATAATATAAAAGTATGACAATATAAATGAAGTAACGTAGCATCACCCTTCATGCTATTACTCTCAAATGAAAGGCATGTCATCACTCTTCGTGCTTTTACTCTCTAATGAATGGCACGACATCATCCTTTGTGACTTTACTCCAGTGATATGGCACGACAACACCCTTCGTGATTTACACTCTCATAACATGGAACAACATCACCCTTCTTGCATTACACTCAATGACGTAGTACTAAATCACCGTTTGTGGTTTACACTCACATAATATGGAACGACATCACCATTCGTGCTTTACACTCTTATAACATAGCATGGCATCATCCTTCATGCTTATATCAATGGAAAAAAGGTAGGAAGCATAGATAACATCAAGGATAGTATTTAAATGAATATATAATTGAATCCCAATCATAACGTTCCCAACAAATAATATTTCAACAAACCCATAAGAACCTTGTTATGAAAGTATTTCAACAAATCTCACGAATGATCTACAACACGAGTATAAAATCTAGTATCTTAAGAATATCGGCTGTAGAAATATATTAATGATTAAGCATAGTGATGACCGAATTAGACATATCAATGTATTCTTAAAACTCCATTAAATTTGATCAAGTTATAATAAGCTAATTCATGGTTTCTAACATTTTATACTATGTTCTTAGTATTTAGTAGTCAAATAAGGCATGAAGCAAGAAGGTTACGTAATTCTACAAGACACAATTTATAACATAATTTACCCCCGAGCATAGTCAACCGTGGTGTTGTACCTCCTTTTGCACACCCTCAGAAGAGGTATACGAGAGTTTTTTCCAACTTGAAATGACAATCTAAACGGGATTTATTTATTTAAAGATTCAGAGTGCCACTTGGGATAATGCATGGTGTCCCAAGTCACGGAATCAAATCTTGAATCGATTAAAGATTGACTCTGTATTACAGTCCAGCAACACAGAAATCCAGGTAAGGAATTCTGTTAACCAGGGAGAAGATGTTAGACATCCGGAGTTTTGTGGTTCTAGCGCAGTCGCTCAACTGTTATAATTGGACTATTGATTTTAATACATATTTTACCCTATGTGGATTTTAAACTTATTAAACATTTTTATTCAATTTTAGGAAGATTACAACATTATTAAAAACACGTCTTGAACCACGCTAAATAAATACATCGGCGGTCCGCAACATATTTTATCTAATGTTGTTGGGATTTGGATTTGGGTCATATAAATGCGCACCCAAGTTTAGGAAAGTAACTTATTTAAAAAATGCGCCTAAAGCAACTACGCGTTTATAACTTTGCGAGGGCCATAAAAATTCACTAGATGGCACGCCTCGGTTTCTATGGATAAATAAGGTTAATTAAACGTGGACCATGCAATTTAGATTTTTGTTCGGCACATCACACCTCGATTTATTCTAACAAATGGTTTCTAAACTAACTTATGAGGGTCATAGATTATTTGTATCATATGATATGGCTCACCTCAATTGCTTGGCTAATTGATTGACGGGCATAAGAAATTCTCGAATCATTTCCATGAAACTAGGCCTAACCGATTTGTAACAATGGGGAATATGGGCCAGTCAATAGAATGAATTTGGGCCATCAAAGGCCATCAGCAAGAAAGCACACATATAGCAAGGACTGCCGTCTTTATGTTTTCCAAATGATTTCAAGGCTTTGGGCCCAAGCTGAGCCCAAGTCTAACTAAAGAAGAGGCATTAATGTATTGACCATGGATCGAGACTCTGTGAGCCAAAACAAATTAAATTATAGAAAATTAAGCCCTAAATGGCGATTATCAAACCACCAATAATCTACTGGACTTCAGTATTAAAATCGATGTATCACTGATCATTCAAAACAAACAAACACCTTTATCAAGTCAATTGAACTGCCTAGGCTGTATTTATAGTTCTTCATACATAAGCAATTTAATAATTTGCAAACTAGCACCATTTTGATATTCAACATGCATATGTTGGCATATGTTTCTCTATACCCCATTTTCCTCACCTTAGATCCCCATTATAAGTGATTTTAGATCAACAATTAACTTGTAAAGCAAAAAGAAGTCTAATATACCATGTTCTATACTAATATGCTTAGTACAGAATTTATCCAAGAGTCCAATTGACAAATTTCTACCTCTTAAATTCAAGATTATCCAACTTATGCAAACCAAAAGAGCTAAACTCTTTATTCTCCACTAATAACTCACAGATAAAAATAAAGATGAGCACACAAGGCAAAATGTAACACTGATTGCGGAATCTGATAACAAAATCATAAGAGAACAACATATACTAAGTAACATGATCTAGATTCTAATTACAACCCATTCTTTGATGAATACCCCAATCATAATCTAAATATTACATGCTGATCATGAAATTGAAGGAAGAAAAGATGAAGTTCAATAGAAAAACATCACAATTTGTCTCATTTTCAAACACATGGTTTGAGTTACACATCAAGTGATATCCATAGGGCTGAAAATACTTGGAAATGAAAGGAAAACAGGTGATGAAATAGTAAACAACCAGCCAAAATAGTCAATGCAATAGTGCCCAGAAATCAGCAGCTCAAACCAGTAAAAATGAACCAAACAACTATGATTTCAACCCAGAACCCAAATAGCAAACCAAATTTCAAAGCATTTCCTACCCAAAATAACCCCAAATTTATTTTAGAACTTTAAAACCGCAAGAATTGCAAGAAAACTTCAATGTAACCAGGTTTTTTCTAATTTCACTATTATTTTTGTTCTTGTTTTCAAACTTTCTCATTGTTCCAAATTCTCTTTTGCTGTTTTTTGTTTATCCAGATCTGATCCCCTTACATATTTCAGCAAATGATACTTTTATACAAGGGTGTTAAGACAACAGAAATTGGTTTCAAATTAATCTCTTTAACCCCTCTGCAATTTTCCTTTTTTGCTTAAAAAACCTCAATTATAAAATTCAATTTTATTTTAGCCCTAAAGTCAGCTTCTAAGAAGCTTTCCATTTCTGTTATAGAAAGATTCCTAAGTGAAAAACCCTGAACAACCCCTGAAGCACCTGATAATTACCTTTACCCCCAGTTGAGACTTGGAACCCGTTAAACTGCTAACAAATCCAAACCCCATCACAAACCTTTTGGGCTTTAACTAGTGGGCCTGTTTGCATGCAATGCAGGCTCCAACTTAATCAAGGCATGACACATAGCAAATTTCAGAAGAAAAAGAAAATAGCAACTATAGATCCAATAAAATCAAAACAATCACAAAGGATTAAATCAAGATGGACCACAGAGTTGTAACAAAATTAAACAGAAGAATCAATGATGGTTTGATGAGGAATGCTAAGTCGTTTAACGACATTTGGAAATTTACACAATTCTGTGGTTAAGCACAAAAACAAGAAAGCTAGCAATCTTCATTTTTGATAGAAAAAGATAAGAATGCCCAGAAAAGAATGGATAGAAAGATAAAAGAACCAAGGGAAATATAAATAGCTAAGGCCGGTAACAAATGACTCAGGCTAAGATTTTCTGATTTAAACCAAAAATGACTGTTAATCAACTGTTATTATGAGAACAACCGACCAACACTCGTCTCAGGCCCAAATTATCTTCAACGATGGAGACATGAATCTAGGCCCTTGTATGATGATTTCAACGACTAGAATGGATTCAGTATTTTATTCCTAGTTCTGAGATTGATAATGATAGTGGAGATTTTGCAGGAATTAATACCGTCATGGTACAACAAGGATAATGTGGAATGTAGGGTTGATTTTTGGTGGTGTTTGGGAGATCAACCGCCTGCAAAAATGGTGGAACTCTTAGGGCTGTGCTAGGGTTAAATTTGAGAGATGAGAGATGGGAACTGACTCGTCTCTGAGGTTTTTTGACAATCTTAAGTGAACAAAGAGATGTGCTCTGGATTATTTGATGAAACAAAATGAAAGGCTCAAATTGACTTAGCACTAGCAAAATCTAAACGATGTAGTACTCTCCCCACACTATGATGTTTCATGTGTCTCATGGAATGGGGCTTGGATCAGGTAAGGAAGGTTTGGGCCGGCTGAACGGGTTCCTAATGAAGTAAAATTGGGCTAAATAAATTCAACTGATTTGGCCAAAATCTATTTCTTAGATTTTCCTTTATAATTTTCTTTTTATTCTGAAACTTTTATGATTTTGATTTCCTTGCATATTAAAACTAAATAAAACCTCAACTAATTCCCAAATCCAATTACTCCAACCACATCAGATTAATTAACTTTAACTAATAACTACTCCCTAAGTTGAACTCCCTAATGTACCCCTAATGACTATGCAAATTACCTAATCTACGAAACAGACCTGGGCTCAACGGCTGGGCCATTAAATTGGGTCATAAATGACTTAATGAGCCCAAATGTGGTTCCAAATCAAGCCAAATGAACATTTAAGGACTCTGAACAAATTAAACCCAATCACTGTAACCTAAAGTCGTGTACTTCTGATGATGGAAAGAAACATACACAACCAGAAAGATAATGAACAAATTCAAGAAAACAACTTATCAACTAAACGTGATTCGAGTGAACTCAAAACCAGGAAAATAAAGGTAAAAAACAAAATCCAAATGACTGTAAAAAAATCGTATTTCTGACTAATTTAAGCACATGCAAATATCCATAGACAAAACTCGGATTAACAAATTACTTAAAGCAAACAAGATAAAGAAGAAGCAGAAGCAGGGAGGAAAGCATATTAAAAAAATCAGAAATTACTAAGAAATAGAATAAGACTCAAGAAACAAAGTAAGAGTGATACCCTAATTGCTCAGAAATTTAAATAAAATAAATGAGTTGACAGAAAAGAGAAGAGGCAGAAAAAATCCAATGCGAAAACTTAGCTTAATTTCTCTGAATTGACCCTGGAAATCTTCATGCACGATTTAGCAAACTCTGAAAACCCTAGATTTGGATATTAAGGAGTTGTGGGAGTGTTTAAGTAATGTTGAGCATGGATTTAGCATGAGGGAGGCATAGGGGTGGTATGGTATCAATTTGGGGTGGAGCAGAGACGGCATCGCCGTAGACGACGGCGGAGTCGAAACCTCCGGCTAACATTCAAGCCGATGTGGAAGGATTCGAGGGAAGGTTGTTGAATATTTGGATTGGCGAGGTTGAGGGGAGTTAATGGTGTAAATTTGGGTGACCGCCGCAGGCAGAGGGGATTTCCGGCCGCGGTGCACTGTGGGAGGGAGTGGTGTTATAGGTCTCCAATAACAGGGGTTAGAGACGGGGTAGGGGGCCATGGGGGGGGGGTGGTTGGTCGATTAGGAGAATTATATACCAAACGAACCAGACTTCAGGACAATTGGATTGAAAAACCTTGACGGTCCTGATTGATTTGTCCTATACGATGTCGTTTAGGTCGGGGCAGGGACTGTACCGAGTATAGAGTGTGGGCTGGACCGGTTATGCAACACCTGAACCTGCAAGTTCTGCTATCTTTGCATCTACAAAATGATCCGAATGGCACCCGAAACGCACTCGAGGCCCTTGTGACCTCAGCCAAAGGCATCAACACATCCTAAAACATTATTCAAACTTGTTTCAATCATCAAATCACCTCAGATGACATCAAATCACCTAAAGACATCACCTAAGTTTTCTAAAATCTTCTGAAATACACTTTTGATAAAAAACCCAACCAAACCACGTCCGAATAATCTGAAATTTTACACACATATCCCAAATAATACAACGAAAATACTATAACTATCTAAATTCAATTTTAATTCCTATATTAAAATCTCATCTATCAAGCGAAAATCCCTACAATATCAATTTCGCCAATTCAAGCCTTAAACTACTCCACACCTCCAAAATTCATTATAATCACGCTTCTAAGTCATAAATCACCTCCCAAAATTAACCGAATAGTCAGTACTCATATCTGAGCCCTCTAACACATATGTCAATATCCGGTTGACTTTTCCAACTTATACATTCTTAAAAGAGACAAGTGTCTCAAGCCTTACCAATATCATTCCGGATTCTATCCGACCAACATGATACCACAAAAAACGCATAAAATAGCATAAAGAAGTAGAAATGGGGGAAACGGAACGGTAACTCAGGAAACGACTGGTCGGGCCGTCACACTTTTAATAATGTATATACGTAAATTCTCTCCTCTCTTGATTGGAAGAAAGAAATACTCAAATGAATATGATATCCTGCTAAGGAGAATATTATAATTTAAAAATCTAACAAATTATACGCAATTTGCGAAACCAAAAAGAATATACAAAAAGTTTGGGATATCAATTATTTTTTATGGCTCATTAAGAAAATCATGTAATGACTAGATCATGCAAAATGAAATAAGGGCTTAACCTTATCATACCCGGAATAGAGAATAATCTGCATAATATTCTTGAAAATAGTTACATTGTACTTCTTTAGAATCGCAAAATTAAAATTTAATATTGCTATGATTCTAAAATTCTCGCAAGAATTTCGTTAAAACTTTCTGCAAATCTTTTCAAATATTTGCCACTGTCTGTGACTTGGTCTTGCTCTCCCTTAACCTCCCCCAAATTTAGGCGAGTCAACCGGTGAGTTTCACCGTTATTTTCTCTATATCAAATTCCATTCCTTCTTTTAATTGTAGTTTTTGGTATTATTTTCTTCTTCCATTTCACTCAAATGTGCTGATCCCCAACTAGTGATTGATTCTTCAAAAAATACAACCTTTTTTGCTTTGTATGTCTTTAAGATGCAATCTTTTTTAAGAGGGTGTGTCTGTGTTTGTCGAGAAAGTGGTTGAATTAATGGGTTGCTAATTGTAAGAAATGAATAATGCTTTGCTCTTTGTCTTTTATATTCAAGACATTGTTATCAAAGTGGCTAAGTCTAGATATGCATAAAATGTTAGTCATTGCTTATGATGTGGACAGTTACCACGTTACATTTTTCTTTTTGGTAATTATTAAACTTTATCTACTTATTAGTTAATTGGATAATGTTTTGTCACCGAATAACTAATCAATTACCCATATAATTACGAATTATTTTTTTATTTAAAATATTACTCACTTTTCACATACCTTATTATCTTTTCCATGTGGTGGCTTATATGCTATGAGTCCATAAATGCCAGATATTTTAGCTGGGGCCGTATTTTATCCCAAAATACCAAATTTCAATGAAATATATTTTCTTTGACTTGCTTCCACTCCCACCTTCACGAATTTACTCATCACTTATAATCCTTATAATCTCCAAATAATACTTTATTTGGATTGATGTCAATCACCATACAGAAAATCTAACGTACAATACTATAGGGTGCAATATCTATGTAACATAATTTTATAAAGCGTAACATCATTGTAATATTGTGGGGTGTAGCATCCTTTTGAAGATTCGTCCTCGAATGTCGGCTGGTTCTATCTAGGCCTTACTTTGTAAACATATACAAGGCTTAATGTGATGCCTCTCTGGGCTTTTATGGGTGTACTGATGTTTTTCGCTCGATAATTTGTAGAACATGCGATACCACCATATGTTAATTCATAGATCAGGCTATCCATTCGCATAACTTTACTGTATCTACATGGGTATAACTATTCCATAATTTTTGCTTCAATTTATCGTTACTGAGGAATGCTTACCAAACTACGATTAAATTTAATGGCTACCTTTAGGTAATAAATCTCAGTCCTTTAATGCTCTTTTATTATCATTCTTCTTAAGTAGGATGGCGTAATCTCATATCATACTTTGCAACTTGTATCTATCCATTGTTGATTTACCTCAATGTTGATCTACAATCCTCCACTTAAAGACTTGAAACTTCTTATGTATTACATTGCTGCTAGGTCTTACGTTGCATTAAGGAATATTTAAAGTGATTTCAATAATTGTATTTTATAGTGTCTCAATGTGATTCACCTTATTGGGGTATCCTAATCTCGTGAGGTCAGTGAAATCTTTTCTCTTTCTCTTATTCTTTTCTTTATTTCTCAAATAATTATTCAAACGAAGGCCCAAACGTCATCTTTTAATACCACAACGTTATAGACGAGTCATCAGATCATATTGTAGGTGTCTATATATTATTCTAAATTTAGTAGTTAGCGTTTATTTCGTACAGTTATTTTAGACATTCTGGAGTTAGAGCAGTGTATTACATTCTGTTAGCTTGTGTTCTTGTGAGTTATTGGCTTTTGGGATAGTATTGTAATAGTTGAGCTATTGTGCTGTATATGCCGAGCATTTTACATAACGATTTCAGTTTTGTTAAATTTTGGTTTTGAGTTATAATTTTCGCAAATTATTTCTTTTTCCGCATTGTTAGGCGTACCTAGTTGTAGGGACTAGGTACCATATACCATGTTCACGGAGGGCGAACTAGGGTCGTGAAAAGTTGGTATCAAAGCTCTAGATTCAAAGGAGCACGAAACACGGTATGGTTTATTAAAGTCTCGCTGATCGGTAGACGTCTGTACTTATCTACGAGAGGCCATGTAATAGTTAGGAAATTCATTTTATTTCCTTGTCGTGCGAGGTTTTTGATACCACAACTAAAATTCTGTCTTTCTATTTTCTCACAGATGGTAAGGACAAATGCTACTCGAGATGATCAGGCACCTTTGCCCCCTGCTGCAACCGTTAAATGTCGGGGCGGGGGTAGAGGTCAAGGATGTGCACGTGGTGCAGCCAGAGCACCTTTTTTTTTGCCGCTGAGGTACCACCAGTAGGTCTTGCTGGAGTCCAGGCACCAGACACACATACTACTACTACTGCTACCACTACTCCAGCTCTCCAAGAGACTCTGGTATAGTTCATGAGCATGTACACCACCTTTGCGTAGGTAGGGTTGCTTCCCCTTGTAGCAGCCAAATCCCAAGCTGAGGGAGGAACATATACTTTCTCCGCCTACACTCCATAGCGGTGAGTGCCTGTTGAGCGGGCCCCAGAGGTTGCACATGCACCACTTACAGTGCTAGATTAGCTCCGGGATAGGGTAGCATCTTCCGAAGATGATTAGTTGAGGCTTGATAGGTTCAATAAGTACAAGCCTCCTATATTCAGCGTTGTAGCATTGGAGGATGTTTTGGGTTATATTTATGAGGGTCGCCGCATTTTTCATACCATGGGTATTTCAGGATCTAGCGGGGTTTCTTTCACCACCTTCCAACTTCGAGGGGTTTCCTATTATTGGTGGCAGATCTATGACTTAGATAGTCAAGATGAGGCTGCTTTGATGACTTGGACTCAATTTTTAGATCTATTTGACGAGAGTATGTTCCTCAAAGCCTTAGGGACGCATGGCGCAGAAGTTTGAGCATTTTCACTATGGTAATATGATTATTTTAGAGTATGTTGTCCGTTACACTAGTTTGGCTAGGCATGCACCAGCCTTAGGTTCTATTGCTTGCGAGAGGGTTCGCCAGATTATTAAGGGGCTTATTCCTAGCATCAGATCTAGCATGGATTGTGAGTTGGAGATAGATGTTTCTCATTAGTAGGTGGTGAGCATTGCTAGGAGGATTGAGGGTATGCATGCTACGGAGAGAGATGAGATGGAGGCCAAGAGGTCTCGAAATGTTGGGTTGCTATTCTGGTGCCCGTACAAGCCATCATGGGAGGGGCTATATGGGTCACCCTATTATTCAGCTCTTCCAGCAGCTAGTAGTGCTCCAGCTCCAGCTTTTCCTAGGCCTCAGGAGCCTTATTATGCACCTCTAGTTTCTACCGTGCCTTCTGCGCGGGGTGCTTCCAGAGGTCAGTCCAGTAGACCTTGTCCTAGCCAGTCGCACCTACCACGTCCTCCTAGAGCTTGTTTTTAGTGTGGTGACACATGCCACATTGTTAGGGATTTCCCAGACTTGGGAGGGGTTCATCTTCATAGACTTTTCAGCCACAACGTGCCCCATAGAGTTTCCAGGCTATGGTTACTGCTCCATCCGCCGCTCTACTCGCTCAGCCAGCTAGAGGTGGAGGTCGAGGAGGCAGAGGTTGTCTTTGATGGGGAGGTCAAGCTAGATAATATGCCTTTCTCGCTCGTGCCGAGGCCGTTGCCTCCGATTCTGTCATCACAGGTATTATATTTGTTTGCCACAGAGATGCATCGACCCTATTCGATCTAGGCCTACTTACTCTTATGTATCCTCTTATTTTGCTCCGCATTTAGGTGTATCTCCAGATTCTTTTAGTTCCTCTATTATCTTTCTACTCCTGTAGGTGATTCACTTTTTATGGATCGCGTTTATCGATCATGTTTGGTTACTATTCGTGGTTTTGAGACCAGAGCAAACTTATTGCTACTCAGCATGGTTGATTTTGATATTATTTTGGGCATGGACTAGTTTTCACCCCATTATGCCATTCTTGATTGTCATGCCAAAACCGTGACGCTCGCTATGTTAGGTGTACCGCGTGTTGAGTGGAGTGGTACTTTAGATCACACTCCCAGCAAAGTTATCTCTTTTCTTAAAGCTCGGTGTATGGTTGAGAATGGGTGTGTCGCATATTTTGCATATGTAAGAGATGTCAGTGTTGATACCCCTTCTGTTGATTCAGTGTTAGTGGTGCGGGGTTATTCCGACATTTTTCTAGCTTCTCTTCTAGGCATGCCACCTGATAGAGACATTGATTTTGGAATTGATTTGTTGATGGGCACTCAGGCTATTTCTATCCTTCTATATCGAATGGTTCTTCCAAAGTTGAAGGAGTTGAAGGATTAGTTATAGGAATTGCTTGATAAGAGCTTTATTCGTCCCAGTGTTTCACCTTGGGGTGCTCTTATCTTGTTTGATAAATAAAAAGATGGTTTTATGCGTATGTGTATTGACTATCTCCATTCGAACAAGGTGAGAGTGAAGAATCCTTATCCTTTGCCTAGTATGGATGATCCGTTTGACCAACTTCAGGGTGCACTAATGTTTTCTATGATTGTTTGGTCCTCAGGTTACCATCAGTTGAATATTCGAGAGCCAAATATTTTGAAGACTACTTTTAGGACTTATTATGGCCATTACGAGTTTCTTATTATGTCATTTGGGCTGAACGATGCCCCGATAGCCTTCATGCATTTGATATATATTGTATGTCAGCCTATATCTATTCTTTTGTCATTATCTTTATTGATGATATTCTGGTGTATTCCTGGAGTCGGGAAGATCATGACCAGCATATGAGGATAGTGCTCTTGACTCCGAGAGAGAAGAAGTTATATGCAAAGTTCTCAAAATGTGAGTTTTGGTATGATTCTATGGCATTCTTAGGCCACGTGGTTTCGTGTGAGGGAACTCGGGTGGATCTGAAAAAGGTAGAGGCCATACAAAGTTGGCCTAGATCGTCCTCAGCTACAGAGATTTATAGTTTCATTGGCTTAGCTGGCTGCTACCATTGTGGAGGGGTTTCATTAATTACAGCCCCTATGGCTACATTGACCCAGAAGGGTGCTCCATTTCAATGGATATATGAGTGTGAGGCGAGCTTCCAAAAGCTCAAGAAAGCTTTGACTACTGCCCCAATTTTGGTATTGCCTATAGGTTAAGGGTCTTATACCATCTATTCTAATGCCTCGAGAGTTGGCCTTGAAGTGGTATTGATGCAGGACGGTAAGGTGTTTGCCAACGCATCTAGACAATTAAAGATATACGAGAAGAATTATCCTATCCATGATCTTGAGTTAGCTCCATTGTTTACGCCCTAATAATTCGGTGCCATTATCTATACGGTGTGCCTTGTGAGATTTATAATGATCATAGGTATTTGCAGCATTAATTCAAGTACAAGCATCTAAATTTGGGCCATAAGAGGTTGTTAGATTTGTTAAAGAATTATGACATCACTATCTTGTATCACCCGGGCAAGGTCAATGTAGTGGCTGATTCCTCGAGTCGCTGGGCGGAGAGTTTGGGGAGTTTGGCATATTTACCAGTATCGGAGAGGCCTATGGCGATGAATATTCATGCCTTAGCCAGCCAATTTGTGAGATTAGATCTATCGGAGCCTAGTCAGGTTTTAGCTTGCATGGTTTCTCGGTCTTCATTATTTGATCATATTAGGGAGCAACAGTATGATGACCCTCATCTGCTTGTCCTTAAGGACATGGTTCAGTATGGCGATACGAGAGAAGTGACCATTAGCGAGGATAGAGTATTGAGGATGTAGGGTCGGGTTTATGTACCCAATGACGTTAGGCTTCGAGAGCTAATTCTAGAGGAAGCGCACAGTTCGTGTTATTCCATCTATCCAGGTGCATTGAAGATGTATCAGGACTTGAGGCAACAATATGGGTGAAGACGGATGAAGAAGGATATAGTTGGATATATAGCACATCCTACTGTTGTTTCTTTTCTTGAAGGGTTAAGCTGTTTGAAACATGATAATCTCATAAGTTTTTAAATTCTTTTCATCCTCATGGGCTTATTGTATAGATTCCTTTGTCAGTTAACGACATGAGTGTTATTCAACATCATGTACTTTGAAATCCATATCGCATTCAAGGTGCCAGAGTATTATCCTTCTCAATGAACTAATTTTCCCTACACTCCAGGAGTCGACTGGGTCACTTAGTTGAATATCTTTCTAAATGATTCCTATTGCCAATGTACTAGTTACCCATATTCCTCATTTGCTAATAATTAATGTCGTCAAAATTATTAATCGCGTCAGTATTTTCAATAGTGATCTTTGTTTCTATTAGAACATAACTTCATGAAATACTCTGCTCAACACCTTAATGGATTCCTAGATAATTCTAGCTTGACCTCGGATTCTGTTGCTCCTCATTGTATTAAACCTATCGGGTATTGAAGGTTTAAACATGTGAAAGAGGAAGCCTCCTCGTGTTATCACATATATTCGATAGGTAATTTTATGGTCAGTTTATGATAATACATCCTACAGTAATTGTTGAAGGTCCTCAAAGGTTTAGTGTAGGTGTTCATATAAACATCTAGAATTTAGAAGGGTGAAATGGTCATTCTCACTACTTTCCCCTAAATATGTTATGTGAGTTGATAATGAAGGTTGCATAAGTGTATTTCACATTAGGCTGCACTAGAAGTATGAAGTTTTCCAATAGTTTCTCCCCATATATTTTGTGTTTTCACATGTCTATGTTTAAGAAGGTAGTTGGATATCGCTTTTGTATTATTCTGGTGGAAATTATTGAAGGTGAAGTTAATGGATAATTGGCTTATGTGAGGTATCTATCGTCGTCCTTGTTAGATTAGTTTAGAGGTTGGGATTGTTTCGGTGAATGTGTTATGGCTAAGTCTGTAAGTATAAGAGGCTACATTGAAGACTGAGAGTGTCGAGGAAATAAGATATTTTCTATTGATTGTATAGCAATTGGTTTTGACTTGAAAGGTACCTTGTTCTGCACTTCATGTCAAGGTACCCTTATGATAATGTAGTGCTTGTAACTGTGAGATTAGTATTATTGATATATATATTTTGGTGCTTTGTCTCGTTGTGGATGTGTTGTCAGGATGGTTTTGGTGATTATTTGGTAAGTGGATAGGCCTAGTTACAAAGGAGACACTACCGAAATTTCTAAAAAATTAAGGAGTTAGTCAAAAATTTAGGGACTTGAGGTAGGTGAGAAGAAAAGAGATATATTACGTTAAGCCTTTAGGATAGATTCTACTCCTCAATCAAGGACTAACGATCCCGGGAGGGGGGAGGGGGAGAGAATGCAGGCTTTGAACATTTTGCTAAGTAATTTAGGATTTTGTGGTGCCTAGTAGGATAATTATAATATTTTTCTGTGCTATTAACATGACGAGAAACAATTAGATTTGGTAAACAAGTGTATATGTCTTATAATGTGTAATGCAAGGTCTTAATAAGAGGTGTATGCCTAAGTCAAATTGGGAAATTTCATACTAGGCTAAAATTCCAAATGAGTTCGCACAAGTCTAGACTATTGAAGAGCATATCAAAATATATATAATGTTTTATATGATGAAAAACTATCCAATGAAAGTTCTTTCAGTCGAGTTTCTAACTCTTCAAACCTTCCGTCATTTGGACATTCTTACACAAAGTTATGATCAATTTACGAAAGGCTGGATTTGCAACCAATGTTTCAATCACAAAACGACAATGCAAACTACATATGCGTCGCATAATGAAGTAGTGTTGGGGAAAATGTTATTTTGTGGCATGTTGATTATGCTATAGAATAATCGATTATGCTGTCGATTATTCTATCGCATAATGATTAAGAAGAAAGAATGCTGCCCACGTTACGATTATGCTATTGTATAATTGAATCACATATTTGACTTCGGGGGTATTTTTGGAAATTTTCATATCCGATCACACTTTGACAATTACATTTTGGAGCTTCACTTGGGACCATTTTACACTAAATCTAGAGAGAGGTGATAGCATTTTAGAGGGAAAACGAGGGAACCTAGCCTCCTAATCATCAATCTTGCACAAACCCTCAAGAATCAAGCATGCTAATCTCTAACTCACTATCTTTCGGGTAAGTCCTACTTCTAATATTGCATATATAAGATAATGAGTTCAAAAATATATTGTGGGGGTTAGAAATCAGCCATGCATGTGAAACTAAGCTATAGTATGTAGGATTAATGAACTATTTTGGGTAGTTCTTGATGAAATTGTACGAGGGAAGAAGGAATTATCATTGTAGAACCTCATAGTATATTTCATATGATTAGCTATTTGATAAAATTCTTAAGAGAGTTATAACACGGGAAATCTTTCAAAACTATAATTGATTTCGCTTTCTCATTATAGATTATTACCACTAGATATGTTGGTACATTTTAGTAACTTAAGGAACACTTAAACATGGTATGTATGGCTAAAATCTCCTCTTCTTAGAAATCGAGCTCCCATGGTGTCCATGAAAATATTATGAGTCTTAAATTTTATTAATTTAGTACTTGTTATTTCAAAGGAATTGGTGTTGCAAGATATATGTGAAAAGTGTTTCTCAATGTGTTCAATATGCTATTCTTGGTAAATTAAGGATATGTGAAGAATGTGAACTATGTACTAAAATGCCTAGATTTAAGTTATGTTTAAATTGAGATTATTATGAAAACTATGTGAAATCCTCTATCTACAAAGATGTTTGAATTAATTCAAACGAATTTGGGAAATAGAGTGTGACCCACGTGCCAAGAACTTAAATTATAATTGTACCTGGTGATTCTTATGGCATGAGACAATATAAAACATATTATGAAATGAGCCTCAACTCTTCTTTCCATAAATGACATCAATAATAAAGTGCATTAATGTCTTTCTACACAATTTATGCCCATAAGTGGTTGTTCGAAATAATACTTGCTTTATAAGTACATCCAATGTGATCCTAGTTATCACATACTTCGATGTTGAAATTGTATATTGTCATGATTGGTAAAGAGTAATTGCAGAAAATATGGTGTAATTGCTTGTTTATGCCTTTGATGTGGGTTTCTGTTGTGGTTTGTTGTGTCCCCTCCTTTTTGGAAGAATCTGTTGTGTTTAAAGTTCCATTGCTAATAAACTTGAGGTGTATGATTTATGAAATAGTGTATATTGCCATGATTCATGATTCCTCCTCTGTGTACTTGACATTTTGGATTGAATAGCTTATTTTTAAAATTAATATTGATGTGAAATATGGGGGGAAAAGACCTCGAATTATGAAACCTAGTCTAGCTCAAAGTATGATATGAATTGTGACCCCAAGTATGCAAAAAAAAAAAATTGAAGTGACGTGATTAGTGGAAAAAAGTAACGTCTTGGTAAGACGGCTTAGCTGATTAGGCCATGATCAGACGCCATGCTACACACATGGTGGTATTGTACTGATATTAAAACTGGAAAGTGAGGATGAAATTGTAATAGAGGTATATGTCTCAAATGAGACAGCTTAGCCGATCGGACTGAGATTGGACTCCACGCAAGAAGGCGCTGGTATTGTGAATGATCGTGCAACATTATGAAATGTCCCAACCTAAAGCTATGGAAATTATAAGAAAGCTAAGTGATTCCTGTTATTTAATGAGGCGGTGATTATTTAAAGCTTTTGTTGAATCTCTGTGATTTCTTTGTTCCTGTATGATAGTTCCTTCTATTGAGATAGCGTTTATGATTTCGTTGTACTTGCATGATAGTTCCTTCTATTGAGATAGTGTTTATGATTTCGTTGTTCTTGTATGATAGTTCCTTTTATTGGGATGGTGTTTATGATTTCTTTGTTGTTGTATGATAGTTCTTTCTATTGAGATGATATTTATGATTTCTTTGTCCTTGTATGATAGTTCTTTCAAATTAAATAGTGTTTAGTTATACATACTAGTGCTAGTGATGGCACTAACGTCCCTTTTGCGGTGGGCGCTACACCTTCAAATGGATATAGGTGGTTCTATAGCAGGCAGTGATGGTCGTAACTAGTGAAACATCTTCCTTCAGCTGACTTGGTAAACCCCATTTCATCTCGGGGTCTTGTACCATTGTTTATCAATTACTTTGTATTTTGAGGCATAGCTGGAGCCTTGTCAGCGTTTTCATATTACTCTTCAGTTATATTTAGAGGCTCTGTAGACAGGTTTTGGGTGGAGTTTAATAATAGGGAATTAAATTAGAAATATTGATATTTGACAAAGATGCATAGAACTTGTAATATTTTGAAGATTATGAATGAAGTTACTAATGGAAATGAAATGGAAATCGTTAATGATATATTTACAATATATGATTAGTGGAGTTCATATCCTCTTTATTTATGAATTAGTTTGGGTAAAATGAAAGCTAACAGGCTTGCTCAGTCGCGTTTACTCGGTTGAACGCCAGTTGCGCTCCTCGGTATTTGAGGCGTGACATGAGTGATTTGGTAATACTCAGTGTCATGAGAATTTTAGACCGTATTTCGGCAATAATGGTACGGACAATATCGGAAGGAATGGTCATTTAGAAAGAAGTTTCTCTAAAGACATCAATGTTAGCAAAGTTAAGCTTAAAGGACTATGCGTACCGATTATATTGAGTATCACCCTCGCGAGTAAGGGGATTTGTCATCCTTGGTATAGAAGAATTTCCGCAAGGCGAGTAAGGATCATTGATGTTGAGAAATGATACCAAAGACGAAGAGGTCAACCATTTATAGGTAGATCCTCATGGCTTCAACTCTTAGTACACACCTAAAGTGGGGATATGGAGTGATGTGACATTAAGTCAAAATTAAGTAGTTCTACTTGTTAGAAACACGTTCTCAATGCAATATACTAAACGTGTACTCTTTTGTAGGTTTTGATGAATGACAAACGAAGCAAAAATTGATATATGACGGAATTCAAGTACAAGCGCTCAATGGTTGCGAATAAGGTTGAAGTTCAAGATATAGCTTTTAATTGTTATTGAGTTGTTCTAAATTGTAATCTCGATCCTATAACTTGACTCATAGTATGGCCTCTCTCATAAAACTATTTTCCAAAATCATGCATATTTAATTCTGTGTCAAAAAGATTTTAAATCATGCATATTTACATTAGACAAAATGTTTTCTAAACATGCCTCAAAAATCTGGGTTAAAATAATCGATTATGTACTTATGATAATCGATTGTTTCTGAGCCAAGACTGCATGACAATCGATTATGAATTAATGGTAATCGATTGTGAGTAAGACAGTGAACATCAGGTTTTTCCAAATCTGCATGATAATCGATTGTGAACAAATGACAATCGATTGTTGTTGAGGTAAAGTTTTTCAATACTCAAAATAATCGATTATGAACTAATGGTGATCGATTGTGTTGAGTTGATGTCTTCCAGTGATTTTAAATTTAATTAAGTAATCGATTATGTCTTTAGATAATCGATTATCACTGAGACAGTAAGTTTTATGATTTTCAGAAAATAACAATTAATCGATTGTTGCAAAGGACAATCGATTGTTGAAGCTGGCCGTTGTCAAATGATTTTCAAATACCATAAGGTAATCGATTATTGATTCTAGATAATCGATGTTCTGCTTAAAATCTGGAAATGATTTTTAGAACGTTGCTGAAGTAATCGATTATTGATTTTATATAATCGATGTTTTGCTTAAAATCTGGAAATGATTTTTAGAACGTTGCTAAAGTTATCGATTATGAACTTAGTGTAATCAATTATCTGATTTTGAATATTGCCAGTAATCGATTATAGATTATGTATAATCGATTATGAAGCGTTAAATCTGGGATTGATTTTTAAACTGACTGGCAGATAATCGATTGTTTGGTCTTAATAATCGATTATCACTGAGTAATTTCAGCAACTCTTAATTGGCAATTAGACAACGGTTGAACCAACTTTTTCAACTATAAATACAGCTTCATTTCAGTGTTTTAAAAAAAACAACATACACAAACTGATCATTACATTGCTATAAGCTTTCGTTCAATTTTTCTTCATTTTCTACTCATTTCATAAAGCTTTTGAGAGCCATATTATTGCTTAAAGTTGTTGTGATCTTGAACATATTGTTTTACTCATATCTACTCAATAAGGAGTACTTTAGTTAAGTGAGTGTCCAAGTATTTGGTATACTTGTAAGAGAATTGCGATTCTCTTGTTTCAAGGAACTTGCGTTTCCTTGGGTGAAGTCTTTGAGATTGCGATCTCCGAGCAACTGTTTGAGGCTTGTGTCCTCAAGTGTGTAACGGTTTGTTGAGCACCCTTAAGCTTAACAAGATAGTGAAAAATCTCGAGAGAGTCTCTCGGGGACTGGACTAACCACGTTGGTGGCCAACCAGTATACATCTTTGTGTAAGTTTATTTTTCTGCATTTATTTTACTTCCTGCAAAGTTTAAATTCCGCAAGAAAACGCTAAATTCTATTAATACGCTATTCACCCCCCCTCTAGCGTAAAGCGTAGTTTCTAACAATTGGTATCAGAGCCCAACTCTCTGAAAACTTAACCGTTTGAGAGAACCATCCATGGCTTCTACTCTTGACTCTTTTGCAGGAATTGAAGAAGGACAATGCTCTACACGACCTCCTCTATTCAACGGCACAAACTACTCATACTGGAAGGAGAGGATGCAAATCTTTGTGCAATCAAGTAGCTTTCATTTGTGGAAAGTATTCACCAATGGAAACTAGATCCCAACAAAGAAGGTGGAAGACGAATGGGTTCCAAAGACCGAAGAGGAATATACCGCGGAGGATATTCGTAAGGTTCAAAATAATGCCAAAGCTATAAATTTATTATATTGTGCTGTTAATGCTAACGACTACAGGAAGATATCATGTTGCAAAACAGCAAAAGAAATGTGGGATAAGCTTGAAGTGACATACGAAGGAACCGACCAGGTACGAGAAGCTAAAATTGATTTCTTAACTCACTCTTATGAACTATTCCACATGAAGGAAGGAGAGAAAGTAGACGAAATGTTTGAGCGATTCTCAATGGTCGTGAATGATCTACACGCCCTCAAAAAGACGTTTACGGATAGAGAACTTGTCCGGAAGATCCTCAGAAGTCTCATTCCGGCATGGCGATCAAAGGCCGATGCAATCCAAGAATCCATTGGCATCACAAATGTCACAATTGACGCATTAAGAGGTAATCTCAAAACCTATGAATCAACTATACTTAACCCGTTTGTTGATGATCAAAGAAGGCAAAGGATTGCTCTAAAGGCTAGCCAACCACAAATTGATGAGGAAGGTGACAACGAGTTTGGACTCGTTATCAAAAGGTTTCAAAAATTCATGCGCAAAGAGTATGAACGCAAGAACAAAAAGTAAGGCGATCAACTAAAATGCTATGAATGCGGAGAAACCGGGCACATAAAATCAAATTGCCCTAACATCAAAAAGGAGAAGAAACCCTTCAAAAAGCAACGTGCATACATCTCTTGGGGAGGAGATTCCGGAGATGAAGCAAGCGAAGAAGAAGACAATGAAGCAGCAAATTTATGTCTCATGGCTCAAGAAGACGGCAAAGACGAGGTAAGTCAAATCTCTTCTCAAAATTTCTTTACTCTTGATGAAATGAGAAATGCTTTTGATGAACTATATGCTGAATTTATCAAAGCTTCAAAAACTGTCAAAAGTGTTAAAGAAAGCGCTTCTCTAAAAGAAAAAGATTTTCAAACACAGCTTTCATTAAAAGAAAAAGAATTAGAAAAACTGGTTTTCGAAAATGAGAAGCTAAAAGAGGAAAACAAGTTTTATGGAAAAAGAAGTGCTGATAAACCTGAAGGTTCTACTAGAAACTGTTCTTCTTGTGTGCTTCTTAAGAATGAAGTAGCTAGACTTAAAGGCACATTAGATAAGTTTAATTCTTCGCATAAAAACTTGAATGATGTGCTTGTTAATCTAAAATCAACTAAACATGGAATAGGATTCAAGAATGAAGAAAAGGTTGGTGCTAAACCACAACAACCTAGAGCTCAACCTAGTACTAATCACCAAAATGCTTATCCTAGAAGTAGAAATCCTAGAAATAACTTGCATGTTAGACCAAATAGTGAAAATGCTAGAAGACCTAGAAATGATGCATATTTTAGGCCAAACCTTGAACAATTTAGAAGACCAAGAAATGACCCTCCACCTAGAAATAGATACTCTAGAAATGATGCATATTTTAGACAAACTTGTGAACCTCCTAGAGCTCATAATAGGAGAAACAATGGTGTTCAAAGTAGAGTAAGCAACCTTCATTCATCTAGTTACTATGTACCTAGAAAAATGCATAATCCCAACGTGACTTGTCATTATTGTAGACGTATTGGTCATATTGCTCCCGCTTGCTTTACTCGTCATAGACATATAAATCAATTGCATCATTATAACATGCCTAACCCTCAAGGACCCAAGATGGCATGGGTACCTAAAGAACATTAATTTGTTTTGTAGGTGTGCTTGAAGGGATCAAGTGTACTATGGTACCTTGATAGTGGATGCTCCAAACACATGACGGGAGATGAATCGAAATTCCTTCAACTAGAGCACAAAGAAGGAGGAAGTGTCACATTTGGTGATAACAATAAAGGAAAAATCATCGGCATTGGTTCGGTTGGTAAGGACGAAAACTCCTCTATTAAATATATACTACTTGTGAAAGGTTTGAAGCATAATCTCTTGAGCATAAGCCAATTATGTGACAAGGGAAATCTTGCTCTATTTAATTCGGATGAATGTCTTGTATTTAGACGTAGTGATTTCAAGATCATACTTCGTGGTTTTAGAATTGATAATATCTATATGGTTGATCTTGCAAACTCCTCACCCGAATATGTTGATTGTTTAGTAAGCAAAGAGGATAACTCTTGGCTATGGCATCGTAGAGTAGCACACATGAACATGCATCTTTTGAACAAGCTTCTTTCTCAAAACTTAGTAGTTGGTCTTCCCAGTTTAAAGTTTGAAAATGATTCTATTTGCGATTCTTGTCAAAAAGGGAAGCAAACCAAAGCATCTTTTAAATCCAAGAATATTGTTTCAACGTTTAGACATTTGCAATTACTTCACATGGATTTATTTGGTCCCTCTCGTATTGAAAGTCTTGGTAAAAATAAATATGTTTTTGTAATTGTTGATGACTTTTCTAGATTTACTTGGACTCTATTTGTTGCAAATAAAAGTGATGCTTTTCAAAATTTCAAGTATTTCCTTAAGCGTGTTCAAAACGAAAAGGAATCGACCGTCACTTCGATTAGAAGTGATCATGGGGGAGAGTTTGATCACAATCTCTTTGCGGATTTTTGTGACGAACTCGGAATCGAACACACCTTTTCCGCTCCACGGACACCACAATAAAATGGGGTGGTCGAAAGGAAAAATAGGTGTCTCGAAGAGATGGCTAGAACCATGCTCGACGAAGCTAAGATTCCCAAATACTTTTGGGCGGACGCCGTGAGTACCGCTTGCTATGTATTAAATAGAGCAGCAATTTGGCCGATACTCATGAAAACCCCATATGAACTTTATAAGGGTAGAAAACCCAACATTTCTCATTTACGTGTTTTTGGTTGTAAATGTTTTGTTCATAATAATGGCAAGGACCAATTGGGTAAGTTTGATGCTAAATCGGATGAAGGTATTTTCATTGGTTATTCCTCACGTAGCAAAGCATATAGGATCTTTAACAAAAGAACCCAAATTGTGGAGGAATCCCCTCATGTTGTGTTTTCCGAAGATAATACTCGCTTGGCGAGAGAGGAATCCGGTTTTGATCTTGCAGGTATCTTGGATAGCTTGAAAGATAAAATCCAAGAAGAACCTTCAAAGGAAAACAAAAATGAAATTGGGGAACAACCAACGGAAGAAGCGCCACAATTAGAAAAAGGAATAAATACGCCTAACGAGTGGAGAACGATCAAGGATCATCCTCTCGAATAGGTAATCGGTGATGTTGGAGAAAAGGTAAGTACCCGAAACTCCCTCAAAAACACTTTAGAACTTACTGCTTTTGTTTCTCAAATTGAATCTAAAACCATCTCCGAAGCAATTGGGGATGAATTTTGGACCTTGGCAATGCAAGAGGAGCTTAACCAATTCGAACGCAATAACGTTTGGGATTTGGTGCCAAGACCCGAAGGTCATTCTATAATTGGTACGAAATGGGTTTTTCGCAATAAACTAGATGAAAATGGTATAATCACTAGAAACAAAGCTAGGCTTGTGGCAAAAGGCTATTGTCAAGAAGAAGGAAACCTATGCTCCCGTAGCTAGATTAGAAGCTATTCGTCTATTACTTGCTTTCGCCTCTTCAATGAATTTTATTCTATACCAAATGGATGTGAAAAGTGCTTTTCTAAATGGTTTTATTGAAGAAGAAGTTTATGTCAAACAACCCCCCGGCTTTGATGATTTTAAATATCCCGATCATGTTTTCAAACTCAAAAAGGCTCTTTATGGTTTAAAACAAGCTCCTCGAGCTTGGTATGAAAGGTTGAGTAAATTTCTTCTGGAAAATGATTTCATTAGGGGAAAAGTTGACACAACCCTTTTTGTCAAGCATAAAAACAATGATATTTTATTAGTTCAAATATATGTAGACGATATTATATTTGGTGCTACTAACAATGTTTTATGCAAGGAATTTTCCGATCTATTGACTAGCGAATTTGAAATGTCTATGATGGGCGAGTTAACATTCTTTTTGGGGTTACAAGTGAAACAAATGAAAGAAGGTACATTCATATGCCAAGCCAAATATTGCAAAGAACTACTAAAACGCTTTGAGATGAACAATGCAAAAGAAATGGCTACTCCCATGAGCACATCCGATCATCTAGACAAAGATGAAAAAGGTAAGGAAGTCGACACTAAAAAGTATCGAGGTATGATTGGCTCTCTTCTTTATCTTACCGCTAGTCGTCCGGACATCATGTTTAGCGTGTGTTTATGTGCTCGCTATCAGTCATGTCCGAAGGAGTCTCACCTTACTGCGGTGAAACGGATATTATGGTATCTCATTGGTACTACAAATGTGGGTCTATGGTACCCCAAAGGCTCTTCATGCCAACTTATTGGATATTCCGATTCCGATTTTGCTGGATGCAAATTGGACCGCAAGAGCACAAGTGGCACTTGCCATTTGCTCGGTAGCTCTCTTGTCTCTTGGTTTAGTAAGAAACAAGTAACTGTTGCGTTGTCTACCACCGAGGCTGAATATGAAGCCGCGGGGAGTTGCTGTGCTCAAATCCTATGGATGAAACAACAACTCTTGGACTATGGCCTAAGTCTTGATCACATTCCTCTTAGATGTGATAACACTAGCGCCATATGCTTGACGAAGAACCCCGTTCTTCATTCGCGAACAAAACACATCGAAATTAGACATCATTTTATTAGAAATCATGTACTCAAAGGCGATGTCGAAATTGAATTTGTTGAAACCAAAAGCCAATTGGCAGACATCTTTACCAAGCCTTTAGAGAAAGAGTCCTTCTTCCGAATTCGCAGTGAACTCGGGATCCTTGACTCCACTTTGATCTAAGTCATGCATTGCATTTTCTTTCCTACATGATTTCTAACTTGAGCGTCGGAGGCGTCTAACTTCTTTTTGCAGGTATCACCCTAGAGCTAAGAGCAATTCTTAAGCAAACCGCGAATCTGCAGCAATGTCCCTATAAAAATCGATTATCCCGTATCAATAATCGACTACCCTCTAATTTTTTTTCAATAAATAAACCTTGTTTATTTCATCTTTTTGCATCTTTCCTTACTATTTTTTTGCTAATGGCAAAAGGGGGAAGAAAACGGGATATCGGGTATGCACCACCTCTTAATTCATTGATTGCTTATAAGCTAATATTGAGGGGGAACTCTTAAATTGAGGGGGAACAAGAACAAAATTGCATAATTGTTACTTGTCTTGAATTGTCAATATCTTTTACCTAAATTGCATATCCCGCTTAATGTTTGCCATTATCAAAAAGGGGAAAATTGTTAGAAACACGTTCTCAATGCAATATACTAAACGTGTACTCTTTTGTAGGTTTTGATGAATGACAAACGAAGCAAAAATTGATATATGACGGAATTCAAGTACAAGCGCACAATGGTTGCGAATAAGGTTGAAGTTCAAGATATAGCTTTTAATTGTTATTGAGTTGTTCTAAATTGTAATCTCGATCCTATAACTTGACTCATAGTATGGCCTCTCTCATAAAACTATTTTCCAAAATCATGCATATTTAATTCTGTGTCAAAAAGATTTTAAATCATGCATATTTACATTAGACAAAATGTTTTCTAAACATGCCTCAAAAATCTGGGTTAAAATAATCGATTATGTACTTATGATAATCGATTGTTTCTGAGCCAAGACTGCATGACAATCGATTATGAATTAATGGTAATCGATTGTGAGTAAGACAGTGAACATCAGGTTTTTCCAAATCTGCATGATAATCGATTGTGAACAAATGACAATCGATTGTTGTTGAGGTAAAGTTTTTCAATACTCAAAATAATCGATTATGAACTAATGGTGATCGATTGTGTTGAGTTGATGTCTTCCAGTGATTTTAAATTTAATTAAGTAATCAATTATGTCTTTAGATAATCGATTATCACTGAGACAGTAAGTTTTATGATTTTCAGAAAATAACAAGTAATCGATTGTTGCAAAGGACAATCGATTGTTGAAGTTGGCCGTTGTCAAATGATTTTAAAATACCATAAGGTAATCGATTATTCATTTTAGATAATCGATGTTCTGCTTAAAATCTGGAAATGATTTTTAGAACGTTGCTGAAGTAATCGATTATTGATTTTATATAATCGATGTTTTGCTTAAAATATGGAAATGATTTTTAGAACGTTGCTAAAGTTATCGATTATGAACTTAGTGTAATCAATTATCTGATTTTGAATATTGCCAGTAATCGATTATAGATTATGTATAATCGATTGTGAAGCGTTAAATCTGGGATTGATTTTTAAACTGACTGGCAGATAATCGATTGTTTGGTCTTAATAATCGATTATCACTGAGTAATTTCAGCAACTCTTAATTGGCAATTAGATAACGGTTGAACCAACTTTTTCAACTATAAGTACAGCTTCATTTCAGTGTTTTAAAAAAAACAACATACACAAACTGATCATTATATTGCTATAAGCTTTCATTCAATTGTTCTTCATTTTCTACTCATTTCATAAAGCTTTTGAGAGCCATATTATTGCTTAAAGTTGTTGTGATCTTGAACATATTCTTTTACTCATATCTACTCAATAAGGAGTACTTTAGTTAAGTGAGTGTCCAAGTATTTGGTATACTTGTAAGAGAATTGCGATTCTCTTGTTTCAAGGAACTTGCGTTTCCTTGGGTGAAGTCTTTGAGATTGCGATCTCCGAGCAACTGTTTGAGGCTTGTGTCCTCAAGTGTGTAACGGTTTGTTGAGCACCCTTAAGCTTAACAAGATAGTGAAAAATCTCGAGAGAGTCTCTCGGGGACTGGACTAACCACGTTGGTGGCCAACCAGTATACATCTTTGTGTAAGTTTATTTTTCTGCATTTATTTTACTTCCTGCAAAGTTTAAATTCCGCAAGAAAACGCTAAATTCTATTAATACGCTATTCACCCCTCTCTAGCGTAAAGCGTAGTTTCTAACACTACTGACATAAAATGGTACAGGAAGAATGTGATAAATGAAAGAGGAATGAGATGAGACTTATCCAAATCTTACAGTATGCTAGGATTCAAGAATATTCTGCAAGCATGACATCAAGGAGATAAAGTAAGGGATCCGGCCGGAGCTGTTATTAATAAATAAGGAATCAGTATGAGACGTAAGTTAAGACAGAAGAACTAACCCAAGAAAGATTAAAAGGAATGTTGATATGAGAATGGGCCAATGATTAGTTAGTAATTGTTCAGAAAAATCATAGTTATAGCTATATATGAGGCAATAGACGAGTCATTAGGTCGTGTGAGATAAACATAGTAGAGCCCAACATGGAGAGTTCGACCTCGAAGAATATCATTATGATACTTGAGATATATTCAAACAAAAGTCAGGGTAGTTAAAGATATTGTATGATTGTTTTCGGAATAAAAGAAGGTCCCACTAGGAAGTCATTTAAAATATTAGTTCAAAAGCAATCGTAAAAGCACAAGGACATGGAAGTAAGAATTAAAAGTAATATTGGAGATTATATGAGTTGAATGAAAACTTCGCAAGTGTATGCACTAAGCTAAGTATGGACACAACAAGGGGGAGAAAGACCAGAAAAAGTAATTACACACGTTTAAAGAAGGCTGAGATGGAACGAAAGGAGTTAGTCGATCAATGATCCAGAGTTAGTACATTATGGATACACTCAAGATTTTGGCGCATTATCTAGCCATCATATTTGTTGATAATCATACAGCCATAGAAGACTCTGATATAAGTTAAAAAAAAGAATTGAACCTAGGGCACATACAAATGATTGAATTGTTAGAAGATTGTATCATGAATATTCCATATCACCCATAAAAATGGCTAATACAATTATTCACAGATCGGAAGATAGATTAAGCCTACGTAAAAGCTGATCAAAAGGAAGAGGAAACTAATGAATTACATCACCCAAGTAAATAAGGTTATTAGACCTCGAAAAATTGTAGAAGTTGAACTCTAGAACATGACAGAATCACTCTTAGTATCAGATATTCAAGAGATAACACAACAACCATAATCTATAATGGCTCAACAAGGAAGCCAGTTAGGAGAATATCAGCCTCATATGAAGTCAGTATGAAGCTCCCACCAGATTGTGTATGTACCATAGGTACGAGTATTATAATAGAGCTTTATGTAATGGGCGTGAATTACTTCTAGGTAGAAGGGAGGTCACGAAAGAGATGGAAGATACGAAGCGAGATTTTAAGGTAAGTAAGGTAAAGGTGAACATCGTACAAGATACTAAAAGGTAGAAGATTATGAATAGTCCATACTTCAGATCGAAGGCTAAATCTTGAGGATCCAATAACCGAAAATGATAGCCGCATTGTCAATAACATGTTTTCCAGCCTAGGGTTTCTAAGTACTGAGAGATCAAGTTATGAGAGTAGAGAAACGTTGGAGACTATGTGATGTCTCGCTAGACATTCTAGAATAACATAATGAAATCAATGGTGCAAGCAAGTTGATGGAAAGTTTATAATTGGATTTGTATAGGTCACAAGCTAATGGTAGATCGACAAAGTTTTAAGGAAACATGAGTAAAGATGAGGAACGACAAGTGAATAAAGTGACAAGAATGAATACGTCTTTAGGATTAAGCCTATGAAAATAAGAAGACCAGAAAGTTTCTCTATGTTATACAAAGCTCACTGTAACTTTAATAAACTCAAAGGAGTCTAAGAATAATAGCCTTTAGAATGAAAGAAATGCTGACCTAGTAATAGAATAAGGGAATGATTATGACAGATACAGGGTGACGTTTGGGCTTTCGTTTTAATAATAAATTGAAAAAAAGAAAAAGAGAAGGAGAAAAGATTTCGCTGGCGACACAAAATTAAAATATCCCCACAAGGTGAATCACATTCAGATATAATGAAATACGATTATAGGAATTATATCAAATATTCCTTGAGGTAATGTAAGCCATAGGGGCAAAGTATTACGTAAGAAGTTTCACGTTATCAGCAGTATATTTTAGATCAATATTCATGAATTCAACAAAGTATGAAGAGAAGAACTTTAGTATACTTATATATGCCCAAAGGGACATCTTATGAAGCTCTACATATGAATCCTAGAGATTGGGCACACATACAAGGTAAAAATTATGTAGGCTGCATGATGAAAGGTAGTAATAGTTGCGTGATTGGAAGGATTCCGACAATCAGTTGTAGTGTGAGAAGGAGGACTAAGGGTGGAATGCCCTGGACTTTGAACTCATTCACATAACATTCATCTAGATAGCAAGGGAAGTTAATGTATTCGGAAGGTATAAGTTATGAAAATGTTAAGTGCATCAGTTAACATTGGTCGAGGACGAATGTTCCAATGGAAGGAATAATTTTATGCCCCACAGTATTACGTCGATGTTATGCTCTGTACTAATATATTATGATGATGTTACCCTCTATAGTAATATATTACGATGATATTATGTCATAAAGTAATACACTACGGTGACGTTACGCTTTGTAGTACTAAATTACGATAATGCTTCACCCTGTAGTATTGTACGTTGAATTTGTCATAAGGTAATTGACATCAGTCCAAGTAAAAGATTATTTGGAGATCATAAGGATTATGCTATTTCACAAGTGATTAATAAATTCATGAAGGTCAAAGAAGGAGCAAGTCAAAGAAAATAAATTGTCCAAATTTAACATTTTAGGATAATATATAACCCGAGCTAAGATATTCAGTATTTATGAGCTAGTACCAAGAAAAGTACCATATGACCACGATAGTATAACATATAAAGTATATATAAAGTAATTTACTAATAAATAAAATTTAATTAATTTGGATTAGTTTTTAAATTATACATATAATTAGTTAATTATTAATAACGAAACATTATCTAATTAACTAATAAATAAATAAAATTTAACAAATTATTCTCAAATATACGTGGCAAGAAGCCAACAAAATAAGAGTGACTAACTAGTCACTTATTATGCCACCTAGGCATAAACAAGATTGAGGATAAACGTTAATTGCAAGAAATTCTTAGGAATCAACGAAATGACTCCAAGAAAAACTAGTCTTTCAACACTTTTAAGAAACAGAAAACGTTCTCTTGATTCCAAAATGAATCCAAAGGATTCTTTCAGATCCTAAAGAGAAATCAGAAATATGTTTCTTTTTAAAGTTTCCAACAAAAAGAACCGTGGTTTTAAATTGGAACAGGTTCTTTCGAAATTGCAAAAAACAGAAACGTTCCGTCTCAAAAATTTCAAGGGAACACAGATTTTGTTCCAAAATTTTAAGGATCAGAAAAAAAATTTGGTCCGTAAATTTTTAAGGAGCAGAGGCAGATTTCACAATCAAGAAGGTTTTCTAATGAAATAGTATAAAGCGTTTTTTTACTCTAGATTTTTTAAGGCTAAGCTCTTATTTTATTTTGCTTGATCTTGTAATTACATAATTTTGTTTATGAGCCAAAAAAAAACGTATCTCGGAATTTACATATATTATGCTAATTTCGTAAATTGTATATATTTTTATAGTTTTGTAAGTTACAATATTTTCTTTATCGGGACTTCATTTTCAGTTGAATATTTTCTTCTTCCAGTCAAGAGAACAGATAATTTTCATATATACAGTATTAAAATTATTTTCATTACCATCAAGCTATATTCGATGGGCAAGCCCATATTGGGCAAATTATGATCAGATGATTATTTATATACCGAGCTTACTATAGCAGGACGCTTATGAACGAGCCCAGTTGGTCGAGATATAAAGCCTAGTGTGGTCGAGCGCTTATGAGCGAGCTAACTACGGCAGAGCCGTTATATATACACCGAGCCTTATAGAGTGAGAAGGCTATTTTATTTACTATATTGAGAGAGTTGAGTCATTATCAGTTGTTAAGTATATCTTCTGATTATCTTTGACTTCCAGCTACTTGCAATTATTATATTACCAGTTCAGTTTCAGCTTTTAGTATATTCCCTTACATACTCAATACATTATTTTGTACTAACGTTCCTTTTATGGGGGCGCTGCATTTTATGCGTGCAGGTCAGACAGATAGACGGGTAGGCCTCTTCAATAAGTATTGCCCGAGTTCAGCTTGATTGCTAAGATCCATGCCATTTGGAGTTTTGGGCTGTAGAGCCTTATGTACATCTTGTATATATACGTATATAAGTTATGAGTAGATAGGAGAGTTGTTCCGATCAAAGTTTATCTATCAGTAAAGGCTTGTAGAGATATCATATCAGTTAGCCAATATGTTGGGCTTGCAGGCCTGGTATGCATATTTGGTTGGTTTGGCAACTGTAATAGTTATGATGGACCTGTCGACCCAGTTTTATATTGACATTTTGTCAGTATTCGCAATTCTTCCAAGGTGCGTTATGTCCTAAATATGACATCATATGCTTAGAGTCCCTTAGTTGAAATATCGTATGCAAAAATAGGAGAGGCATTGGGTGCCAGTCTCGCCATCCAGGTTCGTGGCTTGACAAAAGTTTTTAAAATTGGGTCGGATTATAAAAACAGAAAAAATAAGCCTCTGAATCGGGTCTGCAGTAGCATAATGGACCGCAAAATAGTAATATGGGTCGCAAAATACATCACGGAACTAGTGCCCAAGACTGAGCTACACTGGTCCATTTCGTGGCCTAGTTTGCGATTGCAGATAAATTATGCAGACCGCGTAATGGTTTTTGTGATCGCAGAACTGTCACGGGATCACATTTTTTTAATGCTTAGTAATTTGATCGTAACATTGTGTAGGAATGTCCAAATGACGAATAGTTTGAAGTGTTAGAAACTAGACTCAAAGAAATTTTATATGATAGGCTGTTCATCACATAAAATCTTTTATATATATATATATATAGTCGTTTAAAGTGTGAATGTGTGCAAACGCATTCGAAATTTTATCCTACTACGAAATTTTCCGGTTTGACTTATACTTAGGTCCTTCCTTGGATCCCACATTACTTGTTATAGAACGCATACACTAGTTCTCCATATCCCATTCATTTATATCATAGTAATGGCGCATAAAATATTATAATTAGTCTACATGGAACATAGAAATCATAAATACTTAGCAAAATTTTTTGGGGTCTTACATTCATGTAGGCTATAAGATTAGCGGAAGATGTTAGTGCACTCCATTAGCTATTTGGTTAGTATGATTCAGACACGTATAGATTTGTATGTCGGGGCCCTGTCCTGGCCTTATGGCGTTTTTGTAATCTTAAAAGCTTATAAGCATATATCATGTATATGAAAGATTATATGGCATGGTCTTCCTATTTTTTCAGTGTATGAGTGATTATTTTGGTATTATAGGCTTGTACATCATATGTATAAGTCAGTATATTAGGTTGGGTCGTTCTATATTGAGTGTTCTCTCATGTTTTATTATTGTTATCTCATACAACCCTTCTTGCTCATTTACCCATGTTGATGTAATAAGAGCGATACTTTACATTAGTATTCGATTGAGTAAGGGCATATGGTGTCCGTCGCTCCCATCGGTTTAGGTCATGACATAAGGCACATAAATACATATGTGAAAGACATGGAAGAAATATAGAGTAAATGTCTCAATCTATAAATCTGGATAACTTTGTAAATTATGAAATACTTACATTGTCAAGCATATATGTATCAATATCATGTTGTGCATAGGTACATGTGTTTGTAACATCATCAAACCTCAGAGGACATCGCATCATATCATTTCGGCCATCGTGGGACAAAATCATCAACATATACTACTTGATGAAGTGGTGGTACGTATATAATGCCATAACCTTTTTTCATATCATATATATATATATATATATATATATGGGTCAATGTACATGTATAAATGAATGCAATGCTTGAGAAGTATGTTAATAAAATCTCGCCAAACATCATAAGACCATTATATCTCTGATTAATATCATGAAACAAAGTTTATCAACTTTCGTAATTTCTGGGATCGATGAACTGGCGATACAATAATAAGACATATGAGAATTCAAGAACATAGACATCTCTAATACTTCTATGAATAGAGTTATTTATGAAATTTATGTATTTGCTCGTTTCGTTTGCATCTTATAGATCATGCAAAAAAGAAAGAAAGGATAGCCTTCACATACCTAAGTGAATTCTTTTGAAAATCCCTTTAACTCCTGCTAATTATAACAAAATACGTGGCATCAATATTGAAGTAGAACAAAAACCATATAAAATTTTAGAAAAAGATTGCATTGTACTTTCATACAATCACAAAATTCCATTGCTATTACATAGTATAAGTTCGTATGAAACTTTTTACATAGAATAATTATCTTCCTGAATTAAAGTCTTATAACTTAGTGGGTGTGGGCTCCACTAAGGTAATGACTAAGCCTTCAAGAACAACACGCTATCAAGTGATTTTATGAGTCACCTAGGTTATTTATGGTTCTGCCATGTTAATTATACCCATTTCCAACCAAGTAACTACCAACCTCTTAATTATTTGCTAATCTTCCACTAAAATAAATAATTATTCCATTATTCACATAATTAAAAAATTCTAAAATTACTTAAGATACCACTCACATTTAACATACCTTACACACCATACTATCATGGTCATGTGGTACCTTGTATGATGGTAGTCCATAAATACTAGATATATTAGCTCGGGGCATATTTTATCCCAGAATGTTAAACTTCGACAAAATTTATTTTCTTTGATTTGTTTACCCTCTCTTCTTCATGAATGTACTCATCACTTATTTGAAATAACAGAATACTTATAATCTCATAATAATCTCATTGCCGAGCTTATGTAGATTAACTTATGATGAAACATTGACGTATGAAAATTATGATAACATCTCATTTTCGCGCTTATATCAATTTACTTGTGGCGCACTTCCTTGTATAAAAATTTGGGGTGTAACATCACTTCCCCCTTCGGAACATTTGTCCGCGAATATTGGCTGATGTACTTATCATTCTCGTAACCTATAGGTGAATATTTTAATACTCTTCTTACCATTTAGAAAATTATTCTTTGAATAAATTCAAAGGTCAGGGCAATTCCCCCGTTAGGCCTCTTTCTCGCACCACGGTCCATGGTCCGAATTCTTTCAATATCGTAACTCATGCTACCTTTTGTCATGCAGCCTATACACCATCTTCCTTGTATGTGCAATTATGCAACTATTCTCTCCTCTTTAGTCCACCTTTTAGCCAACCTAGGCCTTACTTTGTGAACATATATAGAGCTTGAAAAGGTGTCCCTCTAGGTATCTATAAGTACACTAAAGTTCTTTTCTCGGTACTTTGTTGAACTCATGAGTATTGCTATATCTTATTTCATAGAACCTTTTATCCATCTGTATGACTTTACTGCATCTAGGTAGGACACACTATACCGTGACTTTTACTTTGATTTATTGTTACTAGTGTCTGCTACAAAATTCCAGTTTACTCTTTTGCTGCTTATCATGTTTGTATAAATATAAGTCCCTTAATCTTTGCTTATTAGTGTTCAGGGTAATCAACCTGATCTTATATTATATTGTTGAACATCTATCCATATATTATTGATTTACCTCAATATTGATCTACAATTTACTATTGATAACTTGAACCTTCATATGTAAAACTGTTTCTAGATATCACGTTGCATAATGGAACATTTGAAGTGATTTTTATGATCCACGTGGGGGATGATACGATACTATTCTTCCATTACTATTTTTTCATAACTTCCTAATGTGATTTACCATATGTAGGTATTTAACCCTGTACAATTCATGAAATCATTACTCAATCGAAGGCCCAAATATTATCCTTCATCTATCACAATTATACCCTCATTCTACTACTAGGACAACATTCATTCTCTTCTAAATTCTATTAGTCTTAGAATCCTTTGAGTTCTTTCGAACTATACTAAGCTATCTATAACTTATAAAAACCTTCATCTGTTTTGTTTTCTTGGATTTAATTCCAAGGACTTATACATTTCTTGTCACCTCCTCACTCACCCTTTCTTATCCTTACTCTTGTCTTCCTAAAACCTGTTGTTTTATTATACTCTAGCATACGACCAATACATGTCAAATTATGCTACTCTCAACCTTTATTTATCTTGCTTGCACCATAGATTTTCTTGTGTTATTCTAGATGATGAAGCGAGATATCACATCGTCTCTAACACTTCTTTTCTCTCTTAGTAAAACTTCTTAATACCGTGAAACCATAAGCCGGAAGATATGCCAGCTACGACACTGCAATCATTCCTGGATACTGAATCCCGGTGCCTCTAGCCCTCTATCTGAAGAATAGATTATTCACAATCTTCTGTACCTAAGTATCTCCCACTCTGTTCACCTTTACCATACTTACATTAAAATCTCACGTCACATCATTTATCAATTTTATGACCTCTCTTCCACATAGGTATAATGCACATCCACAACTTGAACTTCTATTATAATACTTGCGTCTCTTTACGTAATTAGGCGACAGCTTCATGTTGATTTCTTATGAGGCGGGTACACTTTTAGTTGGCTTTATCATAGAGCTGTTATAAAATATGTCTATTGTATTTTCTCTCTTGGACGTCTTATATTAAGAATGATTCTGCAATGTTCTCAATATCATGTCCGTAATTTACTGGGTTCAATAATCAAACTTCTTATTTACTTAGTTGAGATGACTCTTTAGTTTCCTTTTCCTTCTAATCTTCCTTTATGTAGGCTTAATCTATTTTACAATATGTGGCTCATGGCATTTAGTTATTATTTTAGCCTTTTATGAATTTTATTGAAAACCATGATACAATCTTCTAATGATTCAATCTTGTTTCTATGACCTGGACCCAATTCCTTCTTTTAACTTATACCAGAGCCTTCTATGGCTGATCATTAATAGAATAATTTCTTTTGTTCCATTTTAGCGTTCTTCAAACGTAAGCAATTGCTTTTCCTAGTCTTTTTTTTGCCGCCTTTTTTGCGTACTTATCTTGTACGAGTTCTCATGCATGCCAAAGTTCTTGTACTACTCATATGGTCTCAAATATTATTTTGATTTAACTCCCCGCACATTAGCCATTGTAGGGGCCGCTTTCTTTTAGAGTGCCTAAAGTGAGATTGTTGTTACACAATCATTTCGTCCTTAAGTCATTGTGCTCTGGTTCAAACCTTCTTTCTTATTTCCCCATCATGTTTTTCATTGTATTACATAGGGAGGACCCTCCGACTCTTGCAACGTTGTAAGCATGTTATATTATATACCAGAAGAAGTTTTTGATGTTCTTACTCGCCTATAAATATTTGTAGTTCTTAGCTCCACGCCCTTATGTGTGTAGGGTTACTTCTGAACTGATATTTTGATTTTCCTCCCTTTGCACTCTCTTTTATTTTCATAACATTCATACGATACCTTTAAGTACCACAAATCGTATCTAAATATTTCTCAAGTATTATAATAACATTATTGCCAGGCTGAATTCACTATATTGGATTTTACCATGTTTATCTTGCACGATCTGTTGACTCATATGTAATGCACCTTTAAGCCATAACTAGTCTCTTCCTAAATTAAGTAACAACTACTTGTTGGCCCATTCTCATATCAATATTTCGTGTATTCTTTCTTGGTTTATTTCCTTTGTCTTAACTTACCTTTCGCACTGGCTCCTTGTTTATCAATAACATCTCGGGCAGGAACTCTTACTTCCTTTCCTTGAGTTTTTTTTTGCATAATATTCTAGAATTAAAGCATATCTGTAGGCTTTGAATAACTACAATCTCTTCCCTTTATCATTTTTATCGCATTTTATACCATTCCACAATTACTAGAACTGCTTAATTCTCACTTAATACATTATCACCCCTTTAGGGGACTACTAAGAGTTGGAGCTACGATAACCTACCTATAGATGTTTTACCTCTCCATCATTGGCATCTTTTTCACATCATCGATGACCTTTACTTACCTTGCGGTAATCCTTCAGTACTACGGATAACGAAATTTCCTAACTTATTAGGGTGATACTTAGTGTAACTAGCACCTACACTCCTTTGAGCTTTACTTTGCTCACAATGCTTTCTTTAGGGAAGTGTTTTCGTGATTGAACATTTTCTGATTTTTTTATGAATTTTCTTTGTGTTATCGCCAGAACAAAATCTGAAATTTTCATGATGTCGACCATGATAAACTCACTCAGTTCCTAGTTCATGTTTAGTTTATTTTCTTCAGCAGCTAATACTGGTTTCTATTACTCTTGGTCTAACTTTTCCTTCTGGTAGTCATGTTATCGTCACGAACTTATTTCTCAAAATAAGGATACGACTTTATGGCCTATACTCTTTTGCTATCTCCAGGCCTGGAACATCTCATCTTTTCCTTCCCTTGACTATAGACTATGTACTACTATTATTTCATCATTTTTCTAATGTTGTCATCTAGGTATCACATCTCAGTCATAATGCTTCATTAATTCTCTTGATATTTCCCATTAACATTTATGTCTATCACCTTATTCTGAATACTAGAACAAGATATTCCTATTTCCTTGGCTCCCCTTGATCCATCCATTAGCTCTTCGAGTCGACTAACATTCTCTTTGTAATAGGGATGGGAGCCATACTAATGTAATATTTATTCCTTCTAGGCTTCCTGAGCCATCTTTGTGGTACTCATATCTAGCTGTACTATTTTAGATTGCACCATCTAGGTATCTCATAAGGAGATCTATTAGCACATTTGTAATATCCTTCAGAAAGGTCAACTACGCAAACAATTAATCTACCATTTTTGGTCACTCTAACCCCAGATGGATCCTGATAACATGTCCTTCTCTTGAACTATATCAGTAGCTTCCATAGGGCATACTAAGAACAATGTAGGCAATTTACATACCTCTGTTACTGTCGAATGTAACCCAAAAATATTATATTCTTCTGCCTGAATGGTAAAACATGATAATCTTTATTAACTGGGTACCTCGTGTCCTTCTTCATCTTGGTTCTCTTACTTGTTGAAATTTATGTCTATCTTGTAAATCTCTCATTTCTTTTAACCATAGGGGTGGATAGATATTCTTGCCTTAAGGCTCCTTATCAAGAAGCTTGCACATCTTAGTATCCACATGTTTCTGTTGGAGACCTTACATTTATTCATCATATGCATGATAAAAATCGAGTTCCTCTGACTCAAATCTTCTACAGCCATATTCATTCCCTTACCAACCATCTTTCTAGATGCTGCTATCGCTATGCCGTGAATATAATAGAATTTAGGAATTTGAATTTCTACGATTGAGCTCTACCACTTGATCTAGAGTAAAAAAGAAGAGTGAAAGTTATAAATTCTCTATAGCCTCATGCTTATAAGTATAGTGCATGACACACCTATAAACAAGACTCTACTAGACATCACTTGTAGATTCCCCTGGAAAGAACTGTTCCGAGACCGCTTTTATCATGACCCAAACCTATGGGCCTCAATGAGCACCCGGTATTGTACTTAACTGAGTACCAACATAACATATCTTTCTTATTTTACATTCATTGTCAAATGTGCCAAACGGGCCATCATGGGTTAAGTAGAATAAACATAGGGGAATACTCAATATAGGATGACCCAGCCTAATACAAAAACTTATACATGTGATATACGAGCCTATAAGGCCAACGTGATCATTTGTAAACTTTAAACATAGGAAGGCAAGGTCATACAAGCATTCATATACGTGACATCTATCTACGACCCTCCATACCAAACAATAAGTGTCTAAACCATAATGACCAAACAAGCAAATCCGGAGCAAATGGAGCACATCAACACCTTCCGCTGAGCTGATAGCCTACTTTGTGGACTCAGGTCTTATTTATGGAGACCCACGGGCCTGAAACGCAACAACCCCAGGAAAAAGGGACATTTGTACGAATAATGTAGTGAGTATGTAAGGCACATAAATATTTCCGTAAAAAGACATGGAAGAATATAGAGTAAATCACTCAACTCGTAAGTCAAGATAAATTTGTAAATCATGAAATACTTATTGTGTCATGCATATACATATGAATGTCATGTCGTGCTTAGGTAGTATTCATAACATTATCAAATTTATGGGTGCATCCCATCATATCGTCTCTACCACAGTGGGAAAAATCATCACTTTATACCAGCTGATCAGGTGTGGTGCATATATTATAACGTCGTAATATTTTCCCATATCTCATATATATATATACACACATATATAGGTACACACATACACATACCCAAATACATACATATATATATATATAATATATATATATATATATATATATATATATATATATATATATATATATATGGGGCATCTAGTCATGGGTAGATATACATGTATAAATGAATGCAATGTATGAGTAGTACGCCAATAAAATCTCTCAGAACATCGTAAGACCATTATAACTCTGATTAATATCTTGAAACAAACTTTTTCAACTTACGTATTGTCTGTCGACCATGAACAGACGATAGAATAATAATACATATGGGAATTCAAGAACATAAATATCTCTAATACTTCTATAAATAGAGCCATTTTTGGAATTTATGCATTTCCTCAGTTTGTTGGTGTCATATATATCATGCCAAAAAGAAAAAAGGAATACCCTTAACATACCTGACTCAATTTTCTTAAAAATCCCTCTAACACATGTTAATTATGACAAAATACGTGACGGCAAGGTAGGAGAAGGAAAAAACTTTTTATAAAATTCTTGGAAAAGATTACATTGTACCTCCCTATTATACTATTATTTTGTATGAGATTTTTTTGTTTACATTGCTAAACTTTTGAATCCATCTCTTAATGATTTAATGTCTTATACCATAGTTGGTGCGGGCCCCACGAAAGTGATGACAAAGCCTTTTAGAATGACACATTATAAAGTGATTTTAAGAGTCATCTAGGTTATTTATGTTGCTACCACGATAATTCTTATCCATCCCGAACCAATTAACTACCAACATCTTAATTTACTGATAATCTCCAACTAAAATCAATAAGTATCGGATTATCGAGGTAATTAAGAGTATTCTCAAATTACTTAAAATATTATTTACTTTTAACACACATTATACACATTACTATCATGGTCATATATAATTTTATATGGACTAGTCCATAAATACCAGGTATTTTAGCTCGGGCCGTATTTTACCTCAAAATGTCAAACTTTGACGAAATTAACTTTCTTTGATTTAATTACTCTCTCTTCTTCATGAATTTACTCATCATTTGTTTGAAATAGCATAATGCCTATATTTTCAAAATAATCTCATCCCGAACTTACGTCGATGAACTTATGTTGAAACTTTAACATACGAAAATACAGAATGTAACATCTCATTTTCGAGCTTATATCAATTTACTTATGGCGTACTTCCATGTATGAAAACATGGTATGTAGCAAAAATACCACCGAGGATGTTCGACCAGATCCAACATAAAATTAAATTATGCACTGCAAAGGGTCAGACGATGTGAACCATAGATTCATTTATTACCTTGCTCGCGAATCATACGTGAGATGCGGTCACTCATAAATTCAAGGACATACCCCACTTGAAAATCATACGTTCGATGTGGTCAGATATTATATTTTAAATAAATTGGAGCACTTTTCTTGATTCTTTTAAAAATATAGACATTTCAACATGAAGATTTTAAATCCTTGAAAATTCTCAACTTGGTTACATCTGTCACACCCTAAACTCGGGAGGCGACCGGCGCTCAATAGAATGAAACCAACTAAGCAAGCCTTATCAAACACTTTCTACCCAACCCAATATGATTACGAAATCAGGCTTTCATTTAATTAGATAATAGGGGAGGATGTACATTCAACATTGTTAGTTCACTTTACATCACAACCTCAACCGTAGTTAAGTACCAAGATTCCATATTGTTACAATTTATTCAAAATAAGAGGTTAGAATTTTAACATAATTCATTAACCCATCAAATACTCATACATAACCCCCACAAACGCCTACGGGGCCTCTAAGGGTACAAAAGACATGTATGAGAACGCCGTTTACAAGGCCCCGTCTATACATCAAAAGTAGACATCTCTTACAAAATATGTACAACATAACCCCTTGAATGAGAAAGGGGCTCACCAAGACTTTGAGAAGAAGATACTCCAGTACGTGCGATGGGCACTATCCATTATGGAGCCACCTACATAAATTTAAAAATGTAACGCCCGAGGTAAAAGGGTTATTTGTACCATGGTTTAGTACTAGTATGTATAACAAAATACTATTTTATTAGAAAGAACTATAATAGAAGAACATGAAAATCATAAGATACAATTAAAACCTTTTAGCCGAACACCACATCATCAAATAAAAAATCATACAAAATTCACATGATTTCCATTACTTTAGTTTGGGCATTTCATATGTTCATCATCGTTCACGATACCACCGCTATCGTAAGCGGAGTTCGATCTCTATCTGATCGGGTAGTCAGTTGAGACATATACCTAATTCCCCATGTCATTTTTAAAGGAATTCAGTATCAGCACGTTACCACCATGTGTGTGGCATGTTGTCCGATCATGGCCCTATTGGCTAGGCCACCTAACCTAGGTGTTGGTTTGTTCTCAATTATCATCTCATTTGAATCTTTATTTTACATATATCAATTTAATTCATTAGCACTTAGGGCCACAGTTTTCGCATCATGTCCACTTTCTATACAAATGTTGAAATTTAGGATAACATGCACAAACAAGAACATTTTAAGTGTAAACATAGATAAGATTTCATGTAGTTGGCATAACGAACTCAGTTTAAATTTTGACGTCGAGGTCTAGGCATTCCATCACCTGGTTTATATTCTTCACACCTCTTTAAATTAGTAAGAAAAATATATTGAACATATTGAGGCACACCCTTCATGTATATACATATATTTGCAAGCTAATTCATTTGACATAACAATCAATGCATCAACCAAATTCTAGTCTTACAACATTTGCGCAATCACTAACGAAGGTCAATTTCTAATAACAAGGGGTTTTATCTATACATAGCTCAATAAAGCTTTCTTTAATTTCTTACAAAATTCTGGGACCCTTAGCAACTTCAATCTATGTTATGAAAATTACAAAGTGAACCAAAAATTAGTGACATAATTAAGATTCTAGTTCATTTAAGTAAGTTATTAAGCACTAAGTGTGCACTTGTAATATTAGGACTCTTTTTGTGAGAGATTTCTAGTTTTACACCCTGATTTCTACATTTTTCGTTCACAACCTCCTAATACTCTATTATCGTTTATTAATGCAAGAAATCCATTCATATATCCACGAACCTCCAAGCTAGGTACTCATTCTAGTGTGAATTTCGAAACTGGAGATTAGGGCTCAAGTTTCTTACCTCTTGGGGTGAAACCCTAGCAAATTCTGCTTGAAAGTCTTGAAAGATTTCGCAAGGTTTGAGAGTTAGTTTCTCCCTCTAGACCTCCCTCGATCACTCTATTTGTAGTAAAAATAGCATAAAAGAGTTCTAAGTGTGTTTTTAATGCGATGGGATGAGGTTTTAAATGTCAAAAAATAGGATCCCCGACAGAATGTACGATTGCATATGCGATCGCATAATGGACATGCGGCCTGAAAAATGGATCGTACAAATGGTCCCAAAACTTGAAAAACTTTGTAGGTACGCGGCAGAAATGCGGTCTGCATACCTATTATGTAGTCTTATAATGCACCGCAGAGCTGCTTCGTACAAAAATTCCAAGGGGATTATCCGAAGACTATGGGGCATGCATATTGATTATTCAATCGCATAATTGGCCGTATGGTTGTCCTAATAATTAACCATCAAACTGCCTGACTCCGCGTTGACTATTCAGTCCATATAGCTGCTATGCGACCGCATAATGGACCGCAGAAATGCGCTTTTCTAGATAACATATTTCCTTTACTTCTTAATGCACAAATAAATCAAAAGGGTCTAACCTACGATGAGATTTCTTTCCGCAAATAGTTTTACAAATTTCTAACACATATTTCTAATTTGGCCTTATGAGCTTTCGAGTTTTAGCAGAAATTTCACAGGGCTTTACATCTTCCCCCGCTTAATATCATTCATCCTCGAATGAGAATCAAGATTCACTCGTGAGTATGCAGCCTCAGCCTTTCACAACATAGAACATATCAATATCCTTAAATTTTGCTAACTCCCTAAATTTCAAAAAAATTGTCAGAGTTTCCTTTTGATCTAGGCCTATCCACCTGCCAGAGAGCCCTAGAAACATATCCTAATAGCATATGCACATTCTATCGACATAACATATCTTTTACAACACTAACCAGGTCCGTATAGGCAACATATAACCAAAACGGGATAGTTATTCATAGATCAAATCAAAAGATAAGAGTTTATAGGAACAAAATTCCTAAAAGCTATTAAATAACTATTCAAACAAATGTGGATAATTCGTTCTCATTTCTTCCACTGCTTCCCAAGTGGCTTCCTCAACCTACTGGTTTTTCCATTACACTTTCCCGGAGGCCATTTCCTTGATTCTCTATTTCCGGACTTGCCTGTCAATGACGGAAACTGGAACTTCTTCATACGGCAGTTCCTCATTGACTTCTATGGTTTCAACTGGCACAATAGTGGGAACGATCTCCCAATACCTTCTTCAACATAGGCACATGAAAGACTGGGTGTACCAATAACATCTTGGGTGGCAGCTCAAGCTTGTATGCCACTTGACCAATCCTCTGAATGATTTAATACGGTCCGACATACTGCAGACTCAATTTTCCTTTATTTCCAAAACGCATGATATACTTCATGAGGAAAACCTTCAAATATACCCAATCATGCTCTTTCAAACCTACATATTTGGGGAGAACGTCAAAGTAAGAGTTTTGGCGACTTTGAGCAGTTTTTAACCTCTCTTCAATAGTCTTCAGTTTCTCCATAGCATGTTGCAGGAGGTCCGGCCCTATTAATTCAGATTCTCTAACCTTGAACCACCGAATGGGAGATCTACATCTCTTACCATAAAACGCCTCAAATGGTGCCATATGAATGCCATCATGGAAGCTATTGTTATATGCAAATTCTGTGAGTTGCATGTCTTCAAGCGTCTAAACAGTACGCTCTGCTTGCTCGTCAGTTTGAGGATGAATGTTGTGCTAAGATTTACTTGCGTAGACAAACCTTGCTGAAATTTCCTCCAAATGTCGGTTTTGAACTAAGCCCCTCGATATGAAATTATTGAGACTTGAGTGCCACGCAATCTGATTATATATTTTTTATACAACTGAGCATACTGTTAAGATGTATTGGTAGATTTAACTAGCAAAAAAGTGTACTGATTTCATAAATCAATCCACGATTTTCAAAATTGAGTCAACTTGCACAGAGTGCAGGGTAACCCTACCACAAAGTCCATGTTGATCATCTCCCATTTCCACATTGGAATTTTGATTGTTTGAGCCAATCGATCGGGCCTTTGATATTCGGCCTTCACTTGCTGACAGTTCGACAATTTTTCCACAATGTCTTCCGCATCCCTTTTGATGTTGTTCCACCAATAAACATCCTTGAGATCATGATCCATTTTTGTGGAGCTTGGGTGCACGGAATACCAAAAAGTGTGTGCTTTAACCATGATCCTTTCTCAAAGACCGTCACTATCCGGAACTCATAGGCGACGACCTTGATACCATAGGCTATCATCATCCATGCCAAAGAACAAGGATGTGGTCTTGTATTAATAAATCCCCAATTTTAGTTGTGCTAACATTGGATCGTTAAATTGCTTCTCCTTCACCTACGCTAAAAATGATAATTCAGCCCAATTCTACACAATAACTCCTACTTCATTAGGGTCCGCAAGATGAACTCCCAAACTAGCCAACTGGTGAACCTCCCTTGCCAAAGTCCTCTAATATGCCTCCAAATGAGCAATACATTCCATAGATTTTTTACTTAGATCTTCCACCACAACATTAGCCTTTCCTTGGTGATAGAGATTATCAATGTCATAGTCCTATTGTAACTTTAGCCATATTCTATGTCTCGGATTCAACTCCTTGTGCTTGAAAATATATTGAAGGCTCTTGTGGTCTGTAAATACATCCACATGGACCCCATACAAAGAATGTCGCCAAATCTTTAGCGCAAACACCATTTCCGCAAGTTCTATGTCATGTGTTGGATAGTCTTTTCATGAATCTTGAGTTTCCTAGAAGTGTAGGCTATAACTTTATCGTGTTACATTAAGGAACACCCAAGCCCGATCCTTGAAGCATCACAATACACCATAAATCCCTCTATACCCTATGCCATGCCTAATACCAATGATGAAGTCAATCTTGATTTTAGTTCTTTGAAACTCCGTTCACAAGCATCAGACCATTGGAATTGAACTGCTCTCTACGTCAATTTAGTCAATGGAGAGGCAAGAGTAGAAAAACCCTCCATAAATCTCCTATAGTACTCAGCCAAACCTTAAAAACTACGAACCTCTGTTAGAGTGGTAGATCTGGACGGTTCCTTCCCCGGCCATAATTCCTTCCCTGGAGACCACATGGCCATAGAATGCGACAGATTAAGGCTAAAATTCACATTTTGACAATTTTAAATACAGTTGACGTTGCTGAAGAGTTTGCAAGACTGACTTTAGATTGTCGACGTAGTCCTTTTGACATTAGAAATACACTGGAATATCGTGAATGAACACTATAAAAAAGAAGTCTAAAAAAAGCTTAAAAACATGATTCCTAAGATCCATAAAAGTTGTTGGGCCATTTGTTAGACCGATTGACATCACTAGGAATTTGAGGTGCCTCTTTTTCATCGTATTGAAGTTCTTGGTTCATTAGTTCACAAATGGGCAGCATGTTCGGGTCGGGACATGAAGTCCACGAGCATGTCATATTATTTAAAGCCACATTATTGGGACTGAAAGAAAAATGAAATAGAAGAAAAACAAAATTAGAAAAATAGAGGAGTGCAGACGATGAAATATTGATTTCATTTCTTTGAAACTTTAAGACAAAAGGGTTTGTATCTGGAATTTAAAGGACCTAAACACACCCTGAAATAACTCGTGATGCAAGAAAACGTGGCAAGGCAGCACTACCGGGCCTCCCGCCTGACTGGGAAAGGCGTGGATTTCCCGTTTTGCAACTTGGCATCTGATCACATGTAGAGCACCCCAACAGTGCTTGAGCCTTCTCCCAGCTGGACCATGCTGGCTTCATACAATAATTTCCTACAATAATACATATCTCTTCAATTTCCTACACTATGAAGGTATCGACTTCTTCTTCCTCACTGTACTTTGGCTCAACAAATGTTTCGTACAAGTGGGGTAGGGGTTGTGTATAGCCCATCCATGAAGTTTTCTACAGTTGGCCCAGGTGATATCCTCCGGCGTTGGGTGGAAACCTAGCCCGAAAAACTTCTCTGCGGTAGGCAAAGCGATCGGCTCAGTTGCGCCTTGTAGAGAGCTTCGAAGTCCCTTGACTGGTTTAAACCCTTGAGGTATCATCTCTCTTGCCACCATGATTGAGGCATTGGAGAGGAAATTTTCCGCCGCAAATATTCTATGAGTTTTTCATCTTTTGTGCTTCTATGGGGGATTTCTGTGGCTGTTTTCAATTTCAGGATTTCGGCTCGTAATGCTTCATTTTCTTTGGTTAATATCTTCTTTTCTCTTTTCACTGGCTGTAGCTTGCAAACTACTTTCAAATTGCAGCTCATTGATTTGCTTTTCCTATCTTCCTATAGTGGCCCTATATACATTTTCCTTGGCTAGCCAATCCCATTGCTCTAGTGACATTTCAGCAAATTCTTGGAGATGTGGTCTCTTCGCCGGCCTTTTAGGCTCTATTTCTCTTTTGTACCAAGCAACATACCCTGGTGGAACCTCGTCTTTAGATATGTCGCGTACTCTAGTAAGTACTGTAAAGTATTGATATTCACTCCAGATCTGACGTACGACTACTTCAGGGAATTGACCATTTGGGCTTATCTTAACCGCATGATGACTAATATCCTCATCCCTGGGGATCTTTTGGCATCTACCTAGTTGTCTTACGACTCTGTATGGCGCATAGGGATGGATGCTTCAAAGACCCATCAGAAGGAAATGAGGCCTTGTTGCTGGCATATACACAAATTCATCCACATGGAGCCACTCGAATGTCCACTCTATCTGATTTGCAGTGATGACTCGAAGATGCGACACCCATTCTCTGACACCCTCGGCTACTGTAAACCCATCAACCCAATGCAACTCTTTGTTGGTGACCCATAATTTATGAACGGAGGCCGGTGGCGTAGGTGCTCGTTCATCCATATTTGCATCAACAGGTTACATCCTTCGAAGAAGTCTCCTCTTGCTTTATAGGCGGTGAAAGCACGGAATATTTTGGATAAGATCATTGGAATGAGGGTACTTTTGGCCTGGGTCATTAAAGTGCTAATGATCCTTGCTATTCGTATGTTAATATTTCCGTCCTTTTGTGGAAACACCAGAAGACCCAAGAAAAATACCATGAACGCAAAACATCGATTCTCGTCTAATTTACGGTGATTCCCTTTGCTAAAAATATGATTTTAGGGGTTAGTGAATCCTCCGATATGTTCGTACCTCTAATATATAATATGTGGGGTGAAAAAACCAGCTGAGAGGTCCAGGTTGTTAACCATCCTATATATTTTCAAGGAGCCCAGGAACTTGTGCACGGCAAGGGCTCTTTGTGCAATCAGGTATTGGAGTCTCAAAGAAATCGTAGGGGTCCCATTATATGCAGTTATTTCCTCTAATGTCGGGGTGAGTTCAAAATCCGAGAAATGGAAGACATTGTGAGCCGGGTCCCAAAATGTGATAAATGCTTTTACGATGTCTCTCCTTGGGTTAATTTTCAAACCAGTGAGGCCTCCCAGATGTGTGTTGACCCTTTTTTGCCCTGCTTTCCCCAGGGCATTCCATCACAGTCGCAAATCCAAGGGAATTTTGTTCCTGAAAATTATCGTGCTTATTATGCACATTTACTAAGGTGTATTAGTATCCCAAAATTTGACTATTTGACTCCACAAAATATTAATACCGGTACTTTATGATTTATTTCATCAAAATCAGGGCCCGGCTTTGCGAATACGGCCTTGAAACAATCCCGAAGGAAGGTTTATAAGGTTGTGTTTGCTTGCCGGTCAAAAATAAGATTCACGGGTGGCCATTAGCGCAAATCCATCCTTCCGGCGTCCCTTGCGGTAACATTCGGCTGCTTGGGCAGTAACGACATCACCTTGTTTTTTAAGAAAATAATTAAAATTGCCAATTGTTTCCCTTGTTTTTGTTATTTCTACAAAAAAGGGAAGTTGGAACCGATGGGGGTTGCCTACGTATGTCGCATCCCGACTAGATTCAAACTAGCATAGTTCGGTCAAAGGCAATTTATTACAACAAAAAGTTATTGAAAACAGCCCCATCTTCTTTATCTTTCTTTTGTTTGTTTTGGAAAATCCGGCAGAATTTCGGACTATTTGAGCATTTGTTTTACAAATGATTAATCTCACTAGCTCTAGTACCTTTTATTCCTTTCTATTCACAAGCCGGTCAACATGCGAATCCGAAGCAAATTAGAGCGCAAGTAGCACGTAATATGCATCAGGATAGTATTTTATTTCGAGTCACCTGTCACACAACCCCGGTGTTGGGTCCCCTAAGTCAAATGCATGATGCAAATAAGTGTTCCTACTAAGGATCCGGCATGAAGTCAAGTTCTTCTAAGTTAAACACCTTGGTATAGGGTCTAGACTGTGCACCCGAGCGCACGACTCAAGTCGAGGAGGGGGTTACGTACCGGGAACCAAAAGGCCATAGGGCTTAGTAACTTGTCCGGCCTCTTTCTTATTTTCAGGTATGACACTAACAGAATAGGGAGTCTCAACCAACAAGCACTTCCCCAAAGGCGAGAAGAGAAGGGTTTCCTAGCAATTTTATATATACAGTTCAAGTAATATCAAAGCGGTAAAGCACTTAGCACGTTAAGATGAAACATGTCGGCAAATCAATAGAAGCCAAATATAACGGTTATTATAAGCTCGAATTCTTGAACCCTAAACCAGAGATTCTGGGTCTTGCCTCCTCAGCAGTGTCGCCAGAGCTGTCACACCTCCTTTTTTACACGTCTACCTCGAAGGATGACACCTATAATGGTGTTTTTCCAATTATAGTTACATTATTTGAAATGAGATTATTTTTATTTTTTGAGTCGCCACTTGGGATGATTTATTTTTCTGGTGTCCCAAGTCACCGTTTTATTTTAAATCCCAAATCGAGTAAGATTTCAACTTTTCTATATGAAGTCCGCGAACCCGAAATTCTTGAGTAAGGAATTCTGTTAACCCGAGGGAAAGTGTTAGGCACCCTCGGATTCCGTGGTTATAGCACGGTCGCTTAAACTATTATAAATGGCCAATTATTCGATTTTTATACATGTTCATCCTATAGTGCAATTTGAAAATTATTAACCGCTTTATTAATTTTTTAAGAATATTTGCAACGTTAGTAAAATACGTCTCGACCATTTCACATAAATGCACCTGGGTTTTTGATATATTTTAACATCGTTGAGATTTAGATTTGGGTCACATAAATGCGCCCCCGAATTTAGGAAGATACATTAAAAAATAACGCGCCTAAAGCAACTACGCATTTTTAACTTCGTGGGAAGAACCATGAAATTCACTAAACGACATCTCCCGGATTTCTGAGAATTTTATTAGTATTAGAGGGCCACGCGACGTATGATTTTGTTTAGCATGGCACACTCATTTTTTATTTTTATAGAAAAGGCGACCTAAAGAAAATATAATTTTCTGTTATACATCTCTATTAACCAAAGATAAGTCCTAATTAATTTGTATATTAATGATTTAACTGAAGGAAATACTCAACATGCATATTTCAGCATTTTTATGGCTGATTTCTGCAATTGGGCTCTATTAATGGGAGCAGTTAGCCCAGAAGTACATTCTTCTTGTACGTCACAACTACATCAATCTAGGCCTTCAGTTTGAGCCCAAAAATTTGAGACTACAGATTAACCACAAAGCCAGGATAACACTCTCCAAATCACTATGTTACAACAGTTGAAATTACTTATATTTAACCATTCTTAACGTTTCACAGACGTTTGATTGGGTAAACTCCAAATAATGTGACATTTTGCTTACTCGTGAACAACTATACCATAATCCAAAATTGAAATGACATATGCAATCTGATAAACCTATCAATACGAGTCAACATATACGTACACAAGATGCTCCTAATATTGAATCAGATACGAATATCAGGCAAGTAATTGAATACCATTCTTTCAACCTACTAAAATTTAAATAACTTAAAGTTAACAGTCCAAATAATTCAAAAAAGTTCGGCATAGTCAAACCGTTTATACATATTACAACACCAACTCGATGAGGTGAATGTTCTAAATACAATTAAAGTAGTAGCATTTGGAGCTATAGTATTAACATAAAAAAATACATATATCTTCAATATCAAATGTAACCATGCATATATATGCAGCTGTGCATTTCCAGATTTCCTGAGTGAGAATAAGTACCTAGAATTACAGCAAAGAAGAAAACACATATGAGTAATTTAGGCGAGAAGCAACAAACAAAAGTAGATCAACCAATTAAGAGGCATGAGTAGTATCAGGAAAAGCAAAAACACTACAAGTTACAATCCTATGGCTCGAACAAAGAAAATCACCCTGAGATCAATGCCAAAAATGAATCCTAAAGATTTTAACACCCTAACTGCATATACTTCAAATCATCTTCATCTTCTGATTATTTGAAAATTTTTAGGAGATTTTGCCAGAAAAAAAAAGCTTCGGATTTTTTCAGGAATTTTTCAGATGGCCTTCTCTAAAACTTCTCTTCTTATTAAAAGCAACAAGATACCCTTTTATAGTCAAAGCCTTAGGGAAACTCTTTTCTTCTTGTTTTCTCATCAGTACCTTCCCCATTTTTCTGAGTTGCTCAATTAATCCCCATACTCTAACAACTACAACGATTTCCCAACCCCAAAGGCAAGACTCATAAAATTCATCCCTCAGGCCCAAGTGCCCAGATTCCCAAAATTTTTAAAGCAAGTTGTTACCCATGACCTAAGGAACACAAATATATGATTAACACTAAGTTTTATGGCCAATTTTGTGGTAAAAATCTCATTCTATCCCTAGAGTCTTCTTCGACGTGATATCTACAAATTATTATGTTGAAATCTACCCAAAATTTATGTATTGAATTCGCAATAGGTAGAAAATACTTACCTCCAAAATATAGGTGGAAATCCCTCTCAAGAAGATTCAATAATCTCTCGAAGAGTGAGAGAAAATGAGTGAAAATAACTTAAGTCCCATATTAATTGAACCCTCCCGCTTCTGCGGTTCTGCTTCTTCATAGAGGAACTCCATCTGTAGAACCCAACTAGCGATCCTTTGATCACATCTATGGGGCTTGGATTGAACCTACTAAAATAGGCTAGAAAGTATGGTTACACCAGAACTGGTGCACCGGCTGCCCTGTTAAGTCTCGAAGTCAATCGGCGTATTGTCTGAATGGCACCCAAGGCCCCTGAGGCCCTGTACAAACATATCAACAAGTTTGGAATAATAAAATGGATTCACTCAAACTCACGGAACACCCGAAAAAATATTAAAATAAGAATCACACCTTAAAACCAATTAAATCAATTTTAAGAACTTCAAGATCTTCAATTTACATCCAGTATTCCGAAACCTACTTATACCACTTGGATGACACCAAATTTCGTGCACAAGTCTTAGATGACATTATTGAAGTAATCTCAGTCCTGAGATCCTATTCATACCTCGATATCACCATAACCCGCTCAGAACAAAATATTTAAAACATTAAAATCCTTCAAAAACCAACTTTCCCTATTTAACGCCAAAACACTCCCAGGTCATCCAAAACCCGATCTGAATATAAGCCAAAGTCCGAAAGCATCATACAAACATGTTGGAACCTTTAAATTCTGACTGAGGTTATTTACTCAAAATATTGACCAAAGTCAAACTTGGGCATTTAAGCCAACCTTGAGGAACCAAGTGTTCTAATGTCAACAAAAACTCATCTAAATCCTGAACCAACCATTCCCACAAGTCATAAATCGGTAAAAGCAAGTAAAGAAAGTGTAATTTAGAGGAACATGATTCTAGAAACAAAAGTGACCGCTCGGGTCATTACATTATCCACCTTATAAAAAACATTCGTCCTCGATCAAGTTTAGATTCATTCCAGAAGTGTTGAACAAGTGTGGATATCTGCTCTGCATGTCCTCCTGAAACTCCCAGATCACCTTCTGACTGGTTGGCCTGTCCATTCCACCACTACCATTATAATCTTTTTGGATCTCAACTAGAGATCTTGTCTAGCAGCAATAGCAAATAGTTGAATAATACTGATGTCTAACACATGAGACAAGTCGGTGTGATATCTTCAGATCATTGACACATGAAAAACAGGATGAACCCCTCATAGGCTAGGAGGTAAAGCAAGCTCATAAGTAACTTACCCAACTCGCCTCAATACCTCAAATGGGCTTATAAACCTTGGGCCCAACTTGACCTTTTTTCCGAATCTCATAATACCCGTCATCGGCGAGAATTCCAAGAGAATCATTTGGTCAACCATAAATGATACATCACGCACTTTCTGACTGGCGTTGATTGGACTATGATGTGCAAAGTCACTACTAGATTAACTTTACCTTTTTCAAAGCATCCCTTAAAAAATCAAAACCATATAACATATCCTCGTAGGGCTGAAACCTATAAAGCCTCAAATGGAGCCATCTCAAAGTTGGACTGATAACTTTTGTTGTAAGAAAACTCGACAAAAGGCAAGAACTGATTCCACCGTCTCCCAGTGTCAAACACCAATGACATTAGCATGTCTTCCAATATCTAAATTGTCCGCTGTGACTACCCATTATTTTATGGGTTAAATGATGTGCTGAGCTCAATATGGTTCCCCAACTCATTCGATACGGCTCTCCAGAAATAAAAAGAGAATTGAGGGCCTCTATTATATATAATGGAAATAGGCACACTATGCAACCGAACTATCTCTCTCATATAAATTTGGTGCAACACCTCAGAAGTATACGTAGTCACAATCGGAAGATGTGTGCCGACTTTGTCAACATGTCGACAATGACCCAAACTGCATCAAACTTTCACAAGGTCCGTGCAATCACAAATACAAATTTCATTGTGTTGCGCTCCCACTTTCACTCAGATATAGTCATCTATTGAAGTAGGCGAGATAGCCTTTGGTGCTTATACTTCGCCCTCTAGCGTTATAGATACCTAGATACATACTCAACCATGTCTTTCTTCGTCTGACGCTACCAATAATGTTGTCTCAAATGGAGCCATCTCAATGTTGGACTGATAACTGTTGTAAGAAAACTCGACAAAAGGCAAGAACTATTCCACTGTCTCCCTGTGTCAAACACCTATGATATTAGCATGTCTTCCAATATCTGAATTGTCCGCTGTGACTACCCATTGTTTTATGGGTGAAATGATGTGGTGAGCTCAATATGGTTCCCCAACTCATTCTATACGGCTCTTTAGAAATATAAAGTGAATTGAGGGCCTCTATTTTATATAATTGAAATAGGCACACCACGCAACCGAACTATCTTTCTCATATAAATTTGGTCCAACATCTCAGAAGTATACGTAGTCACAACCGGAAGGATGTGTGCCGACTTTGTCAACATGTCGACAATGACCAAAAACTGCATCAAACTTTCACAAGGTCCGTGCCAACACAAATACAAATTTCATAGTGTTTCGCTCCCACTTTCACTCAGATATAGTCATCTATTGAAGTAGGCGACATAGCCTTTGGTGCTTATACTTCGCCTTCTAGCGTTTTAGACACCTAGCTACATACTCGACCATATTTTTCTTCGTCAGACGCTACCAATAATGTTGTCTCAGGTCACGATACATATTTGTATCACCTGGATGAATAAAATACCGAGAACTGTGTACCTCCAATAGATTCCTCTCTCTCGAGCAATCGACATTAGGAACACATAGGAGACATTGGAGTCGCAGAACACCTCCTCGCCAATAGAAACATCCTTGGCACTTCCCTATCATATCACTTCTGTAAAAACTGCCAAGTGTGGATCATCAAATGCCGGAGCCTTGATTGCCCCAATAGTGAAGACTGGGCAACAACACATGCAATAACTCGGCTGGGCTCGAAATTATCCAACCTCACAAGTCTCTTCGCCAGGGACTGAATGTGAAAAGCTAGTGGCCTCTATATTATTGAAATATATGCCAAGATACCCATACGCTCTGCCTTTCTGCTCAAGGCATATGCAACCTTATTTGCCTCTCCCGGATGATAGAGAATACTGATGTCATAATCCGTTAGTAAATCAAGCCATCTACGTTGCCTCAAATTGAGATCCCTTTGCTTTAACAAATGCTACAATCTGCAATAATCGTTATAATCCTCACATGACACCTCGTACAGATAATGCCTCCATATCCAATGAGCATGAAAACTCGCGGCATTATCTAGGTAGAGTACACGGTAGTTCTTCTTATGAATCTTCTACTAGCATGAATCATATATAATAACATGCCCCTCCTACATCTGTACACAACCCAAGCCTAAAAGGCAAAGCGTCATAATGCACATCATACATCTCTGAACTACAAAGTAACCCCAGAACCGGTGTTGCAGTAAAATTATCTTAAGCTTCGAAAAGCTCGCCTCATAATCATCGGACCAACGGAACAAGGCACCCTTTTGGATCAATCTAGTCAAAGATGCTGCAATAAATGAAAAGACCTATATAAACTGATGATAATAATCTGTTAACCCCATGAAACTCCTGATCTTAGTCACTGAAGTAGGACGTGGCTAACTCTAAACTTCCTCAATCTTTTAAGGATCCACCTTTATACCCTCCCCTAATACAACATGCCCCAAGAGTGCCACAGACTCTAGCCAATACTCACACTAAGAGATCCTAGCATATATCTATTGTTCTTACAATTTCTAAATCATTACTCCTAAAGGAATCAATATAAGTCCTTAACATCCGATTCATCAAATCCATAAATGCCGCTTGGCATTATTCAAGCCGAACGACATCACTAGAAACTCATAATGGTATCTAGTGAGTAAGACAATATTCAAAAACTCCGAGTCCCGAATTTTCATGGTACCATGATCGCAATTCGATCTTACAAAACACCCTCGTACCCTGCAATTTTACAAATAATCATCGATACGTGGCAATAGGTACTTATTCTTGATGGTAAATTTGTTCGACTGACGGTGATCAATGCATATCCACATAGTCCCATCTTTCTTTTTCAAAATAACACTAGTACACCTAAAGGTGATACACTTGATTTGACCATCCCTTTTGCTTATAACTCCTCAAGCAGCCCTTTCAGCAGGTTCAGCTTTTTCGGAGCTATATGGTATGGTGCGATATATATAGGGTGGGTACCTAGAGCAAAATCAACATCACAATCTGGTAGCACACCTGGAAGGTTAGAAGGAAACACATCGATGAACATTTAGACTACTGGCACTGAATAAATCATCAGAGACTCTGTTGTTGTGTCTCGAACATAAGCTAGATAAGACAAACAACCGTTCTCGACCATATGTCGAGCCTTCAGAAAAGATATAACCTGACTAGATTAATAACGGAGGAACACTTCCACTCCAATATCGGTAACTCCAGCTGTACTAAAGTAACAGTCTTGGCAGGACAATCAAGGATGGCGTGATATAGGGATAACCTATCGATGCTTAGGATGACCTCAAAGTCCATCATATCAAGTAATAGAAAGTTTGCTCTAGTCTCATATCAAGAGAATATGCCAACACAAGACCGGTATATCCGATCCACAACCGCAGAGTCGCCCATAAGGGTGGACTTATAAATAGAAGTACCCAAGGACTCATGAGGACTTCCCAGAAAATAAGCAAACAAAGATGAAACATATGAATAGCTAGACTCTAGATCAAATAACATCAAATCATCCCTACCACAGACCAAAATAATACTTGTGATCACAGAATTTGAGGACACTAAATATGGTTGGGCAAGAAAGCCATAGAATCTAGCTTAAGCATCGGCTGGCTGGCCTCCACCCCACTGAACAATAGCTGGTTAACCTCTCCCTACCTAGCCTCCACCTCTAAGACGACTCCTACCAGCCTATCTTGCACCTCCGGACAGTCCTTTGGCTAGTGCTATAATCATAGGCTGATGACCTTGGTATATTGCCTTGCCCCTAAGTCTAGGGCAAGTCCTCTTCATGTGACCCCCACGCTTGTAACAACCTCTTGGTACCATAGAGTACCGCACCAAGGTCAAACCCTGGTGCACTGAATAACCACTAGAAAAACCCTGAATCGTTGGTGGGCAGTATGCTCTCTCTCGCATGGCATTGTAATAGGAACTAGAAGGACCCTCATGTGCTAATAGATGATAATAACTGCATAACATAGCACTAAAATAGGGTCGCATTGGAGCATCCCCGAGGAGGTGGTGGTGCTGGATATGGGGGCCTACTAGACTAACCCTTCCTAAACTGACCTCTGCCCCTAGTTGAGGCACCTCTAAACTCTCAAGGGAATAGGTTACTCTTGTTGTATTGTATATTCTCTATACCCCTCTAGCTATACCCCTCAATCCTCTAATCAATATCTGCCACTAGTTCATAATCAGTACCCATCTCTACCTCTCTGTCTATGCTAGCCCGAATACCAGGGTGAAACAACGCAAAAATATCCTTACTCATTCCGCGTCCGTAGGAAGTATCATAAGTGCATGTCGAGATAGTTTAGTAAATCTCACCTTATAATCCATCAAAGATATCTGATGCTGCTCAAACTAACACCACAACTCTTCCCTCTAGGAGAATGGACTATACCTATCCAAGAAAAGCCAAGTAAGTAGGTCCCAAGTCATGGGAGGATAATCCACTATCCTGACGAGAAGATAAGATTGCCACCATCCGCAAGCACTGCCCTCAAATGAGAAAGTTATGAAATCCATCCCATGCAACTCGAATATCCTCATGTTTTGCAGTATGTCCTTACACGTATCAATGAAAGCAAAGGGGTCCTCATGTCATTCACCTCCAAAGACAGAAGGGTGTAACCTAGTCCACATGTCTAAGAGCTTCTGGGGCTCAGCGACTACAAATGGTCTACGCATGTACTCGCTAAAGCTGGTTGGTCCATATCCACGGGTAGTGTACCTGAAGTCTGATACACTATAGCTTCACACCCAAGAGCCTGAACGGCAGGGATTTGTGCTCCCCCTCGTGTTTGGGAAATGGTTGGGTCTGCTGGAAATAAATCAACCTGAGTCATAGAATCCATGAACCGTACCATAAGCCCATGACCTTTTGAAAGCCCAGTGCTATCATGAAATCTTCCGAATAGGCTCTACTGCAGGCACCTCATCCCCTACCTCGGGCCGGTGCCGTCTCCTAGCCTCTGCCTAGGCCTCTAGCTACAAGGGAAATAGCGCCTCCCGGACTAGAACAAATGTCGTATGCGTCCTCACTATATGCGAGAAACAAGAAAAATGAAACTTAGTAAACTATCAACTACACGATAGGAGATGAATAAAGAGTGGTGTCCTAACACCCTATGGCCTTTCGAAGATAAGTGTAGACGTGTTCGTAATGATCTGCAAGACTCTACCAGGTGTGCCTATCACTTGTAAAACCTATATAAACCTAGTGCTCTGATACAATATTGTCACGACCTAATTTTATCATAGGCCATGATGGAACCCAATACCATTTCTAGGCCAGCCAACACTGATCAAACTATCAATTTCCCATCTTATAAACTAGTAAATGGATAAAAATTCTTCATTTGTTAAGAGATTCAGAAATTTACCAATGAAACCAAGTTAAAAGGAAGCCACGAATACAAATTTTAATCATGTATACAAAATAAAAATCATAAATCTACTAGTGCGTGTGCCAATAACTGGTGTCACAAGTTTGTGGGCAATCCAGTAGAATATACAAAAGAAAACTAGCCTACTGTCTGGAATAAAATAGACTAAATAAGCATAATGAAGACTCTAGCTACTGTAGAATAGCTGAGGAGGCAGCTTACTATGAAGTTTCGAAAGGGGGATCAGATCTACATGCATGCCCGGTGACCAGATGCACCTGTCTCAAACCATGTACAATAAAGCACAAAAGTGTAGCGTGAGTACATAAAAATATGTATTCAGTAAGTATCTAGTCTAACCTTGAATAAGCAGTAACGAGGGGTCAACTGCTACATTTACTAGGTCCAACAATGTAATAGCATGAAATTTTAAATAAAATATAATATATGGAGATAACCATAAGCTCAGATCAAGAACGAAAAATAATTGAACAATCCTTCCATTATATTTAAGAACGCAAAACACATCTTTCATTTAAAACAAGTGACCTCTAAACAACAAATTTATACAAGTTCTAAAAAAAGTTTCTAGTTCTAATATCATGCATGAATACAACCGAGGACGTTCAACCATATCCAATATAAATGTAAATTGTGCACTGTTGATGATAGAATGACGCAAACTGTAGATGTATCTGTTAGCCTACTCGCAGATCATACATGGACTCCGTCAAATAGAAAATCAAGCAACTACCCCGCTCGTGAATCATACGTGCAACGCAGTCAAATATCAACTTTTAAATAACTCGTAACACTTTACTTGAATCTTTACAAAATATATACATATCAACATGAAGCTTTTAAATCCTTGATAATCCTCAACTTGGATCAATCTATCACAATAAAAAATGTAATCAAATAACGGTATTCTTAAGCATGGTATGAACCTAAAACTACCCAAATATAATCTTTAACAGTAGCTACTTACGGACTCTCATTTTTTCGTGCATACGTGGACCCAACAAATAATCACTTATTAATTAAGTTCACCTATGGAAAAATTTTCCCTTTACAAGGTTAGAAAAGAGACTTACCTCGTCTGAAAGCCTACTTCCAAACTCAAGAATGCGCTCAAACCCTCAAATCGGAGCCGAACAATCCAAAACTATTCAATATTGTAAAAACCGATCATTATAGGTTCAAAAGTTGATATTCTAACTATTAATGTGATTACCCAATCCCAAAGGTAAGATTCCTAATATTCACCCTGGACCTACGATCCCGAATTCTTAAAATTTTCTAAGGATGTTGTTATTCATGACCTAAGGAACACAAATATATGATTATTACTATGTTTTATGGTCAATTTTGTGAAAAAGTCTCATTATTGTTAATCATGATTTCCACTTCTTTCTTGTTTAAATGTACCCCAAATCTCTGTATTGAACTCACAATAGGTCGAAATTACTTACCTCCAAAAGCTAGGTGAAAAGCTCTAATAATCGCCCCAAGAGTGAGATAAAATAAATAAAAATTTCTTGAGTCTTGTATTAATTGAACATCGCAGCCCCAAAAATTTTTTCACCTGCAGCGAATAAGCCACATATGCGGATCTCTTTCTGCATACCAAGTGTCCGCTTTTGCGAAATTGGCTTGGCCGGTAGGGGTCGCACCTACGGATGGGCTCCCCCTTCTACATAAAGGGAACCACATCTGCGCAACCGGCCATCCTTGGATCGCTTCTGCAGGTCTTGGCTGGCACTTGGGTACATGTACCTACGGAAATAGGCTCGCAGGTGTTGTTACACCAGAATAGGTGCACCAGCAGCCCTGTTGAGTTTCAAACTTATCTCGTACATTGTTCGAATGGCATCCAGGGCCTGAGAGGCCCCGTCCAAACATAAGAACGAGTTTGGAATAATAAAAAAACTCACTTGAACTTACGAAAAAACCAAAACAACATTTATAGTAAGGATCACACCCTAAAACCAATTGAATCAAACTTAAGAACTTGAAGGTCTTCAATTTCTGCGCCAAAATGTACTCATACTACTTATAATGACACCATATTTTATGTGTAAGTCATAAATGGCATTGCTGAACTATTCATAGTTTTATTATTCCATTAAGGCCTCAATATCACCAAAAATCGCTCCAACCTATATTTTTAAGAACTTCAAAATCCCTCGAGTGCCAAATTTCATTATTAGGCGCCAAAACGCTCTCTGGTTGTCCAAAACCCGATCCGAACATATTCCCAAGTCTGAAATAATCAAAGCAAACCTGATGGAACCTTCAAATTCTGACTCCAAGGTCGTTTACTCAAAATGTTGATCGAAGTCAATTTTGGCATTTAAGCCAACCTTTAGGAACCAAGTGTTTTAATTGCAATAAAAAAAATCCCGAACCAACCATTCTCGCAAGTCATAAATCATTAAAATTAGGTATGGGAAATCTTATTTAGGGCAACAGGTTTCTAGAATGAAAACAACAGGCTGCATCATTTCAACAATTCAGTATATGTCATATGGCGTTATGGGCGAGATGGCCTTCCTGATGTTGATTTTCTTATTGAACCATAGTTGTGATGGTTGATGATGTCAAAATCCATTGCTAAAAAGTAAATTTGCATGGCCGCATGCAATATAATTTACCTAACTTTGAGTCGGAGTAGAATCCTACAAAGAACAATACGTAGGCGATTAGCAATGTAAGAGAATTATTTCTTGTTATGCAATGCCCAACACTTAGAATTGGTTTTAGAAAATATTTATACCTAAATGAGGAAATTTAAACTAACATAGAAATTAAGTAAAATTATCAATGTCTACAGCATTTGTAATTACAGTCAAGTAATGATCCAACGTATTTTATGATTTTTTGAATATGAGAGAGTGTATGTTACTTAGCCTCAGGTAATAATTCTATATTACCTTCCACCAAAGTCTACAAGAGTTCTATAATTGAATTATCCGTAAAATAGTTAAGATATTAAGCACACTTACAAGTAGTTCAATCTTGTCCCTAAGTAGAATCTATAAAATGAAGGTTAAAGCCTCAAGTTCTTGTTAATTAATCTTTCCCAATCCCAAATAATCTTTACCAAAATTAATTTAGAGTAAATGTGCGAGTACCAGGGTTAGAGAATCCCTTTGGAAACATTAAAGAATAAGAATAATTAAAGAAATTCATAGAAGATAAAAAATTATCCAATAATTAGAAAAACAAGATATTTAATCCATACTGTAAATATGAATTTTTCCATAAACAAGATCCAATTATTGGAATAAATTCTACATACTTAGATATACAATACAAAATATGAAAATGAGGAAATACATAAATGGCTATGAAATTCTCAACCAAAAGCATCAAATCTTCAAGGCCAAAGAACCCTAGCTCCCAAAACATATTCTTTTTACTCTTGAGAAATGAAAGGAAGCCAAAATATCTATTCCTAATAGGCTTGGTCATGTATTTATGGGTTTGGAATTGAGAAAATATGATATGTCATAATAGTCCAGGTATAATGCCCGTTGACCGCACCTGCGGAAGAATACTTGTAGGTGCATCTCTATGGATGCAGATAACATAGCGCCTATGTGATTATTTGAAGTAACTTCCGGGTCTGAAGATGAGGGCTCCGACGTGTAGAAGCACAATTGAAGATGTGGTTCTTGACTCGTAGATGCGGTCCTGGGAAAGTATGCTCAGCTCTATAGATGTGGCCAATTTCACGCAGATGCAAGGTCGCTTCTGCGGCCAATCATCCGCAGATGTAGAATCCTTGAAGAGTTTTGCATTATTTTCAACCATTGTTTTCCTCAATTCCCCTTCAATTGAATTCAAATCACTTTATGGAATCATTTATTTGAAAATCTATAAGACATATTTGAATGACGTCATATTATTGTTAAAGGACATAAAAACAAAATAAAAGAGACAAGAATTAGTGGTAAAATCACCACTCATCAATTTTCTTCTTCAATATTGTTTGTGCCTAATCATTTTATCACAGTTATATTTGTGCACTGTATCATGCTTTATGTTGACGCACACATGATTGGTGATCCAATGTATTATGGATCGATGGGTACACTATGTGGATTGATATGATGGGATCGGGTTGCGTGCAATAGTACTGTGATGAAATGTAACTCGTGATGCTTATTTAATTTATTATTTCTTTTACCTTGTTGAAAATAGTTCATAGTAAAATACTAAAATTTCCCTTGATGCTTAACTTGCTTAGTAGCCTTCTAATTAAGTTTTCTTACTATTATACGTCATGTCTGAATTATTACTTATTGCTGGGAAAAATCAGGTTGTGTGGGGCTCCATATGATTATTGTTGATTGTTGTCGATGGGGCTTCTTGTATTGGTTGACATAAAGTTTTTAGACCTGAGATTTGCTCTATTGTATTGGGATGAGAAAGGTTGGGAGAATAATACTATATTTCACTGAGGATTGTGTCAATTGCCTTTGTTGGATGAGTGAGTTTCTTGGCCTATTGATTAGATGAGTGGTGAAGACATTATGCATGTTTCTTTAATCATCGGCAGGGTATAGAGGTTTTGAACTATGTTCTAATCAATATAAGGTTTTCTACTGGCACCCAATTTGTTATTGGGCAGTAATGGTAGTCAGCCATTGTTGTTGTGAGTGTCTGCATAATGGGGTATATCATGTGATTACATCTTGGGGTTATGGTTATGACTTAATACTAACTTGTTCAAACTTATTCATTGTGTAGATGTGAGATTCAGGTCTTGTAATGAATTCTGGATGTTAGAGATTGGGTTTGAAGGTAAGGACAAAGGTTGAAGTAAGGATCTCTAGTTATGTTTCATTGGCAGGATTATTTGGAGCAGGGTGACATGGGATCACCCCCCGGGTAAGTGCATAGTATGGTTACACCGTGATCTGAAAGAGTTGAAATAACTCTTAGTGTTATACCCCATATTTTTGTACGTGGAAGTACACCATAAGTAAATTGATATAAGCTCAGAAATGAGATATTACATTTCACATTGTCGTGCATTTAAGATTCGTTGTTAGTTAACCGACGTAAGTTCTGGAGTGCGATTATTTTGAGATTATAAGCACAATGTTATTTCAAACAAGTGATAGGTAAATTCATGAAGGTTAGAGAGTAAGCGAATAAAATTAAATGACTTTCGTCGAGGTTTGACATTTGTAGATAAAATACAGTCCGCACTATAATACCCGGTATTTATGGACAAGTACTATATAAGGTTCCACAACAGCGTAATACTAAGTTGTTCAAAGTATATTTAAAGTGAATAGTATTTTTGTAATTTGAGATAATTTTTAATTATGTGGATAATTGAATAGTTATAAATTAATGGGGGATTAAAAAATTAAGGAATTAAGAAGAAATTTTTTAGATAACTTCATTAAGTCCCTATATGTGGCAGCCCAGTATGACATATGGTGATTCTTGAATTAAATGGAAAGTGTCGCATTTTAAAGAAGGTACATGTCACGAGTCTTGAATTGTGGGTTCCACACCACCAAGACGTAAAATTCATCTCTAAATTCAAATTAAAGATGTATTACATCTATCTGAAATGCTTCAGCAAGGTGATCTTCATTTAGCAACGTGAGTTGCTTCAATCTCTCACTCAAACGGGACTTCATAATGTTATAGCAACAAAATTTTGTGATTCTAAGGGAGTGTGGCGTAATTTTTCTCAAGAATATAATACAGATTTTCTCTACTTTTATCCGTCGTTAAGTGTGTTTTGCAAAATATCTGTGTTAGAGGAAATGAAAAGGAAATCGGTCCATGTATGTTAAGGCTATCCGTTCTTTCTTTTCGGTATTATCCATATGACACAAACGAACGAGTAAATTCACCACTTTCATAAATGACTCTATTTATATGAGTACTAGAAGTGCCTATGTTCTTAATTACCCATGTGTCCTATTATTCTATTATTTGTTCATCGGTCTCAGAAATAATGTAAGTTGATAAGCTTATTTCAAGATATTAACCAAAGGCATAATGGTTTTATGATATTTCGAGAGATGTTATTGACGTACTTCTCATGTAATGCATTCATATATATATATATATATATATATATATATATATATATATATATTTATATATATATATATATATATATATATATATATATATATATATATATTGACCCATGACCATATAACATTATATACGCATTTATATATATGTGTGTGTGTGTCTATAAATGGGAAAAGGTTATGGTGCTATACGCGCCACCAGCTTATCAGCTGGTATACGTTGATGGTTATGCCCGCCATGGCAGAGATGATATGATGGGATGCCCTCGGAGGATTGTTGACATTATGAACACATGTATCTACGTACGACATGAAATTTCTACGCATATGCATTGCAATAAAAGTACGTCGTGATTTGTAGAGTTTTTCAGACTTATATGTCGAGTCTTTTACTCCATGTTTCCTTCATGTCTATTATTAACTGATTTTTATTCCTTACATACTTGGTAAATTATATATATTGACGTCCCTTTTGCGTGTGGACGCTATGTTTCATGCCTACAGATTGTGATATACAGGTCGAGAGTCTTCCAGATAGGCTATCTGCTCAGTGAAAGATGTTGGTGTTGAAACACGTTCTCAAATCGCTAAAACTAAACGTATGTTCATCTTTGTAGGTTTTGATAAATGACAAACCGACGCGCATGGAACATTGACATATGCCGAAGTCCAAGCACAAGAGAAACAAAGAACAAGATCAAGTAAAGCAACGAAGATATACATGAGTCGTTTTATATTGTGATCTTGATCCAACAATAGATTCAAGTCTTGGCTTCTCTCATAAAATCATTTTCATCACACCATGCATCTTTGTTTTAAAACAAAATGATTTTCAAACATTTTCATTTTAGCCAAAATGAATTTTAAACATGTCTTTCAAATCTGGACAGAAATAATCGATTATGCTTTTTTTGTAATCGATTATGTTAAGACAGTGTAAAATCGGAATTTACAAAACAACAAAATAATCGATTATGTCTTTTTGATAATCGATTATGTTAAGACAGTGTAAACCGAAATTTACAAAACAGCAAAATAATCGATTATGTCTTTTTGATAATCGATTATGTTAAGACAGTGTAAACCAGAATTTACAAAACAACAAAATAATCGATTATGTAATATGATAATCGTTTATCCTCTTTATTCAAATTATATTAAAAATTCCGCAGAGGTAAATAATCGATTATCCTATATAGCATAATCGATTATTCACTGACCGTTGCCAATGTATTTTTAAACGCCGAAAGATAATCGATTATGCACAAGGCAATAATCGATTATGCAAGCATAAAATCAGCGTTTGATTTTTGAACGTTATCAGGTAATCGATTATGCAATTTGAATAATCGATTATTCTAGCTTAAAATATGCATATGATTTTTGAACGATTTGCAGATAATCGATTATGCAAATCAGATAATCGATTATTCTAGCACAAAATCAGCAATTAGTGATCTGCAATTAAGCAACGGTTTTTGGGTCTTTGAGGGCTATAAATACACCTCTAAGCCTCTCTTTTAAGTACAACAACTGATTACAGTCCTTGCTTAAGCTTACATACTTTCATATCAATCATTTCATATTCATTTCATAGTTTTTGAGAGCCAAATTCTTGACGAAGTTGTTGTGTTCTTGAGCGTATTAATTTTACTCACATCTACTCTATAAGAGAGTCTTGTCTTGAGTTCTAAGTGTTTGCATACACTTGAAGGGAAGTTCTAATCCCTTGTTGTAAGAAGGAAAGTTTAGTTCCTTGACTTGAAGTCTTGAGGTGAGGTATCCTCGAGCAAGTTGAAGTCTTGTAGAGTGTATATCTACGAGCAAGTGTAATGGTTTGTTAGGCACCCGTAAGCTTAACGGAGTTAGAGTAAAACTCGAGAGAGTCTCTCGGGGACTGGACTAACCACACGTTGTGGTGAACCAGTATAAATTCGGTGTGTTCTCTCCTTACTACTTTAATTACTGCACTTACTTTATTCCTGCAATTTTAATTCCGCAAATTTATCTTAATTTTTATGAAAACGCTATTCACCCTCCCCTCTAGCATTAAGCGTATATTCTAACAATGGGTATCAGAGCCTAACTCTCTGAAAGACTTAACAGTTTGAGAGAAACAATCCATGGCTTCTACTCGTAACGATTATGCAGGAGTAGGTGAAGGACAATGCTTCACAAGGCCACCACTCTTCGATGGCACCAATTACACTTATTGGAAGGAGAGGATGAGAATATTCATCCAATCAAATAATTTTATACTGTAGAAAATTATAAAGAATGGAGAGCAAATATCAACCAAAAAGGTTGAAAATGAAATGGTTCCTAAATCCGAAGATGAATACGATGCGGACGATATCAGAAAAGTGGAGAACAACGCTAAAGCCATCAACATGATGTACTGTGCTGTAAACCTCGATGATTATAGGAAAATATCATGTTGCACAACGACCAAGCAAATGTGGGATAAATTTGAAATCACCTACGAAGGTACGGACCAGGTAAGAGAAGCTAATATAGAATTTCTAACCCATGAATATGAACTTTTTCATATGAAGGAAAACGAGAAGATAGATGATATGTTCGAACGATTTTCAAAAATCGTTAATGATCTTCATGCTCTTAAGAAGACTTTCACGGATAGGGAACTTGTCCGTAAAATTCTTCGAAGTCTCACTCCGGAATGGCGCTCCAAAGCCGACGCTATTCAAGAATCAATCGGCATTACAAATGTCACAATCGACGGGCTTAGAGGTAATCTCAAAACCTATGAATCTACTATTCTTAACCCTCCTTTGGATGATCAAGGGAAACGAAGAATCGCCCTTAAAGCAAGCACGGCTCAACCTCAAAATGATGAGGATACAAGCGACGAAGATAAAGAGTTCGGACTCGTTATTAAGAAATTTCACAAGTTCATGCGAAAGGAGTATGAACGAAAAGGTAAGCGAAAAGGAGACCAATTAAAGTGCTATGGATGCGGAGAAATCGGGCATATCAAAACAAATTGTCCAAATACCAAAATGGAGAAGAAACCCGCCAAGAAACAAAGAGCATACATCTCTTGGGGAGGCGACTCTGGAGACGAATCAAGTGATGGAGAAGGAAACGAGACCGCAAACTTGTGTCTTATGGTACACGAAGAAACTCAAAATGAGGTATGTACTACTTCTAAGAACTATTTCACTTTAGAAGAAATGCAAGATGCATTTGATGAATTGTATAAAGAGTTTATTAGCGCTTCTAAATCTATAAAAGATTTATGAAAACAAATTTCTTCAAAAGAAAAGGATTTTGAAAAACTAACTCTTGAAAATGAGAAATTAAAAGAGGAAAACAAGTTTTGCGGCAAAAGAAGCGCCGATAAACCCGAAAGCTCAAACAATGGTTGTACATCTTGCAAATCTCTAAAAGATGAAGTAGAAAAACTCAAGAGCACCTTGAATAAATTCAACTCTTCTCACAAAAATCTCAATGAGGTTCTTATAAACTTGAAATCTACTAAACATGGAATAGGTTTCAAAAATGTGCCTAATAAAAAGGATGAGACCATTCCTAAACAACCTAGAAATAACAATCCTAGGACCACTATACATCCTAGAACAAGCACTAGAAGAAATGTAGAACAATTTAGAACACCTAGAAAAGATTTTCAAAAATTGCAACCTAGAAATATTCAACCTAGAAATAATAATCCTAGAATCGTTATGTATCCTAGAATAAACACTAGGAGAAATGTTGAGCAATTTAGAACACCTAGAAAAGATTTTCGAAAATTACATCAAAACTATATCCCAAAAAATAGGGTGACTGAATTTAGATCCCCAAATTATTATCATCCTAGAAGAATGCACAATCCGAATGTCATTTGTCATTATTGCAATAAAATTGGACATATTGCTCACGCATGCTTCACTAGACATAGACATTCACTGCAGGTCAATCACACCACTATTTTGCACCTAACACACAAGGACCAAAAATGGCTTGGGTACCAAAATCTCATTAATTTGTTTTGTATGTGTGTTTGAAGGGATCAAGTGTACTTTGGTACCTTGATAGTGGATGCTCCAAACATATGACCGGGGATGCATCAAAATTCCTTCAACTAAAACCCACGGAAGGAGGAAATGTTATTTTTGGAGACAATAACAAAGGAAAGATTATCGGCATTGGCTCGGTCGGTAAGGACGAATCCTCCTCCATTAAGCATATTTTGCTAGTAAAAGGTCTTAAACATAATCTCTTGAGCATAAGTCAATTATGTGACAAGGGAAATCTTGTATTGTTTGACTCCGAAGAATGCTTAGTTATCCGTCGTAGTGATTTTAAAGTTATTCTTCGTGGTATTAGAATTGATAGTATCTATATGGTTGATCTTGAAAATTCTTCATCAAGTTTTGTGAATTGCCTTTTGAGTAAAGAAGATGACATGTGGTTATGGCATCGTAGAGTAGCTCATGTCAACATGAATCTTTTAAACAAATTAGTTTCTCAAGATTTAGTAATCGGTCTTCCAAAACTAAAATTTGAAAAACATTCTATTTGTGATTCATGCCAAAAAGGGAAACAAATAAAAGCCTATTTTAAATCAAAAAATGTTGTTTCAACCACTAGACCTTTACAACTTCTTCACATGGATCTTTTTGGACCATCTCATGTGGAAAGTCTTGGTGGAAATCTTTATGCTTTTGTAATTGTTGATGACTACTCTAGATTCACATGGACGTTATTTCTTGCTCATAAAAGTGATGCCTTTCAAGCTTTTAAAAGTTTTCTTAAACGTGTTCAAAATGAAAAGAACACAACCGTCACTTCCATAAGAAGTGATCATGGGGGAGAGTTCGATCATATTCTCTTCGCGGATTTTTGTGACGAACTCAGTATTGAACATACCTTTTCGGCTCCATGTACACCACAACAAAATGGAGTGATGGAACGTAAAAATCGATGTCTCGAAGAGATGGCTAGAACCATGCTCGATGAGGCTAAGATTTCCAAAAGGTTTTGGGCGGATGTCGTGAGTACCGCAAGCTATGTTTTAAACAGAGCTATCATAAGACCGATACTCATGAAAACTCCCTATGAACTCTATAAGGGAAGGAAACCAAATCTTTCCCATCTTAGAGTCTTTGGTTGTAAATGTTTCATTCACAACAACGGAAAAGATAACTTGGGAAAATTTGACGCGAAATCTGATGAAGGAATTTTTCTTGGTTACTCATCGCGTAGCAAAGCATATAGAGTTTCAAATAATCGAACCAAAACTGTTGAGGAATCTTCTCATGTAGTATTTTGTGAAAATGATGCTCGCTTGGCGAGAAAGGATTTTTGTGATCATCTTGCAGATTCTCTAAACAAGATAAGTCTTCAAGACAAGGTGCAAAAGGAGAATCCAAAGGAAGTTCAAGATGAAGCTGTGGAATAATCATCGGAAGAAGAACCACCACAAGAGGAAGAATCGATGATGCCTAAGGCTTGGAGGACGTCTAAAGATCATCCTCTCGACAAGGTAATTGGCAACATCGAGAAAGGGGTAAGTACTCGAAACCTTCTTAAAGACACTGTAGGACATATGGCTTTTGTTTCACAAATAGAACCTACAACCATTTCCGAAGCAATTGGGGATGAGCATTGGACCTTGGCAATGCAAGAGGAGCTTAACCAATTCAAACGTAATGATGTTTGGGAATTGGTGCCAAGACCCGATAATCACACCATAATTGGTACGAAATGGGTTTTTCGAAATAAATTAGATGAAAATGGTATAATCACTAGAAACAAAGCTAGGCTTGTTGCTAAAGGTTATAATCAAGAAGAAGGAATTGATTATGAAGAAACTTATGCACCAGTTGCACGACTAGAAGCTATTCGTCTATTACTTGCTTTTGCCTCTTCTATGAATTTTATTTTATATCAAATGGATGTAAAGAGTGCCTTCCTAAATGGGTTTATTCAAGAGGAAGTATATGTTGAACAACCCCCGGGTTTTGAAGACATTAAATCTCCCGATCATGTCTTCAAACTTAAGAAAGCCCTCTATGGTCTTAAACAAGCTCCCCGAGCTTGGTATGAACGCATAAGCAAATTTCTTTTGGACAATGAGTTCATTAGGGGAAAGTCTACACTACACTCTTTATTAAGAACAAAAAAAATGACATCTTATTAGTTCAAATATATGTAGATGATATTATTTTTAGTGCTACTGACAATTCTTTGTGCAAGGAATTCTCTGAATTAATGACAAGTGAATTTGAAATGTCAATGATGGGTGAGCTAAACTTCTTCTTGGGGTTGCAAGTGAAACAAATGAAAGAGGGAACTTTCATCTGCCAATCTAAATATTGCAAGGAGTTGCTAAATCGTTTTGAAATGAGCAACGCCAAAGCAATGGCCACTCCAATGAGCACATCCGACCATCTTGACAAGGATGAGAAAGGTAAGGAGGTAGACAACAAGAAATATCGAGGTATGATCGGATCCCTTCTTTACCTTACTGCAAGTAGGCTGGACATTATGTTTAGCGTTTGTCTATGCGCTAGATATCAATCTTGTCCGAAGGAGTCACATCTTACTGCGGTAAAACGGATTATGAAGTATCTTGTTGGAACAATAAATGTGGGACTATGGTATCCCAAAGGTTCTTCATGCCAACTTATTGGCTATTCCGATTCCGATTTTGCGGGTTGCAAATTGGACCGCAAGAGCACTAGTGGCACTTGCCACTTGCTCGGTAGCTCTCTAGTTTCTTGGTTTAGCAAGAAACAAGTAAGTGTTGCGTTATCCACAACCGAGGCTGAATATATAGCCGCGGGGAGTTGTTGTGCTCATATCCTTTGGATGAAACAACAACTCTCGGATTATGGTCTTAGTATCGATCATATCCCTCTTCGGTGTGATAATACTAGCACCGTAAGCTTGACGAAGAACCATGTTCTTCACTCAAGAACGAAACACACAGAAATTAGGCACCACTTCATAAGAGATCAAGTTCTCAAAGGTGATGTCGAAATTGAGTTTGTAAAAACCAAATATCAATTGAACGACATCTTCACAAAGCCTTTAAAGAAAGAGTCCTTTTTCCGAATTCGTAGTGAACTCGGAATTCTTGACTCCACGATGATCTAATACATGCATTGCATCTTTATTTTAACGATTACTAACTTGAGCGTCGGAGGCGCCTAACTCTTTTTTGCAGGTATCGCCCCAAAGACAGGGGGAATTCTCGGGCACTGGTAATAATCGATTATCTAACATCTTGGTTTTGCAGGAATTTGGCAATCATATATAATAATCGATTATCAAAATATTACTAATCGATTATGTTGAGGTTCAGTTTTACAGGTTTTAAAATAATCGATTATTGAAAACTGCGTAAACGATTTCCTCTTACCGTCTCGGTTTTTCATATAACACTGTGTAGCAATAATCGATTATCAAAATCCAGTAATCGATTATCAAAATACAATAATCGACTGTATAATACTTCTGTCCCGAAATAATCGACTATCCTAAAACGATAATCGATTATTCTCTGAGTAATTCAAAATCTTGGTGATAATCGATTATTCAGCTTCTATAATCGATTAGCAACGGTCAGTGTTTAAAATTTGTTACCGTTCCTGACCATTTGGCACCTCAAAATCTGCAGCTTTTCTCTATTCAATGCCCCCCTTTCCTCTACTCTATAAATAGGGACTTCCATCCTTCACAATCTTCACTTCAACATCCATATTAGCTCCAAAACACTCTTAAATAGTCTCCAAACTCCCTGTAACAGCTCTCCTTCCTCCGTAAAAATGACGGGCGAGAATTCCAAGCGCGCTCGTTCCGGCAAAAAATATTGACTCCTCTTCCGTCGCTCTTCCACCCGTTTTCTGCTATAAAGACGGCTCTTATTTGCGGTTTGATACTTAACCCGAACTCCTTCGATTCCTCGAAAAATTTGAGAGTCGAGAAATCCTTCCGCCTCGCTTCTCAACTAGTCGATATCTTCGCGATAGCGCACCCCCATAAACGGCAAATATTCTTATGCAAAGCCAACTCCTTGACCTCCTATATCTTCAATCTCCTTGCATTCACCCTTCTCGAATTCGTGCCTTCTATTCAAATCTACAGAAGGACGAAGATGGTGACCTTGTCTCAAGCATCAATGGAGTTCCAATTCTTTTAAATGAGGAATACATGCAACTCCTCACTAAACTTCCACGAAATGGGGAAGACATTTCACTCTACACTAGGGAAGAAGGTGCTTTATTTGATGAACAAGTCCTTTTCAACCAAATTGGCATTGGCGAATTTATTGCAAGTCCGGAGCATCGTCGCCCAACCATTACGCACATGCTTCCGGAATATCGTCTAATCTTTTATTTCATAACCCACGTTCTAAAACCGCGCAAATTCAATCATACGACTCTCTCTCATGAGGATTCAAAACTCATGCACGCAATAATCACCGGGGCTCGCATCAATTGGTGCCAGTTCGTCATGACTCACATGCATGATGCAATTGGGGACGATAAGCCACACCTCCGTTGGTCCTCACAAAAAGGCAACAAAACATTGGGAAATTCAAGAATCTTCATTTCCCAATATCGGTAATCATCCGGCTCCTCCTCCAACTCAAAGACGTCGTCCTCAGGCCCCGTCCGTTGCTTCCCTCCAAACCATTTCTGAGCAACTTGCCTCTTTGTCCACGTCCATGACTCGTATTGATAGGAATGTCACCCGATTATCCCACGAGCTTCATGGATATTTTGACCACGTCCGCTATTCCTATGCCCAAGTTGCCCTTCCGGAAGAAGTGCCGGATGCCGAGGCGGATGTTAATGTTGACAATGAATAATGTCTTGTCTATTTTTTTCTTGCTTCCATTATGTATCGTCTAAATAATATTTTGTCTATTTTTCTTGCTCTATTATGTATTTTCAATATTGTTTCTTTAATAAAAGGTTATTAATTTTTGCCAATGTCAAAAGGGGGAAGAATAAGGGCTATGCACACTAATACATATTGGCATAAATTGAGGGGGAACTCATAAATTGAGGGGGAACTCATTCACATATCTATATACTTGTCTTGGATTGTTATTATCAATTATTTAATATGCATATCCCGATATTGGTTTGCCATTATCAAAAAGGGGGAAATTGTTGAAACACGTTCTCAAATCGCTAAAACTAAACGTGTGTTCATCTTTGTAGGTTTTGATAAATGACAAACCGATACGCATGGAACATTGACATATGCCGAAGTCCAAGCACAAGAGAAACAAAGAACAAGATCAAGTAAAGCAACGAAGATATACATGAGTCATTTTATATTGTGATCTTGATCCAACAATAGATTCAAGTCTTGGCTTCTCTCGTAAAATCATTTTCATCAAACCATGCATCTTTGTTTTAAAACAAAATGATTTTCAAACATTTTCATTTTAGCCAAAATGAATTTTAAAAATGTCTTTCAAATCTGGACAGAAATAATCGATTACGCTAAGACAGTGTAAAACCGGAATTTACAAAACAACAAAATAATCGATTATGTCTTTTTGATAATCGATTTTGTTAAGACAGTGTAAACCGAAATTTATAAAACAACAAAATAATCGATTATGTCTTTTTGATAATCGATTATGTTAAGACAGAGTAAATCGGAATTTACGAAACAGCAAAATAATCGATTATGTAATATGATAATCGATTATCCTCTTTATTCGAATTATATTAAAAATTCCGCAGAGGTAAATAATCGATTATCCTATATAGCATAATCGATTATTCACTGACCGTTGCCAATGTATTTTTAAACGCCGAAAGATAATCGATTATGCACAAGGCAATAATCGATTATGCTAGCATAAAATCAGTGTCTGATTTTTGAACGTTATCAGGTAATCGATTATGCAATTTGAATAATTCTAGCTTAAAATCTGCATATGATTTTTGAACGATTTGCAGATAATCAATTATGCAAATCAAATAATCGATTATTCTAGCACAAAATCAGCAATTAGTGATTGGCAATTAAGCAACAGTCTTTGGGTCTTTGAGGGCTATAAATACTCCTCTAAACCTCTCTTTTAACTACAACAACTGATTACAATTCTTGCTTAAGCTTGCATACTTTCATATCAATCATTTCATATTCATTTCATAGTTTTGGAGAGCCAAATTCTTGACGAAGTTGTTGTGTTCTTGAGCGTATTAATTTTACTCACATCTACTCTATAAGAGAGTCTTGTCTTGAGTGCTAAGTGTTTGCATACACTTGAAGGGAAGTTCTAATCCCTTGTTGTAAGAATGAAAGTTTAGTTCCTTGACTTGAAGTCTTGAGGTGAGGTATCCTCGAGAAAGTTGAAGTCTTGTAGAGTGTATATCTACGAGCAAGTGTAACAGTTTGTTAGGCACCCGTAAGCTTAACGGAGTTAGTGTAAAACTCGAGAGAGTCTCTCGGGGACTGGACTAACCACACGTTGTGGTGAACCAGTATAAATTCGGTGTGTTCTCTCCTTACTACTTTAATTACTGCACTTACTTTATTCCTGCAATTTTAATTCCGCAAATTTATCTTGATTTTTATTAAAACGCTATTCACCCCCCCCCCCTTTTAGCGTTAAGCGTATATTCTAACAGTTGGTATGCTCCATTTGCTCCAGAGTTTCTTATTAGGCCAGTATGATTTGGATGTTTATTATTTAGTACGGTGGGAGTTATCTCTACCTTAATGGTATTTATCTACTCTTAGAGGCTTTTAGATATATGGCATGTAGGTAAAATATTGGATGGCTTTGTCGGCCTATGTTTAGTGTCACACCTCCTTTTTGTTACACGGATACATCGAAGGCTAAAATGTATAATGGAGTTTTTATAGTTAAAGTGACATTATTCGAAATGCGATTTATTATTTATTTATGACTCGCCACATAGGATAGGTTTGACTTTTGGTGTCCCAAGTTACCGATTTGTTTAGAATCCCAATTCGAGGAAATTTTCGACTGCCCAATTGGAGTCTACGAATATGAAATTCTTGAGTAAGGAATTCTGTTGACCCAAGGGATGGTGTTAGGCACCCTCGGATCCCATGGTTCTAGCATGGTCGCTTAAACTACTATAAGTGGCTAAAATCTGATTTGTCATATATGTTCAAACCTATAATACAATTTAAAATTATTAACTGCTTTTAATATACATTTCTTAGGAAAATTTGCAATGTCGTTAAAACACATCGCGAATCACGTCACATAAATGCACACAAAATTTTAGACATATTTTAATTCCATTGAGATTTGGATTTGGCACATAAATGCGCACCCGAGTTTAGGAAGATATGTTAATAAATTCGCGCCTATAGCAACTACGTCTTTAGAAATTCATGAAAGGCCGAAATTCGCTAAACAACACTTCCAATTTTGTACGTATTTTATTAAGTTAAGGAGCCATACATGGTGCTTGATTAGATTAATGTGGCTCTCTTTATCTTTTATAAAGGCATCCTAAAGCATACTAAATTTTCTATTATTCTCGTATCCAGAAGTGTCCTTATAATTTATACATGAGTAACACACTTGGAGAAATTCAATACTTGCATTTTTGCCTCATTCATGGAAAATTATTCATTGGGCTTCATTAGTTAGTCCAGGGATATGTATGGTTTAAGATATTGGACTAACAAGTCCATTATAAGAAAATCACAGCGGCCCTACATTCAATTGTATTTCAATCCTTAAAATTATACACCTGGTATTCATAAAGTATATTGCATGTATTTAAATAAGAAAATTGATGATGATGCTTTTCTCGTTAATAAGATACAAATCAGATTTGAGTCTTGATAATTTAAGAAACTACTCGAAGTACTCATCATTAGGAGTATACATATAATTAATTGTCGAATTTCTAATATAACTCATTTGGAAAATGTTAAGCTAATTTTGATTAACCAATCTTAACTATATCCGAACTTAAATGAATTAGAATCATAGTCCTGATACAGTCCATAAGTTAATACATGTGCGTGTTTCGCACAAACACCAGAAAATTCTAAGAAATAAATACAGTTATAACATGGAATTGAAACAAAAGTATTATCTTCTCATTATCAGCCTCAATCTCAAATACAAGTAAGCATTATTTCTCAGCTTTTGAGTGAAGGTGGATACTTGGAATTCAACAAAATAGAGCCTATGGGTAAGGTTAAGAGAATAGCAAGCCAAAAGCTGCAGCCAATCAGCCAATCAAATTCCAGAAAAAACAACTCAGGATGTTTGAGAGGGTAAATAATAACACTAAATCTCTAAAGCAGCTCAATATCAATCGGAAGAGAATAACACCAAAGAAATTCTGAAGAATGTATGAGAAGATAATAAGTATTTTATATATTCTAATTCATTAAAAGCATTAAAGGAAAAATCTGCTCGAAAATCTCAAAGATCCCCCCTCCCAAATGTCCAGATTCTCCTTTTATTATTGAAACCTTAGGGCAACATCAATTTCTTTGTTTTCCTTTTAGTCCCTCATCCAATTTTTAGTTTTTGCCTAAATAGTCCTTAGTTTTTGACTTATGCCTCAAGTTTGAGTCAGAAATTATGCTTAAAATGTCTTACTAGAATGCTCTAGAAGTTGTTAGAGGATTTTTTATATTTAAATACCCTATATACCCCTGTCCCTTCTCCTTTCTTTACCCTTGGTTTCCATTTGTTTAGTCAAATATGACCTAGTTAGTTGCCTTCAGGTTATGGGTCAAAATCTGAATCTCAACTACAGTCTCAATTATGTAGAAGTGGACACTCAAAGAGTTTAAGGATTAAATAATGCACCTCATGAATTCAAGCAAACAATTATCACAACTTCAGGATTATATGAATATTCAAGAATATGTCAAAATGAACCAAAACAATTAGAAAAGGAACCCCAATCGACTATGCAGGATAAATGACCAATCAAAAACACTTAGTAAAAACTTAGGAGCAAGGAATAAAAACCAACAAATAAAAACAAGGGTGATATCAGTAGTTACAATATTCAGCAAAGCAATTTAACCTAACAGGTGCAAATACTGAAGATCAACATTACTAGAAAAGAAATATGACGGGTATGGAACTCTTAAAAAGAAAACACCTACTTAGAATCATGATGTATTAGAAATAGGATCCAAAAAGATAAGCATTTAACAAAACCATTCAGAATCTCAAAGGTGAAACAAGTGAAGAATCATTAGACAAGGATCAACAAACCATTCGGAATTTCAGAGGTTAAACAAGTATAGAGTCAATAGGCAAGGATCAACAAACCATTCAAAATTTCAAAGGTGAAACAAGTAAAGAGTCAAGAGGCAAGGATGAGCATGATATCAGACTACTCAGAAGATCATAGAGGACAACTGAATTCAAACCAGTGACACCCAAGGGAACCAAAAGAATATAGCATGCAAAGATGACTACTCAACACACTTCAGGATGAGATCATAGAAAACAAGTACAATCATAAAGAAAACAGGAATTAAACAAGAAATACATATAAAAAATAAAAGCATTGAAAATAGGACACTTAGATTTTAGGGCATGCAACCCTAACTTGGGATTTTTCCAGTTCCAACAACTCTCCGACCCCTTTTAAGAGGTCTATTATTCTTCTAAGGCTTTCGCCTTGAGTATTGAAGAGGGAAAGGGTTCAAGATGGGGTTCGTTGATTCTGAGACCAAGTAAGGTCTAAGATTTGGTGTTCTTTTGTAATCAGTTGGGTTTGAGGTTCGTGGGTGGTAGGGTTGGGGATATGAACGGGAAAGGGTCATCTGAGGCTAATTTGGCCGGATTCCGGTGACTTTAAGGATTTAGGGTTAATTTAGATTCAATATTGAAGCCGGCCTGTTGGGATTTGAAGGATATGGTTTGGATAGTTGGAATGGGGGAGGGGAGGTGGTTTTGGGGGTGTAGTTTTTGTGTGGTTTGAGTTTAGGTCACCGGAGGTGTTGGTTCCGGCGAGTTTTCTTTCGAATATTTGAAAGGTTTGGCACTTGTTCGAAGGAAACTAACCACGGGAAGGGAAAGAGGGGGTCGTGGTGGTCGGGTGGTGTAACTTTAAGGCTGTTAGGTGACCGGCTGCCGCCGTGAGGCGATTTCCGGCGGCGGCATTAGCGTGGTTGTAGGGTGGTCAATGGTGGTCTAATGGCGGAAAAAGGGGTTGTGATATAGATACGAGGTAGACGACTATTTGGTCTCTGAATCTATTGAGGGATTTGGACATTTATATTTAATTTTGAGCAGGGTTTCAGGGTCGTTGGATGGCCTTTGATCGACGGTTGAGTTGAATGGCCCCAAAATGGTGTCGTTTTGGGGCGTATTGTGTGGACTGGGTCGGGGACTCACTATTTGGGCTGGGCATCAGCATTTTTATAAGTATAACAAGACTTGGGCCACCTAGGTCTGGCCCAATTGTGGCCAACCTGGGTGGTTTATTAAAAGGATCTATGTACATATATATATATATATATATATATATATATATATATATATATATATATATATATATATATATATATATATATATATATATATATATGTATATATATATATATATTTGTTTTGGTTTTCTTATTTATTCTAAATTCCTAATCGCATTTTAAAACTTCTAATTAACTTAAATCAATCTAACAAACTACCTATTTATGTAGCACAAAAAATAAAATGCAACACAATTACAATGCCGGAAATACCAATTAATTTTTTGATTTTTGGTATTTGTAAAAATAACTAATTAAGCTAGAAAAAATATGAAATTAAATCTTAAATACTTATGTAATTTGTATATTTTATGATTTTAAGCATGCATTAATGAAAACGCACTGACACACACAACTAACCCATAAAATTAAATCTCAAAAATAAATATTAAAAAGGAAAATCCTAAACCTGAGAATCCTGTAGGAGTCTCTTAACAAGGTAAAAACCATATGCTCACATTTAGTATATTAGTGGTAATTTGGTCTTATAGGTTTATATGTTTATATGTTTTATGTATAAATTGGTATTACATGTTTTATTCTAGTTATCCAGTGGCACTCTTTCCGTCCCATTTACCTATGGTTTCATGATACAAAAATATATGTTACGTTAATACTCAGTTATGCCAGGATGAATGAAAAATTCCTGGGTTATGCTAGGGGAATTCACTGGTTATGCAGGTATTAAAAGAGAAGTCCTAGGTTATGCTAGGGAGATCCCCGGGTTATGCCACGATGAATTGAGAATTCCTAGGTTATCCTAGGGAGATACACGGGTTATGCCGGGATTGAAAGGGAATTCCTGGGTAATGCCAGGGGAATCTTCGGGTTATGCTGAGATTTAAAGAGAAATCCTGGGTTATGACTGGGGAATCCGTGGGTTATGCCGGGAATTAAAGAGAATTCCTAGGTTATACTAGGAGGATCCACGGGTTATGTCGGGATTGAAAGAGAACTCCTGGGTTATGATAGGGGAATCTGCGGGTTATGCCGGGATCAAAAGAAGACTCTGAGGTTATGCTAGGGAGATCCACGGGTTATGCCGAGATTGTAAGGGAATTCCTGGGTTATGCTAGGGGAATCCACGGGTTATGCCGGGATGAATGGAAAATTCCTGGGTTATGCCAGGGGATACATGGGTTATGCCGGGATTTAAAGAGCATTCCTAAGTTATTCTAGGGAGATCCACGGGTTATGCCGGATGAATGGGAAATTCCTGGGTTATGCTAGGGGAAACCGCCGATTATGCCAGGATTGAAAGAGAATTCCAGGGTTATGCTACGGAGCTACCAGGAAGAGAAGGGCCACAGATATCCTTTCGACTATGCTGGGGATAAATAAGAGAAGGAAAAACCCTTAGGCTATGCAAAGGATAGAGGAGTGTTAACTTTTGGACTATGCTGGGGAGTAGAAAGCGGGAGGAAAGGGGTCCTCAGGTTCTGCTGGGGATGTAAAGAGGAACTTCCCGGGTTATGCTGGGGATGTAAAGAGGAACTTCTCGAGTTATGCCAGGGAGTGAAGGAAGGAAGGAAATTTATTGGTCTATGCTGCAGGGGGTAGAGTGCATCATTGGGTTATGCCGAGGAAAGCCTCAAGTTGTATAATGGGAAGCTAAGGATTTTAATCCCATGCTATGATGCTTATTTATAAGTTTGCAGGAAAAGAACGAAAGAAAAACATTCCTTTTGTTATTGATGCAACACCATTCTTGGTCCTTGCACCATTTTGGTTGTTTTTGCCTCGTGTTCCTTTTGTTTTCGTAGATTACACATGCGTCTATTTCAGTTCAGAAACAAAACAAACTGTTAGTTTGATCATTGATCGGGTTTGCGGCCTTGTTATGCTTGATTTCAGCTTCCTTTCTGTCAGACGACAACCCCTTGACTTCTAATCTTTGCTTCTTAGGTTGGCCGGTGGGTCTTTATTTTCGTGTTGGTTTTTGTTTTTCAAGACTTTGGTTATAAGTTTGTCCCGACTTTGATTAAAGGGCTTGCCTTTGGGACCTTTGATAAGAACCATTGTCCTGCTTGGCTTAACACCTTCCACTTTGGCTTTACCTTTGTGAACTTTTTAATTTTGACTCCCAATCTTTTATTTCCCTGCTTTTGAGGCGCTAGCCGTCATGATCAGCCAGGATTGGCTAAGCGCACTTAACGATGCCAGGCATTTCCTTAGTTCTTGCTAGGAGAAACCTGTCAGACCAGCCCTACTACCTTTCTTAAGGAATGGCGAGGACATCAAAATTAAAGTGGAAAGGAATGAAAAATGGATTTTAGAGAGGTATGTTCGTTTTGAGGTAAAATCAGGGACTTATCTGAAAATATGAACCGGCTTTAAATGGAAACGACATGCTACTCGGACAGAATACCCGGCCCAGATCCACTTCTGCTTTCTGATTACAACTCTTCAAAAATAAAAGAAACTTTTTAGACTTGTGCATCAATATTTCCTCTTTTCGGCCGACGGTGCCCTTTTCGGGTTTAGCCAATCGGCCTCTCCCATTTATCTTCTTTCGCCACCCGATAGCGCTCTTTGCGAGTTTTTGCTAAATGGACCCTCTCGTTTTGTTTTTCTTTGCTCGCTGTAGCATTATGGTGCCCGGAGGTTTTCACCGATAAGACTCTCATTTTATTTTCTATCAAAATTTGAGTTGTGCCGAATCCCAATAAAGGTATTTTTCACATCCCCGAGGATCTATAAATTTTGAACCATTTGGACGGATTTGTAACCGAACCAATACATTTCTGCCCCAGTTTTGGTTTTCTTGGATAAATGGGGTTTTCATTTTGATATAGTTGAACCTCAGGGAGAGGATTCCTACGTATCCTTTCAGAATCAAGTCAGACGTAGTTCATGAATTTTTTCTAAACTAATATTATTGTATTTTTTTATATTTAAACAGCATTTTCGGGTTCCAAAGATGATGATCAAAGAAATGTAACCGGCTCAAAGGGTTTGCGAGGGAACAATAGTGTTTATTGGAGCAAGAACAAAAAGCCATCTTCATTTCAATCAACCGGGGTCTTTTCTGCAGGGATATCAAAAGTAATACCTGTTTACTACATATGCATTTACTGATGCCTTGGGCTCGTCTCCTTCAACGTCGCCCATGTACAAAGCTCCTTTAGGTAGTACTTTTCTGATAATGTATGGACCTTTATAGTTTGGAGCGAATTTCCTTTGGCTTCTTGATGGTGAGGAAGTATCCGCCTCAATACCAGCTGCCCGACTTCAAAATTCATAAGGCGTACTTTCTTGTTGTAAGCGCTGGCCATTCTTTGTTGGGACAACTACTCGTGGCACACCGCAACCATTCTTTTTTCATCAATTAATGCCAGCTGCTCCAAGAAAGTTTTAACCCATTCACTATCTTCAATTTATGCTTCGACAATCACCCGGAGTGAAGGGATTTCTACCGCGATGGGTATGGCAGCCTCAGTCCCATATAGTAGCAAGTAAAGAATTACTCCTACCAATGTGCGTACTGTGGTGCGATACCCCTTCAATGTGAAAGGAAACTTTTCGTGCCATTGCCTCAAGCTTTTTCTAATAATTTTTCTTAAGATTTCTTGATGTTCTTGTTAGCTGCTTCGACGACACCATTAGCTTTGGACAGGTAAGGAGTGGAGTTTCTATGTGTTATCTTGAATTGTTCAAATATTTTTCCCATCAGCCGACTGTTTAGACTAGATGCGTTGTATTTAATGATGGTAGTGGGAATCCTGAAACGACAAATGATGTTGGAATGCACAAAATCCACCACCGCCTTCTTGGTAACAGACTTAAGGGTGATGGCCTCAACTCATTTTGTGAAGTAATCAATAGCGACCAATATTAATCTGTGTCCATTCGAAGCTTTTGGCACAATCGGCATACTGACATCCATGCCCCAGGCGGCAAATAGCCAGGGTGCTGACATACGATGCAATTCATTTGGCGGTGCATGAATCAAATCACGGTGCACCTGGCATTGGTGTCATTTCCGAACAGGGTTGAAACAATCTTTCTCCATGGTCATCGAGTAATAGCCAGATCAGAGTATCTTCTTTGCTAGTACATAGCCATTCATATGGGGCCCACACAATCCGGCATGTACTTCGTGCATAACTTTCCTAGCTTCCTCGGTGTCAACACATCTCAGAAAATTAAGATCTGGAGTCCTTTTATACAAAGTATCACCGCTCAAGATGAAATTGCTTGCATGTCGTCGGATGGTTTTCTTTTGTTGCCCGGTGGCTTGCTCGGGATACTCCTGTGTTTTTATAAATCTCTTTATATTATAATACCAGGGTTATGAACTGGACTCTGCTTCGGTCACATTACAATACCCATGCCTTTCTTTGATTTGGATTTGTAAAGGATCAACATAAGCATTTCCCGGGTAAGGTAACATAGAAGCCAATGTTGCGAGTGTGTCTTCTAATTCATTGTGGAAACAAGGAATGTATCTGAATTGTACCGACCTAAACCATTTGCTGATGTCTTCCGTATGCTGTTTGTATGGGATAAGCTTAACGTCTCTTGTCTCCCACTCTTCGTGAGCTTGTCGGATGATCAGATCGGAACCTCCCATGATTAACAATTACTCAACATCTTGGTTAATGGCCATGTTCATGCCCATGATGCAAGCCTCATATTCAGCTATATTATTGGTGCAGAAGAACCGGAGACTGGCTGTAGCTGGATAGTGCTGACCTGTGGGTGAGATTAAAATTGCCCCAATCCCTATGCCTTGTGTGCTTCCTGCTCTGTCGAAGAACATTTTCCAGCCAGAGATGTCTTCAGCTGTTACTTCAACCGAATTCACTTCTTCATCAGGGAAATAGGTGTTTAAAGGCTGATATTCATCATCAACAAGATTCTCAGCCAGATAATATGCCATTGCTTGAGCCTTTAGTGCAGTACGAGTGACATAAACTTTGTCGAAATCGATGAGTAAGATTTGCCATTCGGCCAGTCGCCATGTGGGCATTGGTTTAGGGAATGTGGGCTTCAGTGGATCCATCCTTGTTAAGAGGGAAGTGGTATGGGCTTGCAGATAATGCCTTAATTTCTGAGCCACCCAAATCAAGGTGCAACAAATTCTTTCTAACAGTGTGTACTTGGCCTCGTAACTGGTAAACGTTTCGCTCAGATAATAAATGGCTTTCTCTTTCTTTCCCGTGGCATCATGCTACCCGAGAATACAAGCAAAAGAGCCTTCCAAGACTGTTAGATAGAGAAATAGTGGCCTTCCTGGTTCTGGCAGAACCAAAACTGGTGGATTGGACAAGTATTGCTTGATTCTGTCAAAACCATCTTACTCTCAACAGTCCATTTAACCACCGCATCCTTTTTCAGTATCTTGAAAATGGGATCGCATGTGGAAGTCAACTGGGTGATGAATCAGCTGATGTAATTCAATCTTCCCAATAGACTCATTACATCATTTTTAGTTCTTTGCGGAGGCAGCTCTCGAAAGGATTTTATCTTAGTTGGATCCAACTCGATACCCCTTCGGCTGACAATGAACCCTAGAAGTTTTCCTAACGGGACCCCAAATGCACACTTGGCTGGATTTAATTTAAAATAATATTTGCTAAGCCCTTCGAAGAATTTCCTCAAGTCCTTTACACGATCACCATGTGTCTTGAATTTGATAATCACGTCATCCACATATACCTCTATTTCTTGATGCATCATGTCGTGGAAAATGGTGGTTATGGCCATCATGTATGTTGCCCCTGCGTTTTTCAATCCAAAAGGCATAACTCTATTGCAATAAGTTCCCCAAGGTGTGGTAAAGGCGGTTTTCTCAGCATCTTCCTTATCCATCAACACTTGGTAATATCCTGTGTAGCAGTCTACGAAGGACAGAATTTCATTCTTTGCAAATTTATCGACAATGATGTGGATGTTGGGTAGAGGGAAGTTATCTTTGGGACTAGCGTTGTTTAAATCTACGTAATCCACACACACTCGAGTTTTTCCATCCTTCTTTGGTACCGGGACAAAATTGGCCAGCCATGTGGCGTACCAAGCCACTCGGATTACCTCCCCCCCCCTCGAGCATATTGTGATCTCCTCTTTGATTTAATCGCTGACATCAGGCTTGAACTTTCTTTCTTTTTGTTGGACCGGAGGGCATTTAGGGTATGTGGGCAACTTATGAACCACCAGATCCATACTCAAACCAGGAAAATCATCGTAAGACCACGCAAATACATCTTTGAATTCTAAAAGGAGTTTAACCAATGAACCCCATATTTCTTTATTCACATGGATGCTTATTTTTGTTTCTTTGATTTCATCGGGATTGCCCAAGTTAACCAGTTCACTATAGTTTAAGTTTGTCTTAGGTTTTTCTTCAAAGTGTTCCAACTCTCGGTTGATTTCTCTAAAAACCTCTTCTTCATCGTATTCTGGTTCTTTGTTCATTATCTCACCAATGGGCAGCATGTTTGGGTCGTGGCATAAAGTCCACGAGCATGTTGTTTTATTTAAGGCCGCATTATTGGGACTGAAATAAAGATGAAAAATAAAAGAAAGATAAAAATCAGAGAAGACAAAGGAGTGCAAATGATGAAATATTGATTTCATTTTTTTAAAACTTATAAGATAACAAGGTTTGCAACTGGAATCTAAATGACAAAGTGCTAATGAAAAATAAACAACCGAGCTACATCCCGAAATAGTTCGTGATGCAAGAAAAAGTAGCAAGGCGGGACTACCGGGCCTCCTGCCTGACTGGAAAGACGTGGCCTTCCAGTTTTGTAGCTTGGCATCCAGTCTCATATAGAGCAATTTGGCGGTGCTTGAGCCTTCTCTCAGCTGGACCATGTTGGCTTCGTACAATAACTCCCTCATGGATCCACATATCTCATAAATCTCTTCTGCCGTGAAAGTTTCTTCTTCCTCCTCCTCACTGTACTTTGGTTTTACAAATGATCTGTACAAGTGGGGTAAGGGTTGTGGCAAAGCCCATCCCTGAAGCTTTCTTCGATTGGCCCAGGTGATATCTTCTGATGTTGGATGAAAGCCCAGCCCAAAGAACTTTTCTCCGGCAGGCAAAGCGACCTGCTCGGTTATTCCCTGTAGGGAGCTTCCGAGTCCCTTGCCAGGATTAAAACCTTGGCACATCATTTCCCTTGCCACCATGATTGAAGCATTTTAGAGGAAATGCTGGGGGAGTGGCTTGCCTTCTTCACGTTGATCGGCTACCACGATTTTAAAATGTTGATAGACTATGTGCTCACTTCCTTCATTGGCTTTGAGGCATAGGACAGAGGGGTCTCGGTATGTTCATCCTCTCCATGAACTACAATCTCCTAGTTTTCATGTTCAAACTTCAGCATTTGGTGCATGGTAGAAGGCAACGCTCCTGCTGCGTGAATCCACAGTCTTCCTAGGAGGTAGTTATAGGATCTGTCCATTTCCAACACTTGAAATGTTACTTTGAGGTCGATCGGACCGATGGTTAGAACCAAGTCAATTTCGCCTATGGTGTATCTCTTGATTCCATCAAAGGCTCGGACGCACACGTTGTTGGGACGGATCCTCTCTGTCCCAATCTCCATTCTCTGCAATGTAGACAGTGGGCATATATCTACCCCAGAACCTCCGTCTATCATCACTCTTTTGACATAATATCCCTCTTATTTGACAATGAGGTGCAAGGCTTTGTTGTGGGCGGCTCCCTCTGGAGGTAAGTCATTCTTGCTGAACGTGGCCTAGTTAATGGCAAAGAATCTCTCCGCCATCTTCTCTAGTTGCTCCACGGAGGTCCCAGCCGGTACGTATGCTTCGTTTAGAGTTTTGGCCAACACTTGATGGTGCTCGGGGGATTTCTCAAGAGTGAAAATAAAGAGACCTACTCAGGAGACTTTTGGAGCTCGTCCACCACTTCGTACTCCGACATTTTCCTTTTTTGAAATAAGGCTTCTGCCTCTTCAGCATTCACTGGCCTCTTAGGTGGAAACCGCCGCTTGGTAGCAACGTTCACCTCTTCCATATTGAGTATTTCTCTGTGGGATAGCCCTTTTGGGTTTCCCTGATGATTTGTTTTCCCTTGTATGTAACTATGGTGTCTTCGTAATTCCAAGGGACTGTCGAAGTGTTTGTCATGGGCTTCTGAAGTGTGCAACCGATTACCATGGGCTCATTCAGCAGTGGTGGGTTAAACGATCCCCGTACCACATAGGCTTTCTTGGGTACATACATGGTTTTGTTCAGCTCGAACCTTCATGAGGGACTCAAAGTGGGTTGTTATTCTTGACGCCCTCGTGGGATATAAAGTGTTGTTTCCTTGGTGGGGGTCGTCTCAATTTTTATTTCAGACTTCATCTCTGCTTCTGGACAATTGGATTCATTCATTTTCTTTTTTTCAATCTTCTTGGGGGTAACTTTTCATTTTCTATCTGCCTCACGATGGCTATTATGGCTTTCAAGGAAGGATCAAATTCTTTGTCCTCATAGATCATTCTGATGACCGGCCCATTGTTGTGAGCCGGCAATGGGTTATTTGTTACGTTAGGGACCTCTTCATCTCTTAGTACTATTTTCTTTTAGTCTATCAAATCCTCCACCGCTCGTTTTAGAGTCGAGAAATTTTCAATGTCATGTCCTTCTGTCTCGGAGTGGCAAGTACAACGTACGCCCCTTTGATAGGAATGGGACTTGGGGTTTTATCTGTTCGGGGGCACGGGCTGCAGGAGACCCATGTAGACAAACTTTGGGAATAGGCTGGCATACGTTTCCCCTATTGGAGAGAAGTTCTGTCTCTTGGGCGGTTCCTTGGGACGGTAATTTTTTTGTAAAGGGTGGAGATTATAGTGATTCTGAGGAGGCTGATTTCTTGGGGCTTGGTTTCTGTTGCCCTGTTGTTGTGGTCGAGCAAAGGGCTGGGCATTCATGATTGCATAAGGTTGAGGAGCATAGTGCATGTCTTGGTGGGGATAGCAATATTCAGATTATCTTTTTGAGAAAAGAGGTCTGTGAGCATGATGTTTTCTCATCCCGGAGACTGCCATGCGCACTTCCTCTTTTTTCTTGTTTCTTGTAATTCCTCACGCCCCGCCTTATATGGCCTGTTGGTTGCTCTTATGGCGGATTGACTAAGAATTCTCCCTGTCTTCACGACATTCTCTATCATCGCCCCTGATCTTAATTGCTTCTGCAAAGGGTTTGCCTTGCTGACATCATATTTTGAAAATAATCTGCCTCTTGCGCTTGTGGGAAGACGGTGACCATCTCCTTCTCGTCCATGGGTGGCTTTACCCTTGACGCTTGATCGCGCCACTTGACGGCAAATTCTCTTAAGCTTTCTGATGCTTTCTTTTTCAATTTAGCTAAGGAGTTCCTATTCGGGGAAATATCAATGTTATACTGGAATTGCCTTACGATGTGTCGGGCCAGGTCATCCCAGATATGCCATCGGGTATTATCCTGGTCTATGCACCATTCAGAAGCAATGCCCACTAAGCTCTCCCCAAAATACGCCATCAAGTGTTCTTCCTTCCCACCTGCTACAAGCAGTTGATTGAATTACTTTTTTAAATGAGCAATGAGGTCGCCATGGCCATCGTATTATTCAAACTTCGGCATTTTGAACCCCACAGGAAGATGTACATGTTGGACCTGCATAGGTGTGAGTAAGATAAACTCTTTTGCCAACTTAATTCTTGCATGTTTTTCAGACTTTGTTCGAGACTCTCGCCTTGTAATTTTATCTTGTTCGCATGTTTTAGGGAATTTGTCTTGCAAAAGGGTGAATTCGTATGCTGGAAGAGGGTAATTGTATGTGGGGTATGGGGGCGGGTCGGATTGGTAATTGGGAGTTTTGAATGTAAAAGCTGTGGGGTCAAACATGGGCCTCGCTGCCGCAGGCTGCGTGGTGGTTGTGCACAGAGAGGCTGTAAAAATGTTGGGAACTGGACCATATGTGAACATCGGAGGGCGGGTTTTAGAGGGCTCTTTGGCAAAGTTGGTTGATATGGTGGGCTACCCCAGGAGGATATTTTGGTGAATGGTAGGAATGGTGTTGGTAAACCCTGACCTTGGAAAAAGCTCGGGAAATTCGGGGATATCACTTGGAGGTTCTTTCCCATTTTTCCAGGCGTCCCATATCTCCATAACTTGAAGCCGAAGGATCCTGTTCTCTTCTGTCGCTGAAAATTCGGAGGTTGGGATTCCTGTAATTGGGTTGTCCTCTGGGATAGGGACTTCTGGTAGAGTCATTTCGGTCGACATCTCTATGCTTCCTTTTGACCTATTAAAGTATCCGTGTGAATCCAGCTTACCGCAAACCAATCACTATTCTTAAAACAACTGGACTGGACACTAGAATTAAAATAGTTAGGTTGAGGTAGATAACAAACAAGCAATCACATATGGGATATGATGCACCTATGCAATTAAATAGTTTTATATGCTTGTCGTAGTCGCATGTGTCATCCCGGCATTTTTTCTGCATTTCCTTGGTTTCCTACTTCTTACTCCTTGTTAACTTTCCCTTTATTAATATACTGTCTAATCCTATAGATATTGCCTACGTATCATGACATTGCATGAATCAGACTGAGCGTAGTTCATGGGAAAAGGTTATGTACACAATATAATATTTCTGGGATTTTCAATTTTATAAAGACATAAACATTGATTACAAAGCTAAGAAAATGAAAGGCAACTACCCAACTGGGACATAATAATTTCACAGACTTGAAAAGTAAGTAACAAAACATACAGAAAGACTCTTTTAAGAGAAAATACAAATTTATGAATACATTAGAACTTCAAGTGTTTTTGGAGCTTGCGGGGCATCGTCCGGCCTTGCCGCAGGTTTTCGCGCTAAACTTCCCTGGAGGTAGTGGAGATCTTCCATCATTTGATGGAAATATGTCATGGCAGCAGCAAAGAACATATATTTTGTCATGTCCTCACGGTGGTTGCACTTTGTGGTAATATTTTCTGCGATTGCCCGCACCCTTTCCCTGATAACTCATTTTTTCTTGTAGTAGACGCCCAATTTGCTCGTCCTATGCTTCAAAAATTTGTTCGGCTACTGGATTCAGCTTTTGGAATTGCCGCAAATACCTTTATAATCCTGCTACTACCGCATATCAACGCTCTCTTTCGGCTTTGAAATCTCTTGCTTTTTTGGCCATTTTGTTTTCAGCTATGACGACCCTCTGTTTTAAACTGACGATCTCATTACCGCTTCCTTCTTTTAGTTGCTCCAGTGTGCGGGCTCGTTCCTCTGCACTTTTAATTAATTGCTTCTGATCCCTAGACAGTTCACCCTCCACCTTATTTAGGTCGAACTCGCATTTAGTTACTTTCCGCCGCATGGTTTCTATGAGCTTTTCATCTTTTGTACTCCTACGAGGATTTTCTGCGGCTGCCTTTTATTTTCTGGATTTGGGCTCGTAGGGCTTTGTATTCTTTAATCAATACCTTATTTTATCCCTTGCTCGCTGCAGCTTGCAAACTATTTTGAATTGAAATTCTTGAATTTTCTTTTCCAGCTTTCTTATAGCAGCCTGGTACTCCTTTTCATTTGCTAACTAAACCCACTACTCTTGTGATGCCTCAGAAAATTCCTCGAGATGGGTCTCTTTCCGGGCCTCCCATACTCTATATCTCTCTTGTACCAAGCAACATACTCGGGTGCAACCTCACTTTTAGATACATCACGTACTCGAGTATCGGCTGTCAAGTATTGGCACTCACTCCAGATTTGGCGTACAATAGCTTCAGGGAACTGACCATCGAGCCTCTCTCAACAACATGGCAATTAATATCCTCTTCTCTAGGGATCATTTGGCACCTACCCAATTGTCTCAGTACTTTATTCGGTGCATAGGGCTGGATGCCTCGGATGCCTATCAAAAAGAAATGAGGACCGGTGGCGGGCATATACACAACTTTGTCCACAGAGAGCCAACTGAATGTCCATTCTATTTGAATTGCAGTGATGGCCCGGAGATGCGACACCCATTCTGCGACACCCTCTAGTAATTTCAACCCATCAATTGTGTCTCCAAATTCTTCTACGCAGCCTTATTTTGGCAACCCGTAACTTATGAACCGAGGCTGGTGACACATATGCTCAATCATCCTTATTTGTTGCAGATAGTTACAACCCTCGACGAAATCTCCTCCTGCTTTACAGGTAGTAAGGGCATGGGAGATGTCGGACAAGATCATTGGAGCGAGAGTACTTTTCGTTTTGATCATTAAAGTGTTAACAACTCACGCTATCCGTATGTCGATTTTCCCGTCCTTTCGCGGGAATACTAAAAGACCCAAGAAAGACACCATGAACACGAAACATTGGTGTTCCTCCCTCTTGAGGCGATTACCTTTGCAACAAATAAGATATTCAGGGTTGTAGAATCCTCCAATGTGGCCATGCCTCTGATATATAAATTGCAGGGGGAAAAACCAAGCCGATAAGTCGGGATTGTGAACTTTTTTGCTGATTTTCAAGGAATATAGAAATTTATGCTCAGCGAGGGCTCTGATGCGATCAAGTATTGATGTCTTAAAGGGATTTTATGGGTCCTGATATATCCGGTCATTTCCTCTAAAGTTGGGGTGAGCTCAAAGTCCAAGAAGTGGAAGACATTGTGGGTTGGGTCGCAGAAAGTGACTAAGGTCTTTATGATGTCTCCCATGGGGTTAATTTTCAATAAATCAGTGAGGCCTCCCAGATGTGTGCTTACCCTTTTTTGTCGTGCCTCCCCGAGATAATTCCACCATAGTCGCAACTTCAAGGTAATTTTGTTCATTATCGTGCTCATTCTGTACATTTATTAGGCGAATTAGTATTCTCAAAACATTAAAACCTACATTATTTTAAAAACAAGGACTGGATTTGCGAATACGGCCTTCCAACACTTCAGAGAGAAGGTTTATTCAGGCTGTGCTTTCTTACCAGTCTGAATAAAATTCAGAGGTGGCCATTTGTGCAAGATTAGCCTTTCGATGTTCCTTGTGGTAACACTCGGCTATTACCAGGTGTAATGGCACCACCTGACTTATTTCAAAACAAGTGAATAAACTCGGACATTTGTTTTTCTTGTGTTGGCATTTTTGCGAAAAGGGGTTGGACTTGGCTAAATAATTTATCAAAACCCAAAAATATAACTGAAAAACTCCCAAATTCTTTTTGTTTTTTTTTTGTTTTTTTTAAATCCGGCAGGATTTTGTCGCTATTTTAAGCATTGGTTTTAAAAGAGATCACCCTAGCACTGCTATTTTTCTCAATTTATTCTCTTGTTTGCAAGCCGGTGAACATGCGAATCCAAGGCAAATAGATGCACAAATAGCACGTAAAATGCATCAGGATGATCTTTTATTTAGGGCACTTGTTTTACACAGAACCAACCCCTGTTTTGAGTCCTCCAAGTCAAATGCATGATTCAAATAGACGTTTCTACAAGGGATCCGGCATGAGGTTTTGTTATACTAAGTTTAGAACCTCGGTACAGGTTCTAGACTGTGTACCCGAGCGGACAACTCGAGTCGAGGAGGGGGCTACGTACCAGGAACCAAAATGACATCCGGCATAGTAACTTGTCCGGCCACTTTCTTATTTCAGGGTAAGACACTCATAGAATAGAGAGTCTCAAACAGAAAGAACATCCCCAGAGGTGAGAAGTGAAGGGTTTCGTAGCAGTTTATATACACAATTCAGATAATATCAAAGCGGTAGAACATGTAAGCAAATCAGAAGAAGCCTAATATAATTGTTATTGCAAGCTCGAATTCTTGAACCCCGAACTAGAGATTCTGGGTTCCATCCCCAGCAGAGTTGCTAGAGCTGTCATACCTCATTTTTGTTACACGGATACCCCCGAAGGATAAAATGTATAATGGAGTTTTTCCAATTAAAGTGACATTATTTAAAATTGGATTGATTAGTTATTTAAGAGTCGCCACTTGACATAGGTTTTGCTTTTGGTGTCTCAAGTCACCGGTTTGTTTAGAATCCCAAATCTAAGAAATTTCCGATTGCCCGATTGGAGTGTGCGAACCAAAATTCTTGAGTAAGGAATTTTGTTTTACCAAGGGAAGGTGTTAGGCACCCTTATATCTCGTGGTTCTAGCACGCTCGCATAAATTACTATAAGTGGCTAAAATCTAATTTGTCATATATGTTCAAACCTATAATATAATTTTAAATTATTAACCACTTTTAATATATATTTTTTAGGAAAATTTGTAATGTCGTTAAAACACATCGCGAATCACGTCACATAAATGCACACGCAATTTAGACATATTTTTATTCCATTGAGATTTGGATTTGGGTCACATAAATGCACACCCGAGTTTAGAAAGATATCTTAATAAATTCGCGCCTATAGCAACTACATCGTTAGAAATTCGTGAAAGGCCAGGAATTTCGCTAAACAACACTTCCAATTTTCTTTGTATTATATTAAGTTAAGGAGCCTCGCATGGTTTTTGATTAGATTAAAGTGGCTCAATTTATCTTTTATAAGGGCATCCTAAAGCATACTAAGTTTTCTATTATTCTCGTATCTAGGAGTGTCCTAATAATTTATACATGAGTAACACAGTTGGAGGAATTCAATACATGCAGTTTTAGCATCTTTCGTGCCTAATTATACATTGGTCTTCATATTAGTTAGTCCAGGGATATGTATTGTTTACACTACAACTGGTAGCTACTGGGCCTTCCAATTGGGTGAGAGCTATTGGACTAACAAGTCCATTACAAGAAAATCACAGCGGCCCTTCTTTCAATTGTAATTCAATCCTTAAAAATATACACCTGGTTATCATAAAGTATATTGTATGTATTTAAATGAGAAAATTGATGCAGATGATTTTCTTGTTAATGAGTTATTAATCACATTTCAGCCTTGATATTTGAAGAAACTACTCGAAGTACTGATCATTCAGAGTATACATATAATTAATTGTCGAATTTCTAATATAACTCAATTGGCAAATGTTAAGCTAATTTTGGATTACACTATCTTATGTATATCAGAACTTAAACGAATTAGAATCAGAGTCCTGATACAGTCCATAAGTTAATAAATGTTCATGTTTAGTACAACCACCAGAAAATTCTAAGAAATAAATACAGTTATGACAGGGAAGTGAAATAAAAGTATTATCTTCTCATTATCAGCCACAATTTCAATACGCATAAGCATTATTTCTCAGCTTTTGAGTGAAGATAGATACCTGGAATTCAGCAAAATAGAGCCTATGAGTACAGTTAAGAGAGTGGCAAGCCAAAAACAGCAACCAATCAGCCAATAAAATCCCAGAAAAAACAACTCATGAAGTTTGAGAGGGTAAATAATAACACTAAATCTCTAAAGCAACTCAATATCAATCGGAAGAGAACAACACCAAAGAATTTCTAAAGAATGTATGAGAAGCTAATATGTATTTTATATATTTTAATTCATTAAAAGCTTTAAAGGAAAAATCTGCTCGAAAATCTCAAAGTTCCCCCCTCCCAAAATGTTCAGATTGTTCTACATTTATAATTGAAACCTTAGGGCAACATCAATTTCTTTGTTTTCGTTTTAGTCCCTTATCCAATTTTGAGTTTTGCCTAAATAGTCCTTAGTTTTCTGAATTGTGCCTCAAGTTTGAGGCAGAAATTATGCTTAAGCCCCTCACTAGAATGTTCTAGGAGTTGTTACAGGATTCTTTATATTCAAATACCCTCTATACTCCTGCCCCTTTTCCTAATTACTGACGTAAGATTCTATACCCTTGGTTTCCATTTGTTTAGTCAAATCTGACCCTAGTTAGTTGCCCTTAGGTTATGGGTCACAATCTGAATCTAAGCTACATAGTAAATTATGTAGAAGTGGACACTTAAAGAATTTAAGGATTAAACACTGCACCTCATGGATTCAAGAAAACAATTATCACAACTTCAGTATTATATGAATATTCATGAATATGTCAAAATGAACCAAAATAATCAGAAAAGGAACCCCAATCGACTATGCAGGAAAAATGACCAAACTACAACACTCAGTAAAAACTTAGGCGCAAGGAATAAAAAACTAGAAATTAAAACAAGGGTGATATCAGTAGTTACGATATTCAGAAAAGAAATTTATCCTAACACGTACAAATACTGAAGATCAACATTACTTGAAAAGAATATGACGGGTATGAAACTCTTATAAAGATGACGCATACTCAAAATCATGATGTAATACCAATAGGAACCAAAATGATAAGCATTTAACAAAACAATTCAGAATCTCAGAGGTGAAACAAGTGAAGAATCAATATGACAAGCCGCCGCCGTGAGGCAGTCTCCGGCGGTGTAACTTTGAGGCTCTTTGGTGACCGGCCGCCGCCGTGAGGCAATTTACGGCGGTGGCATTAGGGTGGTTGTTGGGTGGTGAACGGTGGACTAATGGTGGAGAAGGGGAGGTGATATAGATATGAGGTAGATGAATATTTGGTCTCTGAATTTATTGAGGGATTTGGACATATTTATCTAATTTTGAATAGGGTTTCAAGGTCGTTGGATGGCCTGTGATTGACGGTTGAGATGAATGGCCCCAAAACGGTGTCGTTTTGGGGCGTATTGTATGGACTGGGTCGGGACTCATTGTTTGGGCTGGGCATCGGCATTTTTACATGTTTAACAAGACTTGGGCCACCCAGGTCTAGCCCAATTGTGGCCAGCCTGGGTGGTTTCTTTAAAGGATCTATATATTTTTTTTTGTTTTTGTTTTCTTTTTTATTCTTATTTCATAATGGCATTTTAAAATTCCTAATTAACTTAAATCAACCTAATAAACTACCTATTTATGCAACATAAAAAATAAAATGCAACACAATTACAATGCCGGAAAAACTAATTAATATTTTGGATTTTTGGTATTTGCAAAAATAATCGTTATTACTAATTAATCTAGAAAAAATATGAAATTAAATCCTAAATTCTTATGAAATTTGTACATTTTATGACTTTAAGTACGCATTAATGAAAACGCACTGACACGCAGAATTAAATCTTAAAAATTAAATCTTAAAATAAATGTTAAAAGGAAAATCCTAAACTTGAGAATCCTGTAGGAGTCGTCTTAATAGGGTAAAAATCATATGCTCACATTCAGTATATTAGTGGTGTTTTGGTCCTATTGGTTTGTATGTTTTGTGTATAGGTTGGTATTACATGTTTTATTCTAGTTATCCTATGGCAGTCTTTCCGTCCCATTTACCTATGGTATCATGATACAAAAAGATATGTTATGATAGTACTCGGTTGAGTAAGGTACAGGGTTCCCATCGTAGCCCATTTGGTTAGGTCGTGACAAAAGTGATATCACAGCAGTTTTGTCCTAGTGAGTCTACAAGTTGTGTCTAGTAAAGTCTTGTTAATGGGTGTGTTGTGCACCACACTTATAAACAGGAGGCTATAGCAAATTTAGGATTTTCACTCTTTCTTCTTATTCTAGATCATGTGGTAGAGCTTACTAATAAGAACTCAAATTCATAACTTCTATTTTATTAATAATAACACGATACCTACAACTAAAAGACAATTGGTGAGAGATTGAATATGGCTATGGAAGTGTTAAGTCAGAGGAACTCAATTTTGCATGATGCTCATGATGAGTAAATATGAGGTCTTTAGCAGATCATGTGTGTATTAAGACATGTAAGCTTCTTGATAAGGAGCCTTGAGGAAAGAATATCTATCTCCACTAATACGATTGTAACGACCTGACCGGTCAATTTGAGAATATAAGCTCTGTTCAGCGACATAAGGTCTGGAGCATCTCCGGGACATGAGTATTGGCTTGCGCGCATAGTGGAATTCAGTTTTCGGATGGCTTAGAGTCAATTTTAGAGAAGAAACCTTATTTTGGAAATTAGAATGGTGATAATTTGACCGAAACTGGACTTTTTGATAAACGACCCTGTAATGGGTCGTGGACAATCTCAACAACTTCGTATTGCGATTTTTGACTTAGGCGCGCGTCCGGATTCAGAGTTGGAGGTCTGTAGAGTGAATTGAGGCATTTCGGCGAAAGTTGAAGTTGGAAAATGAAGAAGTTTGACTCACAGTAGACTTTTGGGCAATTGGGGTCGGAATGTGATTCTGAGAGTTATGTCATTTTGGAGTTGTCTGAAAAATTTGGCATCATTCCGAGTTGAATTGATAGGTTTCGGCATGAGATTCAATATTTTAAGATTTAGAAGTTCATTAGCTTGATTATATGTTTGATTCGTCGTTTCGTTCTTGTGTTATTTGATTTGGGACTCCAAGCGAGTCTGTGTTAGGTTATATGACTGGTGCTTGTTAGGTTCATGTAATTAATTGGACATAACTGAAAAGAAGATAAACATCTTATGATTGTAATTATTAGATTCATGTTGACTTCTTATGGTTGGTTACTCCCTGATTGTAAGATCATCTGTAACTTCGTACAATTATATTATCTGTCCAACTGTTGTGGTATCGGTGTAGTTATTATGCACTTATTACGTCTTGTTTGTCGTTGAAGTTATTGTGATTTTTCCCTGGTGTTTAGTGGCCTTAGTAGGTACTGTTTATTCCCTTGACAGGACGTTATTGATTCCCTTGCCGGGACGTTATTGTTTCTATTATTATTTCCCTTGCCTTGCTCCAGTATATATATATTAGTTGTCATTTATTGAGCGGCTGTTGGTACTGTGATGCACGAGGTCTTTGTCGTGCGGTTGTTATTGGAGAGTTGCACGAGGTCTTTGCCGTGTTTTTATGGCTATTGATGTTTTTGCACATGTAGTGTAATAAGGCGGTGTATGTTATATGCTTATATGTCAATTTCGCATGTGGCGGAATAAGGTGGGAATATTGTGATGCACGTGTGGTGAAATAAGGCGGGGTTTGCTACATTGTTATTGAGTGCACACGTGGCAAAATGAGGTGGCTATGTCAGGGGCTGATTGTGATGAATTATGAAGGCCCGTTGTGGCATTTTTCCTATTTTTGTTTTTGATTAGTATGAAGGAATACGGGTTCAATTCCCGGAGCTCCTTTGTTATTGGTATGATGGACTACGGGTTCAATTCCCGGGAGATCCTTTGTTATTGGTATGATGGACTATTGGTTCAATTCCCAGGAGATCCTTTGTTATAGGTATGATGGACTACGTGTACGATTCCCGGGAAATCCCCCCTTAAACTCATTGTGTTCCGAACTGATATTTTCATTTATTCTATCCGAATATGATTAAGGCGGGTGGTAGTCGATCCACTTCCTATACTTACTAGTTTTTAGGATTCCAGTTAGATACACTTGCAAAAGCATATACGTAGTTGGACCATCCTATTAGAGATGAATTTCTTCTGAATTTGGCTAGGGGTAGGGATATGCCCTCTTACCCATTATATCTATGAGAGTGACCCTAGTTGGCTAGTTAGTCGTCAGCATGATTGTATTATGGATGGGGCACAAGATGACAAGTGTTAGACTTTAGATGCTAGGTTTCCATGAGTTGTGGCTGGTTTGAGAGTTTGTAGTAGAATTGTAGAAAGAGTGGGAAGGACCTTATGTAAATATCATTGCAGAATAATGACTTAGCAACTTGATTGTCCTTGTTGTGTTGTGACTTCAGGTGTGGTCAGTGGTTTCTGCCGTCATTTTAATATTGTCATTTATTTTTTTCTCGTTGTTACTAATTTTCCGTTGCCCTTATTGCGAATTGTAACATTTTACTCATCCGTGCAGTCTTTACATATTTACATATTATCTCTATTATTTCTGTTATACTGTTTATTGACCGGTAGGTGTCATGACTGTTCCCCGTCACTGCTCTATCGAGGTTAGTCTTGATACTTACTGGCCACCGCTGTGGGGTGCTCATGCTACTCTTCTGCACTTTTTTGTTGTGCAGATACAGGTAACCTCACTAAGTTTTGTCAGCCTCAAAGAGTGACATACTATCGGAGACTTGTGGTATGCATCTGCCGCGTCCACAGAACCGAGGAGTCTCCTTCTATTCTACCCCTTTTAGTTTTTAGTTTCATTCATGTATTCCGTTGTTGTAGACACCTTCAGATATTAGAGATGTATGTATATTTCTACTCTTAGCATGTGTTGCCCGTGGGCTTACGGATCTTGGGGGTTGTTACTGTAATTCGGGTGAATGTGTATGTGGCAGGCTTACCTATTCACGAAGATTGGGCGCCGTCATGACACGTTCACGATTGGTGATCTAGCGTCCTGACAAGTTTGTATCAGAGCTCTAGGTTCATAGGAGTCACGGGACACAGGCTGGTTATTTAGAGTCTCGCTAATCGGTACGGAGACGTCTGGACTTATCTATGAGAGGCTATGTAACTGTTTAGGAAACATCTTCACGTCAATTAACTTCCCAGTCGTGCGAAAATTTTTAATACCACAATATTAATCTTCTGCTTTCTACTCTCTCTTAATGGTGAGGGCACGTACTACCCGAGGGATCAGGCACCAGCGCCCCCAGCTACAGCAGTCAGAGGTTGGGGTCGAGGTAGAGTTCGAGGACACGCATATGGTGCAGCAAGAGCACATGCACAAGCGGCCGCAGAGATACCACCAGCAGATCCAGACGGAGTCCATGCATCTGACACGCCTACAGCTACTGCTACTCCAGCTCTTCAGGAGACTTTGGCACAGTTCATGAGTATGTACACCACTTTGGCTCAAGCCGGATTGCTTCCCCTTGCAGCAGCCACACCCCTGGCCGGGGGAGGAGCACAGACTCCCACCGCCTGCACTCCTGAGCAGTGAGCGCATGTTGAGCAGGTTCCTGAGATTATTCCTGTGCCGCCAGCAGCATAAATTCAGCCTAAAGGCATGGTAGCGGCTTCCGAGCAGGAGCAGATCAGACTAGAGAGGTTCAAGAAGTATGTTCCTCCGGTGTTCAGTGGATTTGCATCAGATGATGCCTTGGGGTTTATTGATTAGTGTTATCACATTCTCCATACTATTGGTATCTCTGAGTCGAGTGGGGTTTCTTTCACTACTTTCCAGCTTCGAGGGGCCGCCTATGATTGATGGCATAGCTATGAGTTAGGCAGCCCAGAGGAGGTAGCTTTACTAAGTAGGATCATGTTTTCAGATATGCTCCTTAGAAATTTTGTTCCTCAGAGCCTCGAGGATGCATGGCACGCGGAGTTTGAGCATTTGACAATGACTGTCTCAAAGTATGCTGCCCATTACACCAATTTGGCAGGACATGGCTCAGCCTTGGTTTCTACTGTTCGCGAGAGGGTTTGCCGGTTCATTGAGGGGCTTATTCCCAGCATCAGGTTCAGTGTGGCCCGTGAGTTAGCGATGGATATTTCGTATCAGGAAGTTTTGAACATTTCTAGGAGGATAGAGGGTATGCATGCTAGATAGAGAGAGAGAGGGCAGGCAGGGTCTTGAGAGAGAGAGCAGAAGAGATCTGGAGAGAGAGCCTGAGGAAGCGATGAGGCCTAGTAGGCCGGTGAGATATACCGATCATTATTTTTGGGGCAGGGTGCGTCATGGTAGAGGTTTTGCAGGTCAGCCAATTCAGTTCGCGCTTCAGGTCTTGCATAGTGACTCAGGTGCTCAAGGGTCTCGGAGGAACCGTACCGCACAGTTTCCTCCACCTGGTCAGCAGAGGGGGGGTGCTTTGAGTGTGGAGATATTAGCCACATGGTGAGAGATTGTCCCATACTTTGGACCGATATTTCGCAGCGAGGTATTCAGTTAGGGAGAGGGCACCCAAGAGGGGGAGGCCTAGCTCGTTCATGTGTTTCATATAGTAGGTTTGAGCCTGGTGCGCCAGCTAATGTCATTCAGGTACGGATTCAGTTTGTTATGGAAAGGCACTATCTGTAGTTAATCACAATTCTACTTATCAGGTTGAGTTCTTTGTTTGTTGTTCTATTATTGGGAGTGCTTCATGATTTGCGCCCTATCTGTGTGATTATTCCGTTGGGAGGTTTTATGAGCGATAGCTGTGTTAATCATATGTTTTAGCCATTCTCGAGAGTTATTAGGCTAGTGGTATTTTCTTATTGTCTGTTCTGGTAGGCATGATGTGATTTTCGAGCATTCTTGGTTACGAGCTGTGATTTTTAATCTCCACTGGTGTGGGAGCTAGTCTATGCTGTAAATTATAGATAGAATTGTTCTAGTGGGAGTCTCTAGATAGGTTTATGTGTACCCTATTTATGACACAGTGTCTAGGGCGAGACCTTTGTGATATCAGGTGATTTGATATGTTGAGACAGGGCTGTGTACTATAGTGAGATTTATATTAGTATAAGGTATTTGTGTGTCCAATATATGCTTTCATTCTTTCTTGTTAGATGTCTTGTAGATTTGTGTCTTAGAAAATTTTTGTGCTAGTTTAAATTTTTGTTAGTTCTCTTATGTGTTTCCTTTCCCTTATTCGTTCATTTTCATTCTATGCCTTGAGTTTAGTTTATGGGGTGTGTACCCGTTGGTGTTGGCTGAGATTGTGTTAATCAGGTGTTTTATCATGTCATTTTTGTGGTTGTTGTATCACCAACAGTGTTATAAGTGATTGGAAAGAGTTCTTATTGAATATGAGGCTTTTGGACGGTTCAAATTTGATCTTAGGCATTTATTGCTATCAGAAATATTATTGTGGGACTATGTGTGGTGTGTCATGTTGTGTGGTTGTACCCTGTGTGTCATGACCTGTGTTAAATTAACTGGTTGAGACTGATATCGGATATGGACTCGGGATTGGACCTTTTTGAAACAGATGGAAGTTGAGGAATCTGGCTTGGAGGCTTAATGGTATTGCTAGAAAGGTTAAATTTCAGTCGATATGGTGTCGTCGTGCCAAAATAGATTGGGGTGACCTGGGGTCACCTACGGGTGTATGTTGGAAATGCGCATCCAGTGGCTTGAGGACTTCGAGGTGAATCTTAGCACGTTCGAGGACGAAGGTTGGTTTAAAGAGGGGGAGGATGTAACGACCCGACCAGTCGTTTTGAGAATTTAAGCTCCCTTCAGCGACATAAGGTCAGAAGCATCTTCGTGACATGAATATCGACTTGCACGCATAGTGGAATTCAGTTTTCATTATGCCTAATAAGTACGTTAATAACATCTTTTGGAGTGTCGTAAGATCATTATGCCTTTGAGTAATATCATAAAAGTAATCTTTTTCAACGTACGTATTTTTCTAAGACCCATGAACAGAAAATGTAATGATATAGCACATGGAAATTCAAGTACTTAGGCATGTATAACATTTCTATGGATAGAGTTATTTATAGAAATTATGCATTTGCTCGTTTAATTTGTGTCGTATAGATCATGCCAAAAGAAAAGAGGGATAGTCTTTCCATACCTGAGTCGATTGTTTGAACAATACCTCTAATTCACTTCTTTTGCAAAAAACACACAACCAAGGATCGGAGTAGGAAAAATCTGTATGATATTCTTGAGAAAGATTGTATCGTGTTCTCTAAAAATTGCAACTCACATTTCCATTACACTGTAGGGGTTCATAACAATTGTTGTTGAAGCAGTGGATATCTACTTTTTGACCACATCTAAATTCTATGTTATTTTAGTGTAAATATTTCTTTTAGATCTAATCTTAATCTTAGTGTTAACATGTTTTATTTTAAACAAAGAAACCTACAAAAATATTAACATTCTTAGAATCCATATTCTTATTTCGATAAGTAATGAGAAAAAGAAACTTTACAAATAATATATGATTTCTTTTAACTAAAATTTTAATTAATTATGGTATATTTTTTTAGTAATATTAGAAGGATATGTAAATATTTATTTTTATATATATTATTTAGTCTAGAGGTAGTTCATTAATATTATATTTTAATAGTTCAGTTAAATTTGTTTTTTTTATAGTAAGCAACAAGAATTCACGTGACATTTAAAGTTAGAGAACAGATGCAAATTTCAAAAAAAAATAAATAAAAAAAAGAGAAGAGATTCAATCCAATCTAGGATTCCTCCATAGTTTTGTTGCTTTATTTTAGGATAATGTGCAAGCTTTATTCTAATCCCTTCCCTCAATCACCCTATGATCCCATATTTCCAAACCCATCAAATAATTAACTTCCCCTACTCTAGCACAACAACCCGATTCCTCAAACTCCACTTCAAAACTCACGTTCCTCACTCCAAATTTTAGGAAGAAAATCTACTAATATTCTTCTGTATAAAGACACAAAAAAAAAAAAAACTTAGAAAGGAAGGGGGGGGGGGGGGGGGGGGGGGCAATGTAATAAAAGAGAAAGAGGTTATATGCACAGAAATCTCATTCTTGAGAGATTTTAAAATAGGAAGAATTTTATATGGAGAAAAGAAAGTTTTATCTAGTTTTAAGATCCAGTTCGTGGTTACAATTTTTCGCTCATATATCATAATAGTTGGAATTATATTATAAAATTGAAAAGTTTCTAAAGGTTCTTTTCTTATCTTTTATCTTTTTGTTTTTATTCTTGAAATACAAAGGTGTTCTTATTGAATTCTTGTTTCAATTTCTTTTGCCGTTTATATTGATGCATTCAATTTTATGAGTTTTAGTGATAGTTCGATTTCTGCTTTCTTAATATTGTTTCGTATGAGTAAAAGTTTGAAAGAAAAATCATAATAAAAAGGGGACGACGTTTATGATGTTCATAGGTAACTAATAGATTCTTGGATGAGTTAATTTTAATCTTTAAATTTTTAAATTTCCATCACAATAAAAAAAAAAAAACTCATTTCGACCTAATGTACATAGTTTGATTGTTTGCGGCTTTAGTAAAATAACAACTAAGACATTTTTTTTTTGCTCTCTTTTGCCATTTTAATTAGGATAGGTGCTTAAAGATTTTTACTTTATTATGGTTCTATTTATTTTTTAAGTTTCGTTTATATTTTTGGTGTTAAGTAACGAGATTGATAAAATTTGTTGGAGCATGTCTTAGTTTGCTATTTGAGTTGCTGGAATTTTGATTCTTTAATAATTAAATCACATTCGTGTTCATATAAATATCTATATCAAATTACGACAAGTTACTCACATAAAACAATATGATAACTAACTTTTATATTAAGTTCCGATAATGAATATGGCTGGAATTTATATTTCTTTTTTGTATAAATAGTTTCGAACTCCATTAATGATATTTTATTGGGTGATTTTTGTTGTATAAATGTTTCTAGATAATAATAAATCTAATGTTAGATAGGTTTGTTTAAATAGTAACACATCTGTAGAAAACTTCACCGATTTAGTTCTACTCTTTAGGCCAGTGATCCTCTCTTAATTATATTTTACAATTAAACCGTAAATTCATCATGTCATACATGGTCAATATTTATCCAAATCGCTACTAATTTATTTTGTTCTTGAGATTTTTTTGATATTTGATCATTTTATCATTCTTCCGTGTATGAGCATGTTTCTTTCCTTTATATATGTGTTCCTTTTGTTTCGCTGCTTGGAGAGTTCATTAAATATTTGTGTATATTTCCTTTTTAATTTATAATTTGTATAGATTTATTAGTCATCTTCCCGTTCTGTTGAATGCTTTGACGAGAACATGCTTTTTTTTCTTTAATCTGTAAAAGAATTGAGCTTTTGCTTTCATTAGTTTTTCTTTAGATGTTTAGTAATTCTTTCTTTTTAAAAATAAAGAAGTCATTTCCATAAATATTTAAAGCATGAATATTTATTGTTTGTTTAATCAATTGCACAAGATGAGAAGCCTATATTAGAATGACTTCGGTCTACACGCAATAGTGCTTAAAAATAAAATGTGTCACATGAACATTGTTGAGCCATAAAAATCTTAATTTCGTATAGTTATCTCAGAACAAAATCGATAGCACGCTTTTAGGTTCGATCTAAACAAATATCATCGTGATTGTGTACATATTCGCATGACATAATTATGATTTCTAAAATAAATTAAGGTACATATTCACGCGATTTTAACAATGCTTTTTTTTCTTAAATAAACTAAGTGTTGTGAATTGTGTACGCATGCCCATGACATAACTCTTGACATGCCAAACCATACGAGTATACGTACACGTAACTCGATAATTCTTCAAGTATGAGTAATATAGTAATTAAAAATGGTAAAGGTAAAATACATGTAGGTTCTGAAGCACGTAATTAAATAATTTAAGACAAGTATAGATTTTTAAGGGACCGTGCTAAAACCATAGAATTCGAGAGTGCCTAACATCTTTTCCCGATTTAATAGAATTCCTTACCTGGTCTTCAGGTTTTGAAGACTTACAACGGAGTCAATCTTCCTCGATTTGAAATTTAAAATAAATCAGTGACTTGAGATACCATAAATTATCCCAAGTGGCGACTCTGAATAAAATAAATAATCTCATTTCGATTATTGTCACTTTAATTAGAAAAACTCCCTTATGTCACCCTTACGGGAAAAAGGAGGTGAGACAGCTTTGGCGACTATGCTGGGAAAAAAGAATTTGCCCCTACCTCGGCTCGAGTTGTCCGCTTGGGTAAGCCAGTTTAAACCACTCCCCCTAGGATTTAAACATAAACTAACATAGCCTCATGCTAAATTCCTTGTAGGAACGTTTATTTGCATCATGCGCATTTGACTTTGGGGACTCAACACAGGGGTTGGATCCGTCTAGGACAGGAGTACCCCAGAATTGCAAGAGTATCCTGATGCATTTTATGTGCTACTTGTGCATTACGTTTTATTCGGCTTATACATGTTGATCGGTTTTTAATAAATAATAAAATAAAAATAAAAATTTAAAATTAAGGTAAAACCAGAAAGAAAAATTTTACCCGATTTTTGAAAAAATCTTGGTATTTACCTGAAATAGAGTATTACAAAATAAGCTTGATTTCTTTTTTCTAATAAAAGTTTTATCCTATTCTTTACATAATTATGAACTGCGCGGGTCTGATTCTCACCGGATGTGAGATACGTAGGCAACCTCCATAGAGTTCGACGCCATTTTGAAAAAAATGATTTTAAAAGAGAATGGAAATATGTCTAGTTTTTTTTTAATCAAAAAACAAATAAGAAAACAGAGTTACGGCTAATCCCCTACCATTTTTGTCGGAATAGCCGTAGAACATAATTAAAATTGTCGAAGGGTTATTCTTGCAAGAATTGACATATCTGTCAATTGGACATCACTTTTACCATAATGCCCATCCTATCCCTGAAATTATTTTTAGAAGTATGAATGGGACATAATTAAAAAAAATACTCAGCATCTCTTTGATTTTTCTTAACCTTAACCTTAATCACTCACAGATGAAAAATGAGCACTATCTAGAACACACCGTTGACGATTGTAGATGGGTTTCTACTTCAGCTTTAGATATGGTGGTATGACTTAAGAGAAAATATTTAGAAATGGGTTACTAAGTATTTGGGAGCTCTCAAAGATATTATGAAAGTTAAACCACAAAATGATTTGATTGCGACAGTTGTGACTTTTTTGGACCCTGTTCACAATGTCTTCCACTTCTCTAATTTTGAGCTTACTACTAATGTAGAAGAGATAGATGGATATTCCAGTTTTGGCAAAGATTTGAGAAACAGAAGCTCATATTCCCTAAGGCTCCCTTTGTACACCGATTCTTTGGTCTTCTAATAATCAGTAATAAAATCAGAAATACAGAACAAGGACACATAGCAAATTCACCGTTGCTTCGACTTTATAGTGGCATTTCTCGGGATCATGGTCTTCCAATTAAAGAACTAATGATTGACATTCGCATAGCCAGGGTCGTACATGTCCTCACTACAAAAGAACATCACACTCTTGCCCCGATCATTCTATCTGACATTTATCAAGCTTTGACTTTGTGTATGTCTGGGGCAAAATTCTTCGAAGGGTGCAATATTTTATTGCAAATGTTGTTGATTGAACATCTCCGACATCACCCCAAGTTCATGCGGTGTGGTCCGAGCAAGTACAATGTCATTGAGAGTTATGAAGAAAGTATAAAAGATTATAATTCTCTAGAAGGGGTGGATGCCTAGATATCCCAGCAAAGATCTTTATATGCAAGACAAATTGAGTGGAATTTAGGATGGGTCTCGGTAAGAGAGATAATACACATTTCGTCATTATAGAGTTACTTGCTATTTTTGGGTTTGAGAAGTGTCTAGCCATACCAACCACAAAGAGTTCTAAGATAGCTAGGAAGCTACCAAGTGGCGCCTGGTGATGAAGATTTGAGTGTGCTAATGATAGAACTACACCCGAAGCCCTACTCCCCGAGGCTTTAATCCAACAAATTTGGAATAGTTGTCGCTACTTTAAAGATGATACCCAAGTTTTAGATCCTGCCAAAGGTGATATAGATCTGGGTTATTCTAGGTGGTTTAAGAAGAGACCTGACGTGGATAATGAGTGCGAACCTGAGTCCAAAAGGCTGTATTTTCAAGCATTTGATAATAAAATCCATGAACGGTTGGCTTGGGGTGAAAAGGAAAAGGGATACAAAGCAACTATTCATACCTTAGAGGAAAAACTGAGGAACCTCAATTTTGAGAAAGATTTACAAGCACAAGAAGCAGAAGGTTAAAAGAAGAGTTTCATTCGCGAAAATAAAGCCCTCCGTATTCGGCTTCAACAGTTGATGAATGCTTCTGGAGTGCAAGTGAGAAGTTGGAATGACCAAAGAACTATTGCCAATCTGATGGAAAAGATACAAGATTATGATTCCATCTTTACAAAGACTAAAAAGGAATTGGACAAAGCTAAGGAAAAAATCGTAGAGTTAAATGAGGAGGCCAAATCTAGTAGGGATCGCCAAGTGACCTAATTCCAATAAGAGAGGGCTCCACTTGAGAGAGAGAGAATGATCATTGGGTACGTTAAGAAGCTGAACTCCATGCACAATTAGAAGATATGAGAAGGGACAATAGAGAATATCAACATGCATATATTAATAGGGAGAGGGCACAATCGAGACTCGAGCATGCTAGACTTTGGGCTCAATTGGAGTCAATTTTGAGATCGCTAGGGACATATAAGAGTGATAGCTACCACTTGCCAGCAGTAGTTAGAAGATCGAGACCAGAATTTCCAGTGATTTAGAGAGCAAGTCCTTGATTTGGCTATTTCTATCGCTCAAAGTTATGTGAACTGCCAACGGATGGATTATGAGAAGTTTTTGGAGTATGCACCTACCTTTGCTCGTCATCTTGCAGGAAAGTTAGAGAGTATGTACCCTACATTGGGGGGTCAGTCAGGTCAAGCTCCACCATGAGCAGTAGATCCAGTGGCTAAATTCAAAAAGATTATGTAATGGAAGCATAGTCATAGTTATTAGAACTTTTCATGTAGTAGTCATGTTTTAGTTTGAGTCATTGTTAAGTCCTTTAAATCATTGTTTTCTGTCTTGTCAAAGTATGTTCAATCGTGTTCAGTAATGTCCCTTTTGTCATTGTATTTTTAATTGTTTTGCTTTGTCAAAAAAACAAAACTATTATTGTTTTATCCTGAACTACGTAATGGTCTTATTTATACATCGTCATGATACGTAGGCTATCCTCATCTGATGTGATCATAGCCATAATTAATCTTAAAAAAAGAGAGCAAAAAAAATGTCTTCAAATTCAAGATGTAAATAAACTAATTAACAAATAAGCCACTATGAAGCATAGAGCCTTCCAAACACATTTTAGAAATGAAAATGGTATTAAGGGAATGACATACAATGTGTGATTAATATCTGCAAAATTCATAACTCTAACACGTGTTTGTTTGTCATTCTAAAGAGATAAATTTAAACAGAGGTGGTTCGTTTGTAGTTTAAACTGGCAACTCATTTGTACAACATGAGATCAAAATGAAAAAGTAGAATAGTGAACAAAAGTGAGAATGAGTCAGATAAAGATGATGTCTATGGAAAATTGCTCGAACAAGGTTTGGGGACTAGTTTAAGAAGTAAGAGTGTTGAAACAACAATTGGCAGAGATGTACCAAGCCTGGGTGAGTGGACATGCACCACACTCACTACCTATAGGGCCTTCGGATAATCTTCATAATGAGTCAGTTGCAAATTAAGTGCCCATCTTCATAACAAGTAACCCACTATACCAACCTAGTTTCAGTTCGAACATTAGCCTTCCCACTATCCCCAAAAACTCCATTCCATGTCCTCCATCTGCACCCCTCAAAGATGGCCCGCATGTTGTACCTATTGTCCCTACTTTCACCGTTCATCAACATGAACTTCCTCAAAAGCTCAACAATGATCCACAACCAAATGTCCACGATACCCAACCTTACACACTTGAACTGACTTTAAAGATTCAAGATTCATACAAGCATACTTCTCAAAACATGTTCACAGTTGAGATCGAAAAACCCGAAAATAATATGGAAAAGAGGAAATGGCCAAGAAAATAAAGAGTTTGGAACAACCAATGAGAAACATACAAGGTTTGGGAGGCCACAAGAGTGTTTCGTTCAATGATTTATGCATATTTCCCCATTTTCATTTGCCACCCAGATTCAAGACCCCTATGTTTGACAAGTATGATAGTCACGGTGATCCTGTGGCCTACTTGAAGTGATATTGTAACCAATTAAGGGGAGCAGGAGGCAAAGAAGAATTACTCATGGCTTATGTTAGGGAAAGTTCAATAGGAATTACTTCAGAGTGGTTCAAAGATCAAAATATATCTCACTGGCATATTTGGAACGACATGGATGAAGACTTTGTCCAACAATTTCAGTACAATATTGATATAGCGCCAAATCGCTCCTTTCTTGTCAACATAAAGAAGAAACCAGCAGAAAGCATCAAAGAATATGCAATCAAATGGAGAGAGTAGGCTACTAGGTCAAACCTTCAATGAAAGAGGCATAAATAATTGACTACTTTCTCCAAGCTCAGGATCCTAATTACCTCCATTATATGTTGGCCGCGATCGGTAAATCTTTTGTTGAGGCTATTAAGATTGGGTAAATAGTTGATAATGGTGTGAAGTCGGGAAATATTATGAGTCAGAAAGCCCATAAGGCGACCACGCAGACAATTTAAAGCGAGTCAAGCAGTTTCAAAAATCTGAAGAAGAAGGAGGAACGATCCATGATGGAATTGGTATTCGAGGGAGTTCGAAAAGGAATAGTTCCTTCATACGTGGAATTCCAACTAGGACAATCAAATTATTCTCAACACTATTATCCGCCTCAGAGTCCCCAATACTCAGTTCCCATACAACAATACATAGTGTTTAATTCTAAGGCTTATGCTACGCCTCCTAATCACCAACAATGGCAAGCACCGATTCTACAAGGCTCCCATCAAATCTGGCAAAATTTTCAGGAAACATATAATTTTCGTCCCAAACAACAATATGTGAGAGAACACGAGCCAAAGAAAAGGTTCAACCTCATTGGAGAATTGTATACAAGCCTATTTCGAAAGTTGATGCAACTGATGTTGATGGAACCTATCATTCCGTATTATGTGAATCAAAATTCAAAATGTTATGACTCCAATGCGAAATGTGAGTATCACTCTAACACCCAAGGTTCTAGTAGCAAAAATTGTTGGATATTAAATAAAGACATTGAAAATTTGATTGAAGCAAAAAGTAATTGCAGTGGAAAACAATGAAAATACTCCTAATATCACAAACAATCCGCTCCTACATCATGATAATATACATTTTATTGGGATGATTTTTGATGATCGGGATTATAAACAGTCTGGCAAGACAGAGATGATTATTGGAACCATAGGGTAAGAGCAAAAAGTGATAGTAAGCCCGCCACAATTGGCACCGATAATTGTGAAAGGTGTTAGTTCTAGTTAAACTTTGGAAGGTTATGAAAAGATGGTTCTCTATGTCCCTGGAAGCACAGAAAAGATTAAGGTTCAATTGGGTAGGCCAAAATTCTACATCTCTAGGGACATTCAAAAAATTGTTCTTAATAACGCTTTGAGAAATATAACAGAGCCAGTTGTGATCCAACATGTTGCACACTCCTTGTGTCAAACACAACAGCTATTCCCTAGAATTATAACAAGACTGTCATGACATAAAATGGAGAAGAGAGAAACAGATTAAATGGGAGGCTCGACCCACTCTAGAAGGTGCTGCTCGCCAAAAGAATTGAGAAAGGCTAAGCAAGCCAAGAAAAATCACTTTCCAGTGAGAGAAAACGTTTCAGAAAACTAAGCGGAGGAATTCCTTAAGAAGATGAAAATGCAAGACTACTCAATCATTGACCAACAAAGGAAAACCCATGTTCATATATCTTTGTTATCTCTCCTTTTGCACTCGAAAGAACGTCGTCGTGTGTTAATTATAACTTTGAACGAGGCATATGTCTCAGAAAAGACAACGGTGAATCAGCTAAAAAAATGGCTGAAAGATTCTTAGAGTTGAACAAAATTTGTTTCAATGATGATGATTTACCTGAGGAAGGGGCTGGGCTCAATAAAGCTTTGTACCTTATTGTCAAATGTGAAGGGAATTATGTAAAAGGATCATGATTGATGGAGGCTCAAGGGTAGATATATGCCTCTTTGTACTCTACAACAACTGAAATTGACACTAACAAAATTCTATTTAGTAGTGTCAGCATCAGAGCTTTTGATGGTTTAAAAAGAGATGCTATTGGGGAAATCGAGCTCACCATATCAATTGGTGAAGTTGATTTTAACATTGTCTTTCAAGTGTTGGATATGAAAAATTCTTATAATTCTCTTCAGGGAAGGTCGTGGATCCATATGGACTGAGCTATGCCATCCACCCTACATCAAATGGTCCAATTCGAGTATGAAAGGAAAGAAACTGTTATTCATGGGGAGGACGACTCATCCGTCTATAATTACCATCAATTTCATGTATCGAGGCCAATGAAGGATGTGAATCCCTCATATATAAAATATTTGAGGTGATTGAGATAGTCCTAGTGGAAGAAGGAAAACCAATTATGCATCCCCATTTTTCAACCACATCTATGATGGTAGCTTAACTGATGTTGAGGAAAAGCTATGAACAAGGAAAAGGATTAGCATCCTTTATGCAAGGAATTGTCAACCCCATTTCTCCCCTTACAAAAACAGATACCTTTGTCTTGGGTTTTACACCAACACCAGCTGACATAAACAGAGCCAAGGCCCCAAAAAAGAATGGTTGGAAATTGTAAAACCCAATCTCTCACACTGCCTACTCTTTTGTCAAGCCACAATTTGAAGAAGTCCAAAATCTTTCTACTTAAGATGACATTGATGAAGTTTGCCTGGGTCTCAAGGAGATGTTCTATGGAATCAACATGGTTAAAGTTGTTGAGGGCCGTAGTCGTGCAAGTGTTCAGCTGATTGGTCCACAGACCTCGCTCAACAACTGGGAAGCAACTCTTTTTCCCATCAGGAAGAAGTCTTGGTAGTCTATTTTTTTTCTATGTTTGGATTATTTTCATGGTTGTAATCCAAATATTTTAATTAATTTATTTTCTTTGATGTGAACCCTTCTATCATTTCCTATCAATGAAATGAAGTTCCACATTCATCGTAGAATTCTGTCTTTTCCTTTCCCTAATTTTTGTTAATTTCTCATTCATTTTTAGTTTCGTTAATGATTGGCATTAAGAATATGATATGCACGTTGAATTCATGCCCAAACCATAAAAAGTTATCTAATCGAAATAACAAAACAAGAAGTTGAGTATGATGAAGATGAGGCTTTTAAGGAAATAAAAAGAGAATTGGATCAATTTGAGAATAAGCCTAAGCTTAAGTTAAATGAAACTGAGGCAATTAACCTGGGAAGTCCTGAAGAAATCAAAGAAACAAAAATAAGCATCCATATTGAACAAAAAACGAGAGATGCCATAATTTAAATTTTGTTCGAGTATAGAGATGTATTTGCTTGGTCGTATGATGTCATGCCAGGTTTGGGTGCCGATTTAGTGATCCATAAGCTTCCCACATAACCTAAGATTAAAGAAGAAACCACGAAGCAAGTAAGTGAAAATGTGATCAGGGTCGTCAGGTATACCACAAGGTTAGCAAATGTTGTTCTAGTGGCAAAGAAGGATGGAAAAATTAGAGTTTGTGTCGATTATAAGGAATTACATAAAGAAAGTCCAATGGACAACTTTCCTTTACCCAACATTCATATCCTTGTTGACAATTGTTCTTAACATGAGATCCAATGTTTTGCGGATTGTCATTCCAGATATCACCAAATTCTAATGGATGGAAAAGATGCAGAAAAGACAGCCTTCACCACTCTATGGGGAACTTATTGTTATAAGATAATGCTAGTTAGCTTGAAGAATGCAAGAGCAACTTACATGAGGGCCATGAATACTATATTCCATGACATGATGCACAAATAGATTGAGGTGTATGTTGATGATGTGATCATTAAGTCTAGAACACAAGATAATCATGTAAAAGACTTGAAAAAGTTCTTTTAAAGGCTACGAAGGTACAATCTCAAACTCAAAACTACCAAATGTGCATGTGGAGTTCCTTCTAGGAAGCTTTTAGGTTTCATAGTTAGTCAAAGAGGCATTGAGTTAGATCACTCAAAGATAAAGACCATTCCAGAGCTGCCTCCCTTGAAGAATAAAAAAAAGTGATGAGTTTGCTCAAGAGGTTAAACTACATCAACAGGTTAATTGCGCAGCTTACAACCACATGTGAGCCTATATTCAACTTGTTGAAAAAGAACGCTGCTATCAAATGGATAGATGAGTGCAAAGAAGCTTTTGATAAGACTAAAAATTATTTGTCAAATCCTCCTATTTTGGCCCACCGGAACTAGGTAGGCCTCTCTTTTTATATCTCTTAGTAATGGATAGTTCATTTGGTTGTGTTTTGGGTCAACATGATGCCACAGGAAACAAGGAACAAGCAATCTATTATTTGAGCAAAAAGTTCACTAATTATGAGGCCAAATACACTCTTTTGGAAAGGGCATGTTGCGCCTTAACTTTGGCCACTCAAAAGCTTAGGCATTATCTTTTGGCATATACAACATACCTCAATTTTGATGCTCAACTTTTTTTTTATGCATTTTTATACAAAAAAATACCCTCAAATAGCATGTGAATGCATATATAAGCATGTCCAAGAGTTTTGGTATATTTCCCTAATTTTTAAAAAGTTTTAGAATCAAATTATTATTTATTTTAGCATTACAAAATCTAGTAATTATTCCCAAAATCATCATTTTTGTGAATAATTTTTTTCCATCCTCATATTTTTAATAAAATATAATTAAGGTGATTTTTTTTGCATTTTGTAATAAATTTTTTTCTATTATTTTTAAGCTAAATTGAAATTATACCATGTATTATAATTAATAGCATTTTATAATTATAATATTATTTCCAGTATTTTATATTAATATTTGTAGATTATTAACTAGTTCTATGGTTTTAATTTATTTTTAAAATCATTTTTACTAGTTTATATAAATTAAAAAAGAAAAATTGGCTATTTAATACATAGCCCATTATCATTTGAATTTTAGCCAAAAATTAAACTCAAAACTCCACCCAATTAAACGACCCAATTTTAATTTTGACCTGTCACCTTAGCCCAATTTTTAAACTCGTCATGTTTCCTTTTAATCCCGATCGTTGATCATTTTGATAAACGACCATAATTCGTTCCTTCCTTTTTTAATCCCCTAACCCACTCACCTTAGTTCATTTACCCAAAATCAGCCGCCTTCACCTTCTAAATCCTCTATATCCCTCTCTAAAACCCTAGCCCTATTCCCTTACTTCTGTCTCATTTCCACAAGAATCCATGGCAGCCCCGACCATGGATGGCCTCTACCCTACTCTCCCTCATTGTTGGACCTAAATTAACAAAAGATCAAAGTCTAACTTCCATGGTTTCCTTTAGATCTGCCTTATATCTTCAAGATCTATGGCCTCTCTGACCATCCTCTGGCGTGTTCATAGCAATATGAGTCTCTTCGACTCAGGATTTGACTTTCCTCAGGACCTTTTCATTCTAGGGTCTTCTCTGCCATTTTTTAAACCTTCTAAGGTTCTACACTTACTTATTTTTCTTAGATCTGTACCATGCTTGGTCTTTACTTGACGTTTTAATTCTTTTCCCCAAATTTCCTTTTTGAAATTGTTTAAGTTCGATTTTTAGGGTTTTTGGAAAGAGTTTCTTTAAATGTATTCTGACCCTTTCTCTTTAAGTGTGTTTATACTCTTATGTTCATCCTCTTACTTTGAGCTCTTTTATTTATTTTCTGATTGTGCAAGTCTTTGTTGGTTCTTTGTTCACATGTTAACTTAGGTTGTTGCTCTGCGCTCTTTGCTATATGTGTTTAAGTTTTTGCTCTTTGATGTCTGTTTCACCTAACTAAGTTTTTTTTATGTTCTTGCTAAGCATTGTTCATACCTACTTTTTTTAAAACTTATGAATTTTTTTTGAATTCCAAGTTTTTCTCAAGCATGCCTTCGAATCAATGTGTTTTCTATCACGTATGTTTTCCTCTAAGAAGTTTTGAAAAGGTCTCCGAGCCTCTCTCAGTGATCTTGTATTCTAACCTCTGACTCTATTCAAAACCTCGGATTTGGGGGTTTCTTTGAAAAGTAACATTAGGGCTCTACTTTAGGACCCTAGGTTTTTAGACTCGCGATGAGTCTGTAATTGAGATTTGAAATCCTATTTTGCTTGTGACTCTCAAACGTTCATTATTAGATACTTTCTTTTGTTTAAGTTGTAGGCTATACATATGAAAAAAACTCCTCTTTCAAAAGATTTCACGAACCTAGTGATTGATTTTGAAATCCCTTTAATAAGGCTAATGATTCTTTACTGATTTCCTTCGATTAAACCTACTTATTTTGATCCTTTTGTGAAAAAATCCTATGCTTGTGATATTTTCCATAAATACATGTTCTTTTTTATCTCTTATGTGATTCGGTACCAATCTTTGAATTATTTCTATGACCTCTTTCCTTAATTACTTATGGTTCTCTGTGATTACAATCGGATCCGGGATCCCTTTTGATTGATTTTCAAACCAATACCTTATTTTCACATTAAAAAGATACCATTATTTCAACTTTCCTTAATTACCTAGTATGGATTTGGGTTTTTTATGCACTATGTGGTTTCTTTGCCCTAATAAACTTATCGAACTAATTTCTTTTCCGCATTCTGCATTGACTAACCGCTCGAACTAGACACCTTAATTAAAGGAATCTTGTTCTCTTAACTGACAAAAATTGATTGCTATTTCCATGTTTATGCACTCTTTGCCTATGTACTGCTTGTTTTCAAGAACTATATAAGGACCTAGTCCTCCCACTTTATCACATGATCAGAAAGACATGAAGCTATACTCACACACTAAAACACACTTTCTTGCAACATTATCTTCTAATCATGCTTAGTTTGAGATATTTTTGAAACTGCAGTTCATAACTTGTCTCTCTCAATGCTATTTTTCCTTACTAATATTTCTTTGAAACCGGTATGTTCTTTATTTAAACCTTCTGCTCACCCCCTTGAGTTTACTTTATAGCTTCAGACTTCTTGTTTACTTTGCTGCTCATGTTGTGTAATTTGTGCTAAATATTTCCCTTCCTTGCTTCTGTTTCTACTATAAATTCCCCACCACTGTTCCTTTATATGTGTTGAGTTAAGCTTTTGGTCTGACAGTAGTATGATTACTGCCTAGGCCATGGCTTGATGCACAATGGATCCTAATTCTCAATGTTTGACTAGAAGGCTAGTCAGGGGTGTGCCAGCATCCCAACTGCTAGGCATGACCACCAGCCTGTCATGTTCCTTTTTTATTCCCATCCCTTTGTGCATTTACACTTATTCTTAGACTCTTAAGTACTTCCCCTCTCATATGAGCCTTGCTTTGGGACTTTGAGTTCTCTCTGAACTTGGACATCTGAGGGCTGGCATCTCCACACACTATGTTCTTGATTCTACAATGTTTTACGGTGTAAGCATTGCCTGTAGCCCTTTGATACTCTTGGGAACGTTGATACACCCCAAATATGTGATGTTCTTTTTGATTTTTAATCTTGGAAGTTGTTTTATCTCATATTGTTGGACTTTGAGTCTGAATTAGGATATTTGGATGTATGTGTAGCTGCTGATGTATATTTTACTTTCTTTTCTCATTCATTCGGTCTGTAATATATTGTAATAACTATGGGGGATGGATAGCGGAAAGGGATGGGATTGAATGCATGAGAATGGTAGAAAACATCCCTATAGATCATTATATAATTTCTATGCTTCTGCCTTTGGAAAACTTGCCTATAGGTCTTTATATAATTTCTGTGCTTCTGCATTTAGAAAACCTTCCTATTGGTCTTTATATAACTTCTGCACTTCTATATTTAGAAAATATTGCTATAAGTCATTAAAATTTTTGCACTTCTGCATCTAGAAAACCTGCCTATAGTTCGTTATAACTTCTGCACTTCTGCATCAAGAAAATCTGCCTACAGGTCCTTATAAGTTCTTCATTTCAGCATCTATAAAGCATGCCTACAATTCATTACATGCATACACACGCCATTAGTCAAACTCCCATAGGCTTATTAATAATCAATTCGTTTTAGATATCATGTCTATAGGGTTATTATAACTGTTTAAAATCAATGACATTTAGAGATCATTCCTAATGGAACAAATCGACTAAATCAATTTGTGTTTTGAATCTGAAACCAATCTGATAAGTCTGCAGATATTTGTATAAAAAAGAAACAACTTCTTTCTATAAATCAACGCGTGTTAGTAGATGTCATGCCTATGGGCCTCACCTAGGAAAACTGATAGGTAATTAATTAATTATGTCCGTTTTTGATAACAACATCCAGATAAGGCTAATTCGGGCTCCTCATCTGAGAAATATGTGATGAATCATCCTATCCTACATCTTAATTTAATTCAGATCAAACCAGTATTTGAAGTCATGCTATATTTGCTCTTTTAAGTGAGGAGGCTTGTATGAGCCTTAACTGTTATTTGTTCCTTTTCAACTACTATTGTTTTAGCTTGTCGCCTAGATTTTTACCCTTTTTAAGCTTTGAAAAGGCTCCAACTCCCTACCCTTTAGGATTAGTAGTCTTAATGCCTCCAAGACTTGTAGAATTGGGACGGGTAATAGCATACAACAAGTAAACATACTATTTCACACTTTAATACCATAACGCGGATGGAAGGGTAAGTATGGTGATGATGACCGATGCACTAATATCTCATGTATCCCCTCTTCCGAGGAGTGATTACTGGATATTGCATTGACACGATCCCTTTAATTATAAACCTTGGACCCCTCTCCCTTTATTTGCTTTCATCTATTCTTGTAAAACTATTCAAGTTATTTTTAAAAATTTCTACCCTCTCTACATACCTTCAAAAGTTTCCAACTTATATGTAAAATCATATTCAAGTCCCTCTATTTTGAACCCTTAATCGCTTGCTTGGTTATGTGAAGTCACAATTATAACATGTCCAGGAACCACACTAGTGGATCTTGAGGGGTAACTAATACCTTTCCCTCGAGATAATTTCTAGCCCTTACCCAATCTTTGGTTCTTCAAACTCAAACCCTTATTGTGTCCTAATACACTTAATCATTAGGTTGCGACTCCTCAATCCAAACCCCATTCCCAAAAAGGGAACGAGTTGTACTCCCAAATATCATAAATTCTATTTCGCTTCAGAAAAAGGGGGCGTCGACACTCATATCCCGAATGGATCCCGTGAAGTACATCTTTCAGAAGCCGATGCCAACCATCAGATTGGAAAAGTCGAAAATCTTGCTCACGAAGTTTGATATTATTTATGTAACTCGTATGACCATGAAGGCACAAGCTTTGGCTGATCATTTTGTAAAAACTTCAGTTGATGATGAATCTGAATCTTTGAATACATACTTCCTAAATGAAGAGGGTAATTTATTTGAAGAAGTAGCCAAAGATGACAGTCAAATTTGGAAACTATACTTTGGTGGAGCTGTCAATATTAAAGGCATAGGGATTAGGGAAGATCTTGTATCACATACTAGGAAACATTACCCTGCCACAACACGACTTTATTTCTTCTGTACAAACAACACTGCAGAATATGAAGCATGCATAATGGGTCTGAAAATGGAAATAAACGTAAATGTGCATGAATAGTTGGTGATGGGAGATTCAGATTTGGTTATTCAGCAGGCTAATAAGGGTAAAAAAATTACTATTAGGCGACTTTCTAATGGTTTCTTTTGAGTGGGAAAATCCTATTCAAAAGAACCTTGAATTTGAATTTATTGAGATGTGTAGATGCAAAAGAAGCTGAAATGATTATGAATGAGGTGCATTTAGGAGTTTGTCGTCCGCATATGAATAGATAAGTTCTAGCAAAGAAAATTCTTTGGGCAGGATATTATTGACTTACTATGCAGCGAGATTGCTTTCGCTTTGTTCGCACCAGTGTCAGATTCACACTTATTTGATTTACTCGCCTCTTTCAGAGCTATATCCTATGTCGGCTCTTTGGCCTTTTGTTTCTTGGGGAATGGACGTTATTGGCCCAATCGAGCCAAAAGCTTCAAAAGGGCATAGATTCATCTTAGTTGCAATTGATTCCTTTAACAAATAGGTGGAATCTATTACATTGAAAGCATTTACCAAGAAATAAGTAATAGACATTGTTCACTCCAACATTATCTATTGTTTTGATATTCTGAAAATCATTATCATGGATAATGCTGCGAATCTGAATAGTCATCTGATGAAGGAGGTATCTCAACAATTTAAAACTTAACATCGCACCTCTACTCCTTACCGGCCTAAAACTAATGGATCCGTTCAAGCTATGAATAAGAACATTAAGATGATTCTTGGGAAGATGGTCCAAGAGTCTAGGTAATTGCATGTGTAATTGCCTTTTGCTCTTTTGGGATACCGGACAACTGTATGTACATCAGTCGGAGCAACGCCATACTTAATTGTTTATGGTACTGAAGCGGTCATACCTACAGAAGTTTAGATTCCCTCTCTCTAAATAACTGTTGAACCAGGGGTTGAGGACACTGAACGGGTGCACTCCCGATTGGAACAATTGAGTTTGATTAATGAAAAGTGTTTGGCGGCAGTTTGTTTTGGTTAATGTTTTGGTTAATTATAACAACAAATAATTGCATGTGCTTACAATAATAAAGTGTGCCCGAGAAAGTTTGAGGTAGGACAACTTGTTTTGAATGCATCTTTCCGCACCAGGAAAAAGTAAAAAGATTGTTCGCCCCGAATTGTCAAGGTTGCTACCTTATCGAGAAAGTACTGTCAAAAGGAGCTCTACACTTGACCGATATAGAAGGAAAGGTTACGGATATATCCATCCACGTAGATGTGGTCCAGAGATACTATTTCTAGCACGCTTTTGTTATGGCATTTTTCTTATATATACTTAGCATTATCAGGTTGGGATGACGAAAGACTATCATTCTTGCTACCTAAAACACTGGTCAACCCTAGTTATCCCTTTGAAGTCTTGTTTATATTTCCTTGTTTTCCCCTCTTTTGGTACCAATGTACATAAAAAAGTAATCAAATAAAACAAACCATAAAAGCAAGTTCATGTTCCCTGAACTACATTCGACCAAATTCCAAAAGGATATGTAGGCAGCCACTCTCTGAGGTGCAGTCACACCAAAATGCACATTTCCTTAATATTCAAAGAAATTGGGGCACGATTTTATTTTATATTCGATTTTTGTTCCATCAAATGATTCCCAAAGTTGTAATTAAGTTGAGTAGTTGCTTTTACCTTGCCCCATTTAAGACCTTCTAATCAGCTTTGAGAATGCCAAGTTACTATACTGCGGGTGATGCTTCAACCATTGCAAAAAGAGAAAAAAAAATGAGAGAGTCTTATAGGTGAAAACCCTAAAAGGCACTATAAGGCGATGGTGAGTTGAGAAAACTAAATTAGAGAGTCTTATTAATGAAAACTCTCACGGGCACTACAAGGCCAAGGTGAGTTGAGAAAAACAAAAATGAGAGAGATCAATTGGTGAAAACCTACGAAAGGAATCGTTGATCGATTAGGTCTTCTTACATCCCAGCAAAAGAATGGTTAAGACGAAGAACTCAGTTTCAAAGTAAAGTTTACAACAAATTTTGAAATTAGACGGTTCAGACGGAGAGGGTATCTAGTCCAAAGTGCATGTCATGTTTATTGAAGCCAACATATTCCTCCAGATAAGTCCTTTCTTATTTTTCTCCTGAAAGGGACGCTTTTTGATTAAGTTGTAATGCCTATTAGTTCACCTACTTGTTTTCTTTCGTACTATTATTTTGAATCCCTTTCAGCCTAATTCTGTCAAAGTAAAATAAAGAAAAGGCCACAAAATTTTTTACAGTTTGCAAGTTATATGAAACAAAAATTTCTGGGCATAAATAATATGGGCAAAGCAATAAAGCCGACTTTGATATTTCTTGTAAAGAAAAAGGCTTGAAGGACTTAGCAATGTTTAAAGAGTCAACAAAAGTTACTCATCAAAAGTTTTTTTGGGGAGAAAGGTTTTTTGTACCATAGATACAAATTGTAATAAGCACAAAATTGTCAGGTGTTAATGTTGAGAAAAAAGATCTTCAGAGAGTAAAGTCAGAATGTACAGGCAATTTGTACGATCATCGACATGGTCGGTTTTTCTAATAAGTTAATAGACGCAAGGTGAAGTCGCCCAAGAAATTAAGGCCACAAACAGGCCACTATTTTAAAACTAACAAATCCTTAGTTGTTTAGAACAGGAACAAAATAGCCTAGTGAAACAGTTCGTGGAAAGACGAACACCACCATGTGAAGTTCTTAGATCCATGATTGCACATCAATAAGCATGTAATCATGTTATTTTTAGTTTTATTATAAGGAATCAACATCCTATATCCAACACAAGTTACTACATCCCCTGGTTATATTTTTATTTTTTACATATGGTACGACATCCCCTAATAGCATTTCGGAGTGCCACGAGTCTAATCTTATTGCCAACACATGGTACTACATCCCCTGGCTATATTATTTTTTACATATGGTATGACATCCCCTAGTATCATTTTATAATGCCACGAGCCTCATTTCATTTAAAACACAGGGTACTAAATCCTCTAGATGCATTATCTTCTACATAGGTTACGACATTCCCCAGTACCATTTAAGAGTGCCACGAACCTCGTCTTGTTGTCGACACATGGTATTACATCCCTTCGTTCATTGTTTTCTACAAACATAGGGTATTATATCCCCTAGTTGCATTTTGGAGTGCCACCAGCCTTATTTTATTTCCAACACAGGGTACTACATTCCCTGGCTGCATTATTTTCTACATAGGTTACGACATTCCCTAGTAGCATTTCAGAGTGCCACGAGCCTCATCTTATTGCCAACACAGGGTACTATATCCACTTGTTGCACTTCTTGTTGCAAACATAGGATACAAGATTTGCTAAGAGCCTCTTAGAGTGCTACAGGCCTCATCTTATTGCCAACACATGGTAGTATATCCTTTGGTCGCATTACTTTCTACCTACATAGGGTACAACATCACCTAGTAGAATCTCAGGGTGCCACGAGCCTTATCTTATTGTCAACACAGGGTACTACATCCCCTGGTTGCCTTTTTTCTTGTTACCACAGGGTACTACATCCCTTATTATTTAACAAAAATACATGTTTTTGTAATTTTGATTATTTATTCTGCAATAGCAAAGATAGTTTCATGTGTTTTCAATAACTCACAAAAATTTGATAGTGCAAATTGCGGTAAGAAGTTTTTGTTCGCTTTGTTTGTTTGTGTTGGGTTGTAGGTTTTTCTGCAAAGCATGGATTTGATGTGCAAGAAGAAAATTCCAGTTCTTGCCAAAGAAAGTGAAACTTTTGATCTCAATACTAGCCGCAACCGTCTTTGACGTAATGCATGCGGAGACATAGAGTCTCAAAATCCATCTTCTTATCAGTTGATTAAGAATCAATCTTGGCAGAATATTTCATAGCCTTCTGCATCGAGAGCATCAAGTTTCAGTCCAACATATGGGAGAAGCAGGTCAAGAATCAACAAGCACCATATGACATTTAGATAGAAATTTTATAACACTTAGATTTCAAGAGTATATAATTTTCTTTTCATTTTGATGTAACAGTAGGAACCGTGGATCGGAACCTCGATAGAGCTGCACTCGACTCTCCATCTATGCATACTCTAGTACCCTTCTTCCACTTTAGCTACATGTGCCCTGATTCCCTTATATTAGGGGATATGTAGGCTGCCAAAAATCAAGGTTCGGTCATATCCTTTTATTTTATCTTCTTTTTCTTTTAAGTAATGGTGAGGTAAAAAATCAGTCACCTTGTTCATTTTCTTTTCCTGAAAACTCTTCATGGTTCCAAGAAAAGAGGGACATATTGTGAACAACTAATTGTTGACCACATCCAAATTCTACAATATTTTAGTGTAAATATTTCTTTTAGTGTTCACATAGATATTTATATCAAATTACGACAAGTTACTCACATAGATCAATATGATAACAAAATAAAATTATTGTTTTATATTAAGTTTCGATAATGAATATGACTAGAATTTTTTTTTTGTGTTACTATTTTCGAACTACATTAATGAAATTTTACTAGATGATATTTATTGTATAAATATTTCCACATAATAATAAATCTAATGTTAGGTAGGTTTGTTTAAATAGTAATACATCCGTAGAAAGCGCCACCGATTTGGTTCTACTTTCTACGCCCACGACCATCTCTTACTTATATTTTACATTAAAACCTTAAACTCACCATGTTATAGTTGGTCAATATTTATCGAAATCGCCACTAATTTGTTTTGTTCTTAAGATTTTGTGTATATTTAATCATTTTATCATTCTTCCGTGTATGAGCATGTTTCTATCCTTTAAATATGTGTTCCTTTGAATGATCATTTTTCTAAATGTTGTTTGTTTCGCTGCTTGGAGAGTCCATTAAATATTTGTCTATGTTTCCTTTTTAATTTATAATTTGTATAGATTTGTTAGTCATCTTGAACTATTTGACGAGAACATGATTTTTTTTCCTTTAATCTGTAAAAGAATTGAGCTTTTGCTTTCAGTAGTTTTTCTTTAGATGTTTAGAACTTCTTTCTTTTTAAAAATAAAGAAGTCCTTTCCATAAATATTTAAAGCGTGAATATTTATTGGCATTGTTTGTTTAATCAATTGCACAAGATGAGAAGCCTATATTAGAGTGACTTCGGTCTACACGCAATAGTGCTTAAAAATAAAATGTGTCACATGAACACTGTTGAGCCATAAAAATCATAATTTCGTGTAGTTACCTCAGAACCAAATCTATAGCACGCTTTTAGGTTAGATCTTAAAAAATATTACCGTGATTATGTACACATTCGCATGACATAATTATGATTTCTAAAATAAATTTAAAGTACGTATTCACGCCATTTTAACAATGCTTTTTCTTCTTAAATAAACTAAGTGTTGTGAATTGTGTACACGTGCGCGTCACATAACTCTTGACATGCCAAACCATACGAGTATACGTACGCGTAACTCGATAATTCTTCAAGTATGAGTAATCAAGTAGTTAAAAGCGGTAAAGGTAAAATGGATGTAGGTTCTGAAGCACGTAATTGAATAATTTAAGACAAGTTTAGATTTTTAAGGGACCGTGCTAAAACTAAAGAATTCGGGAGTGCCTAATATCTTCTCCCGATTTAATAGAATTCCTTACTCGGTCTTCTGGTTTCGCAGACTTAAAACGGAGTCAATCTTCCTCGATTTTGAATTTAAAATAAATCAGTGACTTGAGATATCATAAATTTTCCCAAGTGGAGACTCTGAATGAAATAAATAATCTCATTTCGATTATTGTTATTCTAATTGGAAAAACTCCCTAACATCCCCCTTACGGAAAAAGGAGGTGAGACAGCTTTGGTGACTGTGCTGGGAAAAAAGAAGTTGCCCCTACCTAGGCTCGAGTTGTCCGCTTGGGTAAGCCATGTTTAAACTACTCCCCTTAGGATTTAAACCGAAAATAATATAGCCTCATGCCAAATCCCTTGTAAGAACATTTGTTTGCATCATGCGCATTTGACTTTGGGGACTCAATACAGGGGTTGGATCCGTCTAGGACAAGAGTACCCAAGAATTGCAAGACTATCATGATGCAATTTATGTGCTACTTGTGCATTATGATTTATTCGGCTTATACATGTTGATCGATTTCTAAGAAATATTAAAATAAAAATAAAATATAAAAATTAAGGTAAAACCAGAAAGGAAAAATTTACTCGGTTTTTTAAAAAATCTTGGTACTTACGCGAAATAGAGTATTAAAAAGTAAGCTTGATTTTCTTTTCTAAAAAAAAGTGTCATCCTATTCCTTAAATATTTATGAACTGCGTGGGTCTGATTCTCACCGGATGTGAGACACGTAGGCAACCTCCACAGAGTTCGGCCCCAAAGTGGAAAAATAATTTTAAAAGAGAACGGAAATATGTCTAGTTTTTTTATCAAAAAACAAATAAGCAAACCCAGTTACGGATAATCCCCAACCGTTTTGTCGGAATAGCCGTAGAACATCTTCAAAATTGTCGAAGGGTTATTCTCGCAAGAATGGACATATTTATCAATTGGACATCACTTTTACCATAATGCCCATCCCGACCCTAAAGTTATCTTTAGAAGTATGAAGGGGCATACTTGAAAAAAATAGCCACCATCTCTTTGATTTTTCTTAGATATACTTATAGACAAAAGATTATTTACAAAACAAGTGCATTGGTTCTGTCTTATGAGGCTAGTGTCAACCCTAACCTTAATCACTCACAGGTACAAAATGAGCACTATCCAGAACACACCGTTAACGGTTGTAGATGGGTTTCTATTTCAGCTTAAGGTGTGGTGTTGTGACTTAGGAGAAGATAGTCAGAAATGGGTTGCTAAGTATTTGGGAGCCCTTACAGATATTATGAAAGTTAAACCACACGATGATTTGATTGTGACAGTTGTGACTTTTTGGGACCCTGTTCACAATGTCTTCCACTTCTCTAATTTTGAGCTTACTACTACATTAGAAGAGATATCTGAATATTCTGGATTTGGCAGGGATTTGAGAAACAAGAAGCTCATATTCCCGAAGGCTCCCTCTGTACACCGATTCTTTGGTCTTCTAAACATCAGTAATCAAATCAGAAAGACCAACATAGTCAACATGTGTTGTTCTTTCTACTTCCTATATTCTAGGTTCGGGCAGCTAAATAGGTTTGAAATACATGAAAATGGCCTTAGCTACAAGAAGAACAAGGACACATAGCAGATTCACCGTCGCTTTGCCTTCATAGTGGCGTTTCTCGGGATCATTGTCTTCCTAAATAAAGAGCAAATGATTGACATTCGCATAGCCAGGGTCGTACATGTCCTCACTACAAAAAAACATCACACTCTTGCCCCATTCATCCTATCTGACATTTATCAAGCATTGACTTTGTGTATGTCCGGGGAAAAATTCTTCGAAGGCTGCAATATTTTATTGCAAATGTGGTTGATTGAAAATCTCTGACATCACCCCAAGTTCATGCGGTATGGTCCGAGCAAGGACAATGTTAGTGAGAGTTATGAAGAAAGAATAAAAGATTATAATTCTCCATATGGGGTGGAAGCCCGGATATCCCACCTAAGATCATTAAATTCATGTCAAATTGAGTGGACTTTATGATGGCTCCCGGTAAGAGAGATAATACACATTTCGTCCTTGAAGAGTTACTTGCTGTTTTTGGGTTTGAGAAGCGTCAACCATACGCACCACAAAGAATTCTGAGGAACCACATTTTCGAGAATGATGTACAAGCACAAGAAGAAGAAGGTTGAAAGAAGAGTTTCATTCACGAAAATCAAGTCCTCCGTGCTCGACTTCAACAGATGAAGAAAGCTTCTGAAGTGCAAGTGGGAAGTTCTATTGACCGGAGAACCATGTCCAATTTGATGGAAAAGATGCAAGATTATGATTCAATATTTACAAAGACAGAAAAGGCATTGGACAAAGATAAGGAAAAAATTGTACAGTTAAATGAGGAGGCCAAATCTAGTAAGGATTGCCAAGTGACCTAATTTGAAGAAGAGAGGGCTCTATTCGAGAGAGAGAGACAGATGATTGGGTACATTCAGAAGCTCAACTCCATGCACAGTTAGAAGATATGAGAAGGTACGATAGAGAATATCAACATGCAGATATTGATAGGCAGAGGGCACAAGCTAGACTTTGGGCTCAATTGGAGTCAGCTTTAGATCGCTAGGGCCACATAAGAGAGATAGATACCACTCGCCAGCAGCAGTTACAAGATTGAGACAAGAATTTCCAGTACTTTAGAGAGCAAGTCCTTGACTTGGCTGTTTCTATCGCTCAAAGTTACGTGAACTGCCAAGGGATGGATTATGAGAAGTTTTTTTTAAGCATGCACTTACTTTTGCTCGTCATCTTGCAGTAGAATTAGAGAGTATGTACCCTATATTGGGAGGTCAGCTAAGTCAAGCCCCATCATGAGCAGATGTTCCAGTGGCTAAATGCAAAAAGATTATGGAATGGAAGCATAGTCTTAGTTATTAGAACTTTTCATGTTCTAGTCATGTTTTAGTTTGAGTAATTGTTAAGTCCTTTAGATCATTGATTTCAGTCTTGTCAAAGTATGTTCATTCGTGTTTGATGTAATGTCCCTTTTGTCATTGTATTTTTAACTATTTCGCTTTGTAAAAAAACAAATATGTTGTTGTTTTCTCCTGAACTACGTTGATCTGATTCATACAGCGTCATGATACGTAGGCAATCCTCATCGGATGCGATCATATTCATTATTAATCTTTAAAAAAAATATAGCAAAAAAAGGGGCATCAAATTCAAGATGTAAATAAACTAATTAACCAATAGGCCGGGATGAAGCATGAAGCCTTCCAAACATATTCTAGAAATTAAAATGGCATTAGGTGCATGACATACAATGTGTGATTAATATATTCAAAATGTCTAACTCTAACACATTTGTTGTTTGTCATTCGAAAGAGATAAAGTTAAACAGATGTGGTTTGTTTGTAGTTTAATCTAGCAACTCACCCTTACAACACGAGATCAAAAGGAAAAAGTAGAATGGTGAACAACAGTGAGAATAAGTCTCATAATGATGATGCCCATGGAAAATTTATTGAACAAGGTTTGGGACTAGTTGAAGAAGTAAGAGTGTTGAAACAACAATTGGCAAAGATGTACCAAGCCTGGGTGACTGGACAGGCACCGCACTGACTACCTATAGGGCCTTCGGATAATCTTGATAATGTGTCAGTTACAAATCAAGTGCCCATTTCTATCAAAAGTAACCAATTGTACCAACCTAGTTTCAGTCCGAGCATTAGCCTTCCCACTGTCCCAGAAACTCCATTCCACGTCCTCCATCTGCACCCCACAGAAATGACCCGCATACTGTACCTATTGTCCCTACTTTCACCATTACTTAATAGGCTCTCATTCAAAAGCTCAACAATGATCCACAACAGAAGGCCCATGATACCCAACATTACACTCCAGAACTGACTTTCAAGGTTCCAGATTCATACAAGCATACTTCTCAAAACATGTTCACATTTAAGGTCGAAATACCCGACAAAAATATGGAACAAGAAGAAATGACCAGGAAAATGAAGAACTTGGAACGAATAATGAGAAACATACAGGTCTGGGTGGCCATAACAGTGTTTCATTGAATGATTTATGCATGTTTCCCCATATTCATTTTCCACCAAAATTCAAGACCCATATGTTTGACAAGTATAATAGTCATGGTGATCCTGTGGCCTACTTGAAGAGATATTGTAACCAATTGAGGGGATTAGGAGGCAAAGAAGAATTACTCATGGCTTATTTTAGGGAATTTTTGACAGGAATTGCTTTAGAGTGGTTCATAGACCAAAATATATCTCATTGACATATTTGGAACGACATGGCTCAAGATTTTTTCCAACAATTTCAATACAATATTGATATTGTGCCAAACCGCTCCTCTCTTGTCAACATATAGAAGAAACTAGCAGAAAGCATTAGATAATATGCAATCAAAAGGAGAGGGTAGTCTGAAGGGTCAAACCACCAATGAAAGAGGCTGAAACGATTGACTACTTTCTCCAAGATCAAGATCCTGATTACCCCCATTATATGTTGGCCGCTATTGGTAAACCTTTTGCTGAGGTGATAAAGATTGGGGAAATAGTTGAGAATGGTATAAATTCGTGCATAATTATGAGTGAGGCATCCCTTAAGGTGCCACGCATAAAACACAAAACGGGTCAAGAAGTTTCGGAAATCTAAAAAAGAAGGAGGAACAGTCCATGATGGCATTTGGATTAGGGGAGTTCAAAGAGGAATAGTTCCTTCGTACGTTCAATTCCAATAAGGGCAATCCAGTTGTTCTCAAGATTATTATCCACCTCGGGGTCCCAAATACTTATTGCCCTTAAAACAATACATAGTGTTTAATGCTCAACCTTATGCTAGGCCTCCCAATCACCAACAACGGCGAGCACCGATTCCACAAGGCTCCCATCAACTCCGGCTAAATTTTCAGGCACAATATAATCCTCGTCCTAGACATGAGCCAAAAAAAAATTTCAACTCAATTGGAGAATGGTATACAAGCCTATTTCGAAAGTTGATGTTGCTGAAGTTGATTGAACCTATCATGCCCTATTATGTGAATCCAAATTCAAAATATTATGACTCCAATGCGAGATCTGGGTATCACTCTAACACCAAAGGTCATAGTACCAAAAATTGTTGGATATTAAAGAAAGACATTGAAAATTTAATTGAAGCAAAGGCAACTGTAATGGAAAACAATGAAGATACTCCTAATATCACCAACAATCCGCTCCTAGCTTATGATAATATACATTTTATTGGGATGATTTGTGATGATCGAGATTATAAGCAGTATGGCAAGACATAAATTATTATTGGAACCATAGGGTAAGAGCCAGAAGTGATAGTAAGCTCGCCGAAATTGGCACCGCTGATTGTCAAACGTGCGAGTTCTATTCAAATTTGGCAGGTTATTAAAAAAATGGTTCTCTGTGTCCCTGAAAGAACAAAAATGATTGAGGTTCAATTGGGAGGGCAAAAACTTTATATCCCTAGGGACATTCAAAAGATTGTTCCTAATAATGCTTTGAGAAATATAACAAAGCCATATGTGATCCGAACTGTTGCACAACTCTCAGTGTCAAACACAAAAGCTATTCCTTGGAATTATAATAAGACTATTATGACATAAAAAGGAATGGATATCGTAGAAGAAACAGATGAAATGGGAGGCTTGACCATTTCTGGAAGTTTCTGCTCGCTAGGGGAATTGAAAAAAGCTAAGAAAGCCAAGGAAAATTACATTCTAGTGAAAGAAACTATTTCGGAAAATTAAGCGGAGGAATTCTTTAGGAAGATGAAAATGTAAGATTACTCAATCATTGACCAACTACAGTAAACCCCTGCTCCAATATCTTTATTTTCGCTAATTTTGCACTCGAAAGAACATTGTCATGTCTTGATTAAATCTTTGAATGACGCATATGTCTCAGAAAAGACTACGGTGAATTAACTAGAAGACATGGCTGAAAGATTCTTAGAGGTGAAAAAAATTTCTTTTAGCGATGATGATTTACCTGAGCAAGGGGATAGGCCAAATAAAGCTTTGCATCTTATGGTCAAATGTGAAGGGCAACATGTAAAAGAGTTCATGACTGATGGAGGCTCAAGTGTAGATATATTCCCTCTTTCTACTCTACAACAACTAAACATTGACACTAACAGAATTTGAACTAGTAGTGTCACGTTAGAGCTTTTGATGGTTTAAAAAGAGACATTATTTGGGAAATCGAGCTCACTATAACAATTGGTGTAGTTTATTTTAACATTGTCTTTCAAGTGTCAAATATGAAAACTTCTTATAATTCTCTTCAGTGAAGGTCGTGGATCCATATGGCCAGAGCAATACCATCCACCCTACATCAAATGGTCACATTCGAGTATGAAAGGCAAGAAATTGTTGTTCATGGGGAGGATGACTCATCCGTCTATAATTACCCATCCATTCCATGTATCGAGGCCAAGTAATGATGTGAATCCCTCGCATATCAAACATTTGCGGTGATTGAGGTAGTCTAAGTGGAAGACAGAAAACCAATTATGCGTCCCTATTTTTTAGCCATATCTATGATGGTAGTTTCACTGATTTTGAGGTACGACTATGAACCAGGAAAAGGATTAGCATCCTTTCTGCAAGGAATTGCGAATCCCATTGCTCCCCTTATGAAGAAAGATACCTTTGGCTTGGGCTTTAAACAAACACTAGCTAACATATACAGAGCCAAGGCCCCCCAAAAGAATGGTTGGAAATTATCAAAACCAAACCCTCACATTGCCTACTCTTTTGTCAAGCCATAATTTGAAGAAGTCCAAAATCTTTCTACTCAAGATGATATTGATGAAGTGTGCCAGGGTCTTAAGGAGATGTTCTATGGAATCAACATGGTTCAAGTTGGTGAGGGCTCTAGTCGTGCACGTGTTCAGCTGATTGGTCAGCATACCTCGCTCAACAACTGGGAAGCAGCTCCTCTTCCCATTACGAAGGAGTCTTGGTAGTCTATTTTGTTGATTTTTCCATATTTGGATTATTTTCTGGGTTGTAATTCAAATATTTTAGTTTAATTTCATTGCTTTTATGTTGACCCTTTTATCATTTCCAATTCAATAAAATGAAGTTCCACTTTCATAGTAGAATTTTGTCATTTTTTTCCCTAATTTTTATTACTTTCTCAATAATTTCTAGTTTCGTTAATGATTGGCTTTAATAATATGACATTCACGCGGAATTAATGCCCAGATCTTAAATAGTTGTCTAATCTCGAAACAATGAATCAAGAAGTTGTGTACGATGAAGATGAGGCTTTTAAGGAAATAAAAAGAGAATTGGATAAATTTGAGAATATGCCTAAGACTAACTTAAATGAAACTGAGGCAATTAACCTGGGAGGTCATGAAGAACTCAGAGAAAGAAAAATTAGCATTCATACTGAACAATTCCAGTATAGAGATGTATTTGCTTGGTCGTATGATATCATGCTAGGTTTGAGTGCCGATTAAGTGGTCCATAAGCATCCCACATATCATAATTTTTGACTAATCCAGCAAAAACAAAGGAATTTTATGACATAAATGAGTGATAAGATTAAAGAAGAAATCACAAAGCAACTAAGTGCAAATGTGATCAGGGTCGTTTGGTATACCACATGGTTAGGAAATGTCGTGCCAGTGACAAAGAAGGATGGAAAAATCAGACTTTGTGTCTACTATCGGGAATTAAACAAAGAAAGTCCAAAGGACAACTTTCCTTTACCATTCATATCCTTGTTGACAATTGTGCTAAACATGAGATCCAATGTTTTGCGGATTGTCATGCCGGGTATCACCAATTTCTGATGGATGAAAAATATGTAGAAAAAATAGCCTTCACCACTCTATGGGAACTTATTGTTATAAGATCATGCCATTAAGTTTGAAGAATGAAAGAGCAACTTACATGAGGGTCATGACTACTATATTCCATGACATGATGCACAAAGAGATTGAGGTGTATGTTGATGGTGTGTTCATTAAGTGTAGAACATAAGATAATCATGAAAAGGACTTGAAAAAGTTCTTTGAAAGTCTACGAGGGTACAATCTCAAACTCAACACTGCCAATTGTGCATGTGTAGTTCCTTCTGGGAAGCTTTGAGGTTTTATAGTTAGTCGAAGAGGCATTGAGTTAGAGCACTCAAAGAAAAAGACTATTCCAGAGCTGCCTCCCTTGAAGAATAAAAAAGAAGTCATGATTTTGCTCAAGAGGTTGAACTACATCAGGAGGTTCATTGTGTAGCTTACAACCACATGTGAACATATTTCAACTTGTTGAAAAAGAATGCTTCTATCAAATGGATAGATGAGTGCCAATAAACTTTTGATAAGATTAATAATATGTGTCAAATCCTCCTATTTTGGTCCCATCGGAACTGGGTAGGCTTTTGTTTTTATATCTCTTACTAATGGATAGTTGTTTTGGTTGTGTTTTGGGTCAACATGATGCCACAGGCAACAAGGAACAAGTAATCTGCTATTTGAGCAGAAAGTTCACTAATTAAGAGGCCAAATACACTCTTTTGGAAAGGACATGTTGCGCCTCAACTTGGGTCACTAAACAGCTTAGGCATTATCTTTTGGCATATACAACTTACCTCAATTTTTATACCCAATTTTACCCTATATATTTTTATAATAAAAAGTAATCTTAAATAGCATGTGAATGCATATATAAGCTTGTCCAAAAGTTTTGGTATTTTCCCTAATTTTTTAAAAATTTTAAAATCAAATGATTTAAATTTCGGTACTATAAAATCAAGTAATTATTCCCAAAATTATCATTTTAGTGAATAATTAATTTTGATCCTCATATTTACAATAAAATATAATTAAGGTGATTTTTTATATTTTTTACAAATTTATTTGTTATTTTTAAACTAAATTACGTAAAATTTGCAATTATATCCTATATTATAGTTAATAGCATTTTACAGAACAACTATATTATGATGAACAGAGAGAGAAAAAAGGAAGAAGGGTGAATAGTGATTCTATCACTATTCATCGGGCATATTCCCCTGAATCCGGCGTTGGATTGTAGCAATTTTGGTGTCAAAAGAAGCGTCTTTTCTTTGCACACAATCCCCATTTATTTTTGTTCTCAAACACATAATCAATTTATTCCAAATCTTAAATTTGGTGCATCAGTTACTGTACAAAAACACAAACTGGACAGATTTGTTTCAGTTTTGCATTCTGTTTTCCTTTCATCTTGATGGAGTTTTGAAGAACCATGGACGCATCGTTTTCTCCCCAGCCTTTGGATGTGGGAGAGCCATCAACAAAACTCACAGATGCTCAGCAAATCGAAACAAAAACTGATCCCATACATCGCACATCTACAAAACTCAAACCGGTCCAGTACGTTCATGGTGAGCTTACTCTAATTTTTACCATAAAGGAACGACAACAATTTGCTATGGAGGAAGACTTACATCAATCAGTAGTGATGAAACTTTCTACAGGAGCACCAGAACTTAATGAGCAACGATATATACTGCCCAAACACTTAGGTGTTAAAGGTCAATGCATCATCGGTTTACTCGCACCAAGACAATTACTCCTTAGGTTTGATTGTTTTGATGATGATGTAATTGATTTATCTCGGTCAGTTAATTATATGTTGTATATGGGTGTGCAGCATCAATATCGTGTATTTCCATGGATGATTGGTTATATTCCAAAGGAGGAAACAACAAAAGCATTGGTTTGGATATCGATGCCGAATCATTCACTAGATTTGTTCGCGATGCCTTCTTTGTTGTCTATCAGCTGTAGGAATGATAAAAATTTTGGAAATGTATTGGAATTTTTCTAGGAAATCGTCTATGATAAATTACCTTTGTATTGTAATGGCTGTAAGCGCCAGGGTCATGATGAGAGTACCTGGAGATTACTTTTGAAACAAAATCATGGTGATGCTCATATTAAGAAACATCAAAATCCCTGGTGATAAAAACAGAGGAGATTTAAGACAACTATTGAATGAGATTGATGAAAGGGTTACTGCTAAGAGTACTCAAAATGTAACTGGGCAGAGTAACTCACACCCAGCCTCACTGACTCCTAATGCTGATCGACCTATCAAAGAAAAAGTAGTTCATTCAATTGCAACTACTGGGCAAACTATTGGAATGGGTGCTGCTGGTGCATATGGTGTAGCAGCACCACTTGGTGTAATGCAGGCTGATCATGCTCTTGCTAGAGGGTCTCAGTTGAATGAAAGAGGTTGTGAAATGGCTACTGTGAATCATGAGCAGCACGAGGTAGTTTCACAGGCTGGAAATCCAGTTTAGGATAATGCAAATTCTGTGCATGCAGCCGGTGTAAATGTTTCAATTGATGGTGCTGTTAGTCATCGAACTGTTGCATCTGTGGAACAAAATGCTTCTGCACCTGTCCAAAATGGTGAGGTCAAGAAGAGTTTTGGTGAGAAGCTAGACTCGACTCAACAGATGAAGGATACTAACATGCATTTTGCAAATATTGCAACTGTTGCATAATCTGCAGTAGACTCACAATAGGCTGTTGATCGACCTGAGGAACCTATGCAAATTAACTCTAATGATCGAGCAAGTTTGGGACAGTGCTCAGGGGCTAAGGCCTCAAAGATTGTACCTGTAGGTGAGCTCCAAAATCTGGGCAGTAACATAACTAGACAAAGTAAAAGAGAAGGTTGGAAAGTGGTAAACAACAGAAAATCTCCTACAAAGGAAGGATCATCTCCAAACATGCAAAACCAATGTCCTCGAACAAATGATTTACAAGTTAGCTCCACTCCAAATTATTTTGATCTCCTTGCTACAGATTTGGGCAGTGAATTTGAAGGAGCATCTGGACATCTCTTGATCTCATCTGGAAACATGAGGGACATAGTTGCTAAATCAAAATTGTGGAAAGAACACCGAGAGGAGGATGATGAAGAGGACTGGGGAGAATTTGCTGGTTACTCTTCTGAAGAAAGTGACCAGGAAGTTGATCAAGATAGTGCAGGGGAGGACTTGGATGCTGTCAAGCTGCAAGGGACAATAACAAAGAGCAAATTAAACCTTAATGCTTCTGCATTCATTCCAAGATCTTCACCTCCTGCTGGTACTACAACTGCAGGATCAGGAAGGGCAGTACAAGCTGCAAAATCATCTCTCGATCAGTTAACTAAAGGGGCTACTACAAGTCAAATGCAACTGCTAACAAACACTCAATCTGCTGCCTTTAATAATGCAGTCAAAAAAATTAAATGTGAGCAGCAGCAACAGCAGAATGCAAGGAGTTTATGAGCTTTTGTAACATCTTCAGCCTTCGAACAACACAAATTGTTCCAAGTAGATACGACAAGCATGCAGCAGCACTAGAACAGTCCCGATAATTTGGTTACCAGTTCGGACGATCCAAAGGCTTAAACAACTTCAAATTTTGAGCAGCACATAACTTTGGAAGAAAGAATGCTACTGGATGCATTGGTAAGTTTGGAACCTTCACAGAATTTAATTAACAAGTCAAGTACTAGACAAAAGAAAAAAAATTCAAGCTGCACACAAATGGTTGAAACAAATTAGGAAAAGACAATATTGACAAAAGCACAAGATGCAGATACTGTGATGGCACAAGATACAATCAAAAATTTGCCAAATCCAGTAAATGTGGGAAGGGACACATATGAAGAAAGAGAAGAGGATACAATTTTGCAAGAATGTCGCGCACATGCAGCAAAACAGGGTGATATATCACCCATGCACAATGGATGTAACAAGAAGAATCACACAAAAAGGAACAGTTGGGACGACAAGGTGAGTGATGAAGCAATCGGTAGGAAACTTCCAATGAGATCTTCGAAACAAAAGCAGGCTGCACCAACTACAGCCACAAAGTCCAACCGGTCAAAAAGAAGTCATGAATTTTTAAATCTTTTTGAAGAATTGTGATAGTGATGAGAAAGAATTAGTATTTAAAAATTTCATAAGTTTGGGCGAGAAAGGACAACAATTTAATTCTATCCTCATATTAGTCTACCATTTGTTAAGTATTATCATATGTAATATCATCACAGAACGCGTTATAAATTCTTTGATGATCATACAATATTTGGTCTGTGCAAGTTCTTTTTTCTTACATGCTTGCTAGTAGATGAGGTTATTTTTGGCCTCAATAGGGTTTGTAAGGTAAGGTTTAGCACAGTTTTGTTATATGAGTAACAAGAACGATGCTATTGTCCCCCTTATTTTACTTTTCATAATTGTCTTATTTTCTTTTATTTTATTAATATAATACTAACCCTAGGCTCTTGCCTAGTGGATTGCCAAAAAAATTGCATTTTACCATTATAATATTATTTCTAGTATTTTTACATTAATATTTGTATATTATTAACAAGTTCAATGCTTTTAATTTGTTTTTAAAATCATTTTTACTATTTATATAAATTAAAAGGGGAAATCGGCTATTTAATACATAACCCATTATCATTTCAATTTTAGCCCAAAATTAAACTCCCAACTCCACCTAATTAAACGACCCAATTTTAATTTTGAACCGACCCCTTAGCCCAATTTTTAAACCCGTCCCGTTTCCTTTTAAATCCTGGTCGTTGATCATTTTGATCAACGGCCATAATCTGTTTCTTCCTTTTTTAATCCCTTACCCCCTAACCCTAATTCATTTACCCAAAGACAGCTGCCATCACCTTCCAAATCCTCTCTAGCCCTCTCTGAAACCCTAGTCGTATTTCGCTTACTTCTGTTTCATTTCCACCAGAATCCATGGCATCCCCGGCCATGGATGGCCTATACCTCATTCTCCCTCGCTGTTGGACCTAAATTAACCAAAGGTCAAAGTCTGACTTCCATGGTTTTGTTTAGACCTGCCTCAGATCTAGAAGATCTATGGCTTTTCTGGCCATTCTCCGGCGTGTTTAGAGCAATATGAGTCTCTTCGACTCAGGATTTGACTTTCCTTAGCACTTTTTCATTCTATGGTCTTCTCTTCCATTTATTAAGCCTTCTATGGTTCTATACTTTCTTATTTTTCTTAGATCTGTACCATGCTTTGTCCTTACTTGACGTTTTAAGGCTTTTCCCAAATTTCATTTTTAGTATTGTTCAAAATCGATTTATACGGTTTCTAGGAAGAATTTCTTTAAATGTTTTTTAACTCTTTCTTTTTATGTGTGTTTATACTCGTATCTTCTTTCTCTTACTATTTATTGTTTTGTTTCTTTTCCAAATGTGCAAGTCTTTGTTGGTTCTTTCTTCACATGTTAACTTAGGTTGTTGTTCCACGCTCTTTTCTATATGTGTTTAAGTTTTTGCTCTTTGATTTTTATTTCACCTTACTGATTTTTGTTGATGTTTCTGATAAGCATTATCCGTAGCTGCTTCATTTAAAACTTCTGAAATTTGTTTGAATTCCAAGTTTTTCTCAAGCATGCCTTTGAATCAATGTGTTTGATATCACGTATGTTTGCCTCTCAAAAGTTTTGAAAAGGTCTCTGAGCCTCTCTCAGAGACCATGTCTTCTCACCTCCAACTCTATTCAAAACCCTAGGTATGGGGGTTTCTTTGATAAATAACAATAGGGTTCTACTTTGGGACCCTAGGTTTTCACACTCGCGATGAGTCTGTAATTGATATTTGAAATCCTATTTTGCTTCTGACTCTGAAACTTTCATTGTTAGATTTTTTCTATTTTTTGAGTTGTAGGCTTTTTATATGAGAAAAACTCCTCTTTCAAAAGGTTTCACCAACCAAGTGATTGATTTTGAAATCCCTTTAATAAACTAATTATTCTTTTCTGATTTCCTTCGATTAAACCTTCTTATTTTGATCCATTTGTGTAAAAATCCTATGCTTTTGATGTTTTCCTTAAATATATGGTCTTTTGTATCTCATATGTGATTCGGTACCAATCTTTGAATTACTTCTATGACCTTTTCCTTAATTACTTAAGGTTCTCTGTGATTAAAATCGGATCTGGGATATTATTGATTGATTTTCAAGCCAATACCTTGTTTTCACTTTATAAAAACACCATTATTTCAACTTTCCTTAATTACCCAGTATGTATTTGGGTTTGTTTATGCACTATGTGGTTTCTTTGCCCTAATCAGCCTTATTGAACAAATTTATTTTCCTTATTGTGCCCTTACCAATCATTCGAACAAGACTCCTTAATTAAAGGATTCCAATTGTGTTAATTGACACAAATATATTGATATTTCCATGGTTGTGCACTCTTTGCCTATGTACTTCTTTTTTTCAAGAACTATATAAGGACCTAGTCATCCCTGCTTATCACATGATCAGAAAGACACGAAGCTCTTCTCACACACTAGAACACAATTTTTTCTATACTGTCTTATAATCCTGCTTAGTTTGAGATCTTTTTGAAACTGTAGTTAATAACTTCGCTCTTTCAAGGCAATTTTTTCTTACTTATTTTTCTTTGAAACCGGTATGTTCTTTATTTAACTCTTCTACTCACCCCCTATGTGTTTACTTTATAGCTTTAGACTTCGTGTTAACTTTGCTGCTCATGCTCTTTAATTTGTGCTAAATATTTCCCTTCATTTCTTCTGTTTGTGTTATAATTCTATGTGTTGAGTTAAGCTTTTTGTCTGACTAGCAGGCTGGTCAGGGGTGTGCCAGCATCCTAATTGCTAGGCATCACCACCAGCCTACCATGTCCCTCTTGGATTCCCTTCCCCTTGTGCCCTTACACTTATTCTTAGACTCTTAAGTTCTACCCCACTCTTATGAACCTTGCTTTGGGACTTTGAGTTTCCTCTGAACTTAGACATCTGAGGACTGGCATTTCCACACAAACTATGTTCTTTATTTTGCGATGTTTTAGGGTGTAAGCACTGCCTGTAGCCCTTTGAGACTCTTGTAAACTTCGACGCACCCCAAAATATGAGAAGTTCTTTTTGAAATCTAATCCTGGAAATTGGTATATCTCATATTGTTGGTCTTTGAGTCTAAATTAGGCTTTTTGGATGTAGGTGTAGCTGCTGATGTAATTTTTACATTCTTTTCTGATTCATTCGGTCTGTAATAATTTCTAATTACTATGGGGGATGGATAGTATAAAGGGATGGGGCTGATGGTACGCAAAGGTTAGAAAACATTCCTATAGATCATTATGCAATTTCTATGCTTCTGCCTTTAGAAAACTTGCCTATAGGTCTTTATATAATTTATGCGCTTCTGCATTTAGAAAACCTGCCTATAGGTCTTCATATAATTTTTGCACTTCTACATTTAGAAAATATGCCTATAAGTCTTTAAAATTTTTGCACTTCTGCATCTAGAAAACCTGGCTATAGTTCTTTATAACTTCTGCACTTCTGCATCTAGAAAATCTGCCTATAAGTCTTTATAAGTTCTTCATTTCAGCATCAATAAAGCATGCCTATAAGTCTTTATCTGCATACACACACCATTACTAATACTCTCTTAGGCTTATTAATACTCAATTCATTTTAGATATATGTCTATAGGGCTATTATAACTGTTTGAAATAAATGACATTTAGAGATCATGCCCATAGGAACAATAAACTAAATTCGTTTGAATTTTGAATCTGAAGCCAGTCTGATAGGTCTGCAGATATTTGTTTAAAAAACCAACAACTTTTTCCTATAAATCAATGCGTTCTAGTAGATGTCATGCCAACAGGCCTCACCTAGGCAAACTGATAGGTTATTAATTAACTGGGTCTGTCTTTGATAATTACATCCATACAAGGTTAATTCGGGCTCCTCATCTGAGATATATGTGATGCATCAGCCTATCCTACATCTTAATTTAATTCAGACCAAACCAGTATTTGAAGTCATGCTATATTTTCTCTTTTAAGTGAGGAGGCTTGTATTTGCCTTAACTGCTATTTGTTCCATTTCAATTGCTATTTGTTTAAGCTTGTCGCCTAGATTTTGACCCATTTTAAGCTTTGAAAAGGCCCTAACTCCCTACCCCTTTGGATTAGTAGTCTTAATGCCTCCGAGACTAGCATGATTGGGTCGAGTAATAGCATGCAATAAGTAAAGATACCATTTCGTGCTTTAATACCGTAATAGGGTGGGAAGGGTATGTATGGTGATGATGACCGATGCGCTAATATCTCATGTATCCCATCTTCTGATGAGTGATTACCTTATATGGCATTGACGCGATCCATTTAATTATAAACCTTTGACCACTCTCCCTTTATTTGCTTTAATCTTTTCTTGTTAAACTATTCGAGTTTTTTTTTAAAATATTTGCCCTCTCTACATACCTTCAAAATTTTCCAACTTATATGTATAATAATAATCAATTCCCTCTATTTTGAACCCCGAGTTGCTTGCTTGGTTATGTGAAGTCACAATTATAACATGTCCAGGAACCACACTAGTGGATCTTGAGGGGTGCCTAATACCTTCCCCTCGAGATAATTTCTAGCCTTTACCCAAACTTTGGTTCTTCAAACTCAAACCCTTTTTGTGTCCTAATGCACATAATAATTAGGTGGCAACTCTTATATCCTAACCCAATTTCCAAAAAGGGAACGAGTTGTCTTCCCAAATGTCATAAACCCGATTTAACTTCAGAAAAAAGGGGCGTCGACACTCATATCCTGAATGGATCCCCTGAAGTACATCTTTCAGAAGTCGATGCCAACTGGCAGATTGGAAAAGTGGAAAATCTTTCTCAAAAAGTTTAATATTATTTATGTCACTCGTACGGCCATGAAGGCACAAGCTTTGGCCGATCATTTGGTAAAAAATTCAATTGATGATGAATATGAATCTTTGAACACATACTTCCAAAATGAAGTGGTTAATTTAGTTGAATAAGTAGCCAAAGATGACAGTTAAATTTGGAAACTATACTTTGATGGGGCTGTCAATATTAAAGGCGTAGGGATTTGGGCAGATCTTGTACGACATACTAGGTGACATTACCCTGCCACAACACACTTCCTTTCTTCTGTACAAACAACACTGCAAAATATGAAGCAGGCATCATGGGTCTGAACATGGAAATAAACGTAAATGTGCATGAATTGTTGGTAATGGGAGATTCTGATTTGGTTATGCGGCAGGCTCAATGTGATTGGGAGACTCGAGACATCAAGCTCATTCCATATAGACAATGTGTTGAATTGGCTGATGCCTTGGCAACTTTGGCATCAATGCTTCCATATATGGGTAATACTCACATTGACCCATTAGAAATTCAAATTAGGGATCAACATTGTCATTGTAAAACAATTGATGCAGACTAGACGGTGAATCGTGGTACTGTGATATTAAACAATTTCTGAAAACAAGAGAATGTCTAATACATTCTAATAAGGGTCAAAAAAGAACTATTAGGCGGCTTTCTAATAGTTTCTTTTGAGTGGGAAAATCCTTTACAAAAGAACCCTGAATTTGAATTTATAGAGATGTGTAGATACGAAAGAAGCTGAAATGATTATGAATGAGGTGCATTTGCTAGTTTGTTGGTCTGCATATGAATAGATAAGTTCGAGCAAAGAAAATTCTTTATGCAGGATATTATTGGCTTACTATGGAGCGAGATTGGTTTCGCTTTGTTCTTAAATGCCACTAGTGTCAGATTCACACTTATTTGATTTACTCGCCTCCTTCAAAGCTGTATCCAATGTTGGCTCCTTGGCCTTTTGTTTCTTGGAGAATGGATGTTATTGGCCCAATCGGGCCAAAAGCTTCAAAAGGGTATATATTCATCTTAGTTGCAAATGATTCCTTTACCAAAGGGGTAGAAGCTATTACACTGAAAGCAATTACCAAGAAAGAAGAAATAGACATTGTTCACTCCAACATTATCTATCATTTTGATATTTAAAAAATCATTATCACGAATGATGCTGCAAATTTGAATAGTCATATGATAAAGGAGGTATCTCAACAGTTTAAAATTGAACGTCGCAACTCTACTCCTTACTGGCCTAATGCTAATGGAGCCTTTGAAGCTGCGAATAAGAACATTAAGATGATTCCTGGGAAGATGGTCCAAGAGTCTTGGTAATTGCATGAGCAATTGCCTTTTGCTCTTTTGGGATACCAGACAACTGTATGTACATCCATTGGAGGCCCTACTTAATTTAATATGCTACTGAAGTGGTCATACCTACAGAAGTTGATATTCCCTCTCTCCGAATAATTGTTGAAGCAGGGGTTGAGGACACTGAACAGGTGAAGTAACAATTGGAACAGTTGAGTTTAATTGATAAAAAGCATTTGGCAGCAGTTTGTTTTGGTTAATTGTAACAACAAAGAATGGCATGTGCTTACAATAGTAAAGTGCGCCCAAGAAAAATTTAGGTGGGAAAACATGTTTTGAAATGCATCTTTCCGCACTAGGAAGAAGCAAAAAGAATTTCGCCCCGAATTGGCAAGGTCGCTACCTCATCAAAAAAGTACTGTCAAAAGGAGGTCTACACTTGACAGATATAAAAGGAAAGGTGATAGATATATCCGTCAACGCATATGTGGTCAAGAGATACTATGTCTGAAAAACTTTTGTTGGGGATTTTTTCTTATATATGCTTAGCATTCTCAAGTTGGGATGACGAGAGACTATCATTCTTGCCACATTAAATGTTGGTCAAACCTAGTTAGCCCTTTGAAGCCTTGTTTATATTTCCTTGTTTTCCCCTCTTTTGGTAACAATGTACTTAAAGAGCAATTAAATAAAAAAAACCATCAAAACAAGTTCATGTTCCCTGAACTACAATCGACATGATTCCAAAAGGATCTGTAGGCAGCCTCTCTCTGAGGTTCAGTCACACAAACAAAAATACACATTTTCGTAATATTCAAAGAAACGTGGCAAGATTTTATTTTATTTTCGATGGTTGTTCCGTCAAATAATTCCAAAAGTTGTATTTAAGTTTAGTAGTTCTCCTTACCTTTCCCCTTTTAAGACCTTCTAATCAGCATTGAGAATGCTAAGTCAGTATACTGCGGGCGATGCTTCAACCATTGCAAAAAGAGAAAAACAAATGAGAGAGTCTTATAGGTGAAAACCCTAAAAGGCACTATAAGGCGATGGTGAGTTGAGAAAACTAAATGAGAGAGTCTCATTAATGAAAACTATCACGGGCACTATAAGGCGAAGGTGATTTGAGAAAAAGGCAAATGAGAGAGATCAATTGGTGAAAACCCACGAAGGGCATCGTTGATCGATTTTATGTCTTCTTACATCCCAGCAAAAGCATAGTTAGAACAAAGAACTCAGTTAGAAAGTGAAGTTTATAACAAACTTTGAAATTAGACGGTTCAGACGGATTGGGTATCCAGTCCAAAGTGCATGTTATGTTTATTGAAGCCAGCATATTCCTCCAGATAAGTCCTTTCTTATTTTTCTCCTGAAAGGGACGCTTTTTGATTAAGTTGTAATGGCTATTACTTCACCTACTTGTTTTCTTTCGCACTATTACTTTGAATCCCTTTCAGCCTAATTTTGTCAAAGTAATATAAAGAAAAGGCCACAAAATTGGTTACAGTTTGCTCGTTATATGAAAAAACAATTTCTGGGCATAAACAGTATGGGCAAAGCAATAAAGCCGACTTTGATATTCCTTGTCAGGAAAAAGGCTTGAAGGACTTAGCAATGTTTCAAGCGTCAACAAAAGTTACTCAACAAAAGTTGTTTTGGGGAGAAAGGTTGTTTGTACCATAGACAAAAATGGGGATAGGCGCAAAATAGTCAGGTGTTGATGTTTAGAAACAAAGATCTTCAGAGAGTAAAGTCAGAATATCCCGTCAATTTGTATGATCATCGACATTGTCGGTTTTTCTAATAATTGTAATCTACGCAAGGTCAAGTCGCCCAAGAAATCAAGGCCACAAACTGATACCATTTTAAAACTAATAAATCTTTCTTTGTTTAGAACAGGAACTAAATAGTTTAGTGAAACAACTCGTTGAAAGACGAACACCACCATGAGAAGTTCTCAGATCCATGATTTCCTACCAATAAGCACGTAATCATGTTATTGTTAGTTTTATTATAGGGAATCAACAACCTATCTTCAATACAAGGTACTACATCCCCCCGTTATATTTTTATTTGTTTACATAAGGTACGACATCCCCTAGTAGCATTTTGGAGTGCCACAAGCCTCATCTTATTGCCAACACAGGGTACTATATCCCCTGGCAAAGTATTATTTTTTACATAGGGTATGAAATCCCCTATTAGCATTTTAGAGTGCCACGAGCCTCATTTCATTGCAAACACAGGATACTAAATCCCCTAGATGCATTATTTTCTACATAGGTTACAACATTCCCCAATACCATTTCAGAGTGCCACGAGCCTCATCTTATTGTCGGCACATGATACTACATCCCTTGGTTGCATTGTTTTCTGTCAACATAGGGTACAATATCCCCTAGTTGTATTTTAGAGTGCCACGAGCCTTATTTTAATGCCAACACAGGGTACTACATCCCCTAGATGCATTATTTTCTACATGGTGTACGATATTCCCTAGTAGCATTTCAGAGTGCCACGAGCCTCATCTTACTGCCAACACAGGGTACTAAATCCTCTGGCTGCATTATTTTCTACCTAGGGTATGACATCCCCAAGTAGCATTTCAGAGTGCCATGACCCTTATCTTGTTGCCAACACATGGTACTACATCTCCTTGTTGCACTTCTTGTTGTAAACACATGATAGAACATTTCCTAGTAGCATCTCAGAGTGCCACGGGCCTTATCTTATTGCCGACACATGGTACTATATCCCTTGCTCGCCTTACTTTCTACCTACATACGGTACAACATCCCATAGTAGAATCTCAGTGTGCCACGTGCCTTATCTTATTGTCAATATAGGGTACTACATCCCCTGGTTGCCATCTTTCTTGTTAACATAGGGTACTACATCCCTTATTATTTAAAAAAAATGCATGTTTTCTTATTTTAATTCTTGATTCTGCAATAGCAATGATAGTTTCATATGTTTTTAATAACTCATAAAAATTCCATAGTGTAAACTGGAGTCGAAAATTTTTGTTAGTTTTGTTTGTTTGTGTAGGCTTGTAGGGTTTTTTGCAAAGCATGGTTTTGATGTGCAAGAATAAGATACTAGATCTCGCCAGAGAAAGTGGAACGTTTGGTCTCAATACTAGCCGCAACCAGCTTTGACAATGCATGCGGAGACATAGGGTCTCAAAATCCATCTTTCGTCATTTGATCAACAATCAAGCTTGGGAATATTTCATAGTCTTTTGTATCTAGAGCATTATGTTTCAGTCTAATGTCAATGGGAGAAGCAAGTCAAAATCAAGACAAGACACCAGAAGATATTTAGATATAAATTTTGTAACTCTTAGATTTCAAGAGTATGTAATTTTCTTTTAGTTTTAATGTAACAGTAGGAACCGCGGAACAGAACCTCGATGGAGCTTCTCTCGATTCTCCATCTATGCATACTCTAGTACCCTTCTTCCACTTGAGCTGTACGTGACATGATTCCCTTATATTTCGGGATATGTATGCTGCCAAAAACCAAGGCTATGTCACATCATTCTTCTGTTTATGTGCATGTTTCTTTGCTTTAAACATTTCTTCCTTCGAATGATCATTTTTCTAAATGTTGTTCGTTTCTCTACTTGAAGTTTCCAGTAAATATTTGTGTATGTTTCCTTTTTAATTTATAATTGTATAGATTTGTTGGTCATCTTCCCGTTTTATTGAATTCTTTTGCGAGAACATTTTTTTTTCTTTAATCTGTAAAAGCATTGAGCTTTCGCTTTCATTAGCTTTTCTTTAGATGTTTAGTTTCTCTTTCTTTTTATCAATAAAGAAGTATTTCCATAAATATTTTAAGCAAGAAAATTTATTGGCATTGTTAGTTTAATCACTTTCACAAAATGAGAAACCTATATTAGAATGACTTCGCTTGCACACGTAATGTTTGCAGTGCCTTATTGAGATTCTTTGGAAGGGCAACATAAGGCTATCTAACCGATGTTAGTAGGGCTTTTGTCCGCCAATGAGGTCCCTGCCATATGCTAGACTAGATTTTCAATGTCGTGCGGGAAAAAAAATGTCACGAGCAATTACGGAAGCTGAGAGAATATTGAGTTTTCGATGATGACGATGATTTTATTGATGAATGAAAGCTAATTACAAAAGATGCAGTGTCAAGGGGGAGAGACACCAGTATAGAAAATGGTTGCTTGAAAATGTTTGATTGCTTGATCCCCCTAATAATACTAAAATATAAATACCAAGATTACATGACTGACCCTAATAACACTGTATAAATATACTGAATGAAAATAAAGTAAAACTATCCTAGAATTACAATGAAACAAGACTTAGTTTATTAAAATATAGAAACAATTCTGATGGCAGTAACTTTGTCTTGCGGGTAAGGGTTTGCGAGCGCAGTGCTTGGGCACGCGTGACACTTATTGTGTTTGCCTAATGCTGGTTGTTGGAGCTTGGCATCAGGAGCTGTGCACAAGGCGCTGCTGTAATGGGCATGCCACTGGGCACCGGCAAAGCATCAGGATCTGTTCGCACAACATTGTCAGTGCGCGAGGCGCTATTGTTATTGGCCAGCCGCTGAGCGCTTGTGAGATGTATCGATGGGGAAATAGAGGCGCATATGTGCTTTTCACTTGGCGAGCCCAAGATCACGGGGCCGACCATGGTGATAGGAATTGTGAGGCTTGCTATGTCGCCATGGGGCGCGAGAAAGGGATCATGGGGCGTATATGGAAAGCAACATATGACGTTCTCCCCTACCTGAGTTGCGCTGTCCTCGAAGCCTTATGATAAGGATGATGCTGCTGATGATGAGTCTGGTGGTTCATGGATGGGATGTCTGTGCCCCTCTGACTTTTGAGCTTGATGTTGTAGCGATGCAATGATTTCATGCGGCTGGCATGGAAGACTCGATGGATCTCGCACCAGGATGGAGTTTTCACCTAATATGTACACTTCTCAATGTGCTTTTCTATGGGCAGAGGCCCTATGTATTTTTTTTGTAGGCAAGGGTCAAGGGTCCTTTCTGCAAACAAGTATCGCTTTTGTATGCATAGCATTACTTTGTCCCCGCTTGATATTGGGCAAAGCGAAGATTTTGTTCGGTGAACCTTTTTTCCTTCTCTTGGGCTTTGAGAAGATAGCTCCGTAGTATCCCCATGTTTCGCTCCTATTCGCTCGAGGAGATTTCATCATGGGTGTGCATTCACTGTTTGCGAGAGAAGCGGTTGCTGTCCGGTAACAATTTCAAAAGGGCTTTTGTTTATATGATGGTCATTTTGAGAATTGAAACAGAATTGAGCAGCATCCAAGAGCTCCACCCAATGCTTCTTTGATCCGGTTGCAAAGTTGCAGAGATATTCCTCCAGCATGTCATTGAACCGGTCTTATTGGCTGTCCGATGGTGGATGGATGTCTGAGTTGTGAGTCAATGTTGACCTGAAGAACTTAAAGAGATGGATCCAAATATTTTTAATGAGTGTGAGTCGCGCCTACTAACAATATCTTCAGGTAGGCCCCAATGTTTGACAATATGTGAGAAATAGAGTCGAGTTGAATCTTCTGGTGAGATGTTTTGTGGTGCTACTATGAAAGTTGCATAGTTTTAAAACTTATCTATGACAACCAGGATGGATGAAAGATTACCGACTTAGGACAATCCCGTGATGAATCTGAGGGAAACACTTTCCCATGGTCTCTATGGGACATGTAACGGCTGTAATGGTCCAATATGTGATGAGTGCTTCCGGTTGTCCTCGTGGCATGGCTAACAAGTCTTCACCCGCTGAGGAGCGTTACCATTCTATTGAGGCTGATGACATGAGAGCTGGTTGTTGTTGCAAAGGATCGCCGGAACCAGGGGTTCATGTCTGTTGGCTACCTTCTCCAACTGCAAGGCCGAGATGTTTCAAGTGGACATATTTGTAAGGCTGTATGGCATGGTGCATGGCTTGGCCCCGTTTTCTCAAATCATTAGGAGCATGTTAGCATGTGGTACTAGTATGGTGTTGGTCTGCCTCAGGAACTCCAAACCCACTATTATGTCGAAGTCATCTATGATTGCGATGCGCTGATCGATGCTTCCTTTGTATGGGCTAAGTTTCATTGTGACATTTGTAGTTGTTCCACCCAATGTCTGGGGCAGCGAGTTGATCGCCGTGACGCTGCCTTTACTATTTTGCACAATTAGACCCAAGCGCTCTACCTGAGTTGAAGCCAAGTAGTTGAGGGTAGAACCTGTGTCTATTAATGTGTGAAGGGACTTGCTGTTCACTTTCAATTTGACAAACATTAGGGTCCTTGCTGGTGTAGGAGACCCTTCATCCATCTTTTCCTTACCTTTCTTGGTGATTGGGTTTGAGGTTTTCTTAGGAGGACATGCACTGGTCCCTGCTAGGGCATGTGGGATAGAGCCAACAATTGCATTAAAGGTGCCTATGTGGTCGTCTTCTGATGTGTCTGATGCATCTGACTCATCCTTGATAGTTTGATGCGCATTGATCTTGAGGGTTGGGAATTAATTATTCCAATGCTCCCCAACGCAATGACTACATTCTGAGGGAGGCTTTCTCCCCTAATTATTGTTGATGGATGCAGAGTTGTTGCTGTTTGAGGGAGGAGTCTTAGTTTTGGAAGCACTCCGATCTCTTCCACTTTTGCTTGGGCCACCATTGCTAGGATGGTTCCCGTTGAATCCCCAGCGGACATTTGGTTAGGTCTAGTCATTCTGAGTTCCCAAAATGATAATTGCCAAGGCATTCTGCTTCTTGAATGGCCTTGGGCAGGGTGTCTACACGTTGTCTCTGTAGTTCTATACGGGCATGAGGTTTCACACCTTCTAAGAATGTAATGAGCTTGTCTTTGTCCCCCATGTCGTGTATGTTCAATATGAGGGCATAGAATTCACACACGTACTCCTTCATGGTGTGATAGAGCTCCGGTAGTTTTCTCCTTACATTGTATTCCACATTTTCGTGGAAAAACTACAGGTGTATGGTTGCATTCAATTCATCCATTTCTGGAGAGTATCTTCAACGGCTTTTATGGCTTCGTATTTGACCCGCCACAAAAGTTTGGCATCGGTCTGAAGATATATGGCAGCAGTTGCTACCTTCTTGGATTCTTCCAATTAGCCCACAGCATCGAAGTATTGTTCGATGTCAAAGATGAAGTTTTCCACTTCTTTGGCATCCCGGGATCGGTCGTATGGATTTGGCTCCGGTATCATAAGTTTTTGTAGAATGATGCTAGGGTTCGCAATACCCCTGATGTTGTTGTTGCCTCCTAGAAGTAGGCTTTCGAGGGCAGCATTGACAACATTGAGCTGGCATGTCAAGTCGTCCATTGTTTGCTGCATGGAAGTTAGCTTATCTACCTCTTATTCATGATGGGCTAAATCGTCGCCACGCTCTTGCTCGAGGTCCTCAAATTTTCCATGAATATTGACAATTTCAATGGCTGCTGTTTGCCGGTCATCCTCAGGGTCGGGGCTCATGTTTCTGATGTCATTCTTGGCCTACCACATTTGGCAGTCCAGGTCGTCCAACTTTGTACTAGGTTGGTCCTCAGAACGGGAACCATATCCACGATGGATCTTAATCGGTCAACCGTCTCCTCTAAGGATGCTAGAGGCTCCCCATGATTCACCATGGTCAAAAATGGTGATGGTGGCGAATGTGTTCCCTCGTCTGATGTCAAGCCTAGGCATTGATACCAACTGTTACGTGGTGCCTTCGTGAGATTCGTTGGAAGGGCAACGTAAGGCTAAGCAACCGATGTCAGTACGGTTGATGTCTGCTAATCAGGTCCCCACTGCACGCTAGACTAGATTGTCAGTGCCATGCGTGAAAACCAATGTCACGAGCAATTGCGGAAGCTGAGAGAGAATTGAGTTTTGAATGATGATGATGGTTTTATAAATCACTTAAAGCTGATTACAAAAGATGCGGCGTCGAGAGGGAGGAACACCACTGTAGAAAATGCTTGCTTGAAAATGTTTGATTGCCTGATCCCCTCTAACAATACTTAAAAAATAAAATCCAAGATTACATGTCTGGCCTTAAGAAAGTTGTAATAGCATACTGAATGGAAATAAAGTAAAACTAGCCTAGAATTATAAAGAAAGAAGACTTAGTTTATTACAATGTAGAAACAAGTCTGATGGCACCAACTTTGTCTTGTGGGTCAGGGTCTGCCTGCGCGGTGCTGTGGGCGCGCAACACTTGTTGTGCTTGCCCAAGACTGGGAGCTGGGGCTGGCATCAGGGTCTGTGCGCGAGGCGCTACTAGAATGGGCCTGCCGCTAGGCACCGGTAAGGCATCAGGATCTGTGCGCGAGGTGTTGTTGTCATTGTCCAGGAGCTGGGCGCTGGTGAGATGTATCGGTGGGGCGACAGAGGCGCATGGGCACTTGTCACATGGTGCGGCCAAGACCACGGGGCCGACCATGGAGATAGGCATTGTAAGGCTTGCTAGGTCACCATGGGGTGTGACCAAGAGGTCATAGGGCGTGTATGGAAAGCAATCCATGACAGGAATAGTGCTTACAAATAAAATGTGTCACACGAACACTGTTGAGCCATATAAAAATCTTGCTTTCATATAGTTACCTCAAAACCAAATCAAAAGTATGCTTTTAGGTTCGATCTTATCAAATCAATCATCATGAGCGTGTACACGTTCCCGTGACAGAATTATGATTTTCAAAATAAATCAAAGTATGCATTCGCATGATTTCAACAAATCTTGTTTTTTTCTTAAATAAAATAAGTATTGTTAACTGTGTACATGTGCGAGTGACATAACTCAAGACACGCCAAGCCGCGCAAGTATACGTATGCATAACTCAATAATTCTTTAAGTATGAGTAATCGAGTAGTTAAAAGCGGTAAAGGTAAAATGCATGTAAGTTCTAAAGCACGTAATTAAATAGTTTAAGCAAAGTAAAGATTTTTACGCGACAGTGCTAATACCATAGAATTCGACAGTGCCTTTCACAGATTTTAAATGGAGTCAATCTTCCTCGATTTGGGATTTACAATAAATCGGTTACTTGAACACCATATATTATCCCAAGTGGCGACTTTGAATAAAATAAATAATCTCATTTAGATAATTATTATTTTAATTAATAAAACTCCCTTATATCTCCCTGGCGGAAAAGAAGAGGTGTGACGGAAGCTACGTCAATTACTTTCTTGAAAATCGTATTCTATACTTGGTTGAATATCTGATCCTTAATTCTACATCTTTTACTTTGTTAAATAGGAGATTTTTCTCATTACTTTGTAGAGACAAGCATCTCCCATAGGTAAATTGGAGAAGTCTTTTATCTTAGTAGGTGTGGCCCACTTCTTTGATGACTTAACAACCAAATCCTCTTAAGTTTCTACTAAGTTACACGTTTAAAAGTCGTTAATTGAGTTTTGAGTAATATCTTATTTGCTGCCATGATGAGAGCTTATTAAGCTTATCCAAAGCTAATAATTACCTAATTAATTTCACACTAAAATCAATAACTAATTACTTATTCATATAATTAAGAATGATCTAAAATTACTTAAAATACTACTCATTGTTAACACACTTTATACATCTTACTATCATAGTCATGTGGCACATTGTATGGCACTAGTCTATAAACACCGGGTATTATAACTCATGATGTATTTTATCCCAAATTGATAAATTTCGACGAAACTTACTTTCTTCAATTCACTTACCCTCTCACATTCATAAATTTATTTATCATTTTTTTGAAGTAGCATAATGCTTTTAACCTCAAAATAAATCTCAGTCTTGAACTTACGTCGATTAACTTACGATGAAACTTAAACAGACGAAAATGCAGTATGTAACAGTTACGAAAATAAAAGAGAGTGCCACTAAGAAGACTACAAAAATATCAGTTCAGAAGCAACCATACAAGCACAATGGTGTGGAGGTAAGTAACAACGAATAATCATAGGAGAGGAAGTGCATAAAAATGCATCAAGTATATGATGTAATAATCTCGCAGCTTTACAAGAGTCAGATGGTCCTCCTTAAGTATCACAATGAAAGATTAGCTGAAGAAACAAGCAACGAGACTTCAACCTAAACATAGTGACTTAAAGGAGAAATGATCATATAAAAACAGTCTCACTATAAAATTGTGTGCACTCCAAAAGTAAGTGGCACCTACGGTGGCTGATAAACGGGAAGAAGAAATTCAGAGATCATATGAGTCACGAAAATCGCGGTATGCAAGGGAACTAAGATAAGCTAAGGATGCATGCAACAAGGGAGCAGGAAACTAGGAAAGATAGTAGCTTACGTTTAAAAAAAGCTGAGATAGAATGAAAGGAATTATTTTGATCAATAATCCAGAGTTAGTTGCGTTATGAACACACTCAAGATTTTTGAGTATTATCCATGCATCATATATCTTGAAAATCATATAGCCATAGAAGACTCCAGTATAAGTTAAAAAAAAAGAATTAAGTCGTTGAATTGTTAGAATATTATATCATGGATATTCCATAGCGTCTATGAAAGGCATACGTGATAAATAATATCATGAGTCGCAGATCGGAAGATAGCTTAAGGAGTTTGATTATTGGACCCAGACAACTATAGAAATCATAATTGAGAACATTGCATGGTCACTTTTAAATGTCAGAGGTGCTAGAGAGATAATATAGTAGCTATATTCTACGTATGCTTTACAAAGAAGCTAGTTAGAAGAAGTACTAGCCATATAAGAATTTAGTATGAAGCTTTCATCGGATTGTGTATTCACTAGAGATGGAAGTATTATAATAGATTTTCAAGTTGTGAATGTGAATTATACCTGTTTGGGAAGGAGATCATGGAAGAGATAAAAGATGTGATAAGAGGTTTTAAGGTATGTAAGATAAAAGTGAACAACGTACGAGATGCTCAGATGAGAAGGTTGTGAATAGTCAATACTTCGGATAAAAGGCTAGAATCATTTTGGATTCAGTATCGGTAGTTATTTTATTAGTGGCATATCTTCCAACCTATATTTTGTAGGTATCGAGAAGCCTGATTAAGAGAGTAAAGAAGAGTTAGAAATAATATGATGTCTCGATTGATGTTCCAGAATGACATAAGAAAATCTATAATGCAAGCAAGTTGAAAGGTTGCGAGTAAGATAAATATACATGTGTAGGTCGCAAGCTTTTGTATGGTGAATCGACTAGGTTCTAAACGACAAGAGTAAGGATAAGAAAAGGCGAGTGACAAGGTGACGAGTATGAATAAGTCCTCACAATAAAGTCCATGAAAGCAAGAGAGCTAATAGTTTCTCCATGTTGTAGAAAGTTATGTATAGCCTAAATAAACTTAATGAAGTCTAAGACTAGTTGAATTTAGAAGAGATAGAATGCTACCCTAGTTGTAAATAAAGGTGTAATTGTGATAGATAAAGGATAATGTTTGGGCCTTCATTTGAGTTATGATTTGAAGAAGAAAAGAAAGGTATTTCACAAATTATACAGGATTAAAATGCCCACGTAAGATGAATTACATGTGAAATAAGGTAATGAAAGCATAGTATTGCCCTAGGTGGATCAGTCTAATCATTTCAGATGTTCCCTGATGAGACTTGATCCCTAGTAACTATGAAGATATTTACAGTTGTTAGTGGTTAATTGTAGATCAATATTGAGGTGAATCATCAAGGGATAGACAAAAACCACAAAGTATGAGATGATATTAGGCTTATATTCTTAAGATGAACAGCAATAACGAAGCATTAAAGGACTCATATTTACATATGTATGATAACCAATGAGAATAACCTAGAGTTTTGTAGTAGACCTCAGTAACGACAAATCAAGGTAAAGTGATGGTATATTATGACCCATTTAGACGTGCTAATGTCATGTGAATAGATACTAGGCCAATGAAATAAGATATAGTAATATTCGTAATTTCAAAAGAAGTACTGAGCAACAAACTTCAAGTATACCTATAGATTCCTAGAGGGACATCTCGTCACGATTTGTATATATTTACAAAGTGAGGCCTGCAGATTGGCTAAAACCTAGAGGGAAAAGGAAAGATGAGTCGGATACGTGCGCACACAAGGTCAGAATCTTACATGCTACATAATAAAAGGTAGCAACAGTTACGAGATTGGAAGAATTTCAATTAAAAGTCATGGTATGAGAAGGAGGCCTAAGAGGGGAATGCCCTGGACATTAGATTCATTCACAAGAACAATTTCTTGGATGGTAAGAAAAGTACTAATGTATTTGCAAGATCTATGGGTTATGAGAATGATAAGTGCATCAGTCAGAATTCGAGGATGAATGTTCCAAAGGGGATAATGATATTACACTCCATATTTTCATATATGGATGTACGCCATAAGTAAATTGATATATTCTCAGAAATGAGATATTACATTCCGAATTTTCGTATGTTGAAGTTCCATCGAAAGTTGGCCGACATAAGTACGAAAATGATATTACTTTGAAATTATCAGCAATGTGTTACTTCAAACAAGTGATAGGTAAATTCGTGAAAGTGAGATGGTAAGCGAATCGAAGAAAATGAGTTTATTTGGGTTTTGACATTTGGAGATCCGAGCTATAATACACGACAGTTATGGACAAGCGCCATACAAGGTACCAATTGACCATAATAGTAAGGCGTGCCAAACATGTTAAAAGTGAGCAGTATTTTAAGTAATTTGAGATAATTTCTAATTATATAGATAATTGGGTAATTATGAATTAATGGTGGATTAACAGATCAATTAAGGACTTAAGAAAATTATTATTTGGATAAGCTGGTTAAGTTCACAAACGTGGCAGCCCACTATGCCATATGGTGACTCTTTAATTAAATGGAAAGGTGTCACATTTTAAACAAGGTATATGACACAATTCTTGAATGGTGGGGCCACACTACCAAGACTTAAAATCCATCTCTAAATTCAAATTAAATATGTATTACATCTATGCGAAAGGCTTCAGCAACGTGAGCTTCACTTAGTAACGTGACTTACTTTAATCCCTCACTCAAACAAGACTTCGTAATGTTATATGAACGAGATTTTGCGATTCTAAAAGAGTACAGCACAATCATTTTCAAGAATATTATACAGATTTTCTTCTATTTTGCTCTATCATTATGTGTTCTTTTCAAAAGACGTGTGCTAGAGGAATTATCAAGAGAATCGATCCAGGAATATTAAGGTTATCCCTTCATTCTTTTTGGAAAGATCCATACTACAAACGAAACAAGAAAATTCACCTCTTTCCTAAATAACTCTATTCATAGAAGTACTACAAGTGCCTATGTTCTTGATTCTCCATGTGTGTTATTATTATATTGTTTGTTCATGGAACTCATAAAATAGGTAAGTTGACAAAGGTTATTTCGTGTTGTTAATCAAAGACATAATGGCCATATGACGTTCTAAGAGATGTTATTAGCGTAATTCTCATGCATTGCATTCATTAATACATGGACATTGATACATGACCACATGGCATTATATATGTGTATAGATATGTATATGGAGTATGTGAAAAAGTTACTGTATTATATACGCACCACCGCTTGATATGCTGAAATACGTTGATAATTTTACCCACAGTGACCGAGATGATATGATAGGATGCCCTCTTGGGCGTGATGATTAACACAAGTACCTACGTACGGCATGACATTCATATGCATATGCATGACGCTAAAAGTTTTTCATGATTGCAGAGTTATCCAGACATACATATCGAGTATTTTACTATATGTTTCTCTGGTATGTATTATTTACTAATTTTCATTCCTTACATACTCGATAAATTGATTGTACCGATGTCCTTTTTTCTTAGGAACGATGTGTTTCATGCTTGCAATTCCCTATAGACTATTCGAGAGTCCTCCAGGTACGCTATCGGCTCAACAGAAGATGGTGGTGCGCTCCATTTACTCCGGAGTTGCCTATTTGGTCAATATAATTTGGTTGAGTATTATATTATAGCAGCTCCTTATCCTGAACTTTATGGAATTTATCTACTCTTAGAGGCCAATAGATATGTTTCATGTACGTAAAGTATTGTATGGCTTGTCGGCCTATGTTCTGTGTACGAGTGGTTATTCGGTCTAATAGGCCTATATGTTTTATGTATAAGTTTTTATTACATATTTTATTCTACTTATCCTACGGTATATTCGTCTAATTTACCTATGATAACATGATACATAAATATATGTTATGTTAGTACTAGGTTGTGTAAGGTACTGGGTGCTCTTTGCGGCCCATCGGATTAGGCCCTGACACCTGGCACGTTCGAGGACGAACACATATTTAAGTGGTGGATGGTACAACGACCTGATTGGTCGTCTTGAACATCTGCACTTTACTTGGTAGTTTCACGGCTCGTGCATATATGCATGGTTTATTATGGATTGTGTAAATAATCGGTTTTGGTTTTCAAATTATTTGAAGTTGATTTGGAAGAATGAACTTTTAGGTTTAAGCTCTAAGTTGGAAAAGTTGACCAAGTTTTACTTTTTAGCATTGGACTTTAGATTGGAGTTTCTTTTGTTCTGTTATCTTCCTTGGTGATTTTGGACTTAGGAGTGTATTCAGATTGTAATTTGGAGAGTTTGACCGAGAGTGGTCCTTTTCATATCGGCGTGTCCTTCTGATTTTTGAGTAGAAGTAAGTTCTTAATGTGAAATGTGACATGTGTTAAAATTTTTAGGTCAGTTGGACGTGATTTGATAAGTTTCGGCATCGGTTGTAGAAGTTTAATTCTCAAAGTTCATTGATTTTTTACTTGAGGCGTGATTCATCATTTTGAGATAATTATGCATAATTTGAAGCTCAAAGTAGGTTTGTTTTGTGACATAGGACTTGTCTACAAAATTTGGCACCATTTAGAGATGATTTGATATGGTTCGGATGCTTGGTTACGATTCTAGAAGTTCTTGAGGTTTACTATGATCTTCATGTGTTTTTCCGTCCTATTCATGCTTTTTAAGATTATTTTGATGATTTGATCACGTGGAAGTGTTTGTGTTGTGTTTATGGACCTAGGTGCATTGTTGGTCTTGAGCCTCAGTGGCTCGAGTGAGTTTCAAATTGGTTATGAAATTATTTATCATTATTTGTTATGTGATGGACCTGGTGTCATCGCAATTGCAATGTTTTTTATCGCAAATGGGACTATTGCAATTATGAAGCTGGGCTATTGAGGCAGACTTTGCATTTGCGAAGGAATTCATTGCATTTTTGAGAGTAGGTTGTTTGCATTTGCAATACTTATGTCACAAATGCATCCTTAGTAGGAATTCTTCTAGTACACCATTGCGATTTGTTGTTCGCATTTGCGAACCACATGTCGTAAATACGACATTTGCAGCTTGCATATAGCTGAGAATTCTAAGAGTTACCTTTATTTCCTAATATTTTGAACCCTAGCTTCGACAGGAAGAGATTTTGTTAAGGGATTTTCATACCAAATCATTAAGTAAGTACCTCTAATCAATTCTCAATTATACTTCATGATTATACATGAGTTTTAACATTATATTCATGAGAATGTTGGTAAATATTTGGGGATTTTGTCAATGTGAGGACCCAGCCGGTTGTCTTAAGAATTAATGCCTTGATCCCTTATTAACTACTTTCCCTCGAGTTTATCTCTGCTATTTTGAATTGCTGGGATATTTGGTTTGGGGTTTCACAGAGTTTTGGGACACTTAGTACCTAAATGAGAGCTTAAGTGTTGCAAAGTTGGATGTAGTAGTACTAGTATGAACACGGCCTCAGAATGGGAATCCGGTAGTTTTATTAGCTCTGTTGGGTGATTTTGGTCTTACAGGTGTTAGAAACACGTTCTCAATGCAATATACTAAACGTGTACTCTTTTGTAGGTTTTGATGAATGACAAACGAAGCAAAAATTGATATATGACGGAATTCAAGTACAAGCGCACAATGGTTGCGAATAAGATTGAAGTTCAAGATATAGCTTTTAATTGTTATCGAGTTGTTCTAAATTGTAATCTCGATCCTATAACTTGACTCATAGTATGGCCTCTCTCATAAAACTATTTTCCAAAATCATGCATATTTAATTCTGTGTCAAAAAGATTTTAAATCATGCATATTTACATTAGACAAAATATTTTCTAAACATGCCTCAAAAATCTGGGCTAAAATAATCGATTATGTACTTATGATAATCGATTGTTTCTGAGCCAAGACTGCATGACAATCGATTATGAATTAATGGTAATCGATTGTGAGTAAGACAGTGAACATCAGGTTTTTCCAAATCTGCATGATAATCGATTGTGAACAAATGACAATCGATTGTTGTTGAGGTAAAGTTTTTCAATACTCAAAATAATCGATTATGAACTAATGGTGATCGATTGTGTTGAGTTGATGTCTTCCAGTGATTTTAAATTTAATTAAGTAATCGATTATGTCTTTAGATAATCGATTATCACTGAGACAGTAAGTTTTATGATTTTTAGAAAATAACAAGTAATCGATTGTTGCAAAGGACAATCGATTGTTGAAGCTGGCCGTTGTCAAATGATTTTCAAATACCATAAGGTAATCGATTATTGATTCTAGATAATCGATGTTCTGCTTAAAATATGGAAATGATTTTTAGAACGTTACTGAAGTAATCGATTATTGATTTTATATAATCGATGTTTTGCTTAAAATCTGGAAATGATTTTTAGAACGTTGCTAAAGTTATCGATTATGAACTTAGTGTAATCAATTATCTGATTTTGAATATTGCCAGTAATCGATTATAGATTATGTATAATCGATTGTGAAGCGTTAAATCTGGGATTGATTTTTAAACTGACTGGCAGATAATCGATTGTTTGGTCTTAATAATCGATTATCACTGAGTAAATTCAGCAACTCTTAATTGGCAATTAGACAACGGTTGAACCAACTTTTTCAACTATAAATACAGCTTCATTTCAGTGTTTTAAAAAGAACAACATACACAAACTGATCATAACATTGCTATAAGCTTTCATTCAATTGTTCTTCATTTTCTACTCATTTCATAAAGCTTTTGAGAGCCATATTATTGCTTAAAGTTGTTGTGATCTTGAACATATTCTTTTACTCATATCTACTCAATAAGGAGTACTTTAGTTAAGTGAGTGTCCAAGTATTTGATATACTTGTAAGAGAATTGCGATTCTCTTGTTTCAAGGAACTTGCGTTTCCTTGGGTGAAGTCTTTGAGATTGCGATCTCCGAGCAACTGTTTGAGGCTTGTGTCCTCAAGTGTGTAACGGTTTGTTGAGCACCCTTAAGCTTAACAAGATAGTGAAAAATCTCGAGAGAGTCTCTCGGGGACTGGACTAACCACGTTGGTGGCCAACCAGTATACATCTTTGTGTAAGTTTATTTTTCTGCATTTATTTTACTTCCTGCAAAGTTTAAATTCCGCAAGAAAACGCTAAATTCTATTAATACGCTATTCACCCCCCCTCTAGCGTAAAGCGTAGTTTCTAACAATTGGTATCAGAGCCCAACTCTCTGAAAACTTAACCGTTTGAGAGAACCATCCATGGCTTCTACTCTTGACTTTTTTGCAGGAATTGAAGAAGGACAATGCTCTACACGACCTCCTCTATTCAACGGCACAAACTACTCATACTGGAAGGAGAGGATGCAAATCTTTGTGCAATCAAATAGCTTTCATTTGTGGAAAGTATTCACCAATGGAAACCAAATCCCAACCAAGAAGGTGGAAGACGAATGGGTTCCAAAGACCGAAGAGGAATATACCGCGGAGGATATTCGTTAGGCTCAAAATAACGCCAAAGCTATAAATTTATTATATTGTGCTGTTAATGCTAACGACTACAGGAAGATATCATGTTGCAAAACAGCAAAAGAAATGTGGGATAAGCTTGAAGTGACATACGAAGGAACCGACCAGGTACGAGAAGCTAAAATTGATTTCTTAACTCACTCTTATGAACTATTCCACATGAAGGAAGGAGAGAAAGTAGAAGAAATGTTTGAGCGATTCTCAATGATCGTGAATGATCTACACGCCCTCAAAAAGACGTTTACGGATAGAGAACTTGTCCGGAAGATCCTCAGAAGTCTCACTCCGGCATGGCGATCAAAGGCCGATGCAATCCAAGAATCCATTGGCATCACAAATGTCACAATTGACGCATTAAGAGGTAATCTCAAAACCTATGAATCAACTATACTTAACCCGTTTGTTGATGATCAAAGAAGGCAAAGGATTGCTCTAAAGGCTAGCCAACCACAAATTGATGAGGAAGGTGACAACGAGTTTGGACTCGTTATCAAAAGGTTTCAAAAATTCATGCGCAAAGAGTATGAACGCAAGAACAAAAAGCAAGGCGATCAACTAAAATGCTATGAATGCAGAGAAACCGGGCACATAAAATCAAATTGCCCTAACATCAAAAAGGAGAAGAAACCCTTCAAAAAGCAACGTGCATACATCTCTTGGGGAGGAGATTCCGGAGATGAAGCAAGCGAAGAAGAAGACGATGAAGCAGCAAATTTATGTCTCATGGCTCAAGAAGACGGCAAAGACGAGGTAAGTCAAATCTCTTCTCAAAATTTCTTTACTCTTGATGAAATGAGAAATGCTTTTGATGAACTATATGCTGAATTTATCAAAGCTTCAAAAACTGTTAAAAGTGTTAAAGAAAGCGCTTCTCTAAAAGAAAAAGATTTTCAAACACAGCTTTCATTAAAAGAAAAAGAATTAGAAAAACTGGTTTTCGAAAATGAGAAGCTAAAAGAGGAAAACAAGTTTTATGGAAAAAGAAGTGCTGATAAACCTGAAGGTTCTACTAGAAACTGTTCTTCTTGTGTGCTTCTTAAGAATGAAGTAGCTAGACTTAAAGGCACATTAGATAAGTTTAATTCTTCGCATAAAAACTTGAATGATGTGCTTGTTAATCTAAAATCAACTAAACATGGAATAGGATTCAAAAATGAAGAAAAGGTTGGTGCTAAACCACAACAACCTAGAGCTCAATATAGGACTAATAACCAAAATGCTTATCCTAGAAGTAGAAATCCTAGAAATAACTTGCATGTTAGACCAAATAGTGAAAATGCTAGAAGACCTAGAAATGATGCATATTTTAGGCCAAACCTTGAACAATTTAGAAGACCAAGAAATGACCCTCCACCTAGAAATAGATATTCTAGAAATGATGCATATTTTAGACAAACTTGTGAACCTCCTAGAGCTCATAATAGGAGAAACAATGGTGTTCAAAGTAGAGTAAGCAACCTTCATTCATCTAGTTACTATGTACCTAGAAAAATGCATAATCCCAACGTGACTTGTCATTATTGTAGACGTATTGGTCATATTGCTCCCGCTTGCTTTACTCGTCATAGACATATAAATCAATTGCATCATTATAACATGCCTAACCCTCAAGGACCCAAGATGGCATGGGTACCTAAAGAACATTAATTTGTTTTGTAGGTGTGCTTGAAGGGATCAAGTGTACTATGGTACCTTGATAGTGGATGCTCCAAACACATGACGGGAGATGAATCGAAATTCCTTCAACTAGAGCACAAAGAAGGAGGAAGTGTCACATTTGGTGATAACAATAAAGGAAAAATCATCGGCATTGGTTCGGTTGGTAAGGACGAAAACTCCTCTATTAAATATATACTACTTGTGAAAGGTTTGAAGCATAATCTCTTGAGCATAAGCCAATTATGTGACAAGGGAAATCTTGCTCTATTTAATTCGGATGAATGTCTTGTATTTAGACGTAGTGATTTCAAGATCATACTTCGTGGTTTTAGAATTGATAATATCTATATGGTTGATCTTGCAAACTCCTTATCCGAATATGTTGATTGTTTAGTAAGCAAAGAGGATAACTCTTGGCTATGGCATCGTAGAGTAGCACACATGAACATGCATCTTTTGAACAAGCTTCTTTCTCAAAACTTAGTAGTTGGTCTTCCCAGTTTAAAGTTTGAAAATGATTCTATTTGCGATTCTTGTCAAAAAGGGAAGCAAACTAAAGCATCTTTTAAATCCAAGAATATTGTTTCAACGTCTAGACCTTTGCAATTACTTCACATGGATTTATTTGGTCCCTCTCGTATTGAAAGTCTTGGTAAAAATAAATATGTTTTTGTAATTGTTGATGACTTTTCTAGATTTACTTGGACTCTATTTCTTGCAAATAAAAGTGATGCTTTTCAAAATTTCAAGAATTTCCTTAAGCGTGTTCAAAACGAAAAGGAATCGACCGTCACTTCGATTAGAAGTGATCATGGGGGAGAGTTTGATCACAATCTCTTTGCGGATTTTTGTGACGAACTCGGAATCGAACACACCTTTTCCGCTCCACGGACACCACAACAAAATGGGGTGGTGGAAAGGAAAAATAGGTGTCTCGAAGAGATGGCTAGAACCATGCTCGACGAAGCTAAGATTCCCAAATACTTTTGGGCGGACGCCGTGAGTACCGCTTGCTATGTTTTAAATAGCGTAGCAATTCGGCCGATACTCATGAAAACCCCATATGAACTTTATAAGGGTAGAAAACCCAACATTTCTCATTTACGTGTTTTTGGTTGTAAATGTTTTGTTCATAATAATGGGAAGGACCAATTGGGTAAGTTTGATGCTAAATCGGATGAAGGTATTTTCATTGGTTATTCCTCACGTAGCAAAGCATATAGGATCTTTAACAAAAGAACCCAAATTGTAGAGGAATCCCCTCATGTTGTGTTTTCCGAAGATAATACTCGCTTGGCGAGAAAGGAATCCGGTTTTGATCTTGTAGGTATCTTGGATAGCTTGAAAGATAAAATCCAAGAAGAACCTTCAAAGGAAAACAAAAATGAAATTGGGGAACAACCAACGGAAGAAGCGCCACAATTAGAAAAAGGAATAAATACGCCTAACGAGTGGAGAACGATCAAGGATCATCCTCTCGAACAGGTAATCGGCGATGTTGGAGAAAAGGTAAGTACCCGAAACTCCCTCAAAAACACTTTAGAACTTACTGCTTTTGTTTCTCAAATTGAACCTAAAACCATCTCCGAAGCAATTGGGGATGAATTTTGGACCTTGGCAATGCAAGAGGATCTTAACCAATTCGAACGCAATAACGTTTGGGATTTGGTGCCAAGACCCGAAGGTCATTCTATAATTGGTACGAAATGGGTTTTTCGCAATAAACTAGATGAAAATGGTATAATCACTAGAAACAAAGCTAGGCTTGTGGCAAAAGGCTATAGTCAAGAAGAAGGTATTGATTATGAGGAAACCTATGCTCCCGTAGCTAGATTAGAAGCTATTCGTCTATTACTTGCTTTCGCCTCTTCAATGAATTTTATTCTATATCAAATGGATGTGAAAAGTGCTTTTCTAAATGGTTTTATTGAAGAAGAAGTTTATGTCAAACAACCCCCCGGCTTTGAAGATTTTAAATATCCCGATCATGGTTTCAAACTCAAAAAGGCTCTTTATGGTTTAAAACAAGCTCCTCGAGCTTGGTATGAAAGGTTGAGTAAATTTCTTTTGGAAAATGATTTCATTAGGGGAAAAGTTGACACAACCCTCTTTGTCAAGCATAAAAACAATGATATTTTATTAGTTCAAATATATGTAGACGATATTATATTTGGTGCTACTAACAATGTTTTATGCAAGGAATTTTTCGATCTAATGACTAGCGAATTTGAAATGTCTATGATGGGCGAGTTAACATTCTTTTTGGGGTTACAAGTGAAACTAATGAAAGAAGGTACATTCATATGCCAAGCCAAATATTGCAAAGAACTACTAAAACGCTTTGAGATGAACAATGCAAAAGAAATGGCTACTCCCATGAGCACATCCGATCATCTAGAGAAAGATGAAAAAGGTAAGGAAGTCGACACTAAAAAGTATCGAGGTATGATTGGCTCTCTTCTTTATCTTACCGCTAGTCGTCCGGACATCATGTTTAGCGTGTGTTTATGTGCTCGCTATCAGTCATGTCCGAAGGAGTCTCACCTTACTGCGGTGAAACGGATATTAAGGTATCTCATTGGTACTACAAATGTGGGTCTATGGTACCCCAAAGGCTCTTCATGCCAACTTATTGGATATTCCGATTCCGATTTTGCTGGATGCAAATTGGACCGCAAGAGCACAAGTGGCACCTGCCATTTGCTCGGTAGCTCTCTTGTCTCTTGGTTTAGTAAGAAACAAGTAAGTGTTGCGTTGTCTACCACCGAGGCTGAATATGTAGCCGCGGGGAGTTGCTGTGCTCAAATCCTATGGATGAAACAACAACTCTTGGACTATGGCCTAAGTCTTGATCACATTCCACTTAGATGTGATAACACTAGCGCCATATGCTTGACGAAGAACCCCGTTCTTCATTCGCGAACAAAACACATCGAAATTAGACATCATTTTATTAGAGATCATGTACTCAAAGGCGATGTCGAAATTGAATTTGTTGAAACCAAAAGCCAATTGGCAGACATCTTTATCAAGCCTTTAGAGAAAGAGTCCTTCTTCCGAATTCGCAGTGAACTCGGGATCCTTGACTCCACTTTGATCTAAGTCATGCATTGCATTTTCTTTCCTACATGATTTCTAACTTGAGCGTTGGAGGCGTCTAACTTCTTTTTGCAGGTATCACCCTAGAGCTAAGAGCAATTCTTAAGCAAACCGCGAATCTGCAGCAATGTCCCTATAAAAATCGATTATCCCGTATCAATAATCGACTACCCTCTAATTTTTTTTCCAATAAATAAACCTTGTTTATTTCATCTTTTTGAATCTTTCCTTACTATTTTTTTTGCTAATGGCAAAAGGGGGAAGAAAACGAGATATCGGGTATGCACCACCTCTTAATTCATTGATTGCTTATAAGCTAAAATTGAGGGGGAACTCTTAAATTGAGGGGGAACAAGAACAAAATTGCATAATTGTTACTTGTCTTGAATTGTCAATATCTTTTGCCTAAATTGCATATCCCGCTTAATGTTTGCCATAATCAAAAAGGGGGAAATTGTTAGAAACACGTTCTCAATGCAATATACTAAACGTGTACTCTTTTGTAGGTTTTGATGAATGACAAACGAAGCAAAAATTGATATATGACGGAATTCAAGTACAAGCGCACAATGGTTGCGAATAAGATTGAAGTTCAAGATATAGCTTTTAATTGTTATCGAGTTGTTCTAAATTGTAATATCGATCCTATAACTTGACTCATAGTATGGCCTCTCTCATAAAACTATTTTCCAAAATCATGCATATTTAATTCTGTGTCAAAAAGATTTTAAATCATGCATATTTACATTAGACAAAATGTTTTCTAAACATGCCTCAAAAATCTGGGCTAAAATAATCGATTATGTACTTATGATAATCGATTGATTCTGAGCCAAGACTGCATGACAATCGATTATGAATTAATGGTAATCGATTGTGAGTAAGACAGTGAACATCAGGTTTTTCCAAATCTGCATGATAATCGATTGTAAACAAATGACAATCGATTGTTGTTGAGGTAAAGTTTTTCAATACTCAAAATAATCGATTATGAACTAATGGTGATAGATTGTGTTGAGTTGATGTCTTCCAGTGATTTTAAATTTAATTAAGTAATCGATTATGTCTTTAGATAATCGATTATCACTGAGACAGTAAGTTTTATGATTTTCAGAAAATAACAAGTAATCGATTGTTGCAAAGGACAATCGATTGTTGAAGCTGGCCGTTGTCAAATGATTTTCAAATACCATAAGGTAATCGATTATTGATTCTAGATAATCGATGTTCTGCTTAAAATCTGGAAATGATTTTTAGAACGTTGCTGAAGTAATCGATTATTGATTTTATATAATCGATGTTTTGCTTAAAATCTGGAAATGATTTTTAGAACGTTGCTAAAGCTATCGATTATGAACTTAGTGTAATCAATTATCTGATTTTGAATATTGCCAGTAATCGATTATAGATTATGTATAATCGATTGTGAAGCGTTAAATCTGGGATTGATTTTTAAACTGACTGGCAGATAATCGATTGTTTGGTCTTAATAATCGATTATCACTGAGTAATTTCAGCAACTCTTAATTGGCAATTAGACAACGGTTGAACCTACTTTTTCAACTATAAATACAGCTTCATTTCAGTGTTTTAAAAAGAACAACATACACAAACTGATCATAACATTGCTATAAGCTTTCATTCAATTGTTCTTCATTTTCTACTCATTTCATAAAGCTTTTGAGAGCCATATTATTGCTTAAAGTTGTTGTGATCTTGAACATATTCTTTTACTCATATCTACTCAATAAGGAGTACTTTAGTTAAGTGAGTGTCCAAGTATTTGATATACTTGTAAGAGAATTGCGATTCTCTTGTTTCAAGGAACTTGCGTTTCCTTGGGTGAAGTCTTTGAGATTGCGATCTCCGAGCAACTGTTTGAGGCTTGTGTCCTCAAGTGTGTAACGGTTTGTTGAGCACCCTTAAGCGTAACAAGATAGTGAAAAATCTCGAGAGAGTCTCTCGGGGACTGGACTAACCACGTTGGTGGCCAACCAGTATACATCTTTGTGTAAGTTTATTTTTCTGCATTTATTTTACTTCCTGCAAAGTTTAAATTCCGCAAGAAAACGCTAAATTCTATTAATACGATATTCACCCCCCCTCTAGCGTAAAGCGTAGTTTCTAACAACGGGCATGTTCGAATTGTGTTTTGGAGGTCCGTAGCTAACTTAGGCTTGAAATGCCGAAAGGTTGAATTTTGAAGTTTTACGGTTCGATAGTAAGATTATGATTCTAGGTTCGGAATGAAATTCCGGAAGTTGGAGAAGCTCCTTAATACTAAATGTTATGTGCATGCAAAATTTCAGGCTTGTGAGCATCTGATTTTTGCCCTACATGAATTACTCCTATAAATTCAAATAAAATAATTTTGTTATTTGTCGGCGATATTTTGATTTTGCATTTTAATTAATAAAAAATAAAAAAAATATTTTGCATGTGCAGCTAGGAATTAAATTCGCAATTTAAAAATTATTTAGTATCTTAGTCATTTCATCAAGAAAAAAAAGGGAAGAAAAGTAAAAAAAAAAATATAACTTATTTTGCTCTGTTAATTATAAGTTTGGTTTTCTGGTGATGTTTCTTTTAATTTCTTTAGTTGTTGTAACAATTATATATTTCAATTTCAATTTTGAATTTAGGGTAGTTTTTCCTGCAATTTGATCTAATTAATAATAATTAGAGGTTAATTATTTTGTAAATTATCATTTAAGTTTTATTTTAATTTTTGAAAAGAGAAGAAAAATGAACAAAAAATGAAAAATATGAGAAATAAAACAAAGAAGACGAGTAAATTGGGCCATTTAAAATACTCAGGCCCACAAAACCCACCCAATTTCCAGCCCATACCCCCGTCTGGTCCAGCCCGTCTCCTCCCTCACACAAAATGGTGTCGTTTTAGCAAGAACATATCTCAGCCGTTTTGCTTGATCCAATCCAACAGGTGAGAACTAAAGGAAGCTAAGTCTATAATTGTTCAAACCCCATCCCACCTTCCAAGTACAACCGTCTCTAATACCCGCACTCAGAAACCCTAACGCCACCCTCCTCTGCCTAGAGCCGCCACCGGCGGCGGCAAGTCTCCAAATGCTCCTAAAATACACCATAGCACCTCCTCTTTCTCCTCTTTCCAAATCTGACCTCTATTTTTCTCAAATCCCCGTCAATTGTCGCGAATCAACAATTGAAAAGTCAGCTGCTCCGCCGTGTACGGCGGCGCCGATGCCCAAATTGTCTCAAATTAACACCAAAAGACCCCCATACATCCATCGTCCCAAATCCTTGAATCTCTTTATTTGAATAACCTCAGATGGCTTGAATCTTGGTTTGATGATCTGGACCATGCATGAAGATTATTTGTTGTGGTTGTATTGGGTCGATTCTGTTTTCTAATAGCAATATTGGTTTGTCAAATCAAGAACAAAGAATCGGTGTTATTAGAAGACAGAATCAATTGGTCAAATTTCCCTAATGTCGCAACGATCCAGTAAGTTTGTTTCATATCTCCTTTGTGTTTCTTCCTTCTTTCGAGTTCATTATCGTCTGCCACTAGCTTGATAACTTCTCAATTTCTTTCTTTTATTCTAGAAATTTGCGTAGTTTCAATGTAGTCTTAATCTTGATTTTGCATAGGTTATACTTTTTTAAGCTTTCTTAAAATGGTATTAATGTTATTTTTTAATAGTTATTTTCATAATTTAATATTGTTTCTTTCTTTCTATGTTTAGCTTATTTTATTTAATTGCATAGTTTATTTTGTTTCTTTCTTTCTATGTTTAGCTTATTTAATTTAATTGCATAGTTCAGTTATTTCTCCTGTTTCAGATACCAGAAAGAATCAGTATGGTGTTTTAATTGTGTGATAAGAACTTAGCTGTTAATAATAAATTTTGAATACTATCATAAATCAATTGTGGTTTAATGGCAAGAATATAGGAGTTTTATGTTGTTTGATTCAATTTTCTAGAATTTTGCAAACACTTCTAGAGTTGTATTTGAATATATAAAGTTTAGGGTGAGGGGGGGCTAAGGGTCAGTCTTGGTTTGGCAAGGTAAATAACTAGTATTAGAGGGGTGGTTTAGGAATAGGATATGGGGAATCTTTTCCCAATAGCTTTGGAAGTTTCTCGGGGGAAGGGGGGGTCCATTAGTAAATAGTAGTGATTCTCAATCAATTTTAACCTAAAACTTGGTCCACAAGTTAAAAGAGGAAGGACGAACTTAAAATAGAAAACTTTAAGGATTCCCTAGGTGCTTGCCTATAAAGGCATTCATTCTTGTCTTTGAAGGCATGTTGGAAGTTTTATGTTTAGGGAGCTAAAAATACAATCCTGCTAACCTAGAGACCTCAAAGCCAAAAATCTCAAATATTCAAAGCCTGTGTATAATTTTACTCTTTCATAGTTTAAGGGAAATAGAGAAAATACAAAAATATAAACGGCAAAATCCTTATTGTTCCATTGGATCTTTTTAGTGATTTTTTTGTTTTGAATTCTTTTCAATCTCTAAAATAATCAAGACTCATCTAAGTAAAAATGGGTTGAAATTATCCTTTAAAGATGTTTTAAAGTTGATGGGATACTGGTTAACTACTAGATCAAGTTTGGTTATATTCTGAGTTTCAATGAAAATTTGTGTGTGCACTTAAAGTTAGTCATCGAATTCCTTTGCTGGGAACTTTATTGAGATGTAGTTAGATTATTTCACATGATGAAATTGAACTTCATTCGAGTATAAAAAGGCTATTGAGTGCGTTATAATAGGTATTTGCATGTTAATTTCATCTTAAATTTTGGTACTTAATTGTTTAAAGAATGCGTGTAGGTTGGTCTATTTTTATCTTTTATATAACTAGCATGATATCTTTGGTGGATTGAAACGGGGTTCGTATTGGAAAGTATTAATTTGAACTTTCATGAAGGACGAGCAAGTCAGCTGTATTCAAATCGAAATAGACATTTGATAAATCTACAATCAAATAGTTGTACATGATAGCATTAAAAATAGCTTGGTGTAGTAATTACCAATTGATCTCGAGGTCTGTTTACTTGTGATTAAGCGCGAAAAAATCACTTACTTTGGCAAAGGTTCAATACTGGGTATGTGATTCTTGTCTCTTGTCTATTATGATTTGGCAAATTAAGCTTATGGAAATCAGGGAATCACATTTGTAACGTCAGTAAATTGTTGGGCTCATTGGGCCTAGGCCTGAAGCTTGTCAGAGATTGGTTGTTGATTTAAACAATTCCTTGAATCAAAGCTTGCGAAGTAGGTAATGGGTTTGAACTTTTTTTCAAATAAATAGAAATTCCAAGACTTTCCTTAGTCAATTAATTAATTTTCCCTCAAAATAAATTGAGGTGCACCAGTTAGCAAATTTTCATGGCCCTCACAAACTTAAACATATGAAACTGCTTTAGAAGTGTTAGTTAAATAATTTACTGTTCCTAAATTCGGGTGCGCATTTAGGTGACCTAAATCCAAATCCCAACGATGTTAAAATATGTCAAAAACCACGGGTGCATTTATGTGACGTGGTTCGAGGCGTATTTTAACGATGTCGCAATTTTCTTTAAAAAATAATAATAAAAGCAGATAGAAGTTAAAATTTGCACATGGGTACAAATGGACTAAAATCAGATAATCAAGCCAAATATATCAGCTGAGCGACCGCGCTAGAACCACAGAATTCGGGAGTGCCTAACACCTTCTCCCGGGTTAACAGAATTCTTTATATGGATTTTTGGCTCGCAGACTGTATACAGAATCAAAATTTCCTCGATTCAGGATTTTAAACCGGTGACTTGGGACACCATTAATTATCCCAAGTGGCTACACTAAAATCTCTAAATAAATAAATTATGTTTCGATTGTCCTTAAATTGGAAAAACTCTCATATCTATGCTATTCGCCGGGGTTGTAGTGTAAAAAAGGAGGCGTGACAGCTTTGGCGACTCTCCTGGTACGTAGCCCCCTTCTCGACTAGAGTTTTCTGCACAGGTACACAGTCTAGAACAAATACCGAGGTTTTTAACCTAGAATAACTTAACCTCATGCTGAATCCCTAGTAGGAACACTTATCTGCATCATGCATTTGACTTAAGGGACTCAACATAGGGGTTGGGTCCGTCTAGGACAGGTGCACCCAAAATAATGGACCATCCTCATGCATTTTGCGTTCTACTTGTGCATTTATTCTAGATTTTGCATGTTGATCGGCTTATTGTTATTATTGGAAAAAGTTGAGGAAGAGAGAAATAGCAGTATGAGAGTATAGAGAGTTAATCGCCTGCTTTGAGAAAAAACTAAATGTCCAAATAATACCGAAACTCTGAGAAAAATAAAAAATGAAGAAAAGGGAAAAAAGTTTGTTTTAAAAAATAGTTTGTTTATTTGCCTATGAAATGAAAAAAAACTGTCTTGTTTTCAAAAATAGTTTTATTTACCCGAACTACGCCAGTTTTATTCTCACAGGGTGTGAGATACGTAGGCAACCCTTATCCGGCCCAACTTTATTTTTACGAAAATAACCAAATAGAACCAGGTGTTGTTTGTGACATAAAGAAGTTTTTTCAAAATTAGCGTATGTCCCTAATGGGGCACTGGAAGGCTTTTTCCGCTAGAACAGCCGCGTTGGATTATTTTTAATTTTTTGACCGGTGGTAGGCACGGCCTTAAAATCTTCCCCCGGAAGTGCTAAAAGGCCGTATTTACAAGGCTGAGGTTTCATTTCTGAAATGAATGCCTGAAAACCTCTTGTTTTAAGTCCAATAAATCTTGATTTTTTGCTTAATCACCTTAATAAATGTGAGAGCAAAAATAAAAATTGGCCAATCTCAGTCATGAACAAAATCCCTTTGGAGCTACACATGTGGTGAAATGATCTGGGTGAAGCGGGGTAAAATAGGGTCAAAACGTACTTGAGAGGACTTATTGGGTTGTTGAAAATTTACCCTAGAGAATTAGCCCTAGAGGAGACATCATAAAGACATTGATTACATTCTAGGACCCAGCCCACAATGTATTTCATTTCCCGGACTTCGAACTCACTCTGGAAATAACTGGATATATTGGGGTTCCTATGATTCCTCTGGACCTAATATCTGGCTTTTGTACCCCACAATTTATATATCAGATGTATGGGCACATAAAGGGATTTAATGACTCGGAAAATATTTTTTGTAGCAAGGGAAATTGACATAAATGGGAGGGAAACCAATGCTTCGCATTTATGTTATTCTTCTTGGGTCTTTTGGTGTTTTCAGGGAAGGACGGAAATATTGACATATGGATAGCAAGGATTGTCAGCACTTTAATAAAGCAAGCCAAGAGCACCCTCGCTCCCATGATATTATCCATTATCTTTCGTGCTCTCAGAACCTGTAAAGCAGGGGCAGACTTCTTTGAATGATGCAATTTGCTGTTACAAATATGGATGATTCAAAACTTGTGCCATCGGCCTCTATTCATGAGTTATGTGTCGTCAACAAAAATCTGCATAGAGGAATTTTACAATAGGATTGATGGGCTTAGATTACCAGAAGGTGCTACAGAATGGTTATCACGTCTCTGTTCCATAAGTGTGAACCAAGTAGAGTGGATGTTAGGGTGGCTTCTCGTTGATTAAATCATATATATGCCAGCCACCAGACCTCGTTTCCTTCTGATGGATCTCCGGAGTATCCAACCATATGCTCCATACAAAGTGCTAAGACAATAAGGGAGGTGCCAAATGATTCCCAGGAATGAGGACATTAGTCGCCATGTGGTTGAGATTAGTCCCAATGGTCAGTTTCGCGAAGTAGCAGTCCGTCAAATTTGGAGCGAATGTCAATACTTGATGGCAGACACTTGAGTATGCGACTCATCTAAAAGTGTGGTTGCACCAAGGTACCTTGCTTGGTATAAGAGAGAAACAGATTTCAGAAGGCCGACAAAGAGGCCACATCTCCAAGAATTTGCTGAGGCGTCACAGGAAAAATGTATAGTTAGCCAAGGAAAATGAATACAGGGCCACGATAGGGAAATTGGAAAAGCAATTCAAAGACCTTTAATTTTAAAATAGTTTGCAAGTTGTGGCATACGAGAGTGAAAAGATGAGACTAGCCAAAGAAAACGAAGCGTTGCGAGACAAAATTCATCGAGTGAAAACAGTCGAGGAGAATCCCGCCAGAAGCGGGAAGGATGAAAAGCTCAAAGACAATTTGAGGCGAAAAACAATAGAATATGGTTTTGACTTGAATAAAGTAGAGGGAAAGCTGTCCAGGGTCCGAAAACAATTGTCCAAAAATGCGGAAGAATAAGACCGCATGGTTGAGCAATTAAAGGAGAGGCATGACAATGAGGTTGTTGGGTTGAAGAGGAATCTCATCATTACGTGAAAACAAAATAGACAAACAAGCAAAGGACTTTAAGGCTGAGAGAGAATATTGTAATGCAGCAATAGCACGATTGGAAAGAGAATTGCTAGAATTCAAAGAACTGAATCGTATAGCCTAACGAACTTTGGAGGTAAGGGCCTAGAAAATTGGACGACTACTTCAAGAAAAGAGTGCTATAAGATAGAGGGTACAGATGATCGCTGTCTACATCACTATAAAGTGCAGCCACTGCATGGATATGACAAGATCTATGCTCTTTGCCACCCCATGACCTTTGTTTGTCAAGTAATGGAAGACCTCTATCATCTTAAAGGGGATTTCGCATGCAAGCCTGCGGCGAGAACGAATGACGTCCCCCGGGCCCCAAGAGCATTGGAGACTTTAATATATTCATGATTTTTCAAATCTATAGGTCTATTTGAGAGTCTGTATTTTTTTCATTGTTCAAAATAGATTGTCGAGTCAGTCATTTTCATTTTAAGACGGAGTCTGTTGTTTCCAGTTTAGTCAGAGTTTGGTAATTTTCCTTTGGTAGTAATCAAATGCTTTACTTTATGAAAATTGAAAATTCAAAAAAAATATTTTCTGTATTTATTTGCCAGAACTACGCTCAACTTGATTTATGCGGGGTCACGATTTGTAGTCAATCTCCATAGGATTGGACCATAACCAAATAAGGGATAGGAAGAAAATGGGAGGAACATGAGAAGAAATAGCGGTAAAATAAAAAAATGACATATGTAGGCAAAACAAATTGAGAGAGAAGAATAAAATGAAAAAACAAGAGTGAAAAATAAGATGACATATGATAAGAGACGGGATGACGCAAGCAATCACGTTTGTCCATCATAGAAACAGATAACTGCTTAGGTGCATTCATCCCAAAACATGTGGCTACCTATGAATTGAAACCTGACCCCTAACCAGTGTTGGTGTTGCCTTTCCAATATCATAACAGGTGGTTAGTTCTTGCGGCATTATGGCAACCCACTCCTACAACACTCTGTCTAAGAGCATGCTGATTATGGCTAATCAAGACATTGATGCCCGTATCATTGACCCCTCGAAGAGGTGGAGGAATTGGACGTTTATGCAATGAAAGAGGAAATGTACAAAATGAAACACCAAATGGCTGAGATGTATCAGGCATGGGTGAGAGGGCAGCCACCACCAACCTATCCTGCTAACCCGACCATCATCCCACCACTAATCCACCCCTAAGATTCCCCGTCTACCTGCAATACAAGGGTACAACCTCTCAAACACCCCCAGCTCCACCACCCAAAGTTGTTCCTTAACCACCTCCACCAATTGCTCCCATTTATGTGGAACCTTCTCCCCCCACACTCCACAGATCATCAAGTGAGCCTTTGCTTCAAGCTCAAAATAATCAGTATTACCTACCAGAGCCCGCTTACAAAGCCCATGAACCTTACTCTTATACTCCCTATTCTGAAATCCCGGTGAAGGCTGAAAAACTAGTCAAAAATCCTGAGCAATAGGAGGTGCTCAAAAAGGTCACAAGCTTAGAACAATTGTTCCGCGAGATATACGAGGGTTAGGTGGCCAGTTGAGTGTGGAATTCAAAGACCTTTGTTTATTCCCAGATGTGCAATTGCCTCCATGTCTTAATACGCCCAAGTTTCACTTATATGCTGGACATGGTGATCCAGTCGCACATCCAATAGGTTTTTTGTAGAAAAATAAGAGGAGAAGGACGAAAGGATGAAATTCTAATGGAGTACTTTAGTCAAAGTTTAAGTGGTTCAGCATTGAAATTATACACCCGGCAGGATCATGCTCGATGGTACACTTGGGATAACCTAGCACAGGCATTCGCCTGCCACTTTCAATATAATCTTTAAATTGTCCCGGACTATCTTTCTTTAACAAAACTGGAAAAGAAACACAATAAGATCATCAGAGAATATGGTTTTCGTTAGAGGGAACAGGTAGCGAGGGTCGACCCCCCAATGAAGGAGAGTAAGATGGTAGATTATTTCTTGCAAGCTTTGGAGCCTACATATTTTGGGCAGTTGGTATCGACAATGGGTAAATCTTGTAATGAGGTTGTGAATATGGGGAGTATGGTCGAAGAGGACTCAAATACAACAAGATCATGAGCTATTCTAAAATCAAGGCAACCACACAGGCTATCCAAAGAGGGATCGGGGGAGAATTTGGAAAGAAGAAGAAGGAGGCAGTAGCGACAGTTGAGTCAGGGACTTGGTTTAGGCCCCGGACTCCATCCCATTATAGCCAACCCCGTCCTCACCACCAAATATATCCACATACTCCATATGGCCCACCACAACATTACTATCCACCCTTGAATCTCGTTTCTTAGTCCATTATACACAAACATATACCCAACCTCCCGCATACGCATAATGGCATGCACTAGCTCAAGAAAATGATTACTTAGCTCCACCAAATAACTACCCTCCATGAGCCTACCAGCAACACCCGAGACCAACTTTCTTGGCCAACCAAGCTTTGAAAAATCAGAGAATGCAGAAGAAGAAGCTTTCACGCCATTGAGAGAATCATATACCAGCTTGTTCCACAGGTTGAGGTAGCTAGACATGTTGAGGCCGATTGAATCAATTTTGCCAAACCCTCCCCCAAGAAATCTAGATTATTCTGTTAGCTGTGAGTAATGTTCTGGTGCCTCGGAGCACGATATCGAAAAGTGTTGGCATATGAAGAATGTCATCCAGGAACTTATCGCCTCCCATTGGATTGAGGTGCAAGCCCAGGAAGTGCCCAACATTAATTAAAACCCGCTTCCTGCTCATCAAGAAAGAAATATGATCGAGATAGTGCACAAAGAGGGAAAGCCCAAAAAATCTTCACAAACTGTCATGACGATCTGAGCCAGTGAATTGAAGATGGGTAAGAATTTGAGCAGCGAGATGTTAACACTCAAGTTAAGCGTAGCAAGAAGCTAGCCTGTTGTAGCCAAGAAAGAATCCCCGAAACACGGGATGGTGAAACAAGAGAATGCAAAAGTGGTGGTACCAGGGATAGCAAGCAAGCCCGTGGTTGCTGTAAAAGGCAGTTGTTCAGAGTCTGCCATTATCAAACCTGTAGTACAGCTACCAGCAATCAGTAGCAAGGTAGTACCTTGTAACTATTATCGAACAACAGTGACATACAAAGGAAGGGATATTAGAGAATAAGTTTGTGAGACTCGTGGATTGGATAGATCGGAGAGGTTCTTTTTTCCCCGATGAATTGAGAAAATCAAAACTAACAAAGGATAGTTCAGCACTGGTGAAGAAAACTGTGAGTGAAGAAGAGGCAGAAGAGTTTCTGAAGAAGATGAACATCCAGGATTATTCCGTTGTGGAAAAACTGTGGAAGAAGCCTGCTCAAATCTCGTTGTTGCCATTCTTAATTCATTCAGACGAGCATCGTCGCGAATTAATGAAGATCCTGAATGAGGCCCACGTTCCCGATAAAATCAGAGTCAACCATTTGGAGAAAATGGCCTATAAAATCTTTGAGGTGAAGAAAGTCACATATTCCTATGATGAACTACCAATAGAAAGCACCGAACATAATAAGGAACTCTACCTCACGCTAAAATGCAAAGATTCTATGGTGACCCAAGTTTTAGTCGATAATGGTTCAAGCACAAATATTTGCCCTTTGTCCACGCTAAACAATTTTAAGGTAGAAAATGAAAGAAATCACAAGAATAGCATCTACGTATGAGGGTTTGATGGTGGGGGAAAGGATTTGGTTGGTGAAATAGTGCTCGAATTGACAACCGGGCCCAATGATTTTACCATGGAGTTACAGGTGCTTGATGTGGCTATCACATACAACTTGCTATTGGGGCGACCTTGGAACCATGCTGCTAAAGCAGTTGCCTTTACTTTGCATCAAATGGGGAAATTTGAATGGGATCGACAAGAAATAGTTGTGCACCGCAAAGACCATCTGTATGCTCACATTGATGTTATCGTATCCTTCATTGAAGTAGATGATGATAAAGGGCCATGGGTGTATCGTGTTCATGACTTAGTAACAGTGGAGAAGGTCCTAGAAGGGAGCATGTTCCAACACCAAGGTTAGCTACTGCAGTGGTTATGGTCGCGGTTGAAATGCTAATGAATGGGTTTGTTCCTAGAAAAGGTTTGGGGCGTTACTGCAGGGTATCACACAGCCAGTGTCTCTTCCCACAAACCTAGAAACTTTAGTTTTGGGGTTCAAGCCTACAAGTGCAGATATCAAGAGAGCTAGAAAGATGAGAAAGAAAGCATGGCCCTCCCTAAGCCTGTGACTCGCCTCTTCAAATCATTTGTGAAACCTGACGCCAAGAAGTGCTTGACAACGATAAGTGCCAATGTTGTGGTTGACCCTGGCAAAGAGTAACTCGAGAGGTTTGAAAGGTTGTGTAAAAATGTGAGCATGGTGGAGGCCGGGGAAGGATCAAGAAAGACAGATGTGCAGTTTGTGGGACCCCGTGCAAAAGTCAACAACTAGGAAACTACTCTTCTTCCCACTCGGAAGGAGTCGCGGTAGTCGGCTTCGATTTTTCTTTTTAGTTTACATTCAGGGTTGTAATTCAGATGTTATGTTCCGTCCGTTTGGATGTGTAAACCCTGTTATCTTTCCAATTTCAATAAAATGAAATTTCCATTTTCTTTAGTGCTAATAGCTTTCATTTTTTCTTTGCTTTTCTTTCTTTTCTTGCACATTTAATTTTATGCTGGCTCAAATGATCTAACATGCATAAGGACTCTTCAGCCCAGTCTTAAAATTGGTCTAGTTCAGAAGTAATAATTCAAGTTACAGAATATAAGGATGAGTAAGAGTATGATGATTAAAGGGCATCGAATGAAATTAGTAAAAAGTTGAACCATTTTGAGGAAAAGCCAAGCCAAACCTAAGCGACACAGAGGAAGTCAATTCAGGGGACTCAGATAACTTTAGAGAAACCAAAATAAATGTCCATCTCAAGCCATAGCTTACGGAGAAATAATTGAAGCGCTGCTTAAATACAAAGATATTTTTGCATTATCTTACGAAGATATGCTAGGGTTGAGCATTGACTTGACGAGTCACAAATTGCCCATGGACCCGGCCTGCCTTCCTGTCAAACAAAAGTTGGGGAAGCTTAAAACTGATGTAAGCATAACGATCAAAGAGGAAGTGACCAATAAGTTTAAGGAAAAATTCATCCGAGTTATGCGATATCCCACTTGTTTAGCCAATGTCGTACCCGTGCCAAAGAAAGACGGTAAAACAAGGGTGTGTGTCGATTATTGTGACCTCAAAAAAGTAAGCCTAAAGGATAACTTCCCTTTGCCAAACATCCACATATTGATCGACAACTTTGCTAAACATGATATTGGATCGTACGTGGATTGTTACGCAGGTTACCACCAGATCATGATAGATGAGGAGGATGTGGAGAAAACAACATTCATCACACCGTGGGGAACATATTGCTACAAGGTCATGCCCTTTGGTCTGAAGAACGATGAGGTAACATATATGAAGGCAATGAAAACCATCTTTCATGATATGATACATAAGGAGATTGAGGTCTATGTGGATGACGTAACTGTGAAATCCAGGAAGATATTCGACCATGTCAGAGCTCTGAGGAAATTCTTTCAGAGGCTATGCATGCATAATCTGAAACTCAATCTTGTGAAATGTGCATTAGGGGTCCCTTCGGGGTTCTAGGGTTCATAGTCAGCCGCCGTAACATTGAACTAGATCTATCAAAGATCAAAGCCATACAAGAATTGTCACATCCGAGGAACAAAAAAAGGTGATGAGTCTGTTGGGAAGACTGAATTACATTAGTCGATTCATTGCTCACCTCACGAAAACCTTTGAGCCCATCTTCAAGTTGTTGAAAAGGGATGTTGCGGTTAAATAAATGGGAGAGTACGAGGAGGCTTTTGATAAAATAAAAGAATACTTTTCAAACCCACCAGTGTTGGTCCCACCGGAACCAAGAAGGCCTTTGATTCTATATCTAGTAGTCTTGGACAACTCATTCAGATGTGTGCTAGGTCAGCACGATGTAACCGTGAGAAAAGATTAGGCAATATACTAGCTCAGTAAGAAATTTACAGCCTATTAGGTTAAGTAGACTCCTCTTGAAAGGTCATGCTATGCCCTGACTTGGGTAGCCCAGAAGTTGAAACATTACTTGTCATCCTATGCCACTTACCTCATCTCATGTCTGGACCCGTTGAATTTCATTTTTCAGAAGCCCATGCCAACGGGGAGGCTTGCAAAATGACAAATATTGCTCACCAAGTTCGACATTGTCTACGTCACTAGGACTGTAGTGAAAGAACATGCATTGGCTGAATATTTGGCCGAGAATTCGATAGACGAAGAATATGAATCTTTAAAGACATATTTCCCGGACAAGGAAGTAATGTATATTGATGAAATGGAACAAGGCGAGAAGTCGGGGATGAAAATAATTTTTCGATGGGGCCGCTAATATGAAAAGAGTTGGGATAGGAGCAGTACTCATTTAAGAAATGGGGCACCAATACCCAGTTACGGCTCAGCTCCGCTTCTATTGCACCAATAATATGGCAGAATATGAGGTATGTATTTTAGGTTTGAGGTTAGCGGTAGACATGGGTGTTCAGGAAGTCTTTGTCTTGGGAGACTCGGACCTTCTGGTACACCAAATTAAAGGAGAATGGTGTAGAAAATCATTCTATCCATGATATGTGTGCTTTGGTTGTATTAGCATTATTTTCAAGTATAGGTTTTGATGAATGACCAACAACGAAGTCGATGAATGACAAACAATGAAGTCAAGTATCGAACAAAGTTATTATATGACAAACAATCAAGATTGAATGCTGAGAAGCATATTGATGACGGAATTGCATAGACAAGCCAAAGACGAGCTCAAAAGTTCAAGACCGAAGACCCAAGGCGTAGGTCGTTAGGTAAAACAAATGTAAGAGCAACGTTTAAAGTTATCTCGTCTTTTGGCTCAACATAGGTCATCATAAATATGCATAAAATCATTTTATCAAATCATATTTCAAATACTTCAAACAAAATGATTTCAAACATCTTCGGTTCAGCCAAAATGCATTTTAAACATGTCTTTCAAAGCTGGACAGCAATAATCGATTATGCTTATTCTGATAATCAATTATGTTAAGACAGTGTAAACCGGAATTTCCAAAACAGCACAATAATCGATTATCATGTATAGCATAATCGATTATCTTGTAACCGTTGCCAAAGTTTTTACACTGTAACAAAATAATCGATTATGCACTTCAGATATTGGAAAGAGCGGATGAGAATCTTCATCCAATCAAATAACTTTCGCTTGTGGCTAGTCATCAAGAACGGTGAACAAATGCCAACAAAGAAAGTTGGGGAAACCACGGTTCCAAAGGAGGAAGATGAATATGATGCCGAGGACATCAAGAAAGTTGAAAATAACGCAAAGGCCGTCAACTTAATATATTGTGTGGTGAATCCGGATGACTATCGGAAGATTTCTTGCTGCACAACCGCCAAGGAGATGTGGGATAAACTCGAGATCACTTATGAAGGTACGACTCAAGTCCGAGAATCTAAAGTTGATTTTCTAACACATGAATATGAACTCTTTAAAAAGAGGGAGAAAGAACCCATTGGTATTATGTTCGAACGATTCTCAAAAATCGTCAACGATCTTCATGCTCTCGAGAAAGTGTACACGAACAAAGATCTTGTTCGAAAAATCCTACGGAGTCTCACTCCCGAATGGTGTTCCAAAGTCAATGCCATCCAAGAGTCGATAGGAATCACGGATGTCACAGTTGATGGACTAAGAGGTTACCTCGAAACTTATGAAAGCACAATTCTTAATCCCTATCTTAGAAGTAAAAGTTTGAATATTGCCTTCAAAGCCTCATCTTCTAAAAGAGAAGAGGTAAGTGATTCGGACAGCGATGATGATAATATTTCCAATGCCTTGATCGAAAAGTTTTATAAGTATATGAAAAAGAAAATAAAGAAGGAAGAACCAAGTCCTTCATGCCAAAATTGTGGAAAACTTGGCCACACCAAATCACATTGTCCAAAATCCAAGGACAAGAAGAAGAACAAACACCAAAGGCATGTGACATGGGATTTGGACAGCTCGGGCGATGAAACTGCCGCATTATGCCGCATGGCCAACGAGGAAGAAGAGGTAAGTAATTCTAACTCTTATTCTTTTGAAGAATTACAAGAAGCTTTTCAAGAATTATATGATGAATTGAAAAAGTCTTCAAAAATATCCAAAGAGGCCAAGGCTAAAATTAAAGTTTTAGAAGAGAAAAATATTTTTTTGGAAAATGACAATATTGATCTTAGAAATAAAATTAAGGAGATGAATGAAGCCTCTTCAATTGATCAAAGTTCAAATGGTTCTTCTTGTTAGTCTTTGAAAATAGAGAACATAGAACTTAGGAACCCACTAGAAAAACGTAGTGTTGATAATCCTAAAACAATTGGACCACCTAGAAATAATTCTAGGAACTTCACTAATGAGTCTAAAATTAATCATTTTAGACCACCTAGAAACAACTCTAGGAATTTTGTTAATGAGTCTAGAATGAATAATTTTAGACCACCTAGAAATAACTCTAGGAATTTCAACGCTTCTAGGAATAACGACTTTAGATCACCTAGAACGAATGAATAATATTAGACCACCTAGAAATAACTCTAGGAATTTCAACGCTTCTAGGAATAACGACTTTAGATCACCTAGAACGTTTTTGGCTCAACCAAGACATATGCACAACCCGAATGTTATATGTCACTATTGCAACCGGGTAGGACACATAGCACCCGTATGTTTTGCAAAACATAGAGATTTATCATTTGGCTATGATTACTATTTGCCTAACCCCCAAGGACCCAAAAGCAGTTGGGTACCGAAAACCTATCTTTAGGTACGTTTGTAGGTGTGCTTGAAGACTACAATATCGTAGTAGATGCACCAAGCACGAAACCTTATTGCATCGAGGGGGAATTTCGGTTAGTTATCACATTTTTGATAAAAACATAATAGTTGATATGTGTTAACAATTATTATATCTTTGTTAACAATTGATATTAATTATTTCTGTTGATTCATGTTTTGATAACTTTTATCTTGAATAACAATTGATATTAATTATTTTTGTTGATTCATGTTTTGATCTTGAATAACAATTGGTATCAATTATTTTTTGTTAAAAATAATGATTGATGTTTTGATGAATATCTCTCTAGTTTGAATAAGAGTTGGTATATTCGCTAAAAATAACCTATGATATGGTTGTTATATTTTTACTAACATTAGGTATTATTTCATGTTGGTATGATTTTTTAAATATCGTCAATGTATATTCCTTATTGTATTTACTATCTTATATTTGACACTAACAATTTGATATACCCAAAAGGGGGAAGTGTCGAAAGGGGATAATAGCCATTGTATACTCTCTTTTTGCTAATGCCAAAAGGGGAGAGTTTAGTAAATATGCATCAAATAAGGGGGAATGTATCTACGTTATAGTATGCCTTATATGAGGGGGAATAATCATTGAGGGGAATTGTTTGCATGAATTGTATGTTGAGATATAGCATGAATTTAGGGGGAATCCGATATGCATATCTCCTGTTGTTTGTCATTATCAAAAAGGGGGAAATTGTAGAAAATCATTCTATCCATGATATGTGTGCTTTGTTTGTATTAGCATGATTTTCAGGTATAGGTTTTGATGAATGACAAACAACGAAGTCGATGAATGACAAACAATAAAGTCAAGTGTCGAACAAAGTTATTATATGACAAACAATCAAGATTGAATGCCGAGAAGCATATTGATGACGGAATTGCATAGACAAGCCAAAGACGAGCTCAAAAGTTCAAAACCGAAGACCCAAAGCGTAGGTCGTTAGGTAGAACAAATGTAAGAGCAACGTTTAAAGTTATCTCGTCTTTTGGCTCAACATAGGTCATCATAAATATGCATAAAATCATTTTATCAAATCATATTTCAAATACTTCAAACAAAATGATTTCAAACATTTTCGTTTCAGCCAAAATGCATTTTAAACATGTCTTTCAAAGCTGGACAGCAATAATCGATTATGCTTATTCTGATTATCGATTATGTTAAGACAGTGTAAACCGGAATTTCCAAAACAGCACAATAATCGATTATCATGTATAGCTAATTGATTATCTTGTAACCGTTGCCAAAGCTTTTACACTGTAAGTAATAATCGATTATGCACTTCAGATAATCGATTATCCAGCATAAAATCAGCTTCTGATTTTTGAACGTTAGAGCAAATAATCGATTATCTAAATCCAATAATCGATTATCCTTGCGTAAAATCAGCATAATTGATTGTCAATTAAGCAACGGACATACACCCTCAAACACCTATAGATAGAGGTCTTTTGAGCTGAATTTAAAACACACAACACCTCTCATTATTCATATACATATTGATATTATTTGTGCATCATTTTAGAGCTTTTGTTGAGCCATTTGAGAGACAACTTTGAGTTGTTCATAGAGCTAATATTGTATCTCTTTATCTACTCTTTTGAGAGAGTTCTTGTTGTAAAAGAGAAAGGTGTTTGAGAAGACCATATCTTCTTCATTGATTGTCGAGTTTGCTAAGTACCCTCAATCTTAGTGGTTGAAGTCTTGTGGTGCGGTATCCACGAGCAAGGTGAAGTCTTGAGGTGCGGTATCCTCGAGCAAATTAAAGTCTTGTAGAGTGTACATCTACGAGCAAGTGTAATGGTTTGTTAGGCACCCGAACGCTTAACGGAGTTAGTGGAATCTCGAGAGAGTCTCTCGGGGACTGGACTAACCACAAGTTGTGGTGAACCAGGATAAATTCGGTGTGTTCTTTCCTTACTATTTTAATTACCAAATTTATTTTATTCCTGCAATTTTAATTCCGCAATATTTATCAATATTCTCGTGCCGCACTATTCACCCCCCCTCTAGTGACGGGCATAAATCCTAACAATGGGAAACAAGATTTTTAAAGCTCATACCATACCGGTAATGCTTGCATGATCTTTATCAACAATTCTTGGCAATAGAGTTCATGCATATCCCAGGAATTCACAACGACATTGCTGATGCCTTGGATACTTTGGCCTCAGTGTTAGATCACCTAGATAAGGCTTATATTGACGCAATACATATCTAGGTTCATGACCAACATGATTACTGTAATATGATGGAAGAAGAGCTTCACTGTTAACCATGGTTTCACGAAATCAAAGAATATATCAAGGTGGGTGTATATCCACTACAAGCCACAAGTGACCAAAAAAGAACAATCCATCATCTATCAAGTGGGTTTTTCCTCAGTGGAGGGGTGCTATAGAAAAGAACTTCAGATATTGGGTTGTTAAGGTGCATAGATGCTGGGAAAGCCACAACCATTATGAATAAGGTACATTTTGGAGTTTGTGAAACCGCATATGAGCGGATATGTTTTGGAGAAAAAGAATCTCCGGGCATGGAATTATTGGCTCACCATGGAGCCAGATTGTATCTGTTTCGTGTGAAAATGTCATCAATGTCTGGTGCATGGAGACTTGATTCACTCCATGTCAGCTGAATTGCATACAATGTCTGCACCATGGCCCTTCGTTGCTTGGTGCATGGATGTCATCGGGCCCATTGAGCCTTCAGCTTCCAATAGACACAGATTCATCGTGGTTGCTATTGATTATTTTACCAAGTGGGTTGAAGCTAAAACCTTCAAGCCAGTGACCAAGAAAGGCGTGGTCGACTTTGTACATGAAAATATCATTTGTCGGTTTAGAATCCTGAAGATCCTCATCACTAATAATGAGCAAATCTCAATAGTCATTTGATGAAAGAAGTATGTCAGCAGTTGAAGATTATACATCGCAATTCCACTCAGTACCGCCCCAAGGCGAATGGAGAAGTCGAGGAAGCCAATAAGTTCATATAAAAGATACTTTGAATAATGCTAGAAGGTCCAGGCAATGGCATGAAAAGCTAGCATTTGCATTTCTAGGCTATCGCACCACTTTTCGCAATTAGGTAGGGGCAACTCCATATTGGTTAGTATATGGCACAGAAGCAGTAATCCTGGCTGAAGTTGAAATCACATCCCTTCAGATTGTCGTCGAAGTAGAAATTGATGATGAATAATGGGTCAAAACCTATCTGGAGCAATTGAGTTTAATTGATGACTTAAGATTAGCAGCAGTATGTCATAGCCAGTTTTATCAATAGAGAATGGCTAGAACTTATAACAAGGAAGTGCATCCAAGAAGGTTTGAAGTGGGTCAAATAGTAGAATGCATCCTCCCTCACCAGGTAGAGACAAAGGGCAAGTTCGGCCCAAATTGAAAAGGACCGTTTGTCGTGTCAATAGTGTAATCCAACGGGGCATTGTTTCTAACAGATGTGGACAACAAGTGCGTGGAAATGGCCATCAATTCAGATGCAGTTAAAAGATACTATGCATGATTTCCTTTTGTTTAAATCATTGTCTATACTTGGTATATTTGTTGTATTTGGTATGTCTTAGAGATTGAAATGACGAAGGCATTTTATTTGGATATCTAATCACTTTACACTTTGCTAACCCATTTGAACTTTAATTACTTTCTTTTCATACCCCTCTTTCGGAATTAGTAACAAAAGACAGAAACGCAAGTGTGGGAAGTCAGTGAAAGGAAAGGAAAGGAAAAGAAAAAGGAAAAAGGAAAAAGAAAAAGAAGAAAAAAGAAGAAGAAAAAGAAAAAAAACAAAACAAAAAAAGGAAAAGAAGAAAAAGAAAGGAAAAAGAAACTGATAGAAGAAGAAAAAGAAAAAGAGAAAAAGAAAAAAGAGAATAGACAAATACAACAAAAATAAGAAATCAGCATGAACTACATATGACCTGATTACTTTTTAATGAATACATAGGCAACCTCACGGCTCGGTCATATTCAAATAAAAATTCAAAGGTCCCCAAGAAAGAAATTAGGGAAGATGTTGTGGTTGTTGTAATAAATTGGATTCCAAAAGTTGGAAATTCAGAACCCATCGGAATTATTTTGAGCCTTTTATACCCATTTCTTTCTAACCTTGTCCAAAAACATGTGATACGGTAAAAAGAAAGACATTCTAATCAGTCTTTAACAAATGTCGAGTCAAGCAACAAAAGGAGATTCGGACCCCAGGACAACACTCTAGTTCAAGCAGGAAAATAATAAAAATGAGAGAGTCTTATTGGTGAAAACCCTTATGGGCACCGTAAGGTGATAAGAGCTAAGAGAAATGAATATGAGAGAGTATTATCGGTAAAAACCCTCATGGGCACCATAAGGCGAAGGCAAGGCAAGAAACAAACAAATGGAAAAGGTCAAAACACCGTAAGTCAAGCAATGTCAGGGTTTGGTTAAAGAAATTGAGTTAAAATGGTCACAACAACAAAGCATAGTAACCGAAGGTTGATAATCTGGACAGACTGGGTCGACTAAGCCGATGTACATGTCATGATCATGAAAACCAGTTGTTCCTTCACAGATAAGTTTCTTTTCTTCTCATTTCAAAAGTCACCAAATTTGGGAATCCTTTATTATAAAATAATTCAGAGTTATTGCATTTCATTTTCTTTCGCGTTTCATACTTTGTTTAAACAAGCAGGGGAGAAATTTCAAAGCTTATCACCAAGTTCCCAAATGGATAAAGCACATGCCGGCCCAAAACGTAGAAAGGGCAGCAAAAGTTTAAACTGAAAGGGAGAGGATTCATGAAAGCTTCATTAGTAAATTGACTCGGTAATCTCAGGAAAATTGTAAGAACTCTGGCAAAAAGGGTCTGGAGTGTAACACAGTAAGAGGGGAGTAAAGTAAGGCCATAAGGGTTTGGGGGTCAGCCGAACAACTCAAGTAACTCATCATCACTGCAGGAAACTAAACACAACGGAACAAAACAGTGGGGAGGATGCTTTCAACAAGAATGCAGCAAGCTAACCACCACTTTTCGAACTAGCAAATTTTCTTTGATTGACACATGGGTAAAACATTCCGGAAGATCCTAAGGGAAGTCCTCTGCAAGGGAAGTCAGGCACATGGCAAGTATGATCGAAAATCTCAGGACCCTCCTGGAAAATGGGACTCAGCTAAAATTTGACAAGGACTACAGTTCGACATAAGTATTCTACCCAGCAAGAGTTGTCAGGAACTACCTGAATAATGAGACAACCGAAAGTTAGAATTGGCATTTAATTTGGAACCCTCAAGACCCCTCCTAGAAAATGGGACATACTTAAAGGTTGGAGGTAATCATGAATAGCAAATAGCATAAAGTGATTTTCATGTTGAAATAGGATTTAGTTAAGAGTTGTCAGGACCCTCTTGGAAAATGGGACTTAGTTTAAAACTCAAACAGCCACGGGTAACATTGTCAGGCACAAATATTATCCCAACAAGAGTCGACAGGACCCCCTTAGATAATGGAATTTAATTGTAGAAGCTTTCAGGACCCTCCTGGATAATAAGATGGAACTCAAAATAATAATCCCTAGTAGACTTGATTTTTCATCCGATTAAAAGTTGTTAGGACCTTCCTGGATAATGAGAACTAGCCTTTATCACGAATCCCCGGTAGATCTCCAGCAGACATAACTATGATAACAAGACATAGTGGAAAATAATACCTTTCGAGAAATATAACCTAATCTTAAAAGTTGTCACTAGTTAATAGCTGTCAGGACCCTCCTGAATAATGGGATTTAGCTTTCAGATTATAGAAATAGTTAATAGTGCGATTTAATTAACACTCACAAATGCACCCATCACCAAACTAGGGCGGAATTTTTTTTGGTTTTATTTGTTTTGTTGTGCTCAGGTTTAAAGGTAGTAGTCTCAATGTCTATTTTACAAGTTCCAAGTTTTGATAATTAGGCGTCCACCTAGAGAACAAGGGAATACTTTTCAAGTTGCAAGTTTTGGTAATCAGGCACCCACCTAGAAAACAAGGGAGTACTTTTAAAGTTACAAGATTCGTTAATCAGGCGCCCATCTGGAGAATAAGGGAACATTTTTCAAGTTTCATGTTTTGGTAATCACGCGCCTACCTACAAAACAAGGGAATACTTTTCAAGTTTCAAGTTTTGGTAATCAGGCACCCACCTGGAGAACAAGGGAATACTTTTCAAGTTGCAAGTTTTGGTAATCAGGCACCCACCTAGAGAACAAGGGAATATTTTTCAAGTTTCAAGTTTTGGTAATCAGGCGCCCACCTGGAGAACCAAGGATTAATTTTTGAAGTTTCAAGTTTTGATAGTCAGGCGCCCACCTAGAGAGAAAGGGAATTCTTTTCAAGTTTAAAGTTTTGGTAATCAAGCACCCACATGGAGAACAAGGAAATACTTTTCAAGTTTCAACTTTTGGTAATCAGGCGCCCACCTGCAGAACAAGAGAATACTTTTCAAGTTTCAAATTTTGGTAATCAAGGGCCCACATGGAGAATAATGGGATACTTTTCAAATTTCAAGTTTTGGTAATCGGGAGCCCTCTTGTAGTACAAGGGAATACTTTTCAAGTTTCATATTTTGGTAATCAGGCACCTACCTACAAAACAAGGAAATACTTTCCAAGTTTCAAGTTGTGGTAATCAGGCACCCACCTGGAGTACAAGAGAATACTTTTCAAGTTGCAAGTTTTGGTAATCAGGCACCCACCTAGAGAACAAGGGAATAGTTTTCAAGTTTCAAGTTTTGGTAATCAGGATCCTACCTGGAGAACAAGGGAATACTTTTCAAGTTTTACGTTTTGGTAATTAGGCGCCCACCTGGAGAACAAAGAAATTCTTTTCAAGCTTCAAGTTTTTGTAATCAGGCGCCCACCTCCAGAACAAAAGAATACAATTCAAGTCCAACAATTCGGTATCAACATGAAGAAGAAGAAGAAGAAGAAGAAGAAGAAGAAGAAGAAGAAGAAGAAGAAGAAGAAGAAGAAGAAACATAGCAATAGGGAAACAGGAAATTCCACGGAAGGAAGTACAACAAGACAACAAGAAGCTTCTCAGGGAGATACACAAAAGAAACAAGGCAACAAAGATCAAGAGCAAGTTTGAAGGAATAGATAAGTTTTTTTATTTTTGTAATCCATAGTTCGTAGCACAACCTAGCTTCTTTTTAGTTTTACCTGGTGTATAAGGGGGTCTAGCAAGCAGTAGCAGTAGCAACAGTGAGGTCACAACTTCAGTTGTCACAACTACCAAATACTCCTGAACTACACTAACCTGATTTCTCTACAATCGAGGATATGTAGGCAATCTCTGAAATAGGGTGCGGTCAACCTTTTCAAAATGTTTCTCACGAAGTATTCAAATGGGAAAAAATTGTTCGTGTCCACACACTTATCATTACACGAAAATTCTTCGTGTTTCCGTGCAAAGAGGGGCAACTGTAAGCATGTGATTTTTGCCCTACATAAATTACTCCTATAAATTCAAATAAAATAATTTTGTTATTTGTGACAATATTTCGATTGCGCATTTTAATTAATAAAAATATAAAAAATAATTGCACTTTCATTTTGGAATTAATTTAGCAATTTAAAAATTATTCAGTATCTTAGTAATTTCATAAAGAAAAAAAGGGAAGAAAAGTCAAAAAATATAGCTTAATTTGCGTTGTTTATTTTAATTTTGGTTTTCAGGTGATGTTGCTTTTAATTTCTTTAGTTGTGGTAACAGTTATATATTTCAGTTTTAATTTTGAATTTAGGGTAGTTTGTCCTGCAATTTCGTCTAATTAATAATAATTAGGGGTTAATTGTTTTGTAAATAGTCATTTACGTTTTATTTTAATTTTTAAAAAACAAAGAAAAAATGAACAAAAAATGGAAAATCTAAACAATAAAACAAAGAAGAAGAGTAAATTGGGCCATTTAAAAAACTCAGGTCCACAAAACCCACCCAATTTCCAGCGCTTACCCGCGTCTGGTCCATCCCGTCTCCTCTCATACACAAAACTGTGTCGTTTTAGCATGACTAGATCTCAGCCCGTCTACGTTGATCCAATCCAACGGCTGAGAACTAAAGGAAGCTAAGTATATAATTGTGAAAACCCCATCCACCCCCATATCCAGCATGTCTTTAACACCCACACTCAAAAACCTTAACGCCACCCTCCTCCGCCTAGCGCCGCTAGCCGAAAATTGTTGCCGCCGCCGGCATGTCTCCAAATGCTCCCAAAAATACACCAAAGCACCTCCTCCTTCTCCTCTTTCAAATTTGACCTTCATTTTTCTCAAATCTCCGCCAATCGCCTCGAATCTTCAATTGAAAAGTGGGCTGCTCCGCCGTGTACGGCGGCGCTAATGCCCAAATGGTCTCAAATTAACACCAAACGACCCATATACCTCCCTCGTCCCAAATCCGTGAATCACTTCCTTCGAATAACCCTCAGATGGCTCGAATCATAATTTGAAGATCTAGACCATGCATGAAAAATGTTTGTTATTGTTGTATTGGGTCGATTATGTCTTCTAATAAAAATATTTTTTTTGTTAAATCAAGAACAAAAAATAAGTGTTATTAGAAGAAAAAATCAATTGGTCATTGCCCTAACGTCACATCGATCCAGGAAGTTTTTTTCACCCCTCCTTTGTGTTGCTTCCTTCTTTCATATTCATTATCGTCCGTCACTATCTTGTTAACTTCTCCTTTTGTTTCTTTTATTTCAGAAATTTGTGTATTTTCAATGTAGGCTTAATCTAGATTTTGCATAGGTTATACTTGTTGTATTCTCCAAATGGTTTTAGTGTTGTTTTTTTAATAGTTATTTTCATAATTTAATGTTGTTTGTTTCTTTTTCTCTTTAGCTGATTTTATTGAATTGCATGGTTCATTTGTTTTCCCTGTTTTAGATATAAGAAAGAATCAGTATGGTCTTTTAATTGTGTGATAAGAACTTAGGCGTTCATAATAAATTTTGAGTGACATCAGAAATCAATTGTGGTTTAATGGCAAGAATATAGGAGTTTTATGTTGTTTTATTCGGTTTTCGACTATTAGCTATTAGATTTTTAGATTCTGAAATTTGTCAAACAGTTCTAGAGTTGTATTTGAATAAATTAAACTTGGGAGGGGGGGGGTCCAATTGTATTACAGGGATGGTTTAGGAATACGAGATGGGGAATCTTTTCCCAACAACTTTGGAAGTTTCTAGGGGGGTTCCAATAGTAAATAGTAGTGGTTCTCAATCAATGTTAATCTAAAAACATGGTCCGCAAGTTAAAAAATTAAGGACTAAGTTGAAATAAAAAACTTGAAGGATGCCCTAGGTGCTTGCCTGTAAAGGCATTCATTCTTGCCTATGAAGAAGTTTCAGGTTTAGGGAGCTAAAAATACAATCCTGCTAACCTAGAGAAATCAGAGCTGAAAATCTGGAAAATACACAGGCTGCATATAATTTTATTGTGTCATAGTTTAAGGGACATAGAGAAAATACTGAAATGCAAATGGAAAAATCCTTATTGTTCGATTGGATCTTTTTAGTAATTTTTTTTGTTTTTAACTCTTTTCAATCTCTCCAACAATCTGGACTCATCTGAGTACGAAATGGGTTGAAATTAGCCTTTAAAGCTGGTTTAAAGTTGTTGGGCTACTGTTTGATTGGAATTGTTGCTGCTGCGCATCACTTCTTGGTTGAATTCGATTTCAGTGGTTGTTTTGCTACTTGACTACTGCTGATCCCACCATTCTCTTGCTAAAATTTTGTAGTTCTTTGGCTATATCCAGTTTGAGCCCTAATGTGTGAAGCAAACTTGAAGATTAAAACGGGAAGTCTAGTTTGAAGCATAGCATTTTTCATACTTTGCTTATTTAATAGTATTGCTTTGATTATACCTTAAAAATCTGTTTGTTGTCTTAACGGATTGAATCTTTGTCTAGATTAATGAGTGTTATTAGTGTGTTTTAGCATAAGATTACTATGAAATTGGGGTCGCCCTTTGGCCATTTGAGTCAGCAAAAAAATTCTGGTATTGTATAAATTGAGCTTTAGCATGATTCGGAATTGTTATGGAAGCCTAGTTAGTACTAGATTTAGTCAAGTTTGGTTATATTCTGAGTTTCAATGAAAAATTCTATCTGCATTTAAGGTTAGTCATTGAATTTCTTTGTTGGGAACTTTATTGAGATGCAGTCAGATTATTTCACATGATGAAGTTGAACTTCACTCGAGTATAAAAGGCTATTAAGTGAATTATAATCGTTATTTGCATGTCAATTCCATCTTCAATTTTAGTACTTAATTGTTTAAAGATGAGTGTAGGTTCGTCTCTTTTTATCTTTATATAACTAGCATGATGTCTTGGGCGGATTGAAAAGGGGTTGGTATTGGAAAGCATTAATGTGAACTTTCACGAGGGACGAGCAAGTCAGCCGTATTCAAATCAAAATAGACATGTGATAAATCTACAATCAAATAGTTGAACATGATAACATTAAAAATAACCATGGTGCAGTAACTACCGATTGATCTCGAGGTCAGTTGGCTGTCACACCTCCTTTTTACATGCCTTTTCCGAAGGATTAACGTATAAGGGAGTTTTTCTAATTAAAGTGACATTATTCCAAAAGGGGATTATTTATGTATTAGAGTCGCCACTCGGGATAGGTTTAGCTTTTGGTGTCCCAAGTCACCTGTTTATTTAGAATCCCAAGTCCAGAAAATTTTTCGATTGCCCAAATGGAGTCTGCGAACCAGAAATTCTTGAGTAAGGAATTCTTTTGACCCGAGGGAAGGTGTTAGGCACCCACGGATCCCTTGGTTTTAGCATGGTCGCTTAAACCCTTATAATTAGCTAAAAATCTGATTTTTATAAATACCATCCTATAGTGCAATTTTTAGAATTATTTACCACCTTTAATTAATTTTAAAGAAGATTGAACGTCATTTAAAATATTTTTTTGGATCGTGTGACATGAAATGCGCCTGTAATCCGAAACACATTTTACTTAACGTTTTAGAATTTAGATTTGGGTCACATGAAATGCGCACCCGAGATTAAGAAAGTAATATTATTAAATAACGTGCTTAAAGCAACTAATACATTATTAAATTTGCGTGAGGCCATGAAAATTGGCTAAATGGCACGTGAAAGAAAATAGTAAAGGACAATGACCGGCTAAGAATTATCAATCCAAATATTATTCACTGACCAAAACGACAGGAAAAAAACCTAAAAGAACATATTGTGACTAATTTTGGCTATAGATATCAAAGTCTATATTCATTTTTTAACACAAACTAATCGAAAACTCTAGTATGTCAGAAATTAAAATAACTAAGGAAGAACCACACCTTATGTTTTCATACTGTCCAGCAACGAAAAGAGGAAAAAGGGAAAAATTATCTAAAAAGCGAATTGAGAAATTTTGCTTAGCCATCGAAAAGGAAAATCAGCTCAACGTATATATTCGTTGTAACAGTTCTATATATTATCAAATCTAATCTCATTCAAGCATTATAAAAATTTTTAATATACGAATTTGAGGAACGTACCAACAGTTAAAATAGGACAAACTAAATAAAACTAAATTATTAAACCCCAACGATAACTTCTTTTAATCGCTCATTCAAGCTCGATTTACAATAGAAATAAAGGGATGAGAAAGACAACTCTGCATTAATATATGAGAAACGTGAAAGTACAAGGCTCCAAATCTAAATGAGAAAAACAGTTACAAAATCGAGCAGAAACCGCGAACCCAAATTGAAAACACAGACCACACCTCGAACGGAAACTTCGACTACACGACAGTCAAACTGTTTCTCAGCCTTCCTTTCCAACTTTTGTACGCAAAATATGTTATTATGTGTGTGTGCTGCTGTTTCACGATAAGCAGGGTTGTGGTGGTTTCAGCATTATGCTGCTCAGTTGGGTGAAGATGGAAGCTGAATGGAGAGGGTCGTTTGGAGAGAGGTCATCGCTTTTAACTGTTGCTTGTGAGAGAGGTGTGAGGAAGATGACCCCTAGGTTTTTCCTTTGTGTTGTTCCTTGAAGAAGATGGTGGGATTCAGATGGGGGTCGTTTTTTTGTATAAAGCGGCTGATAAGTGTATTAGTGTATGGTCTATATTTTGGGTGTAGATAGTATTATACAGGATATGAATTATGTTAGGGGTATGAGCCTATGAATTATGAGATATGGAATAAGTTTGGATTATGTGAGTTTGGGTAGTAGAATTATGGTTTGGGCTAGTTTTGGTTTAAAAATAGTCCAATTGCTTAAATTAAAATCTCAGTACAATTAAATTCTTATTTTCTTTTCTTTATTTTATTTATTTTTTAAAATTAACAATCATAGAAATTAAAATTTCTAAATTAATCTATTTTTTTAGAAAGTAAATCTTCTTTATTTATTATTTTTTAACATTAAAAGAACTACTTAACTTTAAACTAAAGAAAAATGCTAAGTTTAAAGACTGAAAGATAAATAGGTAAAAATAACCATTTTTAGGATTTTTATATGATTTAAAAATGTTAAAAAACGCATGAAATGCAAATAAATAAAGAAAAATTCCAAAAATTAATAAAAATTATTTTTGGTCTTCTTTAGGAGTTATTCTCATGAATGGCAAAAATCACGTGCTTACATTGGCTTGTGATTAAGCACGAAAAAATCTCTTGCTTTGGCAAAGGTTCGATACTGGGTCTATGATCCTTGTCTATGTTCTAGTATGATTTGAGCTCACTAAGCGCAGGGAAATTCGGGGAATCTACATATTTGTAACAGTAGTAAATTGTTGGGCTCATTGGGCCTAGGCCTAAAGCTTGTCAGAGATTGGTTGTTGATTCAAACAATCCCTCGATTCAAAGTTTGCGAAATAGGTAATGGGTTTGAAATTTTGTTCAAATAAATAGAAGTTCCAAGACATTCCTTAGTCAATTATTTAATTTCCCTTAAAAATAAATTGAGGTGCACCACTTAGCAAATTTTCGTGGCACTCGCAAACTTAAACATACGAAACTGCTTTAGGCACGTTGGTTAAAAAATTTACTTTTCCTAAATTCGGATGCGCATTTATGTGACATAAATCCAAATCCCCATGATGTCAAAATATGTCAATAACCACAGGTGCATTTATGTGACATGGTTCGAGGCGTGTTTTAACGGCGTTGCAATTTTCTTTAAAAAATCATAATAAAAGCAGCTAAAAGTTAAAATTGAAACATTGGTACAAAAGGACTAAAATCAGATAATCAAGCCAAATATAACAGCTGAGTGACCGTGCTAGAACCACGGAACTTGGGTGTGCCTAACACCTTCTCCCGGGTTAGCAGAATTCTTTACCTGGATTTCTTGCTCGCAGATTATATAATAAATCAAACCTTCCTTGATTCCGGATTTTAAACCGGTGACTTAGGACACCATTAATTATCCCAAGTGGTGACTCGAAAATCTCTAAATAAATAGTCTTGTTTCGACTGTCCATAAGTTGGAAACTCCCTTATTTACGCCATTCGTCGGGGTTGTATTGTAAAAAAGTAGGTGTGACAAGGCCATTCGGACGAGTGTTTATAGACTTTTTGATCGAAAGCATATTTCAAGATTTTTTGAGTTCTTAGACTTGAATCCAATGTTAAATTGGTGTTTTGGTATTGTTTTTAGCACTTCAAAGGTTGAAACATGTTTGGATGATATTTAAGGATTTGTTGGCATGTTTGGTTGAGGTCTTAGGGGCCTCAGGTGAGTTTCTGGTACTTAAAGGAATTTGAATTTGGAGTTTGGAAGATTTTTCATTGCTGGTATCTTTCATAATTGCGCCTGCACTTTGGGTTCCGTCAGTGCGGAGCCACAGAAGTGACATTTCAGTCGCAGAAGCAGAACTAGGTAAGTCAAGTAGCAACAACAAGTGCGAGAAGGATATTGTACCTATGATACCGCACGTACAAAAGATGTGTTATAGATGCGGATTTTTGGGACATTAATGATATTTGCAGATGCAGTCAATTCTCTGCAAAAGCAGAACAACTGGGCAGAAAAGGGACACAGCCGAGGGTTTGTTCAAAAACTCGAAAAATTGATATGGGAGCTCGGGAGAGGCAATTTTGAGAGGGATTTTCACCTAGGTGTTTTGGGTGAGTGATTCTTATTCATTTTTATTGAATTACACGAATGTATGCTTAAATTTATCCTTTCAATTCAAATTTGTGGAGGAAAAGATTGAAGAAAATGTAATACCCAGTAAATTTGTCTTAGTTATGAATGAGTTAAAGGTCTAGTGAGGTTATATTTTGAACATGTGAAGTCTCATAGGGATGATTATGTGTGAGATAAGCTGTTTCAAAACAAAGATGGGAACGAGGTGCATAATATTTGACAAAATTGACTAAGCTTGCAGAAGGTGTGTTTTCCAGCAAGGTTTAGTGAACATGCTTAAGGAATCTGGGAAAATTCAAAGCATGAAAGTTATAGGCCATTGAAATCTCTTTCCAACAATATTGTAGAGCCCAAAGGGAGCACTGTGCAAAATATTATGTCCGTTTTACAGAATGGTGCGTAACCACCACATTCCTACCGCATTTTTACCGCGCCTGCAGTGGTGAGGCAGTGTCCTAGCGATATACCGTGGTCGAGACTGCAGTCGCACCAAGTGGGACGCTTTGACCAACCAAATAAGTTCTAATGGGGATTCTAACTTAATTTTAATTTTCCAACATCTTATTAACGTGGCTAAACCCTCCATATCATTGTATATTCTATTGGGACATCATTGTTGAGAGACGAAAGCATAGAACTCAAATTCAGCGGGTCCGAAATTCGAAAATGTAATGTCTTAACCCACCAATTGATTCTAACATTGGCTTAATGATGATAAATCCTAATTCATGAGATATGAGTTGTAGGTTTGATAGAAAAGTATGAAGTAATATGAGGTTTGGGTGTTAATTGTTGATTATTGGTTAAGAGTGTTGTTTACCTTATGGGTGATGAAGAATAATGTTGATTATAATTTTGTGAGATTTTAGAATTTAACTAGGAACAAGAGAATGGGTTGTGGGGTGTAGAGACACCATTAATAAGGACTGTGAAGATTTATCCTCACCAAGTGTTTGATAGGATGCTTAAGTGACAAACACATGAGCATCATAGCTAATATGGAATCCCTTTATCTTGTATTGTTGTAGATTAAAGTTGAAACGGTTGACAAACGTTGTATTACATTCAAGCGAAGAAAGTTGAGGTAAATAAGGCTAACTCTTTACCTTTGGGAATGTATATGATTCTCCTTACGTCCCATTCATTATGACCATTACTAGATTCTTTAAAAAGTAACTATGCTTTAGTTCCCTGAATGGTAGTAGAACTTCTACTCTCTAGATGGCATAGTTTCATAATCGTTCGATATTCTTTGAGTTTCTGTTATGACAAATCATCTTGTTATGAGTACTCATTTTATTTTAATCCTATTCAGTATTCCAGTATCATGAAACTCACTATGGGTTAACCTTTCAGTATCATGTACTGCAATATGACTCGCAGTTCCTAATTTTTATATTCTTGAATGTCGAACACCTGTATTTGGGCCTGAGGTTGCATTTTATGCTTTATGCATCTTTGGACCTGAGGCAGCAGTTATATATGTGAACTTGGGCCCGAGACAAGAGTTTCTGAGAAAGTGCCTCAGATTCTCAAAGGTAAATTTAATAGAGCAGTGGTTAGACCGGCCATATTGTATACGACTAAGTGCTGGCACTCAAGAACTCTCATATCCAAAATATAAAAGTAGCTTAAATAAGGATATTGAGGTGGATATGCGGGAACACCAAGATGGATAATATTAGGAATGAAGTTGTTCGGGAGAAGGTGGGTGTCGCCCACATCAATGATAAGTTGAGGGAAGTAAGGCTCATATGGTTTGGGCACGTCCAGAGGAGAAGACCAAATGTGCGGGTGAGGAGATGTGGGCGGTTGGATTTTGTGGGTATGAGGAGAGGTAGAGGGGTGGCCTAAGAAGTATTAGAGAAAGGTTGTCAGATACAACATGGTGAGGCTTCAGATTAACGAGGACATGGCCCTCCACAAGAAGTTGTAGAGATCGAGCATTAAGGTTGTAGGTTAGGAGGTACTTGAGAATATCTCTATGGCACCAGAGAGTGAGGCTACTTTGCTAGGACTTGATCTTAGACTGTTAATGTTTTATGTTGAGTCCACACTACTTTTTGGTTCCTCTTTGATTTCTTTATCTACTGGATATTGTTTTACTTTTCACTTATTTTGTTGTTTTAGTAATGTTGTTCTTTGTTCTATGGTTTCTATTGAAGATACTGATAGATTGACTCTTTTCCTCTTCTTTTGTCTTCTTGAGCTGAGGGTCTTTTGGAAACAGCCTCTCTACCCCTGCGGGGTAGGGGCAAGGTCTGCGTACACACTACCCTCCCCAGACCTTGCTATTGGGACTTTACTGGGTTGTTGTTATTGTTGTTGTTGTTGTTGTTGTTACTGAGCTTGCGGCCGCAGTTTAATTTTCCGTTGAATAGGTTGTTCATCATTCCGAAGAGGGAGTACCTATAACCCTACTTCCTTGTTCAGTTATCAATTTATCGGCTAGTAGTTCAGTTTCAATTTTAGTATTTACTGTTCTTTTATTCAGCTCTTTTACATACTAGTACAATTAAAATTTACTAACATCCTTATTGCCCTGATCCTGCATCCGAAGATGCATGTAACAATTTTTAGGTTAACGATTCTACTTGTTAGGATATCTCGTATCAACTATTGGTGAGACATAGTCTTTCGGGGCCTTATCTCCCTTTTGTTTTAGTCATTACAGTATTTCAATTAATAAGGTATATAGGGGGTCTTGTCCCCATAAATAGTTGGAATTTTTAGTATTCTTTAGAGCCATTGACTATAACCCAGCCACAAAGATTTTAGCAGGCTTTTATATGTTAGCCTTGTTGGCTACTTGTTTATACTTGATGACCCTTTTAGTATTTTTCCCATCTATGATACTTTAGTCAGACTTTTTTGTAGATTATAACGCCATACATTTACCTCTACCTTACCGTTATACCACATGTTCATCCCACCATATGTCTGGCACCAAGTGTCCTGTTATTCCAATGCTATGGTTCGGGGCCTAACCAAGCTTGGTATCTAAGCACTAGGTTCAAGAGTCCTAAGAAGTTTATGAAGCCGCGTCCGGTGGGGTATCTTTTATGTGTGTGTGCGCGCGATATATGTAAACAGTTGACCACCAAGACATCTAGGACAGTTCAATTTTTTCATACTCTAGATCGTGCTATTAGAGCTATGGTTTCAGGGATCTTTCTAACCCGTGTGAATGTTGTATTTCAGAAAAATGTCAGCAAAAAGAAAGTAAACCAGGAAGGCCTCAGCTACTTGCTATGGGTCCACTACTAATGTTGCTCAGGAGGAGGACACTCCAGCCTAAAGGGTTGCACCGGGCTTAGTGCCCCGTTCTTGATACATGGATGTCAGGGGAGCTATGCAGTTTCTCACTCAGATTGTTGCTACTCAGGCTCAAAGGCAGTAAATAAGTGATGTTCATGAGACGTGTGGCTCAAGGTCTCGGGAATTCCTCAATATGAAACCTCCCATCTCCACAGGGTCAAAAAAGGATGAGGATCCGCAAAACATCATTGATGAGGTTCAGAAGATATTTAGAGTGATGCATGCTACAAGAACTGAGGCAACAGAGCTTGCTATGTATCAGTTTAATGACGTTGCCAACACTCGATATGAAACATTGGAAGAGTCCCGAGGAGAGGATACAGATCTTGCGACTTGGAAGAAGTTTGCATATGTGTTCCTTGATAACTTTCTATCCATGGAAGTCTTGGAAGCTAAGGCTTTGGAGCTTGAGAGGCTCAAATGGAAATGATATGAATGTGAATGAGTACTACCTCAAGTTCATCTCTCTGGCCAAATATGCTCTGAAAATGGTATGTGATATGAGGGCCAGAGTTAGGCTATTTTTCTTGGGCCTTTCAGATGATTTGTTTGTTGATGCTAATATAGCTCATCAGAATAATAACATGACCATAACTAAGATGGTTGCCTTTTTGCATCGGAACAAAAACAGGTTGAAGGAAGAAGAGCGACAACAGAAAGAGAATGAGAGGAAATTCAGCAAGAGAGCTAATTCTGCGGGAAATTTCAACCGTGGGGATCATAAGCAAGAGGCAATTGCCAGTATTTCATGAAATCAACCTATTCCATCTTCATCTAGTGCACTGGTCCAGAAGTCAAAGTTTAGCAAGAAAAATCAGAATATTAGAAAACCTGACTCACAGTCACAAGCTAGTAAGGGCTATAGAGTCCCTGGTTACCCTATTTGCAACACGTGTGGTAAGAGGCACCCGAGGTTTTGTCATTTGGGCACAAATGGTTGCTTTGTTTGTGGTCAGCAGGGCCCCTTCTTGAGGGATTATCCATCTACAGAGCAGAACAATGCAGGCAATGTAGCTCAGTCCTCTAATTCAGCAGCCCATCATAACTCTTAGGCTCAGCAAGGGTGCGGTGCAGTAAAGTCTAATAATGCAGGCAGTGGACGAAATCGTTTGTATGCACTGGCAGAGCGTCAGGATATAGAGGTTCGTAGAGATATTGTCTCATTTATGCTAACAATATTCACCTTTGATGTCTATGATCTTATGTATCCGAGATCCACCCTACCTTATATTACCCCATATATTGCTAAATAATTTGGGATAGAACAAGAAATGTTGTGCGAATCATTTGAAGTGTCCACTCCAGTTGGAGTATTAGTTATATAGCGAGGTGTATCTATAAAGGATGTCCTATCAAAGTGTATCATCATCTTACTATAACAGGCTTAGTAGAATTGGAGATGTTAGACTTCAATGTGATCATGGGCATAGATTGGTTAGAGTCATGCTATGCCACAATGGGTTGTAGAACCAAAGTAGTATATTTTAGTTTCACAGTGAAGTAGTCTAACAATGGAAGGGTGATGTAGTAACTCCTAGGGGTAGGTTTATTTCCTATCATAAAGCTAGAAAGATGATCTCCAAGGAATATATCTATCACCCAGTTCAAGTCAAGGATGCAGATGCTCAGATCCCTACTCTCCAGTCGGCCGATTGTAAATGAGTTTCCAGAAATGTTTCACAAAGGTCTCCAAAGAGTCCTTCACAATAGAGAGATTGCCTTTGGAATAGATCTACTTCCATTCACTAAGCCGGTATCTATTACAGCTTATAGAATGGCTCCAACAAAGTTGAAAGACTTAAAAGTCCAGTAGAGAGATCTTCTAGATAAGGGGTTTATAGGCCAAGTGTCTCACCAGGGGGCACACCGGTCTTGTTTGTACGAAAGAAGGATGGGTCTTCACTTATGTGCATTCACTATCGTCATTTGAATAAAGTTACCATAAAGAACAAGTACCGTCTTCCCAGAAAAGACAATTTATTTGATCAACTTCAGGGTGCCCAGTCTTATTCCATGATTGACCTCAAATCGAGATACCATCAGTTGAAGGTTAGGGAAGTTGATATCAAAAAAAGAGCTTTTAGAACTCAATAGGGGCATTTCAAATTATTGGTAATGTCATTTGGTTTAACGACTACACCAGTTGCTTTCTGGATCTTATGAATAGGATCTTCAAGCCTTATCTTGATTTGTTTGTTATCGTATTTATTGATGACATCTTGATTTATTCGTAGTGAGACTAATCATGCAGAACATCTCAGAATTATGATGCAGATACTGCATGATCACAAGCTATATGCAAAATTTTGTATGTATTAATTTTAGTTGAAATCAATAGCAGTTTTGGGCCATGTCATCTCAGGGTAAGGCGTGAAGGTGGACTTTTAGAAATAAAGGCAGTGAAAAGTTGGCCTAGACCAACCTCCGTATCTGATATAAGAAGTTCCTTGGATCTAGAAGGCTACTATAGGCGTTTCGTAGAGGGATTTATTTTGTCTCATCACTTTTGACCAGATTAACTCATAAGAAAGTCATGTTTCAATTGTCGACACATGGGAGAAATGTTTTGAGGAGTTAAAGAGGAGATTGACTTCAGCTCCAGTCATGACACTATCAGAAGGAACTGAAGGGTATGTTGTTTGTTGTGATGCTTCAGGGGTTGGTCTTGGGTGTGTATTAATGCAGCATGGTGAAGTCATAGCCTATGCATTGAGGCAACGCAAGGTTCACGAGAAGAATTATCAGGCTCATGATCTTGAATTAGCACCAGTGGTGTTTACGCTTAAGATCTGGCACCATTGTTTGTATAGGGTACATGTTGACATTTTTACAAATCGCAAGAGTCTCCAGTACATCTTCAAGCAAAGAGATGAAATATACGTTAGAGGAGGTAGCTCGAATTACTTCAAGATTATGATGTGGATATCCTATATCATTAGGGGAAGGCAAATATGGTAGCTGATTCTATCAGTCTGCATTATTTAGGAAGCTTAGCTCATGTTAAGGCAGACAAGAAAACTATGATGAAGGAAGTCCACCGCTTAGCAAGTTTAGGCGTTAGACTTTTGGACTCTGAAGATGGTGGCATTGTTCTCCAGAATAGGGTTGAATCCTCCTTAGTAGCCAAAGTAAAAGAAAAGCAGTTCAGTGATCCCTACTTATTGCAACTTAAGGAGGGAATTCACAAATACAAGACTATGGCTTTTGAACAAGGGGGAGATGATGGTATTTTAAGATATTGAGACAGGCTATACGTTCCAAACATAGATGGTCACAGAGAGATAATTATGTTAGAAGCCCACAATTCCGGGTATTCTATTCACCTAGATTCCACCAAGATGTATAATGATCCTAAGGAGGTCTATTGGTGGAACAATATTAAAAAGGATATAGCAGATGTCGTAGCTAAGTGTCCAAACTATCAGCAGGTGAAAGTCAAACATCAAAGACTTGGCGGTTTAACTCAGAATATAGAAATTCCCGTTTGGAAATGGGAGATGATAAACATGGACTTCATAACAAGTCTACCTCTCTCGTTCCGGAAGCATGATTCAATTTGGTTGATTGTAGACTGCCTTACCAAGTCAGCCCATTTCTTGCCAATGAAGACTACAGATTCGGCCGAGGATGGTGCCAACTTGTATATCAAAGAAATTGTCAAGTTGCATAGGACACATTTGTCTATTATCTCAGATTGTGGTGCCCAGTTCACATCAAACTTTGGAATCCTTTCAGAACGGATTGGGCACAAGGGTGAACCTCAGCATTGCTTTTTCATCCTCAGACAGATGGCCAGGCGGAACTCACCATTCAGACTCTTGAGGAAATGTTGAGGGCGTGTGTATCAATTTTGAAAGTAGCCGAGACGATCACCTACCTCTCATTGAGTATGCATATAATAATAGCTATTACTCTAATATCAAGATGGCACCATACGAAGCTCTGTATGGGCGAAGGTGTAGATCACTAGTTAATTGGTTGGAATTCGGAGAAGTTGAGTTGTTTGGAACCGATTTGTTCTATTGGACTATGGAGAATTTCAACTTGATACAAAGGCATTTGAATACTGCTCGAAGTCACCGAAAGTCCTATTCGAACGTATAACGTAGAGACTTAGAGCTCCAACTTGATGATTGGGTGTTTCTGAAAGTATCGCCCATGAAAAGCGTTTTGAGATCCGAGAAGAATGGGAAATTTAGTCCTCGATATATTAATTCATATAGAATCCTATGAAGGATCGAACATGTGGCTTATGAGTTAGAATTGCCACAAGAACTAGTTGCTATACACCTAGTGTTTCATGTGTCCATGTTGAAGAAATCCATGGGAGACCCATCACTTGTAGTTCCTAGAGATTATAGGAGTTAAAGACAGCTTGTCTTACAAAGAAATTCCAGTGGCTATTCTTGATCGTCAAATCCGCAAGCTTAGAACTAAGGAAATTGCTTCAGTAAAAGTGTTTTTTTTGAATCAAAAGGTTGAAGAGGCTACATGGGAATCTAAGAAGGACATGAAGTCTGTATATCCCATCTCATTGAAGAGCAATAGGAAATGTGGAAGGTAATTAACCATTCCATTCATGTCTTATATTATAATCTCCATATCCTGAAGTATTTACTCGGCTTAGTAATTAATGATCACATGCTCATTTAATTTAATATATGTATTCATGATATTTTAGTATTAGAATATCTCCATCACACCCGTTTAACGTCCATAGATAGCCATAGTTGCAGCTGGACCAGCATTCGAGGATGAGTGATTCCAAAGGGGAGATAGTGTAACACACCATAAATTTGACTTAGTTGTGAATGAGTTAAAGGAGTAGTAAGGTTATATTTTAAACATGTGAAGGCCTATGGGGATGATTATGAGTCAAAATAGTTGTATCAAAACGAAGATGGGAAGTTAGGTGCATTATTTTTAACAAAATCAACTAAGTTTGCAGAAGGTCTGTAGTCCATCACAGATTAGCTAAAATCCATAAGGCAGTTGGGAAAATACAAACCATGAAATTTCTAGGCCATTGAAATAGCTTTCAAACAATATATTATGGAGACCAAACAGAGCTCTATGCAAAATGTTGTGTCTGTTTTACAGACTGGTGTGTAACCATCGCATTCCTACCACTTTTTTACCGCGACCGTGGTGGTGAGGCACTGTCCTAGCAATTTACTGCTGTCGTACCAATTGGGACGTGTTGGCCAACTTTGGAAGTCATTTTTAGCCATATTTCGTCCCCCACATCCCAAACATAAAAACTTGCTTTCTAAAGTAAGCTCTGAAATATCTAACTCCATAAGGGTCCCTCCATAACGCAAGGTAAGTTCTAATGTTGATTCTAACTTAATTTCAATTTCCCAACATCTTATTAACATGGTAAACCCTCCATACAATTAGATATTTGATTGGGACATCATTATTGAGATAAGGAAGCCTAGATCTCAAATTCGAAGGGTTTGGACTTCGAAAAGGAAATGTCATCACCGTGTAATTGATTCTAACAAAGTTTTAATAATTATTAATCCTAGTTCATCAGATATGAGTTGTTAGGTTTGATAGAAAAGCATGAACGATTATAGGTTTGGGATGTTTTTTGTTGATTTTTTGTTAAAAGTGTTATTTACCTTATGGGTGATGAAGAATAATATTGATTATAATCTTTTGAGACATTAGAGCCTAACTAGGAATAAGAGAATAGGTTGTGGGGTGTAGAGACACCATTAATAAGGACTATGAAGCTTTATTCTCACCAAGTGTTTGATAGGATGCTTAAGTGACAAAAACATTAGCATCATAGCTGATATGGAATCCCTTTTACTTGTATTACTGTAAAATAAAGTTGAGAGGGTTGCCAAACATTGTATTACATTAAAGGGTAGGAAGTTAAGGTATGTAAGGCTAACTTTTTACCATTGCGAGTGTCTATGATTCTCCCTACATCCCATTCATTATAACCACTACCATTTTCCTCAGAAAGTAACTACGCCTTAGTTCCCTTAATAAAAGTAGTACTTCTATTCTCTAGATGGAATAGTTTTATAATCATTCGATATTCTATGAGCCTCTATGATGACAAAACAACTTATTATGCGTAGTCATCTCAGTATAATCCTATTCACTATTCCAGTATCATGTAACTTAGTATGGCGCATTATATCAGTATCATGTTCTGCAGTATCATTCTCGGTTTCTAATTTTTATATCCTTGAATGTTGAACATATGTAATTGGGCCTAATCCCACAGTTAGTGCTTTATGCATCTTTGGGCCTGAGGCTATAGATATGTATACATATACTTAGGCCCAAGGTTGCAGTTATGCACATATATATACACATATTAGGCTTTAGGCCACAGTTTAATATTTAGTTAAACATGGTGTTCATCATTAAGAAAAGGGAGTATCAATGTCCTTACTTCTATGTTTAGTTATCAGTTTTTCGGCTAGTAGTTCAGCTTCATTATTTATAGTTCTTTTGTTCAGTTGTTTTACATACTAGTACAATTCAAACGTGCTAATTTCCCTTTTGCCCGTGGCCTGCATCTCGTGATGCAGGTAACGATTTTCAGGTTGACGATTCTGCTTGTTAGGATATCTTGCATCAGCAATTGGTGAGCCCCAGTCTTTCGAGGATTTTTATCCATTTTATTAGTCATTATAGTATTTTAGTTTATAGGGTATACCGAGGAAAATTTGGCATATTCAGTATTCATTAGTGGCTTCATAAACAATAACCCAATCAGTGAGATATTAGCAAGTTTTTATGTGTTAGCCTTGTCGGCTACTTTTTTATACTTGAAGACCCTTCCGGTATTTTTCACCTCTATGATATTTTAATCATAATTTTTAATAGATTATCATGCCATACATTTACCTATTGTTTACTATTATACCATGTGTTGATCCAGCCATACAACTGATTCTCTCGGTCACATGCACTCAAGCACCGAGTGTCGTGTTACGCCCAGGCCATGGTTCGGGGCATGACAAACAATTTGGAAAAGGTTATTAGACCTAACAATTGAATTTGGATGATGATTTTGATGTTGAATTTGAATAATTTTAGATATAAATGAACTCGTGGGAATGTAAGGATTCTAGAAATGTAAATTTTAACAGATTCTGAGACGTGTGCCCGAGGGGCATTTTTGTCATTTTACCTAATTTCACGTATTAGCTTAGAATATATTTTTAAAATAAATTACTTGAAGGTTTATTATATTATGCAATTTAATTGAATATATTTGTGCAATTTGTAGTCAAGTACTTGAGGCAAAGACGGGGTTTCGAGTTGATTTTGAGTTTGTTCGAGATAAGTGGCTTGCCCAGCCTTGTGTGGGACTTTTTCTTAGGATTCAGTATTGTGATATTTGAAATTCCTCATACGTGAGGTGACACGAGTGCGTACTTGTGCTAATTGCTAAAAATCCATTTTCATAAGTAATAAAAAACTTGTTTCCTTTTCTTTCTGTCATTACTACTTGAAATTTAAGCTTGTGGTTAGCTAAAAAAAGCATGTCTAAATGACTTAATATCTTATTTCCTTATTTCAATTATTTTCAGCATGCTATATTAGAAAAATACATGTTTCTCCTTAATATGAAGTTGACAGTTTAAGACTATTCTTCATGTTGCTGCTGTGTGTTTATATTAGGACTACAGATATGGGATTCCGGTAGATCCCCCTTGTTTGTTTATTTGGGACTATGAATATGGGATTCTGGCAGATCTCCCTTCAGCGTTATATGGAACAACGAGAATGCAACCGGTAGATTCCCCCAATACTGGGTATTTACATTTGAGACTACGGATCGGGATTCCAGTGGATTTTTGCTCATTGATAGTTGGACTACAGGATGAGATCCCGGGAGATTATTTATATATATATATATATATATATATATATATATATATATATATATATATATATATATATATATATATATATATATATATATATATATATATATATGATAGACTATAGGACAGTATCAAGGAAGTTCCACTGGATAGTTGTGATTAGGATTACAGGATGGTATCCTAGAAGATCCTCGGTCATTATCTCTGCGTTGAATTGTATTACCTTTCCGTTATTACCTTGTCTCTGTTCTAGTTGTGGTTCTTCTTCTATTTTGGTTACTTCTTACTGTTGCAATCACTTATACTGTCTTATTCTATGATGTTATACCTTATCTTATTTAAACTTAGTTGGGCCATGACCTTCCTTGTTACTACCTGACCGAGCTTAGGCTTGGCACTTACTGAGTTCTACTGTGGTGTATTCATACCCTTTCTGTTCTTTTTCATGTGCAGATCCAGGTACATTGACTCATACATAATACAATTGAGGCGAGGTGATCCTTCTGAGACTTTGAGGTATATCTGCCGCATCCGCTGACCGAGGTGTCTCTCTCCATTCTCTCTTGTACTGATAGCCCTTCTATCCTTACTATATATGTAGACATTTTGGATTAGAGCATTTTACTGTATTCTTAGCTTGTGATTTATGGGTTTTCGAGTTTTGGGAAGTGTTGTTAGTTTGAGAAGTTGTATTGTATATGCCAGGCGGTATTTTAAAGAATGTCTCATTATGTTAGTTTGGTCTTTAATTATTTCTTTTGCATGTTTTGTTTATTTTCTGCATTGTTAGGCTTACCTCATTGTAGAGACTAGGTGCCATCACGACAGTTCACGGAGGGCGAATAGGGGTCATGACAAGATAATTTCAAAGCTCTAGGTTCATAGGTGTCACGAATCACAAGACAGTTTATTAGAGTCTCGCTGATCATTATAGAGATGTTTTTACTTATCTATAGAGGCTATGTAATCTTTAGGAAAATTTTCACTTCATTTGATTTCCCTATCGTGCGAGAATTTTTTTGACATCACAATCCTACACCTCTTTCTTATTCTCTCACAGATGGTGAACACTTGTGCTACCACCGATTATTAGACACCCCTGCCCCATGCAAAAGTCGTCAGAGGTTGGGGCTAGGGTAGAGGCCGAGGACGTGTACGCAGTGCTGCCCAGGCAACCACACGAGCTGGCATAGATGAGTCACCAGCAGTTCCAGCTAGAGTCCAGGCACCACATACGCCTATTGTTACTACTACTCCACAGATTAAGGAAGGGAACCTCACTTCCACCACCCCCACTCTAGAGCAGCGAGTTCTCATTTTACGGGTTCTAGGTGTCATAGTTACACGGTCTATGGTCCCAGTTTAGCGGGTAGTGAGGACTTGTCGTTGATTAGAGAGCAGGAAGGTATAGGAGAGAAGGGATTACCGAGGTTATAGAGGGAGAGTATCGGGATGTGAGGAGGCCTTGTTGATTGGGGAGACAACTTATCCTTAATTTTGAGGAAGAGTAAGGTATGGTAGAGGTTTCGTAGGTCAGCGAGCTCAATTTATATCTCATATTTCACACCATGTTTCAAGTGTTCAAGGGTCTTAGAGTACCTATACCACACAGATCCCACCGCAACGTCCTCCCAAAGCTTGTTTTGAGTATGGTGACATATGCCACATGGTGAGAGATTTCCCAAAACTTGGGAGAGGTGTAACTCCATGGACTTCTATGCCACAACATGCCCATTCACATCCTATGGTTACAGCTCCAATTGCTACCCCACCTACTCAGTCAGCTAGAGGAGGAGGTCGAGGAGGTATATGTCGCCTTAGAGAGGGAGGCTAGGCCTGATACTACGCCTTTCCTACCCGTACCGAGTTGCCTCTAATTCTATCATTTCATGCATTATACTGGTTTTTCACAAAGACGCATCGGTTCTATTTGATCCTGGCTCAAATTATTCTTATGTTTTTTCTTATTTTTCTCTGCATATCTTGTAGAGTTCCCCTATTTATATTTATGCTCATGTGGGAGACTCTCTTGTTGTGGACCGTGTTTACCAGTCGTGTTTTGTTTCTCTTAGTTGTTTTAAGACCAGAGCCGACTTATTGTTGCTTAGCATGGTAGATGTTGGTATTTTCTCAGGCATGGACTGGTTGACGCCCCATTATGCTATTCTTGATTGTCATGCAAAAATTGTGACATTTCTTTCCTTAAGGCTCAATGTATGGTTGAGAAGGGGCGTGATGCGTATTTAGCTTATGTGGGAGATGTAAGTATTAATACCCTTTCCGTTGATTCACTCCCAGTAGTACGATATTTTTCTATTGTGCTTCCAGCTGACATTCTGAGCATGCCGCCTGATAGAGATATTGATTTTGGAATTGATCTATTACCAGGCATCCAACACACAATTCCTGCATATCGTATGACTCCTCCTAAGTTGAATGAGTTGAAGGATCAGTCACAGGAATTGCTTAATAAGGGTTTTATTCGGCCTAGTCAATCACCTTGGGGTGATCCTATCTTGTTTGTGAAGAAAAAGAATGGTTCTATGCATATGTGTATTGATTATCACTTGTTGAACAAAGTTACAGTGAAGAATTGTTATCCTTTGCCTCGTATTGATGATCCGTTGGACCAGCTTCAGGGCGCACCGGTATTTTCTAAGATTCACTTGCGCTCAGGATACCATCAGTTTAACATTTAGGAGCCATATATCCTGAAACTACTTTGAAGACTTGGTATGGTTATTACGAATTCTATGTCATGTTATTTGGGCAGACCAATGCTCCAGCAGCTTTTATGTATTTTATGCATAGTGTATTCTAACCATATCTTGACTATTTTGTCATTGTCTTAATTGATGACATTCTGGTATATTCCCGAAGTCGGGAAGATCATGATCATCACTTGAGAACAGTGCGTCAGGCTCCAAGGGAAAATAAGTTATATGCAAAGTTTTCAAAATGCAAGTTTCAGTTGGATTTTGTGGCTTTTATAGGCCATGTGGTATTTAGATAGGAGTTGGGGTAGTTAAAGATATTGTATGAATGCCATGGACAAAAAAGAGAGTGCCACTGGGAAGAGAGTCAAAATATTAGTTCATAAAGCAACATGATTGCTTCCATCTCCGCACTACTAAAGAGTAGCAATAGCCTTTACCCTATTTTGGGTCGGGATCGAATCAACAAAGAGCTAGGATTGGAGTTATGTATCTGTCTAACTTAGAATTGTGTGTATGTTCTTAATTGATATTCTTATCATATTTGAGTTTTATTAATGATTATATTTTTATCAAACTACTAACTGAAAATGAAAATAAATTAAGCTAAGAGTTAAATATTGCAAGTTGTATCTAATTATTTTAAAGGCACTAGGGTAGTTACATCCACCTAGAGGTGGGAAATTGACGGGTATTTGAAACTAAGATATAATTGACATGATTGGGAAATATGATATAACCGTTGCATTACTTTACTCACTCTACACCTCACGGTGGTTTAACAGATATTACCCAATTGACTTTCTCAAGCCCAATTATGTATGCAAATTTGCACAAGCAACTGCGGTACATGTGGGGCATTACCCTTTCGAGGATTAACCCATTAAATAGGACTATGAATCTTTTGAGTACAACCCAATTCCTTGTTGGATCAATTTCGGAGACTTAGACTCTCTTTCTTAAGTAGAACCCAAATCACCTAAACACAAACTAGTATTTGCAACCATAAATTTAGCAATTAACCATGAAATTAACCCAAATAACAAACACCCACAGTCAATTTAACCTTAAAATACAAGACACATTAATTACCCACACTAGGGTGAGCCAAAACCCTAACTAATGGGTCTAGCTACTCATATTCAAAGAAGAAAAACAAGAAATAGATGAAGATGAACAAATATTAATTAATGGCTAAACTAAATACAAAGATTCAATGATGAAAAGTAAGTAAAAATAACAACAATGGCTAAGAAAAGTCATTTTTCAAGCACAGCCTACGTATTACAGTATTTGATGCCAAAAATATGGAAAAAGGATCTATCCATACTAAAGTGAAAAATCTGGAAAAAAAATGCCCCAATGAGGTTAGCGTGGACCACACAAAATGGGCAGCGGTCCGTACTGGGCTTTAGCCTTCAAAATTGACCTCTCTAAACTTGTGCTCCGCGGACCGGATAGAATGGACTATGGTTGCAGTGGCTTCTATCACGGTCCGCATGAAGTTGACCACAGAACTATGTGTCTCAAAACTCCAATATTCAACATCTCTTAATCTCGGCACTATAGACTGCAGAGAATGGACTACAACCGCGTTGCCTTCAGTGCGGAACACACAAAATTGTGTGTGACCGCACTGCCTTGAAGCTTGAAATTTCCTTTTCTAAATAACATTATGTGGACTGCACAAAATTGTTTGCGGACGCACTGGACCTGTTCTGCCTGAGCTTGCCTTGTTTTTTGCACTTGTGCAAGTTTCACTCTTTTAGAGCTGATCTTTAATATTTTGTCACTTCATTGATCATACCTATAATCAAGAACAACTTGTAAGCTTTTTGGGACTATTTTTTATAAATATTTTATCAAGGCATAAGCAAGAAGGATTACAAAATGTGTCAAAATCTAGTTATCAACTCCGCCAAATGTAGGCTTTGCTTGTCCTCAAGCCAAAAAAATAAGACCCTCCCCTTAAGGGAAAATCCATGGAATTTTCAAATGTCCTAAAGCAACCTCAACTAGCATTAATAGGGACTAACAATTTCCCTCAATACAAATGAATATTTAACAATATTCACTCTTTGAAAAACTACTGATCAAATACAACACAAAAGCATCATGAGTTGACTCAACACATCAAAGAACTCTTTCAATTACTTTGGTCATTATGGATCCCAAAATCATACATCATCAACTTTCCCTAAGCAAACCTTACCTTAAAAATAGTGGCACACAAAACGAGGTTAATGGAATTTACTCATCTCTCTTAAGAAAAGTCACAAGTCTGATTCTAGGTACTATATGCTTGCCCCTTATGTGAGTATCCACTTATGTAAGCTTTATTCGACTTATGATAATATAGGGCTTCTGTGGAGTTATATTGAAGGCTTCTGGTTAGAGGTAGGAAATGTTTTAGTCTGAGTGGTTTCCATCTTCCCTTAAGCACTTCTTTGATTCATTTGGCATCAATTCACTTGGCATTTCGAGTCATTTTTCAGTTCTTTTTAAGGGGTTAGAGAGACATAGTATCACTCTTTATTATGCATTATAAACATTTTCTCCTTTTTCGACTTTACACAACTTTCATTCTTTTCTTTATTGGAATCCCTTTTTATCCTTTTTCTTACATTGGACCTTATTCTTTTCTTTTTGCTTTTATTTCTTTCTTTTTCATTCCCTTTCATTTTCTTCATTTTGTGCCTTTTTACTACTTTGTTGAAATCCCCTCTCTCCCCAAACTTATACTTTTTCCATATGCTAAAGGAAAGATTGGGTGGCAAGAGAGAGTGTCTTTTAGAACAGGTATATGTTTGTATCACGGTTCTTGAAAGAAAAAGGTTTAAGGCTCAAAAGGGTTAACTAGGATTCTTATCATTGGTAGGTTATGGAATTTTTCAAACTATTATTTGGATCGCAGAGAGTCTATAGTTATGTCATAAGTCAAAATTCACTTCAAATTTCGCCTCAACAAACATTCAGGGCAAGTTCCAGACCAATGGCTCGAGACTTGTACTTACAATTCAATTGCTCGTCACAAAATCTAAGGGATTGCTAAATACAAAGAGTTGGGGCCCACAACAACCTTAGATACGATTTGAGCACACAATGGTCCCGAAAAAAGCACTTGATGATTATTTGCCAACGTACGAGTCTCAAGATCACATCTTTCACCATCCCTAACACAACATTTTTCTTGTGACCATGAGATCAAAGGCAAATGTGCTAGGCCCATGTGAAGCTTTGCTTGAGGCGCCCTTAACTACTACTATTAAAAATAAAAAGAAAAACAAAACTGACTCAAACCCTTAAGAAGGTTGTCAAGCCATCCATCATTGGGAAGAGCTCCCCGCTTCACACAACACTCCACCTTTAGAAAGAACCATGGCATTAACAAAACCAAAGGCTTATTGCAAACTTCGAAAACAAAAAACTGTGAATCACAGATAAGAAGCTAAAACGAAAACAAAATTGTGGAAAATAGAATGAATATATACAAGTGGAAATTGAATATACAATGTAAGGGGTGAATATCTACAATGTGATGAAACTTTATACACAAACCCAAAGGGAAATGAAAATGCGATAACTATAATGAAATATCAGAATTTTTATAGAACAGAAATAAAAAGATAAAGAAAGCAAATAAAAATGTATAAAGTATATATACAATCATCCAAAATGAATAGTAGGGCCTACTCCTCAAATGAAAGTCGGCATTGTCTGTATTGCCAACTAGTCTAGACAAGTACCAAAAATAAGAGAAAAAGGACATAGAAGACTCCCTAAGGCCTGTCTATCTGCATTGGCTCATGTGTGGTCCCTGGGTCCTCTCCATGCTCGAGGAGCTCAGACTGGTCCCTGTGGCCTGCTTCTCTACTACTAGGACATCGGCCTGGACCTGCATAGGCTCTGAAGCTAGTACATCCTGTGGCTGACTAGAGGAAATCTCCGGTGGTCCACCAGGTGGATGATGGCATCATTGGATCTAGGAATCATCCTCCTCCTCTTTGGAAGCCATTGTGACTTGAGCTTATAGTACTAGGTCCTTAAGCAATAAGTCTAATGTCAGGTGACTCCTTAGAAGCATGTGACCTTCTCAACTTCTTATGCTCCTTAGCAAGCCCCTTGAGAGGCTTTCTATGTGAATCAACTGCCTTTGAGAGCACAGCCTGAGTGTCGAGGATCTTCTTCTGGTTCTCAAGTATCTCTTTGAGCGCATCCTCGATTGACTGGGGTACCTATGGGGCTAGAGGAGCTGACTGAGCCTCTACAATGGAGGTCAAGGTGGGCAACTTGGAGGAGGTAGTCTGCATCTAGTTGTCTATGCTAATAAAGGTTTGGCTCAGTCGGTGTGCAGTAATAGGATTGTCCTAGGAAGATAGGATCGTCGGTCCTGCTGATGTGGATGGACTTGGGGGGTATTTGTGGAAGTAGACGTACCAGAAGGAATATTTGTAAAAATGGAGGTAGGCTGAATAGGGGCTACTACCAGTTGGGGATTTGAAGTTCTTGCTCTTGGGGTTATCACCCCCCTGCATTACCTGGAAATGGGGCTTTCGCCTTGACCTTGATATCATATGGCCTCTTGTCCGCCTTCAAGTTCTTGAAGTACATTGTAAGGGTGCTGGGGAAAGGATACTTTCGATCATGCACAGCACCCACTAGAGAAATGATTCGGGCCATCACATTCCCTACATTGATGAGGTATCCTGTCATAATAGAAGCCACCAGCATAGCTAGGGAAAGGATAAAACTCTTTTATCATGTGCTCATTGGCATCCACACACTCCTCTAGAAAATGTTCCCAACCCACTCTAGTCCTAAATTGTCTTTGCACATTGCATTTTTGGGGTAAAAGATATCTATCAATGAAGCTCCTCTCTGGCATCAATTTTCTCACCAGCCACCACTCTCTATATTTTTGGTACGCCACCTCACTCACGAACATATCATGCCAAACCTTGAGCTTCCTTGCTCTATCAACTCCCCCAACCCTTGGTTCTCCTCCTTCAATTACCTCTGTATCCCCCTCTACTTCCTCCATATCTCCTCCTCCACCCCCCCAGGATAATGAAGCTATAGGGGACGCAGAGTATTCCTCACTACTGGCTGCTAATCCCCCAGAAGACCCAAGAATCCACAATTGTTTGAGCTTAGGCAGTGTGGGTGATTGTGTACGAGTGGTATTTGTCAATCTATGCCTCTAACCAGTCAGAGACGTGCTCTAGCAAGGAATCTGAGGAAATCTCTTGGGAGGCTTGTACTAACTCCCCGACTGATCAATTTCTCTATCAGTTGCTCTTGTTCTTCTGATGTTTTCTCGGTCTTGGGGAGTGTGTTTAATGCTCTTATGCTTCCCTTCCCGGGAGGATTCACGTAGGCCCGATTATTTTGAGCCTCTTCCTCATTGCCTCACCATTTTCTTCAAACACAATTCAAATAACTTGTTAGTATCGGTGGTCTCAAATAAAACAGTATTGCAGACGTCAATGAAATTGTTGCAAAAGTTTCCCGGTGCAGACCTCACAGAATGGTAGTGCTGCACCACAGGGTCCATCGCGGACTGTAGGGAATCGATCGTGGACCACACATGTGTGTGCTTCAAAAAACACATCGTCTATATCTCACCGGTTCAGACTGCATAAATCAATCGCTGCCGCACTAGGGTCATTACAGACCGCACAAAATCAATCACGATCTGCATAGAGGTAGGGGTCAGACTACCCACACTCTGTATCTAGACAGTGCGGACTTGACTAAGTGTACCGCGACCGCACTGACCAAGATTTAGCTTCTCAGCATTCATCAGCGCAGTCTGCACAAAATGGTATTGCGAACCACACTGGGGCACCGCGGCCTGCACAGAATTTACCGTGGTACTCACATGGTACCCACTTTTGGCACTAACTAAGGGTTCATAAAAATTTTCTTATAAGTCAAATTTTGCACGTAGTCGGTGTCCCTAAATTATTACGTAATCTAATTAACCAATTAAGTCCACATGATTCACGACATTAAGTATCCTAGTCTAAATGATGAAGAAATATGGGAAGAGGACAAAAATAAACATAAGAAAAACAAATTTAAAATAAAGTAAAAAAATTAAACAATGAAAAATAAGTTAAATGTTACCAGTTATGAGATTAATTATTGAATGATGGTCCTAGGAAGTTAATTACGAGCAAAGATACGAATGAACAGTGTCTATAAGCTTCAGAGAATTGAAAGTTCAAAAAGGGTAAAAAGGAGTCCCTCAGGGGCCCATTCTCACCTTCCAGTGCAGACCGAACAAAATGGACTGCGGTCTACACTGGGCTATTCTGTTCAAGCTCAATTTAACCATACACCACGGTCTGCACAAAATGGACCGCGACCGCGGTGGTCCACCGCGGACCGCACCAAATCAATCGCGGTCACGATGGAAAACATCAGAGAGTACTTGCCAAGATAATGGTTGACCCGGTACACATTAACTCTAATAACTTCACCATTTTTATTCTTTAATGAAGAGCACCAAACGGATTCATATACACAACTTCAAACGGCCCGCTCTATTTTGACTTGAGCTTTCCCGGGAAAAATCATAGCCAAGAGTTAAATAAGAGATCTAAATCCCCCACCCTGAACTCTTTGCCCCGAGTATACTTGTCGTGAAGGTATTACATTTTATACCTATAGAGGGACGAACTAGAGTAGGAATGGAATCTAAAATCGTCAAACTTATTGAGTTGCTCCTCATAAAGATTAGCAACTACATCCCACTCGAGGTTCAACTTCTCTAAGTCCCATATGGCCCTGTGCTCTAGCTCAACCGCTAGATGGAAAGCTTTCCCAAACACCAACCAATACGCATACATACAAATCGGAGTCTTATAAGCATTCCTATTAGCCCATTTAGTATCGTCCAACTTCTTTGAACAATCGGTCCTATGTGCATTGACTGTCTTTTACAACATGCTTTTGATTTCCCTATTAGACACTTCAGCTTGTCCAATTTCTTGAGAATGATAGGGGGTTGAAATTTTTCGGTTTACACCATACTTTGAAACCAAAGTATCAAAATCCCTATTGCAAAAATGAGAGCCCCTCTTCACTTATGATTTCTCTCGACATACCAAACTTTGGAAAATTGTTTTTTCTTAAGAAATGCAACAACGCTCCGAGCCTCATTGTTGAGCAAAGCCACGACTTCGACCCACGTTAAGACATAGTCCACCACCACAAGAGTGTAAGTTTTCCAATAAGAGCTAAAAAATGGGCCCGTGAAATTAATGCCCCACACATCAAAAATATCAACCTCAAGAATGGAATTAAGAGGAATCTCATCTTTCATGAAAAGTCCTCCGGATCTTTGGCACTCGTCGCATCTCTTTACAAAATCACCCGCATCTTTGAACAGGGTTGGCAAATAAAACCCTCAACTAAGAACTTTAGAAGTCGTCCTCACCCCGCTATGATGGCCACCATAAGGAGAGGAATGATAACAACAACAAAAATAACAACAACAACCTACTATATTCCCACAGGTGGGGTCTGGGGAGAGTAATATGTACGCAGACCTTTCCCCTTACCCCGAGGGGCAGAGAGGATATTTCTAGGAGACCCTCGGCTCGGGAAGAAAACAAGTAATGAAACAAGTGACGATATATTAGTACTAGTAATAAACTCATAATAAATAACATAAAATACACAACATAACATAAAATAACAAAATAACAACAATATAAGGAAAATAGGAAATACGAAAAAGAGGAAAGTAAACTAATATATAGAATATAAATCCATGCATCAGTAACTGATCAGAAGCATTGTAAGCCTAACTTCTAAATGTCTAGTCTCACTCTAGCGCGTTGCGGAAATATTCCAAACTTTCCCCTAACCTATCACCTTAATGCTCGGCCTCCAAAATCCCCTGCCAAGGGCCATGTCCTCAGTAATCCTAAGTCACATCATGCCCTGCCTAATCACTTGTTCCCAATACTTCGTAGGTCTTCCTCTAGCTCTCCTCGTGCCCACTACGGTCAGTCGCTCACAACTTCTCACCGATGCATTAGCGCTCCTCCTCTGAATGTGCCTAAAACATCTGAGTCTTGCTTCTCGCATCTTGTCCTCCATGGACGCCACGCCACCCTCTCTCAAAAATCTTCATTCCTAATCTTATCCATATTTGTATGCCCACACATCTATCTCTACATCCTTATATTTGCTACTTGCATCTTCTGGATGTGTGAGTTCATAAACGGCCAACACTCGGTCCCATACAACATCGCCGGTCTAACCGATGCTTCATAAAACTTAACTATTAGTAACGGTGGCACTTTCTTGTCACGCAAGACTCTCGTTGCTAACCTCCACTTCATCTACCCCACCCCTATATGGTGTGTGACATCCTCGACGATCGCTACGGTCCCTTGAATAACTGACCCAAGGTACTTGAAACTACCCCTCTAAGGGCTGACTTGGGAGTCAAGCCTCACTTCCACTCCCACGTCTTTTGGCTCAGGCCCGAATTTGCACTCAAGATATTTCGTCTTCGTCTTGCTCCACCTGAAATCTTTAGACTCAAGGGCTTGTATTCAAACCTCTAGCCTATCGTTGACGCCGCATATTGTCTCATCAATTAGGATTATACAATCAGCAAATAGCATACACCATGACATCTCCCCTTGAATATTATGCGTTATGGCATCCATCACTAGGGACAATAGGAAAGGGCTTAACGCAGACCCTTTGTGCAACCCGTAACAACCAGAAAATGCTCGGAGTCGCCTCCTACTATCCTAACCCGAGTCTTAGCTCCATCATACATGTCTTTAATAACCTTAATTTATGAATCGGGACCCTTTTAACCTCTGAGCATCTCTATAAGACCTCTCTAGGAACCATGTCGTACGCTTTCTCCTGATCGATAAACACTATATGGAGATCCTTCTTCTTATCCATGTATTGTTCCAACATCCTCCTAATAAGGTGGATAGCTTCTTTGGTAGATCGCCCTGGCATGAACCCTAATCGGTTGTCTGAAATAACACCGTCCTTCGCACTCTTATTTCTACCATTCTCTCCTAGACTTTCATGGTATGACTCAGTAATTTGATACCACTATAGTTGTTACAGCTCTGGATATCGCCTTTGTCCTTATAAAACGGAACCATTGTACTCCATCTCCACTCTTCAGGAATCCTATTAGTCTTAAATATAACATTAAACAACTAGTAAGTCATTCTAAGTCTGCTCTGCCCACCACCTCCAAAGTTTAACTGGAATTTCATCTGGCCCGGTATCTCTACCCCTGCCAATCTTACGCAATGCCTTCATGAGCTCATCGACCTTAATGTCCTTGCAATCACTTATCTCATGTGGGTTGTCGGCATTTTAGAAATTACCTAATACAATATCCTGATCCCCTTCTCCATTCAGAAGTTTATGAAAGTAGGTCTGACATCTTCCCTTAATCTGTTCATCCCCCATTAAAACTTTGCCGTCAGCATCTTTTATGCACCTTACTTGGTATATATCCCAAGCCGTCCTCTCTCTTACCTTAGCTAGTCAGAATAGCTTCTTTTCCCCACCTTTTTTCTGTAGATTCTCATACAGACGAGCAAAAGTTGACGTCTTAGCCTCCGTAACTGCCATCTACGCCTCCCTCCTAGTAACCTCATATCTCTCACTGTTTCCTCTCCTCTCCTCCTCTCCCGTGCTCCCTACTAACCGTAGGTAAGTCTCCTTCTTCACTTCCACTTTAACCTTGGACAACCGCATTCCACCACCAGTCTCCTTCGTGGCCACTGGTGCGTCCCGAAGATATCCCTAGCACCTCTCTCGCAGCCTTTCTTATAAAGTCTGATGTCGTCGACCATATAGTATTTGCATCCCCACTTCTTTTCCAAGCTCCCATTTCCGATAACCTTCCTACCAACTCTTGAGCTTGATCCTCAATCAAGGCGCCCCACCTAATCCTTGGGAAACTTCGTACTGACCTCTTCTTCCTCCTTGTCATAAAACGAATGTCTATCACCAAAAGCCTATGTTGCGTCTCAAGGGCCTCACTTGGGATAACTTAGCAGTCCTTGTACAACCTTCTGTCGGATCTCCTGAGAAGGAAATAGCCAATCTGAGTCTTCTCCACCGAACTTTTGTAAGTAACCAAATTCTCCTCCCGCTTAGGAAAACTAGAGTTCGCAATCTCTAGGCCGAATGCCTTGGCAAAATCCAACAGCAAAGTGCCCCCTCTATTCCACTCCCCGAAACTAAATCCGCCATGTACCTCAGTATAACCACCTGCAGACGACCCAATATAACTACTAAAATCTCATCCTATGAATAACCTCTCCGAAAGCGGAATACTACAATTGAGGTCATCCAACCCCTCCTAAAAATGCCAATACACATAGTTGTATCACACTATATGTGGAAATCTTGAATAAGTATGGCTCTTCCCAATTGAAGTCCAAATTATCCCACTGGAGCTTCTTCATTTGGTTCGAAGAGAGATCACGCATGACTATTGCAATCACATAGTAATTAGCAATATCGGCAAATCATGCCATATTATTCATTCACACTGAAAGGAGTTTTTCGTCGGGAAATGAATCATTGATCTCTATACCATCACAGGGCCTCTCCCTCTCCTCCAAAAGGGATAAGTGGTCTGCCACTTGATTCTCACTACCTTTTCAGTCCACAATTTCTAGATCAAACTCTTGAAGTAGTGACACCATCGCATCAACCTTGCTCTGGGGTCTTTCTTTTTCATCAAGTACCTAAGGGTGGCATGATCGGTGTGGACTATGACCTTGGCCCCCATATGATACGACCAAAATTTTTCTATTACAAAAACTATAGCTAACAACTCATTCTCGGTAACTGTGTAGTTCTATTAAGCCTCATTCATGTGTCTTGCTTGAGTGGTAAACTGGATGAAATATTTTTTAACATGTTGACCACACTGCTCCAACCACAACATCGCTAGTGTCACACATGAGCTCAAAGGGAAAGCTCCAATTAGGTGTGTTAATGGTAGGAGTGGTGGTCAGCTTATGCTTGATAAGTTCAAAGGCATCCATGCATTTCTCATCAAACACGTACTTTGCACCTTTCTCTAGAAACTTGCATAAGAGGTTAACTAACTTTGAAAAATCTTTAATTAACCTCCAGTAGAACCCCGCGCGTGCAAGAAAACTTTTGACTCCTTTTACAGTGATAGGAGGAGGAAGCCTTGAAATAACATCGATCTTTGCTTTATCAACCTCAATACCACGTTTTGAAATTTTATGCTCAACTAAAATTCTTTCTTCCACCAAAAAGTGGCACTTTTTCCAATTGAGAACGAGATTGGTTTCTTCACATCAAGCCAAAACCCTATCAAGGTTCTTCAAGCATGCATCAAAGGAATCCCTCACAACATTAAAATCGTCCATGAACACCGCCAAAATCTCCTCCACCATATCAGTGAGAGGCCATCATACATTGCTAAAATCTAGTTGGTTCATTGCACAACCCAAAAGATATACGAGAAAAGGAAAAGGTGTCATATAGAAAAGTGAATGTGGTCTTTTCTTGGTCTTATGGGGCAATCAAGATTTGGGTATAGCCAGAATACACATCAAAGAAGCAACAAAGAGCATGCCTTTCTTGTCAATCTAGCATCTAATCAAGAAATGGCAAAGGAAACTGATCGTTACGGGTCACTTTGTTTAATTTGCGGTAGTCCATGCAACCCCCCAAACATGTGACTGTTCCGACTTGAATCAACTCATTCTAAGAATTTGTCACCGTGGTCATGCCACTCTTTTTCAGTACACATTGCACCGGAGAAGTCCAAGAGCTATCAGAAATAGGGTACATAAACAGGAATCCAACAACTTGATCACCTCTTTTATCATCACTTCTTGTATTTCCTCGTTCAATCTTATTTGATGCTCCAAGGAAGGCTTTGCATCATCTTCCGAGATAATTTTGTGCATATAAAACATGGGGTTTATTCCCCGAGAGTTAACCAAAGTCCATCCAATTGCCATTTTTCGCTTTTAAAGGACCACCAATGTGGTGTCAACCTGCAAGGTAGTAAGGCAAGAGGAAAGAATAACTGGTAACTTAGAATTGAGCCCAAGAACTCATACCTAAGGTGTGGATGAAGTGATTTCAACTCCAACACTAGTTGCCCTTCAATTGATGGGTTGGTTGGTGGAGTCTTCCGATTTTCAAGATCCAAAGACAATTTCCTAGGCTGATAGGAATAAGAACCCATACCGAGTAAGGTATTCACACACTCCACTCTATTTGCATCATCATCGACATCAAGAATTAATAGCACGCCCTCAAGGGTATCTTCCACATTGATTATAGCACTGGTGTCATCCTGTATCGTAGTTGTGACAAGGTCAACAAATGAGCACACATCGGTGCTATTGGATTGCTTCATATACTTGCACACATTAAAGACAACTTTTTCATCACCCACCCAGAAGGTGAGTTCCCCTACTTCAACATCTACCAATGCCTATCTCGTAGCTAGGAAAGGTCTACCCAAGATAATAGGAGCTTCATAGTCCACTTCAGAATCCAAAATTACAAAGTCTACTGGTAAGATAAATTTGTCCACCCGCACGAGCATATCATCAATAATACCCAAAGGTCTCTTCATCGATCTATACTCTATTTGTAGCCTCATGGAAATTGGTCTAGGTTGCTTGTCATAAAAACTGAGTAACCCATCAAGTTGATACTAGCTCCCAAGTCACGTAATGCTTTGGCAAAATCCGCACTCCCAATGGGGCAAGGAAAGGTGAAAGCACCAGGATCCTCTAACTTCGGGACCATTGAATGCACTATAGCACTAACTTTGTGAGTCATCATTATAGATTCACAATACATAGAACGCTCCTTTTTTACCAAGTCATTCATGAATTTTTCATAGCCCGGTGTTTGTTCAAGTGCCTCCACCAAAGGAACATTAATGGACAAGCTCTTTATCATATCAAAGAACTTCTTGAATTGATTATAATTTCTCCGCTTTGCAAGCCTTTGAGGATAAGGTGGAGGTGGCCTTGGCTATTAGCACGACCAGCTTTGGCATGTCAATCACATGTTCCCTAGACGAGTTCGCGGCATCTTGAGTTTCCACCTCGGCCTCTTTAATGTCAATCCTCACTTCATCATTCACATTGTCATGAACCACATCTTCAACAACCAAGGGTACTTCTTCTTCCTACAACTCAACATCATTATCTATAAGTTGCTTTTGTTTTGAGGTATTCACTTCACAACCTCTCTCACTTCTTGTGGTAACCACCATAACATGATAGTTACCACCCTTTGAGTTCACTACTGTATCACTTGGTATAGCACCTTTCGGGCGAGTATTCAATGATGGAGAGATTTGGCCTAATTGCACCTCCAAGTTTTTGATAGAGATATTGTAGAAAGCCAACTGTGCATCTGAACTTGCATTCTTTATCATCTTTTGTTGGAACATCATTTAAATTCTACCATTATAATTGCTAGAAGAACTCAGGCCTTGAGAAGAGAGTAGGGGTGGATTTTTTGGTTGTTGGGATATTGGGGGCCTTTGAAAGTCTTGCCCCCTGTTTCCTTGGTTCCCATTATTCCATCCACCTTGATTATTGTTGCCTCCCCAATTGTTGTTATTACCATTACAATTCAATTGCTTTCCTTGATTGTTATTATGATTGCCCCAGTTGTTATTTTTGTTTTTGTTCCCCCAATTGCCACTATTTTTTTCTTGACTACCCCAATTGCCTCGAGCTCTCCATTGTTGCTTATTTGAAGAGTTTCCCCATTGGCCTTTAAAGTTGTTCACATATTTTACATCTTCATTTTGCTCATCACAACCATCATTTTGAAACATATCACAATCATCATCAAATTGCTCAGAATTCCCTTGATTTTGTTGGCTCTTTTTCCTTCTCTTGTTGACAAGCATATTAACACCCTCTGTGGCATTCACTTGACGGGGATTTTGTACTTGTTGAAACTATGCCTTAGCAAATTTGGTTCATAGTAGTTGTCAACTCTTCTATAGCTTACCCATGATCATGTAACTCCTTATGCAAATGGATAACCATAGGTTCACCTTGAGGAACGTTGGTTCTACTTTTCCATGTGGAGGATGTATCCACCATCTCATGAAGAATGGCACAAGCTTCATCATACGTCAATTACTCGGCCAGTTGGTTGACTATCCATTGATTAGTAGTATTGATGCCCTAGTAGAAAGTTTGTTGCAACATATTCTCCATCATATCATTATTGGGGCATTCCTTCACCATCGTTTTATATCTCTCCCAAATCTCATGCAAAGGTTCCATGAGCTCATGCTTGAAGGCCAATATCTCATCTCGAAGTGTCGCCATTTGTCCACGTGAGAAACATTTAGCAATAAACTTATCAGCCAACTCATCTCAAGTTGTGATGGAATGGTTGGGAAGTCTCTCGAGCCAATCGAGTTCTTTCCATCAAAGTGAGAATAGGAAAAGTCTCAACCTAAGAGCATCCTCAAAAACATTCGTCTACTTGCTCCCCCAACATGTATCCGCGAACCTCTTGAGATATTTGTAGCCATTTTTATCCACAGCTCCCTGAAATACCCACGCTACTCAAGTAAGGTCAACATCACATTGGTTATCTGAAAATTGCCCGCCCAGATTCTGGGAAGACAATTACACTTGCATATCCATGGTTAGGAGCACCCAAGGAATCACTCTTGGAGGTGGTGGAGGAGGGTCTGAAAAATTATCATTAGCATTGTCCTAGCGGCCTCGTCATGGTCCAAGAGTTAGAAGAGGCGCCTCTTCGTCTCCCATATCATCAACCTCCTCCCCTGCAAGCACGATTCAAAGAGGATCATTAGAATTTAAAGCCATTTGGTACTTGAAGTATTCACACACAAAAATTAGTAACAAAGGAGGAAGGAAGAACAACATACAAAACTAACTAAATAGATAGCTAAACCGTTAGCTCCCCGGCAACGGCGCCAAAAAGTGGTCGTTTCCAACTCCGCACTACTAAAGAGGTTGCAATAGCTTTAACCCAATTTTTGATCGAGATCGAGTCCACAGAGAGATAGGATTGGAGTTAAGTATCGATCAAGCTTAGAATTGCGTGTGTTTTCTTAATTGATCTTTTTATCATTTTTCGGGTTTTATTTATTTTTTCTATTTTTATCAAACTACTAATTGAAAATGCAAATAAATTAAGCTAAGAATTACATATTGCAAGTTGTCTCTAATGTTTAAAAAAGGCACTGTAGTGGCATCCGCCTAGGTGGGCAATCGACGGGTATTTGAAACTAAAGAATAATTGACATTATTGGGGAATATGATAAAACCGTTGCACTACTTTACCCACTATACACCTCTTGGTGGTTCAAGTGATTTTGCCAAATTGACTTTCTCAAGACCAATTAGGTATGTAAATTTGCACAAGCAACTAGGGTTCAAGTAGGGTATTACTCTATCGAGGTTTAACGCTTTAATTGGAATTATAAATCTCTTGAGTACTTCCCAATTTCTTATTGGATCAGTTTCGGAGACTTAGGCTCTCTTTCTCAAGAAGAACCCAAATTAACTAATGACAAACTAGTGTTGGCAACCATTAATTCAGCAATTAACCATGAAATTGATCCAAATACCAAAAACCAAAAACCCATAGTCAATTTAACCTTAAAATATAAGACCCATCAATTACCCAAAATGGGGTTGAGTCACAACCCTAGCTAATGGGTCTAGCGACTTATATTCAAAGAAGGAAAACAAGAAATAGATGATGATGATGAACACATATTAATTAATTGCTAAACTAAATACAAAGATTCAATGATGAGAAGTAAGTAAAAAGGCCAAAAATAGATAAGAAAAGTTGTCTCACGAGCGTAGCCTACGTATTACAATATATGATGCCGTAATAATGAAAAAGGATCAATTTATTCCAAGCTAAAAAATTTGGACAAAAATGCCCATAAGGATTAGTGTGAACTGCACAAAATGGACAGCAGTCCGTACTGGGCTTTAGCCTTCAAATTTTACCTATTTGAACTTGGGCTCAGCGGACAGCACAGAATGGACCGCAGCCGCAGAGGCTTCTAGCGCGGTCCACGCAAAGTTTACCACGGACTGCGGTGGCTCAAAACTCAAAAATTCAACATCTATAAATCTTGGCACTACAGACCACAGGATATGGACTACGGCCGTGTTGCCTTCACTGCGAACCGCACAAAGTGGTATGCGGTCGCACTGCCTTGAAGCATAAAATTTACGTCTTTAAATCACTCAGTGCGGACCGCATAAAGTGGTGTGCAGCCGCACTGGGCATGCCTTACTTTTGGCACTTGTGCAAGTTTCACTCCTTTTGAGCCGATCTTTGATATTTTGTTACTTCGTTAATAAAACCTGCAATCAAGCACAATTTGTGAGACTTTTGGGACTATTTTGAAAGTAGATTTGATCAAAGCATAAGTAAGAAGGAGTATAAAATGCGTCAAAATCCCTAGTTGTCACAACCCTACAAGTAAAGGGAAATGAAGGCAAGAATTACATATAATTATATGTGAGTACAAACATCAAAAATTCCACGGGTATGCGATGTACTAAGCTTGCAACATTACAAGAGTTAGAAGTCTTCCCTAAGTACTACGACGAAAGACTAACTGAGGAAATAATGAAGAAGGCTTCAACCTATATGTGGTAACTCGACGAAAACAAATGGTCATGTTAAAAAAAAGTCTTACTATAACAGGCTTCTTTATGGACAAAGGGCAAAGAAGTTGACATACCTGCGGTAAAAGGCGATTCGAAGCCGAATCTACGAGATCTACTTCAAGAGACAAGTAACCTTTCTTTTGAGGGGATGCATGTTTCCTCTTCTGTCTTCTGCGATTAATATTTTTATACTTCAATCGTAGAGAAAAACGAAGGACCTAGACTGCCTTTAGGGAAAAGTTGGTCAGGCCAAGTACGAGTGTAATGAGTTAAATGCTCAGGTAGATGCCCAAGTTGCGGCCAAGAAGATTGCTTTGGCAAAGGCTTCTACCCTTGAGGTGCAACTTCGGAATGCTTGTGAAAATAGATCGGTCCAAATGAGTATATTGCAAGGCTCGAGTCTGTGCTTTTAATGATAAAGGTCGAGGACATGGATGCCCGAGCTGAAGCTGAAGAGATTAGACCTAAGGCGGATAAGAAAGTTGTCGTCTATTTAGAAGACGTTGCCGATTCTTTTGATGCATTGAGAGGGGCTTCTGGACGAGAGCAAAAGCAATGAGTATGCTTGGTGCAAATCTCGGAGGGAGACCAGTGAAGAGAACTACTCGTGCTATAAAGAAGTGGCACCTATGGCTAGCGAAAGGAAAGTAAAGTCAAAAGTAATATTCGAGATCATATAAGTTGCACGAAAATTCCAGCATGCGTGGGAACTAAGATAAGCCAAGTAAGCACACAACAAGGTGGTAGAAGACTAGGAAAAGTAATAGCTTAAGTGTAAACAAAGTCAAGAAGGAACTATTTTACCACTGATCCAGATTTGGTTACATTATGAATGCACTGGAGATTTTTGACTATACATATATGTTGACAATCATACAGCCGTAGAAGACTCTGATACAAGTTAAAAGAAATAACTAAGTCTAAGTCATAGAGAAAGAATTTAACTACTAAAGATTATATCCTCGATATTCTATAGCGTCCATGAAACACTAAAGTAATACCATAAGCCGCATATCGGAAGATAGGTAAAGCAAAAGGCTAATAATAAGGAGGAGGAAACTAAAAAGTTACATCAATGAATTAAAATTAGGAATCTGATTATTGGACCCAAAAAAATTATAGACCTCGAGACTGAGAACATTCCGAGATTACTCTTAGTTATCATCGGTACAAAAGAGATAGTACAATTTTCATAATTTATAACGGCTCCATGGTAAATCCCATTAGAAGAGTAGCTGCCTCTTAAGATATCAGTATGAAGCTCCCATCGGATTGTATATGCACTAGAGGTGCAACTTTTAAAGTTATGGATGTGAATCATACCTATGTGGAAGAAAGATCATGAAAGAGATACAAGATGTAATGCAAGATTGTAAGGAAAGTAAGGTAAAGGTAAACAACTTACGAGATACTCATATATAAAAGGTTGTGAATAGTCCATACTCCTGATAGAAGGTTAGAAGCACGGTAATTCAGTATCAATAGCGGTGTTGACAGTAACATATCTTCCAATCTGTGGTCTGTATGTACCAAGAGATCTATTCAAAATAATAAAGAAGAGTTAAACACGATGCGATGCCTCGCTTAATGTTCTAGAATTACACAATGAAACCTATGATACAAGTAAGCTGAAGGAAGGTTGAGTGTAGTATAAATATGTATGTGTAGGTGGCAAGCTAAAGAATGGTAAAGAGATAAGGTTTTAGGAAGACATTTGTAAGGATAGGAAATGATAAGTGAGAAGGTGGCGAGAATGGATAAGTCCACATGATTAAGCCCACGAAAACAAGAAGAGCACATGGTTTCTCTAAGTTATAAAAAGCTCGGTATAGCCTGAATGAACCAAAAAAAGTCTATGACTAGCAGCATTTAGAAGAAATGGAATGCTGCTCTGATTGTAGAATAAGTGTGTAATTCTGACAGATGAAGGATGACATTTGGGCACTCGATTGAGTAATGATTTGAAGAGGAATTCATGAATTGTATGGGGATGAAATACCCAGGTAAGGTAAATAACATTGGGATACTATGAAATACGATTATAGAAGCATGGTATTTTCTCTAGGTGTATCGGTCTAATCAATTCAGATGTTCCCCAATGAGATGTAAGCCCTAGCGGCAAGGTATTATGTAAGAATTTTCAGTTATGAGTGGTAAATTGTAGATCGATATTGAGGTGAATCGGCAATGGATGGATAAATATTACAAAGTAGGAAATAAGGTTAGGCCTTCATTCTTAAGATGAACAATAATGAGAAAGCATTAAAGGACTTAGACTTATGAATATAGGATAAACAACGAGAGTAAGACGGAATTTTGTAGTAGACCTTAGCAACGATAAATTGAAGTAAGAGTTGTCACACCTCCTTTTTTACTACACCTGGGGAAGGGCATATTAAGGGAGTTTTACGATTAAAGGACAATCAAGAAAGGATTATTTGTTTATTGAAAATTCAGAATCGCTACTTAGGATAATTAATGGTATCCCAAGTCGTCGGTTCAAATCCCGAATCGAGGGAAAGATTGACTCTATTTAACATTTCGTGAACCAGAAATCTAGGTAAGGAATTCTGCTAACCCAGGAGAAGGTTTTAGGCATTTCCGAGTTCCATGTTACTAGCACGGTCGCTCAACTGTTACATTCGGCTTAATTATCTGATTTTAGCACATTTTAAACCTATGTGTAATTTCAAATTTTAACCGCTTTTATTCATTATTAAAAAAGATTTAACGTTGTCTAAAATATGTCTATGGATCACGTCACATGAAATGCACCCATAATCTGAAAAATGTTTCATCCAATGTTATAAGGATTTTGAGTTGGGTCACATGAAATGCAAACTCGAGTTTAGGAGTGTAATATTATTATAGTACGCGCCTGAAGCACTACACGTTATTAGCTTTTCAAGGGTCATGGAAATTTGCTAAAATGGCACGCCTCGAATTCTAAGAATAAAACAAGATTTATTTAAATGAGGGCCCTGTAATTAACACTTTATTTCGCATGGCGCACCTCAGTTTATTTTAACTTAAGGGTTTCTAATCTAATTCATGAAGATCATACTTATTTTAAGTTATCTAATTATAGCTCACCTTAATTTATATTTCTTTATAAAAAGTCAAGCTAATTAAAGTAAAAGCCTTAGTGAGTTCAAAAGTGCCTCTTATGCTAAAGCTCCAACTCCAATTGCTGAATACATAATTTAATGTCTATTCCATTTTAAAACCTAGGCCCAAAAGGTAGCCCGATAACTTATTGCATATGCTTCTGAACATCTGAAATTTACAATAACTATATTAAGACCTTAATTAACCCTAAGCTGCCGCAAAAGAAGACCCGTCAAACCTACTGAGAAATGAGTAAAGTAAGCTTATTGATCCTTAATTTGACAAGGGTGAGAGTGATCCATATGATGCTTCAAGAAATATTTACAACATAACAGAAAAACATCAAGCAAAGGGGAAGGAGAAACAAAGGACCAATATCACGCTTAAGGTTTCCAATTTGGATCTCACAAGTCCTACCATTAACAACTCCAATTCCTGAAAAAAATTGAAATGGTAAAATGAATAACTCTTTTCCAACACCTTTAGAAGCTAAAAAAAACCAAGCTATTCCAAAAGAACTCCCTAAAAATCGACATCGTTAACAGCAAACATCGCAAGAAGAAGTGATTCCAGGTTCAAAAGCTCAAGTGAATCTAACTGTTTCTGCAGTTTATCAGAAAAGCACAAGAGAGATCGAAGGAAGTTCATTACGCTGTTGCTTCAGTTCCCCGTTAATACAGTCATGTCCTTAACGACAAACCAATTACACTCAGAATCCTGTCTACTTCCTTTTATGACCAACTAAACAGTAGTTCTCAGCATGTTACTTCATCAACAATTATGGGAAACAGGAAGGGGATGAATCAAATTAAGCAAAGTAAATCCAAACTATTCCAAAATTAACTCAAGTAAGCGTACTTATTTTCATGCTTAGATATGTGAACATAGAGTCATGAGCATTATTCAATATTATCGAGATTTACATGTTAAGGGAAGAAAACTTCGAGCGACATTTTCAACGCTAGAAGGAAAGAAAAAGATCTATAAGATACTTAACCAATATATTTGTGTTGATTTATTTTGGCAACATGAGAAAGTCGAAAAATATGCCCAAGTGTATAAAACCTCCCTCCATACCACCTAATCAAAGAAAGTGACGCCCAGAGCGTATAAAATATGTACTAGGGCTAAATTCATGTTGTCAACAAACATTTTAGTATGAGCTCAATTCATTCAATTGTCCTCATTGTGACAGATGTAATATTTACGTTATTACATTAAGACAACTGAGAGGTTACACCTAAACTAAGGAAAATTGCAATATCCAAAAAAATCAACCTTTAGCAAATACTTGGAATCAGCATGAGAAAATAATTGGCAAACTGTTATCTTACTAATAGAACTACAAAATCAGAACTTCAAATTTCTTCCCTCTTTCTTTGGTTAGAAATTTTCTCTAACACAAGGTTAAGGGATGACAAACTGAATTCAGAGAGATGCTATTGTTGATGCCAAATTTGAAACAAAAATAGGCATTCATCTGAAGTAGTAATAGACTCACACTTATTCCATTATTCTTCCAAAAACATGACTGAAGTAGAAAAACTCTATTATTATTTGGAAATGCTAATTAAAACTGATATCAAGTGTGAAACTTCCATCATATGTTTTTTTTTGTTCGGATATCTGAAAAAGGAATAATTTTCTTTAGAAGAAATCTCTTCAGAACAGAAATCCCTCTGAAAACCTTCTTCCCCTCCCACAAGAAATGACCGCACCTTATATATATACCTCAGAAGATCTCGAAGCTTCTATGCTTACTTCCCAAGCAATATCCAAAAATAGTCCAATTCTGAATATTATATTTACCCTTTTTTATGGATAAAATGGACAAATGGAGGGAGTAGATCCAATTTCACTTGATCCTATACCTCTCATTTTTCCTAATTTCCATCTATAAGGGTAAAAATCCGAAAAAACAAAGAGAGGGCATGTGAAGGAGAGGGAAGCTGTCAGAAATTGTTAGAAATGGCAAGAGGAGAGAGGGAGAGGACGCGTGGTTATGGGTTTGATGCCCACTTGCCATAGATTTGGGTAGAAATAGGGGCTGGATTTGAGTGATTCATTGGAGAATAAGAACAGTCGCATCTGGGGTGTTAGAGATTAGGGTTTGACCGTTTGTTTTTGTGTTTGTGGGTGTATTTGGTAAAGAATAGGTCGTGTCGGGGTAGCCAAGGGGGTTCGGGCGTAGTTGGGCTGGGGTGAGGGAATTCTCATTGGATTTTGATGAATTAATTTAGAGTAGCCCAAAATCGAGCTCTTTCTACCTTTTATTCTCTTTTTCTTATTAATCAATTTTTGTCAATTCCTTTGTTTTCTTCTTTTTTTTCAAAATTAAATTAGTTCCTTAATTAAACCCAGAACCTATTTAACTTAAACAAAACACTAATTAGACCTAAATGGTAATTACCACAATGAATGAAAAACAAATAAAAAGAGGAACTAACCAAAAATAAAGTTAAAACTAAATGCGCAAATTAAACTGTTGTTTGTGATTTTCCTCATTTTTATAAAACAACTACAAAATTACTAGCTAATTTTTAAAAAATACAAAGTTAAATCCTGCATGCAAAATGCACCATTTTTTATTTTTCATTAATTAAACTAAAAATGGAAATGCACAGATAAATGCAAACAATTAAAAGAAAATGCCACAAAAATCTATAAAATTGCAAATAATGAAAAGAAATTTATTTTATTTTGAATTTGTGGGAGTTATTCATATAGGGTAAAAATCACGTGCTCAGAGCTGCCCCTCTTTGCTCGAAAACACGCAGAGTTTTCGGGCAAAGATAAAGTGAGCGGGTACGAGCGACTTTAGATTATTTTAATACGCCATGGAAAGAATTTTTGAAAGATTTAACCTCATCCTACTTCCGAGATTGCCTAAATATCCTTGGCTAAAAAGGAATCAGGTCAATGTAGTTCAGGAACGTTTAGTAGTTGGGACTACCATGAAGCTACGATATCACTACTGATGTTGCTGCCTACTGCTCACCAAACCCTATTATTACACCATGTCAAAATAGAAAGAAGCTAGACTAGACTACGACCAATGAATTAAAAAAACTCTATCTATATATTCAGGTTTGATATTGTAATTCTTGTTGTCTTGTGTTCTGCCGGTGTAGTTGTTACTGACTCAAGTTGCAATCTAAGATGCTTTTCCTTGAAATTTAAATTGTTTCCCTTGTTCTCCAGGTGGGTTCCTGACTACCGAAACTTAAATTGTATTCCTTCGTTTTCTAGGTGGGCTCTTGATTACCAAAACTTGAATTATGCTCCCGTGCTCTCGAGGTGGGCGCCTGATTACCAAAACTTTAATTGTGTTCCCTTGTTCTCGAGGTGGTCTCTGTTGAAAGACGTTCTCAAGTCGCTAAACTAAACGTGTGTTCATATTTGTAGGTTTTGATAAATGACAAACCGACGTGAACGGAACATTGACATATGCCGAAGTCCAAGCACAAGAGAAACAAAGATCAAGATTAAGTAAAGCAACAAAGTTATACATGAGTCGTTCTATTATTGTGATCTTGATCCGACAATTGATTCAAGACTTGGCTTCTCTCATAAAATCATTTTTATCAAACCATGCATCTTTAATTTAAAGCAAAATGATTTTCAAACATTTCATTTTAACCAAAATGAATTCTAAACATGTCTTTCAAAACTGGACAAACAAAATCGATTATGTACTTTATGATAATCGGTTATGTTAAAGCAGTGTACACCAGATTTTACAAAGCTGTAAGATAATCGATTATGTACCTTATGATAATCGATTATGTTAAGGCAGTGTACACCAGATTTTACAAAGCTGCAAGATAATCGATTATGTACCTTATGATAATCGATTATGTTAAGACAGTGTTCACCAGATTTTTCAAAGCTACAAGATAATCGATTATGTGCCTTAGACTGATCGATTATGTTGAGACAGTGAGCATCAGATTTTACAAAGTAGCAAAATAATCGATTATGGTTTTTCTGGTAATCGATTATATTAAAGACCGTTGCCAAAGTATTTTCAAACACTGAAAGATATTCGATTATGTACAATCAGACAATCGATTATGTTAAGCATAAAATCGGGGATTGATTTTTTAACGTTGTCAGGTAATCGATTATACGATTTGGATAATCGACTATTCTGCTTAAAATCTGGGAATGATTTTTAAGCGATCGGCAGATAATCGATTATGCAGAATCAGATAATCGATTATCCTAGCACAAAATCAGCAATTTGTGATTGGCAATTAAGCAACGGTTTTGGGTGTTTTGAGCACTATAAATACAACTCAAATTCACTCTTCTAAGCACAATAACTTATTACATTCTTGCTTATGCTTACATACTCTCATATCAATTATTTTATATTCATTTCATAGCTTTTTGAGAGCCAAACTCTTGACTAAGTTGTTGTTTTCTTGAGCGTATTGTTTCTACTCATATCTACTCTATAAAGAGAGTCTTGTCTTGAGTGCTAAGTGCTTGTACACACTTGAAGGGATATTCTAATCCCTTGTTGTAAGAAGGAAAAGTAGTTCCTTGGTTTGAAGTCTTGAGGTGCGATATCCTCGAGCAGGTTGAAGTCTTGTAGAGTGTATATTTACGAGCAAGTGTAACGGTTTGTTAGGCATCCGTAAGCTTAACGAAGTTAGTGTAAAACTCGAGAGAGTCTCTCGGGGACTGGACTAACCACACGTTGTGGTGAACCAGGATAAAATTCGGTGTGTTCTCTCCTTATCATTTTAATTACTGCACTTACGTTATTCCTGCAATTTTTAATTCCGCAAATTTACATTGTTTTTTATTATAACGCTATTCATCCCCCCCCTTTAGCGTTAAGCGTATATTCTAACAATTGGTATCAGAGCCATACTCTCTGAAAGACTTAACAGTTTGAGAAACTTTCCATGGCTTCTACTCGTAGTGTTTATGCAGGCCTAGGTGAAGGACAATGCTTCACAAGGCCACCACTTTTTGATGGCACCAACTACACTTACTGGAAGGAGAGAATGAGGATTTTCATCCAATCAAACAACTTCCAATTGTGGAAAATTATCAAGAATGGAGAACTACAACCCACCAAAAAGGTTGGAGAAGAACTCGTTCCAAAAACGGAAGACGAATACGACGCGGATGATATCAAAAAGGTAGAGATCAACGCAAAGGCAATCAACATGATGTATTGTGCTATGAACCCCGATGACTATCGAAAAATATCATGTTGCACCACTGCCAAGCAAATGTGGGACAAATTAGAAATCACCTACGAAGGTACGGACCAGGTAAGGGAAGCTAAAATTGATTTCCTAACCCACGAATATGAACTGTTTCGCATGAAGGAAAACGAGAAGATAGATGACATGTTCGAACGATTCTCAAAAATCGTTAATGACCTATACGCCCTCAAAAAGACATTCACGGATAAGGAGCTTGTCCGGAAAATTCTACGAAGCCTCACTCCGGAATGGCGTTCCAAAGCCGACGCTATCCAAGAATCAATCGGCATCACAAACGTCACCATCGACGGACTACGAGGTAATCTTAAAACTTATGAATCAACTATTCTTAACTCTCCTTTGGATGATCAAAGGAAAAGAAAGATTGCGCTCAAAGCATCAACTACTCAACCTCAAAACAATGAGCAGTCAAGTGATGAAGATGTCGAGCTTGGACTCGTTATTAATAATTTTCACTAGTTCATGCAAAAGTATGAACGAAAAGGTAAGCAACAAGGCGACCAATTGAAGTGCTATGGATGCAGAGAAATCGGGCATATCAAATCAAATTGTCCAAACATCAAAAAGGAGAAGAAACCATTCAAGAAACAAAGAGCATACATCTCTTGGGGAGGCGACTCCGGAGACGAATCAAGTGATGGAGAAGGAAACGAGACCGCAAACTTGTGTCTTATGGCACACGAAGAAACTCAAAATGAGGTATGTACTACTTCTAAGAACTATTTCACTTTAGAAGAAATGCAAGATGCATTTGATGAGTTGTATAAAGAGTTTATTAGCGCTTCTAAATCTATAAAAGATTTAAGAAAACAATTTTCTTCAAAAGAAAAGGATTTTGAAAACTTACTCTTGAAAATGAGAAATTAAAAGAGGAAAACAAGTTTTATGGCAAAAGAAGCGCCTATAAACCCGAAAGCTCAAATAAGGATTGTACTTCTTGCAAATCTCTAAAGGAAGAAGTAGAAAGTCTTAGAAGCACTTTGCACAAATTCAATTCTTCACACAAAAATCTCAATGAAGTGCTTGTAAATTTAAAATCCACTAAGCACGGTATAGGCTTCAAAAACAAGCCAAAAGAAAAAATTGAGTCCATTCCTAAACCACCTAAGACTCAACTTAGGCCAAACAAAATAAATGTCAACGCTCAACCTAGAATTTTTAATCCTAGAAGTGCAACTCATCCTAGAACAAATGCTAGAAGAAATATTGGAATGTATAGACCACCTAGACAAGATTTTCGAAAACCACATCAAAACTATTTTCCTAAAAATAGAGTGGATGCTAGAAGAAATGTTGGCATGTATAGACCACCTAGACAAGATTTTCGAAAACTACATCAAAACTATGTTCCTAAAAATAGAGTGAATAATTTTAGACCCCCAAATTATTATCATCCTAGAAGAATGCACAATTAGAATGTCATTTGTCATTATTGCAATAAAATTGGACATATTGCTCCCGCATGCTTCACTAGACATAGACATTTCACTGCAGGTCAATCACACCAATATTTTGCACCTAACACACAAGGACCCAAAATGGCTTGGGTATCAAAATCTCATTAATTTGTTTTGTAGGTGTGTTTGAAGGGATCAAGTGTACTTTGGTACCATGATGGTGGATGCTCCAAACATATGACCGGGGATGCATCAAAATTCCTTCAACTAAAACCCACGGAAGGAGGAAATGTTATTTTTGGAGATAATAACAAAGAAAAAATTATCGGCATTGGATCGGTCGGTAAGGACGAATCCTCCTCCATTAAGCATATTTTGCTTGTTAAAAGTCTTAAACATAATCTCTTGAGCATAAGTCAATTATGTGACAAGGGAAATCTTGTATTGTTTGACTCCGAAGAATGCTTAGTTATTCATCGTAGTGATTTCAAAATTATTCTTCGTGGTATTAGAATGGATAATATCTATATGGTTGATCTTGAAAATTCTTCATCAAGTTTTGTAAATTGCCTTATGAGTAAAGAAGACGACATGTGGTTATGGCATCGTAGAGTAGCTCATGTAAATATGAATCTTTTAAACAAACTAGTTTCACAAGATTTAGTAATTGGTCTTCCAAACATGAAATTTGAAAAAGATTCTATTTGTGATTCATGTCAAAAAGGAAAACAAACAAAAGCCTCTTTTAAATCCAAAAATGTTGTTTCAACCACTAGACCCTTACAACTTCTACATGATCTTTTTGGACCATCTCGTGTTGAAAGTTTTGGTGCAAATCTTTATGCTTTTGTAATTGTTGATGACTACTCTAGATTCACATGGACGTTATTTCTTGCTCATAAAAGTGATGCCTTTCATGCTTTTAAAAGTTTTCTTAAACGTGTTCAAAATGAAAAGAACACAACCGTCACTTCCATAAGAAGTGATCATGGGGGAGAGTTCGATCATAATATCTTTGCGGATTTTTGTGACGGACTCGGTATTGAACATACCTTCTCGGCTCCACATACACCACAACAAAATGGGGTGGTGGAACGTAAAAATCAATGTCTCGAAGAGATGGCTAGAACCATGCTCGATGAGGCTAAGATTTCCAAAAAGTTTTGGGCGGACGCCGTGAGTACCGCTAGCTATGTTTTAAACAGAGCTGTCATAAGAGCGATACTCATAAAAACTCCCTATGAACTCTACAAGGGAAGGAAACCAAATCTTTCTCATCTTAGAGTCTTCGGTTGTAAATGTTTTATTCACAACAACGGAAAAGATAACTTGGGAAAATTTGACGCGAAATTTGATGAAGGAATTTTTCTTGGTTACTCATCGCGTAGCAAAGCATATAGAGTTTTTAATAATCGAACCAAAACTGTTGAGGAATCTCCTCATGTAGTATTTTGTGAAAATGATACTCGCCTGGCGAGAAAGGATTCTTGTGTTGATCTTGAAGATGCTTTAAAGAAAATCAATCTTCAAGACGAGGTACAAAAGGAGGATCCAAAGGAAGTTCAAGATGAAGTCATGGAACAACCTTCGGAAGAAGTACCACCACAAGAAGAAGAATCGATGATGCCTAAGGCTTGGAGGACGTCTAAAGACCATCCTCTTGACAAGGTAATTGGCAACATCGAGAAAGGGGTAAGTACACGAAATCTTCTTAAAGACACCGTAGGGCATATGGCTTTTGTCTCTCAAATTGAACCTAAAACCATTTCCGAAGCAATTGGGGATGAGAATTGGACCTTGGCAATGCAAGAGGAGCTTAACCAATTCAAACGTAATGATGTTTGGGAATTGGTGCCAAGACCCGATAATCACACCATAATTGGTAAGAAATGGGTTTTTCGAAATAAATTAGATGAAAATGGCATAATCACTAGAAACAAAGCTAGGCTAGTTGCTAAGGGTTATAATCAAGAAGAAGGAATTGATTATGAAGAAACCTATGCGCCCGTTGCACGCCTAGAAGCCATTCGTTTATTACTTGCGTTTTCATCATCTATGAATTTTAAACTATATCAAATGGATGTCAAAAGTGCCTTTCTAAATGGATTCATTCAAGAGGAAGTATATGTTGAACAACCCCCGGGCTTTGAAGATTTTAAATCTCCCGACCATGTCTTCAAGCTTAAGAAAGCTTTATATGGTCTTAAACAAGCTCCTCGCACTTGGTATGAGCGTCTAAGTAAATTTCTCTTAGACAATGAGTTTGAAATGGGGAAAGTCGACACTACACTGTTTATCAAAATAAAAACAATGACATTCTATTAGTTCAAATTTATGTCGATGATATTATTTTTGGTGCTACTAATGATTTTTTATGCGAGGAATTTTCTAAGTTAATGACTAGCGAATTCGAAATGTCAATGATGGGTGACCTAAACTTCTTCTTGGGGCTGCAAGTGAAACAAATGAAAGAGGGAACTTTCATTTGCCAATCCAAATATTGCAAGGAGTTGCTAACTCGTTTTGAAATGAGCAACGCCAAAGCAATGCCACTCCAATGAGCACATCCGACCATCTTGACAAGGATGAGAAAGGTAAGGAGGTAGACACCAAGAAATATCGAGGTATGATCGGATCCCTTCTTTACCTTACTGCTAGTAGATCGGACATCATGTTTAGTGTGTGCCTATGCGCTCGATATCAATCATGTCCGAAGGAGTCGCACCTAACTGCGGTAAACCGGATAATGAGATATCTTATTGAAACCATAAATGTGGGACTATGGTATCCCAAAGGTTCTTCATGCCAACTTGATGGTTATTCCGATTCCGATTTTGCGGGATGCAAATTGGACCGCAAGAGCACTAGTGTCACTTGCCATTTGCTCGGTAGCTCTCTAGTTTCTTGGTTTAGCAAGAAACAGGTAAGTGTTGCATTGTCCACAACCGAGGCTGAATATGTAGCGGCGGGGAGTTGTTGCGCTCAAATCCTTTGGATGAAACAACAACTCTTGGACTATGGCCTTAGTATCGATCATATCCCTCTTCGATGTGATAATACTAGCGCCATTAACTTGACGAAGAACCATGTTCTTCACTCAAGAACGAAACACATAGAAATTAGGCACCACTTTATAAGAGATCACGTTCTCAAAGGTGATGTCGAAATTGAGTTTGTTGAAACAAAAGATCAATTGGCCGACATCTTTACAAAGCCTTTTGAGAAAGAGTCCTTCTTCCGAATTCGTAGTAAACTCGGGATTCTTGACTCCACGTTGATCTAATTCATGCATTGCATTTTTATGTTTTAACGATTACTAACTTGAGCGTCGGAGGCGCCTAATTCTTTTTTGCAGGTATCGCCCCAAAGACAGGGGGAATTATCAGACACCGATGCAGAATAATCGATTTCTCTAAAGTCAATAATCGATTATTCCCCATTTACGTTTTATGTTTATTATGCTGGAAAATTGACATAATCGATTATACAACACTACAATCGATTATCTAACAGTTTTGGCTTTGCAGGATTTTAGCTGTTAAATATAAAAATCGATTATCACATATCCCTAATCGATTATGTTGACATTTATTTTCAGGTGTTAAGTCACTGTGTGACAATAATCGATTATTTAAAACAGTGTAATCGATTTTCCTATTACCGTCTCGGATGTCCGTTACTACATTTCCTGAAATAATCGATTATCTCAAAAGCACAATCGATTATTCCCCGAGTCAGAAAATCACTGGGCACACTGTGTCAGAATAATCGATTACCATAGTTCCATAATCGATTATTCTCAGTCAGTGTTTCAAAATAGTTACCGTTTCTGACCGTTTGCTCCTTAAATTTTTGCAGATTTCTTAACTTTAATGCAATTTCATTCTTTACATTATAAATAGGTGCATTATATCTTCAATGTCTTCACTCAAACATCAATCTTAGCTCCCAAATTCTCAAAAATCTCTCAAAACTCTTCAAATGCTATTACTATTTATTCAAAATGACGGGCAAAACTTCCAAATGAGCTCGTTCCGGCAAAAATGTTGCCTCCTCTTCCGTCACTCGTCCACTAGTTCATTGTTATAAAGATGGTTATTAATTACGATTCAATAGTGAAGCCGAACTTATGCGCTTCATTGAAAAATTTGAAAATCGAGAAATCCTTCCTCCTCGATTTTCCACGGATCGTTTCCTTAATCACATCACCCCTCCATCCATGGCAGATATGCTTATGCAAAGCCAAATCCTTGAATTCCTATATCTTCGCACTCCTTACATTCACCCTCCTCTAATTCGGGCCTTCTATTCAAATCTCGAGAAGGACGAAGATGGTGAAATTGTCTCGAACGTCGATGGAATTTCAATTCCTCTATCTGAGGAAAATATTCAAGCCCTCACTAAACTCCCGCGCAATGGGGAAGACATTTCTCTCTATACTAGGGAAGAAGGCGCGTTATTTGATGAACAACTTCTCTTCACCCAAATTGGCATCGGTGAATTTATTGCAACTCCGGACCATCGTCGTCCAACAATTACAAACATGCTCCCTGAATATCGTCTAATTTTTTATTTCATCACCCGCGTTCTAAAACCGTGAAAATTCAATCACACAACTATCTCTCATGAGGATTCAGAACTCATGCATGTCATTATCACCGGGGCTCGCATCAATTGGTGCAAGTTCGTCATGACTCACTTATATGATGCAATTGGGGAAGATAAGCCACTCCCCTATGCTTTTGTCGTTATGACCATTCTTGTTGCTTCCGGTATCGACACCTCCGTCGGTCCTCACAAAAAGGCAACAAAACATTGGGAAATTCACGAATCTTCATTTCCCAATATCGGTGAGCATCCGCCTCCTCCTCCACCTCAAAGACATCGTCATCCGGCCCCGTCCGATGCATCCCTCCAATCTATTTTCGAGCAACTTGCCTCCATATCCACATCCATAAATCATATTGATATGAATGTCAATCGATTGACTCACGAGCTGCATGGATATTTTGATCACGTCCATTATCCATATGCCCAAATTGTCCTTCGGGAAGATGTACCGGATGTCGAGACGGAAGTCAATGATGATAATGAATAATGTCTTGTCTCTTTGTTTTTCTAGTTTGCATAATATTCTGTCCTTTATTTTTATGTATTTGCAATATTGTTTAATCAATAAAGAGTTAGTTATTTTTTGCTAATGTCAAAAGGGGGAAGATATGGGCTATGCACACTAATACATATTGGCATAAATTGAGGGGGAATTCATAACTTGAGGGGGAACTCGTTGCATATCTATATACTTGTCTTGGATCGTCATTATGAATTAATTAAAATGCATATCCCGATATTGGTTTGCCATTATCAAAAAGGGGGAAATTGTTGAAACACGTTCTCAAGTCGCTAAACTAAATGTGTGTTCATATTTGTAGGTTTTGATAAATGACAAACCGACGTGAACGGAACATTGACATATGCCGAACCAAGCACAAGAGAAACAAAGATCAAGATTAAGTAAAGCAACAAAGTTATACATGAGTCGTTCTATAATTGTGATCTTGATCCGACAATTGATTCAAGGCTTGGCTTCTCTCATAAAATCATTTTTATCAAACCATGCATCTTTAATTTAAAGCAAAATGATTTTCAAACATTTCATTTTAACCAAAATGAATTCTAAACATGTCTTTCAAATCTGGACAAACAAAATCGATTATGTACTTTATGATAATCGATTATGTTAAAGCAGTGTACACCAGATTTTACAAAGCTGTAAGATAATCGATTATGTACCTTATGATAATCGATTATGTACCTTATGATAATCGATTATGTTAAGGCAGTGTACACCAGATTTTACAAAGCTGCAAGATAATCGATTATGTACCTTATGATAATCGATTATGTTAAGGCAGCGTTCACCAGATTTTTCAAAGCTACAAGATAATCGATTATGTGCCTTAGACTAATCGATTATGTTGAGACAGTGAGCATCAGATTTTACAAAGTAGCAAAATAATCGATTATGGTTTTTCTGGTAATCGATTATATTAAAGACCGTTGCCAAAGTATTTTCAAACACTGAAAGATAATCAATTATGTACAATCAGACAATCGATTGTGTTAAGCATAAAATCGGGGATTGATTTTTGAACGTTGTCTGGTAATCGATTATACGATTTGGATAATCGATTATTCTTCTTAAAATCTGGGAATGATTTTTAAGCGATTGGCAGATAATCGATTATGCAGAATCAGATAATCGATTATCCTAGCACAAAATCAGCAATTTGTGATTGGCAATTAAGCAACGGTTTTGGGTGTTTTGAGCACTATAAATACAACTCAAATTCACTCTTCTAAGCACAACAACTTATTACATTCTTGCTTATGCTTACATACTCTCATATCAATCATTTTATATTCATTTCATAGCTTTTTGAGAGCCAAACTCTTGACTAAGTTGTTGTTTTCTTGAGCATATTATTTCTACTCATATCTACTCTATAAAGAGAGTCTTGTCTTGAGTGCTAAGTGTTTGTACACACTTGAAGGGATATTCTAATCCCTTGTTGTAAGAAGGAAAAGTAGTTCCTTGGTTTGAAGTCTTGAGGTGCGGTATCCTCGAGCAGGTTGAAGTCTTGTAGAGTGTATATCTACGTGCAAGTGTAACGGTTTGTTAGGCACCCGTAAGCTTAACGAAGTTAGTGTAAAACTCGAGAGAGTCTCTCGGGGACTGGACTAACCACACGTTGTGGTGAACCAGGATAACATTCGGTGTGTTCTCTCCTTATCATTTTAATTACTGCACTTACGTTATTCCTGCAATTTTTAATTCCGCTAATTTACATTGTTTTTTATTATAACGCTATTCATCCCCCCTCTAGCGTTAAGCGTATATTCTAACAGTCTCCTGATTGCCAAAACAAGAATTGTATTCCCTTGTTCTCCAGGCCAGCTCCTGATTACCAAATCATGAATTGTACTCCCTTGTTCTCAAGGTGGGCTCCTGATTGCTAAAACTCGAATTGTGTTCCCTTGTTCTCCAAGTGGGCTCCTGATTGCAAAAACTTGAACTGCATTCCCTTTTTTCTCTAGTTGATCTCCTGATTTCCAAAACATGATCTATATTCCCTTTGTTCTCTATGTCAGCTCTTCATTACAAAAACTTGAACTGTATTCCCTTGTTCTCCAGGTGAGCTCCTGATTACCAAAATTTGAATTGTATTCCCTTGTTCTTCAGGTGGGCTCGTGATTACCAAAAACTCAAGCTGGGCTCTTTATTTCCAAAACTAGAATAGTATTCCCTTATTCTCTAGGTAGGCACCTTATTGCCAAAACAAGAATTGTATCGCCTTGTTCTCCAGGTGGGCTCCTGATTGCCAAAATATGAATTGTGATCCCTTATTCTCCATGTGGGCTCCTGATTACCAAACCTTGAATTGTATTCCCTTGTTCTCCAGGTGGGCTCCCGATTACCAAAGTATGAATTGTCTTCCCTTGTTCTCTAGAAAGGGCTCCCAATTACCAAAACATGAATTCTTTTTCTTTATTTTCTAGGTGGGCTCCTGGTTAGAAAAACTTGAATTGTATTCCCTTGTTCTTCAGGTGGGCTCCGGATTATCGAAACTGGAACAATATTCCTTTGTTCTCCAAGTGAGCTCCTGATTGCTGAAACTGGAATTTAATTCCCTTGTTTTCTAGGTGGGCTCCTGATTATTTAAACTTGAATTGTATTCCCTTGTTCTCCAAGTGGGCTCCTGATTAGCAAAACTTTAATTTTATTCCCTTGTTCTCTAGGTGGGCTCTTGATTGCCAAAACGTTGAATTGTACTCCTTTTTTCTTCATGTGGGTACCTGATTTCAACAAAAATAAACAAAATAAAGAAAATTTTCTACCCCAGTTTGGTGGTTGGATACATTTGTGAGTGTTAAGCTTACTCATGTTACCAAATATTACAAAAAATTTGAAAGCTATATCCCATTGTCTAGGAGGGTCTTGACAACTTCTTAACTAATGACAATTTTGAAACTAACTTATATCTTCTAAAGGTACTACTTCCGCTATATCTTATTATGTAAGAAAGTATTAAAACTACATCCCATAATCTAGGAGGGTCCAGACAACTCTTAACTAAATGACAATTTTAAAACGAATCTATATCTTCTAAAGCTATTACTTGCGCTATATCATGTTATCTAAGAAAATAATAAGGCTACGTCTCATTGTGCAGGAGGGTCCTGCCAACTCTTATCCAATGACAATTTCAACACTAAACTATATCTTCTAAAGGTACCACTTTCACTACATGTTATTATCTAAAAAGCCCTCAGAGCTACGTCACATTATCCCCTCCTGACAACCCAAAGACAAATTTAACCATAAGAGTGATAATTCCTTATGGCCTAATTATACTACCATATAGTTGAACTTAAGCTAGATATTGTTATCTAATGAAAATCCTTACGCTGAGTAATGTTATTCAATAAGGTCCTGAAAACTCAAGAATGAGTCATATCTTAAAACATGAGAACTTTGAGACCAACTTGTATTGCTTTGGGGGTACACTTATTCTATATTTTGCTACTTATATTTTTAAAACTAGGTCCCATTCCAGGAGGGTCCCGAAAACAACTGCCATTGCTCAGGCGGGTCCTTAAGATTTACGGTCATAACTATCTAATGCTTTCTTTTCCCCTACTGAGGGTTTCTCCGAGACAACAAAAAAAATTTTCCCTATATGTCAAAGAAAATTCTTGTCAGTTTAAAATGTGGTGGTTAGTTTGTGGCATTCATACTGAAAGTGCCCTCCTTGCTATCATGCTTTGTCTTGACTAGCTTCCCCGAACTGGTCCTGAACTTCTTGATTTCCTGACTTACTTTCAAAGATCACGACCTTTGGTAAACCACGTGTTTTGTACCCAAACCATTGTATTATATCCCTAACCTCTTTATCAGAATAATTTCATTTCTCCATCGAGTACTGAATCATTCCACTGATGAAACAACCGGTGATTCTTTATATCCCATTTTTCATCATGTTGTCTTTGGTATGTTCTGGCCACACTATGCCTTTCACTTTTGGGAGCTGGTAATAAGCTTTAAAATTCTTTCTTACTTGCTCAAACATCTTAGATAAAGGAAAACCCAAGAGAAAATAAAGTGCAACGACTTTAAGTGTCAAGGATAAGAAGAATCCAAAACTGGATGACTGCTAAAAGGAAAATGTAAAGAGACTTATCTACATAGAATAGCTTGTACCGATGATCATGACATGCACTTCAGATTAGTCGGCCCAGTCTGTCCCTCCGATCAACTCTCAGTTGCCATGCTTTGTTGCCCTGAAATTTCATAACCTAATTTCTTCAACCAAACCTTGACCTTGTTCATCCTGCAGTGCTCGGAATATGCTTTTACTAACAAACCTATTTCATTTGTTCATCTCTCAACTTACTTTTTCCTTAAGGTACCTGTGAGAGTTTTCACCAATAAGAGTCTCTTATTTTTCAATTCTCTCATTCCCACCGCCTTACGGTGCCCGTGAGGATTTTCACTAATAAAACTCTCTCATTTTTCATTTCTCTAAGCTCATGTCACCTTACGATGCCCGTGAGGGTTTTCACCAATAAGACTCTCTCATTTTAATTTTCTTTGTTTGGACTAGAGTGTTACCCCTGACAAGAATCATCTCTACTTGCTTGATTTGGCATCTTGATGATTGATCAAAAGGTCTTTCTTTGGATCATAAGATGGGATCTTGGACATGGTTAGAAATAAAAGGTACCAATGGCTCAAAACAATTCAAATGGGTTCAAAATTACAACTTTCATAATCAAATTTCTTACAACAACCACAACTTCTGCCCCAGTTTCTTTCTTGGGGACCTTTGGATTTTTACTTTGATAGGACCGAACCTTGACGCTTCCTACGTATCCTTAGAAGGAATCAAGTCGAACGTAGTTCACGACATAAACAATTACTTTATTGTTGTAATTTTTCTTTTCTGTTTCTTCCATTCTCTATTTTCTTTTTTTGTTGTTTGATTGTTTTGTTGTTTTTTTTTTCTTTTTCTTTTCTTCTCTTTCTTTTATCCCTTTTTCTCTCTTTTTTTTCTTCCTGTTCTTATTCTTTTCTTTTCTTTTTTCTTTACTTATCTTTCACGCTTGCGCTTATGATTTTGCTACTGATTTTGAAATTAGGGTATGAAAGAAAATAAATAAGGCTCAAAAGGTATAACTAAGGATAAAGTGTTTAGATAGTAGAACAAAATGTCTTCGTCATTTTAATCTCCAAAACATGCCAAGTACAAACAAATACAATTTAAACAAAGAAAATTATACATAGTATCTCTTAACCATATCAAAATTAATGGCCATTTCTAGAACTTTCCTTCTACATCTGTTAAATACAAAGCCCTATTGGACAATACTCTCATCACGATAAACGGCCCCTGACATTTTGGGGCGAATTTTCCCTTTGCGTTCGCCTGATTAGAGAGGATGTGTTTTAATACCAACTGACCCACTTCAAACCTCTGTGGGTGCACCTTCTTATTATATGCTCTGGCCATTCTTTGTTGATACAACTGGCCATGACACGCTACTACTAATCTTTTCTCGTCAATCAAACTCAATTTCTCCAGGAAGGTTTTGACCCAGTCATCATCATCAATTACGGCCTCAGTGACAATCTGAAGGGATGGGATTTCAATCTCTGCCGGTATCACCACTTTTGTGCCATACGCCAACAAATACGGAGTTGCCTCTACTGAAGTGCGAACAGTACTGTAATAACCTAACAATGCGAAGGGAAACTTCTCATGCCATTATTTGGAACCCTCCACCATTTTCCACAGTATCTTCTTTATGTTCTTGTTGGCTGCCTCGACTGCTCCATTCACCTTGGTACAGTATGGAGTGGAATTATGATGTGTATTCTTAAACTGCTGATACCTCTTTCATCAAATGACTATTGAGATTTGCACCACTGTCAGTGATGATTATATTCGGGATCCCAAACCGGCAAATGATATTTAAATGCACCAAATTGACCACGGCTTTCTTTATATAAACTTGAAAGTTTTAGCTTCAACCCACTTGGTGAAATAATCAACAGCCACCAGAATGAACCTATGACCATTGGCTGATGCTGACTCGATGGGCCTAATGACATCCATACTCCAAGCAACGCAAGGCCATGGTACGGACATTGTATGTAATTCAGATGGTGGGGAATGAATCAGATCTCCGTGCACCTGACATTGATGACATTTGCGCACGAAACTGATACAATCTAGCTCCATGGTGAGCTAATAATAACATGCTCAGATAATCTTCTTTGCCAAAACATATCCACTCATATGTAATCTGTAAACTTCGGAATGTACCTTGGTCATGATGGTCGTCGCCTTTCTAGAACCTATACATTTCAACAACCCAAGATGTGGCGTTCGTTTGTACAATCCTGCTCAACTAAAGAAAAATTCACTTGATAAGCAACTAATTGTTCTCTTTTGATCACATGTGGCTTGTATTGGATACACCCCCATCCTGATGTATTCTTTGATATCATGAAACCAAGGTTTACCATCGAGTTCCTCTTCAACCACATTACAGTAAGCATGTTGGTCATGAACTTGGATATGTAGCGGATCAACATAATACTTATCTTGATTGTGCAACATCGACGCCACGGTAGCCAAAGCATCAGCAACCTCGTTTTGGATTCTTTGTATATGCCTGAACTCTATTGATCGTAATCGTTTACAAAGATCATGCAGACATTGCTAGTATAGTATAAGCTTTAAGTCTCGTGTTTCCCATTCTCCTTGAATCTGCTGTACCAGAAGGTCCGAGTCCCCCAAGACCAAGACTTCCTAGACACTCATGTGTGCGGCTAACCTCATACCCATAATGCATGCCTCATATTCTACCATGTTTTTTGTGTAATAGAAATGTAGTTGAGCCGTAATAGGATAGTGGCGCCCTATTTAAAAAATAAGTACTGCTCCTATCCCAGCACCTTTCATGTTGGCAGGACCACCGAAGAATAGTTTCCATCCTGGCTTTTCAACCTGTTCCAACTCATCAATGTGCATCTCCTCCTCATCCGGGAAGTACATCTTCAAAGGAATCATATTCTTTATCCACCGGGTTCTCGGCCAAATGGTCACCCAATGCATGTGCTTTCATCGCAGCCGAGTCACATAGACGATGTCGAATTCTGTGAGCAGAATCTGCCACTTCTCAAGCCTTCGTGTAGGCATAGGATTCTTAAAGATGTATTTCAACGGATCCCTGCAGGAGATGAGTTAACTAGTATAAGACGACAAGTAATATTTCAACTTTTGTGCTACCCAAGTTAGGGCTCCGCATGTCCTCTCAAGATGAGTATACTTAACCTCGTAAGATTTGAACTTCTCGCTAAGGTAGTATATGGCCTGGTCCTTCCTACTGGTGATATCATGGTGCCCCAACAGACATCAAAATAAATTATCTAGAACCATCCAATGCAAAATAAAAGGCCTCCCTGGTTTTGGTGGGACAAACACAGTTGGGTTCGACAAGTACCCCTTTATCTTATCAAATGCCTCCTGACATTCCTCCGTCCACTTGACCGCATCATCCTTTTTCAACAACTTAAAAATAGGCTCACAAGTTGTCTTGAGCAGAGCAATAAACCTGCTAATGTAATTCAATCTCCCCAATAGACTCATCATCTTAATCTTGTTACTTAGAGGCGGTAATTCCAGGATAGATTTAATTTTTTACGGGTCCAGCTCAATACCTCGATGGCTGACTATTAATCCAAGCAACTTTCCAAAAGGCACACCGAATGTACATTTTGTAGGATTGAGCTTGAGATTATACCTGCGGAGCCTTTGGATGAATTTTCTCAGATCTCTAACATGGTCAGACTACTTCCTAGACTTAACAATAATATCATCCACGTAGACATCAATATCCTTGTGTATCATGTCGTGGAATATGGTTGTCACTACCTCATGTATGTTTCCCCATCATTCTTTAGACCGAAAGGCCTGATCGTGTAGCAGTATATTCCCCATGGCATGATGATTGCAATCTTCTCCGCATCCTCCTCATCCATTAAGATCTGTTGATAGCCCGTGTAATACTCCACAAAAGACCCAATCTCATCTTTTGCACAATTATCAGTCAATATGTGGATGTTTGGTTGTGGGAAGTTATACTTCGGACTCGCCTTGTTGAGATAATGATAATTGACACACACTCTAGTCTTACCGTCTTTCTTTGGCACAAGCACAACATTGGCAAACCAGGTGGGATACCACATAACTCGAATGACTTTTGCCTCGAACTGCTTTGTGACTTCTTATTTGATCTTTACTCTCATTTCAGTTTTCAACTTTCTTATCTTTTGTTTGACGCGAGCAAATGGCAGATCAGTGGGAAACTTTTGAACCACTAAGTCAATGCTTAGACTGGGGATGTCATAGTATGACCGTGAAAAAATATCTTTGTATTTAAACAGTGCTCTGTTTATCTCCTCCCTAAGCTGCGACTCAAGATTGACTCTTATTTTAGTTTCTCTGATATTATCTGGGTTCCCTAGATTGATTGAATCTGTATCGCTCAAGTTTGGCTTGGGTTTTTCCTCAAAGAAACTCCATATCAGGTCCAACCACAGAACTGGAACTTTTTGTTGTCGGGCACTTCTTGGTGTCGTGCCTAACAACTGATCATAAGGCTCATAGCACAGGCTTCGGAAGGGCCCATTCTTTCTGCTTCATACTTCTGGCTCTCTTTATATCTGCAATTATGGGATTGAATCCTACACCAAAGGACTCCATTTTTTTGTAGAGATATTGGTTGTACGATAGCTTGAAGCGATGAACCCAAACCGTTTCCTAGGACAAATCCACTACTCAACATTTCAATAGCCCTCGTGACCGATGCAGCAGCTACCTTTGCCACTGGAACGAACTCCCCTTCCAGAATTTTCTTTACCAATACCGTATCATGAACTTGATATACCTAAGGCCCCTTGTTATCCACAGCCTCAATAAATGGTACGATGGCATCACTATGAGCATAAAGTTATCTTGTCCGTGCATAACGATTTCTCCTCGATCCCATTCAAATTTTACCATTTGATGCAAAGTAGATGGGATCGCTTTACCGGCATGGATCCGGGGTCGCCCCAACAACAAATTGTGAGAGACGGCCATATCTAACACGTACAATTCCATGGTTAAATCAAGTGGTCCGACTATTAGATCGAGTACTATGTCACGGACCGAATCTTTCCCTCTATCGTCGAACCTTCATACACAAATACTATTCTTGTGAACTCTTTTATCATCCACTTTTAGTTTGTTCAGCATGTAGAGAAGGCAAAAGTTTGCACTTGAACCATTTTCGACCAATACCCGGGTAACAACGGAATCTTCACATTTCACCATGAGATAAATGGCTCTATTGTGCTCAATACCCTCTACGGGCAATTCTAGAAAATGTGACTCTGTTTACCTCGAAAATCTTGTTGGCTATCTTTTCCAAGTGAGTCACTGAGATTTTGTCAGGAACTTGGGCCTCGTTCAGCATCTTCATCAGTGCCCGTAGGTGTTCGTCCGAATGAATAGACAGTGACAACATCGAGATTTGGGCAGACGTCTTCCTCAACTGTTCCACAATAGAATAGTCTTGCACTTCCATCCTTTTCAAAAGCTCCTACTTCCTCTTTAGTCACAGCTTTCTTCACCAATACTGAGTTATCTTTGGAGGGTGTACGTTTTCTCAACTCCTCGTGGGCGAAGCACCTCCTCGAATGGGTTAATCCATGGGTTTCACAAACTTCTTCTTTGACCACTTTCCCTTTGTAAGTCACTATCACTCGCTCATAATTCCAAGGGATGTACCTCTTCTTGACTATTGGTAGCTTAGTTGCAGGTTTGATAATGACGGGCTCTGTGCGAGCACCTTCCACAACCACAAAAGGCTTGCTTGCCACCCCTGATACCACTACCTTTGCATTTTCTTGTTTCACTGTCCCATCTCCTGAGGAATGCTTTTTGGTTACAGTAAAAGGCTCACTTCTTGTTCCACTCTACTTAAGCATTGACATCTTGCTCGTTAGTTTTTGAAATGGCTTCCCCTCGCTGGTTCAGATCATCATGACAGTTTGTGAAGGATTTTAGGGTTCTCCTTCTTTGTGCACTATCTCAATCATGTTCGTTTCTTGATGGGCAGGTAGCACTTTCTGGTTAGGATTGGGTGTTTCTGGAGCTTGCACCTCAATTCGATGCGAATCAATGAGCTCTTGAGTAGAATTTTTCATATGCTAACATTTCTCTATGTTGTACCCTGAAGCACCAGAATAATACTCACAACTGACAGAATAATCAAGATTTCTCGGGGGAGGGTTCCGCAATTTTGCTTCAATAGGCCTCAACATATCTAACTGTCTCAACCTGTGGAATAAGCTAGTATAGCATTCTCCCAGTGGAGTGAAGGTTTTCTTCTTCTGTAATTTCTCATTCTTAAAGACTTGGTTAGCCCCGAAAGCTGGTATCAAGGGTTTTGGTAGGCTCTTAGAGTTGGATGCACATTTTGTGGAGCTAGGTAAGTATTTTTCCGGGTTAGTACATGCCATTGTGCGTGGGCGGGAGGTTTAGTATATGTTTGTACATGATAAATAGAAAAACAGAGGTCTGGGGATAGGTAGTAGTATTTTGGTAGGCTATGTGGAGTATGGGGGTAAATTTGGTTGTGGGGTTGAGGCTGGTTGCAATGTTATGAACCCCTGGGTCTGAACTAAGCACCTTAGTCAATTATTGCTACCTCCTCTTTCTTCTTCTTTCCAATTGTTCCCCAGTTCCGCCTTGAATGGCCCAGGTGGTTGCTTTGATTGCTGAATAGCTCATGATTTTGTTAGACTTGAGCCCCTCCTCTACCATGTTCCCATTTTCACAACTTCATTAAAGGACTTTCCCACAGCCGATACTAAATGACCAAAATAAGTAGGCTTCCACCATTTCACTTTTCTTCATTTGAGGGTCGACCCTTGCTGCCTGCTCTCTCCAACGAAAGCCATACTCCCTAAAACTCTCATTGTGCTTTTTCTCAAGTTTCAAGGACAAATGATCTTGGATAATTTCAAGATTGTGCTGGAAGTGGCCAACAAATGCTTAGGCTAGATCATCCCAAGTATACCACCTTCCGTGGTCTTGCCGTGTAGACCATTCCAATGTAGAGCCACTCAGACTTTGATTGAAATATGCCATTACAACTCGTCATTTCCTCCAGCCCCCTCATTTGCTGCAAAATCCTCTCAAGTGTGCTACTGGATCACCATGTCTATCGTATAAATAAAACATAGGTATCTTGAACCCTACCGGCAATTGTACAACTGGGAACAAACATAGATCTTTCTACACCACACTTACTTGACCACCCAGTCCTTGCATGTCTCTGAATGATTTCTCTAAGATTTTGACTTTCCTTAGCATCTCTTCTTGCTTAGGATTTTTTGTTGGTTTCTCAGCTTCTGTATGGAGATTAAAATTGTGAGTGTATGAATAGGGTTCTAAAGCTTTAAAAGTAGGTTACGGGGGGTAATACTTGTTGTCATGGGTTTGTAACAAAGGTTCACTGGGAGGATCTGTGTATTGTAGTGGGTGGGGGTTCCACGAAGATATGAGCAACTCGTGGAGGAGCGTGTGGGACTTGTTTGGGTGGTAGTGCTGGTGGTGTCTTGGAAGTTGTGCCCTGGTAGTGTTATTAGATGGGAAAGCTTGGAGGTGGATAAGCTGGTGGTGGTTGCCTCTTTACCCATGTGTGGTACATTTAAGCCATTTGTTGTTTCAGTTTATACATTTCTTGTTTCGTTGCATTAACATCCGACTCTTCCACCTCTCTTTAGGGATTGATGATATTTGTGTCAGGCTCTTGGTTAGCCGTAGTCAGTTTGCTTTTGGAACGGGTGTTGTAGGGGTAGGTTGCCAGAACGCCACAAAACTAACCACCTGTCTGGAATTGGATAGGCAACAACAAACTTGGTTGCAGTTAGGATTTAACAGAAAGGCAACCACATATCTGGGAAGGAATGTCACTATGCATTGGATCGACTGCTTGCGTCATCCCGGCTTTACCCTATATACAACTTCTTTTTGTTTTCCTTTTTTTTCTCTCTTTATTCAGCTTGTTTTTGCTTGATTTCTCATTGTTCTTATTATCTCTCTTATTTTGCCGTTGTTTCCTTCTCACGATTTCTTACTTTTCTTCTCGTTTCTTTTTTCTTCTTTTTTTGCTTATTTCTTTTCCTTTTTTTTGTTATTGTCGAATCTTATGGAGATTGCCTATGTATCATCATCCCGTATGAATCACACTGAGCATAGTTATGGAAGATAAGTATAGAAACTAAAATAACAAAATATTTTTGGGATTTTCAATTTTCATAAAGTAAAGTAGTTTTAATTACAAAAACCAAACTAACAGACCCGAGTGACAAATAGACTCTGACAAAAATGTGAAAACAACATACTCGACAACAAACTACAGACTCAAGTAAAAGAAAATACAGACATCGCAAACTAACAGACTCGAGTGACAATCACAAATACATTAGTTCCTCTAATGCTCCTGGGGCTCGTGGGACATCATACAGTCACACCGCGAGCCTGCGCGCTACATCCCCTTGGAGGTGATGGAGGTCTTCCATTACCTGACGGACAAAGGTCATCGCGGCGGCAAAAACATGGATCTAGTCATATCTTCACTACTACTGCATTTTATCGCAATGTAATCAGCGATCCTTCAGACTCTCTCTCTTATGAAAACCTTTTCTTGCAACAGTCGCCCAATTTGTTGGGTACTGCCTTCTAAAGTTTGTTAGGCTACCCGATTCAGCTCTTGAAATTGATGCAAACCTCTTTCTAGTTGTACTATTGTTGCGTAATAGTGCTCTCTTTCAGCCTTAAAATCTTTTGTCTGCTTAACCATTTTGTTTTCAATAGTGATAACCCTCTTCTTCAATCCCGCAACCTCATTATTGTACTTTTCCTTCAACTGTTGAATCAGGTGTTCTCGTTCTTCTACATTTTTTGGGCAACTACTTTTGGATCCTGGTTAGCTCACCCTCTACTTTGTTTAGGTCAAAACCATACTCCCCTATTTTTCTGCCCAGGTTGTTTATGAGCTTTTCATCTTTTACACTTCTAGTGTGATTTTCTGTCGCTATTTTCATTTTCTGAAACTAGCTCGAAGGGCTTCATTTTCTTTTGGCTATTATTCTTTTTTTACCCTCATCTGTTGTGGCTTGCAAACCATTCTCGTATTAAAGATCATTGATTTTCCATTCCAACTTTCCTATTGTGGCCTTGTATTCATTTTCCTTGGCTAACCAGGTCTACTGCACTTGTGCTTAGTTGGTAAACTGTTTGAAATAGGGCTTCTTTCCAGGCCTTTCGGGGTCCTAATGAATTCAGGATCTTTTACCATACCAAGCAGGGTAACCACGCTCCAATTCACCTCTAGATAGATCTCGTACTTGGGTTTTAGGCTTTAAGAATCTGCACTGATGCCAAATCCGGTGCACTTTTCCTTTTGGAAAAGTAAATTTTTTTCTACCTTAATGGTCTGTCGACTTATATCTTCATCATGTTGGATGGTCTGGTGTTGGCCTAACTGACATAGGACTCCGTGCAGAGCATAAGAATGGATACTCCAAAGACCCATCAATTGCAAAAAATACTCTTCAGCCGACATATAGATTACTTTACTGACAGAGAGCCACCCAAATGTCCATTTGATTTTGTTTGCAGTCAGTGATCTCAAGTGGGCATACCCATGCTTATGTACCCTCCGGGAACTCGTAACCCTCTACCCGCTTTTCATGTTTTTTGATGCATTCGAGACCAGCCATACCACAATTCAGATACCCCGGGCGATGCAAAGGTTGTTCCTCTATCCACGGTTGTAACTACATATTTCCCCCTTCAAAGAACTTTCTTCCTTCTCGAAATAAGTCAGATCTCGATACATTTATGCTAAGATCATCGGCACTATTGTCCCATTTGTCTTTTTCATCATAAAGTTAGCTATCCCCACGAGTCCCAACTCTATATTCCCGTCTATTCTGTGGAAAATCAAAACACCCAGGAACACCATTATAAAAGCTAATCCTCTCCAAGCTTCCAACTTGTCTTGGTTTCCCATGTGAGTAAGACTGGTATCTGGCGTCTCTAAGACATGGGGATTCCCCTAACATCGGTACAAAAAGTAAAAGTTACAGATTCCCTTGGCCAAATTTTGTCTTGGACGACCCGACTGATGCTTAATAAGTCCAAAAATTTGTGAGGGGTTACTTTTCTTGGTGCTACCGGGTATTGATTTCTATGATTCCCTTGGAAATCGGCATAGCCTGCTATTTCTTCCAGTGTAAGAGTTAACTCAAAGTCAGCAAAGTGGAATATATTATGTGTTGGGTCCCATAATGGTTTCAGTGCCTTAATTATGTCCTTTCTCGGCATAACTTTCAAGAGCCCGGTAAGACCACCCAAAGCTTTTTTTCACAACCTTCCTGCTGTCGTCGCTCAAATCATTCCACCGCATATGTATCTCCAGAGAGATCTTTTCACGATATGAGAAAGGTTCATTTTGAATTGTGCTCATCCTGCACATTTGTTAAGGTGATTTTAACTAAAAGAAAACTATGACTCATTTTTATTTAAGGAAATAAAATGACCATTTTTTTCAAAACTTCTCAATATATATGGCTTTGACAATACGGCTTTTCAGAACTTCTAAATGAAGATTTTAAGGCTACGTTGGCTTACCGGCCAAAATGACTAAAGGCGGATGTTCTTGAAAAAACAGCCATCTGGCACCCTGAACATTCGACTATTTTTTATAAGAATGGCATCACCTTAACTATTACAGTAAAAATAATTTTTTTGTTCTTTTGGGCTATATTTGCAAAAACGGAATTTGGACCCAATGGGGCTTGCGTACGTATCTCACACCCTGTGAGAATCAAACTGGCATAGTTCGGGAAAAGAAAACAAAACCAACTATCATTGAAAACAAAACTTTTCCTTCTTTCTTTTTCCCTTTTTTCATTTTTTTCGAAAATATGTGCAGAGTTTCGGCTCTATTTGAACATTGGTTTTTCTTCCAAATAAGTGATTAAGTCACTTAACCCTTACACTACTATTTCCTTCTTTTAACTTTCTCCCATTATTTAAAAGCCGTTCAACATGTAAACCTGAAGCAACTAAATGCAGAAGTAGCACATAAAATATGCATCAGGATGGTCTTTGATTCTTGATACACCTGTCCTAAACAAAGCTAACCCCTGTGTTGAGTCCCCAAGTCAAGTGCACATGATGCAAACAAACGTTCCTATTAGTGATCCGGCTTGAGGCTGAGTTATTTTAAGTTTAAAACCTGGGTTTATTGTTCTAGACCTGGCTTATCCGAGCGGACAACTCGATCCGGGAGGGGAACGGAGTAGCGTACTGGGAATAAAAAAGTTTCGTCGGCTTTGTATCTTATCTGAACCCCGTTCTAAAATTTGGAGTATGACTCTAAAAGAAAAGAAGTCACACGAAGTGCACACTCTTTCATAATTTAGAAGACTCAGAGAGAAGAAGGGTTTTGTGGCATTTTATGTACAGTTCAAATAATATCAAAGCGCTAAAAGCAACATTTAGTATATTAGGCCCAAGCATGCAACAAAACCATATAATAAATAAAGCCAAATATAACATTTCATTTAATCTCAAATAATGGTCTGCGAAACCAGGGATTCTAGGTTCGATCCACAACACAGTCACCAGAGCTGTCGCCATTTGGGATAATTAATGGTGTCACAAGTCAATGGTTTAAATCCAGAATCGAGGAAAAAATTTACTCTGTTTAACAGTCCGCGAACTAGAAATCCGGGTAAAGAACTCTGTTAACCCGGAAAAAGGTGTTAGACATTCCTGAGTTATGTGGTTCTAGCACGGTCACTCCATTGTTATATTCAACTAATATCACGCTTAATGTTTCAAATTTGGATCTCATAAGTCCTACCATTAACAATTCCAATTTCTGAAAAAAACCAAAGTGGTAAAATGGCTACTCTTGTCCAACACCTTCAAAAGCTAAAACAACCAAACTATTCCAGAAGAACTCCCTAAAAATCGACATCGTTAACAACAAATGTCACAAGAAGATGTGATTGCAGGTTCAAAAGCTCAAGCCTATATAACTACTTCTGCAGTTTATCAGAAAAGAACAAGAGAGATCGAAGCAATTTCATGACATTGTCGCTTCAGCTCCCCGTCAATACAGTCATGTCCTTAACGGCAAACTAATTTCACTCAGAATCCTGTCTACTTCATTTTATGCCAAACTAAACAGTAGTTCTCGGAATGTTGATGGGTTTAAGCTGTGGTATTCTGGGCTCGTGAGGGGTAAGAATGGAGTGGGCATCTTGGTTGATAGGGACCTAAGGGAGTCCGTGGTCGAGGTTAGGCGAGTGAATGATAAATTAATGTCTATTAAGCTGGTTATTGGGGGTGGCGTCCTCAACGTCATCAGCGCTTACGCGCCGCAAGCAGGCTTAGACGAGGAGGCTAAAAGGCGCTTTTGGGAGGACTTGGATGATCTGGTGGGTAGTATTCCCCAATCTGAGAAGTTAGTTATTGGAGGGGACTTTAATGGTCATATTGGGGCTGAGGCTGGTGGCTATGATGAGGTGCACGGTGGATTTGGCTTTGGGGCCAGGAACGGAGGAGGCACTTCGCTGCTTGATTTTGCCAGGACTTCCGAGCTCCTGATTGCGAACTCGACATTCCGGAAGAGGGAGGAGCATTTGGTCACCTACAAGAGTTCGGCGGCGAGGACTCCGATTGATTACATCCTCATCAGAAGGAGCAATAGGGGTTTGTGCAAGGATTGCAAGGTTATTCCGGGAAAGTCTCTTTCAACTCTCCATAGACTACTAGTGATGGATGTCGATCTCTGGGTGAAGAAGAAGAGGAGGGGCGCCGGGGTCAACCGCGGATTAGATGGGGAGCTTTGTCTAAGGAGAAAGTACAGGAGTTGGAAAGGAGGTTAGTGGAGGGCGGAGCTTGGAGAAGTTATGGGGAAGCGGACTCTATGTGGACAGTGACGGCAAACTTGGTTAGGGGGGTAGCACGGGACGTGCTCGGGGTAGCTAAGGGATATTCAGGCAGACATCAGGGTGATTGGTGGTGGAACGAGGTAGTCAAAGGAAAAGTGGAGGTGAAGAAGGCGGCGTTCGCTAGGTTGGCAGGGAGCACAAGCGAGGAGGAGTGGAGAGCGAACAGGTTGATCTACAAGGAGGCGAGAAGAGAAGCTAAGATGGCAGTCACGGAAGCTAAAGACGCGGCGTTCGGTCGCATGTATGAGGAACTAGGGGAGAGGGGTGGGGATAAGAAGTTATTCTGGTTGGCTAAAGCAAGGGAAAGGAAGGCACGTGATCTAGACCAAGTCAGGTGTATCAAGGACGAGGATGGTAGAGTTCTGATGGGGGAATCTCAAATCAAACAGAGGTGGCAGGCGTACTTTCGGGACCTTCTTAACGAGGAGGGGGATCGGAGCATAGAGTTAGGAGAGTTGGGGCATTCAGAGCAGCATAGAGACCTTGGGTACTGTAGGCGCATTAGGGTGGAGGAGGTCTTAGGGGCGTTGCGTAGGATGAGTAGGGGTCGAGCAACCGGGCCTGACGAGATCCCGGTGGAGTTCTGGAAGTGCATGGGTAAGCCTGGAGGGGAGTGGCTCTCTAGGCTGTTCAATGCGATCTTCAAGACCAAAAGGATGCCGGATGAGTGGAGGTGGAGTACAGTGGTGCCCTTGTTCAAGAACAAAGGGGACATCCAGTGTTGCAACAACTATAGGGGTATCAAATTAATATGCCACACGATGAAGGTATGGGAGAGGGTGATTGAGGCGCGGGTGAGGGAGGCGACAACTATATCTGGGAGGTTTCATGCCGGGCCGCTCCACCACAGAGGCTATTCACCTAATCAGGCGACTGGCGGAACAATTCAGGGATAAGAAGAAGGACCTTCACATGGTGCTTATCGACTTGGAGAAGGCGTATGACAAGGTCCCGAGGGAGGTGCTATGGAGGTGCTTGGAGGCGAAGAGTGTGCCGGAAGCCTATATCAGAGTAATCAAGGACATGTATAATGGAGCTAAGACTAGGGTTAGGACGGTGGGTGGCGAATCAGACCATTTTCTTGTGGTAATGGGGCTCCATCAAGGATCGGCGCTGAGCCCCCTCTTGTTTGCCTTAGTGATAGATGCTCTAATCCGACATATCCAAGGGGAGGTGCCTTGGTGTATGCTTTTTGCTGATGATATAGTATTGATAGACGAGACGAGGGTCGGTGTTAGTGAAAGGTTAGAGGTGTGGAGACAGACCCTCGAGTCTAAAGGTTTCAAAATAAGCAGATCAAAGAGAGAATACCTGGAGTGCAAGTTTGGCGACGAGCCGAGTGGGGTAAGCAGGGACGTGATGCTTGGTTCTCAGGCCATCGCCAAGAGGGATAGTGTCCGATATCTTGGGTCTGTGATTCAGGGGGACGGAGAGATTGACGGGGACGTCACCCATCCAATAGGAGCGGGGTGGTCAAAGTGGAGGCTTGCTTCAGGGGTCCTGTGTGACAAGAAAATTCCACACAAGCTCAAGGGGAAATTCTACAGAGCCGTGGTTAGACCTCCGATGTTGTATGGGGCGGAGTGCTGGCCCGTGAAGAACTCCCATGTTCAGAGAATGAAGGTTGCGGAGATGAGGATGCTTAGGTGGATGTGTGGGCACACCAGGCTAGATAAGATTAAGAATGAAGTTATTTGACAGAAGGTAGGGGTGGCCCCGGTGGATGAGAATATGCGGGAAGCGAGGCTGAGGTGGTTCGGGCATATACGGAGGAGGGGTCCCGATGCCCCGGTGAGGAGCTGTGAGCGGCTGGAGATTGTTGGCGGTCAGCGAGGAAAAGGGAGGCCTAAGAAGCATTGGGGAGAGGTGATTAGGCAGGACATGACTAGAATGCAGGTTTCCGAGGACATGACCCTTGATAGGGGAGTCTGCAGGTCTAGAATCAGAGTTGTAGGCTAGGGGCTCATAGAGTTCTTCGTACGCCTCACCCGGGGTTGGGTGTGGGATAGCAGGGTCACTCATAGATGATTAGTGTTTTAGCTTATGTCCCCTTATGGTTGTTAGTATGGTAGTTACGGTTTGTTATTATTGCATACGACTATGTTTCTTATGTTTACATAATTATTTACGTTATTTCTGCGGGATTTACTAATGCTCTATTGTTTTGTTTTGTCTTGTTTTTGTTTCTAATTTTATTTTTGTTTTTGTTTTTGTTTTTGTTTTAATGCAGCTTTTCATTTTAGCCTATGCGCCGAGGGTCGAATGGAAACAGCCTCTCTACCCTTTCGGGTAGGGGTAAGGCTCGTCTACATATTACCCTCCCCAGACCCCACCTGGTGGGAATATACTAGGTAGTAATTGTTGTTGTTGTTAATCAGTAGTTCTCGGCAAGTTACTTTATCAACAATTATGGGAAACAGGCAGGGCAAGGATCAGATTAAGCAAAGTAAACCCAGGCTAACCCAAAAATTGACTTAAGTAAGCATACTGATTTTCATACTTAGATATGTGATCAAATAGTCATGAGCATTATTCAACATTATCGAGATTTACATGTTAAGGGAAGAAAACTTCGGGCGGCATTCTCAACACTAGAAAGACAGAAAAAGATTTATAAGATACTTAACCAATATATTTGTATTGATTTGTTCCGGCAGCATGAGAAAGTCAAAAAATATGCCAAAGTGTATAAAACATCCCTTTATACCACCTCAACAAGGAAAGTGACGCCCATAGTGTATAAAATATGTACTTGGGCTAAATTCATGCCATCAATAAACTTTTTAATATGAGCTCAATTCATTCAATTGTCCTTATTGTGCCAGCTATAATTTGTCAGTTATTACATTAAGACAACTGAGAGGTTACACCTAAACATTTAGCAAATACTTGGAATCAACATGAGAAAATAACTGACAAACTGTTATCTTACAAATAGACCTACAAAATCAGAACTTCAAATTTCTTCCCTTTTTCTTTGGTTAAAAATTTTCTCCTAACACAAGGTCAAGGGATGACTAACTGAATTCAAAGAGATGCTATTATTGATGTCAACTTTGAAAACAAAAGTACTTCCCACCATTTTACTCGAGCAAACTTTAAAGGAGAACACAATCATCATGATATAGACTCAGTTCAAATAGTTAAACAAAGTCCCAGAAGTAACGAGAAGCTAGCTACCATATACTTATCAGTTTAAATGCTATTTTATAGATCTCAAGCACAAAAGGGTGTTGCTTACTTATAAGAGAATGATCAAATATGTGACTCCAAAGTAGACTAAAACGCTCAAAGAAGTCAATCAAGAAGCAACTCGTATTTACCAAAGCTATATTTAACCCATGATCTTCGAGACCACACTTGAATACAGTCATCAAACATTAAATAGACATCACGTGTGTAAGGAAGGAAATTAAAGAGATCTGTACTAAACGATAATGAGAATAATATATGTCACTACACGTCAAACATTATTTCTAGCTCCAAATAGTTCACTTGAAGCTATGCAATTGATTTTTCATAATCGGTTTGGCAATCCTAACCCAACAACATGTTTAAACACAAACTGAACAAAACACTTCAGATAAGCTCTTAAACATTCCAAATTGTGTTGAAAGAAACATAGAAATAGATATCAGATCCAATCGATTATTACGGTTATTCATTTAAACAAAAATAGGTATTTATCTGAACTCAGAAATGACAAGCCACTACAAAAGAGATTCATTAACAAACTAACAGACCACAGATGAAAGTTCCCAAATTTGTAACATTCTTAGTACACTAAATACAAAATATCGAAATTCAAACCTTGAGAGCAAGAGAGAAAAGCTACAGCTCAAAGAAACAGCAACAGATTCACACTTCTCGATGAATTCCATTGTTTGTCCAAAAAATAGAATTGAAGTAGAAAAACTCTATTATTTCGAAATGCTAATTAAAACAAATATCAAGTGAAATCATGAAACTTCCATCATATGTTGTTTTTGTTCTGATATTTGAAAAAGGAAAAGAATGAAAAGAAAAACAAAAACTTGAACACTAATTTTCTTTAGAAGAAATCTCTTCAGAACCGAAAATCCCTCTAAAAATCTTCTTCCCCTCCCACAAGAAATGACCTCTATATATATACCTCAAAAGATCTCAAAGCTTCTATGCTTCCTTCCCAAGCAATATCCCAAATTCATGCAAATCTGAATCTGATTTTTACCCCCTTTGATGGATAAAATGGACAAATGGATGAAGCAGATACAATTTCACTCGATCTTATGCCTCCCATTTTTCCTAATTTCCATCTAAAAGAGTAAAAATACAAAAAAAAACAAAGAGAGGGCATGTGAGGGAGACGGAATCTGTCAAAAATCGTTAGAAATGGCATTAGGAGAGAGGGAGGGGACTCATGGTTATGGGTTTAATGCCCACTCACCATCGATTTATGTTGAAATGGGGCTGGATTTGAGTGATTCTTTGGAGAAAAGGACCAATCGCGTCTGGGTGTTAGAGATGTGTTCGTCCGTTTATTTTTTTTATGGGTGTATTTGGTAGTGAATTGGTCAGATCGGAGCAGCCGGGTGAGTTTGGGCGTAGTTGGGCTGGGGCGAGGGAATTCTCATTAGGCTTTGATGAACTAATTTAGAGCAGCCCAAAATCCAGCACTTTCTACCTTTTGTTTTCTTTTTCTTTTTAATCAATTCCTCTAAATTCCTTTGCTTTCTTCTTTATTCTTTTAAAAATTAAATTAGTTACAAAATTAAACCTATAACCTTATTAACTTAAAAAAATACTAATTAGACCTGAATAATAATTAATAATTAATTTAAAATAACAAAAAGAGGAACTAACCAAAAATAAAGTTAAAATTAAAAGCGCAAATTAAACTATTGTTTGTGATTTTTCTCATTTTTGTAAAACAACTACAAATTTACTAGCTAATTTTTAATAAATAAAAAAGTTAGATCCTACATGCAAAAGGCACCATTTCTGTATTTTTCATTAATTGAACCAAAAATACAAACAATTAACAGAAAATACCATAAAAATTCATAAAATTGAAAATAATGAAAAGAAATTTATTTTATTTTGAATTCGTTGGAGTATTCATATAGTATGACCTATCTTAATGCAGTAAAGTCATACAGAGGGATAAACGAACCTATGAAATAAGATATTGTAATACCCGTAAGTTCAAAATGAATATCGAGCAATGAACTTCAAGTATATCTATAGATGTCCAGATGGAAATGTTGTCAAGCACTGTATATGTTTACGAAATAAGTCATAGAGATTGGCTAAAAGCTGGAGGAAAAAGAAGAGAAGAGTCGCATAGACGCACTCACAAGTCAGTGTCGTGCAGGCTGCATGATAAGCGATAGCAACAGTTATAAGATTGGAAATAATTTTGACCACCAGTCGTGGTGTAAGAAAGAGGATTAAAGGTGGAAATTTCCCAAGAGAATAGTTGACAAGACGGTAAGGAGAGTACCAAAATATTTGGAAGACACAAGTCATGAAAATGTTAAGTGATATCAACATTTGAGGACGAATTTTCCAAAGCGAAAAATGATGTTACATCCCATATTTTCATACATAGAAGTACGCCATAAGCAAATTGGCATAAACCCAAAAATAATATGTTACATCCCGCATTTTCGTATGTTAAAATTTCTTGATAAGTTAATCGACGTAAGTTCGGGAGTGGGATTATCTTGAAATTATAAGCATTAAGTAATGTCAAGCAAGTGATGAATAAGTTGGTAAAGGTGAGAGGGTGATCAAATTGAAGAAAATAAATTTCGTCGAAGTTTGACATGTTAGGATAAAATATAGCCTGAGCTAAAATATCCTGTATTTATGAACTAGTGAAGGTATCACATAACCTAATAGAAAGGTATATAAGGTGCGTTAAAAGTACGTAATTTTTTAAGTAATTTAAAATAATTATTAATTATGTAAATAATTGGTTAATGGAAAATTAATAATTAACTAAGATGTTGGTGATTGATTGGTTGAGAATGGATAGGATAAAAGGTGGCAGCCATAGAGTTCTGAATGAATGACTCATCAATCGCATGCCAAGTTGGCTTACTTATAAAAATTATGGGACTTTGTCATCAAAGATGTGGGGCCCTCATCCACTTAGTAAAGACATTTCGAAGAATTAAAAAAAAGATGTTTGAATCAAGAATTCAAGGGTCACTACTGGAGATGCTCACAACTTTGAGAAATTTCATAAGACTTCTCCAACGCAAAGTAATGTGACGAATATTTTATAATATCTTCAACAAATTCATACCATGATTCTAACGTTAGCAACATAAATCCACCGAGATTCCAACGAAATCTCTTTAACACCTTAGCAACATGACATTTTCAAATTTTAAGGAATTTAAGTGTAATATTTCTCAAGAATATCCTCGGATTTTCTGTTATTTCGATCTGTTGTTATGTATTTCATCGTAATTGATGTATATTAGAGGAATTGTCAAGAGAATCAACTCAGGTATGTTAAGCTATCCTTCTTTTTTTTGGCATGATCCAAATAATACAAATTAAATGAGCAAAATAGGCAACTTTCATAAATGAATCTATTATTGAATTACTAGAGGTGTCTATATTCTTGATTCTCATGTGAATTATTATTATATCTTCTGTTCATGGGTCTCAAAAAAATATGTACTTGATAAAGTTTATCCGAAAGGCATATTGATTTTTATGGCATTCCGAAAAAACTTTATTAACGTATTTCTTTTGCATTCCATGCATTTATACATATATATTGACCAATGATCAGAGAGCGTTATATATGCGTATATATGTATATTATATGTATGTGACATATGGGAAAAGCTTACAGCGTTATATATGCACCACCACTTGATCAGGCTGTATACGTTGATGATTTTGCCCAGAGTGGTCGAGATGATATAGTGCGATACCCTCAGAGGCATAATGATATTATGAACACATGTACTTATGCACGACATGATATTTATATTAATATGTATGACATTATAAGTATTTCATGATTTACAAAGTTTTTCACACTTATAGGTTAAGTCATGTACTCTATATTTTTTTCATGTCTTTTACGTAAATATTTATGTGCCTTACATACTTGGTACATTATTCGTACTAACGTTCCTTTTGCCTTAAAAAATGTGCTTCATGCCCACAGGTCCCGATAGACAGGTGGAAAGTGCTCCAAGTAGACTATCAGCTCAGCGGAAGATGTTTATGCGCTCTATTTGCTCCGGAGTTACTTATATGGTAAGTATGATTTAGACACGTATTGTTTGGTATGATGGGGACCTCTTCCGACTTTTGTTAAGCGTGTTTTCTTAAAGTCTTGTAGACATATGTCATATATACAAATGCTTGTATGTCCTTGCCAGCCTATATTTTGAGTTTATTATTGAACATGCTGGCCTTATAAGGCCGTGTGTCACAAGTACAATTTTTTTATATACATATTAGGTTAGGTCGTCTTATATTAAGTATTTTCCTATGTTTATTTTGGTTTGCTCATGATAGGCTGTTTGACCCATTTACCAATTAAAGTACAATAATAAAGATATGATATGCTGGTACTTGGTCAAGTAATGCACTAGGCGCTCGTTGAGGCCCATAGGTTGGGTCGTGACACTTCTGTTGACTTTTTAGAAGTTGTATAATACACAAAAGTTTACTTGTTGAAATTATTTTCTCTTGCATTGTGTGATTTATTTAAGTCATCATTGGCTAGATTGTGTCGTGCAGAGGTGAATTGCTAAAGAAAAAAGCTAAATTGAGTATTGAGTTAGTCGAATTAAGGTAAATGTCTTGCCTAACATTTTTGAGAGAAATTTTCGTACTAATTGACATTGTTTGCCATATGCAGGGGTGATATATATATGAGTTGATGAGCATATATGCATGTACCAGGTGTGAGCATGTGATTATTGCCCTATATGAATTACTCCCGCAAATTTAAAATAAAATAATATTTTCCATTCTTTGCAACTTTGTAGATTTTTGTCGCATTTTTCGTTACTTTTTTGCATTTATTTGCTCATGCTAACATTATTTAATTAATGAAAAATACAAAAAATATGTTGCATTTACATTTAGGATTTAATTTTATATTTTATAATTAATTTGTAATTTAGTTGATTTAAAAAAATAGAAAAAACGCAAAAATAACTCATTTTATATTTTTTAATCTTAGTTCCCAATTTTGGTAGTTTTTTCTTTAATCTAGTTTATAACTATTTGTGTCAATTATTAGTTAAAGTTAATTAATCTTATGTGGTAGGATTAATTGGGTTTAGGAATAAGTTTAGGTTTTATTTTAGTTTTAATTTGCATGGAAATCAATATCAAAAAGGTTTTAGAATAAAAAGAAAATTCCAAAGGAAAAATGAAGAAATAGATTTTGGGCCAAATCAGTTGCATTTCTTTAGCATAATTTGATTTCCTTACGTACCCGTTCAACCAGCCCAAACCTTCCTTACCCGGTCCAAACCCCAATCCATGAGATACATGAAACGACGTAGTGTGGTGAGTTTACTACGTCGCTTCGAGTTTGAAAACAATCTGGGCCTTTCATTTGGTTTCATCAAACGGTCCAGAGCACGTCTCTTTGTTCACTTAAGATTGTCCGAAAACCTCAAAGACGAGTCAGTTCCTATCTCTCATCTCTCATACATAACCCTACTGCAGCCCTAAGAGTTCTTCCATTTTCACAGGCGATTGACCTCCCAAACACCACCAAAAATCAACCCTACACTCCCCATAATCCTCCATGTCCTATGACGGTATTAATTTCTGCAAAATCTCCACAATTTCTCAATCTCGGATCTCACAATAAAATATTGAATCTATTGTAGTCTTTGAATTCATCATACAAGGCCTGGGTTCATATTCTCCCATTGTTAAAGATTATTTTAGGCCTGAAACGAGTGTTAGTTGGTTGTTCTCACAAAAATAGTCGATTAACACTCATTTTGGGTTTAAATAAGAAGAGCTTAGCCTGAGTCATTTGTTACAAGCTTTAGGTATTTCTATTTTCCTTGGGTCTTTTATCCATCTTTTTTTAATCTATCTATCCGTTCTTTTCTAGGCCTTCTTCTCCTTTTTTGTCAAAAATGAAGATTGTTGGCTTTCCTTTTTGTATGCGTAACCACAGAATTGTGTAAATTGCCAAATGTCCTAAAACGACTTAGCATTTGTCACTGAACCGTTGATTCCTCTGTTTAATTTTGTTACAACTCTATGGTCTATCTTGAGTTAGTCCTTTATGATTGTTTTGATTTTACTGGGTCAGATTGTTGCTATTTTATTCTTCTTCTGAAATTTGCGATGTGTCGGGCCTTGGTTAACTTGGGGCCTGCATTGTATGCAAACAAGCTCACTAGTTAAATCCCAAAAGGTTTGTGAGGGGGTTCGGATTGGTCAGTTGTTAATGGGTTCCACTTCTCAACTGGGGTTGAGGTAATTATCAGGTGTTTAAGGGGTAGTTCATGGGTTTTAACTTAGGGACTCTTTCTGTAACAGAAATGGGAAGCTTCTTAAAAGCTGGCTTTGGGGCTAAAATGAAGTTGGATTTTTGAACTGAGGCTTTTTAAGCAAAATCGAAAATTGGAGAGGGGTTAAGAGAAAATTTTAAACCTATTTTTGCTGCCCTAACACCCCCGTATAAAAACATCATTTGCTAAATTTTTTATGGGGATTAGATCTGGAGAATTAAAAAATGGCAAAAGAGAATTTTGCACAATGAGAATGTACGAGAACAAGAAGAAAAATAAAAGAGAAATAAGAAAAGACAAGGTAACGTTGAAGTATCTTGCAATTCTTGGGGTTTTAAAGTTCTGAAACGAATTTGGTGTTTATTTTGGGTTGGAAATGGTTTGAAAGCTGCTTTGTTGGTTGGGTTCTGGGTAGATATCATTGTTGTTTGGTTCATTTTTACTGGTTTGAGCTGCTGATTTATGGGCACTGTTGCATTGGATGTTTTGGTTGGTTGTTTACTACCTCTTTACCTCTTTTCCTTTCATTTCTTGGTATTCTTCAGCTCTATGGATATCACTTGATATGTAACTCAAAGCATGGGTTTGAAAATGAGACGAAATGTGATGCTCTTTTTTTTTTATTGAACTTCATCTTTCTTCTTTCAACTTCATGATCAGCATGTAATAGTTGAATTTTGATTGGTGTATTCATCAAATAATGGGTTGTAATTTAAATCTAGATAATGTTAGCTTAGTATATGTTCTCTTATGATTTTGTTATCAGAATCTGCAATCAGTGAGATTTTGCCTTATGTTCTCCTCTTTTTTTATCTATGAGTTTGATTTGTATTAGTGGGTAAATCAAAAGTTTAGCTCTTTCGGTTTGCATGAGTAACCTCTTTTGGTTTGTATGAGTTAGCTCTTTTGGTTTGCATGAGTTGGACAATCCTTAATTGTTAAGAGGTAGAAGTTTTTCAATTGGACTCTTGCATATTATTCTGTACTAAGCATGTTAGTATAGAATATGTTATATTAGACCTCTCTTTGCTTTACAAGTTAATTGTTGATCTAAAATCACTTGTAATGGAGATTTAAGGTGGGGAAATGGGGTTTTTAGAAACATATGCCAACATACGCATGTTGAATATGAAAATTGTGCTAGGTTGCATGTTATTAAATTGCTTATGTGTGAGGAACTGGAAATACAGCGTGGACAGTTAAATTGACTTGATGCAGGTATTGGTTTGTTATGAACAATCAATGATACATCGATTTTAATACTGAAGTCCAGTAGCTTAATGGTGGTTTGATCATGGCCATTTTGGGCTTAATTTTCTATAATTAAATTGGTTTGGGATCACAAAGACTTGATCCATGGTCAATACATTAATGTCCCCCCATTTGTTAGACTTTGGTCCAACGCCTTTAAATCATTTGGAAAACTGAAAAGTGGCAGTCCTTGCTACAAGTGTGCTTTCTTGCTGATGGCCTTTGTTGGCCCAAATTCATTCTACTGACTGGCCCAAATTCCATATTATTACAAATTGGTTAGGCCTGGTTTCTTGGAAATTATTCGATAATTTCTTATGCCCATCAATTAATTTGCCAAGCCCCTTAATAATTGAGGTGAGCCATATCATATGATACAAATAGTATCTGGCTCTCATAAGTTACTTTAGAAACCATTTGGTCAGAATAAATCCAGGTGTGTTGTGCCAAACAAAAATCTCAATCGCATGGCCATTGTTTAATTTACTTATCCTTAGAAATTGAGGCATGCCATTTAGCGAATTTTCATGGCCCTTGCAGAGTTGCAAACGCGTAGTTTCTTTAGACGCGTTATTTTGATAATTTACTTTCCTAAACTCGGGTGCGCATTTATGTGACCCAAATCCAAATCCCAATAACATTAGATAAAAATATGTTACGGACCGCGGTTGCATCTATGTGGAATGGTCCAAGATGACTTTTTAATAACGTTGCAATATTCCTCAAAATTGAATGAATGCATTTAATAAGTTTAAAATGCACATAGGTTAAACACATGTATTAAAATCAAGAGGCCAATTATAACAGTTGGGAAACTATGCTAGAACCATGGATCTCGAAAATGACTACCACATTCTCCTGGGTAAATAGAATTTCTTACCCAGAATTCTGTGTTCGCGGACTGTAATGCAGAGTCAATCTTTCCTCTATTCGGGATTTGAACATGTGACTTTGGACACTATAAATTATCCCAAGTGGCGACTCTGCATGTTTAAATAAATAAATCTCGTTTCGATTGTCACTTTAAGTTGGAAAATACTTCCTTATACCTCTTCCGGGGATGTGAAAAAGAAGGTGTGACAGCTCTGGCGAATCTGTTGGGAATCGAATCCAGAATCTCTGATTCAGGGTTCAAGAATTCGAGTTGAGAATAATTGTTGTATTTTTCACTATTTAATATCTTTTTTATTACATATTTCGACCTGATGGTGATTTTCTAATCTCGCAGAACAGAATGTGATACGATGAGATAGAATGCAATAGAAACAAAGACAGGGAACGGGTTACCTACTCTTAACGGGCAAAGCGAGCCCCTTTATTCTTAATTCTTTAATTCAGAATCAATCAAATCTCCCCAAGTAGGATTCGAACCTACGACCAATCGGTTAACAGCCGACCGCTCTACCACTGAGCTACTGAGGAACAACAGGAGATTCGATCTCATAGAGTTCAATTCCCGTTCCCAACCCATGACCAATATGAGCTCGAAGCTTCCTTCGTAACTCCCGGAACTTCTTCGTAGTGGCTCCCTTACATGCCTCATTTCAGAGGGAACCTCAAAGTGGCTCTATTTCATTATATTCCATCCATATCCCAATTTCATTCATTTAATATCCTTTTGGTGTCATTGACATAACAGATGTCGTTTCTAGTCTATCTCTTTCTATTTCTTTTCTATATATGGAAAGTTCAAAAATCATCATATAATAATCCAGAAATTGCAATAGAAAAGAAATAAGGGAGGTTTGTGATGATTTTTCAATCTTTTCTACTAGGTAATCTAGTATCCTTATGCATGAAGATAATCAATTCGGTCGTTGTGGTCGGACTCTATTATGGATTTCTGACCACATTCTCCATAGGGCCCTCTTATCTCTTCCTTCTCCGAGCTCTGGTTATGGAAGAAGGAACCGAGAAGAAGGTATCAGCAACAACTGGTTTTATTACGGGACAGCTCATGATGTTCATATCGATCTATTATGCGCCTCTGCATCTAGCATTGGGTAGACCTCATACAATAACTGTCCTAGCTCTACCATATCTTTTGTTTCATTTCTTCTGGAACAATCACAAACACTTTTTTGATTATGGATCTACTACCAGAAATTCAATGCGTAATCTCAGCATTCAATGTGTATTCCTGAATAATCTCATTTTTCAATTATTCAACCATTTCATTTTACCAAGTTCAATGTTAGCCAGATTAGTCAACATTTATCTCTTTCGATGCAACAGCAAGATCTTATTTGTAACAAGTGGTTTTGTTGGTTGGTTAATTGGTCACATTTTATTCATGAAATGGCTTGGATTGGTATTAGTCTGGATACGGCAAAATCATTCTATTAGATCGAATAAGTACATTCGATCTAATAAGTACCTTGTGTTAGAATTGAGAAATTCTATGGCTCGGATCTTTAGTATTCTCTTATTTATTACCTGTGTCTACTATTTAGGCAGAATACCCTCACCCATTCTTACTAAGAAACTAAAAGAAGCCTCAAAAACAGAAGAAAGGGTGGAAAGTGAGGAAGAAAGAGATGTAGAAATAGAAACAGCTTCCGAAATGAAGGGGACTAAACAGGAACAAGAGGGATCCACTGAAGAAGATCCTTATCCTTCTCCTTCCCCTTTTTCGGAAGAAAGGTGGGATCCGGACAAAATCGATGAAACGGAAGAAATCCGAGTGAATGGAAAGGACAAAATAAAGGATAAATTCCACTCTCACCTTACAGAGACAGGCTATAACAATATTAATACTAGTAATAGTCCAATTTATGATTATGAGGATTCTTATCTGAATAATAATAACACGGGGAATACAGAAATTTTTAAATTGCAACTGCTTGATAAAAATAAAAAAAATGAAAATAAAGACCTCTTCTGGTTTCAACAGCCTCTTGTGAGTCTTCTTTTCGATTATAATCGATGGAATCGACCATTTCGCTACATAAAGAATAATCGATTTGAACAGGCCATAAGAACGGAAATGTCACAATATTTTTTTGACACATGTAAAAGTGATGGAAAACAAAGAATATCTTTTACATACCCGCCAAGCTTATCAACTTTTTGGAAAATGATAAAAAGAAGGATACCCCTATTGTCACTCCAAAAAACACTCCCTAATGAACTGGACAATCAGTGGATTTCTACCAACAAAGAAAAAAGTAATAATCTGAATAAGGAATTTTTAAATCGACTTGAAGTTCTAGACAAGGAATCTTTTTCTCTCGATATACTTGAAACAAGGACTAGATTGTGTAATGATGATACTAAAAAAGAATACGTGCCTAAAATGTATGATCCTTTGTTAAATGGACCATATCGAGGAACAATCAAAAAAAAGTTTGCACCTTCAATCATAAACAATACTTCGCTAGAAAATTTGAAAGAGAGGGTTAGAATAAATAGGATTCATACTATCTTTCTTCCGAATACTGATTACCAAGAATTTGAACAAAAAGTGGATACGGTTGCTAAAAAACCATTATCAACAGAAATGGACGAGTTCTTAACCTTAATCAATGAATTTGGTAACGAACCAAAATCGAGTTTAAATTTGAAAGACCTTTCTTTATTTTCAGACCAAGAACAGGGAAGAGTGAATTCAGAAAAAAGAACTAAATTTGTAAAATTTGTATTCAATGCAATTGATCCTAATGGGACAACATCTGAAAAAAAATCGATTGGAATAAAAGAAATCAGTAAAAAAATACCTCGCTGGTCACATAAATTAATCACCGAATTGGAACAACAATCGGGTGACTATCAAGAGGGCGTACCACTGGATCATCAAATTCGTTCAAGAAAAGCCAAACGCGTAGTGATTTTTACTGCCAACAACCAGAATAACGATCCTGATACCAAAGATACTGATACCGCAGATCAAGATCAAACAAAGGAAGTGGCTTTAATACGCTATTCGCAACAACCAGATTTTCGTCGAGGTATAATCAAAGGCTCTATGCGGACTCAAAGGCGCAAAACAGTTATTTGGAAACTCTTTCAAGCAAATGTGCATTCCCCCCTTTTTTTTGACAGAATAACCCCCCCCTTTCTTTTTTCTTTTGATATCTCTGGACTGATTAAACCAATTTTTTGAAATAGGTCAGGTAAAGAAGGAGAATTCAAGATTCTAGAGTCTAGAGAAGAACAAACAAAAAGAGAAGAGAAAAAGGAAAAGGACAAAAAAGGGGAGAACAAAAGAAAGGAAAAAGCACGGATAGAGATAGCAGAAGCCTGGGATACCATTCCTTTTGCGCAAATAATAAGGGGTTACATGTTAATAACTCAATCAATTCTTCGAAAATATATTGTATTACCTTCATTGATAATAGCCAAAAATATCGGGCGTATGTTATTCTTGCAACTTCCTGAATGGTCTGATGATTTGCAGGAATGGAATAGAGAAATGCATATTAAATGTACTTATAATGGTGTTCAATTATCAGAAACAGAATTTCCAAAAAATTGGTTGAAAGATGGCATTCAGATCAAAATATTATTTCCTTTTTGTCTGAAACCTTGGCATATATCTAAACTGTACTCCTCCCGTGGAGAGCTAATGAAAAAGAAAAAACAAAAAGATGATTTTTGTTTTTTAACAGTTTGGGGAATGGAAGCTGAACTTCCCTTTGGTTCTCCCCGAAAACGCCCTTCCTTTTTTGAGCCCATTTTTAAGGAACTCGAAAAAAAAATTGGAAAATTCAAAAAGAAATATTTTATAACCCTAAAAGTTTTAAAAGGAAAAATAAAATTATTTCGAAGAGTTTCAAAAGAAACCAAAAAATGGCTTATCAAAAGTAGTCTATTTATAAAAAAAATGAAAAAAGAACTTTCAAAAGTAAATCCAATTGTATTATTTAGACTCAAAGAAATAGATGAATCGAATGAAACGAAAAAAGAAAAAGATTCTCTAATTAGTAATCAGATAATTAACGAATCATTTAGTCAAATTGAATCTGGAAATTGGCCAAATTCTTCACTGATAGAAAGCAAAATGAAGGATTTGACTGATAGAACAAGTACAATCAAAAAGAAAATAGAAAGAATTATAAAAGAGAAAAAGAAAGTAACTCCAGAAATAGACATTAGTCCTAATAAAACAAATAATATTAAAAAATTCGAATCGCCAAAAAATATTTTCCAAATATTAAAAAGAAGAAATACTCGATTAATATGGAAATTCCATTATTTTCTAAAATTATTCATTCAAAGATTATACATCGATCTATTTTTATCTATCATTAATATTCCCAGAATTAATACCCAACTCTTTCTTGAATCAACAAACAAATTGATTGATAAATACATTTCCAATAATGAAATAAATCAAGAAAAAATTAACTTTATTTCGACTATAAAAAAGTCACTTTATAATATTAGTAAGAAAAATTCACATATTTTTTTTGATTTATCCTACTTATCACAAGCATATGTATTTTACAAATTATCACAACTAAATGTTGCTTTTTAATGCTCTGATATTATCTGAACTGTACATATAAACTGCTACGAAACCCCTCTCTTCTCTCTCCTGAGGAGTGCACGCTGGTGTGAATTCTTTCTATTAGTGCCATATCCCTAATAAAATGAGGTTTGGACAAGTTGCAAAGTCGGATGATCTTTAGGTTACCAATACGCAGCCCCTTCTCAACTCGAGTTGTCCACTCGGGTAATCCAGATCTAGAACAATATACCCAGTTTTAAACCTAGAATAACTCAGCCTCATGCCGGATCCCTAGTAGAAACTCTTATCTGCATCGCGTGCATTCGACTTTGGAGACCCAACATAGGGGTTAGGTCTTTCTAGGACAGGCATACATGAAATGAAAAGACCATCCTGATGCATCTTATGTCCTTTATATTGCATTTTTCAAGGGTAAAAGAGTGATTTGGCGGACCAATAATAGTTGAGGGCTAATGAAAAAGATAAAAACGGAAAGAAAAAAAAAGTAAAAAAGAGGGTGAAATGTGAAAATATAGCAAGTGGGGCCCAGTTATGTTTTGTTACATTTTTATGAAAAATTCGAAAATATTTTGTACTTTTTCATTATTTTTCAAAAATAAAAAAAATAAGAGAAAAGAAAATCTAAAAAGATTATGCATATTTTATCATTTTCAAGGAAACGATAAAAAATATATTTTCTCTAAATTAATTATTTCTTAAAAATTCTTGCCTGTATCCAATCTGCCCGAACTACGTATACCTGGTTCTTGTCTTTCCAAGCGTGATGCGGTGGCAACCCATATAGGGTCCAGTGTTCTTAGTAAATCTTAGATTCTTGGCTTTGCAAGGTCTTTACAAAATTTTGCACTTCTAGCCAATTTTTGGTCAAATAAGTCATTTTGCAAAAATAGCCTAAATTATGTCTTGCATGTTTCCAATAGGAGGGGCTATTGTCTCACATAGCGTTCTAGGTATTTAACCTATTTGGTTTTAATTTTCTCATATAGGTGTGGATTTATTTATCGGAGTTTGATTATGACAGAGCACCAGTACATCTAGTTAGGATCGGTCGTTCAGGAGTGAAATAAAAAACGAAGATTTTTTTTATGTTATTTATAGTTTGAGTCTATTTTTCTTTTTATGTTTTCTTTTACCTTTTAGTTTTGTATAGTGATGTCAAGTTTCATTATTATTACTGTAATTTCTATTTTAAATTTGGAAAGGTGTGTAATAAATCAAAATCCAAAAAAAAAAAGGATTTTGCACTAGAAATTTTCTTCTTTGAGGTGATTTTTTCTTTTGGCAATTAATATCCAGAATTTAAGATAAAAATTACTTTTATACTTCCTTTACTATATTAGGACCAAAAATTCAAAAAATAAAGAATTATCTTTTAGTACCTCTTAAATGTTTTATTTAAGATATTAATTAAAAAAATCCAAAAAAAACCTATTTGGAGATTTTTCTTTGGGAAACTAATGAAAATATAAAAAAAATCTTTTTACTATAACTTTAGGACATTGTACATAGAAAAAAGGGCATACTTTATCTTTTGTTTATCATTACTCCTTTAGGCAATCAAAATTAAAATCCAAAAATATTTTGTTAATTGCTTATTTCGTAATCTTGCGTCACGATATCAAGTGAAAATTTAAATTATTTTTTTGTGGTTTATTAATTAGATTTACTTCCTAAAAAAAAGAGGAATCGTAAAATATCTTTTCTCTTCTAGTGTTTTTCCTTAGTAATTTCTCATAGAGTATTTGATTCAAAAAGAAAAAAGAGGCAATATATATATATAATATACTCATTAAGCTTGAGTTTGGAATAGGTTATATAATATTTAATCTGGAGAGTTAAAAAAGATTTGCTTCTTTTATTTCTCTTTTCTCATCAGAGTAGTAACTAAGGTAAAAAAGAAAAAAAAAGAGAAAAGCTCATTTTGTTTACTTTATTCCTATTCTTTTGGTACTACACAAAGATCTGATTCATGTTGTATCATGATACATAGGCAACCTACATAGGGTTCAATCGAATTATTTTATTTATTTATTAAAAGAAAAAAATGAAGAAAAAAAAGAGGAAAGAAAAGAGTGATAATTAAAAATAAAATGAGAAGGAAAATAATCAAGCAAGTTCTAGAAAAGCAAAGAAAAGAGAAGATTCAAATGGACAAATTGAGATGATGTCAACTGACCTTACCGTTACAGCCCGTATCCACATGTCTCGTTCTTTCCATATATTAGTTAACATAAATTCAAGAAGGAATTATCTTTGAGATGATAAAAAGTTAATCCTATTGGTCTTAAGTAATACGAGGGTGTATAGGGGTGGTTAACAAGTATTAGAAGTTAAACGAATCAACGACATAGTAACTCGTATTAAGGTATTTGAATCATACAATGTCCATATCATAATTCTTGAAGTCAACCGAGCTATGAAACAAAAATCGACAAAAGTTGGCAACTTAGGTTCATAATTTTACTTAAACATTAGGTCTAATGCTTCTAAGCTTTTCTCCAAATTTGGAAGGAATTATGGGGTGATATACCACCAAATTAAAGATCTATGGGTCTAGTTGCTAACACATTAAACCGTTTGTCAATATGATCTCGGAGTATAGAGTTATTCATATTTTTGCAAGTCTCTGCAGATTAGTAGATTACAAGTAGGTGCATCACCTACTTGCCAAAATGATAGGAAACAATTAAATGACCCAAGTCGGCCAAGAAAGGACTTTTAAGGGATTATAATCTCAGTTATTTCACCCATATTTCAGACCGTCAAAACAAAATTTAACCCCTGCAACTCCTCCCCAAAAATCCCACAAAAACCTTAATCGATTTTTCCTCTCTTTCAACTTCTTATTGGGGGTAAAACCGAGAGTTTGAAGAACCTAGGAAAAGGCTATGTTATCCAGAAAGTAAGGTAAGTTTACTGACCTATTTCATATATTTTTTTCTGCTGTGAATTCATGATAATTCCTTCTATATATGTAAGAACTCACGAAACGGTGATCGGAAGCTGTGAGTTCGAGTTATTCACTTGTAGCTGACTGTTTTCTGGATTATTTTGTGTTGCTGTTGGGATGCATATTTTAATATTTTTTTGTGGAGTTTTGAAAGAGCAAGGGTGTGGAGAAACACTAGATAGATGTAGGGTTGTGGGCTGATAGTTATTCGTAATATTTCTGGGTCGTTTGACATGACTACGGTGGCTGCGTATGTATGAAGTGATTAGGCTTTGTGTGGACTATTTTAGGAGGCTGAATATGTTTATTATTGATGTCGTTTGAGCTGTTTGGTGATTGTTTTGAATGGTGTGAAGTCATATATGCGGTTGAGATGCTGTCTATTTTATTGTAAAATAGGTTGTGATCGATACATAATAGTTATGACGCTTAAATGATAACAATAGTATTTTTTCTCTTATTGTAGACTAAGCAATTGTGAACATCGCATATCTTGAGATTGAGGTAGCCTATACAAGGTATGTGAGGCCATCCCTTTCCTTCTTTTGCACAATTCCGATTTTACTCACTGTATTGAACGAACTTTCAAGGATACTCTACTCTTAGAAGCTAGCAATACTTACGTTGTTTCCCCTCTTATGGGACAATTCATGTTAACATTGCTTCTCTTATTTTATGTTATCAGTGTTTTTGATACTTCCTGATTCTTATAAGATTCATATTGAAGAGTTAGTCCTAATAACGTGTACAGAGGATACCAACCTTACGTCACTCTGAAAGGTTTAGAACGTGATTCCATGAGTCGAGCATGCATTATATATGTGTATATATATATATATATATATATATATATATATATATATATATATGTATATATATATATATATATATATACATATATACATATATATATATATATATATATATATATATATATATATATATATACTCTACCGAGCCACGCTATTGTCGACCTGGTACGACACCTATTGTGCAACCACTAATCAGTTGGGTTTTACCGAGCTCCACGTGGCCGGGTAGATTGAGCCTTATGATGGCTTGCTACGTTTTTACCGAGCCTATTGCAGTTGGGCACGACATCATGATGATGATGCCCATATAGGTGTATGTTTTAAAAGTTTATGTATTTATACATATGCATCATGTATTTCATGTCAATAGCCCTCGGTGGTACTCACATGTTACAGGTTGTATATGCTCTATTCCTGCTTACATTACTGCTCGTATTTATGGTTCTGTGCGACTATGGTACACAACTGTCATTGTTCACACATCACATGTGGATTGGTGGATTTCTCATAGTTGGTGCTGCCACGCAGGCAGCCATTTTTATGGTAAGAGATTATGATCCAACTACTCGGTACACTTGTCTGTGAGCTCCTTAACAAAAAAAGCCTGAACTCCAGTATAACTTTCGTCTCTGATCGGTATCTTTTTCAGGACCCGAGGAATGGGGGATATATATACCCAGTACTTTATTTGTACTGATGTCTTTTTGTTTGTTGACGATGCATATTGTGCTACAGGTCTTGATAGACAGGTAGGTGCAATTCCCCCACCACTATAGGTTGTCCAGTTCAATAGTGATTGGCAAGATCCCTTCTCCGGACTTGCCCTAGTCTTGATATGCAGTTTTGTTATAGATATTATGGGTGTGTCAGGGCCCTGTTCCGGCTATGTTGTAGCACTTGTGATCCTTTAGAGGCTCATAGATAGGTGTCGACTCATGTATTGTTTAGTATGCCTTATCGGCTGGTTTTTGTTGTATCGTCTTTCATGATAGCGTGGTAGCTCGTACCTTATATGTAGTTTCTTGATTTTCTGGTCATCCCATGTTATGTATGTTTATCCTATCATATTTTATTGTTGGTTTTCCATGATCCATGTCTACCATTTATATTGATCTCGCCAGTCCTAAAAGATTATAAAGAAGGTTGGATAAAATGTACATTGGTGCTCGTCAAGTATGGTTGGGTGCTACACATGGCCCTCTAGTTTGGGTCATGACAAACATGGTATCAGAGCAAGTCTTTCCTAGGGAATGTCTATGAGCCATGTCTAGTAGAGTCTTGATTATGGATATGTAGCGTGCCACATTTATAATTAGGAGGCTACATGACATCTAGGGTTGTTACATTCTTCCTGAATCTTGATCTTGCGTAGAGTTCAGGTGTAAGTGTTCGTCTCTAATATTCACCTTGTTTTCTTTCAGAGATGCCTTCGACTAGGAAGCAAACAATTAGTAGACGGCTTGATACAACTGCAGGATAGGGTACCAGTCAGGTGCCCTAAGACAGAGCATGCCAAAGTGAGGCTTAGAGTGAGATGTCGTCCTATACCTTATATACTCTTTCTCTTCCAGAGAATATTAGGAGGCACCCAACACCTCCAGTTCCTCCTTCTAGCACTACAAACCAGGATATGTGGAGTGCTTTGCATTTATTAACTAACTTGGTAGCTGCTCAGGCTTAGAGGCAGAATACAGGTGCTGCTGATAAACCAGTTAGTACGAGAGTTCGTGATTTTTTTAATTTAGACCCTCTAGTGTTTACCGAATCAGACCCCAAAGAGGACCCGCAGACTTTATTGAAATGGTTCATCGTACACTGAAAGTTATGCATGTTAATTATATAGAGGCAGTAGAGTTGGCTTCTTATTGGCTACGAGACTTAGCGGTTCTCTGATTTGATATCTTGGAGAGATCTAGGGTTCTCAATGCTCCTCCAGCTGTGTGGAAGGATTTTCTAAGGCTTTTCTTCGTCACTACTTGCCAGTGCAGATACGATGAGCTAGAGTTGATAAATTCTTGAACCTTAGACAAGGTAATATGAGTGTGCAATAGTACAATATGTTGTTTAATTCTTTAGCAAGGTATGCTCCAGATATGGTGGACGAGATAACTGATAGGGTCTATTTGTTCATGAACGGGTTGGGACCACATCTGAAAAATGAGTACACGACAGCCTCCTTGGTGGAGGGCATGGATATTTCCCGTATTCACTCTTATGACCAAACCCTAGAGTACCGTAAGCACTAGAAGAGGGAAGATAGAAAGCAGGACAGGGGGTAGCATAAGATGGCGAGATTTGCGAAGTATTTTGATGACTTCTGACATAGCGTCAGGCCCTAGTCTTCAAGGAGGTCGGCGCCACCTGTAGCTAGTGCTCCTCCACAGGTTTAGAGGCCTTGATATGATCGATTGACTTATTGTGGTCCATGTCAGAGTTTGCCGGCATCAGGCTCGCAACATCACAAGGATACTAGTCAGACGAGACCAACAACACCACGTTGTGATCAGTGCGGCAAGGCCCACTTAGAACTGTGCCGTCGAGGTTCTGATGCATGTTATTCTTATGGACAACCTGGCCATGTGATGCGGGATTGTCCTGATAGATGAGGTGATGGTATGGCTCAGCCTACTGAATCTGTGTTTGGTTCTTCCTCATCAGTTCGACCTCGAATACGGGGTTTTCAGCAGTCGACAGGTCGTGGTTGAGGTAGAGGTGCAGCGCCGAGTTCAGGTGGTTTTTAAAATCAAACCTATGCTCTAGTAGGTCGACAAGATCTCAAGTCGTCTCTAGATGTTATTATAGGTATATTATCTATGTTTTCATATGATGTATATGCACTGGTTGATCCGCATCTACATTATCATATGTTACACCCCTTATGGCTAATAAGTTTGGCATTGAACCTTAATCGATAAGTAAAACCCTTGCGGTGTCTACTCCGATAGGAGATTCTGTCATTGCTAGAAGGGTATATAGAGGTTTCATTGTGATGATTTATAGTCGTCAAACCTCGCCAAATTTACTTGAGTTAAAATGGTTTATTTTGATGTGATAATGGGAATGGACCCATTGGCATCATGCTATTCAAATTTTGACTGTCGTATGAAGATTGTTAGGTTTCAATTTCCTACTGAACCCGTCAGTGAATGGAAGGGAACATTTCTACACCGAAAGGTAGGTTTATTCCTATCTTAAAGAAAGCAAAATGATCTCAAAAGGTTACATTAATCATCTCTTCACGTTAGGGATGCAGAAGCAAGGCCTCCTACTTTACAATCAATCCCCATGGTCAATGAATCTCCAGATGTTTCCCAGATGAACTCCCAAGCCTTTCTCTTGAAAGAGAGATTGAATTTAGCATTGATGTGTTTCCTAACACTCAACCGATCTCTATATCTCCATACAGAATGGCACCGACAGAGTTGCGATAGTTGAAGGCGCAGTTGAAGCACTTGCTGGATAAGGTCTTCATTAAGCCAAGCATTTTCACCTAGGGATGCGCAAGTCCATTTCGTGCGGAAGAAAGATGAGTCGTTATAGATGTGTATCGACTATCAGCAGTTGAATAAGTTTACTATAAAGAACAAGTACCCAGTTCCAAAATCTAATGACCTATTTGACAAAATCCAGCGTGCGAAGTATTTCTCAAAGATTGACTTATGTTCAGGGTATCATCAGGTGAGGGTTAAGGAAAAGGATATTCCAAGGATAGCGTTCTGGACAAGATATGGGCACTTTGAGTTCTTGTTAATGTCGTTCAGGCTAACAAATGCCCCAGTTGCTTTTATGAATATCATGAATACTGTATTCAAGCCTTATCTTAATGTGTTCATGATTGTATTCATTGATGACATTCTGGTGTATTCTCGTTTGGAGGTGGAACATGTAGGCCACTTGCGAATAGTATTATAGACGCTTCAAGATTGTAAGTTATATGCTAAGCTCTCCAAAATCCGCAGCTTCCTAGGGCTAGCATGATAATCTACGCAGTTTGTAGAAGGGTCTCCTCTATATCAGCACCATTGACTAAGTTAACACAAAATGTTACCAAGTTCTGGTGGTTTGACACTTGTGAACGTAGTTATCAGGAGCTGAATAATCGATTGACATCTGCACCAGTGCTCACTCTCCCTGAAGGAACAGAAGGTTACATCGTATATTGTGATGCCTCAGGTATGGGTTTAGGGTACGTATTGATACAGCGTGGGAAGATGATTGTTTATGCATCAAAACAATTGAAGAAACATGAAAAGAATTATGCAACCCATGATTTGGAATTGGGTGCAAAAATATATGCTTTTAAAATATGGCAGAACTACTTGTACATCATCCATGTTAACATCTACACATATCACAAGAGTTTACAATACATCATCAAGCATAAAGAGTTGAATTTGAGGCAGCGTAGGTAGGTTGAATTATTGAAACACTACGACGTCAAGATATTGTATCATCTCGATAAAGCTAATGTTGTGGCAGACACTTTAATCTGTAAGTCAATGGGAAGCTTAGTACATATTGAGGCAGGTAAATGGGGGTTGACTAAAGAGCTTCATTAGCTAGCCAATATGAGAATAAGATTGTTAAGACTCTGATGACAGAGGTGTTACTGTACATATTACATTAGAATCATCTTTGATAAGCGAGGTAAGATCACGGTAATATGAAGATCCTATCCTAGTATAATGAGAGAGAGAGCATTCAGCTGTGTAAAATTACGGCTTTTGAGATCGAGGGAGATGGGGCACTTAGTTAGCAGGGACGGTTATGTGTGCCTAATGTGGTAGGGTTGTGAGAAAAGATTATGAATGAGATTCATCAATTATTCCATCCATCCCGGCTCGACAAAGATGTATCATGATGTCAAAGAGCAATGTTGGTGGGATAACATGAAGAAGTGTATTGCAAAATTTGTAGCTCAGTGTCCCAATTGTCAACAAGTAAAAATAGAACATCATAAACCTGGTGGATTGCTTCAAAATATAGAGATTCCAACCTAGAAATGGGAGGTGATTAATATGGAATTTCTTATTGGATTACCTCGCTCTTATCATAAGTTTGACTCCATCTCGATGATTCTTGATCGACTTACAAAATGTGCCCATTTTCTACCAGTTAGGACAACTTACATGGCTGAAGATTATGCAAAGTTTTATATCAAGGAGATTGTTATGCTTCATGGTATGCCGGTATCTATTATATTAGACCGAGGAGCTCAATTTACCGCTAACTTTAGAAGGTCTTTTCAGAAGGGTTTAGGAACATAAGTAAATCTCAGCACTGCATTTCATCTGTAGACTACCGGACAAGCTGAACGTACCATTCAAACACTAGAAGATATGCTACGAGCATGTGTTCCAGATTTTAAGGTAAATTAGGATTACTATCTTCCACTCATAGAATTCGCCTACAATAATAGCTACCATCTCTAGTATTAAAATGGTCCCATACGAGGCACTATACGGGAGGAGATTTAGATCACCAGTTTGATAGTTCAAAGTCAGTGAAACAGAATTATATGGGCCAGATTTGATTCACCAACCCATTAAGAAGGTGAAGAGTATACAGTAACGATTGAGGACGACACAAAGCAGGAAAAAATCTTATTTCAATATCCGACGTCGTGATCTAGAGTTTGAGGTTGGTGATTGGGTTTTCTTGAGGATCTCATCAGTGAAGGGTGTTATGCAGTTTCGGAAGAAAGGTAAGGTGAGTCCAAGGTATATCAGTCCGTATATAATTCTTCGGCAAATTGGACATGTTGCTTATGAGTTAGAATTTCCATCCGAATTGGAATTTGTCTATCCGATGTTCCATGTATCTATGTTGAGGAAATGTATTGGAGACCCTTCTCGAGTCGTCCCTATCGATGATGTAAAAGTTACAGAGCATCTATCATATAAACAAGTGTTAGTGGCTATATTAGATCGACAAGTCCACAAGCTGAGAACAAAAGACGCGTCTTCCATCAAAGTATTGTAGAGGAACAAGAATAGGGAAGAAATGACATGGGAAGCATAAGAGGAGATGAAGTCTAAATACCCTTACCTGTTCCAAAATAAAGATAACGAGGATGCTAGGGGAACACAAAATGCATCAAAAGGTGGAATAGCTCTATGAGGTAAGCAATAGCTCGAGAATACGCTTTCTTAATAAAAAATTGTGATATGCAGATAATTCACATATCCATAATGCTTTGCATACTCTTGTAAGTTCATATGTTGAGTTAACTACTTGCAAAGTTCGTCCTCTATTTATGGGAGAAACTCGGCCGGAATCCATGATGATTTAAACTCCACATGATCCCTTACATTCGAGGACGATTATTCCTAAGGGGAGGGGGTGCTACAACCCGTATCCACATGCGTTAGTTCATTCCATGTATTATTTAACATAAATCTAAGAAGGAATTATCTTTGAGATGAAAAAAGTTAATCCTATTGGTCTTAAGTGATACAAGGGTATATAAAGGTGGTTAACAAGTATTAGAAGTTAAACGAATCAAGGATGTTGTAACTCATATTAAAGTATTTGAATCATATAATATCCACATCTTAAGCCTTGAAGTCAAATGAGTTATGAAACAAAAGTCGACCAAAGTTGTTGCAACTTAGGTTCATAATTTACTTGAACATTGGGTCAAATATTTCTAAGTTTTTATCCCAATTTACAAAGAATTATGGGGTGATCTACCAACCAAATTAAATATCTATGAGTCTAGTTTCTAAATCATTAAACCATTTGTCAATACGATCTTGGAGTATAGAGATATTCATATTTTTGCAAGCCTGCACAGATTGGTAGATGACAAGTAGGTGTATCAGCTACTTGCCAAAATAAAAGGACAAAATTAAAAGACCCAAGTCGGACAAGAAAGGACATTTAAGGGATTTTAATCTCATTTATTTCACCCATATTTCAGACCTTCAAAATACAAGTTAACCCCTGCAACTTCTCCCCAAAAATCCCACACAAATCCTAATCGATTTTTCCTCTCTTTCAACTTCTAATTAGGGGTAAAACCTAGAGTTTGATGAACCAAGGGACGAGCTGAGTTATCCAACAAGTTGGTAAGTCTACTTCCCTATTTAATTCATTTTTTCTTCTTTTATTTCATGGTAATTCCATCTATACATGTAAGAACTCACGGGGCGGTAATCGGAAGCCGTGAGTTCGTGTTATTCACTCGTTGTGGAATGTTTTGTGTTGCTTTTGGGCTACGTATTTTACACAGTTTTTGGAGTTTTGGAGGATAAATGGTGAGGAGAAACACCAAATAGATGTAGGTTTGTGGGCTGATAGTTATTCGTAACATTTCAGGGTTTTTTGACATGACAACAGTGGTCGTCGTATGTATGAAGTGATTGGGTTGTGCATGGACTATTTTGGGAGGCTCGGTATGGTTATTATTGATTTTGCTTGGGTCGTTTGGTGATATTTTTAAATGGTGTAAATTCATATATATAGGGGAGGTTTTGTCCGTTTCATCGTAAACTAGGTTGTGATCTATACATAGTAGTTATGACGCTTAAATAATAACGATAATATCATTTCTCGTATTGTAGACTAAGGAATTGTAACAACTGCATAGCTTGAGATTGGGATATCATATAGAAGTTATGTGAGGCCATTCCATTCCTTCTTTTGCACGACTCCGATTGTACACATTGTAATGAACGAACTTCCAAAGATACTCTACTCTTAGAAGCTAGCAGTACTTACATTGTTTCCCCTCTTATGGAATGAATGATGTTAATGTTGCTTCTCTTATTCTTATGTTATCAATATTCTGGTACTTCCTGATTCTTATAAGATTCATAGTGAATATTTAGTCCTAATATTGTGTATAGAGGATACCGACCTTACGTCACTCCAAAAGGTTTAGAACGTAATTCCATGAGTCGAGCATGCATTATATATATGTATCTATTTTAATCTACCAAGTTGCGCTATAGTAGACCGGGTAGAGCAACTATTGTACAACCACTGATCAGTTAGCTTTTATCGAGCTCCACATGGCTGGGTACGATTCTACCGAGCCTTATGATGGCCGGAATGCGTTTTTACCAAGCCTATTACAGCCAGTTACGATATGATGATGATGATGATGCCCACAGAAGCGTATGTTTTAAAAAGCTTATGTATTTATTCATATGCATCATGCATTTCATTTCAGTAGCCCTCAAATATACTCAATGTTACAGGTTGTCTATTCTCCATCCCTGCTTATATTACTGTTCGTATTTATGGTTCCCTGCCTTACATACTCAGTACTTTATTTGTACTATCGTCCTTTTATTTGTTGACATTGCATATCGTGCTGCAGGTCCTGATAGATAGGTAGGTGTAACCCCCCCACGACAGTAGGTTAATTTAGCGGTGATAAGCGCGATCCCTTTTTCCGGACTTGCCTTGGTCTTGGTATGCATTTTTGTTATAGACATTATGGGTATATCGGGGCACTATTCCGGCTATGTTGGAGCACTTCTGTTTCTTTAGAGGCTCATAGACAAGTATGCCTTGTCGGCTGGTTTTTATTGTATAGTCTCTCATGGTAGCATTGTAGCTCGTACGGCATATATAGTTTCTTGATTGTTTGGTTATCTCATGTTATGTATGTTCATGCCATCGGATATTTTATTGTTTGTTTTCCATGATCCATGTCTACTATTAGTATTGATCTCGTCAGCCGTAAAAGATAATAAAGAATGTTAGATAAAATGTATGTTCATGCTCGGCAAGTATTGTCTGGTGCTAATCATGGCCCTCTAATTTGGGTCGTAACACTTACGACCCTTGAAGTCATTATAGAACCATTAAATGGTTCTAGGTGCATTGCATGCAATGTGATATTTTTGTAGTTAATTGCCCTAATGCTAACGGGATGATCCAATTTTTTTCTTTTTTGATATCTTAGTACCAAAAATGTGGTTGGTTGGTTGTTCTCAAAGTAGTAACTCCTATCCACAACATAAAAGGCAATGGCGGACAAAATAGAATTGAGTTTGTTGATACGGGTGCCCCAAAACAATTGATTGAACAGGATAGTAGGTATGTTGAAGAGGTGAGGATATTTAGACAACACATGGAGGACATGCATCGGGCTTAGATGACTGGGAAGGCACCACCCTCTCCACCACTTACCTTCCAAGATCCCACCCTTACCTAAACATCGGTTATAGTTACAGATGATTCCCCATACTCTCCAGATTTTCCCGCTTATCACAGCTTTTTCAACCACACTAGTAGCTCCATCAATCATCCTCCAATTACCCCTCACCAAAACTTCCCTCCTTTCATCTCCACTATCCCCAACAATGAATACCCATTCAAAGCTCATGATCCTAATACTACTCCACAGAGGTTTCCCACAAGGTTCCTGACTTATACAAGCAGATCCCTCGGGATGAGATTCATGCTGGAAATGAAAAAGTCACAAGAAAAGAAGGGCTAGATGAGATACCCAGGAAGCTGAAAGGCATAGAGAAGTCCTTAAAGAACAAGCAAGGAATAAGAGACCGGGATAACATGGCTTACAAAGAATTGCATGTGTCCTCTGGCGTTTACTTGCCCGCGGGATTTAAAGTGCCAAAATTTAACTTGTATTATGGGTGTGGAGATCTGGTAGCTCAACTGAGAGTTTATTGTAGTGAAATGAGAAGCGTTGGAGAGAAAGTTGAATTGTTGACTGCATATTTCAGTAAGAGCTTGACAATGGTATCTTTGGAATGATATAATCATCAAGATGTCGGTAAGTGGCCTACTTTGGGTGACATGGCTCAAGATTTTGTTCGACATGGTCAATACAAATTTGGAATTATCCCAGACTGCTCCTCCCTATCTAAAATGGAAAAGAAGACGGAGGAAAGCTTTAGGGAGATTGGGCTCAGATTGAGGGAGCAAGCTACTCGAGTCATCCCCCGATTGGTGAAGAAGAAATGGTTGAGCTTTTCCTACAAGCCCAGGGCTTACCTATTTCAATCATTTGATCCCAGCCTTGGGTAATCCTTTCAACGATATGGTAAAAGTGGGGGAGATGGTAGAAGAGGGAACCAAGTCAGGAAAATTCATGAGTTATTTGGCATTGAAACATACTGCGGAAGTGTTATATACCATGTTTTTCGTACGTGAGAGTATGTCGGAAGCCAATTGATGTAAGCTCGAAAATGAATTTTTTTTTAAAATTACATAACATAAGTTCATCATGTTATCTTTGAGGTTACAAATCTTTAAGATCACAAATAACAGGTACCAAAAGGATTGGAAACTTTGACGCTAGGCAAATTGAAGAAAATAAGTTTTGTCGAAAGTTATAAAGTTTGGAATGTTATTCGGGTGAGACTAGTGTGATTAACATAGTAAGGAGGTTATTCTATGAGTTAATATATTTTTACGATTGTCATTTACTACGTTTTGAAGGCAAGAAAGCTGTGGAAGAAGAGTTGGCAAAGGTCATCATAGGATACATTCATAATTTTCTAAAAATTAGGTCAAATTGTAGATGATATTTTTTTCTTATATACTTGGAATTATGGGGTGATCTACCTACCAGATTGAAGATCTATGAGTCTGATTTATAAAGCATTAGTCTGTTTGTCGATACGATATGAAAGTAGGGAGATTTTTGTATTTTCGTGAGACCGCACAAGCAGCTTCCAATGTGACCCACTTAGGCGGCGGTTGACCTACTTCAATTTATAAATGATTTGGACTCCTATTTTTGCTCATTTTTAAAATAAACTTCGTCTCCAAACTTCTTGTAGCCCTTCTAAACATATACCACAAGGTTTTGATATGATTCGAAAGTGATTACACCATATTTCAACATCACAACTTAGTTCTAGTGAAGAACAACACCTCTTCGGGGTTGTGTTGTCATTGAGAATTGTTGTGGGCTGTATTTGGACGAAATTCAAGGTTGTTGCTTCTTGGTAAGGTGATTATAACAGCCTAATAATTGCGCTTACGCTTTATAGTATGTTGGTTAAGTTATTAGGATGATAAACTACAAGATAATACTTGGATTAGCTTAAGTCACTTCTATGGCGTTGTATTGCCATTAAGGGTTGTTGTAACGTGAATTTAACTTGGATTTTCACTTGAAGTTACTTTAGGAGGTATGTGTATTGTGTTATTTCAGGTGCTTAAGGTTATATTGATGTTTATTAAGTTTTATGCATGGAGTAGACATGAACTAATGAATACAGTTACTAATTGAAGATATTTGGAGTTGTGAATTGTTTCCCTTGTTATAAATATATGGTATAACAATGGAATCACTGACGAGTGACTTAATTATTATGTTAATGATAGTGTTAAATTAATTTAATGAGTCTATAAGGGGTGATATGGGTTATACGGATTCCAATCGGAGTTTGCCGCTCGTTGTGAAGTAATTGTGACTTGTTGTTTTTATATGGTGTCTAGGTATTGATATTTATAGGTTGTTGGACTTCCCTGGCTATTGTTGTTGGTATATGGTATTGTAGGAGGCCCTGGATACAAGGGAGATGCTACTCGAATTTACGTAGACGAGCTACTAGCTTAAGTTACAGACTTAGCCTTTGCTCATCACTGATTTTGAATCTCCTTATGCTATGATAGATCGAGTTGACTCGTTAGAAGAGTTGCTTGGAAGGTATTAAGGAATCAAAATATTAAGGTATGTTATGGCACTTACTTCTTTCTTTTTGCATGATCTGAAGTAACAGAACATAAACGGTATGCTAATTCATAACGGATCTACTCCAAGAAACTAAGTTTGTCCATGTTGTTTTTCTTTAGAATGTTATTCTAAACAAGTTTGTATGATCCTTAAATCATACAAAGGTCTATATTTATGGTAAGGATGTAAATAATGTTCTTAAGTCACTCCAAAAGGTTTAGAACTTGATTCCTTGAGTCGAGCATACATTATATATATGTATTTATTTTACTCTATCGAGCCGCGCTATAGTCGACCTGGAACGGTACCTAGTGTGCAACCGCTGATCAGTTGGGTTTACCGAGCTGCACATGGCTGGGTACAATTCTACCGAGCCTTATGATGGTTGGGTACGTTTTTACCGAGTCCTCTATGAGGCCGTGTATGATATGATGATGATGCCCATATAGGCAAATGTTTTTAATAGTATATGTATATATATGTTTTATTCTTGTTATATCATGATGCATTTTATTTCTCACTTGCCCATTATAGTATGATAAGAAAGATATGTTACGTTGGTACTCGGTCGACTAAGGCACCGGGTGGCAGTTGCGATCCTTCGGTTTGGGTCGTGACAAAGTAGTATCAGAGACAGGTTCTATCCTAGGTAGTCTACAAGCCGTGTCTAGTAGAGTCTTGTTTTTGGGTGTGTTGTGCATAGAGGTGTCAACCGGTTCCACCGGTCCGGTCCGGGTCGATTTTTTTTCGACCCGTCCGGTTACCGGTCCGGGCCGGGCCGGTTACAAACAGTACCGGTTTTCACCGGGCTGGGTTGAGACAGGCTTAGATTGAACCGTACGGGTTACGGGTTGTAATGGTCCGGGCCGGGCCGGGTTTCGTTATTTTGTTTGTTTTTTTTAGAATTATGTATAAATATTAAGTTATATTAATACTTTGTAATAATTGAATGAACACAACAAAAGATGGGAAAAAATTGCACTTATTGCAAGTGCTACTTTATTTCTTAAATTCAAATAAAGAAAAACTAAAATGTATCTTAAGTAGTAAAAACTTTACATCTTTTGTAACAAGTAGTATACTAGTAGTAATCCGAATCATCAAATTCTTTGAATTGCCCTAGCAAGTTCATCGTAATCAATATGAACCGATTGACCTTCTTCTGGCGTGTTAAATTCGGATGGGTTTCCATGCGTTAATATATCTCCAAGTTCTTCGTCTTCTGGGCTATCAAGATCTTCCTTTCCTTGATTTCTTCGTTCCGATCTAATCCAATCTCTTAAACATACTAAAACTTCCAAAGCATTGCTTCCCAATGAGTGGCGTGTGTCTCCAAGTTGTTGTCTTGCTTGGCTAAATGCACTCTCGGGTGCAACAGTGGAAATTGGCACATTCAGGACATCCCGAGCCATAGCGAAAAGAACGGGAAATTGCTTTGTATTTTCATGCCACCAGCCTAACGGTGAGAATTCCTTGGTGCGAGGCTCCTTTTGCTCCAATACTACCAACATTTCCACTACTAGGTGTAGGTGGTATCTCATCTGCTATTCCAATTTCATTATCTTCTATTCCGTAATCTTCTTGTAATTGTTCATAATCAATATCTACATCTTGCAAATTAGGCGATGATTCAGAAACATGTGTTATTGGGTCATTACTATTACTACCAGAAGCTACAGGACTACCTCTTTTTTTACTTCCACCCCTACCAGTAACTTTTCTACACGCTCTTTTAGCAGCATTAAACATATTGTAAAAATGAAAATATAAGCTAAAATCAAATATGCAATTAAAATATTAAATAAGAGAAAGAGTTGGAGAGAGTGCACCGAATTCGACAATAAATTGAGCACTTGATTACGCAAATCCGGTGTTACCACGAACAAACGTCAAGCAAGTATTTCAATGTTGAACACTTGAACTTCAAGCTTAGAATTCCGATTTCCGAATGAGAAATTACGATAAATTAAATTCGGGAAAACAAAGACAATAAAATTATAAAATTAGAATATGAATTCTTGAAAATTGAAGAGAAGAGAGTGATTGATAATTTGAGAATTGATAGAGAGATTGATAATTTTGGGTGAGGAAATGAAGAAGAGGGGAGGGTATTTATAGATTTTAAGAAGGGTTAATAATGTAATTTAATAAATACAAAACAAATGTGGCCATTTCTGAAAATACTCCCGTTGGCCAACGGTCCTGTGGGGCCCACATGTTCAGAAAATTTAAAAAAAAAAAAAAAAATTTTTGACCGTTGTACCGGTCCGGTCCCGGTCCGGGTCGACCGGTTCAAGCACTGTTTTGCTTACCGGGCCGGTCCGGTCACGGGTCAAGACCCTAAAATCCTAACCGTACCGCTCCCCCCCAACCCAGCCCAGCCCACCCCTTAAGAACCAGGCTGGTCCGGTCACGGTTTATACCGGATCGGTCCGGTTCGGTCCCGGGTCAACCCGGACGGGGTTGACAGGCTTAGTTGTGCACCACATTTATAAGTAGGAGCCTACACGGCATTTACGACTGTCACTATTTCTTCTTATTCTAGATCGTATGGTAGAGCTTGGCTGTACGAACTCAATTTCCTAAGCTCTATCTTATTAATTATATGACGATGTCTACATCCAAAAAACAGTTTGTAAGAGATTGAATGTGGATGTGGAAGAGTTCATCAGAGGAACTCGATTTTGCATCATGCTTATAATGCGTAAAAGTTAGGTCTTCAGTGGATTATGTGTGTACTAAGATATGTGAGCCTCTTGATAAGGATCCCCAAGGCATGAATATCTATCCACCCATATGGTAAAGAGCAACGAGAGAACTAGGAGGTAGATATAAGTTCAATAAGTGAAAGAAATAACATGAAAAAAAAGGTGCGAGGTACCCAAATAATGAAGATTATCACTATTTGCAATTCAGGTAGAGAAATATAAGCATTCTGATTTATTTTCAATAGTAACAGTGTTATATACAATTGACCACATCCATCCCAATTATGCCCAATGGGAACTGACAAATATAGTTTAAGAAAATGATGTAATATCAGGATCAAGCTGGGGTTAGAGTAACCAAAAATTATTGATAGATTGTTATCATTAGCTAACATTTTCGAAGGGTTGTGCAAATGTGGTAATACATCTCCTTGTGAGACACCTAGATGATGAACTCTAGAATTGTGCAATCTGATATGAATATTAGAATATTTAGAGTTTCAGAACATAGGCAGCGGAATCCTAAAAGGGATAATTATTTACCTTAGTATGACTCCCGCCCCTAGAGAGAGAGAGAGCGAGATATTTTAGGTATCCCAAAGAGCCAATGAGATGAAGCAAGAGGAGCAAAAAGTGAAAGAACATTTTGTTGAAGTTTTTAGAATAAAGTGATATATAGAAATATTTATCAGAGAATAAGAATAGAGTAAATGAAATATTATGAGTAAGGTGTGATAAATGGAATGACAGGATGACAGAGTCTATAGTTAAGTGAATGGAAAGACAAAAGGTGACAGGCCGTGATGAAATAAAAGTGTACAAGCCATAAAGTCATATCCCTATTTTTAGAACTGAGTTGGTGACTCCGATGTGATACCAGAAGGAAAATGTACACCCCAGAGTAATAGGATTAATTATGGGCTGGTGAACAAGATAAACTAAACTTGAATTGGGATTCGAATGATTTGATAATAGTCGCCATCATGAGAATTTTAGAGATTGCGTTTTGGCGATAATAGAATGGACAACAGAAGAATAACCTTTAAAGGTCATTCAGTAAGATGCTTCCCTATAGCAAGCACTGTGAGCAGAGTTAATCATAAGGGACTAAGTGTGTTAGTTACACTAGGTGTCACCTTCATGCATAAGCAATTTAGTTATCCTTGGTACATAAGGTTACCATCAGGCAATTAATGTTCATTGATGATATGAAAAGACGCCAAAAATGAAGAGGTAAAACATCTATTGGTAGATCGTGTAGTACTAAATCTTACTATTCCCCTGATAAGGGGAATATGTTGTGATATGGTATTAAATAAGAGTCAAGCGGTTCATTTAACTTTGGAATGGTTAAGGAAGAATGTGGTAAAAGGGATAAATGGATGATGTTGCATTTATTCAATTTCTACGGATATGTTGCAACTCCAAAACATTATACAAGCACGACATCGGGGAGAGGCAGTAAAAGTTTCCGGCCAGGATGTTATTGATAAATAAGTGTCAGCGAAAACTTAATACATCAGGAGCTAATGGCTAGACATAAGTTAAAACAAAGAATATGTCCAAAGAGAAATTATGCAGAATATATCTATGAGAACAGAGAAATGAGTACTTAGTAGTTGATTCAAGATGATCTCGGTAATGGCTAAACAAGAGGTCAAAGATAGATCAATAGATCATGCATGATAAATGTAGTGACCCGCAGTATAGGGAATTCACTCTCGTAGACATGAGATCGCAATAATAAAAAAAAATTGAATAGGATTTGAGCTAGTTAAAGGTATTATTTAAGTTTTATGAAAATAAGATAGAGTGCAACTAAGGATACAATAAGAATTTGAGCCTAGAAGTAACCCTACGAGCAAAAGGGCACGAAGTTAAGTATCTAAGGATTATTATAGGTGAGTATGAACAACGAAAACTTCCTTTGGGTAAATGATATAACAAACTTGCAACTTTACAAGACCTAGAAGGTCTCCCTAAGTACTGCAACAAAAGCCTAGCTGAGGAAATAAGGGAGAAGGTTTCCACCTAGCTAAGGAAATAAGGGAGAAGGTTTCCACCTAATCATAGCGAGCTAAAAAGTAAACGATCTTGTAACAAAAGTGTCACTGCAATATTGTACATACACTCCATAAGAAAGTGGCACCTATCATGGCTAATGAATGGGAAAAAAAGGGTCATCAAAGGTGATGGTTGAGATCATATGAGGTACAAGAAATTATAGTATTTCTGGGCAATAAAACAAGTCACAACAAGTGATAGAACGACCAGAAAAAGTAATTGCTTACATTTATGGACAACTAAGAAGGCACAAAAGGAAATTTATGGTGCTAGCAAGTTAAAGGAAGGTTGCGAGTAGTATAAATTGATAGGTGTAGGTCATAAGGTAAAGTATTATAGAGCAACAAGGTTTTAGGTAGATAAGGCTAAGGATAAGAAAACAAAGGTGAGAAGGTGACAAGAATATGTAAAACTTCGGGACTAAACCCATCACAATAAAAGAGTTGATAGCTTATGTATTTTATTGAAAGTTCGCTACAGCCTGAGTGAACTCAGCGGAGTCTAAGATTAGGTACATTTGGAAGAGGAGAAATACCGCACTAGTAGTATAATAAGGGTGTAATAGTGATAAATGATAAGAGAATAATGTTTATGCCTTTGATTGAATAATGATTTAAAGAGAATGGATTTCATGAATTTCACAGGATTTGAATACCTCCTTAACATGAATCATGTTGGGATACCATGAAATATGGTCATTGCAGTGAAGTATCATCCCTAAGTGCATTAAGCAAGTCACTTAAGTTATTCCTCGATGAGACGTGAGCATCAACGACAACGTATTATGTAAGAGGTTTCAAGTTATGAGTGGTAGATTAAGATTAATGTTAAGACTCGATCAACGATAGATAGATACAAGTTAAAAATTATGAGAGGAGATTAGTTTGCCATTTTTCAGATGAACAATAGTGAGGAAGCATTAAAGTACTTAGATTTATAAATGTAGGATAAGCAGCGAGAGGAAAACCTGGAGTTGGGTAATAGACCTCAATAATAATAAAACAAAAGTAAGAGTTATGGTATAGTTTGACCTACTTAGATGCAGTAAAGTCGTAAGGATGGATATCTGAGTCTATAAAACAAGATATATCAATAGTCATAAGTTCAACAAAGTATCAAGTGAAGAACTTTAGTATTCCTATAGATGACTAGAGGGATAGCTTGTCATAATTCTGTATATGTTCATAGATTGAGGCTTAGAGATTGGCTAAAAGATGGATGAAAAAAGGGAGAAGAGTTCCTAGGCACTCATATATTGATGCAGTCGTACATATAGTCATTAATACTACACGATATAAGATCGAAAATGTTACAATATTGAAAGAACTCTAACCACATCTCATGGCGTGGGAAAGAGGTCAAAATGGGGGAATGCCCTAGTGTTTAGATTTATTCACAAAATAGTTGCTTAGATAGCAAGATGAGCATTAAATGTTCGTAAGAGCTAGAGTTTATGAAACTGATAAGCAAATTGGTAAACATTCGAGGATGAATGTTCCAAAGGGGGAAATGATGTTATATCCCATATTTTCGTACATGAGAGTACGTCGTAAGCCAATTGATGTAAGCTCGAAAATAAGATTTTTTAAATTTACATAACATAAGTTCATCATGTTATCTTGTAGGTTACAAATCTTTAAGATCATGAATAACAAGTACTAAAAGGGTTGGAAAGTTTAGACGCTAAAAGAATTGAAGAAAATAAGTTTCGTCGAATATCAACAAGTTTGGAATGTTATAAAATATATGTTTGGGGTAAGACTAGGGAGATTAACATAATAAGGAGGTTATTCTATGAGTTAATTTAGTCGTATGATAGTTATTTACTACACTTTGAAGGCAAGAAAGTTGTAAAACAAGAGTTGGCAAAGGTCATCACAAGTTACATTCATAATTTTTCTGAAAATTAAGTCAAATATAGATGATGTTTTCTCCTAGTATACTCGGAATTATGAGGTCATCTACCAAAAAAATAGAAGATATATGAGTCTAGTCTCTAACTCATTAAACCGTTTGTCGATACAATATCGGAGTAGACAGATATTCGTGCTTTCGTGACACCGCGCAAGCAGCTCCCAATGGGACCCACTTAAGCGGTGGTTGACCTGCTTCAATTTATAAAGGATTTAGATGCCTATTTTTGTTCACTTTTAAACTAAACTTCGTCTCCAAAATTCTCCTAACCTCCGATACATGTACCACAAGGTTTTGAAGTGATTCAAAAGTGATTACACCATATTTCAACATCAAAACTTAGTTTTAGTGAAGAACAACACCTATTTGAGGTTGTGTTGTCATTGAGGATTGTTGTGGGCTGTATTTGGATGAAATTACAAGTTTTTTCTGCTGCTTTCTAATGTGATTATACCAGCCTACTAATTGTGTTTATGATTTCTTGTATGTTGGTTAAGTTGTTAGGATAATAAATTACAAGATAGTACTTGGATTAGCTTAAGTCACTTCTATGATGTTGTATTGCTATTGAGGGTTGTGGTAAGGTGAATGTAACATGGATTTTGACTTGAAGTTAGTGTAGGAATCATGTTTATTGTGTTATTGCATGTTCTTAAGGCTATCTTGATGTTGATTAAGTTAAATGGATGGAGTCGTGAACTAGTGAATAAAGTTACTAATTCAAGATAGTTGGCGATGTGGATTGTTTCGTTTGTTATAAATATATGATATAAGGAGGGAATAACTCATGAGTGACTACATTATCATTTTATTGATACTTTTAAATTAATTTATAAAGTCTATTAGGGGTAATATTGGTTATACGGATGCCAATCGAAGCTTGGCGCTCGTCGTGAAGTAGTTGTGACTTATTGTTGTTATATGGTGTCTTGTTATTGATATTTATAAGTTGTTGGACTTCCCTTGCTGTTGTTTTTGGTATATGGTATTGTAAGAGGCCCTTGTTACAACTTGTTACAAGGGAGATGCCACCCAAATTTGCGTAGAGTAGCTACTAGCTTAAGTTACAGACTTCGCCTTTGCTCAACAGTGATTTTGAATCTCCTTATGCTATGATAGATCGAGTTGACTTGTTTGAAGAGTTGCTAGGAATTTATTAAGGAATCAACATGTTTAAGGTATGTTAAGACACTTACTTCTTTCTTTTAGCATGATCTAAAATTACATGAACATAAACGGTACGCTAATTCATATTGGATCTACTCCTAGAGACTAAGGTTTCCATGTTGTTCTTTCCTTAGAATGTTATTCTAAACAAATGTGTATGATCCTTAAATCCTACTAAGGTTCATATTGATGGTAGGGATGTCCATAATGTTCTTAGGTCACTTCAAAAGGTTTAGAACTTGTCCATGAGTCATGCATTTTATATATATATATATATATATATATATATATATATATATATATATATATATATATTTTACTCTACCAAGCCGTGCTATAGTCGATAGGGTACGACACCTATTGTGCCACCACTGATTAATTGGGGTTACCGAGCTCCATATGGCCGGGTACGATTCTACTGAGCCTTACGATGGTTGGGTACATTTTTACCAAGTACTCTATGAGGCCGGGTACTATATGATGATAATGATTATGATTCCCACAGAGACAAATGATTTTAAAAGTTTATGTATATATAAATGTTTTATTCTTGTTATCTCATGATGGGTTTTCTGGCTCACTTACCCATTATAGTATGATAAGAAAGATATGTTATGTTGGTATTCGGTCGATTAAAGCACCGGGTGCCCGTCACAGTCCTTCGGTTTGGGTCGTGGCAGAAAGACATTCAGAATATCCGAGTAAGTTTGGGCAAAAGAAAGAGAAATAGAAGAGATAATCCCCTGGGCAATCCTGCTCAACACTTTCAGCCTCGACATCAGCCCCATGGATATCCTTGTGCACAAGATGACACTCTCGAATTATACTTCTATCCGCAGAACCCGCAAAGTCGTACACCACTTTCCCAGTACCCTATCCATAAAGAACCACCATATGCTCCACACCTATGAGGCCTGCAATGGCCTACACTACTTCTCCAAATGTCTTACGTGCCCCCGCAAACATATTAGCCACCTGCCCGCAAAAGGTTCCAACCGAGACTAGAATATGAACTGAAAAGAATACTTAAAAATAAAAGGTTTTCACCTCTATTGGGGAATCATATACCAGTTTGTTCCAAAGATTGAGGCAATTAGACATGTTGAAGCCGTTTGAGATAAAAATGCCAAACCCTCTGCCAAAGAAGTTTGATTTTTCTCAAAGGTGTGCATACTGCTCTAATGGCCCGGGTCACATTACAAAAAAGTGTTGGCACCTAAAAAAAGTAATTCAGAAGCTTATTGATGCAGGTGACATTGTTGTGCGAAACCCAGATGCAACAGACACTAGTCAAAGTCCATCGCCTGTTCGTAATAAGATAAATATGGTGCGTATGATTTATTTTTAAAATGAATATGAGAATTCTTCTAAGGTCCTTGGAGGTCCACATGCTACAAATATTTTAGCGCTAGCCGAGGTTAATCTTAAGAACGAGTAAGAAAAAGGTACCCGAATGCAATTTGCTAAACTCAATGTGATAAAGACTTTTGAAGGTCCCAATAATGTTGATGCAGAACTCAGTGTCTAAGATGCCGTGCTTGGTAATTGGAAAGATGCCCCATCTCTTGGTTACATGGGGAGGAGTCTTGGTGGTTTATTTTCCTATCATTTCTGTTGTCCGAGTTATTATTAGGGTTGTAAACTGGATATTGCCTTGTAACTCATACCCTTCTATCCTTTTATTTTGCCTAGTTCATTTAGTCGTACTAACTCGTCTTGTATTTTCTAGGTTTGTTCCAGGGTTGTAAACCCACTTTAGTGCTTGTTTGTTATTCGAACCCCTTCACTGTTTGTCTAATGCAATCTTCTGTCTTCTATTGTTTCTAGTCATTTTTTTTAGTTCTCTCTTCCTTTTATAGTTCTTTTCCTACTGACTCTAGTAACATGACATGCATGTGTAATTCTCGACCTGATCTTAAAAGTTAGTTTATTCATGAAGCATTGAAGCAATTTTGAATATGATAAGGACATTTAAGGGAAAGAAGTAATGGCATTTTGAGATCATTTCAAGCCCGAATTGTGAAACTGGGCAAATAGATCATAAAGAAATACTATTGAAACGCATCATGCCGCATCAGGTTGAAGCTAAAGGCAAGTTTTTCCCAAATTGTCATGGGCCATTCGTGGTAATGAGAGTTTTGTCCAATGGTGTTTTGTATTTAACAAAGGTTGAAGGTAAATGTGTGGATATGGCTATCAATTCTGATGCAGTCAAAAGATATTATGTGTGATTTCTTTGGTTTGTTTAATTGTGCTTGTTTGTACTTGGCATGTTTTTGAGGTTGGAATGACGAAGACATTTTGTTCTGCTATCTAAACACTTTATCTTTGTTACCACTTTGAGACATATTAATTTCCTTTCGTATCCCTCTTTTCAAATCAGTATCAAAGATCAGAAATGCAAACACGAAACATAAATGTAGAAAAAAAAGAGGAAAAAGTAAGTAAAGAAAAAAGAGAACAACAAAAAAACAATAAGACAAAAGGGAAGAAACAAAAAATAACAGAAGAAAAAAAAGAAAAGAAAACAAAGAGAGATAAAAATAAAAACAACAAAACAACAAAAGAGATAAGGGAGAAGAAAAGGATAGAAAGAAAAGAAAGAGAAAAGAGAAACTCACAACAACAAAGCAATCCCTATCCCATGAACTATGTTCGACCTGATTCATTTTAAGGATACGTAGGCAACCTTACGGTTCGGTCCCATTAAAATAAAAATCCAAAAGTCCCTAAGAAAATAAATTGGGGCAGAAGTTGTGGTTGTTGTAAGAAATCTTATTCCAAAAGTTGTAATTTTGAACCCGGTCAAGTTGTTTTGAGCCTTTTGATACCCCTTATTTCAAACCCCATCCAAAAGTCCACATTAAGGACCAGAGAAAGACCTTCCGATCAATTTTTGAGAAAATGCCAAGGAAAACAAGTAGAGGTGAATCATATCAGTGGAAACACTTTGGTCAAAACAAGGGAAATGAAAAACTGAGATTCTTATTGGTGAAAACCCCTCACATGCACCATAAAGTGATAAAAGATGAGAGAAATAAAAAATGAGAGAATCTTACTGGTGAAAACCTTCACAAGCACCCTGAAGTGACCGTAAGTCGAGAGAAAGGACAAAATAAGAGAGACTTGATGGTTAAAACCCTTCGGGCACTACAAGTCGAATAAGGATCATGAATCTGTTTAGATAATCGGAGCATTGAAGCTTAGTTTCAAATTCTAGAGTTACAACAAGAGTTGGACATCAGACTTGCTTAACAAAATAGGCCACATGTACATTTCATGGTCATTAGAGTTGGTATCCGCATCTGATAGGTTTCTACTTGAAGCTTTCTTGTTAGGAATCATCTCTTTATTTGGTCCTTCACTCTATTCCTTTTGTCTTGCTTTACTTTCTTTTGTCGAGTCTGTTTGGTCAGAACAAGTGAGTAATGATTTCAAAATTTTCCACTAGCTTTCCAATTGCACAAAACGGGATCTGGCTAGCACATCAAAGTGTTATAAGTCAGGAAAGAACAACAAGTGCAATGAGCTGGTAACAATTAACATGCTTTGGGATCCATGTGGAATACAGAGGTTTCGTGCATATCAATTCATGAACAATGCAACAGATGGAGGGTATTAGGCAAACAAATCAAAGGTATTTTCAGTGAAACACAAAGGTTTCGTAAATGTCAGGTCATGAGCAATGCAACAGATAGAGGATATTGGGTCTGAATGGAGTAAAGGTATTTTCTGTTATAAGTTTGATAGAGAAAGTGGTTAGTCAATAAACAAGCAAGGTCTTAGAAATGGAAATCAAAGTTATCATGGGAAGTGAAGGAGTCATTGCCCTCAGAGTTAAGGCCACAAACCAACCACTAAATTTTTAAACTGGCAAGATTTTTCTTTGATTGAAATAGGAGTAGGAAATTCTATTTATTTTGGAGAAACCCTTTGTATGGAAAAGCAGGCACCATACAGGTTTGACCGTAAATTCTCAGGACCCTCCTGGAAAATGGAACCTAGTTTAAAATTCAAAAGAATCATGGGTAGCAAAATCTAGCATAAATGTACCACATAGTAATATAATTTAGCTTCTCCATTTGCATCCTTAAGATAGGATTCAATTAGGAGTTTAGGACCCTCTTGAATAATGGGACCTAGCTTTAAGATTTCCATTTGATTACAAGATTTAGCGTAATTTCCACTGTAGGGTAGTACGATTCAGCCGTAAAAATTTTCACTCTAAAGATAAGACTTGTCTTTTGATTTTCAAACCCTTTTGGATAATGGGATGGAGTTTGAAGGCCTTCTTAGATAACAAGATTTAGTGGAACTAATACCATTTGGAAATATAATTTAGATTTAAAATTATCGTTTAACTAGAAGTTTTCAGGACCTTCCAGGATAGTAGGATTTAGCTTTCAAATTCTTAGATATATTGGTAACATGATTCAATTAACACTCACAGATGCGCCCAGCACCAAACTGAGGCAGGAAAATTTCTTTTGTTTTGTTTGTTTTGTTGTAATCAGGTTCAAAGGCAGCAGTTTCAAGGAGTACAGTTCAAGTTTTTGGCAATCAGGTGCCCACTTGGAGAACAAAGGGATACAGTTCAAGTATTTGGCAACCAGGAGAATAAGGGAATACAGTTAAAGTTTTTGGCAATCAGGCACACACTTGGAGAATAAGGGGATACAACTCAAATTTTTGGCAATCAGGAACCCACCTGGAGAACAAGGAGATGTAGTTCAAGTTTTTGGCAATAAGGAGCCCACCTGGAGAATAAGGGGATACAGTTCAAGTTTTTGGCCATCAGGAGCCCAACTAGAGAACAAGGGGATACAGTTAAAGTTTTAACAATCAGGAGCCCACTTGGAGAACAAAGGACTACAACTCAAATTTTTGGCAATTAGGAGCCCACAAGGAGAATAAGGGAATACAACTCAAGTTTTGGCAATCAGGAGCCCAGCTGGAGAATAAGGGAATACAGGTAAAGTTTTTGGCAATCAGGCGCCCACTTGGTGAACAAGAGGATACAGATCAAGTTTTTGGCAATAAGGAGCCCACCTGGAGAGCAAGGGAATACATTTAATGTTTTTAGCAATCAAGCGCCCACCTGGAGAACAAGGGGATACAACTCAACTTTTTGGTAATCAAGCGTTCACGTGGAGAACAAGGGGATACAGTTCAAGATTTTGGCAATTAGGAGCCCACCTGGAGAACAAGGAGATACAGTTCAAGTTTTTGTCAATCAGGAGGCCACCTAGAGAACAAGGGGATAGAGTTCATGTTTTGGCAATCGGGATCCCAACATGAGAACAAGGGAACACAACTCAAGTTTTTGGAAATCAGGAGCCCGCCTGGAGAACAAGGAAATACAACTCAAGTTTTGGAAATCATGAGCCCACCTGGAGAACAAGGGGTTATAGTTAAACGAGTCAGGCGCCCACCCGGAGAACAAGAGGATAAATTTCATGTTTTTGGCAATCAGGAGCCCACCTAGAGAACAAGGGAATTTAACTTATGTTTTGGCAATCAAGCGCCCACCTGGAGAACAAGGGGATACAGTTCAAGTTTTTGGCAATCAGGCGCCTACTTGGAGAACAAGGGAATACAACTCAAGTTTTTGGTAATCAGGCGCCCACCTGGAGAACAATGGGATACAATTCAAGTTTTTGGCAATCAAGAGCCCACCTGGAGAACAAGGGGATATAGTTCATATTTTAGCAATTAGGCGCCTACCTGAAGAAAAGAGAAATTATCTCCAATCACAATTCAAGTCAGCAACAAAGGAACTGCATATGAAGAATGCAAATAAACAAAGTAACAGGAACAATAAGATCAAGTTTTGAACAGATATATAGGATTTTTGTAATACATAGATCATAGTTTAGTGTAGATTCTTTTTGTTTTGTCATGGTGTTATAAGGGGTTCAATAAGCAGTAGCAACAGCAAGAACAGTGGAATCATAGCTTCATGGTAGTCTCAACTACCGCAACTTTCTGAACTATACTGACCTGATTCTTTTATAGCCAAGGATATGTACGAAACTTCAAAAGCAGGGTGCAGTAAAATCTTTCAAAAATTCTTCCCATGGAGTATTCAGACGGGCAAAAATCTTTCATATTTGCTTACTTTATCTTTGCAGGAAAACTCTTTGTGTTTCCGAGTAAAGAAGGGAAGCTCTGAGCACGTGATTTTTTTCCTATATGAATTACTCCCACAAATTCAAAACAAAATAATTTTTCCAATTATTTTATCTTTGTAAATTTTGTCGCATTTTTCATTAATTATTTGCATTTTTCTGCGCATGTTAACCTTGTTTAATTAATGAAAAATACAAAAAAATATGTTGCATTTGAATTTAGGATTTAAGTCTACATTTTAGAAATAATTAGTGATTTAGTTGATTTTAAAAAATGGAAAAATCGCAAAAAAATAACTCATTTTTATACTTTTTAATCTTAGTTCTGAATTTTGGTAGTTTTTTGTTAATATAATTTTTAATTATAATATTAGTGTAACTAAAATAGAAAGGTTCTAGTAGGGTTTTAAGTGAATTCCAGACTTTTAAGTAGTTAACTTGGAAAGCAAGTCAACAAATGGAGGGTATCTAAGCTAAAAATAGAGTTCTAAAAGGTACCTAAGGGATAAAATAATTTTTGAAGTTTTGCCCTACCCAATTGCCAATAAAGGCATTTGGTACTTGCCTTGCAAGGAAGGCTGGAAGATATTAAGAACTGAAGAATTCCAGAAAAACAAAAACGGCTAAAAGGAATGCAAGGTTACTGTTCCATTGAATATTCTCTTTTCTGAATTGATTTCTGAAATTTTCAAGGCTGAAACATATCTTTTGATTTAGTTGGACAGTTAATATGAAGCGACACTGAGTTTTAGAAAGTTTTTCTGGTTCAAGATTATGGGGGGTCACTATTCCATTGGGTTTTCAAGTTTACTTCATTGCTCTGATTGTTGAATCTGGGTTTGTTTTTGGGTTGTAAATGGCAGTATAGTTCATTTTGTTGTTTTAATGTTGGTTTTCTCCTTGGAGTTTTCTACTGTTCCTTTGGCTTTTTTGAGTTGATTTCATCGGATTTCGGGTTGAATCTAGGAATGTTCTTGCTATTGATTACTGCTGAGTGCTCACTTCCATTTGCTTTCTGATTTCCAGGTACTTCTTTACATATGATTTGAGGAATGACTGATTGAGGTTCTGTTAAATGAAGAATGCATTCGAAGATAACTTACTTGTTTCCTATGTTGTTTCTGTTTTCTATAATTAGACCTTGAGCTGTAGATAAGGTTCTCCTTCTCAAATTGTGTGTATAAGAATTACTTGCAGTAGTATACTGTATTTATATTGACAAATGGACTGGGGACTCTACCTATTTCGTCTTCTTATAATGAAATTGATTAAATTCAAGGAAAAAGAACTACTGAAGCCTTATGACAAAGTTTAATGTGATACTTTGGTGTTTGATTAAATGGTAGTATAATTCTTTTGCTTAGTTACAGTTGAGTTTTCTTCAGTTTATATCACGTTTTCCCATTTAAATGTCAAACTGATTGTTCAGCTGGTCATAGATTTCCATATGTCTTTTTTCTTAAATGCTTGGCTTTTGATTGAGGTTCACTAGGATTTCTCTGATGTAGGTTCATGTTTTAACTCACTAATGATACCAGTCTTGTTGTATGAGGGTTCTAATTATATTAGATTGGTTTGGATTAAATCCTCAGAATTGTATTACAAAAGTAGTTTGGAGATCTGGAAGTTAAACTACTGTTAACCGTAAAAATTGAATTGCTAATGGCTTTAAAAGTTGAATCATGGCTAGAATACCCGAAAAAAGTCCATTGTTTTAATTGGAGTTAGGTTCCGATGTTTGCTTTCAAATGGTCCTAATTCTATAGATAGCATCCGAACTTGGGCTCGTGCATAGGCCCCAACTAGGCCACCATTTGACCTTAATTCATCAACTTTTTTGGGCCCAAATTAAATCCATTTGCTATAAATACACAATTTTCCTTGTAAGTTCTTTTGACTTCTTTAGTTATATTTGGCGTTCGATTAATTAGATTCCTATCGATAGTGGAGTTCTGACATATTGGATAGTAGAATAATTATGGCCCTCATAAATCTAGTTTGAATACCATTATTTTAATTAGAATAAATCGAGGCGTGCCATGGCTAACAAAATGTCAATTGCATGGCCCTTGTTTTAATTAATCTTGTATTTGATATTTAGAACTCGAGGCGTGCCATTTAGCAAATCTTCAGGGCCCTCACAAAATTAACAATGCATTAGTTGCTTTTAAGCATGATATTTAAAAATTTTACCTTCTTAAATTCAGGTGTGCATTTATGTGACCCAAAGCCAAATCTCAACGGTGTTAAAACATGTCAAAAATCACGGGTGCATTTATGTGACGTGATTCGAGAGGTGTTTTAATAACGTCGCAATTTTATGTAAAAAATTAATAAAAGTGGTTAAAATTAATATTGGACCATAGGCACAAAAATGCATTAAAATCAGATAATAAGCCAAATATAACAGTTGAGCGACCGAGCTAGAATCACGGAATTTGGGAGTGCCTAACACCTTCTCCCGAGTTAATAGAGTTCCTTACTCGGATATCTGGCTCACAGACTATATACATAGTCAAACCTTCCTCGATTTGGGATTTAAACCTGTGACTTGGGACACCATTAATACTCCCAAGTGGCGACTCTGAAACCTCTCAAATAAATCCGATTTCGATGGTCCTTTAATTTGAAAAAAACCCTATCTACGCCCTTCGCCGGGGTTGTAGAGTTAAAAAGGAGGTGTGACAGCTCTGGTGACTCTGCTAGGGATCGAACCAGAATCATGGGTTCAGGGTTCAAGAATTCGATCTTTAAATAATTGTTGTATCTGGCTTTATTATTATCCGATTTTATTGCATATTTGTGCTCAATGTGTCAAAAATTATTTTACCGCTTTAATATTATTTGGATTGTATATAAACTACCGCGAAACCCTTCACTTCTCATATTCGAGGATGTGCTCGTCGGTCAAGACTCCCTATTCTGTTAGTGTCATACCTTCAAATAAGAAAGAGGCTCAGACAAGTTACAAAGCCGGATGGCCTTTTGGTTCCCGATACGTAGCCTCCTCCTCGACTTGAGTTGTCCTCTCTGGTACACAGTCCAGACCCTATACCAAGGTATTAAACCTAGAATAACTTAACCACACGCCGGAGCCTAGTAGGAGCGCTTATTTACATTATGCATTTACCTTAGGGGACCCAACACAGGGGTTGGATCAGTGTAGGACAGGTGCACCCAAAATAATGGAGCATCCTCATTCATCTTGCGTGCTACTTGTGCATTTATTCCGGATTTGCATACCGACCGGCTTTTGAAAAAAAAGAAGAGAAAATAAACAAGAAAAAAAAAAGAGAGGGGAATCAGACAAGTGATAACATGTGAGGGATAAGGAAGGAATTTACCCGTTTCATAAACGATACTGAAGTGCCGCCGAAATTTTGAGAAAAAAACCCAAAAATAGTCTTATTTTCAAAAAGAAAAGGAGCAAAAAAAGGAAATAGAAGTTGGTATTAAATTTGGCCACAATTGCCCGAACTACGCCAGTTTGATTCTCACAGGGTGTGAGATACGTAGGCAACCCCCCATCGGGCCCTACTTCATTTTTACGAAAATAGCCAAAACGAACCAGGTTTTGTTTGTGATTAATAATAAAAGCAGGTTTTGTCAAAATTAGCCGACTGTACCAAAAATGGCACCGGAAGGCTATTGTTACAAGAATAGCCATCTTGGATTATTTTCCAATTTTTTGCCGTTAGTAGGCACAACCTTAAAATCTTCCCCCAGAAGTGCTGAAAGGCCGTATTTACAAGGCCGGAATTTTATGTTTGAAATGAAAATATGGAGAAAAAAATTAAATTTTTTTTAAATCCGATAAATCATGATTTTTTGCTTAATCACCGTAATAAATGTGGAGAATAAGCATAATCAAAGTTTTTCAATCTCAGTCATGAACAAGATCCCTTTGGAGGTACACATGTGATGGAATGATCTAGGTGAATCGGGGCAAAATAGGGTCAACACGCTCTTGGGAGGACTTATCTGTTGTTGAAAATTAATCCTAGAGGGGACATCAAAAAGCATTTGTTACATTCTAGGACCCGTCCCACAACGTATTTCATTTCCCGAACATTGAACTCACTCCGACCATGGAAGAAATAACTTGATATATTGGGGTTCCCACAATTCCTCTGAGGCATGAGTATCTGATTTCTCCAAGGGCGATCACCGTACATAAATTCTTAGATTCATTAATTATCAGTATGAAGGTTCACAATCTAGACATGTCAGCCCGCTTTTGTACTCCATAGTATATAATAGAGGCATAGGCACATAAGGGGATTAAATGACCCGGAAAATAACATTTGTAGCAAGGGATATCGACTTAAATGGGAGGAGCACCATTGTTTCACATTTATGTTATCCTTCTTTGGCCTTTTAGTGTCTTCACGGAAAGACTGGAATATTGATATATGGGTAGCAGGGGTTGTCAGCACTTTAGTAACTCAAGCCAAGAGCACCCTCGCACCTATGATATTATATGAAATCTTTCGTGCTCTCACTGCCTGTAAAGTATGAGGAGATTTTATTCGAAGGATGCAACCTGTTATTACAAATATAGATGATTGAACACTTGTTCCATCGACCTCGATTTATGAGTTATGGGTTGTCAACAAAAAGTTGCATAGAGGAATTTTATAATAGGGTTGATGGGCTTAGATTACAAGAGGGTGCTACAGAATGGGCATCACATCTCTGTTCCATAAGTGCAAGCCAAATAGGATGGACGTTCGGGTGGCTTCCTATTGATGAAATCATATATATGTCACCTACTAGGCCTCATTTTGTTCTGATGGGTATCCTGAGAATCCAACCCTATGCTCCATACATAGTACTAAGACAATTAGGGAGGTGCGAGATAATTCCCAGGGATGAGGGCGTTGTTTCCATATGGTCGAGATTAGTCCCAATGGTCAGTTCCCCGAAACAGCAGTCCATCAAAATTGGAGCGAATGTCAGTACTTGACGGCAGACACTCGAGTACGCGACTTATTTAGAGGCGAGGTTGCACCAGGGTACCTTGCTTGGTATAAGAAAGAAATAGAGTTCGAAAGGCCAGTTAAGAGGCCACATCTCTAGGGATTTGCAAAGGCGTCACAAGAATAATGGAATTGGTTAGCCAAGAAAAATGAATACAGGGCTACGATAGGGAAATTGGAAAAGCAAGTTAATGATCTTCAATTCAAAAATGGTTTGCAAGTTGCGGAAGACGAGGGTGAATAGAAAGGACTAGCCAAAGAAAATGAAGCCTTCCAAGCTCAAATTCAGAAAATGAATATTGTCGCAGACAATCCCGCCAGGAGTGTGAAGGATGAAAAGCTCATAGACAATTTTAGGCGAAAAGTAGGAGAATATGGTGTGAGTAGAAATAAAGCAAAGGGCGAGATGTCCATATATTTTATTTACTTTCAAAAAAGAAAAAAGAGAGAAAAAAAAAAGAAAAAGAAAAAAAAAGAGACAAGAGAAAAAAGAAAAGAGAAGAAGTTTAGATTTTTGTCACAAATAACTAACAAAATTTTCCTAGTGAAAACTGGGGCAGAAAAATTTCATTCCTTTATTTGTTTTGGCATCTGAGCAGGTTTAACTTCAAAACACAAGACCCCAGGTAGCCGAAAGAATGAGCCTTAGTCCAGAATAAAGAAAAGAAAAAGAACAAAAAAAAAAGTGAATTCAAAATGCTGAAGCAGACAAAGATGCGGACTACTCATGAATGCGATTAAAGTCACAAGTATTACATGTCCCGCTTCAATCCAAAAGCCGAAGAATAAACCAGCATCTATAGCTGACGAGCATCAAGATTCAGATCAGAGTCAACAGCAAAAACTAGCTAAGACTCGAGATCAAGCTTCAAGAGATTTATAGATAGGAATCTTGTACTCATAGTTGATAGGCCTAGGTAGCTTAGCTTTTGATTTTCCTTTGGTGTAATAAGGAGGACAGCAAGAAATTGAAGTAGCAGCAGCAACAGTGAAATCACAGCTCCATGGTAGCCCCAGCTACCAAAACATCTAGAATTATACTGACCTGATTCCTTTATAGCCAAGGATATGTAGGCAACCTTTGAAGCAAGGTTCGGTTAGACACTTTTCAAAAAAATATTTCTCATGGAGTGTCAAGCAGGCAAAAATCTCTCAGCTTTGCTCATTTTATCTTTTCCCGAAAATCCTTCGTGTCCCCGAGCAAAGAGGGGCAGTTGTGAGCACGTGATTTTTTCCTTGCATGAATTTCTCCTACAGAATTCCCAAAATTTGGATTTTTCCTTTTAACTATTTGGTTTTTAGGAATCACTGCATTTGCATTTTGTGTACATATTTAATTTTGTTTTATTCCTAAAAATACAAAACATATGTTGCATTCGCATTTAAGATCAATTTAATATTTTTTAGGATAATTCGATAATGAATATTACAAAAATTACAAAATAGTTCATTTTTTAACTCTTTAATTTTTGAATTTGTTATAGTTTTCTTTTAATTTAGGATTTAATTAATTTATAAGAAGCTATTAGTTTATTAATTTAGTTTTAGGAGTAACTCAGATTTTATTTTAAATTTAAAAAGAAATCTGAAAATGAAAAAAAAACAAGAAAAGAGGAGAAAAGATTTTCTTAATAAAAGAACAAATTTTGGTCTAGCCCAAACCAAATACCCACCAAAACCCTCCATACCCGGTCGAAAACTCGGTCTTTAACTCGATCTAGCACCCTCCATAACCAAAAGACCCTGTTTTGTGAAGCTTCAATCTCAACCGTTGGATCAGTAAGATCTAATGGTCCGGAACTAGAAAGGCATTTAACATATATATGTCCTAAACTCCCCTACTCCCCCCCAAACCGTCTCATAAACCCCTCAAAGACTCCGACCAAACTCCGCCTTGGGCCACCATCCGCTGTCCGCCGAAAATCGCCCATGGCAACGGCCGGCGGCCAAATACACCCAAATTTACAGCAAATATTCTCCTCAACCCGCTCTTCCCAAATATCCAAGCCATTCAACCCAAATCCGCCTGGATTCTCTCAAATATTCAAATGAAACTCTGAACCCTAGCGTCGCCTTTGTTTTCTCCGGTGGCAGCGCCGGCTCCAAACGCTACCAAATCAACACCCTGGGACCTTCTCCATCTCTCCATTCCATATATCCAAACCTTTACCCACGAATCACTCCAGAATCCCTCAAATTTTAAATCGAAGGGATGAACCCTAGTTCCTAAAAGCTCCTGATTTGAGTTTATTTTGAAGATTTGGGCCTATTTTGATGTTATTCGTGTGTTCTTATTAAGAACACATGATTAATATCATAGCTCGCCGAAAAATCCGAGAAGTTGAAGATTCAGACTGGTTTCCTCATTTGCATGAGTCTCAGTAGGTATTTTCTTTTCTTCTTTTTGGTTTAATTTAGATTTTATTTTTATTTTTATTTTTCGATTTCTCTACATATGTTTCTTCTCTTGGATTTATTTTTTATTTTTTAGTTTTCCAGAACTTCTGTATTTGTTTTCTGTTCATTATTCCTACATTTTTTTCTAGTATCATTAACCTATTAATTAACTGAGTTTACTAATTTAGTTAGTTATTAAACAGTTTATATTAGATTTTAATGGCTGCTATGTTTGCATGCTTCTGGTACTTTAGACTTTAATTGGGTCTTTGGTATGTTTGGGCTTAAGGATCTATGACTCATTTAGAAGAGAAGGGCAGCCGGTTCACATAGGTAACCCATTGGAGTCCCTTCAGGGGCAATAGCAGGGTCATGGAGGAGGGGTAATTCTCATAGTTTTGAAGGGTACTCTAGGTAATTGGGTGAGCGGAATCTTTTATAACTACCTAGGAAAGCTTCTATGAATCTGGGGTTGGAAATTAAATAGAATATCTAATTTTAACTTAAAGACTTCTATGCAAAAAAAGAAAATTCAAAAAGGGCTCAAATGCAAAATTAAATATTTCTAGGTTGCCTTACTTCCTCGCCTATAAAGGCATCTATTCCATGCCATTCAAGGCATACCTGAAGAGAGAAAAACTTAGAAAACTCATAAACGGATGAGAGTTTTTTTAATAAATATATTGTTCCATTGAATCTTATTTGGAATTCTGAGGTTTTGAACTTCTGAAACAATTTTCTAATTCACGTGGGGGTTTCAAAATGGACTGAATTTTATTTTTAAAAGATTGGTTTGAAGATTTGCTTTGGTTACTATTCGATTGAACTGTTTTGGGACTATTTCACATCATTTTCTGTTTGAAATAGGTTGTTAGTGTTGAACCCTACTATGTTGCTGCTGCTTTTTCATTTGCTGAGCCTTATTCTCTTATTATTTCCTCTTATTTCCCAGGTATTCTTGTCAATAAGTGACAAAGAGCATGTACTTTGAGTTGAGGCCCAACTGAATATAACTATGCTAAAGCCCATGTCCCTTTTGTTCCTTGGTTCTTTCATATTTTGCAATAGACTCTGAATCATGTATGCTAGTCTCCCATCTTTATGATTAGTATGCCCTAGAAATGAACTTGTGTTCATTAAGAGTTTTTGCGCTAATTTCTGAATTCAAGAAAAACTATGCTAATTCTCTATATGTTATTATTGTTTCGTATAGAGGGAAAATAGATTTGTGGAAGTTTGGGGGCATGTGTTTGTAAGTTTAGCTTATGTTTGAATGCTAGCCTTAATACTTGTTGATTCCATTAGTAATATAGTCAAGTTTAAGCATTGCATCTGTTAGCTTTTGAAATTTCCTTACAATTCATTTATAGTTGAATGTTGTAGTTCATTATGAATTGGTTGGGTGCAATTGTATTTTTTAGTACCGGTAAGGATTTGATACTGAGACTAGACCTTCAATTTTTGGCTTTGGCAAAGTTTTGGATCTTTGGAGCCTGGGCTTTAAGGGCAGTAACGAGAGATGGATAATGCCCTTAGTACTTGGGCTTGGTAGCTCACTTGATTATTAATGGGCTCATCCTATGGTAGGTTAGGCTTAAGAAGGCATAAGGGATAAAATCATATGTTTAGTAAGTTTATTTGTGCTAGATAAGATAAATTCCTAAATTTTTTTAAAAAAAAGCAATTTGTTTTATTCACATAGCGTTGACTGATTGGCGGTCGATCTCACTCAATCCTTAGTTCAAAAACTTTAGGCTTAAAGCTGGCTCAATAACAGGCAAATGGTTGGTAATTTCATAACTACATATGGTACTTGTCTTTCTTCTCATCCTTAAGAGCTGGTTTCATTGGAGCCTAAGCTTGGAGGCAATTTGAATGAGTTTGATCTTTGGTTTTTGTTTGTAAAGCGATTTGTTTTTAATTAGCTGACCCTCTTTATATAGTAACTTTCAGCCATTTAATAAGATTGAAGTTTCTATTGAATGAGTAGACGTTCCCGAATTCTCCTTTAGTTAATTAGTTTTCCTTTTCAAAATAGATTGGAGGTGAGCCATATTAGATGACACACATAGTTTAATGTCGTTTTAAATTTAGTTTGAATCCCTTTTAAAATTTGGAATTGAGGTGCGACGCGCCGAATAAAATGGCAATGTGTGGCCCTCATTTAATTATTCCTTTTAATATCCTTAGAACTCGAGGTGTGCCATTTAGAAAATTTTCTATGACCCTCGCAAAGTTAAAAATGTGTAGTTGCTTCAGGCGCGTTATTTTAATAATATTACCTTCCTAAACTTGGGTGCGCATGTCATGTGATCCAAATTCAAATCTCACAATGTTAAATAAAATGTGTCTCAGGCCATGGGTGCATTTCATGTGTCGTGGTTCAAAGATACGTTTTAGATAACGTTGAAATCTTCTTAAAAAGTAATTAAAAGCGTTTAATAAGTTTAAAATTGCATCACAGGTTGAAACATGTATAAAAATTAGATAATAGATCAATTATAATAGTTTAAGTGACTGAGCTTGAACTACGGAATTTGGGTGTGCCTAAAACCTTCCTTCGGGTTAATAAAATTCCTTATTCAGCATTTTTGGTTCGCAGACTTCAAAAGAAAAGTCGAAATCTTCCTCAATTTGGTATTTGAAATACACCGGTGACTTGGAACACCAGATAACAAACCTAACCCAAGTGGCGACTCTGAATAAAAATAAAATAAATAATCTCATTTAGAATAGTTTCACTTACATTGGAAAAACTCCCTTATACGTTATCCTTCGGGGTGTGTGAAAAAAGGAGGTATGACAACAGTCGCTTGGTATTCCTTGTTTGAGCGTATCAGGGAGTCGGCAGTATGATGATCCTCATTTGCTTGTCCTTAGGATTATAGTAGGACACGGTGCTGCCAAGTAAATTACAATTGGAGATGATGGAATTTTGAGGACGTGAGGTCGTATTTATGTGCCTAATGTGGATGGGCTTCGTGAGTGGATTCTGGAGGAGGATCATAGTTCCCAGTATTCTATTCATCCAGGTGTCGCTAAGATGTATCAAGACTTGCGGTAGTATTATTGGTGGAGGATGATGATAAATGATATTGTTGCATATGTAGCTCGGAGTTTGAATTGTCAACAAGTAAATTACGGGCATCAGAGACCTGGTGGTTTTCTTTAGAAGATTGAGATACCTTAGTGGAAGTGGGAGCGTATCACAATGGATTTCATTGTTGGACTCCCATGGGCTCAGAGTATTTTCGATGCAGTTTGGGTTATTGTGGATAGGCTGACTAAGCTATTTCATTTTTGTGGCAGTTTCCTATTCTTCGTAGCGGTTGGTAGAGATCTATATCCGAGAGATCGTTCGTCTCCATGGTATGCTTGTGTCTATCATTTCTGATTGAGGTACGCATTTTACCTTGCATTTTTGGAGGGCAGTACAGGGTGAGTTGGGTATGCTGGTTGAGTTGAGCACATCATTTCATCCTCATATGGACGGATAGTCCGAGCGTACTATTCAGATTTTGGAGGATATGTTTTGCGCTTGTGTTATTGACTTAGGAGGTTCTTGGGATCAATTATGCCATTAGCATAGTTTGCCAACATCAACAGTTATCAGGAGAGCATCTAGATGGCTCCCAATGAGGCATTATATGCTAGGCGATGTCACTCTCCGGTTTGATGGTTTGAGCCGGGGAAAGCTCAGTTATGGGTATTGATTTGGTAAGGATGCCTTGGATAATTTTAAGATCATTCAGGATAGACTTTGTACAACTCAGTCCAGGGAGAAGAGTTATGCCGACCATAAGGCTCCTAATGTGGCATTCATGGCCGGATAGAGAGTGTTGCTTCTGGTGTTGCTCATGAATGGTGTGATGAGATTTGGGAAGAAGGTCAAGTTAAGCCCTAGGTTCACCGGGCCTTTTGAGATCCTTTATCGAGTGGGATAGGTGACTTACGGTCTTGGGTTGCCACCAGGATTATCAGCGGTACATCCAGTTTTTTAGGTGTTCATGCTTAGAAATTATCATGGCGATCCATCCCACATATTAGATTTCAGCATTGTCAAGTTGGACAAGGATTTGACCTACGAGGAGGAGCCGGCAGCTATTCTCTATCGGTAGGTTCCTTAGTTGAGATCGAAAAGTTAACCATCGATTCGTTTGCAGTAGAGTGGTCAGCCTGCTGAGGCAGCTACCTAGGAGTTCGAGCCCGATATGTAGGGCAAATCCACATCATTTCCCTAGCTCAGGTACTTTTCTATGTCCGTTAGAGGACCAACGCTTATTTTAGAGGTGGAGAATTTGATGACCCAAAGGGTCATGTAGTGTTTTAGAACCCAATTCAGGGTTCCAAGACCTGCAAAACCTTATTTATCTTTTTCCTCAATATATGTGAGCAGTCCGGATGCGTTTTCGAAAAGCCTTTATGGGAAATTTGAGAAAAATATTAAGTTTTGCATTTAAAAATTGATTTAAATTGACTTCGATCAACATTTTCAGTAAACAGACACTGACCAGTAATTTGACAGTCCAGGAGGGTCCGTAATAAAATATGGGACTTGGGTGTATGCCGGTAATTGAATTCCGAGGTCCCTAGCCCGAGAAATGAATTTGTAAAGAAAATTGTTAAACTAAAAATATAATGGTTTTTAGAAATTAAATAAGTTGTGATCTTGTTGGTATCGGACTCATATTTTATTTCCGGAGCCCGATACATATTTAATATAGAATTTGAGTCATGTCTATGAAATTTGGTAATTAACGGGATTGATTCGACATGATTCAAACCCTCGGTTGTGAAAATAGAAACTTTAAGTGTTCTTGAGAATTTCATTGATTTTGATGCTTAATCAATAGTTTTAGGTGTTATTTTAGTGATTTGATTGCCTGGGAAAGTTCAAATGATGTGTTAAGATTTGTATGCATGTTTGGTTTGTAGCCCGAGGGCTCAAGTGAGTTTCAGATAGACTACATGATGTGAAGGCTTAGAAAATATTGGTGTAGGATGATTGGAGTTGCAGGTCTCTGAACCTACATATGCGGCCACAGAGTAAACTTCGTGGACCGCGGTGGGATTTCGCGACCTCGCTGGAGGTCTTTGCGGACTATGGTTGCTAAGGCCAAAATTTTGCTGCCGCGCCCATTAATTCGCGGACCGCGATGAGGTTCATGACCGCGCCCAATATTTCACGGCCCGCATAATGGGGATCTAAGAGGGCTATGTAAACAGGACTTTTTCATCCATTTTTCACTTATTGAAAACCCTAAAACATAAGAGATGATTTTCCAAATACTTTTTCTTCCCCAAATCATAAGTGATGCTTAACTCATTTCTTTCGCTCTTTTACTTCTTTTACAAGATTTCATCTTAGAATATAGGGTTTTCATGGTGAAATAAAAGTTTTTTTAGGTAAAACTTAGGAATTTCAAATTTTGGGATTTTAGACCTCAAAATGAGATCAGATTTCGAAACCAATTGTATAACCGGTCTCATTGGGTGAATGGGTAATCGGATTTTGGTCCGGATTTTGGGTTTGGACCAAGAGGGCCTGGGTGTTGGCTTTTGTTGACTTTATCAAAAATGACCTGAATTGAATTCCTTGCTATCGTGGGTAGTTCCTAATGCTTAAGTTGAATCATTTGGTTGGTTTGAGATTGAGCTTTGAGGTTGACTATAGAATCGAGGTAAGTGTTGAGGAAAACATTAGCTTGAGGGATTAGGTATTGTTTTCTTATTTGCTATATGTTTAGTTGTTGAGTATGACGTATAGGTGAAGTGACGAGTATCTGTACATTGTTATCATGTCATAGCATGCGAGTGAGTGTTATACTTGTGACTGATGCGTTTCTTTATATGTAATGTTCATGCTTAAACGAGTTATTCTTCATGTTAAACAACTCTTATTAATTTTTTACTTGTATTGGATGTTTGTTGAGTATTGACTCAAGTTAAGATTTATATTGTGAAGTTAAATGTTGAAACGAGGTTGTTTAATGATGATTCCCTTGTTGGGTTGTTATTGTTTATGTTGTTTGGGTGAGGAAGAATGTAAATCGTGAAGAATGATGCCGTGCAATATTTTGTGAGTGAGTCTCACTGCACGAAGGATGATTCTGTCCCGTAATCTATTAGTAATAATTCACGAAGGGTGATGCCATGTCGTAATCTACCAGTGTTTGCAGACCCTAGAGTCTCATTCCTTCTATATTAGTTTTCTTGTCTCTTTTCAATTTGAGAATAGATGCATTTCTTCTAAACTAGTATTTGTAGAAAAATCTTAGAAGTTCGTGGATTGTGACACCGGATCGTTTCAGTAGTCATGTATTAGTGTTTTAAACTGTTATAAAATTTCCACACTTCTTATCGGTTTAGTTTAAATTTTTGTAGATTACTCTTTTGGTGAATAATTAATGTGTTGGATTGTATCTGTTAGCTTTCCTAGCAATCGTTTGGTTAGACGTCATCAAGATCTCGATGGTGGGAAATCTAGGTCAAGATATATACTTAGTACATTATTCGTACTAACGCTCTATTTCCCAGTGCATGCGTTTCACGCCCGCATGTACATTTAGGCAAGCTGACGGTCCCCTTTCTTAGGATCCTTGAAATGCGAGAGTTGGCATACTCCACTTGATCCAGAGCTCATTTTAATTTGGTACGATATGCGTGTATACATATATGGGTATGACGTGGCCCATCTCGTCCTTGTACAGTTGTATTTTCTATTAGTGGTCTGTAGACAATTATGTATAGTTGGATAGTATGGCCTTATCGGTTTTCAGTTTTAGATATATAGTTGTCTATAGCAGCCTTGTCGGCTCGCCCACTATATTCCGTATGTATAAGTACATATGTCTTTTGGATAGGTTTCCATCACGTATGTTATTCATGTTTATATCTTAAGATGCATGTTAAAGGTTATTTGACAGGTAGGACTCGGGAACCGTCGCAGCCCATCAAATTGAGTCGTCCCAATTAAGATCTATTCCAACTTGCGAAATCAGAATCCGAATCCGATATCCAAAAGTCCAATCCTAGTCAAACTTCCCAAAAATCCGACTTTTGCCATTTGAAGACTAATTCGACTATGGATCTCCAAATTACAATCCGGATGTGCTCATATGTCCAAAATAATCCAACGGAGCTAACGGAATCGATGAAACTCCTTCCCGAGGTCCAATGCTAAAAAATCAAACTAGGTCAACTCTTCCAACTTAGAGCTTAAATCTTAAAGTTCGCTCTTTTAAATTGATTCCGAATAACTTGAAAATCAATACCAACAATTTATGCAAGTTAGAATACATTATGCGGAGATACTCGATCCCTCAAACTACCAAGCAAAGTGCAGATGTTCAAAATAACCAATCGGGTCGTTATATTTTTTATGCTTAGTGAAGATTAAAGTTTATGACTTAAGATGCACAAAAACAGTACGAGTTGTTTAGTTAGTTGTTAAGCTTAGTGTAGTAAGTTGAATATTTGAAATTAATAGGATTGGGCCAGCAAGAATGAGGGGACAAATGAGCTGACTTGTTGGCCCATTCTCGTTCAAGACAAGCTGACCCATTCCCCTTCATAACAAGCTAGCATCCCCTTCAACAAGAAATTGATTTATTTTCTTTTAAATAATAGTTTGCCCAATTTCAATTAATAAGTTGAGGCCCACATCTTCTTTTAAAAAGTAGTTGCTCCACTTTTAGCTGATAATAAAGCAACCTTTTTTAGATTGATAAGTTGGCCAACTTTTATATTTTTATTTTTAGTCAAATAATCTCAATAAAAATTAGAATTTTTATTTTATTAAAATAAGTTTACAACTTAGTCTCCTTAATAATTAATTTTAAATGTTACGCAACTTGTAGGCACAATTAACTTTTGCTATTCACGGATTCGTTTGTGTAATGTAATATTTAAACACTTAATAAATTAATTCAATAATTTCAATATTTTAATTATTTCATAATTTAATTAATCACTTGCTATAATTGCAAAATTTGCTTGTGTAGTGCTATATCGTATTTAATAATTTCCTAAACTAATTTCCTCAAACACAAAGATAGTACTCTCAAAAGTGCTACAAATTATTGATTGTCATGATTTTAGGTTCGCTTGCAAGATACAATTATGATAATTAATGAATTTCATTTTGATCAAGCAATTGCTTAAGTAATGTGCTACGATAATTTAATATTATTCAACCCATATTTTAATAAATACAAATAATAAAAGCAAATAAGAGGTAAAGCACAATCCTAACAAACAGAATAATTCATAATTTATTCAAGTCAAATATAAGCCAATAAAGCGATCATGTTAGAATCAAACCTTCCTTTGACCAATGATTCAAATAAAAAGTAACATGAAACATTCAAAAATTAATTTGAAGTGGCGACTATATAAATAAAATAATCCCTATTCAAATCTTTTACTTTAATTGAAAAAACTTTTTAACTGATAATCCATAATACAATATATCTTTTGGGGTGGAAAAGGGGTGTGAAAACTAATTTTGATGACCCTAAAGGTCATATCTTGTTTAAGAAGTCAAAATAATGTTTTGAGGCCTTGAAAATATATTTTTGTCTCACCTCAATATTTATGCACAGTCCGTGCGTGTTTTCGAAAAGCTTTTATGTGAAATTTTAGAAATAATGAAATTGGCCTTTAAAATTAGTTAAAGTTGACCTTGGTCAACATTCTTGGAAAATGGACCCTGACCCGTAATTTGACGGTCCCGTAGGATCCATAGTAAAATGTGGGACTAGGGTGTACACTCAAAATCAAATTTTGAGTTCCAAAGTCCGAGAAAAGTATTTTTAAAAAAAATTATTTGCTGAAAAATATGAAGGTTTTTAGAGGTGAAATGACGGATTTTCTTGATGGTATCGGGACAATATCTTGGTTCCGGAGTCCGCTACAAGTTTAAAATAATAATCATATTGAATTTGTGAAATTTGGTAAGAATCGGAACTGGTTTGGTATAAATCAGACCTTTCGTTGAGAAAATAAAAAATTCAATGTTCTTGAGTAATTTCTTGAATTTGGGCTTTAATTCGTAGTTGTTGATGTTATTTTGATGATTTGATTATACGTGCAAGTCCATATAATACTTTTAGACTTGTGTGCATGATTGGTGTGAAGCGCTGCAGGCTCGGGTGAATTTTGTATAGGCCACAAAATGAATTGGATTTAGGAAAATTTTAGTTGGCATCTGGTAGTTTTGCCCAGGCCTCTTATATCGCAATTGCAAGATTAAGCTTTGCATTTGCAAAGTGGTCAGGCTTGGTAATGTGACCCAAGTGCGCAATTGCGAACCAAGCCCGGGCATGCCCCCATCATAATTGCAACCTCGGGGCTGGGAAATGTGAACCTTTGGTCGCAATTGCGACATCTAAGACCTGCTAAGTGAGATTTTGACAGGATTCTTCTTTATTTTTACAATTTTTCAAACCCTATAATCCCATATACGATTTTCTTGAAGAGAATTCTCCACCAAATTATAAGTAAAAAACTTCTAACTTATTTTCTTCAATATGTAACATCTTTCTACATGATTTCACTTTAAATTATAGGATTTTTCATGGGAATTTGGGTGTTGTTGGGTAAAAGTTAGGATTTTCAAAATTTGGGGATCTGCACTTCAATTTGAGGTCTGACTTCAAAACTGATTATATATTTGAGTTCGTGAGTGAATGGATGATCAGATTTTGGTTCGAACTTTGAGTTTTGACTAAGCGGGGCCGAGGTTGATTTTTGACTTTTTGGGAAAAATAATGGGAAATGTATTTTCATGCATTAGAATTAGTTTATTTAGCACTTATTGATGTTATTAAGTAAATTATGACTAGATACAAATGAATTAGAAGTGGAACCGAGAGGTAAAGTGGTAGTTGAGGCTTAATTTTTCTGAAGAATAGAAGTAAGTGTTTGGCCTAACCTTAGCTTGAGGAAATAGGAGTTGTAGTCTTATTTGCTATGTGTTAGTATCGAGTATGACGTAGAGGGTTGGTGACGCGTATCTATACGTTGGTGTCAAGCATGTCCGTGAGTCTTATATCATATGACTCTATTATGTATCGATCATGCTCAAGTTGATGATTATTATTGTTAGACAAAGCTTATGAAAGTTTGTTGGTAATTGACTATTGTTGAGAATTGGCACAAGTTGAGTTCCATTCTTATGAAGTAATTGTTGAAAACAAGATTGGTTATAGTGGAATCCCATGTCGGAATGTTATTATTGATATTGTTGACTCCCTTACTGAGATATTATTGTTGATATTGTTATTTCCCTTGCGGGGACGTATTGTTCTATTATTTGGGTGAGGAAGAGTGTAAAGCATGAATGGTACCAGACCTTACCAGCATGTCCCCTTCTCACCTTACTCTGTTGATTCCTGTTATTGTGTTTCTGTTGGTATATATTTTAACTACACAGGTTAATATAGTTTTTGTGTCCTAGAATCGTCACTACTTCGCCAAGGTTAGGTTTTACACTTACCAGTACATGGGGTCGGTTGTACTGATAATACACTCTGCACTCTTTTGTGCAGATTTTGGTACCAGACCCAGTGATTAGCTAAAGTAGCTGCCTTCCGTCCCGGGAGACCTAAGTAAATCTGCTGGTGTTTGCAGAGCCTAAAGTCCCCCTTCCATGTTTTAGCTTTCCGTTGTCTCTTTTATTTTAGACAACAGTTGTATTTCCTTTTAGACCAGCATTTGTAGTAACTCGTAAATGTTCGTGAAGTTGTGACACCAGATCCGTGGGTATACTGGTAGTGGATTATCTAATCAAGTTATAACTCTTCCACATTTATAATCTGTTTAACTTTAGTTTTTGGCATATATCTGTTGGGGTTGAATGTTAAATGTGTAGAACCTTAATAGTTGGCTTGTCTAACTTTCACAAGTAGGTGCCATCACAACTCCCAAGGGTAGGAAAATTTGCATCGTGAAAAGTTGGTATGAGAGCTCTAGGTTGCTTAGGTCATAATTTATGAAAAAGCTTGGTAGAGTCTGATGGATTGGTGCAAAGACGTCTGTTCTTAAAACCCGAAGCCTATAGATTTTAGGAATAACTTCACATATATTCTTCTCTGTCATGCGATTTGACTTATCAATGCTAATTGAACTTCAACTCTGTTTTTTCCTAGATGGTGAGAACACGTACCACTTCATCCCCCTCAGCAGCCAGAGACCCCAGTGGTATCTCTTAAGCAGGGTAGAGAATGAGGATGTGGTAGGGGCAGGGCTCAGCCTAGAGCAGCAGCACCAGTGGCGGAGCCTTTGTTAGAGTTTGAGGAGGAGGCTCCATCCTAGATCGTTCCAGTAGGGCCATCTCAGGTTCTATAGGGGTTCATCGCTACCCTGGTACTTTAGAATGCTCTGGTATGTCTAGTGAGTCTTATGGAAAGTGTCACCCAAGCAGGCTTACTTCTTGCAGCACCAGCTATCTTTCAGGCTAGGGGGAGCACAGACTCCTGCTACTTGCACTCAGGAGTAGATGGCTCCTCCGTTTCAGACTCTAGTAGCTCAGCCACTTGGAGTAGTTTAGCTGGGTATAGTAGCTCAGCCAGTTGGAGTAGTTAAGTTGATTAAAAGTTGGAGCAGCTATGTCTGCTGATGCTTTGTAGAGGTTGGACAGGCTCACCAAGATCTTCACTACTACTTATGGCAGTACATCTTCATAAGATCCCTAGGACTATTTGGACAACTGTCATGAGGTTCTACGGAACATGGGGATAGTGGAGACCAATGGGGTCGAATTCGCTGCTTTTCGTCTGTCAGGTTTCTCCAAGACTTGGTGGAGAGATTTTTATTTGGATAAACCAGCTGGGTCACCAGCTTTGACTTAGGATCAGTTCTCTCAGCTATTTTTGGAGAATTTTCTACCTATCACTCGGAGAGAGGGCTATCGGATGTAGTTTGAGAGTCTCTAGTAGGTTCTATGACTATCACTTAGTATAAGACCAGATTTATTACTTTGGCCCGTCATGCTATTATCATACTTCTTACCAAGAGAGAGAGAGAGATGGTGAGGAGGTTCATTTAGGGACTCGCTCAGCCGATTTGATTGTACATGGCTAATGAGATATGGAGTGAGATTTCTTTTCAGGATGCGGCCAATGTAGCCAGAAGAGTTGAAATGGATCTATTGTAGGGGAGTGGTCAGGGGTCTGACAACAGGACTCGTTATTCTAGCAGGTTTCGTGGTGCCTTGTCTGAAGGCATGGATTCTTTTGGTAGGGTCCATTCTCCCAAGTCGTTTGATTTAGCACTTCAGGCTTATCATGGTGCTTCAGGTGGTCGGGGTTCTCATATGCAGTATTCAGATTAGCTACCTTACAGTGTGTCACCAGCTCCTATCAATGTGCCTCCATTCCAGAGTTTTCAGGGTGGCCACTCAGGTCGTCAGAGTCAATAGTCCCATCAGCTGAAGGCTTATTATTCTTGTGGTAATACGAGGCATATTTCTAGATTTTTCCATCAAGCACCAACTAGCTCTCAGCATCAGGGTACTCGTGCTATGGTTCGAGCACCGAGTGTTCAACCACCCGCCTAGCCAGCTAGAGGTACGGGTTGAGGTGTTAGAAGTAGAGGTCAGGTAGCTAGAGGTGGAGGCCAGCCAGCAGGAGGGCCTCCTCGGGATATAGTTTAGAGTGGTAGGGCCCAACCTCAATGTTATGTTATTCTATCCAGGCCAGAGGCTGAGGCCTCCGATACAATTATCACATGTATGCTTTTAGTTTGTAGTAGAGATGCCTTAGTTTTATTTGATCCGGGGTCTACATATTCCTAAGTGGCATCTTTTTTTCCCCATATCTTCTTATTCCTCGTGATTCTTTTATTGCACCTGCATATGTGTCCATACCTGTAGGTGATTCTATTATTGTAGATCGAGTCTATCGCTCGTTATATTTATTATTAGGTATCTTGATACCCGTGTAGATCTCTTACTTCTCGATACGGTAGACTTTGATGTCATTTTTGGGATGGACTGGTTGTCCCCTTGGCATGATGTATTGACTATCACGCTAAGACTGTGACCTTATCATTGGCGGGGTTGCCTTGTTTGGAATAGAGAGGGAATCTTGGTCAGTCTACCAGTAGGATTATCTCATATATAAAGGCTCGGCGTATTGTTAATAAGGATGTTTGGCCTATTTGTCATATGTTTGTGATTCTAGTGCCGAGATTCCTTCTATGGATTCTATGCCCATTGTTCGTGAGTTTCCAGAGGTATTTCTTGAAGACCTGACCTCACGGGGATGCAACCGACAGGGATATTGATATTGCATTGATTTGGCTCCAGGCACTCAGCCTATTTCTATCCCGCCATATCGTACGGCCCTACTAGAGTTGAAAGAATTAAAAGAAGAAGGATGGATCGATGAGAATGTGCATAGACTATCGGCAGTTGAACAAGGTCACAATTAAGAATAAATATCCGTTGTCGAGGATTGATGATTTGTTTGATCAGCTTCAGTGTGCCAAAGTGTTTTTGAAGATTGATTTGAGATCTATCTACCATCAGTTGAGGATTAGGGCATCTGATGTTCCTAAGACAGCTTTCAGCACTCGGTAAGAGCATTATCAGTTCTTAGTAATGTCATTCGGGTTGAGAAATGGCCCGGCATCTTTCATGGACTTAATGAACCGAGTGTTCAAGCCTTGTTTGGGTTCCTTTCTGATTGTATTCATTCATGATATTTTGATTTATTCCTGCACCTGGGAGTAGCATGCGTAGCATCTTTGAGTCATTCAGTCATTCTCCAGACTCTAAGAGATAATCAGTTATACGCTAAGTTTTCAAAATGTGAGATCTGGTTGGGTAAGTTGCATTCTTGGATCATATTATACCAGTGGAGGGTATTCAGGTGGACCCTAAAAAGATTGAAGCAATCAAGGACTGGCCTAGGCTCATATCAGGTATATAGATCTAGTTTCTTAGGTTTTGTGGGATATTATCATCGGTTTGTGGAGGATTTTTCATCTATAGCAGTCTCGATGACCAGGTTGACTCAGAAAGGTGCCCAGTTCAAGTGGTCAGACGAGTGTGAGGTAAGCTTTCAGAAGCTCAAGATATCTTGACTACGCTGCTGGTGTTAGTGTTACCTACAGGTTCAGGGCCGTATATAGTGTATTGTGATGCATCTTGTATTGGAATTGGTGTGATGTTGAAGCAGAATGGCAAGGTTATTGTATATGCTTCACTACAATTGAAGATCCACAAGAAGAATCATCTGGTTCATGATTTGAAACTAGTAGCCATTCTTTACGCGCTGATGATTTAGAGGCATTAATTATATGGCGTGTCATGTGACGTGTTCGCGGATCACAAGGGTTTGCACTACTTGTATCATGGGGGAAGGCCAATGTTGTAGCCGATGCTTTGAGTTGAAAGTTAGCCAGTATGGGCAGTCTTGTGTATATTCCCGTCGGTGAGAGACCACTTGCTTTAGATATTCAGGTTTTAGCCAATCAATTCATGAGGTTGGATATTTCTAAGCCTGGTATGTGCTAGCTTGCACAGTTGCTTGTTCTTTACTATTTGAGCGTATCCGATATCGGCAGTATCATGATCCTTATTTGATTGTCCTTAGAGACACGGTGCGGCACTGATGTTCCAAGCAGGTTACAGTCGGAGATGATGGATTTTTAAGGATGCAGGGTCGTATTTGTGTGCCTAATATGGATGGACTTCGTGAGTTAATTCTAGAGGAGGCATATAGTTCTCGATAATCTATTCATACGGGTGCCACAAAGATGTATCAAGACTTGCGGCAGCATTATTGGTGGAGGAGAATGAAGAAGGACATTGTTCCCTATGTAGCTTGGTGTTTGAAGTGTCAGCAGGTAAAGTATGAGCATCAGAAACCTGGTGGTTTGTTTCAGAAGATTGAGATTCATGTGTGGAAGTGGGAGCGTATCACTATGGACTTCGTTGTTGGACTCCCACATATATAGAGGAAGTTCGACGTAGAATGGGTTATAATAGATAGGCTGACTAAGTCAACGCATTTCATTCCCGTGGAACTTTCCTATTCTTCTGAGCGGTTGGCAGAGATTTATATCTGGAAGATTGTCGTCTTCATGGTATGCCCGTGTCTATTACTTCTGATCGAGGTACGCACTTTACCTCGTATGTCTAGAGGGCATGTCAGCATGAATTAGGTACTGGGGTTGTGTTGAGCATAGCATCTCATCCTCAGACGGACGGACAGTCTGAGCGTACTATTCAGATTTTGGAGGATATACTCTGAGCATGTGTTATTCACTTTTGAGGTTCGTGGGATCAGTTCTTTCCATTAGCAGAGTTTTCCTACAACAACAACTACTAGTAAAGCATCCATATGGCTTCCTACGAGGCATTACATGGTAGGCAGTGTCCAGTTAGATGGTTTGATCCAGGAGAGGCACGGTTGTTGGGTACAGATCTGGTATATGATGCCTTGGATAAGGTTAAGATCATTCAGGATAGGCTTCGTATAGCTCAGTCCAAGTGGAAAGGTTATGTGACCGAAAGGTTTGTGATGTGGCATTCATGGTCGGAGAGCAAGCGTTGCTTTGGATGTCGCCCATGAAGGGCGTGATGAGATTTGGGAAAAAGGGCAAGCTAAGCCTTAGATTCATCGGTCCTTTTGAGATTCTTGATCGAGTGGGAAAGGTGGCTTATAAACTTGCATTGTCGCCTAGCTTATCAGTTGTTCACCCAGCATTTCCTGTGTCTATACTTCGGAAGTATCACGGTGATCCATCCCATGTGTTAGACTTGAGCACTATCCAGTTGGACAAGGATTGACCTTTGAGAAGAAGCCGGTAGCTATTCCAGACCGACACGTTCTTCAGTTGAGATCGAAGAATTTCCTTTCAGTTCGCGTGCAATAGAGACTTCAGCATGTTAAGGCACTGACCTAAGAGTCCGAGTCCGATATGCGAAGCCATCATCCTCATCTTTTCACCAACTTAGGTACTTTTCTATGTCCGTTCAAGGACGAAAGATTGTTTTATAGGTGGAGAATGTGATGAACCTAAAGGTCATCTCTTATTTTAGAAGTCAAAACTATGTTTAGAGGCCTTGAAAAGCTCTTTTGTCTCACCTTGATTTTCATGCGTAAACCGGGTGCATTTATGCAAGGCTTTTATGTGAAATTAATAAATAATAAAATTGGCCATTAAAATCGGTTAAATTTGACCTTGGTCAACATTCTTGGAAAATGAAACCCGGCCAGTGATTTGATGGCTCTGTAGGGTGCATAGTAAAATATAGGACTTGGTGTATGCCCGAAGTCTAACTCCGAGGTCCCAAGCCCGAGAAAAGCATTTTTTTTAAAGAAAATTGTTTGCTGGAAAATATAAAAGGCTTTTAGAAGTGAAATGATGCATTTTCTTGATGGTATCGCGCATGTATCTTGGTTCCGGAGCCCGGGACAAGTTTAATAGAATAATCAAGTTGAACCTGTAAAATTTGGTAAGAATCGAAATTGGTTTGGTATAAATCGGACATTTAGTTGAGAAAATAGAAATTTCGATGTTGTTGAGTAATTTCATTATTTGAGATTTAATCTGTAATTACTGATGTTATTTTTATTTGATCGCAGGAGCAAGTCCATATGATGTTTTTAGACTTGCGTGCAGGATTGGTGTAGAGCCCCGAGGGCTCGGGTGAGTTTTGGATAGGTCACCGAGTGAACTGGACTTAGAAAATTTTTAGCTGGCATCTGGTATTTTTTCCCAGGCCTCTAGTCTCGCAATTACAAGATCAGTCTTCACATTTGTGAAGTGGTCAGGCTTGGTAAATGCGACCCAAGTTTTGCAATAGCGAACCGAGCCTTGACAGGTCCCCATCGTGATTGCGACCTCAGGGCTGGGAAATGTGAACCCCCCCCTTCCTGCAAATGCGACATATTCTTCGCAAATATAAAGGTAGTAGGATTCTAAAGGGTTTGCAATTCCGAACCCCTAGTTGCAATTGCGACATCAGAGACATGATAAGTGAGATTTTGATGGGATTCTTATTCAGGTTTACAATTTTTCAAACCCTAAACTCCCATATGCGATTTTCTTGAAGAGAGTTCTTCCCCAAATCATAGGTAAACAACTTCTAACTTATTTTCTTCAATCTATAACATCTTTTTTCATGATTTCGCTTTAAAATCTAGGTTTTTCCATGGGAATCTGGGTGTTTTTGGTTAGAAGTTAGGATTTTAAAATTTTGGGGATTTGGACCTCAATTTGAGGTTCGATTTCAAAACTAATTACATATTTGAGTTCGTGAGTGACTGAGTCATTGGTTTTTAGTTCGAACTACGGGTTTTGACCAAGCAGGCTCGGAGATGATTTTTGACTTTTTAGGGAAAATGATGGAAAATCTATTTTCGTTCATTATAATTTGTTTATTAAGTAAATTGTGACTAGATACAAGAAAATGGAAAGTGGAACCAATAGGTAAAGTGGTAGTTGAGGCTTAATTTGCCCGTGGAATCGAGGTATATGTTTGGCCTAACCTTAGCTTGAAGGAATAAGAGCTGTAGTCTTATTTGATATGTGTTAGTATCAAGTACGACGTATAGGTATGTTGACGAGTATCTATCCATTGGTGTCAAGTATTCCCGTGAGTCTTATCGACTCTATTATGTATCGATCATGCTCAAATTGATGATTATTATTGGTGGACAAAGCTTATGAAAGTTTGTTGGTAATTTACTATTGTTGAGAATTGGCACAAGTTGAGTTCTATTCTTGTGAAGTAATTGTTGAAAATAAGATTGGTTATAGTTAAACCCTTGCTGGGATGTTATTTTATATATTGTTGACTCCCTTTCAGGAATATTATTGTTGATATTGTTGTTTCCTTTACCGGGACGTATAGTTTCTATTGTTTGGATGAGGAAGATTGTTGGAACATGAAGGGTGATGCCGTGCATGATGTTGTGAATGATTGTATAGCACGAAAGATGATATCGTGCCGATATTATTAGAATTAATGCACAAAAGGATGTTGTCGTGCCGATATTGTGAGAAATAATGCACGAAGAGTGATGTCATGCCATGATTATATGAGGTAATGCAGAAGGGTGATGTTGTGCCATATTATATGATGAGGACGAGAGTAAAAGTATGAAGGGTAATGTCGTGCACGTGTTACTATTTCGTTATTCTTGTTGATATTGATAGGATGTTCATTATACTTTTTTACTGATGTTTCTATATTGGTTTATTACTAGAATCTGTTATTCCCCGCAGCATGTCGTCTTCCCACCTTACTTTGTTGATTCCTGTTATTGTGCTTCTGTAGGTATATGTTTTAACTTCATAGGTTTATATGGTTGTCATTTCTTAGCCTCGTCACTACTTCGCCGAAGTTAGGTTCGACACTTACCAGTACATAGGGCCCGTTGTATTAATACAACACTCTGCACTCTTTTGTGTAGATTTTGGTACCGGACCTAGTGGGTAGCTGAGGTAGTTGCCTTCAATCCGAGGAGACCAAGGTAGATATGCTGAAATTCGCAGAGCCTAAAGTCTCGCTTCCCTATTTTAGCTTTCTGCTGTCTCTTTTCTTTCCGAGAACATTTGTATGTTCTTTTTAGACCAATATTTGTAGTAACTAGTAGATATTGGTGAAGTTGTAACACCAGACCCGTGGGTAGACTGGCCTTATATTATTTGATCAAGTTATAATATAATAAGTTTAACTTTAGTTTTTGGCTTATATCTGTTTGGGTTGAATGTTAAATGTATAGAACCTTAATAGTTCACTTGCCTAGCTTTCACGAGTAGGCACCATCACGACTACCAAGAGAGAAAAAATCTGGTCGTGACACTGATGTTATTAAAAGGTCAATTAATGATCCATTTTATTACTTCAAGCAGTAGTAAGGTTGTATTATGGTCCGGGACCGGCACGGGACCGCGAGACCACGAGCTAAATGGGGTGGCCCGTATGGTCCGGTCCCAAGAGGTCCTAGGAGCTCATTATAGGCCGATCCTCCATGTTGAGACCACGAGCTTGAGACTGTTTAGCTCGGGACCTCCTGGCGGGCCTAGGCCGGTTCAACCGGGCCTGATCGGCCCAATGGCTATACTTCAAAAAAAAATCAAATTGGCTTAGAAATTTTAGAAAGTAGACGTTGGCCTGCCAATTTACCTATTTGGCTTTTTAAAAAATATATATTTTTGGCTCCCAAACTCTGTTTTAACCTCAAACATTTGATAATTACACTTTTCCCTATTCTTAACTATAAATACCCCATCATTCTTTTATTTTTACTCACAAAATGATCAATATCTCCCAATCTCTATCTAATTTTCTTCTATAATTGCTTACTTTATTATTTCAATTTGTGAAAAATTATAAAGTTGGTGAATTGAAGTATTCAAGCTTTCAAGTCCTCAATGATAAACAATTTCAAGAAGTTGTTTGTCAATTCGGTAAACTCATTCCAACTCTTAAGTTCTAATATTATAGTTTTGCTTGTTTTAGTTTTTATTATATAATTAATATGGCATTTTATTTCAAAAGATATTTGGTGGTATGGAAAAATATAAAATTGGTGAATCTAGTGGCGAAGCTACTCCTCCTCCCCCGGCTCCCCGATCTAGACATGTTACCCGTCCTCCTCCACCTATTATTCTTTATAGTGATAACCCTTGTTTTTAATTTACTGATAGTCAATTTTTCCATGATATTGTACCAGGTTAACAATTAAATGATGAATATATGAATGTTATTTATAATAATACAACTATCAACGAAAATAATGAGGAAAATGATGATTTAAATGAAACGCAACCGGATTTAGATGATATACCTATTAGTCATGTTGTTAACTCAACTGATTAATCCAAATGAAGTCCCTCTGACTCTCCTATAGTAACCCCTACTTTTAATAAACAACCTTCTAAACGGCAAAAAATATCTCTTCTTTGGCACTTTTTTACTCAACTAAGAAATTAAAATAAGGCTAAGTGTAAAACTTGTGGGACTTTGATGGCTCATAAATTTACTGAAAACTATAGCAGTACGGGTGCTTTGACTAGACACATAAAGCCATACCCTAAATATAAAGCTACATTTTTTCTAAATGAAAGCTGCGCAAGAGGGGACAAGTGTAAGTGCTGAGGTTAATCCTAGTACCGGATCAAATTTACCATTTAATCGACAGTTATGGTATGAAAATTTTAAATATTGAAATTGAAAAGGTTAAAATTGCTCTTAGCGGACTTTTTTTATTCGAACTGTAGAAGTATAATTAGAGAATATTCTAAAAAATATGATAAATTTGGCCTTAGAGAAAGAAATGTTCCTAAAGCTTGTCCGACTAGATGGAATTACATAATGAAATTTTAGTTATTGGATATGAATATAGAACCCAATAAACACAACATTTAATGCTCTTGTTGTTGGTGGTGATGATGATGAGCACCTTATAAATCTGGGTTGGACTAATGTTAAAATTCATGTAGATTTTTTATAACAGTTTTATGTTGCTACAAATGAATTATGTGGGCATTATTATCCTACTAGTTCTTACTGTTTAGTTTATATTGCAGCATTTACAGATTTGCTTACTCAATTTCAAAGGGTGGAGTAATTTATCAACTTGCTATTAATTCTATGAAAGATAAGTTTAAGAAATAATTTTTCTCTATCCCCATATTTATGGTATTTCTGCCATATTAAATCCTACCATGAAATTAAGGGGTCATCACTTTTGGTATACAAATATTTATAAGGCTTTAGATCTGTTAGATGAGGAATTTTCTACACTTGCAGATGCAAAAGCCTCAATTAAAATAAATGCTCAAATAATTTATAATGCTTATCAACTTGCCTTAAGTCATTTTAGACCAAATATTCCAACTCCTACTTCGTCTAGTTCGCAATCATCTAAAAGCACTGCGGGCCTAAAAGCACTAGTTCTTGGACAGAGTTTAGGGGTTCTCAAGGTGATAATATTGGTGATACTTGACAACTAAATGAGCTTCAAGTTTATTTGTCGTAGTGACTTCAACCAAAGAATCCCAACGGATCCTTTTATATTTTGGAATGGTGGAAGGACAAAGAAAAACACTATCAGGTTCTTTCAAGGATGGCTGGAGATACTTTAAGTGTTAAAGCTTCAACAGTAGCACGGAGAGCGTTTTTAGTCAAGTGAGACTTCAAATCGATGATAGAGCATCTTGGAAGAGCTTGGAAATATCATTACTCTTCAGAGATTGGATTCGTCCGAAAAGAAGTAATTTTGGACTTGCTGAATCACAACCGAAGATAGCAAAACTTATGAAGAAATGCTAGCAAAACTTGCAAAGTATGCTGCTTTGCTCGGAAGCGTGATGAACAAGCTTCTTTTCCGCCGCTACCAACAGAAATTCCTCTGAACCTTGAAGGATTTATGAAATTTATTAGAGATAATATGTCGACTAATATATAACTTGTTAGCACATCTTCATTAGTTATTTTTCCTTTTAATTGTGGTATTAGTAACTTGTTGTGCTTATTTCATTGGGAGGAGGAATACTAAGAAAAGATATTGCCATTTTTTGTAAATGTCGTAACAATAAAAATTATAAGGCATTTCCTTGAATATTTTTTTACGTTTTTTTTTTGTGTTTAAATTTGAATTAGAAGATTTAAGTCATAATTATATAATAAAATTTACAAAAAATTGCCTTAGATAAAAAAAAATTGCAAAAAAAATAGCGCGAAACACTTTGGCCCGTTTAGGCCCGTGGGCTCGACCATTTAGCCTGGGACCATGTGGGCATAGGACCGCAGTGGGCCGGTTCCACGCTCCAAAACCGTTAAACGGGGGACCATTTGAGACCGGCCCGCCAGAGCCCATGACCATTTGGCCCGGATCATTTAGCCCATTTAGGCCCGGGATCGAATCACAATACAACCTTAAGCAGTAGTAATATTCTTGTTTTAAAGTTAGTTTCTCGTTGCTTAATTTTGCTAGTTTTTTCCTTTAGTTATGCTTTTTAAATATTTTTTTCCTTTTCTTAATTTGCTTATATCTTTTGTTATCTCTTTTTAGTTTCCTTTTAAAGCTTAGTGAAGGTTGAATTTTATAACTTAAGATGCACAAAAGTAATATGGGTTGTTTGGTTAGTATTTAAACTTGAGAACTTTACATAACTATCATATTTTTAATGTTATAAATGCTTAGCATAAATTCTGGTGTTACAATTCTGGCAGGAAGATATTTATATTTATAGCAAACAATTCCATTAAAATAAGATATCAATTACTAATCCCTTAAAATAATCAAATTAAATGAAAAGTGTTATGAAATAATATAAAGACAAGAACAATAACTCAAGAACAAGAGCAAATAGAGAGAGAATAGGGAGAGAGAGAAGTATTCTTATTAATACTTGGGGTTCTTTACAATGGGGTAAGACCCCTCTATTTATAGGAAGAGGAATGACTTAGCTTCAAGCTAAAACTCTTAGACATTCACTCTAAATAGACTTCTATTTTATAACACTCCCCCTTGAATGTCTATTCAATAATGTGCCTCATAAAACCTTAAAACCAAAACCCATTGGGAAAAATTAAAGAAAAGGAAAAAGAGTACACATGTTTGAATATGCGCCTATTGGTTGCCTCGTTAAAAACCTTGCAAGGAAAACCCAGTGGGACAAAACCTTGTAAGGGAAAAAGAGTGCAACGCGCATTGACTCCCCCTAATGAGTACATCAATTTATATCCTTGAGCATTTGCATTCCAATCTTGTGCATCATCTTCAAAACGATCTTTGATAGAGATTTGATAAATAAATCAACCATATTAACTTAAATAAATATTCCGCACCTTGAAATCATCATTCTTGATAGATATGAACATCTTCATATAATGTCGCGGAATAACTCTTCAATATCTCCATAGATGCATTCTCAATGCCATCATGCTTATAGTTATAGCAAGATACATATGTACACAAATTGTACTAAGGATGTGGTACTTCAGGACCAAGAATTGCATATGCTTCAAGCAACTTAAATCTTTCAAGTTAAGTCATATAAGCCATATAATAGACTTTAGATGCATATCAAGTTTTCCATGTCATGCTAGACAAATAAGATATCGAAAACTGACTATACATACCTTTGACTTTATACTTTCAAGCATTTGAACTATAGGTTCAAAACTACATGTCTTTCATATGGAATCAATTCTTCTTGAATTGTATCTCTTCCATTTAGTTACTTTCTTTGGGTCAGCAAATGCGTATAGCATGCTTTGCAATATGTTGCAATTGAATTATCCCTTTTTATGAACTTCAGGTTCATATCATGATATTCGGGGATATACATATACAAATGATAATTCATCCCATGTAACCTTTCCTCAAGTGTTTATCATGTCTCCCCCTCATGTTAGAAAAGCTAACTTGTTTCCTCAACTTTGGGAAATCATCTTTGTGCATTATCATGTCAATATACATGGCACATTAATAATAAGATGAAATTATTTGGTTCCTGACCTTGAACCACTTGTGAGGGGAGAATATAATATACTCTCGTATACAACGTATATCAAACTGATATATATAACTTTGTTCTCATAAGAAACAGTTTAGCTATTCAGTGGAAGCACTCAATAATTATCTTGCTAAACCAACTTTGATATAAACAAACTTATCAAGATGAACTATCTTGAGTAGAGAATCTGGAAATTATGCTCGAAGTTAGATTACTGAGCAATTTACCTCGCAAGCACCGGCCAGGCTGCGGGTCAATAACAATTGCGCATGTAACCATATCATAGATGCATCATATGTGGTATACATGGCAGGTGAATGGGCCCATATTCACCTTTGATATTTCCAGAATTTATGGGCTTCAACCCGAACTCTTTAGTTGGTCAGTTCATTAATGAGAACAAGTGGTACAAGAGAATTCGTAAAGAACTTTCTAGTTCTTTGATATTTACCTATGTGAATTTGCACATCATACTTAAAATGAGATGGCTAACACGAATGCTAACTGAACAAATTATCAATATTGGTAAACTTCAAATTTACACCATGACATGTGCACTTATCAATAAACTTCAGGTTTATTATGACATGGGTTTTATACCAATATATATCCACTTTATTGTGGCATTCTTTCGTTTGTGTAGTACAAACTGGAGAACAAAGCGGGTAGCTTTTCATATGCAAATTACCCCGCTACAAGTTGCAGTAATAGGAGATATCAAAGCCTTCCTTTATTTATAGTCTCAATATAATCAATCGCTTTCGCGTGTACTTTGGAAACTGAATAAGTTTCTTTGAGACTTACTACAGCACAATACTCAATTGTGTTTCTCCACCATAGTAATAATTGGCTCTTCTAGAGCTCTCAATTAATTTTGTACTACCACAGATTCATCAACATCCATGTGGTGAATATCTTTCTTAAAGAGAAAGTTATACCATTATGGTCATGTCAAACTTATATGCAAGATATGTTTCTTGCATTATCGTTGTCCTTTAATAGTCATATTTCTAAAATACTTTGGCGTACAATAGGTACGTGACCAACGATCATTCATGCCATATATCATCTCAAACCTCCTTCTAGGGGTGAGTGTGGTATCATCTCAAACCTCCTTCTAGGGGTGAGTGTGGTATATTTAATACCAATTTCATGTTCATATTCTTCCAATAATGAATATGTATTCGTGAATCAAATGTTGTCACATTCACTTCGAGGATATGTGATTTTGTTATCCTTTTCAAATCTATAAATGCGTCAGGCATTTGATTTGCTATTCTTTGCAAATGGATAATCTTTTGTGCCTCTTTCACAAATAGAGGTATGTGGATCAAGATGAGATAATGATGCATTTTTCCACAAAATTTCCCGTTTGGTTTCACCAACTTCTCCCCCTAATTTTGGGAAAAGTGTCTCATCAAATTGACAGTCTGCAAATCGTGCAGTGAACAAATCTCCTGTCAATGTTTCGAGGTAGCGAATAATGGAGGGCGATTCAACCTCAACATATATTCCTAACCTTCTTTGTAGACCCATTTTGGTGCGGGATGGTGGTGCTAAAGGCACATATACTGCGCATCCAAAAATTCCTAAATGGGATATATTGGGTCCATGACCCAAAACCAATTGCAACGGGGAATATTTGTGTCAATTCGTCAGTCAGAGACGAAGTAGCATTGCTGTATGCAAAATGGCGTGAACCCAAACCGAAGTGGGCAGCCTACGAACTAGCATTGCTGCATGCAAAATGGCGTGAACCCAAACCAAAGTGGGCAGCCGACGAACTAGCATTGCTGTATGCAAAATGGCGTGAACCCAAACCGAAATGGGCAGCCTCGTTTTCATGAAGAATTCAAGATTATTCTCATCTATTGTCTCAATATGATATCCATTTTGAATGATATCTTTAAAACTCAACAAGTTCTTCTTAGACTTGGAGGAGAATATTGCATTCTCTAATATAAACGTCATGCCTTTGGGTAGAGTTACAGTTGCTCTTCCGGAGCCTTCAATCAACTTAATTTTTCCCATGGTTTGATATACAAAAGAAAATATACGAACATGAGAATAAACAACTTCAATTCGTTTGTGTCATATAATATTTTCAAAATCTGCTGCTAACAGTTGACTAACAAAATCAGATATGTTATCCATAATTGATTACTTTGCAGTTTGAAAATTTTCAGCGTTTTTCATAAGACAATCGATTATTAAACACACAATCGATTGTTTGAACATAGACAATCGATTGTTAAACACACACAATCGATTATTTGTTATTTTTGAAAAACTTCAGATCACACTGTTTTAAGACAATCGATTGTTAGACAAAGACAATCGATTGTGGATAATTTTTGAAAAATTCCAGACCTCACTGTTTCAAGATAATCAATTGTTAGACAAAGACAATCGATTGTGGATGATTTTTGAAAAATTCCAGACCTCACTGTTTCAAGACAATCGATTGTTAGTCAACGACAATCGATTGTTGATCAATTGTTTTTCAACTTTAATGCGAAAATAGTTGATAATCGACTAGTTTTTCAGGCTAGTCGATTACCCCCACTGGAAAATAAAAGTTTTATTGATATTTGAGCATATTGAAGATATTCTAAAGAACTACTGCTAACATTGCATCATGAACTAACTAATACGAGCTAATAGTAATGACTATTAGTTTATTCACTAACTAATACAAATAAGTAGTACAAAATCAAATAACTCCATCTTCTTTCATCACGGATCCATCGCCGATTAGGTGGTCTATTTTCCCATCGGGTTGCTCAAAGAAGTCTGCCACATCCAAGTGGGTGATGTCAAAGTTGTCGTCAGAGACAAAATTCGTTTCAGGGCGTTTACTCTTTCGAGATGCTTGATAAAGGTCAACCAAATGTCATGGTATACGGCAAGCCTTTGACCAGTGCCCGTTTCCACCGCAACGATAATATATAGTTTATAAACTATTTGCTTTTGGATTCTTATCGTATCGTGCTTGTGGCAGAGTGACCAACTTCAGGTTGTCATATCTCTTCTTTAAGCCATTCCACAAGATAGGTGGATCCTTGACGGTGAGATATTCAATCTTCAAACCTTCATCAAGGTGATGGCGCAAGAAAATCAAGGCCTTCGCACATTCTTGGGTGGATGCTTTTTCTCTATCTTTGATGGTGTCTCCGAGACCCATAGCATCTAAGTGGATTTCAGCATCCAACACCCATGTCATATAGTTCTTGCCCGAAATTTCAAGGGCAACGAACTTTCTTTTCATAATGTCAGACATAAAACAAATTTACATCAAGAGCGTGTTCATACTTACGGGCTCTATTACAATTATCACATTCACTTCAGGGAATGGATCAAAATCATGTGCTTTACACAATCTCATGTCAAATATTACTTTCATAAAGTGAAAGATTATTTTGAGAATCCTTATTATTCTCATTACCACAATAATGACGATTATAACTTCGTCTATTGCCATGTCCACATCCATTGATACCTTTACGGTAATTAGTCTTCTTTCAGACTTATCACATACTGCTACCACATTCTCTAAAGGGAATGGAGCAAATTCAATTGGACGGAATTCTTTGCTACGTCCACATTCATTGATACCTTCATGGTAATATTTTAGTCTTCTTTCAGACTTATCATATACTGCTTCCACATTCTCTAAAGGGAATGGAGCAAATTCAATGGGACGGATTTTCAATTATTTGCCCACAATCATACATGAATTTAATCATGGCAGGACATAGAGATTTTACCACTTCATGTGGTTACAATTTCTTACAAACTCCATTAGAGTTATAACCAAACTTTGTTGTCTATGTTTGTATATAAAATTAGATTATAGAATTCCAAGAATTTGAAAGGGAAAAGTAAGTTACTTACCTTTAAGGTATACCAATTATATTTTCAATGTTTTCTTCCTTTTCTCTTTGTTTTTCATTTCTTTTCCTCCTTTTTTCGTTTCTTTTCCTTCTTTCTTCATTCTTTCTTTGAAGCAAAACCTTGCACAAACAAAAGTTAAGACAATCGAAAATTAAATTAGGAAGAGGGAAATACCTCAGATTTCTCGAGAATGGTTCTTGAGATGGTAGAGTCTCGTGCTGATAACGTGTTATGAAATAATATAAAGACAAGAACAATAACTCAAGAACAAGAGCAAATAGAGAGAGAATAGGGAGAGAGAGAAGTATTCTTATTAATACTTGGGGGGTTCTTTACAATGGGGTAAGACCCCTCTATTTATAGGAAGAGGAATGACTTAGCTTCAAGCTAAAACTCTTAGACATTCACTCTAAATAGACTTCTATTTTATAACAAAAAGTGAATAATCCTTTGTCCAAAATCGAGCTTCTTTGTTCTCCTTATTTATTAGTTCTCCCTTTTTTTCTCTCTTCAACTTTCCTTCTTTACATACTTTCCCTTTCTAAATTTGTTCCATTCGTTATTTTTTTTCATAATTGACTTTCTAATGTTTTCTTTGCCCTCTTTATTCCTTTTCAAAACTTATAGCTCTTGATTATGATATTAATTTACATCAATATATACAAAAGGTATACATAAAAAATACATCTTGAACTAAGATATATAAGATATACCAAAATTATACATAAAAAATATATCTTTAATTAATATTGCATCTAACATATAAAATATAGATAACAAGACATCTTATATTAGAATACATCCTAAATTAAGATTGCACTTGACATATATAATATATAAAAATATACTCTTAAAATACATCCTAAATTAAGATGACACTAGACGTTAAAATACACAAAACATATACATAAAAAATATATCTTGAATTAAAGTGGCATTGATATTGTTGGTATATTTAGGAAATAATTCTGGTATATTTCATACTTGATTAGCAATATATAGTTATATAAATGACAGGTATAATGTATATGCATCTGTGTATATTTTTTAGAAAATATTGTTGGTATATAATATAAAATGTATAATTTGAAAAAAAAATGATTTTTGAGTATAGAACTGATTTATTTATGTTAATAAATATTAATATTTTGAGAATGATATATTAAAATCTCTCATTCCTACAATTACTCTTCTTCCGATCTCATCGAAGCCATTCCTACTTCCTCGCTCATGGAGAAAGGAATATGGAATGGGATAATTATTTGAGAGAAAATGGGAATAGATAAATTAAAGGTCGAAACTGATTCCTAAATTTAAGGGTGAATTAATTTTTTTTAGAAGTTGCTTGTACGTAAACAAACATGAACTATGCTATAATTGTTAATAAATTTGTTGTTTTTGGAATAAACTAAAATCAATGCCATTTATTTAAATAAAAATAATTCTTGATTAATGACCAACAGTGAAGGAACTTAGTGTTTTGGTAGTTGAATATTTCAAATTAATAAGATTGGGCCAGCAAAAAGGGCTGAGCAAAAATGCTCTCGGGGCACGTTAGCTCTCCAATAGAACAGTGACTGTCGCACGATAGCAAGGCAGTTATCGACAACGAAATGGCTCGTCGCCGGCGAAACGTCCCCCCCTCTGATACGAAGCTAGTTACACCTGAGAATGGCACAACCAAGGAGCTGAAACCACTGACTTTTGGCAGTTTTTTGCCTCAAAAACTTCAATCGATGACCCATGCAGAGACAATTTCATGCGAGATTTCAGTGGTGGAGACGCAAGCAGTATCACCTGTTGTTGTAAAGCGATTACAATTCACAAATCTCGTTGCTGAGGAGGAATCTAAGGAGTTGCATGCGGAGAAAACAAAGCTTGTTGCTGAGGAGATATCAAAGGAGATGCATGTGGAGAAGCCAACAGTTGCGGATGTGGTGCGAGGCAATCGCAACACACAAATGGGCAAACAACTCTCATTTGTTCCTCCTATTGAGGGAGAGGGGAAAAAAGTTGTTAAGATTAGATTTGAAGATCTGCAACCACAAGTGGATTATTGGCAAAATGCACTGATTGGATTTGTAATTGGAGATCGACCTAATGAGCAATCTATGGAGAATTTTGTAATCCATGAGTGGAATTTTGTTACTAAACCTCAGGTACTTATACATGCAGATGGCTACTGTAACTTAGATTCAGTTGCTCTGAAGATAAGGAATTGATCATGCAATCAGGTCTCTATTCATTTAGAAATAGGCCAATGGTTCTTCGACCATGGGAAGTTGATTTCAATTTCCAGAGTGATGTGATTAGTACTGTGCCTATTTGGATTCGATTTCCAGGTCTTCCTGTTGGTAATTGGTCTACAGAAGTGCTTAGTAAGATGGCTAGTGCTGTTGGTAGACCACTGTATACAGACAAATTCACTGCATGTTATGAGAAGATTTCATTTGCTAGGGTTTTTGTTGAAGTGGATGCTGCCTATCCCCTTCCGGATGAATTGGAGATTGATACTCCTTATGGCCCTAAGATACAGACAATTGAATATGATTGGAAACCTTCCTTTTGTAATCATTATCTCAAATTTGGTCATGATGCATTTGAATGTTGGTATTATAAGGATGATCAATCTGTGCAGAGCAAGGAGGCTCAGATCAAACCTACAAGGCAAAGAGGAAAAGTGAATCAGCAGAGGAATCAGAAGGGTAAACACATCAGAACTGAATGGATTGCTAAGCAGACTGTTATTGAGCAACCTAGCCTTGTAGACCCTGCTGAAGAGGGTCAGTTATTGCAGCACTCTCATGTGGAGATTGACATTCCTACAAGTAGGCCACAACAAACTATGCATACTGAACCTGGTCATTTAGTCAGTTCAGAAAATGCATTCACTATTGCTGATTCTGATAATGGTGAACAACAGACTGATCATGTTAATAATGGTAAAGCTGTCATGAATGAGATTGGAAGTAGTAGCTACAAAATTGACCCTGATCCATCTTATAGGGGAGAACCTCATTCCAAATGATTATAGTAACTTGGAACATAAGGGGGCTTAATCAGCCTCACAAGCAAAAGGAGTTGAAAAACTTCTTAGCTATTAATAAAGTAGATGTCATGGGAGTGCTTGAAACCAAGGTAAAGGAGCCTAAATCAAGGAAAATTTTAGGAAAGATTGCAAAGAACTGGATGGTGCAACGTAATTATTCAAATGCTACTAATGGGAGAATATGGTTGATTTGGAAGACTCATATTCAAATGCACATATTAGCTATGTCTGATCAGATTATCCATTGTCGATTGGAAGATATTAGAAGTCAGATCAGTATTCACTTAAGTGTAGTATATGGCCAAAACACTGCTTCACTTAGGAAACATCTTTGGAATGACCTTAGATCATTTCAGATTCCTAATCAAGCTGTTTGGCTGATTAGTGGAGATTTTAATAATGTACTTAATTCTGATGACAGGATTGGATCTATTGTGACTGATGCTGAAGTGAAGGATTTCAAAGAAGTTATTTCTGACCTCCAGCTGACTGCCATCAGATCAAAAGGTTGGCATTTCACTTGGTCAAATAAACAAGTATATAGTAAGATTGATTGGGCACTAGGTAACTATCAGTGGTTGCAGCAGTTTGGACACTTGGAAGCAGATTACTTGAACCCTTCAATATCTGACTATTCCCCTATTCTTGTTAAGTTTGGAATGCAGAAACCTTTGCATCCTAAACCTTTTCGATTATATAATGTAGTCATGGAGCATCCTAAATTTCCTAACATAGTCCAGCAGGCATGGAAACAAGAATATGTGGGCAATCCCATTGAGCAGATTTGGCAGAAATTGAAGAGTCTAAAACAACAATTAAAGGAGATCAATTCATATATGGCAGCTTACCAGCAGAATGTTATTCAGGCCAGGGAACAACTTGACATCATCCAAACTCTGATGCAAAACAAACCTTGTACACAGGAGCTCATCCAAAAGGAAAAGAAGGCACTTGAGGAGCTTGAGAAATGGAGTAATATTGAAGAAAAAGTATTGAGGCAGAAGTCAAAAGCTACATGGATTGAATGTGGAGACTCAAATACAAAATACTTTCATGCTCAATGGAAGATTAGAACAGGGCAAAACAACATTACATCCATCTATACTGAAGCTGGAATAAAACTAACTGATCCTTTATTTGTTGAGCAGGAATTTTTGAAGGTATTTCAATCTTTAATGGGAGAATGTGCATCTGAACTTCCTTGTGTGAATTCTCAGATTATGAAGGAGGTGAACTGTCTTACTCTTGATCAACAAAGACTTCTCATTAGAGAGGTAACAATGGAGGAAGTTAATGCAGCAATTAAAGATATGCCTACAGATAAGGCCCCAGGGGTTGATGGCTTTCCAGTAGAGTTCTTCACTAAAAATGGGAACGGGTTAAGGATGACATTCTTTCTGCTACTAAAGATTTTTTCTCTTCATGTGAGCTGCCCTATATGATCAATACAACAGCCATAGCTCTTGTACCAAAGGTCAGATCACCCTCTACTGTCAAAAACTATAGGCTAATTGCCTGCTGCACTACAATATACAAGATTATATCCAAGGTACTTACTAGAAGAATGAAAGGGGTCATTGGTGACTTAGTAGGACCTGCACAATCAGCCTTTATTGAGGGAAGATGTATTATTGATAACATTCTGTTAAGTCATGAAGTGTTTAAGGGGTATTCTAGAAAAGGTATCTCACCTAGATGTGTCCTCAAAGTTGATTTGAGGAAGGCTTATGATACTTTAGAATGGTCTTTCTTGCAACAGATTCTCATTGATTTGGGCTTTCCAGCAAAGTTCACACATTGGATTATGGCTTGTGTCTCTTCTGTATCTTATTCCTTAGTAATGAATGGAGGTTTCACTAAACCATTCAAAGCTAAGAGGGGTATTCGACAAGGGGATCCTATGTCACCTTATCTCTTTGTATTGGCCATGGAATACTTAAATAGATTACTGCAGCAACTACATAAGGATGGAAACTTCAATTTTCATCCTAGGTGTAGGAAGCTTAATATTTCTCATGTATGTTTTGCAGATGATTTGCTCATGTTCTTTCGAGCTGATGTAATGTCTATTCAGATATTGCATAACACTTTTGTTAAGTTCTCAGCAGCTTCTGGTCTTCAGGCTAATATTAGCAAGTGCTATTTACTTGGCAGGGATACAACAGCATACTAGAGAGCAGTTAATTAATGTCCTGGGATTCACTGAAGGACACCTTCCTTTCAGATACTTAGGAATCCCTCTGGATTCTAAGAAACTGGCCATTCGACACTACTTGCCTCTCATTGAAAGGATAACAGACAAAATCACTTGTTGGTCAGCCAAATTCCTTTCTTATGCTGGCAGAAGCCAATTGATAAAGGCAGTGGTGTTTGGCATTCAATCTTATTGGGCTCAAATCTTTATTTGCCTAAAAAAGTCCTAAAAGTTATTGAAGCTATGTGTAGAACTTTTCTTTGGACTGGCAAGGCAAGCATTTCAAGAAGAGCATTGGTGGCTTGGGATAAGGTATGCAGGCCAGTATCTACTGGTGGCCTTAATCTACTGGATTTGTCTTTGTGGAACAAGGCTGCCATATCAAAGCTACTGTGGGATTTGGCAAACAAGAAAGATTGCTTATGGGTTCGATGGGTTCATGCTTATTACATTAAGCAAGGCAATATATCTTCTGTTAATATCCCTAAAACAACATCTTGGGTGATCAGGAAAATATTGGAATGCAGAAACTTTATATTGGAATGTCCTCAGCTGCAAGGTGATATCACTGTTCGATTGAATAGTGTATGCAAACTTGGCAAGTTTAGCATACAGAAACTATATACTTCACTGCTTCCCAGCTTTACAAAGGTTACATGGAAGAATTTGTTATTAATTGGTAATGTCCTTCCTAGGCACAAATTCACTGCTTGGCTTGCAGCTCATCACAGCCTTCCAACAGTAGATAGACTACTGGTAATGGGAATTCAGATTCCAATGGACTGTGTCTTCTGCAAGTCTCATGTGGAAGACTTTAACCATCTATTCTTTGGCTGTTCTAGCACAAATAGTTTATGGAGAAGAATTTGCAATTGGTTGGGATATTCACGAACTGCAGGATGCTGGGAGTCTGAACTCAACTGGATATGCAGCATTGCCAAGAGCAGGCAATGGCACAAGGTGACAACAGCTGCTGCTTTCATTACCACAACTGCACTCATCTGGAAAGTGAGGAACCAAATGCGATTTGATGGTGTCACATATGTGGAGGATTTGTTATGCCGAGAGATTGCACTTGATACATATACGAGGCAGTAAACATAAGAAATGGCAAATTGGACTTAGCAAGCTCAATTACTTTCCTTAGCTTCTGATTTTACATACTATAGCACAGATTGTACATACATAGCAAATAGAGTAAAGAGATTCTTGTATTAGTATAGTAGTTAGTCCAAAACTACTATCATGATCTTTGATGTACATATACTATGTTATCAATGAAAGCTTAACTTTACTGTAAAAAAAAAAAAAAGATTGGGCCAGCAAGAATGAGAGGCCTAATGAGCTAACTTCTTGGCCCATTCTCGTTCAAGACGAGCTGTCGCATTCCCTTTAACAACAAGCTAGCCCATCCCATTCAACAAGAAGGTGATCCATTTTCTTTTAAATAATAGTTGGCCCAATGTCAATTAATAAGCTGAGACCCACATTTTCTTTTAAAAAGAAAAATTTATATTTCTATGGGATTTTTACCTAAATATGTCATATAGCAAACCTTATTACCATTATTATACCTTGTTTGGTTATTGCCCGCATATTCCATGTTTTCGTTACAAAAAATGTACCAAACCATATCTGGCTGATTTTATAGCCTAAAATAGCGCCAGATTTTAAGCATCCCAATTATTATTTGATTCTATCTTAATTAAATGATCTTTAGCGCCAGATTTTAAGCATCCCAATTAATGTTTGATTCTGTCTTAATTAAATGATCTTTTTAAAACCTTAAAAGATCTAATCCCAGCACAAATCTCTCTGCGTGAATCTATCATACGTATTCATCAGTTTCGAAAATCTCTCATTCTTCTACATCCAATGCCGAAATCAGAATTTACAGTGTGATAGTCAATCAAATTGTAGTTCTTCCAGTTTTCAGTTTCGAAAATCTCTCATTCTTCTACATCAAATACCGAAAATCAGAATTTACAGCGTGATAGTCAATTAAATTGTAGTTCTTCCAGATTCCAGATTATTGAAGCTAGGTTTGTTTATACAAATTGTGGTTAAATTGTAATCAGTTTGTAATTAATTGTAGTCCGTTTGTAGTTACTTGTAGTCAGTTTGTATTTAATTGTAGTCAGTGTGTAGTTACTTGTAGTCAGTTTGTAGTTAATTGTTTGTAGTTAATTATAGTCCGTTTGTAATTACTTGTAGTCAGTTTTTATTTAATTGTAGTCAGTTTGTAGTTACTTGTAGTCAGTTTGTAGTTAATTTAGTCAATTTGTAGTTAATTATAGTCAATTTGTAGTTAATTGTAGTTTTTAATAAATATGTCTGAAAATTGTTTTTTTTTTGTAGCTACTGGCTTGTATGTGTAGCTGAGAACTGCAAATGGCATTTCAAGGCAACGTCAATTCATGATTCTTCATTGTTCAAGATTAGAAGTTTTAGCCGACAACACACATGCTGCCGAATGGACGAAACATTCATACAGCGCAAATCAGTGGCGGATCCACATGTAATGTTTGGGTGCTCGAGCACCCATTAACCTCGACGCAGAGTATGTATAGTTATATAGAAAATTTGAGAAAACGTATAAAAATTAACAAAAGCACCCATTAATTTTATGTACAAAAAAAATTCAGCACCCACAAACTTGATTCCTAGATCCGCCACTGGCGCAAATGTACTGCAACAATAGTTGGTAGCATTGTCGTTCCAAAGTATTGTGATTCTAAGAGTGTTTACACGCCAAAGAACATACAAACTGATATGTTATCCGACTTCAAAGCAGAGAGAGAGAGAAATCAGTTTTGTAAAGGGTTTCTGGCTTTGATACAATTTTATGGACTGAAAGTATGGTGGATTGAGAAGAACTTCTCGATCTGAAACTGTTCAAGCTTCGAAAATGGCGGATGAAATTCAAGCAGAGAGAGAGACAAAATCGGTTTTGGTAAAAAAACGTGGGGGGATGGTAATTAAAAAAGGGAAGAAAATCGTGGTTTTGTTTGTAAGAGAGAGAAGAAACGTGTACAATAAAATCTGAAAAGATTTTTAGTTTCACAAATCAAGCCTATAATTAATAAGTTGATAATTAAACCTTAAATAGAATTTTGGTACATAAACTGAAAGGTGGTATACTTAAATGTAATAAACACAAACCTTAAACATGGGTGGTAATAAAGTTTGCTATATGGTATGTATATGTAAAAAATCCCTATTTCTATACCCTATATGGAATTATACTATCCTTCCTACTTAAATTTCACAATAATTATATTTTATATATAACAATAATAATAACAACCCAGCATAATCTCACTTAGTGTGGTTTGGTGAAGGTAGTGTGTACGCAAATCTTACCCCTACCCCGGGATAGAGAGGCTGTTTCCAAATAGACTCTCAGCATCCTTCCCTCCAAGAACTTCACACCTTGCTCTTGCGGAGACTCGAACTCACAACCTATTGGTTATATACCCGATTACCATTTATGTAAGGGAATTAATAATAATAATAAATAGTGTCCTAAATTAACTGTAACATATCTTCCACTCATCCCACATTTCTCTCTCCACATCCCATCCCCATCCCCCCACTCCCCGCGTATCTTACACTCATCCATGATTCTACATTGATAACTATTACAAAGCTTTGAAGCTTTGAATTCGAATTTGAGTTTTCAAAAAATATTATTTGTTTGAATTGAGTGTTATTGCAAAGAATTGAGAATTCTCTCTATGTCTTTCTCTATCTCTCAGTCCCTAATTTCAGTAATGTAAAACAAAGGATGAGAGAGCAGCAATTCTACCATTGACAACCATTAAAAAGCTTTAAAACTTTGGATTCGAATTTGGGATTTCAAAAACCATTATTTATTTGGATTGGGTGTTGTTGCAAACAATTGAGAATATGATTTGAAATTTATATCTCAATTTTGAGGGATTTTGATGAATATTAGACTTGATTTTGGCTGAATTTCAGATTGAAACTCGTCGAAGAAGAAGAAGAAGAAGAAGAAGTATACATTATATTTACGAAATTCTAATAATATTATAGAGAAATTATATTCTGTTGTTTATATTATTTTTTTTTTGACAAGAGGGGAGCATGTAAGCAACCCCCACTTCCAACCGAGAGGTTGTGAGTTCGAGTCTCCCCAAGAGCAAGGTGAGAAGTTCTTAGAAGGAAGGATGTCGGGGGTCTATTTGGAAACAACTTCTCTACCCAAGGGTAGGGGTAAGGTCTGCGTACATACTACCCTCCCCAGACCCCACTAAGTGGGATTATGCTGGGTTGTTGTTGTTGTTGTTGTTTATATATTTTTTTTATTATTTAAGTATTGTATGAAAGTTGAACAATATTGTATAAAAATTATATTTAAGTTGTATGATATTATAGTTGTATACAACTTAGTAGAAATAATGTATGAAAATTATAAATAAGTTGTATAATATATAGTTAGTTATATGAAATTTGTTTGTACTATGTATAAATCAGATACAAAATATACAAAAGGCATATTGTATAAAATTTACATAAAATTAATATTCAAGTTGTATGTTATTGTAATTATATTTAGCTGGATAGAAATAATGTGTGAAAGTTGTAGATAAGTTGTACGTAAGTTCTAGATAAATTGTATTATCTATAATTAATTGTATGAAATTTATTTTTACTATCTATAAATCAGATACAAAATATATAAAAGACATATTGTATAAAATTTATATTTAAGTTGTATGCTATTGTAATTGTATTTAACTAGATACCGTACGAAAACATTCCTATGAATAAAAATGTATGCATATAAACAAATTCATATTATGTTAACAAACTGACAATTAAATAAATAGTACAAATAGAGAGTTAGAGACAGATAAAAATAAATTTTATAAATTCAAACGTAACAAAAATCATATTACTGTATTGTTATTGCTCTGGAAGAAATATTGATTCAATTTTAAAGTCTGATTATTGTCTTAGGTGGTAATCATTTTACTGTATTACTCAAAGGGCGCATTTTGAGGGGTATGTTTGCCGTATGCCAATGCTAAAGTTGTCAAATGGTGAAGTTTGAATTTCATGTTATCCTATATCACTCCTATAGAAAGAATTTTATTTCTTTCTTTTTTGTTGCTGATTCAATCAGTAATTTAATTTCTGGAGTACTGTCTTTTGGAGGGGACATTCTTTATTGCTAAACTTTCACATAAATATATGTATTTATATTTTAAGATATCTATTCAATAGATACAAATTGTTAATTTAGACTCCAATAACTTAAAAAGAATAAGAATATCGAGCTCATAAACTTCAAATCGTACGTTACTTCTATAATCACACGAGTGAAGTATACAAAATCTTTGCTAAATTGCGTTGAATGAGTGCAATTGACTAACTTTTGCTTATGATCATATTCAATTTTCAAGGATTGGCCAACTGGGCTCCGACCATGTATGAAATGCGGCAAAAATGTTAGTATTGATACATCGGATTCTCTCCTGGATCTGATCAAGCACGATTAGTATTGTGCATCAGAAAAATAAGGAAAAAAAACAAGAGAAAAAAAAAGTAAAGGGTGTAACTAAATTCTTTAAGTAAAGGCACTAATAATGGATTGAGAGACTCTTAAGGTAGAATGTATATATTTTGTAAACAAACGTTGTGTAGATAGGGTAATTTACTAAACATGAATATTAAGGGTAATAAAAATTTTAATAGTGTATACAAATGAAAAAAAAATCTCTTTTAAAAGTAGTTGGCCTAACTTTTATATTTTTATTTTTAGTCAAATAATCTCAAAAACCAGTATTTGTATTTTATTAAAATAACTTTACAACTTATTCTCCTTAATAATTAATTTTAAATACTAGGCAACTAGTAGGAACGATTAACCTTTTTTATTTACGGACTTGCTTGCATGACGTGATATTTAAACACTTAATAAATTAATTTTATAATATCAATAACTTAGTTAAATTCTAATTTAATTAGTCTCTATAATTGCAAATTTGCTTGTGTAGTGCGACACTGGTATTTGATATTTTCCTAAACTAATTTCCTCAAGCACAAAGATACTATTCTCAAAAGTGCTAATTCATAATCTCGAATTCGCTTGCGAGACACAATTATGATAAGTTAATTATGTTTGTTTTCAATCATGCATTTGCTTGTAGTAGTGGTTATGAAAACATAATATTATCTAACTCATTCATTGATAATTTTAATAATCAAGCAAAAGTGGACATAGTAAATCATAAAAATTAATAAGACACAGTTTATCCAAAAACAATATAAGTTAAATGTAGTCAATAAAGCAACAGTGCTTAGAATAATGGGACTCGAGGAATGTCTTATACTTTTTTCTCTGTCACCATAATTTTTACTCGAACTTTGTTTTCGCATACCATAATAATAGAATCAAACCTTCTTTTGATCAGGGATTCAAATAAAAGGTGATTTGAAACACTCAAAAAATCAATTTCAAGTGGCAACTCTGTAAATAAAATAATCCCCTTTAATTGAAAAACTCTTTAATTCACAATCCATATGTATATCTTTTGGGGTGATAGAAAAGGGATGTGACAGCTCTTACGACTCCGTGTTGGAACAAATAAGAATTCGAGCTTGTAGATGTTGACTTTTATATGACTTTATTAAATTTGTGTACATTGTGATTTATTTGGGTCTAATGTGTTACTTGTCCGCTGGCCCTCTTCGACACTAATTGACATAGCCCAATTTCTTGAAATTAAAATTGGGTATTTAATTGACGTAGCCTTGTTTCTTTGAGATAGATGAGGAGTTTGCCACCTGGATTATAAAGACGCATTTTAGGCGGGGAGCACCACCAGCTAAGTCGAAAAGTAATACTACCGATACGCTGACCCTCCATAACTCGAGTTGTCCGCTCGAGTAAGCCAGTCAAGATAACTTCTCCACTAGGATTTAAACCTAGAAGAACAAATCTCATGCCGGATACCAAAGTAGGTTTACTTTATTTGCATCACGTGCATTTTACTTAGTGAAGCTTGATACAAAGGTCGGGCCTGTATAGGACATGTATCCTCTTTGACACCATTATATTCATGTTATGTGCTACTTGTTATATTATTTGGGAGGTTTGCACGCTAACCGACTTTAAGATAAACCCGTTGAATGAACAAGAGTGAATTTCTCCCGATACTTGTACAAATGCCTGTTATTCTAACAAAAGAAATTAATTTGGTCTACTGCCTATGGTTTCAAAGATTAATTATTCATAAAAATTAAAAATAAAAAAAAAGTTGATTTCATCTAACTACGCGAATTTTATTCTCACTATCCTGTGGAATGGGTAAGCAAACTCCATCGAGATGAACCCCCATTTTCAAAAGTAACAAAAAGAGGCATAAGAATTACACGTGTGCATCAAAATTTTTGGAAAAAAATTATAAATAATTAAATATAGCTATTTTTGGTTGCCTTTTATCGTTGTGCTCTCGTATTCAGTCGTTTTTGTCAAGACAGCCTTAAATCTTCATCGGAAGTGCCAAGGATCATTTTTGTAAAAATAGCTACATTGTCCATTCTTTTTTTCTTTTTTACCATTTTGCCCTTATGTCTGGCCTTTTTGTCGAAACGACCTTAAACCTTCCATGGAAGTGCTAAAAGGCTATTTTTGTAAAAATAACAATTTCCTCTATTTTTATCTTTCTTTTACTGTGTTGCCTTTGTATCCGGTTGTTTTTGTCGAGACAACCTTAAACCTTCTTCGGAACTACCAAAAGGTTATTTTCGTAAAAAATAGTCATTATTTCTAGTTTTGTCTGGTCGTATTTGCCGAGACAACCTTTTGACCTCTCTTGCCAAGACAAGATTTTATGTCACAACCCGAAATCCTGGCGAAGGAGTCGTCATGGAACCTAGTCTATAAAACTAGGTAAGCCTAACATTAATAGAAATAATGGCAATATTTGCAATCATCGAACAATTTTGAACTAGAAAACTATGTACCATTTACAATTCTAAATCAGTAGTACAAGTCATAAGCCTTTCTAGAAGTAGTTATACATGATGAATACATCACTGTTCCATAACAAAAGGAAATAATGGAGATAAATACAATAGAATGTGACTCTGAGGTCTACGAACGCTGCAGCAAGTTTACCTTAAGTCTCCACAACAACGATTCGCACAGCTACTAACGATCGAATACCTAGATCCGTACAAAAAAAATGTACAAACGTATATATTGAGCACTCTATGACGGTGCCCAATAAGTATCAAGACTAACCTCGGTGGAGTACACTCAATATACCTACTAGTCTAATAACTTAAACAAAATATTACATAAAGTTGACAAGATAAAGATAACAAAATAATGCCAACAGCAGGAAGAAATCAAATTACAAATAGTAGAGACGATAAGGGGAAAATACGGATTGTAATGAAGAAATAATTAAGTAATTACACAGCAACATAGTTGGGATACATACAAGTAATATGCTCAAGTAAGAAAACGATGTTAACTCAACCAATCACATCATTTTTAATACACAATTCCAACCATCTCAATTCTCGTAACTTCATTTCATAATCAGAACTCCCAAACCTTTAACATACGTGGCACCTTGTGCCCTCATATTTCTATCTCACTTTGTACTGCAAACTTTACGTGCTACTAAGTACATAATATCTGTATCAAATTCTAATTAAGATGTTCAAGAAGTTTTATATATATATATATATATCATAGAGTAAATTTACAGTTTCTAGACCAAATAGGAAACCAGCGAAAAAGATGAAGTATTTTTAGAAATCATTTAAGTGAAGAAAATAACATTTTCAAATTAAAATACAATATCAAACAAGCTATTGCCTTTAATATAGGATTCAATAAATTAAAACTTAACAGCAATTCCTTTTTAAGTAAAATACAAACCTCAGCCATGTTAAGGAAATTTTGGTTGAGAAACTAATTGAAATAAAATATAACAAGTGTTAGAATTAGTAATACTGAAATATACGACGAGTTCTAATTTAAAAGTCATACAAGGTAGCATGATATCAATTCCTTTATTTTATATTACTATATTACTAACAACTCAACCGTGCAAGAGGTAATTACTCAACGTAGCAAATTCACCCTAAAAATCAATTTACAGGAGTAACAGTACTAGAAAAATGTCACGACCCAAACCAATGGACAGTGACGGGTACCTGGTGCCCTTACTCAACCGAGTACCAACATAACGTATATTTTATTTACATCAACATGGGTAAATCGGCAAAAAGGCTGTATAAGGTAAAAGAATAAAATATTAGAGAACACTTGACATAAAACGACACAACGTGATATAGAGACTTATAAATATGGCATACGGGCCGGGCGTATAAGTCAAAAATAATCACTCGTACACTGAACATAGGCCGAAAAGGCCATACAATCTTTCATATACATAACACACTCCTACAAGCCTCTAAAAGTGTTACACCTCCTTTTTACTAACCAAAAAGGGTATAAGAGATTTTTATCTAATTTAAGTGACAATCAAAACGAAATTATTTATTCAAATTCAGAGTCGCCACTAGGGATAATTTATGGTTTCCCAAGTCACCGGTTAAAATCCTTAATCGAGAAAAGATTGACTCTATTTAACAGTCCGCGAATGCAGAAATTCGGGTTCGGAATTTTGTTAACCCGGGAGAAGGTGTTAGACATTCCTGATTTTCATAGTTTTAGCACGGTCAATCAATTGTTATTATTGCTTGTCCTATATTAAAACATTTTTGTATATATGTTCATTTTATTCCTTTTAAAACCGCCTTTAAATAAACCAATTGTTATACAACTAATATATTGATTATACATTGTGGATCATGTCACAGGAGTCGTACCCATAATTCACAACATATTTATTTTATTAACGAGATTAAATTAGGTTCGGGTCACATAAATGTACCCCCAAATTTTAGAAATTAAATATCACAACTATGTCACGGGAACTGTACTCGTAGCTATGACAATTTATTTAATTAAGGTGCCTAAAGCAAACTACGAATATTTATTAATATTAACGACCTAAAACATGTTAGTAGCAAATATAGGCAAGTAACAAAGTGATAGACAATTCAAAGCTCAAATTCATATACTTTAGAACCCCAGCCCCTTTTATCTAATTTGACGTAGTTCAACTGACGAATAGCAACTCAATTTCTATACTGTGACAAAATAATCTTCAACTATACCAATTCGAATAAACACAAGTAGATAACCGAGCAAGCAAATTCAAACCCACGGAGAATAATTACAGAAATAATGGGATCGCATCACCAAACAAATAATTAACATCAAGCTCGAATAAAACAATAGAGGATGAAAGCGTTGATCTCAATATAGCTGGAAAAATGATATTTTCACTATTGGACTCATAAATGTGACAATTCGCAGATGGAACTCGAATTAACACCGTAAAACTCAAACAAACCCGGATTCAGACCCTAAACAAGCTCAAGCAATGAACTTCAGATCTTAAAAACTCCAACTGTGTTTCTGTTTTGATTTTTTTTCGAAATGATATTGAATCAAAAGAAACCAAAGCATCTTGGTATTTTCTTCATCGCTATAATCATATCAATCCATTTTATCCTTTTTGTGGAAATCAATCGTCACCTTGTAAATGCAAAAGAACATAAAGTGGCTACTTGTCCAAAATTAGTAGAAGCAGAAAAAGGAAGTGCGTAATAGCCTGACAAAAGTGGGGAGCCAGAAACAAAAAGGAGTTGCCGTACTTGGTAACTGCCGGTGTTATTTTCGGTGAGAGAAGGAGGTGAAGTATGTAGAAAATTATTCTATCCTTGATATGTGCGCTTTGGTTGTATTAGCATGATTTTCAGGTATAGGTTTTGATGAATGACAAATAATGAAGTCAAGTGTCGAACAAAGTTATTATATGACAAACAATCAAGATTGAATGCCGAGAAGCATATCGATGAACGGATTGCATGGAAAGCCAAAGACGAGCTCAAAAGTTCAAGACCGAAGACCCTAGGCGTAGGTCGTTAGGTAGAACCAATGTAAGAGCAACGCTTAAGTTATCTCGTTTTTTGGCTCAACATAGGTCATCATAAATATGCATAAAATCATTTTATCAAATCATATTTCAAATACTTCAAACAAAATGATTTCAAACATTTTCATTTTAGCCAAAATGAATTTTAAACATGTCTTTCAAAGCTGGACAGAAATAATCGATTATGTTTATTTTGATAATCGATTATGCTAAGACAGTGTAAACCGGAATTTACAAAACAGCAAGATAATCGATTATCAGAATTAACATAATCGATTATTCTCTATCCGTTGCCAGCTTTTGAATACTGTAACAACATAATCGATTATGCATATCACAATAATCGATTATGTTGCATAAAATCAGCTTCCGATTTTGTAACGGTAAGCTGATAATCGATTATCCAAATCTGATAATCGATTATCTTGGCATAAAATCAGCATAATTGATTGCCAATTAAGCAACGGACATACTACTTCTACCACCTATAAATAGAGGTCTTTTGAGCTGAATTGAAACACACACAACACCTCTTATTGTTCATATACATATTGATATCATTTGTGCATTATTATAGAGCTTTTGTTGAGCCATTTGAGAGACAACTTTGAGTTGTTCATAGAGACAATTTTGTATCTCTTTATCTACTCTTTTTAGAGAGTTCTTGTTGTAAAAGAGAAAGGTGTTTGAGAAGACCATATCTTCTCATTGATTGTCGGGTTTGCTAAGTACCCTCAATCTTAGTGTGTGAAGTCTTGTGGTGCGGTATCCACGAGCAAGGTGAAGTCTTGAGGTGCGGTGTCCTCGAGCAAGTTGAAGTCTTGTAGAGTGTACATCTACGAGCAAGTGTAACGGTTTGTTAGGCACCCGTAAGCTTAACGGAGTTAGTGGAATCTCGAGAGAGTCTCTCGGGGACTGGACTAACCACACGTTGTGGTGAACCAGGATAAATTCGGTGTGTTCTTTCCTTACTATTTTAATTACCGAATTTATTTTATTCCTGCAATTTTAATTTCGCAATATTTATCAATATTCTCGTGCCGCACTATTCACCCTCCCTCTAGTGAACGGCATAAATCCTAACAAAGTAGGGTGTGAGGAGAAAGGAGTGAGAGAAAAGGGGTGGCGCAAGATAGTAACAAAGGTATAGAGACAACAACAATGTTGGTGACAATGGAGGTTTTTTTAGATGAGTGTCAAAGCTGAAGGATTTGTGTGTTGTCTAGGTTTTCGGCAAGTTCGCGCCTGGTTCTGTAAAGAGGAGGAGTTGAAGAGTCATTTCGGGAGAAGTGAAGAAGTTCTAGGGTTCAGGGGGGTTTGGCCGGGACTGCTGGCGACAATGGAGTGCTGTGGGCTAGCCGGCGACGACTGGTTACTGTAGGAGATGGGTGCTAGGTTTTTTAGAGTTGTATCTTTCATGGCTGCTTCTTTTGTGAGGAAGATGATCTCTAGGTTAGGAAGATGAATGAGCTTAGGTTCCTAGGGTATTTTCTTTGGTTGTCTTCATTAGGAAGATCAATGGTCTCTAGCATGTAAAAAATGGATGATGCTCTAAGTATGGATCTTTTAGGTTTTTTTTTTATTTTTAGGGTATTGGGCTTGGGTTATTATGAGCTAGGTCGGAAAATTAGGCCTAAAATGCATTGTTTGAGCCCAAATTTTATTCTTTCTCTGTGAACAAGACTAAAACTACTATATTATTTACTAATTAATCCTATTTAAGTAAAATAACTATTAAAATAAGACTAATCATAAAACAAAATTATATTTGGTATATTTTTCAAGATTAAAAATGGCTCCAAAATATTAATGAAACTATTTTTTGTAATTTTGTTTTTGTGATAAAATGAAGTAAAAGAGTCAAAATTAGTTAAAATAACAATATTAGACCTAAACTAAATATTCATATTCTAAAATATGAAAAATCTTGGGGAGGGTCCAAAATCACATGTCTACAACTGCCCCTCTTTGACTGGAAACACAATGAGTTTTCAGACAAAGAACAATTAGATAGGTTTTTTGACCCGACCCTTATTTAGGGAGAGAAAAAACTAAGAGGAAGGAGAATGTGATCAAGCCTTGGTATCTTAGCTGCCTACATATTCTTGGCTATAAAGAAATCAGATCCATGTGTAGTTCAGATGTAGGAACAATGATAGAGTACACTAAGGTGGAGAGTTGGTCGATGAACCGTTCCGTCGAGGTTCTGATCTGTGGTCCTATTATTACATCAAAATAAAAAAATAAAAAAGACTAACTAAGTTTGTTAATTATGACTTACAAGATTCCTATCTATAAGTCTTTTGAAGCTAGATCTTGAGACTTGAATGGTTCTTCATGCAGACTTTAGATTTGAACCTTGACGTTTGCTAGTTGTAGGTGCTAGTTCATTCTTCTTCAGCTTTTCAGATCAAAACTGGACACATCATGCTTGTGAATTTAGTCATTTCTTGAGCAATCCCCCTATTGTCTCAACTTCTACATTTTAGATTCACTTCCCTTTTCTATTTTCTCTTTTTTTGTTTTTTTTTATTTTAGATTAAGATTACTTATGTTGATCATCTTGGACTGTTGACTCTCATTCTTGCCACGAGCTTCTGCTACTTCTAGCTTCAATTGGATTCGGAAATGACTTCCCTTGTTCTCCAGTTAGGTGCCTTGTTGCCAAAACATGAACGGCATTCCCTTGTACTTTAGTGAGCGCTTGATTACCAAAACATAAACTATATTCCCTAGTTTTCTAGGTGGGTACCTACTTGCCGAAACTTGAACTGTATTCCCTTGTTCTCCAGGTGGGCGTATGACTGCCAAAACTTGAACTATATTCCCTTGTTCTCCAGGTGGACGCCTGAATGCAGAAAATTGAACTGTATTCCCTTGGTCTCCAGGTGGGTGCTTGATTGCCAAAACTTGAACTATATTCCCTTGTTCTCAAGGTGGACGCCTGATTGCCAAAACTGGAAATGTATTCCTTTATTCTCTAAGTGGGATCTTGATTGCTTAACTTGAACTGTATTCCCTTGTGCTCCAGGTGGGCGCCTCATTGCCAATAACTCGAATTGTAATCCTTTATTCTGCATGAAGGCGCCTCATTGCCAAAACTTGAACGGTATTCCCTTGTTCTCCAGGTTGACACCTGATTGCGCAAAACTTGAAATGTATTGCCTAGTTCTCCAGGTGGGTGCCTGATAGACAAAATTTGAACTGTATTCCCTTATTCTCCAGGTTGGCGGCTAATTTCCAAAACATGAACTGTGTTTCATTCTTCACCAGGTGGGAACCTTATTGCCAAAACTTGAACTTTGTTCCCTTGTTCTTGAGGTGGGCACCTCCATGGGGGTACCTGATTGCCCAAACATGACTTGTATTCCCTTGTTCTCCAGGTAGGCTCCTGATTTCCAAAACGTGAACTGTGTTCCCTTGTTGTCCAGGTAGACGCCTGATTGCTAAAACTTGAATTGTTTTTCCTTATTCTCCGGGTGGGCGACTGATTGCCAAAACTTGAATCTCCATGTGGGCGCCTGATTGCCTAATCTTGACCTGTATTCCTTTGTTCTCCAGGTAGGCGCATGATTGCCAAAACACGAAATGTATTCCCTTATTCCCCAGGTCGTCGCCTGATTTCAAAAACTTGAAATTTATTCCCTTGTACTCCTGGGTGGGTGCCTGATTGCCAACACTTGAATTGTATTCCCTTGTTCTCCAAGTAGGCGCCTGATTGCCAAAACTTGAACTATATTCCCTTGTTCTCCAGGTGAGTGCCTAATTGCCAAAACTTGAACTATATTCCCTTGCTCTACAGGTGGGCGCCTGGTTGCCAACAGCTGAAATTGTATTCCCTTGTTCTCCAGGTGGGAGCTTGATTGCATAACTTGAAGTGTATTCCATTGTTCTCCAGGTGGGCGCCTGATTGCCAAAACTTGAACCGTGTTCCCTTGTTCTCCAGGTAGGCGCCTGATTGCTAAAACTTGAACTGTGTTTCCTTGTTCTCCAGGTGGGCGCCTGCTTGCCAAAACTTGAATCTCCATGTGGGAACCTAATTGCCTAAACTTGACCTATATTCCCTTGTTCTCCAGGTAGGCGCTTGATTGCAAAAATTTGAAATGTATTTCCCTGTTCTCCAGGTGGTCGCCTGATTGCCAAAAACTTGAACTGTATTCCCTTGTTCTCCAGGTAGGCACCTGATTGACAAAAACTTGAACTGTATTCCCCTGCTCCAGGTGGGAGTCTGATTGCCAAAACATTAAATGTATTCCCTTCTCTCTAGGTGAGCGCCTGCTAGCCAATAACTCGAATCGTAATCCCTTATTCTCCATGTAGGCGCTTGATTTCCAAAACTTGAACTGTATTCCATTGTTCTCCAGGTTGGCACCTGATTGCCAAAAACTTGAAATGTATTCTCTTGTTCTCCAGGTGGGTTCCTAATTGCCAAAATTTGAACAGTATTCCTTTATTCTCCAGGTTGGCGCCTGATTTCTAAAACTTGAACTGTGTTTCCTTCTTCTCCAGGTGGGCACCTGATTGCCAAAACATGAACTGTGTTACCTTGTTCTCCATGTGGGAATCTCCACGGGGATGCCTGATTGCCTAAACTTGACTTGTATTCCCTTGTTCTCCAGGTAGGCACCTGATTGCCGAAACTTGAATTGTGTTCCTTTGTTCTCCAAGTAAGTGCCTGATTGCTAAAACTTGAACTGTGTTTCCTTGTTCTCCAGGTAGGCGCCTGATTGCCAAAACTTGAATCTCCATGTGGGCTCCTAATTGCCTAAACTTGACCTGTATTCCCTTGTTCTCTAAGTAGGCGCTTGATTGCCAAAACATTAAATGTATTCCCATGTTCTCTAGGTGGTCGCTTGATTGCCAAAACTTGAATTTATTCCCTTTTACTCCAAGTGGGTGCCTGATTGAAAAAACTTGAACTATATTCCCTTGTTCTCCAGGTGGGTGCCTAATTGCCAAAACTTTAACTATATTCCCTTGCTTTCCAGGTGGGCGCCTGATTGCCAAAACTTGAACTATATTCCCTTAGGTAGGCGCCTAATTGCAAAAACTGGAACAGTATTCCTTTGTTCTCCAGGTGGGAGCTTGATTGCATAACTCGAATTGTATTCCCTTGTTCTATGGTTGGGCGCCTGATTGCCGAAACTTGAATTATATTCCCTTGTTCTCCAGGTAGGCTCCTGAGTTCCAAAACTTAAACGGTGTTCCCTTGTTCTCCGGGTGGGCACCTCCATGGGGGTACCTGATTGCCTAAACTTGACTTCTATTCCCTTGTTCTCTAGATAGGCGCCTGATTGCCAAAACTTGAATTGTGTTCCCTTGTTCTCCAGGTAGGAGCTTGATTCCTAAAACTTGAACTGTGTTTCCTAGTTCTTCAGGTGGGTGCCTGATTTCCAAAACTTGAATCTCCATGGTGGTGCCTGATTTCCTAAACTTGACCTGTAATTTCTTATTCTCCATGTAGGCGCCTCATTAACGAAACATGAAATGTATTCCCCTATATTCTAGGTGGGCGCCTGATTGCAAAAACTTGAACTATATTCCCTTATTTTCCAGGTGGCCGCCTGATTGCCAAAATTGGAATTGTATTCCCTTGTTATCCATGTGGGAACTTGATTGCATAACTTGAACTGTTTTCCCTTGTTCTCCAGTGGACGCCTGATTGCGGAAGCTGTAATTGTATTCTCTTGTTCTCCAGGTAGGCACCTGATTTTCAAAACATGAATTGTATTTGCTTGTTCTCCATATGGGCACCTGAATGCCAAAAATTGAATTGTATTTGTTACATCCCATGAATTGAATTAAATTTGGATCGGAAAAATTTCTTCAGATATTCCCCGATGAGACATGATCCCTAGTGACAATGTATTATGTAAGAGGTTTCATGTTATCAATTGTAGATTATAGATCAAAATTAAGGTGAATCGCTAATGGATAGATAAAAGTTTAAAAGTATGCGATGATATTAGACTATCATTATTAAGATGAACAGTGATGCGAAAGCATTAATGGACTTAGATTTATACATATAGGACAAGCGTCAAAAGAGTAACCCGGAGCTAGGTGGTAGACCTCGGTATGAATAAACCAAACTAAGATTTAGGATACAGTATGAACTACCTTGATGTAGCAAACCATAAGCAGAGATAACTGAGGCTATAAAACAAGGTATGGCAATAGTTGTAAGTTCGACAAAGTACCAAATGAAGAATATTATTAAACCGATAGATACCTAGAAGGACATCTTGTGATAGTTTTTTATATGTTCACAAAGTGAGGCGTAGAGATTGGATAAAAGCTGGAGAGAAAAAAAGGAGAAGAGGCTCATAGTCACACATACAAGTACACGATTGTACATGATGCATGACAGAAGGTAACAACAGTTACGAGATTGGAAGAATTTCGACTATAGGTCGTGGTATGAGAAAGAGGCCTAAAGGGGGAACACCCTGGACCTTGAATTTATTTACATAATAGTTTCCTAGATGTCAAGGACAATATTAAAGTATTCATAAGATCTACAAGTTATGAGACTGATAAAGGCGTCAGTCGACAATCGAGGATGAATGTTCCATAGGGGGGAATAAAGTTACATCCCATGTTTTTGTACGTGAGAATACGTCATAAGCCAATTGATATAAGCTTGGAAACGAGATCATTTTTGAAAGTACATAACGTATTTTCTTCATTTTATCTTAGAGGATATAAATCTTTATGATTATGAATAACAAGTACCGAAAGGGTTGGCAAGCTTAGACGCTAAACGAACTGAAAAAAAATAAGTTTCATCGAATGTCGACAAGTTTGGAATATTATACAATATACTTTTGGGGCGAGACTAGGGTGATGAACATGATAAATAAGTTAAGTTATGAGTTATTTTAGTCGTATGATAGTGGTGTGTTATGTTTCTAAGTCAAGCGAGTTGTGGAACAAAAGTTGGCAAAGGTCATCACAAGTTGCATTTATTATATGCTAAAATTTAGGTCAAATATAGATGCTCTTTTCTCCCAATATACTTGTAAACAATATATTATCTACATAAAAATTGAAGATCTACGAGTCTACTTTATAATGCATTAAAATATTCTTGAATACGACATCGCACTAAAGGGATATTCACATTTTTGCAAGATTGTGCCAAGCAGCTCTCTATAGGACCCACATAGGGGGTTTAAGATATATGAATATATATAAATAATATGCCTCTACCCCGATTTAATTCATTATTTTCATCTTATTCAGACCTTAGAACCATAGAAACACTCTTTGAAGGGGGTCTCGTGATCCAAAACACAAACAAAGGGCAAACAACATAAATCAAGTGTCTGAATCCCATGGCTCTAGTACGTTTCTTGTTCTTCTCTCATGATCCAATACCCAAACAAAGGTAAAACAACACAAATAAAGAGTCTGAAATCCTGTAGCGCTAGTAAGTTTATTCTTCTTCTTGTTATTGCTGATTTTTAGGTGGTTCTAGCTCATGTGGGAGGTTTTTTTAAGCAGTTTAGGTACTGTAAAATACTTTCTCATGTTTTTCACATCAACCCTAGGTAATTTCAAGTCCCTCAAATTGATTATACCATATTTCAACATCAAAAGTGAAGAATAACACCTCTTTGATGTTGTGTAGTCATTAATGATAGTTGTGGGTTGTTTTGTACTAAAATTTCAAGTTGTTGCTACTGGCTAAAGTGAATAAAACAGCCTACTAAGTGTTCTTAAGTTTTCTTATATGTTGGTTAAGTTGTTAGGATGATAAACTACAAGATAATACTTGGATTAGCTTAAGTGATTTCTATGGTGTTCCATTAAGGGATGTTGTAAGCTAAATATAACTTGGATTTTGATTTGAAGATATTGTAGGAGGTATGTGTATTGTGTTCTTGCAGGTTCTTAAGATTATCTTGATGTTGATTAAGTTAAATGGTTGGACTAGAGATGAAATAGTGAATAAAGTTTCTAATTGAAGATAGTTGGAGTTGTGGATTGTTTCTTTTGTTATAAATATATGGTATTTTGGAATCATTGATGAGCTAATTTATCAAGTTAATGATTTTTAAGTAAATGTAAGAAGTCTATAAGGAGTAATATGGGTTATAAAGATTCCAATAGGAGTTTGTCGCTCGTCGTTTAGTAGTTCTGCCTTGTCGTTGTTATATAGTGTCTTGCTATTGATATTTATATGTTGATGGATTTCTCTGGTTGTTGTTTTTGGTATATGGTATTGGAAGAGTCCCTTGTTACAGGGGATATGCAGCCCAAATTTACGTAAATTAGCTATTAGCTTAAGTTACAAACTTATCCTTTGCTCAGCACTGATTTTGAATCTCCTTATATTATGACAGATTGCGTTGACTAGTTTAAAGAGTTGCTTTGAAAGGATTAAGGACTCAACGGGTTTAAGTTATGTTAAGGAACCTCCTTCTTTCTTTTGGCATGATCTAAAGTGAAATGAGTACACTATTTCATAACGGATCTACTTCTAGAAACTAAGGTTGTCCATGTTGTTCTTTCCTTGTAAAATTATTCCAAGCAAGTGTGTATGATCCTCGAATCCTATTGAGGTTCATATTGAGTTTATGGATGTACATAATGTTAATCAAAGGTGCAACGACCTTAAGTCACACAAAAAGGTTTAGAATGTGATTTCATGAGTCTAGCATGCATTATATATAGTATCTATTTTACTCTACCGAGTAGCGCTATAGTCGGCTGGGTATGGCACCTATTGTGCAACCACTGATTAGTTTGGTTTACCGAGCTTCATGTGGCTGGGTATGATTCTACCGAGCCTTGTGATAGTCGGGTACATTTTTATCGAGTCCTTTTTGAGGTCATGTACAATATGATGATGATGATGCTCACAAAGGCATATGTTTTCAAAAGTTTATGTATATATATGTATCATGAATTTCATGTCAGTAACCCTTAGAGGCACTAAGATGTTACAAGTTGTATCTTCTCTATCACTATTTACATTACTATTCTTGTTCATGCTTTTTCCTTACATACTCGATACTTTACTGATGTCCTTTTTGCCTGCAGGCACTGTGTTTTATGCCCACCGATCCCAATTGATAGGTTGACAGTCCTCCTATTAAGCTATCAACTCAGCGAAGGTGTTGGTGCACTCCACTTGCTCCGGAGTTGCCTATTTGGTCAGTATTCTTTGGATATATATTTATTGGTATAGGGAGGTCCTTGTCCCAACCTTTATGATTTTTGTATTATTAGAGGCTTGTAGACAGATGTCAGGTGTATGGATACTTGTATGGCCTTGTCGGCCTATGTTTTGAGTTTACCAATGGTCATGCCAGCCTTATAGGCCCGTATGTCATATTATAAGTTTGTATATCATGTTGGGCCATCATGTGTTGAGTATTCCCTTATGTTTTATTCTTGTTATCACATGACGGTTTTTCTCTCTCATTTACTCATGATAGTATGCTAAGAAAGATATGTTATGGTGGTACTCGGTTGAGTAGGGCACTAGGTGCCCGTCGCGTCCCTTTGTTTTGGGTCATGACAAAAGTGGTATCATAGGGGTTCTGTCCTATGGAGTCTACAAGCCGTGTCTAGTAGTACACCACACTTATAAGTATGAGGCTAGGGGGCATTTTGGAATGTCACTGTTTCTTCTTACTAGATCGTGTGATAGAGATCAATTGTAAGAATACAAACTTCTAAATTCTAATTTTTTCGTAACACAATGATACCTCATCCAAATAGATACTTGGTAAGAGATTAAATGTTGTTGTGGAAGAGTTGAGTCAATGGAACTCGATTTTGCATCATGCTTATGATGAGTAAATGTAAGGTTTTCAGTAGATTATGTGTGTACTAAGTCGCGTAAGTTTCTTGATAAGGAGGCCTAAGGAATGAATATCTATCTACCTATATGGTTTAAAAAGTAACAAGAAAATCAGAAAGTAGATACAAGTTTCCACAAGTAAAAGAAGCAAGGTGGCGAAGGTTACTGGGTACCAGTTAGTAAAAGTTTTGAGTTTTTACAATTCATGCAGAGAAATATATGTTTTCTGAGTTGCCTTCAACAATAGTAGAGGTATGTACAAATGGCCACGCCATTCTCAGTATGCCTTATGGGAGTTGACAGATATAGTTTAAGAGAAGAAGGGGATAGCAAGATCCAATTGGGGCCAGAGTAACCCAAAACTGTAGATGGATTATTATCATTATCTAACATTTCCGAAGGATATTGCACATGTGGTATTAGTTCTCCTTGTGAGACACCCGATGGTACAATCTAGAATAGTACATTCAGATATGAATACTAGAATATGTAGAAAAAAATTAGAGGATTGGCATTGAAATCCTAGAAGGGATATATATTTATATTTGTATGGCTCCCTTTCCTAGTAAATAGAGAGTGATAGGTGACTTAAAGAGCCAGTGAGATGAAGCAATGAGAGTTAAAAGTGAAAGAATATTTTGTTGAAGTTATCAGAATAAAGTGATAGACAAAAATTTTAGCCGGAGAATAAAAAGAGATTAATTGAAGCCTTATGAGTAAGATGTGATAAATGGATGATAACGGTTAATCAAAATATGGCAGAATGGTAGAGTCTATAGCCAAGTGAAGGAAAAGATAGTAGGTGATAGATCTTGAGACAATAAAGTATAGGCCAAAGTTCATATCCACATTTTGAGAAAGGAGTTGGTGAGTCCAACACAATTACTAGAAGGCTAAGTTAGACCCCCTATAGTAACAGAAATTATTATGGTCTAGTAAACAAGATAAAATCGAACATAAATTAGGGACCGGAGAAATTGATAATTGTCGACTTTGTGAGAATATTAGAGATTGTGCTCCAGCAATAATAGAATAGACAATAGACGAATAACCTTTAAAGGTCATTTAGGAAGTCGTTTACCTAAAGCAAGAACTCTGAACAAAGTTAATCTTAAGGGACTTAGTGTTCCAGTTACAGTAGGTGACACCTTCATGCGTAAGAAATTTAGTTATCCCCGGTACAGAAGGTTACTATAAGGCGATCAAGGTTCATTGATAATATAAAAAGACGCCAAAGATGAATAGGTAAGACATCTATAGGTAGATTGTCGTAATACTAAATCTTAGTACTCCCCTAATGGGGGGAATATGATGTGATATGGTATAAGGTTAAAGTTAAGCGGTTCAGGTAACTATGGAATGGCAAAAGGAAGAATGTGGTAAAAAGGAGAAAGAAATGATGTTGCATTTATTCAGTTCCTAAAGATATGTTGTGAAACCAGAATATTATAAAAAAACGACACCAGGGAGAGACAGTAAAAGTTTCCGGCCAAGATGTTATTGATATATAAGTGTGAATGGATACTTGATACATCAAGACCTAGTGGCGAGAGATAAGTTAAAACAAAGGATATATCCCAAGAGAGATTATATATATATATATATATATATATATATATATATATATATATAAGAATAGACCAACGACTAATTAGTAGTTGATTCAGGAAGAACCCAGTCATGACTAAACAAGAGGTCACAGATAAATAAATAGATCATGCAAGATAAATGTAGTGAACCGCGACATAGTGAATTCAGTCTCGAAAATACTAGTCATAATCATTTGAAAAAAATTCCAGATAGGAGTTGAGGCAGTTAAAGGTACCGTTTAAAGTTTACGAAAATAAGAGAGAGTTCCACTAAGGAGACAATAAAAATTTGAGCTTAGAAGTAACCCTACTAGCATAAAGGCACGAAGTTATGTAATTAAGGATTATTATAGGTGAGTAGGAACAACAAAAATTTCCTTCGGGTGTATAATATAAAAAGCTCAACACTTTACAATAGCCAGAAGGTCTTCCTAAGTACTACAACAAAAGACTAGTTGAGGAAATAAGGAAGAAGGTTCCACTTAGGCATAGTGAGCTAAAGAATAAATGATCTTGTAACAACAGTCTCTTTACAATATTGTATACACTCCATAAGAAAGTGGCACCTATCATGGCTTATGAATGAAAAAGAAGTCATCAAAGGTGATGTTTTAGATCATATGAGGTATAGGAAATTATAGTATTCGTAGGCAATAAGACAAGCCAAGTATTCATGCAACAAGTGATAGAACGAGCAGGAAAAGTAATTGCTTACATTTAAGGACAACTGAGAAGGCACGAAAGGAAATTTATGGTGCTAGCAAGTTAAAGGAAGGTTGCGAGTAGTATAAATGGATAGGTGTGGGTCATAAGTAAAGTATTGTAGAGCAACAAGGTTTTAGGTAGATAGGAGTAAGGATATGAAAATGTGAGTGAGAAGGTGACGAGAATATGTATGTCCTTGGGATTAAAACCTATCAAAAAATGGGAGCTGATGATTTCCATATGTAATAAAAAGATCGATACAACCTAAATGAACATAGAGGAGTCTAAGACTAGGAGCAATTAAAAGAGATGAAATGTTGCCCCGTAGTAGAATAAGGGTGTAATTGTAATAGATAAGAGGATGACATTTAGGCCTTTGATTGAGGAATAATTTAAAGAAAAGGGATTTTATGAATTGCACGAGATTGGAGTATCCCCCATAAGATGAATCATCCTAGGATTCTACGAAATATGGTTATGGAAGTATAGTATCGTCCCTAGATAGATCGGAAAAATTACTTCAGATATTCCCCGATGAGACTTGAGCCCTAGTGACAATGTATCACGTAAGAGGTTTCAAGTTATCAGTGGTAGATTATAGATCAACATTAAGGTGAATCACCAACGGATGGATAAACATTTCAAAGAATGAGATGATATTAGATCGTCATTATTAAGATAACTAGTGATGAGGAAGCATTAAAGGACTTATATTTATACATATAGGACAAGAAGAAAAAGAGTAACCCGGAGTTAGGTGCAGACCTCGGTAAGAATAAACCAAAGTAAGATATAGGAAATAGTATGAACTACCCAGATATAGTAAAACCATAAGCATGGGTAACCGGGCCTATGAAGCAAGGTATAGGAATAGTTGTAAATTCGACAAAGTACAGAGCAAAGAACTTTAGTAAACCTATTGATTCCAAGAGGAACATCTTGCTATAGTTTTGTATATGTTCACAAAGTGAGTCCTAAAGATTGGCTAAAAGCTGGAGGAAAAAAAGGAGAAGAGTTTCATAGCCACACAACAAGTACATGGTTGTACATGATGCATGACAGAAGGTAACAACAGTTACAATATTAGAAGAATTCGGACCATAGGTCATGGTATGAGAAAGAGGCCTAAGGGGGAATACCATGGACCTTGGATTTATTTACATAATAGTTTCCTAGATGTCAAAGACAATATTAAAATATTCATAAGATTATGAGACTAATAAAGGTATCAGTCAACAATCAAGGATGAATGTTCCATAGGGGGAATAAAGTTACATCCCATGTTTTTGTACGTGAGAATACGTCGTAAGCCAATTGATATAAGCTTGGAAATGAGATCATTTTTAAAAGTACATAACGTATTTTCTTCATTTCATCTTAGAGGTTATAAATCTTTAAGATCATGAATAACAAGTACCAAAAGGGTTGGCAAGCTTAGACGCTAAACAAATTGAAGAATAAATAAGTTTCATCGAATGTCGACAAGTTTGGAATATTATACCATATACTTTTGGGGTGAGACTAGGGTGATGAACATGATATATAAGTTAAGTTATGAGTTATTTTAGTCGTATGATAGTGGTGTGTTATGTTTCTAAGTCAAGCGAGTTGTGGAACAAAAGTTGGCAAAGGTCATCACAAGTTGCATTTATTATATGCTAAAATTTAGGTCAAATGTAGATGCTCTTTTCTCCCAATATGCTTGTAAACAATATATTATCTACATAAAAATTGAAGATCTACGAGTCTACTTTATAATGCATTAAATTTTCTTCAATACGACATCTTACTAAAAAGATATTCACATTTTTGCGAGATTGCGCCAAGCAGCTCTATATGGGGTCCACGTAGGGCGTTTAGGACATATGGATATATATAAGATTTCTCTACCTAGTTTTAAGTTATTATTTTCATTTTATTGAGACCTTATAACCCTAGAAACACTCTCTCAAGGGTCTCTCATGATCCAAGACCCAAACAAAAGGCAAACAACACAAATCAAGTGTCTGAAATCCCTTGGCGCTAGTAAGTTTCTTGTTCTTCTAGTTGTTGCTGATTTTTGGGTGGTTCCAGCTCATGTAGGAGGTTGTTTTAAGTTACTTAGGTTCTTTAAAATACTTTCTCATGTTTTTCATATCAACCCTAGGTTATTTCAAGTCTCTCAAATGGATTACACCATATTTCAATATCAAAAGTGAAGAATAACACCTCATTGAGGTTGTGTTCTCATTAAGGATAGTTGTGGGTTGCTTTTTGCTGAAATTTCAAGTTGTTGCTACTGGATAAAGTGAGTATAACAGCCTACTAATTATGCTTAAGTTTTCTTGTATGTTGTTTAAGTTATTAGGATGATAAACTACAAGATAATACTTGAATTATCTTAAGTCATTTCTGTGTTGTTGTATTGCTATTGAGGGATGTTGTAAGCTAAATATAACTTAGATTTTGATTTGAAGATACTGTAGGAGGTATGTGTATTGTGTTCTTGCATGTTCTTAAGTTTTTGTTGATGTTGATTAAGTTAAATGGTTGGACTAGAGATGAACTAGTGAATAAAGTTTCTAATTGAAGATAGTTGGTGTTGTGTGTTATTTCCTTTATTATAAATATATGGTATAAGGGTAAAATCATTGATGAACTAATTCATTCATGTTAATTATGTTTTTAATTTAATGTAAGAAGTCTATAAGGGGTGATATGGGTTATACGAATTCCAAGCGGAGCTTGTCGCTCGTCGTAAAGTAGTTGTGTGTTGTTGTTGTTGTATCGTGTCTTGTTGTTGATATTTATATGTCGATGAATTTTTCTGGTTGTTTTGTTGTAATATGGTGTTGGAAGAGGCCATTGTTAAAGGGGATATGCTGCTCGAATTTATGTAAATGAGCTACTAGCTTAAGTTACAAACTTAGCATTTGCTCAGCACTGATTTTGAATCTCCTTATACTATGATAGATTGAGTTGAATAGTTTGAAGAGTTTCTTGGAAAGGATTAAGGAATCAATGGGTTTAAGGTATGTTAAAGAACTTCATTCTTTATTTTGGCATGATCTAAAATGAATTGAATACATTATTTCATAACGGATCTCTTAGAAACTAAGGTTGTCCATGTTGTTCTTCCTTATAAAGTAATTCTAAGAAAGTGTACGTGATCCTTGAATCCTATTGAGGTTCATATTGAGGGTATTGATATCCATAATTTTAATCGAAGCTGCAACAACATTAAGTCACTCCAAAAGGTTTAAAATGTGATTCCATGAGACTAGCATGCATTATATATATAGTATCTATTTTACTCTACTGTGCCGCGCTATAGTCGGCTGGGTATGTTTTTACTGAGTCCTCTTTGAGGCCGGGTACGATATGATGATGATGCCCATAGAGGCATATGTTTTTAAAAGTTTATGTATATATATGAATTATGCATTTCATTTCGGTAGCCCCTAGAGGCACTGATATATTACAAGTTGTATCTTCTCTATCACTCTTTACATTATTATTCTTGTTTACGCTTTCCTACCTTACATACTAGATACTTTATTGATGTCCTTTTTGCCTAGGGATGTTGTATTTCTTGCTGGCATGTCCCGATTGATAGGTTGGCAGTCCTCCTATGAGGTTATCGGCTCAGCAAAGCTATTAGGGCACTCTACTTGCTCCGGAGTTGCCTATTTGGTCATTATACTTTCGATATATATTAGTTGGTATGGTGGGGCCTTGTCTCAACCTTTATGATTTTATGCACCTTAAAGGCTTTTAGACAGATGTCAGGTGTATGGATACTGGCGTTCTCGGCCTATGTTTTGAGTTTACAAATGGTCATGTTGACCTTATAGGCCCATATGTCATATGTATAAGTTTGTATATCATGTTGGGTCATCGTATGTTGCGTATTCCCTTATGTTTTATTCTTGTTATCTCATGACGGGTTTTCTGGCTCATTTACTCATGATAGTATGATAAGAAAGATATATTATGTTGGTACTCGGTTGAGTAAGGCACTGGGTACCCATCATGGCCCTTCAGTTCGGGTCGTGAAAGTATTCCCTTGTTCTCCAGGTAGGAGCCTGATTGCCAAAACTTGAAATATATTCCCTTGTTCTCCAAGTGGACGCTTGATTGATAAAACTTGAACTGTATTCCCTTGTTCTCCAGGTGTGCGTCTGATTGCGAAAATTTGAACTATATTCCCTTGTTCTCCAGGCGGGTGTCAAATTTCAAAAACTTTAACTGTATTCCTTTTTTCTCTAGATGGGTTCATGATTGCCGAAACTTGGAATGTATTAGCTTTTTATCTAGGTGGGCGCCTGCCATTACAATAAAACAGACAAAACAAAGGAAATATTTATGCTCTAGTTTGATATTGGGAACATCTCTGAGTGTTAATCAAATCTTGTTATCTCTGAAGAGCTTTAAGAATTTAAAAGCTAAATCCCATTATCCGGGAGGGCCCTAAAAATCTCAAATTAAATATCGTCTTAAGAATGACAATTTTAAAGCAAATTATATTTCCTAAAGGTAGAACTTATGCTAAATCTTGTTATCTATGAAGGTCTTCAAATTTACTAGGTTTCATTATCCTAGAGGGTGCTGAGAATTTTTAAGATTAAATATCATTATCCAGGAAGGCCCTGAAAGTTTTTTTTAAAATTAAATTCCATTATCCAGGAGGATCCTGAACAGCCGAGAATGAACTTCGTGAGCCATGCTCTCTTCCTGGGGGATCTCTGCAGAACGAACAAAATTTTTTGCCCATGAACCATGCTTTTCCTCATGGAGGATTCCTGGAGATCTAAAAAAATTTTCTTTCCCCTTCTCAAACCACCTTTGTGCTAATAAAATTTGGGCACAACACTTAAGGAAGTCAAACTTCCAAGCTTTGATTTGAACATAATTTTTGTCCCTGTTTCAAACAAGATAACTTGTGAGTTTATAAATACGGTGGTTTGTTTGTAGCCTTGACTTTGAGGGCGATTTCTCCTTCATTTCCCATGTAACTTTGATCTCAACTCGAAAGACCTTGCTTGTTTATTGACTAATCACTTTCTCTATCACTTTTATCCCAGAAGATACCTCTGATCCATTCAAACCTAACACCCTCTATCTGTTGCATTGTTCATGAATGGACATATACCGAACCTTTGTATTTCATATGAATCCCAAAGCACGTTGACTGTTACAAACTCACTGACTTTCTTTTCTTTCATGACCTATGCCACTGGCCTTAGCCTTGAGGCTATTCTTGCAATGATAACTTTGATTTCTACTTGAAAGACCTTGATTATTATTGGTTAAGCGCTTTCTCTGTCAATCTTATCACAGAAAATACCTTTGATCCATTCAAACCCATAACCTCTATCTCTTGCACTGTTCATGAATTGACATATACCCAACCTTCATATTTCACATGAATCCTCAAATCACGTTATTTGTTATCAACTCAGTGCACATGATGTTCTTTCCTTACTTATTCCGCTTTGATGTGCTATCCAGATCTCGTTTTGTGCAATTGGAAAGCTAGAGGAAAGTTTTGAAGTCATTTCTCACATGGTCTGACCAAACAGACTCAGGAAGAGGAATTAAACAAGACAAAAGGAACAACATGGAAAGAAACTTATCAGATGTTGATATCAACTCTATTGACCATGACATACATATTTGGATCAAGTGGCCAAATCTATCAAGCAAGTATGATGTTCAAGTCTTATTATACCCCTAAACTGTGAAACTTTCAATGCTCCGATTATTCAATCTGATTCACGATCCTTATTTGACTTGTAGTGCAGGAAGGATTTTCACCATCAAGCCTCTCTCATTTTGTTCGTTCTCTCAACTCACCATCGTCTTATGGTGCCTGTGAAGGTTTTTACCGATAAGAATCTCTCATTTTGTCCTTTATCTTTTTATTTCCTCTAATTCTGCAGATGACAAGGCATTAACCATGGTAAAAATATCATATACTCTTGGCATGTCTAAACTTAGCACTCTCAAAGATTACGTGGGAGGTCTTTTTTGGACTGTAATGTGGCTTTTGGACAGGGTTAGAAAGAAAGGAATAAAGGCTCAAAAAAACTAATACAATTGGGTTAATTCATTTATAACTTTTGGAATCCATTCTAAAACTTTGCCCCAATTTCTAAAACATGGGAATTTGATTCTCTTTTTTTTTTCTTTTCCTTCTGATAGAGTTAATAAGAAAGACTGCCCCACTCTTGACTTCGTGGGATTTATGAAATACTTTATTTGGTATGATCAAACCATAAGGCTGCATGCGTATCTTGTGGTGACAAGAATCATGTCAAACGTAGTTCACAAAGATACTTTCTTGTTACTATTTTCTTTTTTTTTTTCTTTTTTTTTATTTTTCCTTCTTTTTTTTCTTTTCCCTTGTTTATCTCTATTTTAATCTTCTTCTTTATTTTTTTTTTGAATTTTCCATTTGGAATGAACCTTTTAAAATAAACCTATTGGGATATATAATATTTCTTTTGTGGCTTCAGCATTACTATCACTAATATGCCTTCCACTTCTTTAGCACCTTGTCAAGTACAGAATCCTCGTTGGCTGATTCCCTTTTCATAATGGATATCCTCTGCCAATTCAGAGAAAACTGTCTTGACTTTATCTTGTAACTTGAAATGCACTTGAACTCAAAGTTGCTTGTTTCAAATCATCTAGGATTCACTCTCCTTTAACAAATTCTTATCACCCTATTAACTTTTAAAATTATCTGCCTTAATTTCACATGGTTCAGGCTTCAAATGATCTCAAAATGTCCAAATCTGTACTTATTTCCCTCAAATGTCTCTATCACTTTTAAAATTGCTTCAATGCCTCATGACTAAACTAACTGTTAAGACTAGGCCTAGAATTATACGTGCATGTAATGTCATTAGAACCAGCATGAAAATAACAATAAAAGGAGAAGAGAACTAAATAAAAACGACTAGAAATAACATAAAATAGAAAATTGTATTAGACAAACGGTGAAAGGTTTGAACAACAAAAAATGCAAAATAAACTGGGTTACAACCTTGGAACAAACCTAAATAAATTAAATAAGTTACTACAACTAAAGGAACTAGGCAAAATAAAATGATAGAAGGGTTTGAGTCACAAGACAATATCTGTATTACAACTTTGAAATAACCCGGACAATGGAAATGGCAACAAAATGAACCATCAAGACTCCTTCTTGGCTAGCCAAGAAAGGAGTGTCTTTCCAATTACCAAGCTCGACATCTTAGCCACTGAGTTCCACATCGATATTACCAAGACCATTGCCAACTTCAATATCATTAACTTCACCAAGTGGCTCATTGACTCTTTTGACCAACCCTTCGTAATTGCAAACCATCCTAATAATCTGTGTGTTGTCATGTACATATAGAGGATTATGTGTGACACTTGGGGTATTACTACCTTGGACCACAATTATTCCTTCTTGAATCATTCTTTCTACTTCCCTATTTGAAAGTATGGCAATCTTAAATGTTATGTCCTTGGACATTAGAGTGGTACATGCACCATACAGTAGGATCAAATCCACTTGCATATGGGTCTGGCGTATAGCCGAGTACCGGATCAATCATGCGAGAATGTTTTAACTTTTCAAACAAGTTGGTGTAGGATTCTCCGATGGACGTGAAATTATCTTTTTGTCTTTGTTTCCCTCCATTCCCCAATTTTCTAGGGTCTTTATTATGCGGTGCCGATGCTTGCCATGAGGAATAAACCAGTGGTTGGATAGATGGGCAGATGTTGTTTAGAGGATAATACTAGGGTGGATTATGTGGAGCTTGGAGATGTCCATAGGGTCGGTATTAAGGCTGAAAGAGTTTAGCAGGAATGCATACTGGATCCTATCATTGGCGGGACTCAGCCACATCTTTTCTATCAATAAGAGAACTAACCCCATCAACTTGTTCTTTCTATCTGAGCCAAAACACCCTAAAATTTCCCTCGGGTTTATTTTCCATCTAGATAGGAAAGATTGGTCTGGGATAATGTCTATATTATACTGAAAGTGTCGTACAAAATCTTGAGCCATGTCATCATATGTATGCCACTTATCGACATCTTGATGAGTATGCCATTCCAAAGCTGCCCCAGTCAGGCTTCCACTAAAATACGCCATTAGCAACTCATCTTTCCTACCAACACTTCTCATTTCAATGCAATAACCCCTTAGATGGACTTGGATCTCTACGCCTATCATATAAATTAAACTTTGGAATCTCAAACCTTTTCAGCTTTATGGATATCTCATCTTGCTCTCTGTCTTAGCAGGCTTTGCAGTCTCACTGGAAGGCTCTAAATGAGAAGCGTAAGATTATAGATTCGAGACCTTGAAAATATGTTAGAGCATAGTATTGGGCATCGGGTATTTTGAACATAGTCTCGCTAGAGGATCGAGAAAAGGTAGCAGGTGGATGAGCTACAAAAACATGAGTGGTCAAAAGAGCAGGATGTGAGGTGGTTCTAGGGCTGGAGTGTGAAAAGTTTGTGGAGAGATATCCTGGACTTGTGAAAATGGCGGGATGGTGACAAGGCTTTCACTGTAGTAAGTGGGAACTGATGGTGTAGGTTGCCCACTAATCCAGGCTTGGTATATATCGGCCATCTGTCCTTTCAACCTTAAGACATGTTCTTTCAACTCAGATTCTGATTCAACAATTCCCTTGAACGGATCAACCACCCCTGCACCCAAGTCTTTTCTAGCCATGGCTACCTTGCTCTTTGACCTTGTGTTGTATGGATGAGTTACTTATAAACCACAAAACAACCACCCTTCTGCTCAATGAACATAACAAAAGGAACAAAATGAGATTATCCTGTTAGCATTAGGGCATTTAATAGCTAAAAATATCATGTTGCATGCAATACACCTAGCAATAATTAACAGTCAAGAATGACTTTGAAGGTCATAATATCACTTGGCGTCATTCCAATTTTGTTCATTTTAATCTTCCCTTTCCTTTCTTTCTAGCACTTCTTGGCTTGCTCATTTTTCTTCTTTTTTTCTAATTATCACTCTTTTCTTTCCTCTCATTTCTCACATCCCATATTTCATATTCTTCTTTTTTTTGGTTCCCTTCTTTTTTTTATTTTAATAAATAAAAAAAATAATTTGATCGAATCCTATATAGTTTTCCTACCTATCATAACGCTGCATGAAACAAATCATTATATAGTTTGAAAAAATCAAGAATAGACTAAACAACCTAACTTTCTCTTTTTCCTTTTCCCTTTTTTTACCTTTTTTGTTTATTACTTTAATGACTACTCTTATGAAAAAGAGAAATAAAAGAAGCAAATCTTCTTTTTGTTAATTATATAGACTTAATAATCTATAACATAGTCTAGACTCAAGCTTAAACGAGCATATACCTTTTCTTCTTCTTCTTCTTCTTTTAAATAAATACTCTATGAGCAATTACCTTAGAAAAAAATATTTTTCATTCTTTTTCTAAGGAAGGAAATCTAAAGAATAAACCAAAGAAAAATATTTTAAATTTTTATTTGATATTCCTGAAAAAGATTTCGAAATGAGAAATGAACAAGATAAAAAAATAATTTTGGATTTCAGTTTTTGACTACCTAAGGAAGAAACTCTAAAAATAAACAACATACAAAGTATATTTTTTTCTTCTATGTACAATATCCTAAAGTTCTAGTGAAAATAAAGAAAAATATGTATTCATTTTTCGTTAATTTCTTAAAGAAGAACCTCAAAAGAAATTTTTTTTTAGATTTTTTGAATTAATATCTTAAATAAAACGTTTAAAGAAGTAATAAAAGAAAATTCTTTTTTTTTTTTGAAATTTTTAGTCTTAATGTACTAAAAGGAAATATAAACATAATTTTTTATTTTGAGTTTTAGATATTAATTCAATAAAGGAACCACCTCAAATAATATTTTTTATTCCTAAAATTAGTATTCTAAAGAAAACTTCTAATGAAAATATAAAAACGCAAAAGTTCTTCTTCTTTTTTGATTTTTGATTTATAACACATCTTTTTTAAAATACAAAATAGAAAATACAATAACAAAAGACTCGACATTACTGTACAAAACTAGAAGGTAAAAGACGATATAAAAAGAAAAACACACCCAAAACATAAAAAATAAAAAATAAAATCTCCTTAAGCAACTCCTGAATGAGAGATCCTGACTGGATGGTCCCAGAGTATGTGTCATGCTCAAATTTCAGTAAGCAAATTCATACATGTATGAGAAAACTAAAACCAACATTATGTGATACAAATAACACTCCCTACTGGACACATGCAAAACATGATTGAGGCTATTTTTGCAAAATAATTTATGTCGTCAAAAGGTGGCTAGAAGTGTAAGATTTGGCTAAGACCTCGCGAAGCCAAGAACCTAAGACTCACTAGGAAGACCGGATCTTATGTGGGTTACCTGCGTATCACGCCCCGAAAGACGAGAATCAGGTATGTGTAGTTCGAGAAGATTGGATACGGGTGAAAATTATAAAAACAACTAATTTAGAGAAAAGAAATATTTTTTGTACCTTTTTATTGAAAAATGATGAAATATCTGAACTCTTTTTGGATTTTTTTGTCCTTTTTTTATTCCTTTTTTTAAATGATGGGAAAGTGCAAGATCTTTTTGGATTTTTTATTTTTTATTTTGGTCTTTTTCTTAGAAAAAATGTGAAAGAAAACATAACTGAGCACTTGCTTTATTTTCACTTCACCCTCTTTTTTTCATTTATCCTCAAAACATCATTGGTCCGTCAAATGACCCTTTTACCCTTAAAAATTATAAAATGTAGCATATAGGATGCATTAGGATGGTATGTTATTGTTTTTGAGCACACCTGTCCTAGACGGACCGGACCCCTATGTTGAGTCCCCAAAGTCAAATGTACATGTCTCAAACAAGAATTCCTACTAGGTATCCGGTATGGGGTTGTGTTATTCTAGGTCTAAAACCTAGGTGTATTGTTCTAGACCTAGCTTAACCCAGCAGAAAACTCAAGACGGGGGAAGGAAGGGCAGCGTACCGGTAATCAAAAGATCATCCGGCTTTGCAACTTGTCCAAACCTCGTTCTAATTAGGGTATGACACTAGCAGAAAGAAGTCACGCCAGCGTGCACTTCTAAGAAGATTAGAAGAGGGGAGTTTCGTAGAGATTTATATACAATTTAGATAGTATCAAAGAGATAAAAAGAAATATTTAGTACATTAGGCCCAAATATGTAAATAAAATAAGAAAATAAATAAAGGCAAATATATCAATTATTCTAAACTCAAATTCTTGAACCCTGAACTAGAGATTCTGGGTTCTTGTCTCCAGTAGAGTCCCCAGAGCTATCACACCTCCCTTTTACTACCTCGGAAGGGGTATAAGAGAGTTTTTTTCCAATTTAAGTGACAATCAAAACGGGATTACTTAATCAAATTTAGAATCACTACTTGGGATAATTTATGGTGTCCCAAGTCACCGGTTTAAAATCCTAAATCAAGGAAAGATTGAATCTATTATACAGTCCGTGAACTCAAAAATTCGGGTGAAGAATTTTGTTAACTCGGGAGAAAGTGTTAGGCATTTCGGGGTTCCGTGATTTTGGCACGGTAGCTCAACTGTTATTATTGGCATGCTTATCCGATTTTCAAAATATATTTGGAACCTATTAACCAATTGTTATACAGTTAATTATTTTGATTACACATTGGGAATCATATCATGGGAGCCGTACTCATGATCCACAATATGTTTATTTTATTACGAGATTAAATTGGGACCCGGTCACATAAATGTACCCTCAAATTTTAGAAATTAAGCATCACAATTACGTCACGGGAATCGTACCTGTAGCTATAATAGTACATTCAATTAACGTGCCTAAAGAAAAGTACGAATGTTTATGAATATTAGTGGCCTAAAACACTCTACTAGCGAATTTGGGCAAGTAACAAAGCGATAGACAATTCAAAGCTCGATTTCATATACTTTAGCACCCAAGCCCCTTTTATCTAATTTGACATAAACCGACGAATAGCAACCCAATTTCTATATTGTGATAAAATCATGTTCAACTATAACCAATTCGAGTAAACACGAGCAGATAACTGAGCAAGAAAATTCAAACCCACAGAGAATAATTACATAAATAACAGGATCGCATACCCAACAAATAATTAACATCAAGCTCGAATAAAACAAATAAAGAATGAAAGAGTATGTTGAGATGACAGATTATATGGCTTCCAAGCTAAAGGATAAGTGACATATTCATTGTAAATCATTGTATATTTACTGTATACTCATGGTATACCTGTAATGGGCTATGATGATCAATGCTGCTGGACGTGTATATCTGAGCCCACATCTATTTAGTTTTGGGCCGGATCACCCGACCCGACCCATGAGTGTATTGTATATATATAGAGTAGGTAGAAATTTTGGGTTACGGACTTCATTTGCTTTAATAAAAATCTCTCTAGATCTTCTCGATCCTTCTCTCAACTACCTCATTCTCTCTCTTGTTTCTCTCACTATATTCTCCATGATTCTTCAGTTTAATCTTAATGTTTTCATGGTATCAAAGCCTAGACGATGATCCGACTATGTTTTTCTGCATCTTGTTATCTTCGTTGAAGTCTCCTTTGATATTTTTGGGGGTGTTTCTGACGTATGTGGTCGATGACGATTCCGATCAAAATCGGATGCTTTTCTGAGACTTTCATCGTGATATCTGAGTATATCTTCTTCACTCGAACATTCAGGGAGATTTTCCGGTGATTTTTTGGTGATTTTTCGGTGACTTACAAGCTTTTATGGTTTCTAGTGGTTGAACCTAGGGTTTAACTGTTATCCGGTGGCTCGATCCTCACTCAGTGGATGTTTTGGGTGACTTTCCGACATCCCTGACCATATTTCTAGTAAAGTTTCCGACGGTTGTACCTAGGGTTTTCTCTGTTGATTGAAGGCCGATCTTCTCCGGTCCCGAAGAAGGAGGGTAACTCTGTCCTTATCTTGAGTATTGTATGCTTTGTGTGTTATTATCTGGCTCCGTATGTGAGTATCTAGTTTTGTGTGTGAATATCTGGTTTCGTTATACTTTGCTTGTCCAAACTGTTTTTTTTCAAGCTGGTTCATTAATCATGACTTCTAATACGGATGCTGGTACCTCCTCCTCGGTAGACTCTACCAGCCCCCTCTTTGTATACTCCTCTGATGTCCCTGGGGTCTTTCTTGTCCCCACTCCCTTCTCGGGAAGTGGTTATGGGGGTTGGAGGAGAAAAATGATTGTTGCATCATCTGCTAAAACCAAAATTGGTTTTGTTGATGGCACATGCTCCCGACCAGCCATTAATGTGGCTCAACAAAGGTTATGGGATAGGTGCAATAACATGGTGATTTCTTGGTTAACTGCCTCCCTCTCCCCTTAAATTGCTGAAAGTGTGCAGTATTGTGATAGTGCACAGAGTATATGGTCCCAACTTCAGGCCAGATATGGCACTGCAAACAGGACCAAAATATTTGAATTGAAAAGAGAGCTTTCTCACACCTCCCAAGGGTCCTTAGATGTAACTTCATATTTTAATAAGCTCAAAGGTCTGTGGGATGAACTAGAATCAATGTGTGTTAATCATAGCCAAAGATGTGTTTGTGCTGCCAAAGATGGTATAATACAGGAAGGTGATGAAAATAAGGTGTTTCAGTTTTTACTGGGTCTTAATGAAGCATACATGGGGGTAAGGAGTAATATTTTGATGATGCAGCCTCCTCCAACTCTTGACAATGTCTATAATATGGTCCTCAATGATGAGAAACAAAGACAAGTCCAGTCTCCTTCTCACTTTAATCCAGACTCTGTCTCTTTCAGTGTCCATACTAATAGGCATCTAGTTGGATTTAACAAGGCCACAGTGCCTAATCCTTCTTCTCCTTTCAGACAAAGAGTCAATTTTGATCAAGCCAGAGGACCTTTATTCTGTAGATACTGTAAAAAATCTGGACACTTAATTGATAAGTGTTTCAAGATCCATGGGTATCCACAAAGTACAAATTTTAACAAGAGGGGGAGACCTGCTGCTGCTCATCTTAGTGCTGGTCTGGATTTCCCTCATTCTGAAGGACATATGTCTGTTCCCCAAGGGAATTCCTGAAAGCCATCAATCTGTTCCAAAAATAGATGGCCAGAGTTCTGTGATACCAGGGTTGAGCAGACAACAGTATGATCAATTGATGAATTTATTACAACAGACCCAGTTAGGGGACTCCACTGCTCAGACTCCTCCTCCCATGTATGCTGCTAACTTTGCTGGTACTATGTTAACTGAGAGCCCTATTTCTGATTCCAAACTCTGCTTGTTTACCAATATTAATTCTGTCACCTGGATTATAGATTCAGGTGCCTCTAATCACATGACACATGATAAATAGTTACTTTTTAACATCACACCTTTAACTTCGCCATATCTTGTCACTCTTCCTAATGGCTATAAAGTGAAAGTAACATGCACAGGTTCTTTTGCACAAACTCCTTCCATCACTCTTCACAATGTACTGCTAGTTCCTTCTTTTAAACACAACTTGATTTCTATCCACAAGTTAGTGAAGCAGTTGCATTGTATAGTTTTGTTCACTGAACATTCATGCTTACTCCACATGATACAGGACCCTTCTCTGAGGGGGCCTCTGGATCTTGGTAGAGAAGCTGCTGGCTTATATAAACTGGCTTGGGTTCCTCCTTCCCCTTCTTCCTCTATTCATTGTTCCTCTACTTCTGTTTGTTCTGTGCCTGCTTCTTGTAATGATGACATTTTGTCTGATAACAAGGTTGTTCCATTGCCTTCTGTATCTGCTTCTTGTAATGATGATATTTTGTCTGATAGCAAGGTTGTTCCATTGCGTTCACATGTATATAGTTCCATCTGTAATATGTTGTTACAACTGACATGAATTACATTTGGCATTTAAGACTTGCTCATACCCCATTTACAAATATGAGACATATCTCTAGTTTGTTTTTTCCATTTGCTTCTAAACAACCTTTTCCATGTTCTGTTTGTCCTATGGTAAGACAGACTAGACTCCCCTTTCCTGATGGTTCTATTAAGACCTCTAGACCCTTTCAATTGATTCATGTGGACACTTGGGGACCTTATCATACTCCAACCTCTTCTGGTTGTAGATATTTCCTTACAATTGTTGATGATTTTTCTAGGGCAACATGGACACACTTAATGGGATCCAAAAGCAATGCTTTTTCTATGCTTAAGTCATTCCTTTCTCTGGTTAAAACCCAATTTAATGTTGTGGTTCAAACTATTAGAAGTGACAATGCTTTAGCATTGGGATCTAGCATTTAGGGTATTTCTTTCTTTAGTATTCAGGGATCATACATCAAACCACCTGCTCTCATTCTCCTCAACAGAATGGTGTTGTTGAGACTAAGCATAGAACCCTCCTTGAGACATGTAGAGCTTTGCTTTTTCATTTTGGGTTACCTGTATCTTTCTGGGGGGACTGTTTGTTGACTGCCACTTACCTCCTTAAAAGAATACCCACCAGATTGCTTCACAATAAATCTCCTCATGAAATCTTGTATGGGAAAGTTCCAACCTATTCTCACTTGAGAACATTTGGCTGCCTTGCCTATGCTACTATCCCAATCCCTCAAAGGGACAAGTTAAGGCCAAGAGCCCTTCCTTGTGTTTTCTTGGGTTATCCTTTTGCCAAAAAGGGTTATAAATTGTATGATCTTGCTTCAAAGAAATATTTGGTTTCCAGGGATGTTATATTTCATGAATCATGTTTTCCTTTTAAAACTGTATCTTCTTCTGCTCATCCTTCTGCTTTATCCTTTCTTTTTGTTCCTTCTGGAGAACATGATGATGATTCTGATTCTCCCATCCTCCTCTCCTCTCCTCTTTCTCCTACATCTGTGCAAGTACCTCCTTATACTGTTCCAGACTCTACTGACTCAACCTTCACTCCTTCTTTCAATCCTGATATCTCACCTCCTGTCCTAGCTTCATCTCCTTCTGTTCCTGCTCCCAGAAAGTCTCAAAGACAGCATAATCCTCCCACTTATCTTAAGGATTATGTTTGTCAACTACCTGCCTTTTCTGGTTCATCTTCCTCCTATTTGGAATCTGAGCCTCTATATTACTCTCAAGCTGCATCTGTTCCAGCATGGCAGGATGCCATGAGATAGGAGTTTGATGCTTTGGACACAAACCATACTTGGGATGTTGTCCCTCTTCCTCCTGGTAAGAAACCCATTAGTTGTAAATGGGTTTATAAAATCAAATACAAGGCTGATGGCTGTGTTGAAAGGTATAAAGCTAGACTTGTTATTAGAGGAGATACTCAGGTTGAAGGTATTGATTTCACTGACACCTTTTCTCCTGTGGTTAAAATGTGCATTGTTAAGTGTCTTATTGCTGTGGCTGTGAAAAATCATTGGAATTTATTTCAACTAGATGTTAATAATGCTTTTTTGCATGGTGATTTGGATGAGGAGGTCTATATGAAGCTCCCTCCAGGTTTGACAGTTTCTGCTCTTGACTCTGTTTCTGCCTCCTCTGCCTCTACTCCCCTTGTTTGCAAATTAAACAAATCCCTATATGGGCTCAGACAGGCATCTAGACAATGGTATGCCAAATTGTCTTCTGCCCTATATTCCAGAGGCTGTAGACATTCTTTGAATGATTATTCCCTCTTCCTCAAAGGTACACCAGGGTCCCTTGTGATTGTAGCTGTCTATGTGGATGATATTATTCTTACTGGGGATGACTGTGATGAGATTGATGCCATGAAACTATTTCTGGATGATCAGTTCAAAATTAAGGACCTAGGGTCCTTACATTATTTTTTAGGCATAGAGATGTCAGCTGTTCCTGGTGGGATGATCCTTAATCAGCACAAATATATTTCTGATTTGCTGCAACAGTTTGACTGTGTCAATGTCTCTTCTGTTGTTTGTCCTTTGGACATTAATGCAAAGTTACATGCTGATTCTGGTGACCTTTTGCCTTCTCCTGATCAGTTTAGGAGTCTTGTTGGTAAACTCTTATTTCTGACTCATACTAGGCCTGACATCTGTTTTGCTGTGCAAAATCTGAGTCAGTTTCTCAAATGCCCCCGACTCCCACATATGATTGCTGCACTTCATGTATTGAGATACCTTAAAGGTACCCCTTCTATGGGTCTCTTTTATTCTGACTGCAATGATTTCTCTGTTATTGGTTATTCTGATAGTGACTGGGCTGTATGCCCTGATACTCGAAGATCTGTTGCTAGATTCTGTATCATTCTGGGTGGCTGCCTGGTTAGTTGGAAGTCTAAGAAACAGCCAGTGGTTTCTTTATCTTCTGCTAAAGCTGAATACAGGGCCCTCAGTAAGGTTGTTCCAGAATTGTCTTGGTTGTCTTGTTTATTTCAAGACCTTGGGGTTTCTGTTTCTCTTCCTTTTTCGGTATATTGTGACAGTCAGGCTGCTATTCACATAGCTAAGAATCCTGTTTTCATGAACGGACCAAACATATTGAAGTGGACTGTTACTTTGTACGCGATCAGCTCCAGAATGGCCTTATTCAACTGTTTCATGTCCCTACAACTCGTCAGCTGGCTGACCTTCTGACCAAGCCTTTGCCTGGCACTGTCCTTCATCCCTTGTTGCTCAAGTTGCAGGTGGCCTCCCCCTTCAACTTGAGGGGGGGTGTTGAGATGACAGATTATATGGCTTCCAAGCCAAAGGATAAGTGACATATTCATTGTAAATCATTGTATATTCATTGTAAATCATTGTATATTCATTGTATATTTACTGTATACTCATGGTATACCTGTAAATGGGCTATGATGATCAATGCTGTTGGACCGTGTATATCTGAGCCCACATCTATTTAGTTTTGGGCCGGATCACCCGACCCAACCCATGAGTGTATTGTATATATATAGAGTAGGTAGACATTTTGGGCTACGAACTTCATTTGCTTTAATAAAAATCTCTCTGGATCTTCTCGATCCTTCTCTCAACTACCTCCTTCTCTTTCTTGTTTCTCTCACTATATTCTCCATGATTCTTCAGTTAAATCTTAATGTTTTCAGAGTAGACCTCAAAATAGCCGAAAATTTGATTATTTCACTATATTGGACTCATAATATGACAAATCACAGACGGAACTCGAATTAGCACCACGAAACTCAAACAAACCCCGATTCAGACCCAAACAAGCTCAAGAAATTAACTTCCGACATTAAAAACTCCAACTCTGTTTTTGTTTTGATTTTGTTTTTTTAAATGATATTGAATCAAAAGAAACCAAAATATCGTGGTATTTTCTTCATTGCAGCAATCATATAAGTGCATTTCAGTATCCTTTTTGTGCAAATCAATTGTCACCTTGTAAATACAAAAGAATATCAAGCGGCTGCTTGTGCAAAATCAGCAGAAGCAGAAAAAGAAAGAGCGTAATAGCCTGACAAAAGTGGGGAAGGACCCAACTAGAAAACAAAAGGGAGTTGCCGGACTTGATGACTGTCGGTGTTAGTTCTAGCGAGTGAACGAGGTGAAGTATGGTGTAAGGAGAAAGGAGTGAGAAAAAAGGGGTGGCACACGATAGTAACAAAGGGATAGACAAAGCAGCAACGTTGGTGTCAATGGAGGTTTTTGAGATGAGTGTCATGGCTGAAGGGTCTGTGTGTTGTCATGTTTTTTGGCGAGTTCACCGCTGGTTCTGTTGAGAGGATGAGTTGAAGAGTCTCTAGGGCGAAGTGAAGAAGTCATAGGGTTCAGGGGGTTTGGTCGGGACTACTGGCGAGCGACAGTTGGTTAGCATATGAGATAGGTGCTAGGGTTTTTTAGAGTTGTATCTCTCATGGCTGCTTTTTTTGTGAGGAAGATGATGTCTTGGTTAGGAAGATGAAGGAGCTTAGGTCCATAGGATTTTTCTTTGGTTGTCTTCATTAGAAAGATCAAGGATCTCTAGCATGTAAAAAACAATTGATGCTTTAAGTAGGGATCTTTTAGGTTTTTTCTTTTTCGTTTTTAGGGTATTGTGCTTGGGTTATTATTGGCTAGGTCCGAAAATTAGGCCAAAAAATTAGTTGTTTAAGTCCAAATTTTATTCTTTCTCCATGAACAAGACTAAAGTACTACATCATTTACTAATTAATCCTACTTAAGTAAATAACTATTAAAATAAGACTGGCCGTTAAAATAAAACTATTTTTCAGATTAAAAATGACTACAAAATATTAATGAAACTATTTTTTTGTAATTCTTATTTTTTTATGATGAAATAAAGTAAAAGAGTCAAAATTAGTTGAAATAGTAATATTAAGCATAAACTAAATATTTACATGCTAAAATATGAAAATTCTTGGGGAATGTCAAAAATCACATATCTACAAAGAGTACAGAAACGCCATAAAGCTGGGACAGGGCCCCGACATACTAGTCAATCATGTCTAAATCATACTAAACTAATAAGAAACTCTAGAGCAAACAGAGCGTACCAACGTCTTTCACTATGATGATAGCCTACTTGGAGGACTCTCAACCTACCTATCGGGACCTGTGGGCATGAAACTCCCCAAGAAAAAGGGATGTCAGTACAAATAATATACCAAGTATGTAAGGAATGAAAATCAGTAAACAATTGACAAGAGAGAAACATTGAGTAAAACACTCAACATGTATATATGAATAGCTCTGTGAACCATTTAATATTATAATGTCATTCATATGCGTATAAATATCATACCATGCATGGGTATGTGTATTCATAATATCATTATGCCTCCGAGGGTATCCCCTCATATCATCTTGACCACTATTGAAAAATTATCAACGTATACTAGCTGATCAGGTGTTGGTACGTACATAACACCATAACCTTTTTCCATATCACATATATATATATATATATATATATATATATATATATATATATATATATATATATATACATATATATATATATATATATATACACATATATATATATATATATATATACATATATATATATATATATTTATATATTTATATATACATACGTGTATATAATTCCATGTCATCATGGGTTAATGTACACGTATAAATTAATGCAATGTGCGAGAAGTATGTCAATAAAATCTTTCAGAGTGTCATATGACCATTATGCCTTTGATTAGTATCATGAAATAAATTTTATTAACTTACATATTTTCCGAGACCTATGAATAGATGATAGAATAATATGACATATGGTGAATTAACAGCACAAGCATTTTTAGTATTTCTATTAATAGAGTCATTTGAAAACTATTCATTTGCTCGTTTCATTTGGTCGTACAGATCATACCAAAAGAAAGGAGGGATAGCCTTAACATAACTAAGCTATTCTCTTGACAATCCCTCTAACACACGTCAATTACTGCAAATCACATAATAGCAAATTAAAGTTTTAAAAAATTCATATAATATTCTTAAGAAATATTGTATTGTGCCTCTTAGAATTGCAGAATTCTATTGCGATTACATAGTATAATTTCGAATTCTTCTACTGAACCAAGAACCCCCATTGATATTATAGTATGGAGTTTTTCTTGCATTATCAAATCCCCTCCAAATGAATCTTGATATCAATTGAAGATAAGTGTAATATTAATATAAACTTCCCTCCTACGTGTCTGCAAGGAATAGCTAGGAGTATTGTCAATGTGTTCTTCTAATTTATCAAGAGTCACTATTAGACCTTTCTCCACTTGTTTCCACATGGGGGGCTTTGTCCCCACCTATTAATCATCCATAAATTCTTAATTATATGGTCAATCTTTCATTAAACTAATAGTTAACTAATTACCTACATAATTTGGAATTATTTCAAGTTACTCATTATACTACTTACTTTTAACACATTTTATACACATTAAAATCATGGCCATGTAGTACTTTGTATAGCTTGGATTATATTTTATTCCCAAATTTCCAAACTTCAACGAAACTCATTTTCTTCGATTTGGTTACCTTCTCACTTTCACGAATTTACTTATCACTTGATTGAAATAGCGTAATACTTATAATTCCAAAGTAATCTCCTTCCCGAATTTACGTCTATTAACTTACGATTAAATTTTAACGTAAGAAAATGTGGGATGTAACATCTCATTATCGAGATTTCATCCATTTACCTATGGCGTACTTTTACATAAGAAAACATGAGTGTAACATCATTTCCCCATTTAGAGCATTCATCCTCGAATGTTGACTAATGCAACAACAACAACAACAACAACAACCCAGTATAATCCCACTTAGTGGGGTCTGGGGAGGATAGTATGTACGCAGACCTTAACCCTACCCTTGGGTATAGGGTGTTTCCAAATAGACCCCCGGCATCCTTCCCTCCAAGAACTTCCCACCTTGCTCTTGGGGAGACTCGAACTCACAACCTCTCGGTTGGAAGTGGGGGTTGCTTACCATCAGAGCAACCCCTCTTGTCGAATGTTGACTAATGCATTTATCATTTCCATAACTTATGTCTTCGAATACTTTAGTACTTTCCTTTCTATCTAGACAACTTTTCTGTGAATAAATCCAAAGGCCAAGACATTCCCCTCTTTACGCCTCTTTCTCACACCACGACTTGTGGTAAGAATCTTTCCAATCTCGTAAATGTTGCTACCATCACGTAGCCTGTGCGACTCTGACCTTGTAAGTTTGCATATGCGACTCTTCTCTCCTTTTTCCTGTAGAATTTGGCCAATATGTAGGCCTCACTTTATATGCCTATACAGAGTTTGATAAGATGCCCATCTGGGCATCTATGGGTATACTGGATTCTTCGCTCGGTACTTTGTTGAACTAGAGACTATTGTTATATTTTATTTAATAAAGTCGGTTTCCATCTGTATGACTTTACTGCATCTAGTTAGGCCATACTATATCATCACTCTTACTTCAATTTTATTATTATCGAGGTATAACATCCAAATCTAGGTTATTCTCTCGCTTCTTATCATTGATGTATAAATCCTAGTCTGTCAATGCTTCCTTATTTATTCTCATCTAAAGGATGGAATCATTATCTCCTCTCATACGTTGAAACTTTATCCATCTATTTTCGATTCACCATAACATTGATCCATAGTCTGCTACTGATAATTTGAAACCTCTTACATAATACATTGTCACTAGGGATTACGTTTTAGTAATATCTTAAGTGACTTTCCTTATCCACCTAGGGATGATACTATACTTCCATAAACATATTTTACAGCATCCCAGTGTGATTCACCTTACGTTGGTATTTTAATCCTATACAATTCATGAAATCCTTTTTTCAAATCATTACTCAATCGAAGGCCCAAGCGTTATCCTTTATCTATCACACTTACACCTTATTCTACTACCACGGACAACATTCCAACTAAACGTTATTAGTCTTAGACTCCTTCGAGTTTATTGGGCTATACTGAACTTTCTATAACTTAGAGAAACCATTAGCTTTCTTGTTTTCGTAGGGTTAATCCTGAGGAATTATCGATTCTTGTTACCTTCTCACTTGCCTTCCCTTATCCTTACTCATGTCTTCCTAAAACCTTGTCGCTCTTCCATACTTTAGCTTGCAACCTATGCATATCCATTTATTCTACTCGCAACCTTCCTTCAACTTGTTTTCACCTTAGATTTCCTTGTGTTATTCTGGAACATCAAGCTAGACATCAAATTGTCTCTAACTCTTCTTTATTCTTTTAACTAAGTCTCTCGATACCTGGATAGCATAGGCTATAAGATATGCCACTAATGATGATGTTATCATTCATGGATATTGAATCCCCATGCTTCTAGCCTTCTATCCATAGCATGGACTATTCACAACCTTCTATATATGAGTATCTCGTACATTGTCCACTTTTACCTTACTTACCTTAAAATCTCGCATCATATCTTCTATCTCTTTCAAGACCTGTATTCCACATAGGTATAATTCGCATCCACAACTTGAAGCTCTTATTATAATACTTGCACCTCTGGTGAATACACAATCTGGTGAGAGCTTCATACTGACTTCTTATGAGGCTGGTACTTTTCTAACTTGCTTTATCGAAGAGGCGTTATAGAATATGGTTGTTGTACTATCTCTATTGTACCTCTGATATTAAGAGTGATTCTACAACGTTCTCAATCACAATTCTATAATTCTCTAGGTCCAATAATCATATTTCTGTTTTACTTAGTTGATGTAAATCTTTAGTTTTCTCTTCTCTCTCATCAACCTTTATGTAGGCTTAAGCTATCTTTCAATATGTGGCTCCTAGTATTATTTATCACTTTAGCCTTTCATGGGCGTTATGGAATATCCATGATACAATATTCTAACAACTGAATCCTTTCTCTATGCCCGATGCTCAATTCTTTCTTTTAACTTATACTAGAGTCTTTTATGACTGTATGATTTTCAACATTTATACTGCATGTATAAAACTCCAAACTCTTAATTTCATTCATAAGTCTTGTTAGTCTTCGAAAGAAGCTAATAAAGAATTGTTATCTGAGGATAATTAACGTAAACTTGCTCATATTTTAAATTTGTGAAATACATTAAATCATTACTCAAGTTTAATTCCCCGTATATCTATGCTTGTAGCCATTGATCAGTTTACTTGCTTTCTAGGTTAGTTTATATTTTTGTATTTAGATATAAATATTTCTCAAAAGCTTTATTAGTGTTTGGCTTAACATAATAAACAATAAATATGCCTTATCGGCTACATATTGTTCTTTGTAGGATTTGACCACGACTCATAGTTGGGTATATTATATTGCATGTCATCATGTCCATGTACTTTTTAGTAATGGATTTGGACGTCATCATGTAGCAAAAAGGAAACAACAACAACAACAACAACAATAACAACAATAGAGCAGTTAAGTATAGTTTTTTTTAGTCAACAGAGCAGATTTATAATGACCCGAATTCTTGCGGGTGATCCTATGTCACCCCAATACATATAGGTCATTAATCGAATCATTCTTTTTGTTCCTTCTCAGTTTTTTTTAATGTAAGCAATTACTTTTTCTGGTTTTTCTACCCCTTGTTGCATGCATACTTAGCTTACCGTAGTTCCCACACACGTTTGAATTCCATACAGCCCATATGTGATTTTCAATATCACTTCCGGTTTTACTTCTTGTTCATTAGCTACGGTAGGTTCCATTTTCTTATGGAGTGCATATTGTTGTGAGAGTGTTGTTATAAGACCATTTCCTCCTTAGGTTACTGAGCTTAGGTTGAAGCTTTCTTCCATACTTCCTTGGCTAGTCTTTTATTATAGTATTTAGGGAGGATCCTCTGACTCTTGTAAAGTTCTGAGCTTATTACATTGTATATTCAACGGACCTTTTGATATCCTTCCTTCTCTATAATTATTCGAAGTTACTTACCTCCACGCCCTTATGCTTGTAGGGATGCTTCTGAAGTGATATTTTTGGACTGTCTTCCCAGTGGAACTCTCCTTTATTTTCGTAACATCCATATGATACCTTTAACTACCCCACTACTATGTGAATATTTCTCAAAGATTACAATATCATAACTGCGAGAATATATTCACTATGTTGGGGTTCACTATGTTTATCTCCCACGATCTTCTGATTTTCTGTATCTTCTTGTCTAACCATAACTAGGCTCTTCCTGAATCAACTACTAATTACTCGTTGGCCCATTCTCATATCTGTATTCCACATAATCTCTCTTGGCTTATTTCTTTATCTTAACTTACCTCTCGCCCTAGCTCCTTATGTCTCAATTGTTCATTCACACTTATTTATCAATAACATCCTGGAGGAAACCCTTACTTCCTCTCTCCGGCGTTCTGCTTGCATAATATTCTGGAGTTGTAGCATATTTGTAGGATTTGGATAAGTGCAATCTCATTCATTTTTTATTTTTTATCGTATTCCTCTTTTATCATTCCATAATTACTAGAACCACTTATTTTTGACTTAATGTAACATCACTCCATATTCTTTTTAGGGGAGTATTAACATTTAGTGCTACGATGATCTAAATATTTTATCTCTTCATCTTTGGCGTCTTTTCATATCATTGATGACCCTTACTCTCCTTGCGATAATTATTTGTTACCAAGGATAAAAAAATTCCCTTACTCGCAAGGGTGACACGTAGTGTTACTGGCATATACAGTATCTTAACCCTAACTTTGATCGCTTTGCTTGCTTTTGGGAAGCATCTTCCCGAATGACCATTCTCTGAATTTCTCTTGAATCTTCTTCTATTGACCATTCTATCATTGTCGGAATACAATCTGATATTCTCATGATGACGACCATTATCAAATTACTCAATCCCTAATTCACGTTTAGTTTATCATGCTCACCAATCCATACTGATTTCTATTACTCTAGGGTCTAACTTTTTATTCTGGTAATCACGTTAGAGTTACAATGTTATTTCTCGAAATGAGGATGTGACTTTATGATCTATACTCTTTTCTTTCCTCAAGGCATGTTACCTATCGTATTTTCCTTTCCTTGTCAATAGATTTTGTAATAATGTCATCATTTTTTGATCTACCGTTGCCATCTATGTATCATATCTTACTCGTAATGCTTCCTTATCTCTCTTCTTATTTCTCTGCTAATATTTCTATTTATCACTTTATTTTGAAAACTTTGGTAAAATATTCTTTTGCTTTTAGCTCCCTTTTGCTCCAACTATTGGCTCTTCGGGTTACCTAACATTCTTGCTCTACTATTGACGGGAGTCATACTAAGGTAATATTTATCCTTTCCAGGATTCCAGTGCATGTCTTTATAAAAAAAATCAACACTCTATTATTCATATATAGTTGTACTATTCTAGAATGCACCATCTAGGTGTCTCACATGGAGAATTATTACCATGTTTGTAATATCTTTCGAAAATGTCAACTAACGCAAACAGTACTTCCATCATTTTGGGTTACTCTAACCCCAGATAGGTCATGATATCTCGTCCTTCTCTTAAACCATATATGTTAGCTCCCATAGGGCATAGCTGAGATGGGAGTGACTAATTGTAAATACCTCTGTTACAATTGAATATAACTCAAAATGCTTATATTTCTCTGCTTGAATTGTAAATACTGATATTCTTTATTAACTAAGTTCCCCTTTCCCTTCTTCACCTTGCTTTTTTTACTTGTTAAAAATTCTATCAACCTTCTGAATCGTTTGTTGCTTTTTATCGTAGGGGTAGATAGATATTTTTGCCTTAAGACTCCTTGTCAAAAGTCTTACACACATGATCTAGTGAAGATCTTACATTTACTTATCATAAGCATCATGAAAAATTGAGTTCCTCTAACTCTCTTCCTCAGCCACATGCAACCTCTTACTAATTATCTTTATGGATGTAGGAATTGTCGTATTATAAATAAAACAGAATTTAAGAGTTCGAATTCGTACAACATAGCTCTACCAAACGATCTAGAGTAGGAAGAAAGAATGATAGTCCTAAATGTCCTATAACCTCCTGCTTATACGTGTGGTGCACGACATACCCATAAACAAGATTGTACTAGACACGCCTTGTAGACTCCCGAAGGCAGAACTGCTCTGATATCACTTTTATCACTACCCAAACTGATGGGCCACGACGAGCACCCGATGACCTTACTCAACCGAGTACCAACATAACGTATCTTTCTCATTACATCAGCATGGATAAATGGGACAGAAGGGCCATATGAGGTAACAAGAATAAAACATGAAAGAACACTCTACATAAAACGACCCAACCTAATATAGTTACTTATACATATGACGCACAGGTCTATAAAGCAAAAATAATCAATTGTGCACTGAACATAGGCCGACATGTCCATACAATCTTTCATGTATATGACATATTCTTACAAGCTTCTAAGAGTACATAAACTTCAAAAAGCCGGGACACGGTCTCAACATACTAGTCAATACATAACTAAATCATACTAACCAAATAAGCAACTCCTGAGCAAATGGAATGCACCAATGTCTTCCATTGAGCTGATAGCCTAATTAGAAGACTCTCAACCTACCTACATGCATGAAATGCAGTATCCCCGAGCAAAATGGCCATTAGTACAAATAATGTACCAAGTATGTAAGGAATGAAAATCAATAAACAATAGACATGAGAGAAACATGGAGTAAAAGACTCAAATGTGTATCTGACTAGCTCTGTGAATCATTTGATATTATAATGTCATGCATATGCATATAAATATCATACTATGCATGAGTATATGCATTCATAACATCATTAAGCCTTTGAGGGCATCCCATCATATCAGCTCGGCCACTTTGGGCAAATCATCAACGTATTCTAGCTGATCAGGTGGTGGTGCGTATATAACGCCATAACCTTTACCCATATCCCATATCCCATATACATACATACATACATACATACATACATACATACATACATACATACATACATACACATATATACATACATATATATATACATATATATATATATATATATATATATATATATATATATATATATATATATATATATATATACACACACGTGTATATAATGTCATATGACCATGGGCCAATGTACATGTATAAATGAATGCAATGCGTGAGAAGTACGTCAATAAAATCTTTCATGTCATAAGACCATTATGCCTTTGATTAATATCATGAAATAAACTTTATCAACTTACGTATATTCTGAGACCCATGAATAGATGGTAGAACAATATGACACATGAGGAATCAAGAACTCAAACATCTCTAGTATTTTTATGAATGAAGTCATTTATGAAAATCATGTATTTGCTCGTTTCGTTTGTGCCTTATAGAACATGCCAAAAGGAAGGAGATAAATAGACACTACGTAACTTTATTGCATTGGATAAGACTATAATATGACTATCCTATGGACCACTCTTGTTCAGTCGATTATTTCCGAACAAAGTAATATACCTGAGCCGATTCTCTTCATAATCCCTCTAACACGCATCAATTATGATAAATCACATAATGACATATCGAAATAAAAAAAATTCGTATAATATTTTTAACAAAGATTGTAATGTAATTTCTTAGAATTTTAAAATTCTATTGCAATTACACGGTATAATTTCGTCGGGATTCCTCCGCTAAACCAAGAATCCCCATTGCAATTACAATATGGAGTTTTGTTTGAATTATCAAATCCCCTCCAAATGAATCTTGATATCAACTGAAAATAAGTGTAAGACTAATATAAACTTTCCTCCTACGTGTTTACAAGGAATGGCTAGGAGTATTATGCTTGTGTCCTGATTTATCAAGAGTCACTAGTAGACCTTTCTTCACTTGCTGTCACCTGGGGGCTTTATCCCCATCTATTAATTATTCACAAATTTTTCATTATATGATTAATTTTTTTATAAATTTAATAATTACCTAATTATTCATATAATTAAGAATTATTTTACGATACTCAAAATACTATTTCCTTTTAACATACTTTATACACCTTATAATCATGATTATGTGATATCTTGTATGATACTATTTAATAAATAAAAGATATTACAATTTGAACTGTATTTTATTACTGTCAAACTTGGACGAAATTCATTTTCTTCTATTTACTTATACTCTCAATGTCCGCTAAACAAATTATGGCGCCATTGATATTTGACACTGCACAGCTTGTTCGTAAGCATAAAGTTTCTTTGGAAAGTTCTAATCTTGTTTTAACAGAGAGCATTAAATATTTTGCAAGAACTGTTTAATTCTTCTTTACCGGATGTAAATATTTAATTTCAATTTCAAAGCAAGTTCAATATTTAATCGGTTGTTTGCATAATCATCTAGATATATGGATCTTTTTTCTCTTTTGGGAGGGGGGTACTATTAGAGTGAATAAATGAAAGATTTCTTTTTCTTCTTTTCTGATAAAGATGTTGAGATGAAAGAGCTTACATGATTGTACATTATGTATATACACTGTATATTTATTGTATTCTTTGGTATACACTGTATGGGCTGTGATGATATGTTTGTTATTTGGGCCAAATGTGTTACACAAGCCCAATCTGTCTGAGCCCCATTATTTCCGGTACTGGGTCGTCCATTGGGTCGTCTGATCCGACCCAATGATACATGTATATATAGCTGTTCCTCAGATATTTTACACTACGCATTTCATTTCACTTTGTTTTCTGTTTAATAAAATTCTCTGGCTTCCAGAGTTTTCTCTTAGACGCTCCTGCTTCTCTCTAGATTCTCTCTCTAGATTCTTCATGATTTTTCGGTTTAATCTCAATGTTTACATGGTATCAAAGCCTAGGCGACGATTCGACTATGTTTCTCTGCATCTCGTTGTCTTGGTTGAGCTCTTCTTTGAGATTTTTGGGGATTTTTCTGAGACCTTGTGGTCGATCATGATTCCGACCTAGATCGGATGCCTTTCCGAGTTTTTCATCATGATATCTGAGTGTATTTTCTTCACTCGAACTTTCTAGGAGATTTTCTGCTGATTTTTGGATGATTTTTCGGTGACCTATCGGCTTCTAGGGTTTCTGGTGGTTTAACCTAGAGTTTTACTGCTATCCGGTGGCTCGATTCTTACTCAGTGGATGTTTTGGGTGCCTTTCCGACATCCCTGACCACATTTCCAGTAAGGATTTCGACGGTTACACCTAGGGTTTTCTTTGTTGTTTGAAGGCCGATCTTCTCCGGTCGCGAAGAAGGAGGTTAACTCTGTCCTTATCTTGAGTATTGTATGCTTTGTGTGTGATTATCTGACTCTGTATGTGAGTATCTGGTGTTGTGTGTGAATACCTGATTTGGTTATACTCTGTTTGTTGAAAGACTATTTTTTTTAAGCCGGTTCATTGATTATGGCTTCTAACACAAATGCTGGTACCTCCTCCTCTGTAGACTCTTCTAACCCCCTTTTTGTATATTCTTCTGATGTCCCTGGGGTTTCTCTTGTTCCCACTCCCTTCTCGAGTAGTGGTTATGGGGGCTGGAGGCGTAAGATGATTGTTGCTTTATCCGCTAAAAATAAAATCAGTTTTGTTGACGGTTCGTGTCCTCGTCCTGCCACTAATGTGGCTCAACAGAGACTGTGGGACAGATGTAATAACATGGTCATTTCCTGGTTGACCTCCTCTCTGTCTTCTCAAATTGCTATAGTGTGCAGTATTCCGATACTGCACAGAGTA